>OX387188.1:26868404-28266756 GCA_947561395.2 Buxus sempervirens
TTCTTAAAATTTTTGAAGTTTTATGTTTACCAAGTATTTTCTTTTATGGTTCTAGAAATTATTGTATCATGCTTCAGCATCTGGATCTTCAACTTAGTGTTCTGCATTGTACTCCAACACCACCCTTCTAGGTGGACTCATTGTTTGAAATACTGTTCTTGAAGCTTCTGGCTATGACTTTCAGTTCTTATCATGCAGGCATTGGTTAAATCTACAAATAGATTAAGGGATTCATTGCTTCCAAAGGAGGAACCTAAGTTGGCAATTCCTCTTCTGTTGCTTATAGCACAACATCGTTCTGTGTAAGACCAATTCCCTCGAGTTGTAGTTATAGATCTCTGTCTTTAACACTTCTATGTTTCCTTTCTAAGACTTTCTGTAACAACAGTTGCATTGCTGTATTTTTAATTAGACTGAAAGAAGAACTAATTTTTAAAACTTTTTTGCTTATTTTGTATGCATTCCAGGGTGGTCATAAATGCAGATGCACCACATATTAAGATGGTTAGTGAGCAGTTTGATAGATGTCATGGGACCCTTCTTCAGTATGTAGAATTCCTGTGCAGTGCAGTTACACCAGGTACAGCTTATGCTCAGCTGATCCCACAACTGGATGATCTAGTCCTTAAGTACCACCTTGATCCAGAGGTGTGCTTCTTTTTCTCCTTCTCCTACAGTCTCTTATTTTGTTCATGGCACAAATTTAAATAAAAATCTCTTCTTCTATCAGTTTCTTGTGATAAATGCTTTCTTTTGTACCTGATTCATGTCACTGTTGTACCACATTTGCTCTATGGTGTCTTGATTCACCTCATAATTGAGTTAGTTTGTCATCTTTTTGATCTAGGTGGCATTTTTAATATATCGGCCTGTGATGAGGCTGTTCAGATGTCAGGGTGCTTTAGATGTCTTTTGGCCTTCTGATGATGTTGAAGTAACCCATACCTCAAATGTGGAAAGGGAATTTGAGCCTCCAGTTTTATCTACGGAAGGCGTCCTCAATCTTGACCCTCCGCAGAAGCCTATCACGTAATACTTTTGCTAACTTGCATTTCTTTTCAAATTTTCTTTTTTGGTATGTGACTTCTGCAGCGTGAATTTTATACATTTTTCAATCCTATTTTATACTTCCATCCACCCTTTTGTTCATTTTTCTCCTGCTCCTCCCCCCCAAAAACAATCGTATTGAATCTGAAAGGTTGTCTTACTAATATTACTAATTGTCACATTAATTCTGGCCAATTATACTTTTTATTATTTACAGGTGGTCAGATCTTCTTGATACAGTAAGAACAATGTTGCCCTCAAAAGCCTGGAATAGCCTCTCGCCTGATCTCTATGCTACATTTTGGGGTCTCACTCTTTATGATCTTTACGTTCCTAAAAATCGTTACGAATCTGAGATTGCTAAACAGCATGCTGCTCTTAAAGCCCTAGAAGAGCTTTCTGATAATTCAAACTCAGCAATAACCAAACGAAAAAAAGACAAGGAAAGAATTCAAGAATCACTGGATCGTTTGACTGCTGAATTTCAAAAGCATGAGGAAAATGTTGCATCTGTTCGTAGACGGCTTGCTCGTGAAAAGGAAAATTGGTGGAGTTCCTGTCTTGATACATTGAAGATTAACATGGAGTTTCTTCAACGCTGTATTTTTCCGCGTTGTATTTTCAGCATGCCAGATGCTGTTTATTGTGCCATGTTTGTGCACACGCTACACTCACTTGGAACACCATTTTTTAACACTGTAAACCATATTGATGTTCTCATATGTAAGACCTTACAACCCATGATTTGTTGCTGCACTGAATATGAAGCTGGTAGACTTGGGAGGTTTTTGTACGAGACATTAAAGATGGCATACTATTGGAAGGTAAGTGACAGATTATCAAACTGGTGTTCAAATGTTTTCCCTTATGTTGAAGTTGATGAATTTCATGATGTTCTTAAATTGAGCACTTGACTAGTTGTACTAAATTTTCCTTGTGTGTTCTTTTCTTATATAATATATTTTTTTCCTATGCCTTATTTAAGAGTGATGAGTTGATCTATGAACGTGAATGCGGAAACATGCCGGGCTTTGCTGTCTACTATAGATATCCAAACAGCCAACGCGTCACATACAGCCAGTTCATTAAGGTAATTTTCTTTTTAGCCATAAGTACTGTTTAAAATAGCTTGACTGCATTTTATTTTTGTCAAACACGGCTCCTGCATAGCAAACTTAATTTACATAGATCATTTGTATATTAAGCACTCACAAAGCTTTAATTTATAATGTTCAAAAGGATAAATTTTCTCTGAGTCCTTCTGAATTAGGTATAGGTACTTGTTCTGAATTTTAAATGTTGATTGTACCTAGTCTGAGATACATTTTATGTTTCAATAATTTAAATGTACTGCATCTGGGTAATTATGCATACTCTAGTTTCATTCATTTGTTTTTTGGATGAATAATGAAGGATATATTAAAACGAAGGAGAGGAGATGAAAATACAATACTCCCATGAGATATGGGGACCACCAAAACTATAAACTTTAGTTTCATTCATTGTTTTAATTAACTGAAAGTAACTCCAAATTATTAATCATTTGTAAAACAAAGAGGACATAAACTTTGGATTTGTTTCTTGTTTATTTGGAGGTCTATGTGCTGGTGCAACAAGCTTCCTTCCAAATTTATCAGTAAATTTGTCTTTCTTGCTTTTTCTATCCACTATATTACCTTCTTCTTGATTTTGTAAATTTTTTTTTGGGTTCTTATAGTACTGGTTTCTTGGATCTTCTGCATAATATTGAAGCAAGCAGGTAACTGTTATTGTTAGCACCTCATTTTTGTTCTTCCAAAATTGCAGAAAATAAAATTTTAATTGAAAAGTCAAAACCTGAGGGTTAAAAAATTTGACTTTTCAATTTGGTGCAAGTTGACCACCATACTTCTTCCCGTTGGATAGGAAATTCCGACACGACTTCAACGCAATTGAGTTTGCTCAAATCGGAGTCCGGATGAAGAAGTTATGAGCCGGTCAAACTTGATGGGAGCAGAAATTGGCTTTCTGCTAAAACCCGATTTTGCTGCCAAACTCTAGCTCAGTGGATAGAGAATCTCGCGCTGATTCCAACGCTACTAAGTTTGCTAAAATCGGATATCAGATGCACAAGTTATGAGTAGTCAAAATTTTGGTAAAAATTGCACACGTGGCAAGGATGAAGAAATGACATTAAATATAAAAATTTATGAATAAAATAATAATATTTTGTAAATATCTATTAATTAAATTAAATAAAAAATAAAAAGGAAAATCAAAACGCATATGCGTTTAAACAATGAAAAAATCTAAATAAAATAATAATAAAACTTTAAAAATCTAAGAATTAAAATAAATAAAAAATAAAACAAAAAAAATGGCAACCACATATGCAAGAGACGGATGAGACCAATGTGTTGGAAAGATAAGAATGAAGAAATTAAATTTTAGTTATAGTGGGCATAAAATTAAAATTTAGTCACGTAGTGTGATTATAATTCTTTTTTGGTTCATTTTTTAACTATAAAAAGGGGGTCACCCCCCATTCTAAAGCAAGCAAAACCCCGGCCCGTCCCATCGATTGACGGGTTCCTCGGGTCTCCCTGGTTCGAGTCAACTCAGTCTCACCCTATTCCTAGGCCAGCATGTACCTTTATTTGGTCTGGTGGGGATCACCAAAGTGGTGTGGGTCCCCTTTATTTGATTGATTTTATCTTTTTAGTCTTTCAATGAAGTGGGTCAGATACAAGCCCCATTGGAATCCAAGTTGGGCTTTAGTCAAGCCCAAGACCCATTAGGGTTATTGGGTAACCCTTATTGGATTAGGTTATTTGATTTTGAATTTAAATTAATTTACAAAAATTAATGGACTAAAGCTTTTAAGGGCCCGTTGGGCTTGGAAATGGCCCACAAGCAATTAACTAAATGGCCTTGGACCCATTATGGAAATGAGTCCTGGTTTGGGCCGGACTGGGTGTGGGCCCACAGTGGTTCAAGTGAAGGCATATGGTCTTCTTTTGGGGTGTTTAGAAACCAAAAGGAAAGGGAGAAGGCTTGGGTTTTACCTTCTCCACTTTTTGAACCCTATTCATCAAACAGAGGCTGGAATGTCCCTGTTCTAGCCTCTTCCATTCCATGAAACAACAACTAAACATGCATAAGAGAAACCTAACCTAATGAACTCAAGAAACATGTTTCATCCCAAGTACATATACATATATTTTGTTGTGCCTATAACATGTGTTTACATGCATGTAAAAATCAGATGGTGGAACAAACTGAGAATGACCTAAATATGCTTCTGATGAGTGGAGGTGTAAGTAATATGGGGGAAGTGTACAAAAAATGAGGAATTGATCTCATGTAGACAAGGTAATAGCTAAAAGGGAATAGAAATATGGCAAACATGCAGGAAACAGTAAAAAAAAGAAGTGAAACATGCTTTGTGAGATTCGGGTGCATGTACATGCTTGATAAATATTGACATAAAGCTAAGAAAGGGATATGTATGACACTTTACCAGCAACTAAAGGAGCCTCATAACAGTGGATAAAAGAGGAGCATACACTTTGCAAATCATGTGAAGAAGGGACGAGAGTATGCCATGTATATAAAAAAAAAAACAGCACTTACCAAGCATGATTTGTAACAAAAAAACCACACGAGCATCATTCACTTAGCCAAAACCATTTAGAGAAGGGACAAGGGGGGTTACACGAAGGGTACATCGGAGTATATATAGAAGGGAACAAGCTCCCCTTTCAAATAAAGAGAGGACAACAGCAAAAGGGGAGTAAACAGCAGCAAAATAGTGACTTTGGAACACTTAAAACCAAATAAAAGAACCTCTCATCCTCCCTTGGAACCACACAAAGCTTTCACCTTACCAAGGGAGGTTGTTTGTGCTTAGAAATGAGAAGAAAGTAAAGAGAAAGCAAGCAAGTAAGATACAATAAAGAGAACAGTAGATTATAGTACAAAAATGACAAAAATAATCTTATTTCATTGATCTTTAAGTATATTAACTAAAAGACACTAAAGAATTCACCTTGGGGTTTATAATTTCCCTTGAAGGTGTTGAGCTCCTTAGGGGGTGCAAACAGCACCTTGAGGCTTCTTCTCCAAGTACCAAATATCACCAAGCTTGCTCCTTAGGCCAAAGATGAAGAGGGGAAGAAGTAAGAGAGGCTTTGAGGTGGTTTTATATGAGTTTAGTTGGATTAGGGAGGTGAAGGAGAGTGTGAGAGAGAGGGTCGTGCAAAGGTAAAAGGAAGGAAGAGAGGGGAGGCCAGCCGTGAAGAGGTGGATGGCGGAGAGGTGCAAAAGGGGAAGAAGAGAGGGGGGTTTTGCTTGCTTTAGAATGTGGGGGGGGGGGGGGGGGGTGTGTGACCCTCGTTTTATAGTTAAAAAAAATGAACCAAAAAAGAATTATGGTCACACTATGTGACTAAATTTTAATTTTATGCCCACTATAATTAAAATTTAATTTCTTCATTCTTATCTTTCCAACACATTGGTCTCATCCGTCTCTTGCATATGTGGTTGCCATTTTTTTGTTTTATTTTTTATTTATTTTAATTCTTAGATTTTTAAAGTTTTATTATTATTTTATTTAGATTTTTTCATTGTTTAAACGCATATGCGTTTTGATTTTCCTTTTGATTTTTTATTTAATTTAATTAATAGATATTTACAAAATATTATTATTTTATTCATAATTTTTTATTTAATGTCCTTTTTTCATCCCTTGCCACGTGTGCAATTTTTACCAAAATTTTGACTACTCATAATTTGCGCATCTGATATCCGATTTTAGCAAACTTAGTGGCATTGGAATCAGTGCGAGATTCTCTATCCACTGAGTTAGAGTTTGGTAGCAAAATCGGGTTTTAGCAGAAAGCCAATTTCTGCTCCCCTCAAGTTTGACCGGCTCATAACTTCTTCATCCATACTCCGATTTGAGCAAACTTAGTTGCGTTGGAGTCGTGTCAGAATTTCCTATCCAACGGGAAGAAGTATGGTGGTCAACTTGCATCAAATTGAAAAGTCAAATTTTTGACCGCTCAGGGTTTGACTTTTCAATTAAAATTTTATTTTCTGCAATTTTGGAGGTGCAAAAATGAGGTGCTAACAGTTATATTACCAGACTTTGTCTGGTAAATATCTCATTGAATTGAGATATTTGTTCCAAAAGTAAGATAAGTTTGTTGCCTGTTCTTCTTTGTCATTGATGTGAATATCCAGACTTTGTATTCTCTAATCTATATTACTGAAGCATAAGCATTCCCACTGTGGTTAACTCTCCATCTTTTATTCTAATTATAATATTAAGATTTCAGACAAGATTTTTTTTTGGATCGGTAAATATGATTCATTAATTACCGATTAAGATTATGGACAAAAAGAATAAGGAAAGGAAGAAGAATTAAAACACATCCATATCTTGAGTTATTGGAAAATAATTTAAAGTAATTAAGGGTTGCTTAATGCATCTAGGATCAATTTCTCGAAGTTCTCTTTATTGAGTTTTTTGTTTGAAAGCTAGGAATCTTTTACTTCACTGATATTTTAAGTTCCAGATGTGAATGCCTCTGATGTTCTTTCTTGCTCTTTGGTGTGGAACTTATCTTCCCTTGTATAGGGACTCCAAACCATTTGGTTTTCTTGTTTCATGCTTTGTTTGAGATTTTTTGATATGTCCTTGTTAATTTCTTCCATAAGGACTTGAATTGTAGTCCCATCACTCCTAATGGTTGTCTCTCATGTGGTTTTCGTTTTCATCGTACCAAGGTTCGCCATGCTATCGAAATTTTGCTTGTGTTGGCGAAATTTCATCCTGTCGTCTAGAAGCGGCACCGAAAAAAGATGATTTCATGAACTGCTCAAATATAATGAGAAATGGGTGGCACAGGTAGAAAATAATTGCCCTTGCCACCCATTTCTTGAGCGATTTCCGTGACATGCCTTGCATGCCGTCAGAATCACAGGATTCCGAGTGGCATGCACGGTGTTCTGGGCGGAATCTGAAAAAAAACATTAAAGACTAAAAATAGGGTGGGAGGTAAGGGAGAAGGAAGACAAGTGGAAAGGTAGGGAGGGATAAGACATGAGAGAGAAAGTGGATAGAGGGGGGAGAGAGAGAGAGATATATATATATTGGGAGAAAGGGGAGAGGCGATGTAGAAATGAGATAATTGCTCGTGGTCAGAATCTAAAAAAGAAAAAAAAAAGAAATAGTAAAGAGAGGTGGGTGGGGAGGAGGGAGGGAGAACAAAGCCACAAAGGGTTTTTTCAGGAATGAAGGGCATAAGCCCTTTTGCCCTTCGTTCTTATATATATGTATGTATATATGTATGTATATATACTTATAATGACATGTATGTGTGTGTATATATATATATATACATATGTATATACTTATATTAATATATATCTAAATATATAATAATATTTTTTGTATACATATATAGGTAAAAAAGTTTTCATATATATATATATATATATATATATATATATATATCTATATATATATATAATTTGTTTGGAATTGGAAAAAATGTTTAAAAAATTACTATTGTTATACTTTATTTTTTTTAAAAATTTTTCGGCACAGCGGTGTGAAATATGCAGTGGTACAAGAGGCGTGGTAGTTAAATTTCGGCGAAATGACATGCTGAGCTCTATGTGAAATAGTACGACGAATGTTGTCTTTTACCTTAGTTGTATTGTGGAGGGTTCTAGCATTCTTCTACTTTAAGGAGGTCTTAGGCCCCTCTGAACCTCCATTGGTTAAAGTGTCTGTTTGGACATGAGCTTTGGATGAAATGAACATAACCAACATTCATCAAATAAGGGAAGATTTATGCTTGTGTTACCCAAGGCATGATGTTTATGTGCAAAGCTGTATCATCCACATTGCTGATGCATTGCCATATATGTTAAAGTGGCTTCAAGGGGTAAGAATCGACATAGTTGGGTAAGAATATAGGTTCAATCAAGAGCATTTTTAGATTTTAGAGGTGTTGTATTCAATTGATTTGTGGGCATCTGTTTTTAAGGGGTTCATTTGTTTGACATGGTGAGTGACTGGGTGGATGAGTGAGGTTAGGGTCATCAGAGGTAAAGGTTTGCAGTTATTGCAGTCTGCCTCCAGTTGGCACAATCATACTGTATGTAGTAGGGCTGACAATGGGACGAATATTTATCCGAATCCGATCCGAAAATGTTGAATTTGGATATGAGATATAGATCCATGGTTCGAATATGGATATCAGATAAGACAAAATTTGGATATGCCCATATACGATCCAAATAGAATCCGAACCGAAATCAATATACTATACATAAACCTAGACCAAAGATAGGTTAGACCGTTTGTAAATTTTGTATAAACCATGGTTGAACCAACCTTATTAAAAAAAATAAAATCAAAGGGTTTTGTGTTTGTGAGAAATCGAATTCGGATCTAATTCAAATTTCAGTTATTCTATTCGGTCGAATATCGAATTCGGATACTGTATATGTATTTGGTTTTGAATTCAGATTCAGGTATAAAAGATTTGTCGGATTTCGGATCGAATTTGGATATCAGTTTTTCTTTTTCTGTTCAAATTTGGATCTTAGCAGATCCATATTGTATTCAACCGATTGCCAGCCCTAGTATGTACGTGGCTGCTCTATATGCAATCCAGGCTCAGTTGGAGTTGGTGGTGTTTTTTAAAAACAATTATACTGGTTCGTGCCCTTTTAAGTTTGACATGGCAAGGGTCGCCGTGATGGAGAGTGTAGCATTGTTTATATAGGCTTGCAGAAGGCAGTGGTGATGCAGTTTTATACCTTCACTTAGAGGGTGATTTGAGGTTCGTCATGTATTGGATACGGCCCCCTGCGGTACAGTAAGGGTATGTTAGTAAGTCACTCTAATATACCATGGCTAGGGTTTTAACGGGATTTGATATATAATCTGTAACCCTATTGTTATTTCGTGGACGATAAAATATTGGAATCTTATTCTTTTTCTCGTGGACATTGGAACGATGCCAAATAATTAAGTCTGTTTTGACAGTTTTCTTCGTCATTGCACGGTTTTACATTCATACAATTGGTATCAAACCTTTGGTTTGGTATTGTTGTGATGGCAGTGGATGCTTCTATTGCTAAGTACGATGTGGATAAGCTTAATGGAACTGAGAATTTCGGGTTGTGGCAATTAAGGGTGAGAGATCTGTTGGTGTGGAGAGGTTAGGTAAAGTCGTTGTATAGGAAGTTTAAGAAATCGGAGAAGTTAACAGATGAAGAATTGGAAGAACTTGAGATAAAAGTGGTTAGTACCATTTGGTTGTGCCTTGCAGATGAAGTTTTGTACCATGTTATGGACAGGGAGTATCGTGCGGGCATCTAGGCAAGGTTGGAGAGTCAGTATATGTCCATGTCCTTTACAATCAAGTTGTATCTTATGTAGAAGTTATATAGGCTTAAGATGGCAGAAGGTGTAGACCTGGTGTAACACATTGATATATTTAATCAGATCACTGGTGATGTGAAGTTCAATGAAGAGGACAAGGCACTGATGCTTCTAACTATTTGCCTCCTTACAGATATCTAGTTACAACCTTACTTTGGGGAAATCAGAATTTGGAAATAGGGGAGGTCATTGCAGCTCTCCAGGCACACAATTAGGGGAAGTAGAATAGCAGTGAGGTTTCTCAAGGCATGGGGCTTGTGGAAAAAGTTAATCAAGATTGTGGAAGAAAGAAAGAAAAGGATAGGTTCGAGAAGGGTAATTCCATATTGAAATCAAGGACAGAGGTGAAGGATATAGAATACTTTAAATGCCATGAGAAAGGACATATGAAGAAGGATTGTCCAAAGAGAGAGAAAGAATAGGAGAAAAAGGATAAGGGGAAAGCTTCAAGCTCGGTGAATGTAGTGGAAGAAGGCTCAGATTCTTCTGACGGTGATATGCTATCAGTTTCATCAAGCGTGGACAGATTCATAGATTCTTGGTTGGATATTAGACTATGGATGTTTGTTTACATGTGTTCACAACCTTGCATAAGGGCTGGCTTGTAGCTACAAGGTAGTAAACTGTGGTAGTGTTCTGATGAGAATGATACTTCATATAAATCCATCGTACTGGGAACAATTAAAATTAGAGTGTCTGATGGTGTTTTCAGAACATTGGGTTGGGAACCTTAGACTCTAATGGGTGCGTGTAGAAGTTTGAAGGTGGAATTTTGAAGGTAATCTAGGGGCCATGGTTTTGATGAACGGGTATAAGGTTGCAGACAACATCGGCAAGCTTGTTGGGACTTGGGAGTATAATTGTTGGTGGAGTTGCAGCAATGACATCCGCATAATCTAGTGAGGATGATACACTCATTTGGCATATGCGGTTGGGGCATATGAGTGAGATAGATATAATGGAGCTTCCTAAGAGGTATCTTTTGGAGGGGTTAAATCATGTAAAACTGGACTTTTGCATGTACTAGGTTATGGGAAAGCAGTACATAGTTTTTTTTAAGTTGGCAATACATAAGAGTATGGTATGCTTGATTATGTACATTTGGATGTTTGGGGGCTAGTTACACTCTAAATAAAGTTGGGGGATCTCACTCTTTTGTGAGCTCCATTGATGGCTACTCTAGGAAGATTTGAGTTTACTTCATGAAGCACAAGTTTAAAGGTTTTGATAAGTTTATATTATGGAAGGCTAAAGTGTAGAACCATACGGGGAAGCAGATCAAGTGTCTTAGGACAGATAATGGGAGTGAGGACAAGAATGTAGAATTTTTGACATTCTGCGGGGAGCAGTGGATAAAAAGGAATTTTACAGTGTGGAGAATGCCACAGTAGAATGGCGTAGCAGAAAGGATGAACAGAACCATTGTAGGGATGGCAAAGCGTCTAAGATTAAATGCAGATTTGCCCAAGAATTTTTAGGTTGAGGCAGTGTGCATGGGCTGATACGTCATGAATAGATCACCTACAGCAAAACTTGTTAAGAAATTTGTATTAGAGCCATGTATAGGAACGGAGGTATACTACTTTTGGATGAGGGTATTTGGGTGTCTTGCTTATGTCCACATGCCTAGTGAGGAAAGGTCAGAGCTTGATCCAAGTCCAGAAAATGTATCTTTCTCAGGTATGAGAGAGGGATCTTAAAATGCAGAAGGTGGTGATTAGTAAAGATGTGGTGTTTGATGAGAGACACATTTTGAAAATCTCTTAGGAGACAGCATCAAGAAGCAAGTGGTGTAGGTGGGAGCTAGATTATTTAGAAGACAGGGAAAACGGGTCTCTGTCAGAAGAAAGTTCTAGCATAGATCAAGAGAATCATGGTATTGACATGGATAGACCCAAACGCACCAAGAAGCCACCAATTAAGTACAGGTTTTATGACCATTTAATTCCCACTTATTACCAGCAGCGGTGATCTTCCACTTACAAGGATGCACGTAACATCCATGAGAATGGTAGATGGATGGAGACTATGATGGAGGAAATCGTCGTTGGATAAGAATGACATTTGGCAATTGATGAAACTTTGTAAACAGAAGAAGGAAGAAGGGTGCAAGTGGGTGTACAGGAATAAGGAAGCAATATCAGAACAGGAAAGAGAAATGTTGAAGGCTCAACTTGTAGCAAATGGGTACTTATGGAAGAAGGGGATAAACTACGGTGAGGTAATCTTCCAGGTTGTCATGCACACTTGCATCATGGCAATTTTGGTTTTACTAACCATGACATGGATTAGAGTAGTGCGTTGTAAAGGCAGCTTTCTTATAGGGTGATCTGGAGGATCAGATTAATATGGAGCAGTCAAAAGGGTTCATGCAACCTGGAAAGGAGTACCATGTTTGTAGATTGACGAAGTCTCTTTATAGGTTGAAGCAATCTCTATGACAATGGTATAAGTGATTTGATTATTTCATAGTTTAGATTGGCTATACAAGGCGTGATTATGATTTCTGTGTTTATTTTAGAGTTATTGAGGAGGCTTCCATGTTTTTTTAATACTTTATGTTGATGATATGTTGGTTGCTGCTAAGAGTGTGAAAGAGGTTAAAAATCTGAAGCTTTTGTTGAGCATGGCATTTGACATGAAGGATATGGGTGCTGCCAAGAAGATTCTTGGCATGGAGATACATAGGGACAGGTTGTCGGGAAAATTGTAAGTATTTCAACAGAAGTATGTTAAGACAGTGTTGGAGAGGTGTAACATGGATAGTGCGAAACTAGTGAGCACTCTGTTGGCAGATTACTTTAGGTTATTGGTTGAATAATGCCTGAAGACAGAAGAACTCAAGGAAATGTCAGGTGTGCCATATGAAAATGCTGTGGATTGTTTGATGTATGCAGGTTTGCAACAGATCTTATTTGGTACATGCAGTAGGCAATAGGCGTGATTAGCAAGTTCATGACATATGTAGGTAGAGAGCATTGGAAGGCTCTCAAGTGGATTTCAGGTACTGAAAGGGATAGTAGATTATTGCATTGTGTTTGAGAGGTAATAGACCTCTCTTTTGGTTGTGGGATGGTAGATGCGGAGTATGCAGGTAATACGGATGACAGGAGGTCTACTTGAGGATATATGTTCACACTTGTGGGTGGGCTTATATATTGGATCCATGGTGCATTCTGTTATTTTCGAAAATAGAAGCCAAGTACATGGCAGTGACTGAGGCTACTAAAGAAGCATTATGGGTGAAAGAGCTTGTCAACGAGGTTGGTATAATGCAACATAGAGTTCATCTATATTGTAACAATAAGAGTGCCATTTATTTGGCAAAGAACTAGGTATATCATGTAGGAACCAAGCATATGGATGTGAGGTTTCACAAGATAAGAGAGCTGATTG
This sequence comes from Buxus sempervirens, assembly GCA_947561395.2. Lineage (NCBI taxonomy): Eukaryota > Viridiplantae > Streptophyta > Magnoliopsida > Buxales > Buxaceae > Buxus > Buxus sempervirens. Next base: position 26,881,291 of record OX387188.1, read on the forward strand.
TTGAAGTGGTGCTTGAGAAGGTGCATACTTTGGAGAATGCCACTGATATATTGACAAAGCCTGTCCCTATAGATAAGTTCAAGCATTTCTTGGACTTGATAATGTTTCTAAATGTCAAGAAGAGGAGTATCCCTAGCCTTGTTGGTTTGAGGCAGAGGCATGAAGCTATGACATATTCAAAGTTGCTGAATATTTTCCAAGGTAGAGACTGTTGGAGTGTGGCTCATATTTGACCTGACTTTCGAGGGGGGAGGGAGGGTGAAGCCCCTCTGCGGTACAGTAAGGGTATATATTCTCTCTATTAGACCACGGCTAGGATTGTAACATAGTCTGATATATAAGTTGTGTCCCTATTGTTGTTGTAGGCACCACAATAGTGAAATCTTCTTCTCTCTCCTGTAGACGTAGACACAACACCGAGCCATGTAAATCTGTTTGCATACTTTTCTTTGTGGTCTTTCTTTGTTATTGCATGGTCTTACATTCGATGAATTTCATATGAGAAGTTTTGGTTAGGGATTCTCCTTTTTCAGGATGATATAGTGATGGTTCCCTTTGCAGTGAAGCCTGGTTGCTGCTCTTTGGTTATCTGGAGTTACTATCTCTTTATTTTCTGTCCTAATGGCAATTTTTGGCTATTGCATTAAATTTTTTTCTGCTTAATTGAATTGCTGTTATTCATAAAAGAAGATTTAACAAAGGTGTATGGACTATGGCCTAATCCATACAGTTTCTGGGCTCCTATTGGTATAGTGTGGTTGAGTTGGTTTCCTGGTCCAGCTGGAATTTTAATATATTGCTTATTTAAATTCTTGAGAACCGTTAATTTCTTAGTATTCGTATCTAGTGGATCTTGCAAGTGCTAGGATGAGAAACCGTCTGCATGGATGTGCATAATATTGACGAAATGGACATCCAAGTCTTATGCTTCTTATTTTTCCACATAAATCTTCATAGCTTGGGATATTATGCTCAGTTTTCATATTTTATGTTACTGTTTTTGGACTGCCCTTTTGAAAATTCATATTTTATTTGTTTGTTTTCTGAAAGGTACACTGGAAATGGAGTCAAAGAATTACTCGTTTATTGATTCAGTGCTTGGAGTCAATGGAGTACCATGAAATCCGAAATGCTCTTATAATGTTAACGAAGATCTCTAGTGTTTTTCCAGTTACTAGAAAGAGTGGAATTAATCTTGAAAAACGGGTAAGGAACTTACTTTACCCATCTTTTGGCCTTCCATAATTCAGGTCACATTATGCATTTACATTTTGAATACAGGTAGCTAAAATTAAAGGGGAAGAGAGGGAGGATCTCAAGGTATTGGCAACTGGTGTAGCTGCTTCTTTGGCTGCTCGAAAGGTAATATTTCAAATGCTTACATGTAGGTTCTATGAATTTCTATTTCTTTTTTATGACATTCATATGACTGACGTTCACATAAATGCTGTTTGTTTTCCTTAAAAAAACTGCAGAGTTCATGGGTATCTGAAGAAGAATTTGGCATGGGTTATATTGATTTTAAGCCTGCACCCCCTCCTGCTTCAAAATCTTCAGTTGGTAATTTGGTACCTTTATCAAATGGTTCTACTCTTAATACTTCACAAGTTGATGCAGCAGAGGCAAGGACTATCACAGCAAAAACTCAAAATTCTGATTCTGGAAATCTTCTCAAGGATCAGGTATTGCGAACAAAACCTGTAGATGGGAGGCTGGAACGAATGGAGAGCATCCCAATTATGAGGCCTGATGCAGGGCACCTGAAATCAAAAGGCATCTCGATATCCAATGGGTTAGATGTTCAATCAACCGTGCCATCAGCTGTTGTACAATCTGGGGCATCCAGATCCACTGAAGGTCATAAACATCTAGATGAACCTGCAAAAGGATCTTTGGATGAAAACATGGTGAAAGTTGCTCCAAAGACTTCTGCCGAGTCTGAGGTAAGTGTCTGTAATGATGTTACTTTAGCTTCGTGGGTAAGGGGGCACTTTTATTTGTGTTTTTTATTTTTTTTAACATGGCACTGGGGACTTTTTGTCTATTTATTTTTATTTTCCTTGTTAGTGTTTTCCATGTTTTACAAATATTTATCAAAATTTATTTATAAGGTTAAATAAGGTCCCCAAATAACGCTCTGCCCCAACCACACGCACATCCACACAACTCCAAATCCAACCACCCAAAAAAAAAAAAATAACCACCTGCACCACAGCCATAAAATCCCACCATGCAAGAGAACGGGAAAAAAAGGATGAAAGAAAAAGGAATTGCATGTTATCCACTGGAATTCTTGCTACTACAGCTACTTAAAAGAATTACTCTTCCAGTTTGATATATTGAATTCTTCAAAGAGGTAGAGAATTTAATTAAAAAGACACCACAAATCCTATAAACATCTACCTGGGAAGATCAATGTCAGTGTTTTTTCTTCTTGTCTATTATTTTTCTTCAAGTGCATCTAAATTAATTCATATAAGAAATATGGTGATGTTGAGTGATTCTCTACAATTAACAAGGCCCATAAGAACAGTGTAATTTTTTTCGATGAATGATGAAAGATGTATTAAAACTGAGAAAGAGAAAGAAAATACAAGAACCCGTGAGATATGGGAAAACATCAAGAAAAATAGATATGATAATTGGAAAATAGATGTGATAATCCTTGTGCTCCAAGTGAAATGTAAGGCAAGGTGATTTTGGGGGCATATCTTCCTTTGGTAACGAGGGTAGATTTGAATATTTTTGTTATAATGTAGTTCTTGGGCAGGAGTTATGCAAGAATCCAGACTCAATGTAAGTTAAACAATAGGGGTTCCCACTTCTTGGTCAAGGCCAATTTTAAAAAACGTGGTTTCTGGTATCAGCCACTACAACTAGTGGCCTGTTCTAGTCCAGGTTAAGGGTTTAGTACATATAAAATGCAAAAAGATTTATGGACTTGCTGGTTTGCAGAAGTGTGCTCTGACTGCTCAATATGACTGGTTTGTGATCCGTGTAAGTGATATGTACTGGTTGACAAACCTTATCATTACGGAAGAGGTGTTCAAGATCATGAATTCGATTTTTTGGCTTCCCGAGCTTGCATCTTGGTCTTGAGGGGTTTGATTTTGGAGACTTTAAAATCTCTATGTATTTTGACATGCATTTTTCTATATTTGGCATTAACAACAGGTTCTATTGGAAATGGTGCTGTGAAAAGCACCCTTCACCTCTCTTCCCATGGGTTTCTGTTGCTGGTTTGGGGGTTGGCAGGCATGGGGTGCAATTATGGCAAGGTGTTTAAGGACTATATTTAGTGGGATATGTTAATTGGCTTCCTTGATGTGGATTTTGGTGTATAGTTTTTCAGTAGTGTGTGTTAATTACCCAATTTAATAATGAAATGGTTTCTCAAGATGTCATTTTGCCCAAAATATAAAGCAAGGGAAAAGCTTGCTTGTAATCTTTGTATAAGTGATGCCTTGTACATGATATGGATTTTATAATTGTTTGACTCTGGTTCTTCTTGATTGCGTTGTGAAATTTCAAGTTCTGTGTGATAGATTTGACTATTGTGCTTCTGTTGGTTGAATACATAGATACCTACATACATATATTCATATCCATTCATGTGTGTGTGTGTGTGTGTTTTAAATAGTCTTATGATCCTTTTTTTTGCATGGAGTTAACGTGTTAGCTCCTTTTGCAGTTTTTATCTTGACAGAAAGAGTGAATCTGTTAGTATCCAAGTGATTTAAATATACAGACATGAAAAAATATGGAAGCACCAATATTTTTGTACTTATTTGTAAATAAATTAATGACATTAGACCCATCTAAATGGTGAATTGCCTTGTCAATCATGTCAGAATCTGACAACATATTCTTGTGGGTGAATCCTCGAATTTATATTCTTTAATTTTGCATACTAGTGGCTATGAATATAACTATGTTTCCCATGAATGTTTTTTAGATGGATGTATGATGTTATTAAGTTCATTTTTTTGGCCTTGTAATTCGATATAGGTATATGAAACAGTTAAGAAATTTTTGTGAGGAGAAAAGATATTTTAGTTTGCCCATCCATTCATGTCTCATTTCCGCTCTCTTTTCTTCCAAGCAGTCAAAGCCTGCAGCAAAACGCTCTGCGCCTTCTGGATCTCTTACAAAGCCATCGAAACAGGAGCTTGCAAAAGATGATAATAAACCTGGAAAGGCTGTTAGCAGAAATTTTGGCCCTTCTTCTGCCAGTGACAGAGAATTTTCAACTCACCCTTCAGATGGTAGACAAGGTGGGGTGGCTAATGTTTCTTCAGCTGTTACAGCCAATGGTAACACAACTGCACCTCCAGCCCGAGCATCTACTTATCATGGTAGCGCATCAAAGGCTGTGAGTGGACCTGCTAGGGCCCCTGAATTAAGGGCCTACAGTGGAAAAGATGCTGATGACTCTGATGTTTCTGATGCACCGAGGCCCATCTCGTCCCGGCCTGCTCATTCTCCACAGCCTGAGGATACTATGACTGCTTCAAAGGCTACTGATAAGCAACAAAAAAGAATAAATCCAGTCGAAGAGCAGGAGAGATTGAACAAACGCAGGAAGGGAGAATCAGAAAAAGATTTTGAGGGTGATGTTAGATTCTCTGATAGAGAGAGATCAATGGATCCTCGATTATCTGACAAACCTCATGTGATGGATCATGAAAGGATTGGGACTGATGACCCAAATCTTAGTAGGGGCACAGATAGGTCAAAAGATAAGAGCAGTGAAAGATATGATAGAGACCACAGGGAAAGATCAGAACGTCCTGATAAGTCTCGTGGAGATGATATTTTAGGTGATAAGTCAAGAGGTAGGTCAGTGGAAAGATTTGGAAGAGAACGATCGGTTGAAAGGATACAAGAGAGAGGGGCTGATAAGAGTTTTGATAGGGGAACTGAAAAGGTTAAGGATGACAGGAATAAAGATGAACGGGGTAAACCTCGTCACAGTGAAACATCTGGAGAAAAATCCCATATTGATGATCGTTTTCATGGGCAAAGCTTGCCTCCACCACCACCCCTACCTGCCAATCTTGTTCCACAATCAGTTAATACCAATCGAAGAGATGAAGATGCCGATAGAAGGGTCAGCAATACAAGACACGTGCAGAGGCTTTCTCCTCGACATGAAGAAAAAGAACGTAGGCGTTCTGAGGAAAATTCACTAGTTTCACAAGATGAAGCAAAGCGTCGGAGAGAAGATGATTTTCGTGATAGAAAGAGAGATGAGCGAGAAGTCCTGACAATGAAGGTATGCATGTCACCTTTTAGTGCTATCTAGTTGCTTCATTGATTTATTTCTGATGCCATCAAAATGGTTAGTACAATTGCATAACAATCCCTCTGGATGGTTTTGTACTCAATTTCAGTTAATTATGTGCTGAAGTTCTCCAATCTCTTATATTTTTCTGACCATTTAGCATTGTTGAAATATCAGAAGTAGATGTTTGTACATTGTGCTTCTTTGCTTGAACTTCATCTTTTGGAGTTGCACCTTATCACTTTAAATAGTTATGTATATTTAAATTGTTGAATTCGAACTATACCATGAGCTCTTTCTATCCAATATGCTTATGAAATGATGTGTTTTATTTTTGTTCATGTACAGTTATGTCCAAGTTCTTGCTCTTTCTATTTGTCTCGCAGTTGGCCTGAGATGGCCAATATTCTGAGATATCTCTTTCAATACAATCTTAGTCTCTATGTCATCAACCCCCCGTCCTCTTTCTCAACTAAAACTGCTAAGAGCAAGGTTATTGTAAACCAAACAGATATGGTTTTTTTTTTTGTTACCAAAAAACAAAACAGATTTGATTTACGATTAACTGAACAATATCAGCATGATCATTGGTTTTTAGAGCTTCAGTTTTTTTTCTTTTTTCTTTTTTTTTTTTTTCTAAAAGGAAGTTTGGTTTGGTTTTTGGTATGATTCAATTAAATTTGTTTTGGTCTTGGCTTGATCACAGAACCAGACCAAACTGACGGAATTACATCCCTACACAGTATGACTAGCAGATGGCCAGGATATGTGCATAATTCTCACCATCCCTTGAAAATTACACTTGAAAGACATTCCCATGCTCATTAGATAGATGTCTGTAAAAGAACTCCATCTTATTCTCTCTCTCTCTCCCTCTCTCTCTCTGTCTCATTTCTTCCTGTGATTTTCAAGACCTTCTGTTTAAAAGGAAAAAAATTAGAATATACAAGAGATGGTAAGCGACCATGTAAAGACAAGCAAGGGAGGATACTGACTATATTTATGGGGGTTAGAAAAAGGAACTCCTAAATTTTTCACTAGGGAATGTCAATTGATATCCATCTTTTGTGTAGGAGTGAAGAGTGTATGTAGCATAAAAAAAGGAAATATGAAAATTTTAAACACGTAACAATACGACACTAGGCCACCTACTACATGATCCTACTTTTTTTTTTGATATGAATGATGAAAGATGCATTAAAACTTAGAGGGAGAGAAAAAGTACAAAACCCATGAGATATGGGAGAAAAGAAAGAAAAGATAAAACAAAAAACAACCAAAACCAGCTAGTAGGGACACGCCCCAGGGAATAACAAAACAATAGGAATCTGAAAACTAAGATAGGCTAATCCAAAAAAGAAACTGTAGCCCAATCCCGCAAAATGTCAGATGTTGGGACAGATCTGAACTCCTTTCTGGTACTAACCCAATCAGCTGCCAAAATAGAGATGTCTTCTTGAATCGTATGCATTGTAGCGGTACCTCCATCGAAGATGCACCTATTCCGGGCTCTCCAAACCAGCCACATGGTAGCACAAAAAACAGCTTGATACATCAACTTTCCCTTTGTCTTGAGGAAGGGGAAACGCAATTGATAAGAAAAATCAGAGATTGTTTTAGGCTGAACCCAGCTCACTTCTAGCAGCCCCAAGAAATAAGACCAGATAGCTGAAATCAGTTCACAATGTAGAAAGATGTGATCCACAAACTCCTCCCCTCAGAGGCAAAGTATGCAAACATTAGGTGAAATAGCAAGACCCTTCCTTCTTCTTTGAAGATTATCAAGAGTATTAGTACCGTTATGAAGAGCAATCCAAAGGAAAATAAGGACTTTGGGTGTGGCAGGAATGTGCCAGATAAAGGATGGAGAGAAAGAAAGAGGGCCAACCTTACTTCCCGAGCACAAATGGGTAAAAAAGGAGCATGTAGAAAAAAACCCACGGGATGACAAAGACCAGGAGTGTGAGTCTGACACGGTTGAATCCAAAGTGACATGATTCAACTGATCTAATAGGGAGCCTAGTTCCTCCATTTCTAGAGGACTCAGCTCACGATGGAATTGTAGATTCCAAGATAAACCCATAGAATCGCAAGAAAGAATATCTGAAACAAGAGGGTGGGACAACAAACGAGCACGAAACAGCTTGGGATAGGTAGTGGAGAGGCTTGACGAGCCGCACCACCAATACTCCCAAAAACTCAAAGAGGAGCTAGAGTGAAGAATATGCCTGACCAAAGGATAAAATTGAGACGCAAGAGTGGAAATCGCTTTCCAAGGACTACCACAGTGGATGCTAACCTTCAGATTGATATCACGGCCATTTCTATGGGTACCATATTTGCTTACAATGATTTTATGCCACAGCTTCTCTTTTTCCCCTCCAAATCTCCAAAGCCACTTTTCCAGAAGGGCAGAGTTTCTAAGAGATAGATTACCCAAGCCTAAACCCCCCTGGTGTTTGAGTAGGCATACTTTACCCCATCTAACTAAGTGATCCTTTTTTGATTCCTTTTCCTCCCAAAGAAATTCCCTTTGCAGTTTCCCTAGCACACTTATCACCTTTTTTGGGGCTCGAAAGAGAGATAGATAGTACACCGGCAGATTCATAAGGGCTACCTTGATAAGAGTTACCCTTTCCCCTAAAGAAATGTAATTCCTTTTCCAAGTGGCTAATCTCTTTTTCATTTTCTCCACAATAGGATGCCAAAAACTAACCACATAATGTGGTCCACATTAGGCCTAGCTCCAAGATGGAGGCCAAGATAAGTAATCGGCCATTCTTGTGACTGACAACCCAACATAGAAGAGCATTCTAAAAGGGTATTTGAGTCTACCAAGATTTCTAACATTTTGCTCTTAACCAGATTCACTTTAAGGCCAGGCAGGAACTCAAAACAATGTAACAGGCACTTAGTCCAAAACAACTGTTTTTGAGAGGGCTCTAGAAACACTACAGTATCATTTGCGAATTGCAAATGGGAAACAGGTACTTTCGAAACTTCAACTTTTAAACCACTAATAAACCCAATAATTTCCCCCAAAGAGAACAATCGACTAAGGACATCAATAACCAAGATAAATAAAAACGGGGATAATGGATCCCCTTGCTTTGTCCACGAGATGCTGGAATGAAACCCTCCATTGACCCATTAATTATAAAGGAGAAGGATACATTCTGAAGACACCCTCTTATCCATTTGCACCATCTATCTCCAAACCCTTTCCATCTAAGCACCGAGTCCAAAAAACTCCACTCCACCCGGTCATAGGCCTTCTCCAGATCTAATTTGCAACATATACCTGAAATACCTAACCTAAAACAATCCTCAATGCACTCATTTGCCACTAGGACGCTATCTAAAATTTGATTACCCTTGGCAAATGCACTTTGATTTTCTGAAATGAGCAAACCTACCACCTCTTTCAATCTCAAGGACGAAATCTTTGCAATGATTTTGTATAAGCTAGTTGTAAAACTAATTGGACGAAAATCCTTGACATCAACAGCACCATGGCACTTAGGGATAAAGCAAAGGAATGAAGTGTTTGTCACCTTATTGATAATACCAAATTCTTGGAATTCCTTAAGCACTTTTACAAGATCCACACTTACAACATCCCAACACTCCTAAAAAAATGCCATGGTAAAACCATCCGGCCCAGGTGCTCTATCTTTCCCTAACAAGAATACCGCCTTTTTTTACTTCCTCCACTTCAAAATCTCTTTCCATCCAACATCTTTTCTCCTCATTCAGTTTAGGACATTCCAAATGGTCAAAGTTAAAAGCGAACATTTCATCAGAGGAGAACAAGGCTGAATAGAATGACTTAAACCCCTCCACAATCTGATTTTGATTTTCCACTAATCTTCCATCCACCCTGTTAGAAATGGAACAACAACAAAAAACGAAACAGAAAACAGAGTAAACAAGAAACACGATTTACGTGGTTCGGCAAAGATGCTTATGTCTACAGATGATGGGGTTCCTTTCCTTGATCTGTGAAAAATAGGGTTACAAAACACACAATCCTCTCTTGGCCGAAAAACAATACAGTCTCTCAACATGACGATCAGAAACCCTAACTCTTGGGTTTTATACAAGAGACACCCAAGTCACATACGGTTTAAGCTGGGGCTGAGTGTACAATATGGCCTGTATCTAAACATTGACTTAATTTAAGTCACATACACAACACACCCTCACTTGGTTTAATGCATTTTTCTTTCTTTTCCCATTCACTATTCGATGAAAGAACTTAGTATTCCCATCACCCTTTTTAAGCCATTGGATTCGAGATTTTTGTCTCCAATTAATTTCCCCCAATCTAATTGTCTCCTCCAGCTTTCTTTTAAGATCCTTCCTACAATTCAACTCAGCACACTTCAAATCTCTAACTTCCTCCTCTCTATCTAACTTATCAATCGATTCCATCAGCATTGCATTTTCTTCTTTTTAGTGACACAACCAAAGACATCCCGATTCCATATCTTTATTTTTATGCCTCAAGAACTTGAGTTTGCTCATAAATTTGAAGCCTTCCCTTCCCTCTCTACTATGGGAAGCCTTCGACCACCATTTCATTGCTACCTCTTTAAAAGACTTATCTTCCAACCACATATTTGCAAATCTAAAAGGGGGATTACCATTCCAAGAAGGAGAAGTAGACAGCACTATAGGGATATGGTCTGAAACCGTTCTTGAAAATGTGGACAACTTGGCATGTGGAAACTGATCCTCCCAATCTGCAGAAACTAAAGCTCTATCCAACCGACTACAAATTGAACTTTCTTGCATGTTAGACCAAGTATATTTGGCTCCCAACAGATATAAGTCTACTAGCTCATGTCTATTCATGAAGCCAAGAAACTCTCTCATACTTCTAGAGACCCCATTACAACCTTTCTTCTCCTTTACTTCTTTTATGACATTAAAATCCCCCATGATACACCAAGGAAGCCTCCATTGGTTCCTCACCATATCCAATTCCCTCCAAAAATTACCTCGATTGAGAGCCCTTGGAGGACTATACACACTTGAAAGCAACCACTCGAACCTAGACTTGACACACCTAAAGAGAATGGATAATGAAAACTGTCCAATTTTGCTATCGGCCAACTCGACAACATCCAAATCCCAAACAATGATGAGACCTCCTGAACTGCCAAGAGGGGTTAAATAACCATCCCCTTTTGTTACTTCCCCAAAGGTAAGTAACCAATCTTTCTGAAAAAGAATCCTTCTTTGTTTCCTGAAAGATGAGAATGGTTGGAGCAACCACTCTACGAGCCTCCCTAACCGCCCTTTTTTTCTCAGGGCCCCCCAAACCTCTAACATTCCAACTTAAGATCTTAATCATGAAATAACAGAATTAGCACCCCTCCCTCCAGCTCTCCGACCACTGGATTTGTACTGGACTGAACATTCTATTTTTTTTAATTCCCTGGACAGAGTCTTACTTCCCTTATTCTGACCTTCTTCTTTCTAAACCTATCCACTGCCTCCTTAACAGACTAATTGGCCCGTTTTTTCCCTAACCTCCAGCTGAAACATCGACAGTATCTGATCCATTCCCTCCCACTTGGAGTTTTCACCCTCACTTCCCAATCTCAAATCAGGTCTAGCACTCCCACTCTCACCAGGGCCACTAGGCAGGTGCACGATATCTTCTAAACCCTGACCCATCTCAGCACAAGAAATACTAGGAGATCTAGCTGTGGGAACTAGGGACTCTATGGCCTTCACAATACACGCATCAGCACATTGTAAATTTGGACATGAAATAATCCGTTGGAGAGCACTACGGGGCATACCTGGATACTGCAATGAATCTGACAAGGAAAAAGTAAGAGGTGCATGGTCGTAGAGGGGACTAGATTCACTCATTCCTTTTTGCATCCCAATACTCTTGATAATCTGGAAATCAGTTGGAAAATGACCAGCAACCGTGCCCTCTGTTGATACTGCTCTCAATTGAGAATAATTGTCAAAATTTAAGGACCTAATCTCTTCTCGTCCTTCCTCGGATAAGGAGTGATCTGAATTCGCAACTTGAAGACCCTCATCTGTCAACAGCTGGTGAGACCCAACCAACGCGAGTTCGTCATCTTCATATGAGGAGAAAATCCTGCAAAGACCATCCATTTCATTCTCCCAACTTGACGCATCACCTTGAATCGAAGAACAAAAGTCTTCTTCCTCAGATTTTTGATGCACGTGAATTGGAAAGTCTCCGTCCTCTATGGTTTCTCCAGACGCCACTGTCGAAGAAATCAATGATTCCACTGGATCTTCCCCTTGACCAATGGCTTTAGATTGTAACAACTCAGGGGAAACATGGGCTGTCGCAAGACTAGAAGAGACATCTGAATGGAGAAGAAGATGTTGAAGCTCTTGTGAAATCAACTCCCGCAACGTTAGTACTTGTTTCTCTGGCATCTTTAGGGAATAAAGACTGTTCGAGGTAGAAGAAAGGTAGACGGCATCCTTCGTAATTTTATCTGATGGTGATTTGAGCTTCAACTCTGCTTCCGGCAGTCGCCTCTTCTCAGACTCCCTTCTCGTCACAATCGGAACACTCGGGAGAAGACCTTGACCATAGCTGTGGTCTCGTATAAATCCATATCCCTGTTCTCGACTAATGGTTGGAGATCCCCAGGCCCATATATTATTTAGTGGATAGACACTCGTGGCCTAGCCCAGATACTTTAATATTCAAAGACGCTGGATTCAAATTCGACTTGAGCTGTACAACATTTGTCAACGTTGTCGCCTGTACACCTGTCGCCCTGCAGTCCACAGGTGATTTGACGCCCCCTTTTCCTTTCTCCACACGTGTAGGGGAACTTGCCAAGTCATCGTCTTCTCCAACCACCTGGTTTGGACCCAGAACTCTCCCGAAAGAAGATTTAGCACTAGTGTGAACATTCAAATATAACTCAAAAGCACAACTCCCATCCCGAAGACAGATCATTCGAGGTATTCGTCTTGCATAACTCTCTCTAACTCTAAGGTCAACACTAGTCGACCCATTCCCCATCATCTCTGGGATTCCCACTTCCAGTAAGCCCCCCATCACGTCTCCTATCATAATAAAAGTTGTTTCTGCAGCTAGATGCAGGGGGATTCCTTCAACAGTAATACGGCAACCCTCACTTTAGACAGGGCCAATAACTGAACTACCATCGAAATCGACACGATGAAATACAATAGCATTTCTGCCACTATTGAAGGACCCCATTGATAAAATTCGACGAGCTTCGAACTCAGAACCTGCCACACAAATAGCTTTTTGCTTACTGAGTGTAAAAAACTTAGCTCCAAGAGCAACGCCTTCTTTTTCCAGATCTTGTTGAATCTCCTTCCAACACTGGGAATGATACGGTTGATAGCAGGTGATTGCTGTACTCCAAACTGTTAATCTGGGACAGGCTGCTATTACTGGTGCCCAACCAAGGTCCTGAACGGAACCTACTGTTTCAATACTGCTCACTAACTCCTTTAATGCAGGGAGATTAACCTTCTTCATCACTGATGGTTCCGTAGATAACAAATTTTTTATGGAATTGATAATATATAGTCCACCTCCCTTAGAATCGAACATGGTAATATAATCGAGAAAACTCTCTGATTTCTTCTTGGAACTGAAAGCTATAGGAATTGACCCCACATATTATGACAAGAATCCACTGTCACTTATCTGTCGCCCCCTTTGAAAGAACCCATACGACCAACTCTCTCATATTTCTCTTCCCCACTATCCAGGATTTTAACCAACCAGTCAATTTTATTATTTCCATACAGTAACCACCTTGATCTTTTACCTGAATTTTCTGTAATTAGAAGCTTCTTTCCTTTTCCTTCACTGCATCCTTCAAAGGTTATCACCTTACGTTGAATTGTCAAAGTTTGCCGCATAACTTTACCTGTGAAAATATCCACTTGATTTGGTGGCTTTCTCTGGTTACGATGTGACACTACCGTCCAACCTTCTTCGCCAGAAGACCTATACAAACAGGTCTTCAATGGTCACCTGTTACAACGAACAGAAATCTCTAATGATCACCTGTTACAAAGAACAGAAGACCTGTAGATCAAAATATGCCAAATATATTGACATACTTGGTGAATCAGAAGTTCCTACAGCCAAATATTTCTGCTATTTCATTCTTTATGAATTCCTCAACACAGTGCCAAAAAATAGTGTTTGTCTATAATGTACCAGAAGTTCCTACAGCCAAATGTTTCTGATATTTCATTCTTTATGAATTTCCTCAACACAGAGCAAAAAAATAGTGTTTTTCTACAATGTAGCATCAAAGTAGCTGAAAGCATTGTTATAAGAAAGGGAAAAATATTCCACCACTTTACTAACTCAAATTACCATTGAAAATTAACATATTAGAAAATAATTAACCTTCCTTTGATAAATTTTAACACGTATGAATCACAAGATGCATACTGTTCCAAGAAACTTCACTCAATGGTGGGCTGGTAAGATCTGCAAATTTGGCCTTTTTGTTGTCGATGTTGTCTTTCTTTCTTTTATTTTTGTTCAAAATTTTTGGTTTGTATGTCTGTTTGGAGATGCATGCAACAACTCAGGAACACAGAGGGGTGACTGGATCTTGAGACCCAGGGAAACCATTGAAGCTCTTATCATTGCTGCTTGTGGCAGCTTCAAATGGAGATTTTTGAAGCATTCATTTATCATTGATCATTGCTGAAAAATAAATGTCCATGTTAATTAAGCCTTTTAGTTGATTGCTTACAAGCTTGAAGTGACACTCAGTCCTTCATGCAACCCTATTAAATGATATTGATACCGCACAATGGAATTTATCATACATTTCTTCTGGGTCCAACAGAAATATGACTGGATTACATCAGCAGTGGTTTCATACGGTTAGAATTTGCTAATAATACCTGTTATGTATTTTATTGCATTCATACTGGATTATTCTGTCCATGCCATCTTAATACCCATTTGAAATTAAAATAGAGAAATATAAAATGGATGATAAAAATAATTGATCATATATTGTACTTGGCTATGATTATAACACTCTTACAAACAGGAAAGAAAGGTATTTAATCTAAATATCTAGACTAGGGTAAAGACAGTTGTAACTCAAATAGTAGGTTGAGTTTTGAATTACTGACTAGTTGGGTTTTGGGTAACTACACAAGAAAACTCGAATAATCGAAGTTTCAGATAATTTGGCTGAGTTTTGAGTTGACTTGCTTGGGATGGTGCTTCAAATCTTTACTGCTGTCATAAGTTCTTTTCTCGGAACTTTGCATAAAGAATTTGGATTACATTTCTTATGTTGTGAACAGGTGGAGGAAAGGGAGAGGGAAAAAGCAAACCTGATGAAGGACGATCTAGATGCAAATGCAGCATCCAAGAGGAGAAAACTTAAAAGAGAGCACCTCCCATCAGGGGAAGCTGGAGAGTATTCATTGGCAACTCCACCACCTCCTCTTGCTCTTGGAATATCACAGTCTTATGAAGGAAGAGAAAGGGGAGAAAGGAAGGGTGCGATTGTCCAACGTGCTGGATATTTGGAGGAGGCAGTGCCAAGGGTACATGGGAAAGAAGCTGCCAGCAAGATTACTCGCCGTGATAGTGACCAGTATCCTCAGCGAGATTACCTGTTAAACAAAATTTTTTTTTCTGCATTCATTTTCTGTGCGTGTATATTCACACGTCTGCATGCAACTTTACTGGTCTGTTCTGTGTGCATGCATGTAAAAAATTTTCATACGTCGCCATATTCTCGTTCTGATTGTTCCCCTTTTTTTTTTGGGTTCACTTTTCTTTCCTTTTCTAAATAAGGAATGAGGTGTCTATATCTTTGCAAGTTACTTGTGCAATTCATATGTGTTTGTCAGCTTGTAGCACATTTAAATTGCAATACCTTAACCACCACAATTCAGGATATATGAAAGAGAGTGGGATGATGAGAAGAGGCAGCGGGCTGAACAGAAGAGGAGGCATCGGAAATAGTCAGCATGCAACTCTAATTCCTCATGAAGCGTTAAGGTTGTTCGTCGATGGAAGACAATATCAAACTGCCACATCTCCTTCCAGTTGAAAGATTCTATGCTACAAGCAAGTCCTATGAACTGCAGGGTTTGCACCTGCTAATTATTTTTGTCAGCATGTCTCTTATAAAACCTGTAGATTCTGATCATTCTTGAGGCAGGCAAAATGGCCTCTGACATGATCTGCTGCTGCTATGTATGATATCATAGGTTGTATATTCAAGCAAGCTGTAGTTACTAATTACCATTTTCTCTCCATTAAAGCATTTTTACTCAAACTGGAAAATTTTCATTTGTACCTTATCAAGTGATCTTATTGTTGTGTTCTTTCAGAAAATTGCTCTCTTATTTCGAATTTGTAATACTGTGTTTAAAACAAAGTTGCAGGAAGAGGCAAATTGGTGTCTCCTGGGAAATTCATTTGGGAAGAAGGTGCAAAATAGTTTCCACCAAAATGGGAAATTCCTCCTAACAGGCAGCTTGGAATCCTAAAAAAAAAGTCTTTTGATTTTTCTGATGCTCCTTTAAAACGTAGTGTATTTTATTTTAAGCATTTTCCATGAAAACAAAGAGAGAGAGGATCATGATCATCAATCTCTCAATTGTGTTTTCTATGAAACACAAATTTCTTGTTGACTTGCCTGATCTCTCTCTCTCTCTCTCTCTCTCTCATGTTCTAGCTTCGATGCTTCGTCGAGGGGTCGCATCACATTATTATTTCAAATTGTCAAAAATTTAGCAAGTGCATGCATATTTTAATTGAGAGTTAAAGTTCATTGAATGCTTCTATCCAACCAGATAAATTCTTCTGTTTGTGAAGCTTGTTGAATTTTTATAGTAAAATATTCATCAAATGCGTCTTTAATAAGTTTAGTTCGTTTCTGGATATAAAAATGGGCTAAGGTCGTCTGTACAAAGTCTATGGTCTTGATTGGAAATTAATACATTTCATAAATGCTTGTATGAAAGCAGTGACACGCAAGATTGAAAGGTGAGTTTTACCCAACATTCCAATTGGCCCTTTGAACTCAAAAAATATAAAAAAAAAATTAATAATTTATCTTTTAAAAACTTTAGTTTTAGATATAACCACCAATCAAGCCTTCACGGTTTTGCCGTCCAACTGGTTTGAGTGGTCAGTTTCTTTTGAATGCAAAACCGGGGCGCCTGTCAGTGAGAAAAGGAAAGAAGAGACACCAATTGACCGTGGCCATGGGGAATGCGTTTCCTCTACTGCTAAAAGCTGGTGGTACGGTGGTACCGCTGGCTGGGATTTTGTTTGGGGTGTGGGTCTCCTATTGAAAAGGGGGATGTAACCGTCCGTTCCATGGATGGTATTATAGAAAGCACTAGGTGGTCGTTCTCTGGGCGGCGTAGTCACGGCCAAATATGCATATGATGGGCCCCATGAACACACCCATTGAGTTGACGATTTCAATTTGGCGTATTCATGTAGCCTTCATTGGAACGAACGAATGTGGTTCCACAGCCAATCAGGTGTGAGACCTGCAGAATCTTCTTATTATTATTATTTTTGGGTAACGTGCAGAATCTTCTTATTTCCCATTCATTTTCAAAAGTGATGTCATAATGAAAAATCTTTGGAAAATTGAGATTTTAGTGGTACTTTTTAAAAATAATCCTGATTGAGTCACCAAAATTTTGATAATTAGGAATATAATTTCAAAAAATAATCGAAAATGAATATTACAGTTCACATAAGAAATCTTTCAAAAATGCACTCAAAAACACTTCTTAACCTCATTGAAACATGATAACAAAATTTTTTACAGATATATTGAGAGAATTTCTAGAAAAAGTCTTCTTTGAATATTAAAACAGGACACTGATTTACAATTAAATTAAAAAATATTGCTAATTTCCAATTACTAAGAATTTGGTGAGAAAACCAAAGACTTCCAAGTATCCCAGTCTACACGGCACTCTTGAGAGTAAATTTGACAATAATATATGCACACATGAGGTGATGCATTGAATTTAGCCTTCCTAATCAAGGTTTTAAGTTTCGGTGCCACTAGGCGTGCACGCCGCCGAAATGCCGGAAATTTTTTAATGGGCAAAAAAAAAAAATTAATGTATTTTTGGATTTCGGCGAAATTTCGATGGCACGCCGCCCGTTTCGCTAAAAAAAATTTAAAAAAATTTACATTTTTTCTCTGTTTCGCCTGTTTCGGTCCATTTCGCTCGGCACGCCGCCCGTTTCGCTTGAAATTTTGGTCCGTTTCACCAACGATGCAAATTGATGATTTCCCCAGCAAAACGCATCGCTAGGGGCATAAAAACCGAAATTTCAGCGGCACGCCGCCGAAACTGTAAACCTTTTTCCTAATCAATCATAACGAATACCATGTTCCTCCCTACTTGATCAAATGCCATTTTCCTTGCCCGCACGTGCATGCATGAGCAGACCATCTGCTCAAATGGTCCACAAATTCTATTGTGGTCTCAAGTCAACCTGACTTCTGGGGTTTGACCAATGTGGTTGATCGATTTGGGTAATGGAGTATACATGAACAGACCACCTCCACCTGCTCTGGTGCTCATGAACAAAGAGGGAGATCCTCATCCAAAGCAAAGAACCCCCTGTGACTGTGAGACAACCATGTCTCTCCCCTTCATCCTGTTGTCCTTCCTGTTCCTTTCTATTGCTTCACCTTCAACAGCCCAAAAACCACCCAAGATTCTCTCCTCCTTCTCCCTTTCAGACTCACCATGGAAGCCGAACCAGAATCAAATCCTCATCTCGAGCAAATCCACCTTCGCCGCTGGATTCCGACCAATACCCAGTTCACAGCAGCTCTTTAGCTTTGCAGTTTGGTACCGTAATAGTTCAGACACCATCGTTTGGTCTGTCAACAGCCATTCCCCCATCGACAGTTCTACAACTCTTCTTATAACCCCATCAGGCCTTCTGATCCTCAACAACTCTCTTGGCAACAATCTTTGGTGGCCAAGAGCAGTAGCTGGCCCAAACGTGTCTGAACTGGTCCTTACTGACGATGGTAATCTGGTTTTCGGCAACTGGACGAGCTTCAAACATCCCACTGATACTATTCTTCCAAACCAGCTCATGAATGGCACAACACTTATCTCAAATAACAAGAAGTACATGTTTAGAGACTCCAGGGACTTGGTTTTCAATCAATCAGATGTTTACTGGACAAACGAAGGTGGATTTGCATTACTGAGTCTGGATTCTAATGGGAGGATGCTCTTGGAGAATGGAGCTTCATTTATTGCAGCCGACTTTGGTGATGCTCGGCTTCGGAGGCTGAAGCTCGACGTCGACGGCAACCTAAGAATTTACAGCTTCAATGGCGGTTCGCGTATATGGGAAGTTGTTTGGCAAGCGCAGTACGAGCTCTGCCAGATCCATGGCTTATGTGGCCCAAATTACATTTGTATGTCAAGGGGATTCAATTCTACTTTCTGCGTCTGCCCAGTTGGGTTCCAGCGAAACCGAACCGGCGACGACGAAGTCTGTCAAAGGAAAATCCCATTTACAGGCGCAGACGATAGCAAATTTCTCCGGCTAGATTACGTCAACTTCTCCGGCGGGTCGAACCAGTCTGATCTAAATGCCATAAACTTCACAACCTGCCAATCGCGTTGTCTGGCCAGCCCCAGATGCCTGGCCTTCGCCTTCAGATACGAGGGTAATCGGTACTGTGTTCATCAGCTGGATCGTCTTCTCTATGGCTACTGGTCTCCGGGGACCAAAACCGCCATGTTTCTTCGAGTTTCCAAGTCAGAATCCGATGTATCCAACTTCACAGGCATGACTTCCCTTCTCGACACCAACTGTCCCGTCCGAATAAGCCTCCCTCTCCCTCCCAAGGAGGCCAAAACCACAGCTCGGAACCTCGCAATCATCTGCACGCTCTTTGCACTGGAGATCATGACCGGAGTTCTAGCCTTCCGGGCCTTCCTCAAGAGATACATCAAGTACAGAGACATGGCTCAAACGCTAGGCCTCGAATTCCTTCCTTCAGGTGGGCCTAAACGTTTCACATACGATGAGCTCAAAGCTGCAACAAATGGCTTCACCAACATAATAGGCCAAGGCGGGTTCGGAATCGTCTACAAAGGGGAGCTCCCCGATCACCGGATTGTCGCCGTAAAACGCCTCAGAGATGTCACCGGCGGCGACGGAGAATTCTGGGCTGAGGTCACAATCATTGCCCGTATGCACCACCTCAACCTGGTCAGGTTATGGGGATTCTGCGCCGAGAAGTCCCAGAAAATGCTGGTTTACGAGTACGTCTCTAATGGCTCCCTCGACAAATTCCTCTTCACTGCCAACAAAGCCTCCCCCGAAGGCTCCGACGAGCAAAGTAACAGAAGCATGGCCGGTTCAGAAGCCATACTGGACTGGAAAATTAGGTACAGAATCGCTCTGGGAGTAGCAAGAGCCATCGCCTACCTCCATGAAGAGTGCTTGGAATGGGTCATGCACTGTGACATAAAACCAGAGAACATCCTCTTAGAGGATGATTTCTGCCCAAAAGTGTCTGACTTCGGATTGGCCAAGAGAAGGAAACGAGAAGACAAGGTTAGCATGTCAAGAATCCGGGGGACAAGAGGGTACTTAGCACCAGAATGGGTGAAGATGGAGCAGATCACACCAAAGGCCGATGTGTACAGCTTTGGGATGGTGCTGCTGGAGCTGGTGACCGGAATAAGGAACTTCGATTTCCGGCAATCGTCGGTGGGGAGCGAGGAGTGGTACTTTCCGATATGGGCATTTGATAAGGTGTTCAAGGAGATGAAGGTGGAGGATATATTGGATGGTAAGATCAAACACTGTTATGATAATAGATTGCACTTCGACATGGTGGATCGAATGGTAAAGACGGCCATGTGGTGCGTGCAAGATCGGCCGGAGATGAGGCCGACGATGGGGAAGGTGGCTAAGATGCTTGAAGGGACGGTGGAGATCACTGAACCAGCAAAGCCCACCATTTTCTTCTTGGGAGATCACTGAGTTCCGTTGTCTGTAACTGTAAGCACTTTTTTAATATCTTTTTTTAAGATGGAGGTAGAGAAGCCCACCATAAAAGCACTTTTTTTCTAAGCATTGGAAAAGTGAAAATATAGTAAAATATTAAAGAGGTAAATGCAATTTACGTCCGTACTGTTTCTGACCATTGTAAATACCATTTGTAAGCATTGGAAATGTCAAAATAGAGTAAAATATTAAAGAGGTAAATGTATTTTACCTCCGTACGGTTTCTGACAATTGTAAATAACCTTTGTAAATGGATTCACATCACCCTGCTAAGCGCCCAGCCCTGCCCCGTGTCCCTCCTTTGTGTCCTAATATCATTAAAATTTAAATATTTTTTTATGGATGTATCCTGGTTTAAGTGCAAAAAGATTGAGATTTTTATAGTAAAAAACGATTTTTCAAGGCCTAAAGATGGGAATTATCAATTTAAAAATCGTGGATGATTTAATTATTTAAATAGTTTATTTTATTACTATAAATAAAAACTAATGAGGTTTAAGTAAACAAAATTTAAGATTTTATGATTTTTGATAATCGAAGATGATTTTTTTAAGGTTAGAATATTCATAGTAATATTCAATTTAAAAAGGTGATTAAGTCATTTAAATTTTTATTACTTTTTTACAATTAATAAGGGATAAAATATTATTATATTTATTGATTTTTACATAGGGAGGTTAGAATCATTTAAAAAACGTTAGGTTTGTAGGCGGATGCATTTCCTGTGCATTGAATATCTTGTACATCCATGCATCCTTTTAAAAACACATTTGAAGAGAGATAAATGTTTTTTTTTAATTGAATGCACCAATCACATTTTGGGGTGCACGAGACATTGGGTGGTTGGCTATAGAAGGGAGGTAAGATCATTTCTAATAAAAATACCATTATACACTCTAGAGCCAAAATGCTTTAAATGTATGAATTTAAATATTCATTTAATTGGATTACATGAATTGACAACTATTTAATCAAAACTAGGGAACTGCACGACACTATGCGTATAAAAAATTACAGAATACCTTTGTGGTGCTCATTTAGAAAAAATTCCATGTTTTAAGAATACAAATCGCATGTGGTTCGATTATGCTGATGTGGAATAACTGTAATGCCCTGGATCCGTGTTGTTAATTAAAGATATAACACGTCTCACGGAGTGTTATGTATGGGCCCACATTTCATATACTAACTCCAAATAATAACATGGGACATATACATCAGAGTGCGGAAATTTAAATCTTTTATTAAGCGTGGGAATTAATCAATCATGAAAGTAATCATCTCTAATCAATTCTGATACCAAATAAAACCCAATCAAATACAAGATTTAGTAGTTCCAAATCCATCAATATAACCCACAAAGTCTATGGAAGGTAATAATTCTCTTCCCTATACAAGTCTGCAGGCTCTACCTCTATAGTCAGATCCTCACCAAGAGTATCTAAAAACAAAATAAAACAAAACGTAATGAGATATGAATATCCGATCCCAGCAAGTAGCACATGAATGCTAAAACATTTTATCACATTTCTAGAATCATGCCATGATGACAGATTACAATAGATGAATCAATAATAATACCAAGGAGTTCGGATAACCCAATACAATCTCGTTAACACCGATAATCAAGTAACAACACAAGTGAGATAAATCAAGTAATATCACAAGTGAGATAAATCAAGTAACATCGTAAATGAGATAAATCAAGTAACATCGTGGCCAATGTCATATAGTTTACTTTAATTGATTAATCAATATGCCGGAGCGACATCCACACCTCCATGTATATAGTTCCGGCCTATTCAGGGTTTCGGATACTCTGAAATGACGGCCTACTCAAGGTTTCGTCATCCAATGTTGGCATACTCTGGGTTTCGGCATTGACAACCTGGTTTACTCAGGGTTTCGGGCTGCTCTATACCAGTCGTGGCAACACTCATGGCCATGCAATTACATCAATAAAGTCAACATATTACATTATTAAGCTTAAGACATGGATCCAAGGCAAGCTAGGCCAAGCAAGTAAAATCAAAGCCATCAAGTAAACCAACACATAAACCAATGTGATCAAGTACATAACATGGGTCACTCAAGACTAATCCACTCCATCATGGAGACTCTCAAAGATACATTTTCAAAGTAAATTCCCAACAATGGAACAATATGCAAATCAACTCATCCATGAATTAATCACATTTGATTCAAATCTGTCCCAATTCATTAAATTAAACAAATTCCGGCTAAGACAAAAATAATATTCAAAATTGTAATTTTCAGAGGTTAAACATGTTTAGCCAAAACCAGTGTAGAAACTTTCAATTAAGCTTAAATCAGAAAACCGAGCTCCTCGGTTACCAATTTCATCAATTAATATCCCTCTCATAAACATGTAAATTTCAACAAATATATTTGTATGCAATATTCTACTAATGGCTACTGCAGAATAATTCTAACATTTCTTTAACTCTAATTGAATGTCATTTGGAGGTAAGACCCTAAAAATTCTGCTAAACAGACATCAGCCGCACTACACTAACAAAAAAGAAATAGGTCGCCTGGGCAACCTACCCTGGTCGTCTGGGCGACCTTGTTATATTCTACAGTTGCTTAGGCGACTCACCGAGCGATCATTCACGCTCCAAGTTCCGGCAATTGCTGATTCTCTGTAAATTCCAAAATCATAACCTCTGACCAAGAATTTATCACCTACAACACTCCAATTCTCGTCTACAACCCTATTAAATCATGATCAAACCTATTTGGATTTAATTAAAACATAATTGTTACAGAAAATACAGAATTCGTAGATATACGTTGGAGCGTTAAATTTTCTCTTCAAAACAGAATATGCTTCGATCAATCCGAAATTCATTTGCAATTTCGATAAAACAAAGTGCTACTTACGTGATCAAGCTTAGATCCAACGCCTATAGCAACCAGAATTCAGATATGAGATTCTACGATCAATTCTCCCTTCAAACTCTTTGAAAATTCACATAAATAATCCTGTAATCAACAGATTTGAACCACTGCTCCTCCCTAACAATTTCCTCACTAAATTTAAACTCAATTCACGAATCTAAATACCTTACCTGATCTGCAACTGATCTAGATGACTCCTCACAGCAATACAGTCGTTCAAATTCCAATAATTTTCCAGATTTTCTCCAGTCCAATCTCCTTCCGATCTAAGCATATTTGTCTTCTCTCCTCACACCTAGCCTCTCTCTCTCCTTCAGGCGATCTGGTTCAAGCCAGTGTTCTGCTAAAATTCTCCGGCAACAATTAGACCAAAAGTAAACAGCGACCTATTTATAGTTTGGTCATTGCCGCCAAACCACTTAAACTCATGATCCGCCACATGCTCGCCCACCTAACTTCCTACATAATCAACACATTCAATTATTTTAATCAGGTGCTTGCCACTCCACCATGCTGTTTACACTAGCACCATAAATAAATAAATTTAATTTAATTTTAATATTATTAAATATTTAGACTATAAATATAACAGCCACTTACCATAATAATTGTAAAACCCCGAATTTTCCTTAAATAATAAAATAAATTAATAAATAATATTCTTGAGAGTTATAATTGATGGAAATATTTTATTAATGTAGGGGATGATATAATTAGTGGAGATCTAGAGTTGGACGCAGATCTGACCATCCGATCATGAGATATCGAGGTATGTGTTCTGATTGGGCAGTGTGTATAGGAAAATTTACATGTGAGCTACGTGGGATCAAGGGATATAAATAATAACTTAATACCATAATCATCATATGTTTGTATTTTCGCTCGTATCCTTCAGCTGCAAGCGACAAACCAAACGTGAACAAGCCGTGAACGACCGAAGGAGAAGAAGAAGAAGAAGGAAAATGGAGAGGGTGTTGCTCGTTTTCATTATTCTAGGCAGTGTCTCTTGCTGTTCTAGTCATTGTCTAGAGAAGAGAAGAAGAAACCATCGTGGAAGAGGTAGGTGACATGGTTTTGTTCGATAGATTTGTATTTACGTTCGTTTAATCGCAAAAAGCATGTTTTTATGAGATATATTGATGTATTTAGTTTGATAACCATGTTATAAGTATGATAGAATGCTATTGGACGAGAAAAATCATGTTTTGAAACTGATTCTGTTCGTTTTTGGGGGACCGCCGACCTCGATTGTGCTCGGCGATCCTCGGCACTAGTTATAAATTTTAGACTGCCGAAGACCGCTGGAAGACTTATCGTCGGCGACCTGTTTTGCACTACCGCTAACCACAGATCGCCGAGGTGATCCTAGGCGCTCTGTGCAGAATTTGCAGATTTTCGTAATTTCGAACCTGATTCAATTCCAAACTATTTTTAGACAATTTTAATGATTAATTAAGATGTTTTAAGACCAAAATAAATTATCTAATTCCCTGTTTTACAGAAAAATAAATTAGGAAGATATTTAGAACATTAGTTGCCAAACTTTGAAAGTAATTGAGAAATCTAGTTTTTGGAAAACCTAACTATTATTTAATTACTAGAACATCTTTTAAATTACACTATAAACCAGAAAATTACGTAAAGAGAATTCAGAACTTAGATGACCCAAATATTGAAGTAATTGACAGATTTAACCTTTATATGCCGCTAGGCACCAACCCTTATAGAAATATTATATTTTAGGGAATTTTGGAGTCTAGTGGGCATAGCTGGTTATGGATCCATAGCTGTTGCTAGATAGCTGAGGGATATGTCATTTGGGTTGAGTTTCTCCCTTGTGCGACGCGCTTCTTTTGCAAGTTAGTTTGTCTGGGAAGGTCCTATGTCTGGAGGGACACCCCGGTGCGCCGCTGATGATTCCCTGTACATGTGGATAAGCGACCATCTCCATGTATTGTTTCTGGTGTTGCGTGCTGGTGGTATATGCGAACTCTGTTGAGTTAGTGTGCAATAAGTCGGTGACTACGACTCTTGTCTAAGCTGCGCTGCATGGGACTTGAGTATCATTAGTAGTGTAGACACCCCAAATTGCACTACAAAATGAGAAACTAATGAAAACATTAATTGGAAGTTAAAACAGGCCAAAAATGCATGAAAATGAATAATTTAAGCCTTGGCCTTATTGTATCTACGGGCTAAGCGCGCCCGAATTTTATATACGGGCACGCTGCGCCCGTAATACATATACAGACACCATTGGACCGTAAATCATTTACGGGCACATTAGACTCGTGCGAGTTTTATTCTTCTCTCGATTTCTGAGCCTTATCTTTAGTCCAATATCCCTTTAAATGAGCGAATTATATATTTTATTCGTGCGAAATA
This sequence comes from Buxus sempervirens, assembly GCA_947561395.2. Lineage (NCBI taxonomy): Eukaryota > Viridiplantae > Streptophyta > Magnoliopsida > Buxales > Buxaceae > Buxus > Buxus sempervirens. The sequence goes on from OX387188.1 coordinate 26,906,958, forward strand.
TCTTTGTGGATAAAGGATGGGCATGATCTTGTGTTTAACTCAAACTGAAACTCTATCTTGCCAAACCTTGGACCAACCATACCCCTGGGTTTGCCTATAAATAGAGGGCCTTTCCTCAAGCAAAAGGCCACGAAAATTTGAAGTCCAAGGAGCTCCAAGAGAAGAGAGGAATCCCTGTTGCCTTGCTTACTCAATCCAGGTAAGTCCCTTTTCCCTTTTATTTTCTGTCTTCAATTCTAGAAGTAATAAGATTTTCTCCTTTTTTATAGAATAAGGCCATCTTTTGTACTTGTATTCCTAAACTTGTCTCTAAGTACCTCAAGAGTCTCTCTAGCCATAAAACGTGAAGAGAGAGCTAGGGAAAAAGAGAACAGGTGGATCCCTAGAATAAAACCCCATATCTGTTTTTCTCCTTTTTTATAGAATAAAGCCTTTGATTGTGTTTGTATAACCAAACCTATCTCCAAGTACCTCAAGAATCCTCTTTAGCCGTAAAACGTAAAGAGAGAGCTAGGGGAAAAGAGAACAGGTGGATCCGTAGGGTAGACCCCCATGTGCTCAAATCTGTGAGATATGACTGCTTTGAATATCCTGATCATGTTTTAATGGTTTTTATGATGAATCTGAATGAATCTATGATGTCTATGATGTTTATAGCATGAGATCCCCACTTTTTTTCCAAAATTTGGATTTTCACCAGTTTTGCACCTACAACACTGTTTTCGTGATTTTTGTGATATTAGGCTAAGATCCTGGATTTATCATGATCAATATGATAGAACTGGATCCAGAAACCTGAAAGTAAATTCTAGGGTTTCATGATGTGGTTTTTGAATTCTTTGTCATTATTGAGAGAAGACCCTACGGTCTAAGTTCTCCCCTTTTGATGTTCTTCATCAACGTGGGTATTTTTGGTTTTGATTTTCTGATTTAATGTGAAATTTGGGCTCTATCTATGTCCTGGAATATTCAAGTTCAATTTTGAAATATTTTATAAAAATCATATTTTTCTAGATTTCTAGAATTTAGCTTGAAGCTAGATTTTTGGATTTTTCACTTTAAATTGATTTTATTTGATTTTATCTGAATTTTATTTTGATCATGAAACCCTAGGAATGGTATGATCATATTTGAAAGTTCTGGATCCATCAGGCTATTCGTATGAAAAAACCATACATTTTTCTCTTTTTTGTGATTTTCATGAATTTTATAGCAAGCCTTTTTTCCTTTATTTTTACATGAACAATACCTGTCAACCACCTTGTGTGGATGAATAGGGGTGCCTAACACCTTCCCCTGTTCATAACCTAATCCCCTTACTCATCTCTGGTTGTTTTTTTTAGGAGGGTTATTTTTACCCTAAAATTGCCTTTTGAGCTTATTTAATATTTTGGTGTCCATTCACACCTAAATTGAATGGTGGCGACTCTTTGTTTTATTCAATCCCGTTTGATGATAGAAGAAGTCATATGAATCTGAGTTTTTCCCATGTCTCACAAGTAGCATTGCTCTTAAGCCGCACGGTGGTATAACGATTGGTCGAGAATCATCTCAAAAGGTTTATCTATCTTTGTGAGTCCTACAATGACACTGAAATCACAAACACTTGTTATTATTTATGGTATGTATGCTGGAGGCATGTGATTGAGATATTGATCGGATGTGACTGTTTAGTGCATCCTAGCAAAGCATGAATTATGTTATTGATTTTGATATTGGATTCTTATAATAGAACTTGCTGAAATTCATCTTTAGAATTATTTGATCATACTGTTTTGTATTCATGAATGATACGAATAATTATACAAGCTTGATCAGTCGATATTGCTTAATCGTGCATGAACTGTTATTTTACTTATATTAACTGTTTAATCATGCATGTGTTACCTACTGGGATATTCGTATCTCACCCTACTTTTATTTCATTTTTCAGCTGATACGTGAGAGGGGGATCTTAGTGATTTCCAGGGAGAGGTAGCTGAGTATTCACCAGAGGATTACTTTTACCCGGATATTGTCTGAGATGGAGGATTGATATGGACTTAGTTATTTTTGATAGACTATTATTCATTTGGTTTGATGTACTAGAGATTGAGGATTTTAGACTACACTTCCCCACATATTTGTTCCGCACTCTGATAGTTAATTAATTGAATAGATTATTTAATTCTTTAGTCTGGTATATTCTTGATGTATGTTTGATATGGGCTAGTAACACCTCGGATTTGGTTGTTGAATTGAATTTGGGTTGTTACAGTAGCGAACCGGGTTCGAGTTGGGTGCTGGTTTGCATTGACCCGGGTTCGGGGCGTTACAATAATATCTCTCTTTAATTAACTTCTGAAATTCCCAAAATACCCTTGCTCTTCATTTACCTAAAATATCCACCAATAATACTTGTTAATAATTATAAATAAATTCTCACATTTTGCTAATAAAAATTTGGGGTTTTACAATAACTAATCAGTAAAATAGGGAATTTTGCAGGGTGATTCAGGCATAGATTGTTAGTCCAGAATCTGGGCAGTTCTCTTTATATATTAGTATAGATTTAACTCATATGGTGAGTGTTAGCACCTGATTTTTGCACCTCCAAAATACAGAAAATAAAAATTTTAATTAAAAAGTCAAACCTTGAGGGGGTCAAAAAATTGACTTTTTGATCTAAATAGAATTGGCCATCAAACTTCTTCTCATTAAAAAGAGCATTCCGACATGGTTCCGATGCAACTGAATTTGCTGGAATCGGGGTCCGGATGAGGAAGTTATGAGCCAGTCAAACTTTTGGGAGAGCGAAAGTTGACTTTTTGCTCGACCCCGATTCAACTACCCAATTTGATCCCAGTGGATAGTGGGTTTCGAGCCGATTCCAACGACACTAAATTTGCTGAAATCGGACATCGGACGGAAAAGTTATGGGCAGTTGAAGTTTTAAGAAAGTTGCCCACATGGCAAAAACAGTAGCAAAAAAGCAAAATAAATGAATAAAATAAATAAAATAATTTTTAATAATATGTTAATAAAAATCTAAGATTTTTTAATATAATAATCAATAAAATCGGAATCAAATCTTATTATAAGTCAAATTGAATAATGGGTTGAAATCCAAACATCTAAAAAACGTGCGTGACTGTATTTTAATTACGGTCAAGGCACGACCGTATTCGAAATATGGTTCTAAGCTTCTAGAAGCGGGACATGCTTCCCGTACGGTGACAGCTGGCGGATTCGCAAGATTTTATCACGTGGGCGGCTTGACCGTATTTGAAATACGATCAAGGCATGATCGTATTTGAAATACGGTCAAGGCATGACCGCATTTCAAATACGGTCATGGGTTTTTTGCTTATAAATAGGCCCCCTCACCCCCATTTGAAAAAAAAAAGAAAAAAGAGAGAAAGGGATAGGAAAGGAGAGAAAAGAGGGAGAGAGAGAGAGAGAAACCCCTGCCCGGTCGACCCCCTGCCTTTTTGCAAATATTCTTTTATACCAAAAATATCCCTAGACCCTTTTCTTTCTCTGTTTTCACTATAAAGACCCTTAAGAACCCAATTTCTGAAGTGGGAAAGGCTGTCGAGGTGCTATCCGCATTAACCGGAGTATCTCTATGCCTCTTACAGGCAAGGTAATACTAAGGTAATGTAATGTTTTCTTCTAATACTCATTGAAATAGAAAATCTCTTCAATAATTTCTGTTATTATCTTTAAGTTTATCTTTCCTACTTTTATACTAACTATCTAGTTTTGTTGCAAATACTGAGGGAGTCCCCATGGAAAAGGGGGACTCCCCGTACGAGAAAGTGAGAAGAGAGTATTTTCATGATAGTAGAAAGCTTTGTTTGAAGTCGGATCTTTGTTTCTTTTAATTGACTTAATATAAGAGGGGTCCTGTCCTCTTTAATTCTTGTTGTACCCCATAATTCTCCCCCTCTCTCCCTTCTTGCTTTTCTACACGTACAGGCTTGTGAATGGATTAGGCGCAGGATGAAAAGATGAGATCTTTTCTCTTGATAGGACCCCAAAAAAGTGGACATTTGAGCGAATAGAAAGGGCTTTGAACCACTTGGAAGTGCCAAAAACCACCGGCAGAAGTTGGCGAACGGCGAAAAGGAGCTGGCGAACCAAATCCCGAGGCCGTGGCGCGCGTTTTTTGGGAAATCAGGCCGAAACTGCATTTTAAATGCGGTCTGGACTTGACCGTATTTGAAATACGGTCTGGCCTGAACCGTATATGAAATACGGTTCAGTTCAGACCGTAATAAGAATACGGTCAAGCCTACAAATAGTTAAAAAATCCATTTTTCTAACCCGGTTGGACCCAATCCAAACCGTTTTGTCTTAAACTGACCTGCTGGGCTTCTTGGATTATTCCAAGCCCATTTTTGTGACCATGGGCCCCAACAGGGCCCACTTCCCATATGGCCCAACCAAGGCCCATTTTGATAAATGGGCTAAAGGCCACTTGATTAATTGCCGGTGGGCCAAATCCAAGCCCATTGGGCCCTAAAAACTTCAACTTACTAATTTTGTAAATGTTTAATAAACCTTTAAACCAAACAGCTAAAATCTAATAAGGGTTACCCAATAACCCGAATTGGGCCTTGGGCTTGACTTATGTAAGACCTCGAATTTTCCTTAAATAATAGAATAAATTAATAAATAATATCTTTGGGAGTTATAATTGATGGAAATAATTTATTGACGTAGGTGAGTGTAATTTCAGTGGAGATCAAGTGTTGGACGCAGATCCGACTATCCGATCATGAGTTATTAAGGTATGATTCATATTTAAATTTGTTGTGTTCTAATTGGGCAGTGTGCATAGAAAATTAGTAAGTGAGCTACGTGGGATCAGAGGGTATAAATATTTGTTTAATACCCTAATTCTATACGCTTGGAATACCTATCGTCGTATCCTTTTTGTATTCACCAACCACAAGACAAACAGCGACCATGAGCGACCGTTGGATACTGGAAGGAGAAGAAGAAGAAGGAAAAGGGAGAGAGAGTACGTTGGGTTTGGTATTCTGAATGTTGCTTGGTGATAGTGTCGTCCTTGTTCAAGAGGAGAAGGAGAAACCACGCGAACAGAGGTAGGTGACACCGTTTTATCGTCCAATTTTGTATTTTCATGTGTTTAATCTCCAAAGCATGATTTTATGATGTATATATATGTATATAGCATGATATAGTTGTTATATGTATTGTTGTAATGCTTAGAATAGGAAAAATCAAATTTACAAACACTATCTGTTCGTTTTTGAGTGATCGCCGACTTCACTGTACTCGGCGAACCTCAGCGCTCTTAGACGCTAGTGCAAAAATCGAGACCGCCCAAGATCGTTTGACGATTTATTGTTGGCGACTGAAATTTAACTACTGCCTACCCTAGATCGCCTGAGCGAACCTAGGCGATCCTGGGCGCTCTGTGCAGAAAATGCAGAATTTCGTATTTTCAAACCCTGATTCAATTCCAAACTATTTTTAGTCAATTTTAATCATTAATTGAGATGCTTTAAGACCAAAATAATTTATTAAATTTCTTGTTTTACAGAAAAATAAATTAGGGAGATATTTAGGACCCTAGTTGCCAAACTTTGAACGTAATTGCGAAATTTAGTTTTTGGGAAAACTTGACCTATCGTTTGAAATACCAATTACAGAACATCTTTAAATTACACTATCAACCAGATAATTACATAAAGAGATTTCAGATCATAAGTCCAACTCAGTTAACCCGAATATTGAAGGAAATGTCAGATTTACCCTTTATATGCCGCTAGGCACCAGCCCTTATAGAATTATTAGCCTTTAGGGATTTTTGGAGTCTAGTGGGCATAGCTGGTTATGGATCCATAGTTGTGGCTAGATAGCTAAGGGATATTTCCTTTGAGTTGAGTTTCTCCCTTGTGCGAGCGCGCTTCCTTTGCAAGTTGGTTTGTTTGGGAAGGTCCTATGTCTGGAGGGACACCCCGGTGAGCCGCTGGTGATTCCCTGTACATATGGATAAGCGACCATCTCCATGTATTGATTCCGGTGCTGCATGTTGGTGGTACATGCCAACTCTGATGAGTACGTGTGCAATAAGTCGGTGATTATGGCTCTTACCTAAGCTGATATTCATGGGGCTTGAGTATCATTAGTAGCACTGCTCCTAAGCCGCACGGTGGTATAGCGTTTGGTCGAGAGTCATCTCAAAAGGTTTATCTATCTTTGTGAGGCCTGCAATGACACTAAAATCACAAACACATGTTGATACTGTTGCATACATGCTGGAGGCATGTAATTGGTATATTGGTTGGATGTGACTGTTTAGTGCATCCTAGTAATGTATGGATTATGCTATTGATTTATGATATTGGATTCCTATTATGGAACTTGTTGGAAATTTATATTTAGAACTGTTTTATATACTGTTTTGCATTCTATGATTGATACGAATGGTTATACGAGCTTGCTTAGTCGAGATTGCTTAGTCGTGCATAAACTGTTATTTTTATGTATATGAACTGTTTAAACATGCATGTGTTACCTACTGGGATATTCGTATCTCACCCTACCTTTATCTTATTTTTCAGCTAATACGAGAGAGGGGGATCATAGTAGTGATTTCCAGGGAGAGCTAGCTGATTATTTGCCGGAGGAGTTCTATTATCCAGATTTTGTCTGAGGTTGTGGATTGATATGGATTTAGTCATTTTGATCGGATTATTATTCATATGTTGGTTTGATGTATTAGAGAGATGAGAGATTAGTGACCCTTTTATTTTACCAGACTTTCATTTTGATTTTGATGGTTAATTGAATCTCAGTTTCGTGAGGATATTAGACTATACTTCCGCACACACATGTTCCGCACTTTGATAGTTAATTAATGAATGGATCATTTATTTCTTTAGTCTAGTATATTCTTGATGTTTATTTGATATGGGCCAGTAACATCTCAGATTTGGTTGATGAACTGAATTCGGGTTGTTACAGTAGCGAACCGGGTTCGGGTCGGATGTTGGTTTTGCATTGACTCGGGTTCGGGGCGTTACAACTTAAGCCCAACATGGATTCCACTAGGCCTTCCAACAGGGCCCGTATCCGACTCACTTCACTAAATGATAAAAAGATAAAATCAAATAAAAAGGGAACCCACACCTTCAGTGGTCCCCGCCAGACCAAATAAGTGTGCATGCTGGCCTAGGAATTGGGTGAGAACTAAGTTGACTCAAAACCAGGGAGACCCATGGGACTCGTCAATCGACAGGGCGGGCTAGGGTGTCTTTGGACTTCCCTAGACGTAACTGAGAACTTGCTTAGATCTCTAAAAAGCTGCAGACCAGAATAATTAGGGCCGAATAGGTGCCCCTTTGTGTTTGCCTGCACCTCTTAGGCAATGGCGACTCCAAACAGTCCGGAGGCATGCATCATTTTGCATGCACCTCGCGTGCGACTGCAATCGGGTGCGCACAGTGAGCTAATGTGAAAATAAATCCAAATTCATATTCACCCAATCAATTTAATTATTTGTTTAATTCAATATTTAAAGATATATGATTTTTAAATAACGGCTAAAGATCGAATGAGTCTATTTTTCAATATGTATATAACAAAATTAAAAGTCTCTGACATCTCTCGTGTTCATCTTGGACGTTTACATCCTTCTTTATTTTCTAACTATGGTATACCTTTTTCTCTTTGAAATTTATTGTCTTTAATGTCTTGATCCGCTATTTTGTTTATTTTTCACGGATTAATGTATCGGAATTTCCTCTGTTTTGAAGATTTTAAATCCTTTTTTAATTTTTTTTTTGGTAGGAAGATAATTATGCCATTTTATTCATAACAAAAACCATTACAGTATGAATGGCTGAAGCCTCCATTGTTGAAACAAAAAAAATCCATGTAAAGGATATGTCGGAAGATGCATAGATGTTGGGGAAGTAGATACCTCATCAGATAGATTGCTGTTCTTAGATAAGGGGTCGGATCTGTAGCTAAAGCTACATGTGACCACCTGAAGAACAGGGGAAAGTTCCAACAGAGCATGATTATGAGGCAGCCCAGGCACAAAAGCAGGCTAATCCATCGATACTCCAGGATTTTCATGGAACTCCCAATTAGAAGACCTAGAAGCAGGATGGTGGCAATTAGATGTAGAGGGCAGCCACCCAACCAACGCATCTTGACAGTAAAAAATAGACTGAACATGGCCTGGCTGTCGTCGTTGTCAGCATCGGCGTCATCGTCCTTTGCAGACTCTTCAGAAGTGATTTCCATCTTCCTGGTACTCTCCAACACGGCTAAACTTGTATTCAACACCTCCTTACAAACCAGTATGTTGATCCCTTCCTTCTTGGAGCTAACTTGGAACCCTAACAAATGAAACCAGAAACCCTAGAGGAGAGAAACCCCGAAGAGCCCGCCCACCCACCTATAGACACCCCAAAATTGCACGATTTTTGATAAATCTTGAAGGAGAGGAATATATTATTTGAATTTTCAATTCATTGCATTGGGTTTGAGAAGGAAAAAAATGTGTGCTAAAAAATCTGCTATTTTCACAAAAAACCCTATTTTGGCTTAAAATCCACTTCACAGCCACGAGAGCTTAGTGGAGTTTAGGACAACGTGGGGAAATGTGTTGGTCGAAAAGGAAGATATTCTCAACTTTTAACTTGGTTTGATAAAAATCAGTTTTCAAAAAATCCTATTTTTGGGCTTAAAATCCACTTCATAGCCACGAGAGCTCGGTGGAATTTAAGAATTCTTGGAGAAATGCCCCCTTAAAGTTGGGGCTTTTTGGCAAATCTTCACCCAAAAATTATTTTTTAATAAAATTGAATTGAACCAAGCAAATCATGGTTAAGGGAGTGCAATTTGGGCATGTCTAATCTTTGCAGCTCATTGCTTCGCAACTCCCGCAAAGAGGGGCAGTTGTAAACACCCCAAATTGCACAGTAAAAATGATCAATAATCAGTAAAAAATCACTATCTCCTTGGAAACCAGCACAAAATTTGAGAAAATGATTTTTTTCCTTGTATCCGACAACTCAGGTCGGATACAAGCATATCTGTTCGTATCCGATGAAAAATGCCGGATACAAGTAGCCCTTAATGTATCTGGCAACATATGCCGGATACACATAGGCGCTAGTGTATCTGACCTGACATGTCGGATACATAAGTTTTGCTCAAAATTAGGGTTTTCCGGGAACTTTCACCATTTACCATCATATCCCTCATTAAATGAGTGGAAACCTCGGAAATAGCCTTAGGGTTAAGGTTGGTGGGCTATGGACCTTATGTTGTGTCTACCACCTCACCAACCCTAACCCTAGCCTTTGCCTATAAATAGGAGGCTCCTCCTTAAGCAAATGGCCATTAACTCTCTTGCCAACAATTCTTGCCAAGAACTTTTGCCAAGAAGAACTCCAAGAGAAGAGGGAAACCGCTGCGGAAGTGCTTCCAGAACCCAGGTAAGCCTCAAACCTCTTTTTTAATTTTGTTTTTACATTTCTAGATCTAGATCTCTTCTTCTACCTTTCTGTAGAATAAGGCCTTGATGTGTGTATGAAAAACCTTCCCCGGCTTAAAGTATCTCAAGACTCCCCCTAGCCGTAAAACGTGAAGACGGGATCTAGGAGAAACGAGACTGGGGATTGATCCTAGTACTAGAACCTCTTTTGAATAAGCCTTTTGAATCTTTGAAAACCGTTCTATATTCAAAGTACCCCAAGATTATCTTGAAGAACCGTGTTTAACGAGGAGAGAGAACTAAGGGAAACGATAATGGAACGGAACCCTAGGTTGTTCTAGAACCCTTTGTTTTATTGTTCTAAATGCATGCTATGAGCCTTGTGATTCTATGAAAACCCGTTCATATTCAAAGTACCCCAAGATTATCTTGAAGAACCATGTTTAACGGGGAGAGAGAACTAAGGGAAACGATAATGGAACGGAACCCTGGGTTGTTTTAGAACCTTATTTTGATTGATATGAATGCATGCTATCTTTGCTACGTTGTTGGAATGGTTTTTACACCTACACATACATAGCACGTGATTTTGGCGGGATAGGCTCATATTTTGGATTTATTGCGTTTATTGTGATAAATCTGAAATAAATAGCCTCAATCAATTCTGGAATGTTTTCAAATGATTTTTAAAGGATTTTGATTAATCTTGCACGGATCACACACACTTTATCACTATTTGGAGTTGGTTTTCATAAAAAATGGCTTAACTTGACAGCAGCTGTATCCCGACTTCGGACACTCATAACTTCATCGTCCGGATGAATTTTGGAGTGATTCCAGAACCATGGGAAATTTGAAGCTGTCTAGTTTATGCCTACCAAATTTCATTAATTTCTATCGAGCAGAGTTTTGACACCTCTCTGTCGAAGTTGATATGTCAGTTCTGATCTGAATACGGAACTTGTCACTTCGACTGAGCGCCATGTGTTCGTTTTATGTCCGATTCGAGTGATTCTTGTTTTTGAGTTTTCCTTTATGAGTCTATTTTCAAATCCAGTTGGTTTCATAATTTTTTGACTCTATTTGTGTCGTGAGCAATAGATTTACTCAGAGCTGTTCAACAGTACTTTTCTGGGTAAATCTGTGATCTTCGGGGCCTGTTCGGGAGACCACCCAAGGTACATCCGAATGAATTTTTGTATGAGGCTAGTTTCATTTGAAAGATGGCCATACAGACTTCAATCACACCAAATTTCATGAATTTATATGGAGTCGATTTTTCTAGATGGTTTTCCAAACTTGCCCCCTTGTCACTTTTGTTTATCTCCAGCAGCAATTTTAAAGGAGGTATAACTCTTAGGTTTTCAACCGGATCTACTTGAAATTTTGCATGAATCTCTTATTTACCATAATCTTTCAAATGGATTTGGTTTGATTCAATTTAAAGTTGGATTTGAATGATTTCAAGACAAATGGCATTATCTTTTACCAAATTTTCCGGATTTCACTCAACTTGGCTTTTGGCAATCTTTGCTTTGTTTTCTATTTATTGTTCATATTCCAGAAGTGATATTGACATAAAAGAGGATCTGGAATCCATTTGGATTTCTCATGTGAAGATATCACACATTTGTTTAATTCTTTTTCAATGTTTCAATGATTTTAGCAAGTTTTCTTACTTTTTGCATGAACAAACACTTGGCAACCACTTTGTGTGGATGAATGGGGGTGCCTAACACCTTCCCCTGTTCATAATCTAATCCCCTTACCCATCTCTGGATTTGATTTTCAAGTAGAGTTATCTTTACTCTAGAATTTGCCTTTTTAGCTATTTTTGCTTATTTTGAATCTTTTGGTGTCCATTCTCACCTCAAAATTATGAATGGTGGCGACTCTCCCACTTTTTGCGTTGAGCCCGTGTGCTGACGGAGGGGAAATCATCCCGGTGATTTTTCCCATGTTTCACACCACCCCCCTTCTCCTTTTTTTGCTATTCATCTTCTTGGTACTCACCAACAAGGCTAAACTTGAATATATTACCATACTTCTGAACCATATAATCATTTGCTTTTATTGAATCTTTGGTCAATTGCTTAAGGAGAATGATCCGGCTTGGTTGGACAATTTTGAAGATTTTGAATCTGTTACCATATTTTAGAACCATCTAATCATTTGATTTTCTTTGTAAGATAAGATAAGTTGAATGAATCCACCCACGTGCTAGTGTGATGACTTTCATTATAAATAAAGTTGAAATGCAAGATAAACATCATCCTATTGTTAGAGTTGTTTGAAATACAAAAATGAATTTGAAAATACAACTTGGGATCTTATAGTTACGGTGGAGAATCTTTATTCTTATCATTTACACACCCTTGCAAGTTCAACGGGTGTCACATTCAGCTTGGATTTTAGCAGAATGAACTGTGTATAAACTAGTGGCTTGGTCAGAATATCTGCTATTTGATCCTTAGTTAAAAGAAAGCAAACTTGAAGATCATGACGAGTCACTTTTTCACGAACAAAATGAAAATCAATTTCCTTATGTTTCATGCATGCATGAAATACCAGAATCACACTAAGGTAGGTTGCACTGATATCATCACAACACAAAATTGGTGAGGAAGATAGAAAAGTTTCAAGTTCTTTAAGAATAATTTGAATTCATGTAAGCTTTGTAGTGGTGTGAGCAAGAGCCCGGTATTCTACCTTCGTACTGGATTTGGCCATAGTACTTTGTTTCTTGGAACTCTCTGAAATTAAATTAGTCCCGAAAAAGATGGCATAGCCACTTGTTGACTTGCTGTCATCTGGGCAACTAGCCCAATCGACATCAGAATAAGCAGAAAGGACAAAATTTTTATTGGCCCAAATGAGAAGGCCTTGTTACAATGTGGACTTTAAGATATTGAAGAATGCATTTGATTGTGGTCCAATGGGCTTCTATAGGATTGTGCATAAATTGGCAGAATTTATTAGTTGCATAAGAAATATCGGGTCGAGTAAGAGATAGACACTGGAGTGCACCTACAGTACTTCTGTATAAAGTTGGATCCTTTACCTAATAAATTGATATAGAACTTTGCCAGACGCCATGGGAGATGAAATGGGCTTAGCAGGAATCATATTGATCTTTTTCCATAAATTGAAAAATATAACATTGCTGGGTTAAGTAAAGACCTTGAGAAGTTCGATGAATCTCAACACCAAGAAAGTAATGTTAATCACCAAGGTCCTTGACAAGAAAGTCAACCCCAAGAGATTGGATCAATTGATTGATAGCTTGAAGCGTTGTACCGGTTATAATAATATCATCCATGTAAATCATAACATATATACTGATTCCTTAATCTTTAGAAATAAAAAGTGATGTGTTTGACTTGGAATTGGAAAAACCCAATTCAACCAATATGAAGTTGAGACGTGAAAACCAATCCCGAGGTACCTGTTTGAGCCATAGATGGTCTTATTTAGCTTGGGCACATGGTTTGGATATTGAGGATGTACAAATTCAAGTGGTTGCTTCATGTTTACCTCTTCAGAAGGATGACCATGAAGAAATGTATTTTGATATCAATTTGTTTAATTGGCCAAGCATGAGAAATAGCTAAAGATACGACAGTATGAATGATGTTGGGCTTGACTACTGGGCTAAATGTATCATCATAGTCCATCCTAGGTTGTTGAGTAAATCCCTTGGCTACAAAACGTGCCTTGAATCTTTCAAGAGAACCATCTGCTTTTATCTTAGATTTAAAAATTCACTTATTGCCCACTAAGTTTGTGGATTGTTCATAAGGAACTAAGGTCCATGTATTATTTTCAAGAGAGCATCAAACTTGAGATTAATAGCCTTACGCTATTCCTTTGATTTTAATGCATTTGTGAATCATGTCGGTTCCAGAGTAATACCTTGGGACTTCAACATTAAGACAGCTTTGGTTAACTCTAGAAAGCATGTTTTCCGCTCACTCAAGAGTAGGTGTTTGTGAAAGGGTGCTATTAATGGTAGAAGGATTTGAGGTTGAAGAAGAACTGTGATAAGCCATGGAAGACGTCAGTCTTTACGTGCCTTTGATGCCATGTAATATAAGACAAGTTGAATGAATCCACCCATGTTCTGGTGTGATGATTTTCATTATAAATAAAGTAAGTTGAAATACAAGATAAACATCATCATATTGGTAGAGTTGTTTGAAATGCAAAAACTATTAAAAATATTACGGTGGAGAATCTATATTTTTTATCCTTCTACATTCTTGAATCCTTTGTTAGTTGCTTGAGGACAACGATCTACCTTGGTTGGACACACTTTTGTTGGAAATTATCCCACATCGGGAATTCACATTCTTTCATCCATTATATAAGAGATGGACTTCCTTCACCTTCTAGCCTAGGTTTTAAGGTTGAGGTGCCTCCTTTTATGTGTTGTTGGGCATTTCAACATAGTATCAGAGCCTAACCCATGTCTGCGTTGTGTTGTCCAACGTGAGGGGGGCTGTTGGAATTTGTCTCACATTAGGAATTCACCATTGTTTCACCCACCATATAAGAGATCGACTTCCCTCACCTTATAGCCTAGGTTTTAAGGTTGAGGCCCCTTCGCTTATGTGTTGTCGGGCTTTCAATATGGTATCAGAGTTTAACCCATGTCCACGTTGTGCCTTCCAGCATTGGAGGGGGGGATGGGATTTGTCCCATAGTATAAGAGATGGACTTCCTTCACCTTTTAGCCTAGGTTTTAAGGTTGAGGCCCCTCATCTTATGTGTTGTTGGGCTTTCAATATATTTGTCCCAAAATATAAGAGATGGATTTCCTTCACCTTCTAACTTAGTTTTAAGGTTGAGGCCCCTCCTCTTATATGTTGTTGGGCTTTCTATATGGTATCAGAGCCTTAGACTAACGCCGAGGTCCTGGGTTCAAACCTCCTCTCCAACCGTTGACAAAAATATTCCATGTGTAAGGCTTCCCTAAAATGCATTTGAGTCCAGTCCACGCGTGAAGGCTTCCCTATTGTCAGCTTAAGCTGTTAGATGCAACGGTCATTTAACATAATATCAGAGCGGGAGGTCTTATGTTTAACTCCCGGGGACAAGTTTACCTTGGCATTTATTTGCATACAGGATGTTCATACCTTATGTTTGTCCTAACAAAATGTGAACAGAGGATTTGGTAGTGAACTAATTTGGTTCACTGTAACTATTTTGAATGTTTTGTCTAAAATACAGAACTTCACCTTATATATACAAAATAGATCATTGATATCGAGGAGCCAATAAAGCTACCAATCAGAACAAACTAAGCAACTAACAGCTATACTTTACAGCACATAATAGAAGGTCTCATTTATGGTAAACCAACCACTGCTCAAGCTTCTCCTATTTCCCAGAAATGTGCTTCATGTCACTACTGCTCTGGCTGTTCTATGTTTTTCTCATTACTTCCACCTCAAGATGGAGAGGCAATGGAATGAACTCCCATCTTGCCTAATAAGTAGTGAAACTGTTTGGAACCGATAGCTTTGGTGAGAAAATCCGCCACCTACAAATTTGAAGACACATGAAATGGCTTCAATAATCCTTCTTGAATTTTTTCCTTAACAATGTGACAATCAATCTCTATGTGCTTCGTTCTCTCATGAAAGATCGGGTTTGAGGTGATATAGATGGCTGCTTTATTATCACAAAACAGCTGGATTGAACCTTCAAGGGATACTCCAAGATCATGTAGTAGAATTTTGAATGAAACTAATTCACATATGGTCGATGCCATTGATTGGTGTTTGGCCTCAGTTGATGATCTTGATACTATTCTTTGCTTTTTAGATTTCTAGGACACCAATCCATCTCCAAAGAAAACACAAAAACCAGTAACTGATTTCCTTGTTTCAGAACATGTTGCCCAATCAGCATCACAAAATGCTGTCAGTTGCATTGTGCTTTTGGCTGAGTAAAACAGCCCTTGTGATGGAGACCTTTTCAAATACCTTAATACCTGAAGTGCTACCTTTAAATGAGTATCCTTTGGCTTGCTTAGAAATTGACTAAGAACTTGTATAGAATAGGAGACATCAAGTCGTGTTATTGTCAAGTAGAGCAGCCTTACTATCAACCTTTAGTACTCCCTCAGATCTTCAAGATTAATATCATCATTTTCAGACAACTTTATGTTCTGCTCCATAAGAAATTGAGCTGGTTTTGCCCCAAGTAAACCGCAATCTTGTAGGATTTCCAGAGCATATTTTCTCTGGCAAACAAAGATGCCCTTTGATGATCTGGACACTTCTATCCCAAGGAAGTACTTCAATTTTCCAAGATCTTTAAGCTTGAAATGATCCCTCAAGTAATTCTTCAATTTTTCTATCTCATCATCATTGTCACCCGCAACTACTATATCATCAACATAAACAAGCATTGCCATGAAGGATGTGGCTATCTTCTTGAGAAAGAGAGAGTAATTGGCCTTGGATTGCACAAAACCAATCCTAGTAATGACAGCAGTAAGTTTTTGGTTCCATTGTCTTGATGCTTATTTCAATCTGTAGAGAGACTTATTGAGTTTGCATACTCATTGCTCCCCCTCACTAGTATACCCTGGAGGCAAGGACATGTACACTTCTTCATCTAAATCACCATAGAGGAATGCATTGTTAATGTCAAGATGGCATAATGACCAATTTTTGGCGGCTGCCACAGCCAAGAGACTCCTAACAGTGGGCATTTTTGCTATCGAAGAGAATGTTTCAAAGTAATCCTCGCCTTCTCTTTGGGTGTAACCCTTTGCAACCAATTGGGCCTTATGTCTTTCAATACTCCCATCTGCCTTGTACATGGTTTTGAAAACCCACTTGTATCCCACGGTCCTCTTGCCAGGAGGTAGCTGAGTCAATTCCCAAGTGTGATTATATTCAAGTGTCTTGATTTCAGCATTCATGGCAGCCCTCCAATGGGAAAATTGGATGGCCTTTTCAAAGGAACTAGGTTCTGGTTCAAGGGTAATTGCTAAAGTGTACTTGAGATGCTAAGGTGAGAGTTTAGAGTAATCAAGAAAAGATGCAAGAGAGTAATGCTTACTTGAAGCAGCTGAGATGTCAGGTGGGAGACCAGATGGAGTTGCTTGAGAAACTGCAAGCTGGACATGGTAATCCCTGAGATAATCATGTTGCCTTTTGGTCCGGGAGGATCTCTTGAGTTGGGATGTAGGGATGGATGGTATAAAGTCAGAATATGGCTCAAGTTTTGCTGGAGAAGGAAGGATAGCAGTAGAATTTTCTATGGAGTCCTCTTGGGTGATGTGCATGGGTGGGTTTGGTGGAGCATCAAATGTGTCTGAGATGGGGTTAAGAATAACTGGGGTGTCATCAAAGGTTGAGATATCATGAGTTGAGAGAATGGATGGGAGGTTGCTATCCTATTTGAAAGGAAAAGTTTCCTCATAGAACACAACATCACGGTTGACTATGACTTCCCTAGTTTTCAAGTCAAAAAGTTTGTAATCCTTGATCCCATTAGGATAGCCAATGAAAATGCACTTCCTAGCCCTTGGATCAAATTTAGATCTATGGGGATCAAGGTTGGTTGCATAGCATAAACACCTTAATGTCCTAAGGTGAGAGTAAGTAGGTATCTTGGAGAAGAGGATTTGGTGAGGTGATTGATTTTTCAGATGTGGAGATAGGGTTCGATTAATCAAATATGCTGCTGTAAGTATACACTCCCCCCAGAATTTTAGTAGCAAATTTGCATGAAACCAAAGTGCCCTTGCCACATTTAAAAGGTGTAAATGTTTCCTCTCAACAATGGAGTTTTGTTGTGGGGTATAGACACAACTTTGTTGGTGAATGATACCCTTCAAAGAAAAGAATTCAGTCATATTGAATTCCTTTCCTTGGTCAGATGGAACAGATTTGGTTTTGCATTGGAATTGGTTTTTTGTAAGGTAGAAAAAAGCTTCAATGATTTTTCTGGTTTGACCCTTGTTATTCATAAGATAAATCCAAGTGTTTCGGCTATGATCATCAACTATGGTGAGAAAGTAATGTGCTCCATTCAAAGAGGCAACAGAGAAAGGTCCCCAAATATCATGTATTATATCAAAAGGAGATTCAACAAAATTGTGTCTAGAAGGGAAAGGCAGCCGGGTTTGCTTTGCCATATGGCAAGCATCACATTGATGTTTAGTGGAAAAAACAGTAATATCAAGATCTAATTTATGCAATAAACTAAGGCGCTGATTAGAAGGATGTCCTAATCTCAAATGCCAAAGCTTAGGAGTCAAAAAAGATGGGGTAGCAGCAGCAAAAGGCTCAGGTCCAAGCTGATTTTTTTGTAGGTAGTACAGTCCAAGAACCTCTTAGCAACTCCAATTGTCTTCCAATTGACCAGCTCTTGAATGTAGCAATAACCAGGTAAGAAAACACAGCAACAGTTTAGTTGTTTTGCTGATTGACTGGTAGATATCAAATTAAAGCTAAAATCTGGTACATAAAGAACATTTTCAAGGGTAAGGTTTGGAGAGATGATGACACAGCCTGAATGTGTGACTGGGGCTGACATACATTGGGCAACTTTACAAAAGTACTCGTGAGAAGTTTCACATGAGCAAACAAATCAAGGGTACTTGTTATGTGGTTTGTAGCTCCAGAATCCAAAATCCATGTTTTTGGCATTTTGGAAACACTTGCACATTGCTGTATGTGATTGGAGAAAAAGGATAAGCTGGTATGGGAATTACCTAAGGTGTTTGAAGTGTTGCTTCCTAGTGGTTTTGTGGAAGAATTCACCTCAGTGGTATTTTGGCTTTGAAGGAGAGTTATGAGCTGCTAAATCTGTCCATGAGGGATGTTCAGGGTCGATTTTCTTGAACTACCCGAGGCTTCATTTGCGGTACTAAGATTGGATTTCTTGTAATCTCTCATTGATGAGGTCTGTGGCTTGTAAAGTTTATGATTTGGTGGGTACCCATATATTTCCCAACATGTCTCCACTGTGTGGTTAGTCCTACCACATTTGTTGCATGGTGACCTTTCTTTCATCCATGTTGGTTTGTAGTTTCCTTTCTGGCCTCCTTTGTAGGTTCCTTTTTGGCCTTGAGACCTCTCATTGTGAACAATCATGGTTGCTGACTCAGGAGCCTTTAGTGAGTTGCTGGTTAGCTCATGGTTTGCCTCCTCTTGAAGAATGAGGTTGAAGACATTATCCAATGAAGGCATTTGATCCTTGATCAAAATCTGGTTTCTTAGACCCGTATAGGCCTCATCCAGTCCCATTAAGAATTGCATGATTTGGCGCTTCTCTTGCCTTGCATTGATCACGATTATGGCCCCACATTCTGCTGTTGTGCATTTAAATGGCTCTTCATACCTTGATATCTCTTCCCACATCAGTTTCAACTTGGAGAAGAGTATACACTAATTGGCTGTTTTTCTTGCTTGGTGGTGGTGATTTGCTGTTCCAACAAGAATATCCGGTTATTGCTTGACTTGGCAAAGCGTTTTCTCAACTCTTCCCAGACCTGTGAGGCTGAGTCAAAGTACATTACATAACTAGCAATCTTTGGAGAAAGGCTATTGGTGATCCATGAGAGGATCATATGGTTGCAATGTTGCCATTGGAAATATTTGGGGTCGGTCTCTTTTGGCTTTTTGACAGTTCCCTCAACAAAGCCAAGCTTGTTTTTAGTTGATAGTGCCACATACATGGCTCTACTCCAGCCATGATAATTTTGAGGTGTGAGAGGCTGAGAAACCAGCACAGTTTCGGGGTTTTCTCCATGGTGTAAGAAATAGGGGCTCTCAGTAGATTCTGGGTTGATTGTAGGGGCTGCATCTGACATGGTATTTGTTGAGAAGTAAATGGAGATTTGAAGGGGGTGTGATATGCGGATCAATATAGCAGAGTTTCAAACTGCGGCTCTGATACCATAACAAAATGTGAACAGAGGATTTGGTAGTGAACCAATTTGGTTCACTGTAACTATTTTGAATTCTTGTTTAAAATACAGAACTCACACCTTATATACACAAAATAGATCACTGATATCGAGGAGCCAATAAAGCTACCAATCAGAACAAACTAAGTAACTAATAGCTATACTTTACATCACATAACAGCAGTTCTCATTTATGGTATACCAACCACTACTCAACTTTCTCCTATTTCCCAGAAATGTGTTGCATGTCTCTACTGCTCTGGCTGATCCATGTTTTTCCCATTACCTCCCACGCATGTTCCCGTGCAATGTTGTACGTGCGGGGAGTGTTGAAATATCATATTTGGGCCCTCTTAAATACGTAGTTGCATCTTCACCTATCACCTTAAGCTTTTAGGTGTAACGGTTGTTTAACATTCATCATTGAGACTATCCCAAGAATAAGATTATAATTTTTTTTTTTTGAATTAGATTCCTTTCTTGGATTTATTTTCTTGAAAAGATATTTAACAAATCAGTATTTTTTGCAATTTTTCTGATTATGGTGCATAAGAGAATATCATAATCTTTCTTCTTAATTCTTTATGTATTTACTCTGCTAATTCCTTTCTAATTAGCTTCCCATAATTTGATTTGTATAACTTGTTCGAATAACAGCCTTTGCTGTTAATTTCGAGTCACGCGTACACTTTTCTTCGCCGAGAAATAAAACATAAAACAATAAAGAAAGAAGAAGAATAATAGGTGTTTTAGGTCCCAAGAAGATGTTTTTGTTAAAACAATTGGGTATTATTTATAGAAGAGATGAAGGAACCCACTGATGGTGAAAAGGTATGTAATGTGAGAATAAAGTACGCGCGCCGGTTGGTGGTGGTGGAAGAAAGTGATGGAGAAACAAAGGCCGTTCTGTGGGAGCAAATTGGCAAAGTTTCCAAAGGTTTGGCCTTGGGCCTCCACTTGGGCCCCTGGGCTTGGGTGGGCAACGATCCCAGCTCACAAGCCCATGGAAATGATATTACATGTAGGGCGTGTTTGATGCAAGGAATTAAGCTGAGAATTGGGGCATGGATTTGGAATTGGAATAGGCCTATAAGGAATTAAAATCAGAAATCTTTCCTCCAATTCTCCAAAATTGGTTTTAAGCTTAAAAATGGTAACTTACAATCTCCGTCAGGTGGGTCGACGGGGTTCCACCCACCGGACTGGAGAGACTTCTTAACGCTCTGCGTTCTTAAAGTTCATGCCCTGTGTAAGGATACAGAGGTCTGCTCTGCTACCTAATTGATCGGTACCCAGAAAAGTTCCATTCCAACTTAAGTACTGAATAGGTATGCTGGTTTAATAGATATAAAATTTCATGACCATCTATTATTTTGGCGTTCTGTTGTATGGCACTCATGTACTAGATAGATAGAGAGAGAGAGAGGAATAAAGGAAACACAGTGAGAATTGTCACATTTCTTTGGTTTCTCATTCTTCTGCTCCCATAAGTAACCTTACAATATGCATGAAATTTAAAAATCATGCAGAGATCAGGTCTAACATCTGCCCATTTCTTGATGTTAGATCATTTGGCCACGTTGAGATGTGTAACATATCAAATGGCCCGGTTTCACATGTAAGAGACTGTAGTACCTAATGTGAACCAAGGAAGAACTATACTACCACTTGTATTCAGATGTCCAAATTGAATACCTTTTCTTCGATTTTGTTATCATCATAAGCCAGTTATCACCAAAGTGGGGTTGGGGACATGAATCTTGTCTCTCCATCTCGCTCCATCTAAAATCATATTTTCAGTTAATTTATGTTTTTGTAAATCTTGTTTTATGGACTCCATCCATGTATTTTTAGGTTTCCCTCTAGCTCACTTAGGCCCTTCGATTTTGTTATAAAAAGAGCAAATCAAAATCAGCAACATACAGCAGACTGAATCATTTTCCTATGCAAACCAGCACCAGTGGTGATACTTGGTATCCCTTCTTCAGATTCTGAAAAGTCATCACCTTAAGCTTGCAGCAATGCAGCTAATACTGGCAAACCACATCTCACCACCGCCATTTTCCCACATGCAGAATTACCACCACCACCATCAACACCACTAGTAGATCTCAAAAGCAATCAACCTCCAAATCAATCTGCATTTGATAGCAGGAATATAGCACAACCAGATTACTCAATGTTGAAGTCCAGCTTGGTCCAATAGACCGTAGGAAGTGAAACTTCTTGCATATAGTCATCAAACATAGAGATTCAGCAGTGACAGTAAGTCTATGTAAAGAAAAGTTGTATTAGCTTGATGTTAGATATCACAAGCTGCAGCAACTTCAGTAAACAATTCTCATGATATAACTAAGGCTGACATGAAATCATATAGTGTTTTAGGGCTTCACAGATCCAGGCATATGTACTTTATCACATGTTAAATAGGGTGAAGCATTACCAATAAAAAAGAGAAACAGAGGCTATTCATTTGAAGAAAGAAAGGTAAACAAAATTAAGAAGCCAACCCTTATAATTTTCCAGTAAATGAAACCCTTCAAGATACTGGAATGCATGCCCTCTTGAAAAATATTGAGGTTCAAGAATAAACTACTGAAAAAGCTCTTCAAGTGGTCTTAAATTTCTGCAACAGAAATCACATAAGAAATGATAATTGTCCTGCTGCAACAGCAACTATATGTGAAGCGATTTTTCAGGAATGCGGTGACATGAGACCTTCCAGGGAGGTAGCCAACAATTATAGACAAACACAAGCGCGCACGCACACACACACACATGCAGAGCTTGTTTTTTTAAAAGTTTTTTCACTCAATTTTGTTCTCACGAATTTTTCATATTACAAAGAACTATCCCTGACAGCTGACAGAATTTGAGATAAAAGTCTCAATACAGGAAAAAGATCTCAAGATTCTCAACCACATATAGGTTTTGTTCAGCTTCTATAGACACTTAAAACCCCAAAAAGAAGAAAATTATTATCCTTCAGCTTCTATAGACACCTAAAACCCCAACATTGTTTCTCCTTAACTATCTTCAATAATCACAAATAATAATACATGAAGAACAGATGAAGAAAATGAACTCAATTAGTAAGGTGACAAAATTATTGAGAGTCCAACAAGGAATGTTTGGAACTGAACTTCTCTCTTACTGTTGGAGCACTAGTCATGAGACCCACAACTTCATTAGCAAGTGGGTTGCCTATCTCTCAGTAACTTCTTCGAATCAATTAGTCTATACAGTGTACTTGAAACTGGTTTGAACTTGCACCATCAGCTCATATAAAGCAGAGTAGAAAATCAGTTGTTCATCTTAAAGGCTATATAACCTTCTCAACTTTCACTATATGCTTCAACTAATTGTAGTCATCCACTTCACTTTGACCAGTCAGTTCCTTCCATTGTAAAGGAAACAACTAAATATTTTCATATGAAGTATGAAATACATTTTAGAACTGTGGAATCTAGTTCAAAGAAGAATAAACAATGAATTTTTTTTAACAATTTTATAAAAATGGATACATATAATCATATGATTATCATTTGTCGAGTAGGTTCATGTTAGCCCTCTCTTCTCATGGAACGGTATTTATATTGATTATAAATTTGTTTTTCTGTGACATATTCCATCACTGTTTTAGGTGGGAGTTGCTTAATAATTCTATCAGCCTTTGTGAAAATATTCTCAATCTGATCTAAACCATATCAACTGTATGAGTTCAGGGTGGTAGTTCAAAGACAAAATTCACTCCCCTCTGTTGGAAATATAGGCGTGATACATTTCTCTTTTCACAGATTCCATCTGATAGACAAAATGCTAAGCAATAAGTGTCTAATGGCAATTTGGAAGAATGAAAGAACAAGAAACAAACACAAAGTAGCATGTAGATACATTAGGTTGGAGAATGCAGGACCATTTCCTTAATTAACAGATATTGCTCTTACTTAATTGAGTCTCAGATTTAAACCTGTGAACCCTATGTGTGATATTTGACAGTGGTCATAGGTAGTGGAAGGCACAGTCACAGTTTTAGAAGAACTTCATACAAATACCAGATTTTACATATGCTGCTGTTGCTTGGTGTTAGATCTTGCAAGCCACAGCCAATAAAGGATGTGCCACAGATAAAATGTTCGAAATTTCACTTATGTACCTTGTATTAACTCAAACTGAGTAACATGGGCTAAAAAGGAAATTATTTATTACAATTTTTCTTCCAGATTTCAAAAAATTGTATACCTTTCCGTCTACATTACAAGAAACAAATCAAAATTGGTAGTTTACAATCCTATGCAACCAACAACAATGGTAGTACTTGCCATTTTTTCATATTCTGATGGGTTATAACCAGAAATTTGCGGCTTACCAGTGGGAGAAAACCATTCATCAGAACCCTTTTCTACACCCTAGCAACAAAAACCACATACCATCACTTGCCGGTTTCAAGAGTAATCAACCTCAATACTAAAGTCAGGTTCTGGTAACAGGAAAGGAGAAACAGAGAATTCACTGTCCATGCCTACCTCTGTCCTTGGTGGACAGAGAGAAACACCACACCTAGCACACAGAAACAATGGTGGCACAGAATCAGCATCACTAATGCCATTACATCTAGTGTGTTGCCACACCTCACAGATGTCACAGGCAACCATACTCTCTCCATCGTCATCCCTTGCGCCACAACTGCAATCAACGGTCCAATTGTCTGCTCCACCTTCATATCTAAACTCAGTACTCAGATCTATTCCACTTCCCCTGACCCAAACTTGTGTACCTGATTCCATATTACCAAATAAGACTTCCTCATCCTCTATCCCTTCCATCCCTTCAATCTCCCTGACCACAAAACGTTCCATTATGCAAAATGTATCCCTCATTGCATTCTCAATTGACACCTTTAGGTCACCAAATGTCGCATATGGTTGAACAACTACAAGTTCACCGGGAGGTAAAGGCCGGGTCAGCTCAAATTCCAATTCCTCAGAGCTTGGCATGACTTGACAAACAAACCTCAGGAATGGGTCCTCATCATCCCTAGATGGCCACTCCTTCACAAAGTGCTTGCTGTCTAACACCACCCTAGCTGCCATAGAGATCAATTCCGACTCAGGGTAGGCCAACAGAACATGCCTGTACAAGTACAGAATGTGACTGTAAACATCAGACCCTGCTTCTGGTTCCATAGTTTGAATAACATCCAATGGAAATGTTGTTTCAACTGTTTCTGGCTCAGATACTATAGCACCATTAATAACCTCATGAATTGTGTACTCTAGAACTCTTGTTGATGGGTTAACAGCACGGCGTACGACATGATTGCCCACAATGAAATTGTTGAGAGACTTGAGCACAAAATCAAGTAAACCTGTGTCCCCAATGTGTTGACGAGCAGCATCACGTACATCCTGTCGAGACATCCCACTTCGACCACTGCTGCTTGCTTTCTTCTCTTTCAGTGCATTAACAATCACCTCTGCTGCATATTCTAATCTCCTTGCAGGCCACCTGCTATCCATGTTAGCTGCTGATGGCGAGAATTTTCGGTACTTTACTGGTTTGCCCTTCAATGGAGACTTCTGTTGGCGAGCTGCTTGTGTTGACCTCAGAGGAGCAGCCGTGACTGGCATGATTGATTTCCTTTGAACTGGTGCTCGGGATTTCAGAGCAAGCATGAAGCGAAGGAGATCTCGAATGGTGATCAATTGGGTCTCACTCACATCTCTGTAAATACAAATTATTCGCTTGATCTCTCCACCTTGGCTTGTATCTTCAAAGTCATCAATAATCCTATGGAGATCCACGGAGCCGAGAATTTTAATTGCTTTCTCGTATTTGTGTTCGCTTACTCCAAAACTCCCATGGCAGAATCTGTAACTCCATCTACCAAACCATGGATGGCCATAGGCAACACCGTGAAGCAGCCGTAGATCCATCGATCTCTTCTTTGATACATCCTCCACTGTAATTTTACTGCAGAAATTGGAACCCCAAAAGTTCAGAATACATAATGTTCATAAAAGTTGTGAAACTAGAGTTCTTTGTAATCTTTTATCATTCTTTCTTACCGGGTTCGAAGAGTTGTGCAGATACGATCCCAGAGATCCATTATTTCCCTTCCGCAGAGGTATTTTGATAACCCCTCATGACCATTGATACAAAGCAGATGGCCAAGCCCATTACAGTGTATTAAACCATGCAAGAGATGAGTGTGAAGTTCAAAAACACCTTCCTCCAGAGGCTTATCCCAGTCTTCATCCACTGGAATTATCAGTCGATACCTCCTTTTTGACACAAAATGGTGACTCCAACCTGAAAAAGAGTCCTAAACTGTCACAGAAAGAAAGATAGAAAAAGTCCAAACCGTCACAATAGTCTGAAACTCTAAGAGATATTAATATCAGGAAATAAAGACAGAAAGAATCCAAAATCATCACAGAACGGAACACAGTATTTTGAAACACTAAGAAATATTAATATCAGGAAATAACAAAAGAACGCAATTGAGAAAATCTAATTCCCAATTCGAGACGTCAAAATCCAATTCACGAAAATGAGCAATTAAGAGAAAATCATAATCATCACAGAACAGAACACAATACTCTGAAAGAAAGAAAGAAAGAATCCAAAAGCATCACAGAACAGGACATAACACTCTAAACCATTAAGCCAAATCAATTTCAGGAAATAACGAAAGAACCCAAGTGAGAAAACCTAATTCCCAATTCGAGACTTCAAAGCGCAATTCGAGAATTTGAATAGAAACTTCCGAAATCCAAATGAGCAATTAAGGGAAATCAACCAGAAATAGAAACCGGGGCTTACCAATGCATCTGCACTGATCGCAGAAGGGACTCAAAGAGCGTTTCACGCTCTCTTCAACTGTGTAAAGAGGAACGACGACACCATTGTTCTCATTCACAAGCAAAGTACACCAGACGGGCATCCCTTCAACATTGTAATCTTCAATCTCTCCGCATTCTTGGAGGAACACTCGAATATTATCTCGAAACGGACCAGAGAAATCAATCGGGCATCCTGGATTCGCAAAGGCGTGAAAGCCGTAGAGCTTCGGCCTACGTTTTCTATTATTAAAACCATCAATGATGTTCTTCGACATGAAAGTCGCTCCTTCTTTCCTCTGCAAATCTTTCTTTCTTTTCTTTAATTCTTCCCTTAAACACAGAGATTGAGAAGAAAGAGAACCGCTTGCTTCCGTGTGTTCTTGTTGAAAGCTCTATGGAAGCTTGGAGTCTGTTGCAGAGCTTAAATGTTAGTTACAGATTCTACATGGCGCGCTCTGTTTCGAAGTTTCGAAAAGAATCGTAATTTTACATGAATAACCCCCGTAAAGTCAGAAATTACGAGGACAGGATGGAGATAATGGGTATAGGTCCATGGTATTCTGGTCATTAAATACGTACGGACGATGTACCACACGAGTACGAAAGGATGCGGCGAGTCAACGGCGGGAATCTTCTAGTTGTCTTGTAGTCGCTTAGGTTGTTAAAGATCTGGCCGTTATAACTGATAGGCGCTTAGGTGGGCCAGGTATTGGGATTAGATAATCACAGCCATCCCATTGGTCTGTTGATCAAACAATCTATGGTGGGCTATCTATTTTGACCTTTTCCGTCGGAGCAAAAGACACGGTGGTCATGAAGAATGGTGACACGCCTGTGTAGCTATAGTTAAGTCTGTGGCTGCCAACTCGGGATACACCCGTTCAATGACTCAGAAACTCAGTCTTAATTGGTCGGAGTTGTTGACGAGTTACCTGGATCGGATTCGGATTGGAACTATGATGATCCGAATTAAACCTTGTTATTAATTTTAAAATTAATACAATTTTTGTGGTGTAGTTTAGAAAAACCGAAAAACTATGATAAAATTTGTTACCAAACAGTCAAAATTAATTAAGCTACAAACCAATATGAGTTGAAAAAATTCACCACAAACTATATGCATTTTTTCAGTAAATTTAAAGAAATATTAAATAATTACGTGGCTATAAAACATACTAGTGGGTGCACGTGCAGTACTGCATGTATATAAATAAAAAAGTTAGGACATGTACGGCATAAAAAATTGTTGAAGGGCATAGTTTGGAAAGTGAAAAGTGAATAATACGAAGTTACCCATAAAATGTATAGGACAAAATAACATTAGAAGGCTATTTTAAAAAAAAAATAAGTATATGATTAGCACGCTTTCCAAAAAGGCTGTTTGTTTTATATACAATATAGAAACTCCAACTTATAAAAAGGGCTCTCTGTTTTATATATAATATAGAACTCCAACTTATAAAATATGGCAAAATTAGTTTTTAGTATACTTTCTCAAAATAATTCAGATTTAGTAGGCCAGTTCTTGAAAATTGAAGATTAGTGATACTTTATTCATATAATTGAGATTTAGTGTCATTTTATTATTCGTGAAGAATTTTTTTCAAAAATACCCTCAAAAAGACTTGCAAACCTACTTGTATCTAAATGAGTGAAAAGATTTTCAAAGTCTTTTGAGGGTATTGTTGGAAAAAAGGTTTTATGAACAGTAAAATAGTATTAAATCTCAATTATTTGAAAAAAGTATCACTAATTTCTAATTTTCAAGAATTAGTTGACTGAATCCAAATTCTTTGAAAAAATAATACTAAAAACCAATTTCCCCCTTTTTCTAGTCGGTGCAAGACTTCAAACAAAAGTCTATGCCATCCAACAGAACTAGGAGCGAAAAAGTAGGTAGGATATACTTAATCATGACCAAATTGTGTCTTATCATAGTCTTTGGTTAGGTATAAAGTAATCTATTATTAGATGAGGCTAAATTATAAAATTAAGCAAGAAATTTTTTTTTCTCATTGTCAATTTTACATTGTGGCTCAATGGAAGTACATTAATTAACTATTATGAATATGAAAAAAGGGTCTTATCAAGATGAGTTGGAATTGCAGGTCGAATGAACCACTGGGCCAAACCTACCCTAGGCCAACCTCAATTCCAACATATACTCTTCAGTCTTTTTAGATATAAAGCTAGGTCTCACTTTACACAAAGGAAAAAAAAAATTTATACTTACTAAAAACTAAAAAAATATATGAGGCTATAATTTAGTCCATATTAATATAGATGTCAATTATGTCGACAAAGCAAGTGTTGTAATCAGGGGCGGAGCTACATATAGGTTAGGGTGGGCTGCTGCCTACCCTAAAATTACAAAATCCTATTGTAATCGCTTATAAATGTACAGTTTGTCCCTTCTAGAATTTTTACTTTGCCCACAATCTTTTTAATTTCAACCAGTCATTTTCCATTCTTTGTTACACTGGCCACCTTAAATGAAAATCCTGGCTCCGCCACTGGTTGTAATGGATCAAATTGTTATTATATAAATATAACAAAAAGGCATTTGATAGTCCTACAGTACTGTGACTTTTCTACTATTAGTTAACATACACTACCTGTGTGTATCTCGTAAAAAGCTACAACCCAAAAGTCCACGTCAACTACTGAATACGTGGAGTAGCGCACATGCCTCCTCTAGTCATCCTAAAAATTAAGATTATATTAAACTATAAACTCTAAATGCTCTAATCATATCTCCCTGCTCCATTTCTTTACATAATTTTATTGTTAAAAATTTACTTTTTTAACTTATCATTATTTTTTTTAATCAGATCTTGTTTGGATTGATTTCAGTTGAGAAGAGTAGGAAATTTTGATTTTGATTTATATATAAAAAAAATTAAGGAGTCAATATCGATCAATACTGACTTGTGCCACTCAAGTATTGAAAAAGATTAATTTACTTCCTCAATAAATGAACCTTTGTAAGGGCTATTGCTATTTTTGTAATCTCACTAGATTTTTCTTCCTCTGTTTCCGCCTGTCTGACCATTCTTAACTTGTTGACATCTAGTGATGTGTTCTACATGAGAAAGAGAAAGAAGTCTCTCCAGTCCATGTGCAAATTAAGAACCCTAATGAGCCTCTTCCTCTGTCCTATAATCTATTCTTGGCTCTTTTGTGTCTGCCACTCATCCCGGACGACTTTGAGAGCTTTGATTAATATTAAACACAAACAGGACATACTCATAAAGATGTTCCATGAAATAAAAAGTGGCCTGGTGGGTCCAACCAAGACCGAGCCCAGTCTAACACAATCGACCCACCAGACAAAGATTGCGACAAACCTTCTCAATCTTTGACGGCCAAACCGCAATCACTTCCCCACACAGACCCACAAACAGAGTCACTTATCATTGAAGGAAAAAAGGAGGAAAAAAAACAATTGCAATGCCAATCAAAGCCAATGATGGATTAGATTAAAGAAATGAATGAATGAATGCCCATCACCACCACCACCACCGCTACCACCACCACCATCTCCTCCTCCCCCTCCTCCGCTTCTGTTCTTCTTATCATATACAACCAACTCATGAGAATGAAAATTGGAAAATAAAAAAATTGAAAAACATTTGGGAATTATTTTCTCCTCCTCCTTTCAATTATGATTATACATAAAGATGCAAAGATTGGTGGGTATGTACTAATATGAACACAATGATGCCTTTAGACTCAAAAAACAAAAAAAGAAAGAAAGAAAAAGATGAAGAATGGTCTGTGTAGACTCTCTACTATTCTCTTTGGTTTAGAAGAAAGGAGCTTGACGAGGGTGGCTCTGTTTCCTCGGGCGTTTCCGGAAACTGATTGGCTGAGACGGGGGCTTATCGTCTTCGCTCATGCTCGACCTGCCCACCGAGCTTGATGACTCTTCCAGCTCTGTCAATTTGGATTCCGGGGTGGTTTGGGTTTCCTCGGCAGTTTCATGGCTTGATGATCCGAGCGAGAAATTTAGAGATCGAGGCCTTTGATCTCTTTCAGCTGAGACCTGACGTTTGAATGATTGACAATGGTTTATAGCAGAGCTTGAATGAAACAAATTGGAACAATTTGAGCCGAGAAGTGCATTTAAAATGGATTCTGTTAATCTAATTACCTTGCAACCGATAGAGCAATAGCTGTATTTTACTTCTGATAAGCTTCGCCCGCAGACCTCACAAGAAGAACCATTGTTTGATTTTGTCTGCTTAGGTTGTATGCGAGGATTCAGAAAGATGACCTTTGCTCCATTGAGTATGTAAGGCTATACAAATAAAATTATGGGAATTACAGAAAATAAAGCTATAATTAAGAAGGAAATTATGAAATTACAGAAAAGACTGATAATCCCAGAAGATAAATCTGATTCAAAAGGTACAGAAAAAAAAGAAATTTAATGACTTATTTCAATAATAAAGATCTTAATTATCAGTAATCAAATTGAAATAGAAAGAGAGGCGAACCTGAACTCCACGGCAATCGTAATGCTTATCCATATCTTCAAGACGAATTACATCGTGATAGACGTATCTGCGGATTTGTAGCCGATTATGATCGGCATGAGAAAGAATGAGACATCCCTGACAGCCGCAGGTACTACAGTCGATACAGAACACATTCATCTCGTTCTTCCGCTGGTCTTGATGATCAACGCACGGAGCAAAGAATTTGCTTTGAAGAAGTGCATCAAACCATTCCGGCGTCTTCTTTTTCTTCAAGTCGATCTTTAATCCAACCTTAAAAATAGAAAAAAATTGGTAAAGAAACAAAAAGACTGATAAAATTCGGTATTAGATTCAATAAATTCAAATCATCATCAACCCGAAATCTTCAAGAAAGGTAAAAAACAAATTAATAAATTCAGGTACTGAAAAATACAGAAATTTCCTTCAAAAAGGACCAATTAAGTTGATAAATTTGAATAAAACCATGAAATTACAAAAGAAAGATTCAGATAATGATCAATTCAGAAAAACCTATCACAAAACCTTCATGAGATGAGACACAATTTAGATACACTAATCCACGAAAGAAAAGAAAAAAAAACCCAAATAGACAGTGAATTGAAAAGAGAGAAATAAAGAAAATCAAAAGAACAATAACTCACCATGGTTGGAAAAATCTGAGGAGTCACGAATGGAAAATGGAGAAATTCAAAGGAAATTGAAATGAAGAGAAGAAACGCGGAGGAAGAAGAGAAGGTTTTGAAACGGCCGCCAAAGCCAAGAGTGAGAGAGCAAGAAATAATTACTAACAATAAAAAAATGGAAACTCTGCTTAATTTCTGTATATTCCTATATATAGAACCCGGCCTACAATGGGCGGGAAAGAAGAGCTGATTCCAGCCGTTCAGATTAAATGAATCGTACCGCGTAGAGATGATAAGAGAATCGTCGTATTCGAGGTTGAGAAAGCAGTGGCCGTCGGATGCTCGTTCTCGGATTCTTATGGTGGGACCCACAACGGCCTGGAGCCCTAATATTGTGATTTGGAAAGAGCGTAAAAGAGAGAGATAAACGTGAATGGAGATTTTGGTGATACCTGGCAGATTCTGGTCGTTGTGGTACACGTGGCTAAATTCTTCAGTGGTGTCTTTTCCCGCCATTTCAGCGGGATTTTCGGAATATAAAGATGTTTCCTGCGCCGTCGCGCTGTATATTAAATAAACAACAGAGTTGTACCTTTTTTTTTTTTTGTTTGGTAACAGAGTTGTACTTGGGCTGCCGATTATTGTTTTGTTTTTTTTTCCTTTGGTTAATGCTGGTAATTTTTGTTTTTTTGTTTTTCATCAAGAAAAAAAAAATGCTGGTAATTTTTGACTGTTATCAATTAATTTACCAGCCCATGTTTTACGAGTTTTTGGATGAGGATGACGGTTTTGTAAAGGAAAAATTATGAAAAAGATCACTTTTCGTCAATAATTATAAAACAGTTCATCAGGAATTACAGAAAAAACTCACTTTTTGTCGATAGTCATAAAAGAGTCCATCATAATTAAATTACAGGATTATTTTTAAAGAATAATTAAATTTGAAGATTACTTTATTTAGATTGAGATTCAAGTTTCTTTACATGAGATACGAGCCCATCTTACATGAACATAAATACATTTTACGTAAGATACGAGCGCATCATATGGTCTACGTATTTTTTCTATAATAAAATGATACTATTTTTTAAGTTTTTTTTGAAAAGTTACCTTTCAGGCCAATTATGTTTGGAAGGTGATCCTTTTTTTTTTGTAAAATGAGATCTTTATAGAAAATAACCTTTTTCATAATTTTCCCTTTTGGACATTGGCAATGGCCAATGGATGGCTAAGCTTATAGTGGGTGAAACATATTTTTTGTCATATTTTAAAAAAAACAAATATAATATATGTTTTGCTTTTAAATAATAGATTGTATATAAATATATTTATATATGTTGCTGCACAAATAAATAAATAGGAGCACTAGGTAGTAGGGGTGAAATTCTCTTCGGTTAAAATCGAATCAACCGATTTTGGTTCGATTTTTATAGTGGTTCGGTTTGGTTTCGGTCCAAAAATCCTTAAACTGAACTAAGTCGATTCAGTTTTGGATTAGATGCTTGGTTAAATCGTACCACACCGAAACTGAACCGAATTCATATATACACACACACACTAACAATAGTGAACGTGCATTGTACGTTAAGAATGATTTCAATTTGTTGTTTCTTCGTGGTTCCTAATACAACTCAAGTTTGTATTATATTTTCAAAATTATTTTAAGGACTTATTTATGTACTTATAATTTTTAAATAAACATATATGCATACTTTAATATTTTAATAAAAATAAAATTCTATAAATATGTTATTTTATTAGAAAATAAAATATTTGCTTTTTGTTAGAAGAAAAAGTAAAAAAAACAAAATTATCAATATATTACTTTTATTAGAAACATAAATAATCGTTTTATTTAAATTTTTTCTTGAACATCGAAATGGCAAGAATTATATAAATAGTTGCTACTTAATTTTTACATACTTGAATACAATTACATGTTCATTTTTTAAGAAGCTATGTTATTTTGATTTAATTAGATAGATGAAGATAAAGAGTTACAGTAAGATTTGTTTGAATAAAGTAGTACTCTAAAAAAGGTAAACTTTTTTAAATTAATGATATAAAGTAAAAATAAATATATTATCTAATTTAATAAAATTGGTAAAATTTTCGCTTATGATTATTTGACTAATTTTCTTAGTTGTCCTCTCTTTATCTTTACATGCATTATTGGGAATTTCACTTATTATAATTATTTGAATAAATTTCTTTATGTGCATGAGGATTTATTAATGAAAGTATGATAAGTATGTTATTATTTTCTTATTATTGTGTATAAGAAAACTATTTGAAGAATTAAAAAATTTTTCCCTTTTTCTTAGAATCATTTTGGAAATCTAATGAAAAAGAACATTTAGTGTGTGTGTGTGTGTTTTTTTTTTATAAATTTAATCTTATAGATAAGGATTTTGAATTTTAGTAGGATTCACTTTTTGCTTTGATCCATTTCTGCATTAACTAGAAAAAGAAACACAAAGATTTTTATAATGTAAACAACATAAAATAAAAAAATTTCGATTGTATAACAAATTCTTATTAATGAATATAAAAATATAAAATGCCAATAAATAATATCTATTATTTTTTCCTTCACTCCAAAAAGGATAAATTTTTTTAACGAATATAATATAAAAAAATTATATAGAATTCCCAAAAAGGTAAATAATTTCCTTTTTCTAAAAGACTTGCTCCAATAATATGTGACTCTAAAATGGATAAAGATTTTAAACAAAAAAATTTGAAATATAAAATTAGATAGATTTCTAAAAGGGGTAACGAATTATTATTATAAATAAAAAATTTAAGATAAGAACAATGAAAAGATATCCTCCTATATTACTAATTATCGTCATATAAGGTTTGTCATTAGATTATCCTTTTCCTTTTGTTAGGTAAGGATTTAGGATCATAGAAAGATTTATTAAATAAGTAGGATTCTAAAAAGGATAAAATTTTTATTTAACCATGGGTACTATCAATTGATAATTTAAATAGATATAGATAGAATTTTACAAGGGGATTATTATTTCTTTAAAATTGTCGAAAGTAATATAAAATAATACAAATCTAAAAAATGAATATGAGTTATTATTATTATTCTTGTTATTATAAAAATATAAGATAAGACTAAAAAGGTATAATCCCTATTATTAATTAATAATCAAAATGATTCTCATTTATCACTTATTTTTTAGTCTTGATTGATTAATAAATATCCTCACAGTCTTAGCTGTTTTTATATTTCTTTATAATTAAAGAAAGTACGACAAAGCCAAAATAATTTTTTCTTCAAGATGAATTTTTACAAATAAAAATTCCTTTCTCCATCTTGGAGTGATTTTATCAAGAAAGAAAAAGGGGGATTCATTCCGCTAAATTAAAATAATATGATGATAAATTAAAATCAAATGCCGAGATTATAAAACAAGTGTTTAAATCCACTAAATCTTCTATATATTATCTTATAATTAAATAATTCTAACTCTAAGAACCATGGTAGTATAAAATTTTTCGGAGCTGTAAACGCTAATATTTTTACGTATGAAATTATAAAGTATTCCTTCTTAAATAAAATACTTTTAAGTAGCTAAGTATTAGAGAAGCAACATATAATTTACTTTTATAATTTTTTTTACTAATAATGTCCTTTCAAGTAGATAAATAGTTTAGAAAATAACAATAAAAAGATTATTAATTTACTTTTATGTTTTTACTAAATGCTTTTGTAAGTAAATGAATATGTGAACTTAAAGACTATAGGGAAGGACATTTTTGATATGTGAAAATTCAAAACACTTGAGGTAGTTCGTGCTTTTAATAGTATATATATAAAATATGTTAAACTTTGAACGGTTACCCTTAAACTTTGAGAATATTATGAAAAATACAATTGTTTGAGTACAAGAATGTATTGGTCTAACCTGAACCAAATCGAATTGAATTGATCTCACGTAATTCTATTCGATTCGGTTTAGGTATTGGTTTTTTCATATAATTTCGGTTCGGTTTTTTGTTTTGTAGTTTTGGTTTTCAATTCGATTAGGTTTGATTAGAAATATTTTCAGTTTGGTACTGTGAGACATGGGAAAAAATCACCGGAGTGATCATCCCTCCGTCAACACACGGGCTCAACGCAAAAATTGGGAGAGTCGCCACCATTCATGATTTTGGGGTGAGAATGGACACCAAAGATTCAAAAGTAGGAAAAAATAGCCAAAAGACAAATTCTAGGATAAAAATAACCCTACTTGAAAATCAAATCCAGAGATGGGTAAGGGGATTAGATTATGAACGGGGGAAGGTGTTAGGCACCCCCATTTATCCACACGAAGTGGTTTCCAAGTGTATATTCATGCAAAAACAAAGTAAGAAAGCTTGCTAAAAATCATGAGAAACCTTGAAAAAGGTCAAATGTATGATATCTCCACATGAAGATATAAATGGATTTTAGATCCTCTCTTATGTCAATATCAGTTCTGGAACATTAAAAAGGTGGAAATCAAAGCACAAGTTGCTCAAAACCAAGTTAAATCAAATCCGGGAAGTTTGGTAAAAAGTATGCCATTTGCCTTAAAATCATTCAAAATCCAATTCTAAATTGAACCAAACCAAATCCATTTGAAAGATTAGGGCAAATAAGAGTTTCATGCAAAATTTCAATCCATTCCGATAAAAATCCTAGGAGTTATGCTCCCTTGAAGTTGCTGCTGGGGATTTTTAAAAGTGATAAGTGGGCAACTTTGGAAAATTGTCTAGAAAGATCCACAACATAAAAGTCCACGAAATTTGGTGTGATTGAAGTTTGTATGGCCATCTTTCCATAGAAACTAGTCTCATACAAAAATCCCTTCAGATGTGCCTTGGGTGGTCTCCCGAACAGGCCCCGAAGATCACAGATTTACCCAGAAAAATGCAAATGAGCAGTTCTGAGTAAATCGGCTACCAAAAATTCAAATGGAATCCAAAAATTATGAAACCAACTGGATTTGAAAAAAGACTCAAAAAGGAGTACTCAGAAATAAAAATCACTCGAATCGGACTTAAATCGAACACATGGCGGTCCGTCGAAGTGACAAGTTCTGTACTTGGACCTGAACTGTCCACTTAACTTCGACAGAGAAGTGTCAAAAATCGGCTAGATAGAAATTCATGAAATTTGGTGGACATAAACTAGACAGCCTCACCTTTCCCATGGTTCTAGAATCACCCCAAAATTCATCCGGATGATGAAGTTATGGGCGTCCGAAGTAAGGGTACAGGTGCTGTCCAGTTAGGCCACTTTTGAAGAAAATCAAATCCGAAAAATTGATAAAAAGTGTGTGATTCGTGTGAGATGAATCCAAAACCTTTGAAAAACATTTAAAAACACTCCAGAATTTGATTGAGGTCATTTATTTGAGTTTTATCACAATAAATGCAATAAACCCCAAATATGAGCCTATCCCGCCAAAATAGTGATATGTGTGCAAAAGTGAAAAAAACCAAGCAAGATCCATACACATGCATATAGATTCAACAAAATAGGTTCTAGCATAGCCTAGGGTTCCGTTCCATTATCGTTTCCCTTTGTTCTCTTTAAGATAATCAAGGGTACTTTGAATATGGAACGGTTTTCAAACATTCAAAAGCCTTACGCTACATGGGTTCTAGCACTAGGGTCAATCCCCAGTCTCGTTTCTCCTAGATCCGCCTTCACGTTTTACGGCTAGGGGAGTCTTGAGATACTTTGAGCCAGGGAAGGATTTCCACACATACAAACAAGGCTTTACACTACAGAAAGGTAGAAGAAGAGATCTAGATCTAGGAATGTAAAGACAAAAAATAAAAAGAAAAGTTGAGGCTTACCTGAGTTCTGGAGGCGATTCCACAGCGGTTTCCTTCTTCTCTTGGAGTTCTTCTTTGCGAGAATTCAAAACAAGAGTTGTGTCATTTGCTCAAGGAGGAGGCTCCTATTTATAGGCAAGGGCTAAGGTCATTGGTAGACACAACTTAATGTCTAGAACCCCTCCAACCTAAACCCTAAGGTTATTTCTGCGATTTCCCCTCATTTAATGAGGGACATGATGGTAAAAGTGAAAAGCTCTCGGAAAACCCTAATTTTGAGCAAACTTAAGGTATCCGGTATATCAGACCGGATAACAAAGGGCCTTAAGGTATCCGGTACATGGTACCGGATACGCTAAGGTTCACATGTATCCGGTATGAATATCCGGATACGGGAAAAGGTACTTATATCCGGCCTGAGTATCCGGATACAGGTAAAAATTTATTTTCTTCCATTTCTGTGCTGGCTTTCCAGGAGATAATGATTTTTAATGATTGTTTGTGCAATTTGGGGTGTCTACAGGTACCTCCACCCGAACCGAATTGACTTGAGTTGCACCCCGTAAGTAGTACCTTTAATTACAAATGACCAGATATTACTATAGCTATTGTGAAGACAATGTAAAAAAACAATTCACTTCTTGTGGTGGCTTTATCTGTAGCCCTTAAGTGAAGCCTCCACAGGATGCAAACACGTGTTCTGTAGATGCAAACACACAACTAACAATTTTCGGCCACATGATACGTGTTTGCATCCTGTGAAGACTTCACTTAAGGGCTGCAGATAAAGCCACCATAGGAGGTGATCCGGTAAAAGAAAGGGGAAATTGGTTTTTAGTGATACTTTTTCAAAACAATTCAGATCCAATCGCCCAATTTTAGGTAATTGAAAATTAGTAATACCTTTTAAAATAATTGAGAATCACTGTCATGAAGAATTTCTTTTGAAAATACCATCAAAAGTCTTTGAAATCCTTTTTACTCAGTTTGTTACAAGTGAGTTTGCAAGTTTTTTAAGGGTATTTTCAGAAGAAAATTTTCATTAACATGAAAAATTTTGATACTGATTTTCAATTATTTTAAAAAAGTACCATTAATTCTAAATTACCTAGATTGGACAACTGAATCTAAATAATGTTAAAAAAGTATTACTAAAAAGAAAGAATTGTAAATGGGACGTGCACAAGTACAAAGAATTGTCAGTATTTTGCCCAATCATACAACAGAAAAAAAAACAGGAAAATCACGGAAAGGAATGAGGGAAAGATGGAAAGAAAAAAAAGGAGCTTGATAGCTTTGGGGGTTGGAGGTCATAGGATCCCTGCATGCAAGGGTCAGTCCCAAGGATTGGACCTCTGCCTACAAGATTCATTGCACTCTCATGGTGCTATGGTGACGGTTCAATTCTTCTAACTAAGGGGCTCCCAAGGACTGGACTCCTGCCTATTGGTAGTTATGGCTCAATCCGAACATTCCTTAGCAAGGATCACATTGGTAACCCCCTTCCTTCCTTGTTTCTTTACACAAAAACAAAAAAAACAAAAAAAGAAAAGAAAAAGAAAAAGAAAAAGAAAAAGAAAAAGGAAAATTGATAGCTAAGATGATAAAGACGATAATAGAACACAAAGAAAATGTATTTACAAGGGCAAAATCTCAACGGAATGGGTACAGATCTCTATTTAGACCTTTTGGGTGTAGTGTACAAGGGAGGGTGCTTAATCCTTATACTCCCATATACTCAGTAAGCTACAAAAGTGGAATCACATATATGGATACCACTCTCAAAGTCTTGTTCATTTTTAACGTAGGTATATATTTTTCATATATTACACATACAAGCAAACTTAAATGCAATTTAAGTCATGGCACTAATAAAAGTAAGAATTTTTATTAAAACACTATTGCTTTGTATCTATATCTATACTATATGTAAAGAAAACACAGGCTTTGGAAATGTGCCTAAAAATATGTTTTTTTTTTCAAACAATAACATTCTAATATCATTTTATCTTTTATATTTAGGTGGGTAACGTTATATTTATTATTAAAACAATATTACTTTAAATATTTATTATAATAAAAGGAAGTTAAATAACTTAAGTCTTGAGCTGAGTTGGGTAGGGTTGCTTAGCGGGCCGTGCTGTGCCTGGAGTACTGGGCACTGGGCACATAAAGGCACCGCATGCCAAGCACGATGGCCCAGCAGGCCGTAGCCTACGAAGCATGCGGGTAGCACGACATGCTTTAAGCATGCCCTACTGTGCCAGCCCGTATCCTGGCTCGCGGGTTTGTATTAAAAAGAAGGGGGGTTTTTTTTTAGCCTTTTGTGGGGTTTTTTACAAGCTTGGAGAAAACTGTATCTCAATATAGGTAAGAAATGTGTGTCAATGATAAATATATATTTTTGAATTTTTATATTATTTATTTATTTTTCCTTTTTTTCTATTTTCTGAATTTTTTAATAAAATTTTTGTGCTTGCTAACTTATGTGCCATGGCCTAGCACAGCACAGCCCAACCTTAGTTATGCCATGAGCTGGGTTGTTCCTCAAGTACTAGTTTACGGTTAAACAATCTGGTCTAAGATGGTTTAAAGTGGTTCAACCGCATTCTTAGCAAACAAGGACTACAAAGGTCTTTTATATACGATCATCATCATCATCATCATCATTACTACTACTACTACTATTATAAAAAGTACGAAGAGTCTTGGTGTTTGTCCATTTTTACGTTCCTAAAACATCCTCATATCAAAAACAAAATATCTGTAACCTTATATTTACACGTTGTAAAGGGGCTCCCTCACACATTTTGTTGCACGTTGTAAACTTATGTTTTAAGAGACTTTTAAAATGTCTTCTCAATAAAAATAAAATATTTGTATATATATATAAATAATATTTGGATCTTACCGAATCGATGGAATATGATGAAAATCATATTCGAATTCAAATAACTTCGAATATTTAAACCCAAAACCATATTTGATAGAATTTGTAACCGTCGTATTCGACAGCTAGAAATCTGTAATCGAATTCAACTTTTCGGATAGAATTTGACCCATTGACAGCCTTAGGCAAGGCACGGCCCGTCTCCCAAGTGGATTGTGCTGTGCTCGGCCTGCTAGGCATGGGTTAAATGTGCCTACAGTGTCGGGCTGGTCTGATAAGCAACCCTAGAGTTAGGTATATTTGTCAACATATGACTTATGATTTAATAGGTCATAAGATGAAATTAAGTCCTTAATTAAGCAATCCCAAAGACAGCCTTAGAGACGAAGCACCAATCCATGGCTTCAATAAAATTAAAAACGCTAATTCGTGATTTATATAAATTTATGGATTGTATTGAAGATTGCAAAATACAGAAAAGGTATTTGATGAGTTGTTCCGAAGGAGTGGAAAGAATAAGTGCTCTTATAAGAAATAGGGAAAATTAATTT
The DNA here is from genome assembly GCA_947561395.2 of Buxus sempervirens. Classification (NCBI taxonomy): domain Eukaryota; kingdom Viridiplantae; phylum Streptophyta; class Magnoliopsida; order Buxales; family Buxaceae; genus Buxus; species Buxus sempervirens. Next base: position 26,947,592 of record OX387188.1, read on the forward strand.
TTAGTGGTGCTTTATCAAAATATTTAAGATTTAGTCAGTAAAGTTTGAATTTTAACTGTACCTTTATCAAAATAATTAATTTTTAATACCATTTCACTATTACAAATCAATTATTCCAAGACTGCCCTTACATCACTCATCCAAATGGCTTGTACAAGTCACTCATTCATGGTACAAATCATTTTATTGACTTGTACAAGTTAATTTATTGACTTGTGCAAGTCATTTTATTGCCTGTACAAGCCCCAGAAATAAATTGTAGAAGGGTGTTTTTGGAAGAATTTACTCTTAACAGTGAAATAACATTAAAAATTAATTATTTTGATAAAAACTCAAAACTTTGCTGACTAAATCTTAAATATTTTGATAAAACACCACTGAAAATTAATTTTCCCAAAAAAATATCCATTTCATAGAAACCATCCAATCACAAACAAAATATATATAGATACAAAAGTGGAGAGAGAGAGAGAGAGTGAGCTTTGTCTATGCAATCATCCACATGAAACAGGGATGAAATCTTAAAAATGCAACTCTTTGCTTGTGGACCATGCTAATCTATCGTTTTTCTAATAAATACTTTTTAAGTTGTTAATCTTGTTCTTTATCACATAAAACTAACTCGCAAGAATGAAAATTGAAAAAAAAAATAAAAATTTGAAAGCCATTTTGGGAATTATTTTTCTTCTCCTCCTGTCAGTTATTATTATACATTAAGGTGCAAAGACAGGTGGGTATGTACTAATATGAACACAATGTAGACTCCACTATTCTCTTTGGTTTAGAACAAAGGAGCTCGAAGAGGGTTGCTCTGTTTCCTCCGGCGTCTCCGGAAACTGATTGGCTGAGACTGGGGCTTATCGTCTTCGGTCATGCTCGAGCTACCCACCAAGCTTGATGACTCTACCTCTGTCGATTTGGGTTCTGGGGTGGTTTGGGTTTCCTCAGCAGTTTCCTGGCTTGATGATCCGAGCGAGAAGCGTTGAGATAGAGGCCTTTGATCTTCTTCATCTTCGACCTGAAGTTTGAATGATCGACAATGGTTTATAGCATAGATTGGATGAAGCAAATTGGAACAATTTGAGACGAGAAGTGAATTTGAATGGATTCTGTTAATCTAATTAATCACCTTGCAACCGATAGAGCAATAGCTGTATCTTTCTTTTGTTAAGCTTCTCCCGCAGGCCTCACAAGAAGAAAGATTGTTTGATCTTGTCTCCGTAGTTTGTTTGCAAGGATTCAGAAAGACGACCTTTGCTCCATTGTGTCTGTAACGCTATACCAATCAAATAAAGCTATAATTAAGAAGAAAAATTATGATAATGAAAATTACAGAAAAGACTGATAATCCCAGATTAGATAATCTGATTCAAAAAGGTATAGAAGAAGAAATTTAATCATTTATTTCAATAAAATGATCCTATCAGTAATCAAGAGCAAAGTGAAATAGAAAGAGAGGCGAACCTGAATTTCACCGCAATCGTAATGCTTCTTCATGTCTTTACGATTGATTGCATCGTTGTCGACGTCTAGTCTGCGGATTTGTAGCCAATTATGACCGGAATGAGAAAGAATGAGACATCGCTGACAGCCACAGGTACAACAGTCGATACAGAACATATCTATCTCCTTGTTCTGGTCTTGATGATCAACGCAGGTACCAAAGAATTTTTCTTGACGTTGAAGATGAAGAAGAATATGCAACCATTTCGGCGTCTTCTTTTTCTTGGAGTCGATCTTTAATCCAACCTTAAAAGGATAAAAAAAAAAGAAAAGAAAATGGAGGTAAAATCATCATCAACCCGAAATCTTCAATGAAGGTAAAAAAAAATTCAATAAATTCAGGCACTGAAAAATACAGAAATTTACATCAAACACGACGCATTAAGTTGATAAATTTGAATAAAACCATGAAATTACAAAAGAAAGATTCAAATAATGACCAACCCGGAAGAACCTATCACAAAATCCTCATGAGATGAGACACAATTTCGATACATTAATCCACGAAAAGAAAAGAAAAAGAACCCAAATAGACAGTGAATTGAAGAGAGAGATAAAGAAAATAAAAGAGAACAATAACTCACCATAGTTGGAAAAATCTGGGGAGTCACGAATGAACAATAGAGAAATTCAAAGGTAATTGAAATGAAGATAAGAAACGCGGAGGAAGAAGAGAAGGTTTTGGAACGGGAGTGAGAGAGAGGAAGAAATAATTATTACTAACATGAAAAAATGGAAACTCTGCTTAACTTCTGTATATTCGTATATATAGAACCTGGCCAGTAATGGGCGGGAAAGAAGAGCTGATTTCAGCCGTTCAGATTAAATGAATCGTATGGGGGAGAGATGATAAGAGAATCGTCGCATTCGAGGTTGAGAAAGCAGTGGCCGTTGGATGCTCGTTCTCGGTTTGGTTCGGATCGGTTTCGGTCCAAAAATCCTTAAACCCAACTAAGTCAGTTCGGTGTTATGTTTAATGCTTGGTTAAACTGAAACCAAACCGAATTCATATATTTGCCTAAACCAAAATCAAACAGAATTCATATATATTATAATTTATAATCTATATTATATATTATATAATATATGTTAGACTTTGAAAGTTTACCTTTAAACGTATAGAATATTACGAAAATACCATTGTTTGAGCACAATAATGTATTGGTCTAACTTAAACCAAATTGATCTCATGTAATTCGGTTCGGTTTGGTTTGGGCTTTGGTTTTTCTATATATTTTTGGTTTGGTTTTTGGTTTTGTAGTTTTGGTTTTTAATTCGATTCAGTTTGACTATAAATATTTTCAGTTTGGTCTGGGGTTGACCTCAACTCGAACCGAACTGAACTGAACTAACCTGAGTTGCATCTCATAGGTATTACCTTTAATTACAAACGACCATATATTACTGTGGCTACTGTGAAAACAATGTAAAAGAAAGGAGATGATATCACCTGTTATATTAACCTAAATTGTACCCTGATTTGACTGTGAGATGCTGCCAAGTGTAGAATTTCATGGTAAATTTTTTTTACTTCTATAAATGGTTTAAATGAGGCTACATGAAAAGGCATTAATTGTAAAATACTCCACATCGCAACATCTCATGACCAAAGCAACAGAAATTTAGGTAAATATAACATAAGTTTTCAACACAAATGGAAGTCGTGACAATGGGATGAGTCACAATCATAGTTGCTTTGTTTATGGTGACTTATGGTCTTGTGGTAAATTCGAGTATAGCCGTCGAGCCCTTGTGTGACCCTAAAATAAAACATCCTAGTACCCCCCCGACTGATCGCTCAATCATTCTGTAAGTGGGACGAGCACAAGTACAAAGAACCCCTAGTATTTTGCCCAATCATATTAAAAAAAAAAGGGAAAATGACGTAAAGGAATGAGGGAAAGATAGGAAGAAGAAAAAGAGATTGATAGCTTAGAGGGCTGGAGGTCCTAGGATCAAATCCCCTGCATACAAGGTTTAGTCCCAAGGACTTGACCATGACTACAAGATTCATTGTGCTCTCATGGTGCTACAGTGAGGGTTCAATCCGTCTAACTAAGGCGGGGTTGATTGGTAGCTATGGTTCAATCCGAACATTCCGTAATGAGGAGGAAGCTATTATAGTCATGCCCAGGGGAGGTTGATCACACTCGTAAACCCCTTCCCCCCTTGTTTCCATACCCAAAAAGGAAGAAGAAAAATTTAAATCTCAGCGGAACGGGGTACAGATCTCTATTTAGTCCTTTTGGAACAAGGGCTCTCCTTAAACCTTATACTGCCATATACTCAGTAAGCCACAAAAGTGGAATCATATATATGTATACCACTCTTAAAGTCTTGTTCATTTTTAACATAGGTTTATATTTTTCATATTACACATATAACAAACTTAAATGCGATTTAAGTCACGCTACTAAAAAAAGTAAGAATTTTTATTAAAACACTATTGCTTTATATCTATATCTATACTATATATAAATAAAACATAGGCTTGGGAAACGTGCCTGAAAATATGCCTTTTTGTTTTCAAACAATAACTTTCTAATATCATTTTGTCTTTTATATTTAGGTAGGTAACGTTGTATTTATTATTAAAACAATATTTATTCTACTACTCCTAAAAGCAAAAACTCTCATTCTTCGTCGTCAACCTTTTCTCTTTATTCATTTGATTAAAATTACTTAAGTACCTTTGAGATGAACATTAATTTATCATATACACTACAAAATATGTTAGCAATTCTCAATTTCTTAAGATTCAGAAAGTAACTTTTACATATTAGGATACATAGGTTAAGAGTATAAAGTTTCTTCCTAATGTTAACAATTGTCCTTAATTGATCTCAATTATTAATGAGACAATGAAAAGTTTTTGTAACATAATTCAAACGGTTTCAGCTTAGAAGCTCAAAGGCTTCAGTTTAGAAGCTCAAGAGGTTTCAGTTTAGAAGCTTAAAAGACCAATTTATTATATTAGTACTCAACATAAAACTGATGTACTTAATAGCAGTCTCTTGGACTACTCATCCTCTACACTATAAAGAGCTTATTAGTGTGAGTGATAGAGGAAGCAAGAGGAAAAAGGCTTGAGTTTTGCTCTTGTTCTGAGCAAGCTCTATTCCATCTAAGAAAGCGATGTTTGAACCGGGCTTTGGAAAAATCCAGTTTTGAGGGATTAGTTATTCATAGCCTTCTCAGTGGGTGGCTTACTGCATGGATTTTTTCATTTATAGGTAGTTGACTAATAATATTTTCTCCTATACATTAGTCGTCATATTAATAGTGTTTTGCAATTTCTATGCATTCATTATTTTACTTCGATTATAGTTTATGGTTGTAATATTTGTATTGAATCAAAGAAAAGATTGATGAGAAAACCATTAGGAGGATCGAGGCGAACTTCGAGAAGCACCAACATGTACAAAAGTAGGGGTTTGAAAAGATTCACAAGGTGAAAAAAGATGGAAAAGAGATCAAAGAAGAGGATTTGTAGAAGATGCCATATTTGAAAGTTGTAGTTTTAGAGGGTTCAGTAGGCATCAATCGTTGAACTTATACTACAATCGATAAATAGGCATCTCATGATTATTGATTATAAACATTTCGGTTATATTGTAAGAAATTTCTAATAGGAGAAATTAAAAATGAAAATTATCTCTAACGATTACTTATTTCGATTGATCATCTTAGATCTTTGTACTTTTAGTAATTTAAAGTTAATGGGAAAGCAACAATTTTAAGGGGTTTGACAGAGATTAAGAAATAAAGCTTTTTGACGAGTACTTATTTGGATTGATCATCTTGGCTCTTTGTTCTTTTAATAATTAAGTGCTAATGGAATAGCAACCATTTTAAGGAGTTTGATAGAAATTAATAATAAGGTTACTTAATCTTCAATCAAGACAATTTTCCATGATAAGGTACTATACATGCTCTTTGTTTTTCAAGAATAATGATTGTTTTGAGCCTTAGTTTAGTGCATTCCCTTTCATTTAGAATACCATTGAGTATCTTTCTATTTTTTTTCTCTTATTATTAGACACCATTTTTTTTATGTGAACTAAAGGGCAAAAGAACAATCCAACATTACAAGAGTAACACAATAGATTAAAGTACCATTGAGAAGAGCGTGAATTCATTATATACACTACAAAATATTTTTGCAATTCTCAATTTCTTAAGGTTAAAAAAGTAACTTTGACATATTGGGATAAATAAGTAAAAAATATAAAATTTCTCCTTAATGTCAATAATTGTCATTCAATTCTAATTAATCTCAATCACTAATGAGACAATTAAAATTTTTGTGACTATTCATTTGTATCACTCTCAAGTTAGATCCCCATCCTCATTTATTTCTCTAACTCATAATTAAAGTTAATTTATGAAAGAAAATTTTGTAACCAATATCTTTAAACTTTTTCATTTAGTAAAGAACACAAAAGGCTTCAATTTAGAAGTTCAAAAGGCTTCAAATTAAAGGTTAGTAACATTAATTTTAAAGGCTTCAAATTAAACGTTAGTAACATAATTTAAAAGGTTTCAGTTTAGAAGTTCAAAAGGCTTCAAATTAAATGTTAGTAACATAATTCAAAGCTTTTTAATTTAAAAGTTCAAAAAGCATCTAGTTAGAAGCGCAAAAGCCTTCAGATTAGAAGCTTAAAAGGCTTCAGTTATACTATTAATGTTCAAAATAAAACTAATGTTTTAATTGATAGTCTCTGGATTTCCTATCCTCTACACTATAAATAGCTCATCTTTCCCTGTTGTTAGCTTTGCAGGCCAACTGTAGTATTCAACATGATTGAGTGAAAATAAGGGAAAAAAGAAGAAAAATATAAAGGTTAAGTGAAATATAGAATTGAAGAAAAGAAAAGAAATGTTATTAGAATTGAAGGAAATATTGACTATAATATTCAATGGTAGCACACTCATCATAGGAAAGAAATTGAAGAAAGTCGAAAAATATAGAATTGCATGTCTATACTTCTAGAATGATTATTAGTCAAACTCCAAATGATCTTTTATTAGCTTATAAGGTCTGTTTGAAAGATCCATATTACTTAGATTTTGATATCCTCTTACTTTTTGACTATGCTACATCGCATGATGTGGATCATCTTTCAATTAGTTGGTGGTGATTGTGCTATTTATATTCCTTGAGCATAACCTATTTCTTATGCACTTGGTGTAACGCCCTAGACCCGAGTCACGTAGAAAACCCATAACTCGCCTCCAGAGGTTATCATGCATAGCAGGATCGCACTATCAGAGTGAAGGGAAAACATGAACTCAATAAGAAACTATGAAACAGAGTGCGCTAAAATAACCCCAGAGTACTAACTCACATGGCCCAATGAATCAACTCGCAAGTATCGGCTCTCCATACGTATCTGAAAAACAAAAATAGAAGCAAAGGAATGAGATATAAATATCTCAGCGAGCAGCACATGCATGCACAAATCAAATTTTCTAGTTGTAAAATATGAATCGAATAATCACACGAGTAAAGCAGGCAGTAATTCGAGTGAAACCGACTAAAAACCCTAATAATTAATTTAAGCCAAAGATATTGATAATAAAAATCAGTACGTATTTAAAAACGGAAATACGTTTGTCAACTCAATTTCCATTTGATTGCAAAAGAAACAATATCATTATATCCATGGCTCGAGAAAAACCAGTTTCTACAACACTCCAATAATATGACTTAAACTAGATAAACAAAACCCAACATTGGTCAATGTCATGAAATTATTTGATTGGTTAATCAACATGCCAGAGCGACCTCCACACCTCCATGTACACAGTTCCGGCCTACTCAGGGTTTCGGATACTCTGAAATGACGGCCTACTCAGGGTTTCGTCATCCAATGTCGGCCTACTCAGGGTTTCGACATTGACAACCAGGCCTACTCAGGGTTTCTGGCTGCTGTACACCGGTCGTGGCAACACTCTATGGCCATGCCATTACTCCAATAAAACAAAGGCATCACATTACTAAGCTTAGACTCTGGATCCAGGACAAGCTAAACCAAAATCGACTAATAACCATATAAACTCCGCATACAGTAAACTCACATTGATTTCAAACCTGTGTATCTCAATACACTCATTCACAAGTTGTTCCAATTAGAACATCAACTCACACAATTTAAAGGTTCCCAACCTCACAACAACACTCTCATACAATAAAATTTCTCTTACTCACACAAAACCATTCAATACTTTTCAGGCATTGGATATTGAACAAAACCGACTTATACAATTTCAAAAACAGGAAACAGATAAAGTATATACCCAAACTGGCTCATTTACTTATAGGATCATGAATAGCACAAACTACCTAAATTTCTTAAACTCTCCTTTCGGATAGTTTGCAATAATGTTCAGAATGTGATTCAATAGTCTGCAGTTTGGTTTGAATCGAATATAGGATTTCTAACATCCTAAACTAGTCAATAAGTAAGTGCTTAAACCCTCAAGGTGTCCACTGTAACTGGTTTTTATTAATTCTCACCTTTCGGCAAAAGATCGGGGCTTGCACTGACCTCAAGCACTAGGCGCGAGGTCGACGGTAAGAAATCTCTTAACAAATACCGGTCGCGCTTACTTCAATATTACTAGGCGTGAGCTGAGCGCGCGATAGGCGCGAGAATCGCGCGAGATGGGCGGAAAGAAATCAGTTCGCGCGAGCTAAGCGCACGCTGAGCGTGAGCTCGGCGAATAGGGGACAAAGTCCCTTGCGCCGACTACCTGCAGTTGGCGCCAGATAGCGCCAATTCAGCGGATACTACCTTGGATTTCCGACTCTCTGTTATTTCCAGATCTACACCACTGGCCGAACTTTTTCTCTCTGTAACAATTTCTTTAGTCTCCTAATATCCCCAGAAGACCTTTAAAACACTTTTGAAATTAATCTAAACACATTTTTATTCGTCTCATTCAGTCCTAAAGAAAACCCACACTCGGACTGTCTCCTTCCAGAAAACATGACTATCTCATTCCAGAAAACATATGCATTCAGATTAAACTCACGAAACAATACGAAATCCAGTTTTAAAATGATGCCACTCACCTGTATTTGAGGATTTTCTTCTAGCTTCCAAGGATCAAAGCTTTTGATAGACTCCTCCATAGATCCAAGCTTTTCGGCCGACACCCTAGGTACCAGGCAGCGACTTTTCCTCAACCTTTGAAATTTTTTTTTATCTTAGCCATATATTTATAGACTCGCGAGGTTTAACCTAATTTATCCCCGGAATTACGTAACCCTCGGGATTCCATGTCTACCCCTCATTAAAGTCGAGGTTACCCAAATTATTTATTTGTTAAGTTCCTATTCACTACAAATTTTTAAGTTCGCACTTAATTACTTAATAGCATTCTACTTATTTTCTTTGCCAACTAATGACCACAAATCTCCAGTGTTAAATAAATTTTTGATTAAACCTACTAATTAATCCATGTGTATATATTATTTATTTATTTTTATTTTTTTTAACTCAAAACTGGAGTTTTACACTTGGAGCTTACAATGAAAAATAAAACACGTCATCTAAATGATAGATATGACTATAAATATAACATGATATAGTAGTAAATGTTATCCCATTTTACTTTTTGTATTGCCAAAGAAGTTTAGCTCCAATACCGAGAAGGATCCTTTAGCTCCTTCTATTAACTATTAATTGCCTTTATAATATATAGTTGTATTATAAATATCCGTTTCTCATTTGATATTATTCAGATTATTTGCTTAACTCTTATATATTGTTGAGTTGTCCATTCCTCTTATTAATGATTTCAAGCCAAAAGATACAAGTGAAATAATTTACAAGTCAAAAGATAAAAAGTGAAAGCTAAAAAAACCAAAGGGAAAAACTTAACTTAATAATATGAAGAAAAGAAACTCAATAATATGATGAAAAGAATTGAGATTAAAGTTAAAAAAAAATATTAAGGGAATGAATAGAGTAACAATATTAAGCATTTTTGTCTTTTCTATGTATTTCTTGTTTTTTGCCTCCACTTTTATTAATCTTTTTAAGTTTTTTTACACATCCTATTAATAAATTTTTTTCTTTTATTTTTCTTTTTGTTTTTTGTTTTCATTTTTAATTATCCTAGAGAACTATCATTTCAGAAATTCAAATCACACCAATAATGATTACCATTGATCACAATACAAGATCATCATAATTTATAAGAAGGTGGAGGCTACAAAGCAACAATCAAAATATCTAATATAATCCCAAAGAAAGATATAAAACACTAGCTCTTGTATGACTAAAAAGAAAAAATTAAAAATATGATTTGTTCCCAATGGAAGGACTCAAAATACTAAGCTTTGATACCATGCTAACTTTGTATATGTAATAACTAAAATAATTGCATAAAAGCAAGAACATAATAAGGAGAGGGTAAGAAGATAAGTACAAATACTATGGAGTACCCTAAAAAGCCCCAAATATGCACACCTAAAGGAGAAAATAAACGAAGATTCAATATTTTAATTTGTTGTTATTAATTGTATTCCTACTCATAGAAACTTAAATAAAAAGGTGAACATAAATTGTTCTTTCCTATTGAAATAACTGAAATATAATGAAACAAAATCATATGGGAGAACTAACTTAATTCTAAATATAGATCATACTCTAGTCCAATTAAGCTCAAATGATAAAGAAAAGGTGTACAGTTTCTTGCAGTTAGGCCATCACAACAATGGTCAATAAATGAATCAATGGTATTTTATACATCTTAATAGACGAACATAAAAAAAAAAAAAAAAGAAAAGAAAAGAAAGAAAGGGGGAAAAACTCTTAGGTTTTAATACTTTATGTAGTAGCCCATAAATCTGAATCTTTAAATAGTAAGATCTACATATAAGGGCTTTGTGGCATTTAGAGGGAAATTGTTTGGTGTTCCTTATATACTTCTATAATATCATCTTATTTATTAAGTTAGTAAACTAAAAATTCCTACATTTGCCACAATGATATATGCAACAAATTTGGAGTTGTCTTCCACATATTATTGTGTAATTATAATGCTTTTTCTCGATTTAAATTTTATTTACTTATAGTTCATACATGATTGCATTGTCTAAGAGTGTTAATTTTGTTTTAATGAAACAAGCATTCTTACTTATAGTTTCTACATGATTATTAATTTTGTTTTAGTATATCAATCGGGTCTTGAGCATTGTATTATAGCACGTCTTTTGTATTCTAAATTGGTTGGGATCATCAATCTAATAGACTACATTGATGGGACAACATTTGCCATTTATATGACAATGTCATACAATATTTTTCAAACTTGATAAGTTCATTTCAGATTTCATTTGCTTGTAACTTTTTTTCTTATGCAAGTTATTTGACAACCACTCTTTGTCATCTATACTTTAATTAAAGAACAAGTTTATACATTTGATATGTTGCGTGTTGTTAGCTTTGGTTTGAAAATCACAAAGTTGCCTGCTTAGATTGTGAATCATTAGTTTAAGAGTCATTCATTCCTTCACAATCTGAGTTTTATAAGCCTTTATTAATTTATTTGCCCCTATACAAGTATAAACACGATAAATTATATGGTCCTTTATACTACAGTAAATTGCTTTTATATTTGTGATCTGTAAGGTGGCACAATATTGTTTTGCTCTTCAATTCCAATCTAATAATAATATATAAATTTTTAGAGGCCTTTTTTCCCCTTTTCCACTCTCACTCCCTTTTTTTTTTTTTAAATTTTGATACGTAATATCTTTATGCATTAACTGAGCAAATTCATAGAATAACTTATCCTAAAATAAATGCTTGTATACTAAAAATTATTTTTATGCAAGAATTAACTTAAAATATTCTTTCACGTGCAACGCACGTGCTACCTACCAGTTATAATAAAAGGAAATTAAATAACTTAGGCTTGAGCTGAGTTGGGTAGGCAAGCCGGGCCGGCACAGCCCATGTAAAATCCTGAATTTTTAATAACATTAAAAATTGGATTTTCTATTTATTAATTTATTTAAAAAAATTCTAGAAATGGAGAAAAGGAAATTAAATAGAGTTAAATTTAAAAAAAAATTTTAAATATGATGAATTAATAAAAAAAAAGGACGAAATTTTTAATTGAGTTCATTGGTAAAGTTGGTGATGTGGTGGTGTAGCAAGCAAGGGTATTTTGGGAGTTCATATGTTTAAATAGAGAGAGAGAGTCATAAGTTAAGCTAAGTGTTAGTTATAAAAGAGCATAATCTGAAAAGAGGATAATAATAGGTTAAAAAATTAATTAAGTTGATTAGGCGGGAAGCTCGGTGTTCTGTTGCAGCAGTGGATCATGAATAGTTTAGTTTGAGTGCCAAACGCCCACTCTATAAATAGGTGCGATTTTGTTAAAACTCAGTTCGGTCGAATCCAGCTTCTAAAGAGCTCATGGTAGTGGAAATTTGAACTAGATCATTTGGGAAGAGAAGAAGGATGCTTCGAATCGTGCTAGATTGAGAACTGAAGGGAAGAAGATCTGCTCGAAATGAATTTGAAGAGTTCAGGAGCTGTTCGGTTGAGCAAACACTTCAGAACTCGTCTGGAACAGCTGCAGATCAGAGCATGCTTAAGTAAGTGTGAATTAGATCCCAAATTGGTAAAGAACAAGCTTATGAATCAGATCTAATAAGATCTGGAAATTTGCTGCTGGAATGCTTAATGATCGATCTGAGGAGAGTTGAAGAGGAACTCACGTGATTTCTGGAGTGTAGTTTTTCTTTTATTGGAGAATTTCCAGATCTGGTGAGTAGCAATGATTTTGAGTTTGGCCGATGCATTTGATAGATTTTTCTGAACTTATTGTTTAAAAATTTGATTGATCAGCCGTAAGCTTGAAGCAAGTTAATCTCCGAATTTTGTAACAGGAAATCTGATCTGATTTAGGATGAATAACTTTGTTTAAGTTTTTAGAAGATGGAGGACCATAATTAAATTGTTATTACATTAGAATTTTAGTCTAGCCATGTTAGAAATTGAATCGGCAGCAAGTCGACCATAAATTATACCTGGTGCCAATCCAGTGCTAACGTTATCAGGTTGGCGCTGGTTCACCATGAGATCTGGTGCCAACCTATAGAGGTTAGCGCCAGCCATTTCTCAAATTGCCATATGCGGCTGTCTTGTTAGACAGTTTTCTGTTGATTAAATGTTAAACACTTACTCTATGAATTAAAATCAATGTTAGCATCAGATTATTGTGATTAGAATGATAAGGATTTTATACAATTAAAATTCAGAAGAATTTAATTGAACCACGGTTGAAACAGAAAATTTAGAGGTCAGCGCCCAGCTAACTAAATCAAGTCTAGTGCGGCTGTTGCACTAGCAGAAATGTCAGATTGACTAAAGGTCTAAATTAGGGGCAGATTGCTGGGTGCCCAGCGGCCAATGGGAATCCCCCAAGGATGGGCCCCATTTAAAAAATGTGGCTTTTGTGTCAGGGCTGCCCTGACACAAAAGCCCCTTGGGGGATTCTCATTGGCTGCTGGGCACCCAGCAGTGCTGGGCGCTCAGCAGGTGATGTGAATCAGTCTTGCCGTATAGGGAGTTGAAGAACGCCCACCATCGTTGACCTGCATAGGTTTGTAATGTATTCAAAGTCATTGCAAGGGCTGAGTGGTGCCAACCTGTAGAGGTCAGCGCCAGCCCTTCTTTTAGCCTAGGGCGGCTACAGAGGTTAAGTTATGTTGACTAATTGACTAAAACCTGTTCTAATAGTATAAATTGGATGTTAAGGATAGACTAAGGTGATAAAAAAAATAAAATAAAGAAACCACCCAATTAAATTATAAGAGATTTAAATTAAAACACTGATGAGACCAGCTCATTAATACCAACCTAGTGCAGCTAATTTATTATAAATACAAAAAATAGTTTAAAGCTTAATAAAACTACTTTATGGGTTTGTTTAAGAGCTGGGGATGAATTCTAATGTGGTTGTAGAGAAAGTATTAGTTTAGGTAAAAGGTGAAACTAGTGTATTTCTAATAGAATGAAGTTAGTGCCCATTCATTTTGTGCTAGCCTTGTGTGGCTATTCCAATAGCAGTTACACCCTTTGTTTAAATGCCTAAATCTTGTTCTAGAAAGTTTAGTAAGATGTTATCAGTAAATTAAGGTGAGTAAGAGATAAATAAATCATGCTACTCAAATCTGGAGAAATTAAATGGTAGAAATGAGAGTTATTTTTAAAAGCAGCAGCTACAGGAGGTGAGTGGCTGTTCTGTTTTTTTAGAGGAAGCTCATGTACCAACCATATAGATTGGTGCCCAGATTGACTCGCAATGTTTGTGTGTATATTTTTCTAATAAATACACAGGAATATTAATTTCTAAATTTAACTTCAGGTGACTTAATTTCAGATCATAGGTGCCCTGTAGTAGTCTAGTTTTAGTTGTGCCTAATCAAATAATTGTGAAAGAAAGAAGTTACATAAATCGAACTAAGTGTCAAGGAGAATGATAGTATAGGAGTTCTTCTGTTTTATGGTTTCTTGCATTCTTTCTACTGTTCTAATTATTTTGTGTCCAAATTTTCTGAGTTACTGGTACGAATCAGATTTCAGCTGAGTTGGTTTTCTTTTTCAAAGAACTTGGACCTGAGTAGGCCGTCATTTCAGAGTTTTTGATACCCTAAGTAGGCCGGAACTATGTACATCGAGGTGTGGATGTCGCTCTGGCATATTGATTAACCAATCTAAGCAACTACATGACATTGACCAATGTTGGGTTTTGATTTATTTGGCATGAGATATTCTATCCACTGGTTTATTGGTATTTGTAGTTCACTGAATGTGGTTTTCCAGTTATTTGGTATTTGTTACTTTTTTCGCCGGTGTAGAGCAGCATTGTGACCCTGAGTGGTTTGGTGCTGTCAATGCCGAAACCCGGAGTAGGCTGGCATTGGATGACGAAACCCTGAGTAGGCTGGATATACATTTGAAGGCGTGGTCATGGCTATGATGTGATTCGTTATGATGATATTTGTTGGGACAAAGATATATCTATTGAGTTGTTGAGATTATGATTTCATCGATATGTTGTTGCCTGGTTATATGTGACTTTACGGTTATATTGGTGATTTGATATCGACGTTATTGCTTGGTTTACGTGACAGATTTCCGTACTGATATAAATTGGATTGTTGAAGTTTCTTCGGATTGTTCGGGTTATACGTGTTCTCATCATTGTATATGTTTTGTAATCGTGGCATGTTTTAGAACTAAGCTAAATGGTTTTGTGCATGCATCTGCTGCTCACTAGGATATTCGTATCTCATTCCGTATTGTTTTGTTTTACTTTCAGCTGCTCTTGGAGAGGACGATTCCTGTGGGTAGTTGCTCGGTCATGTGAGTTTATTTCAGTTTGGGATTTTAGCGTACTTTGATGATCTAGTTATTGTCATTCATGTTTTCCCTTCACTCTGATATTGTGATCCTGTGTTATAATTTAACCTCTAGAGACATGTTACGGTTTATTTACGTAACCTAGATCTGGGGCGTTACAGCCCAACACAATTAAAGTGTGCTCGTGCCTGGCAAGGCCCAACACCTATTAGCGGGCTATGGTGTGCTTGGGGTACCGGGCACTAGGCCCGTCAAGGCACAGCCTGCCAAGCAAGATGGCCCCCGCGGGCACGCAGGTGGCACGGCATGCTTTAAGTGTGTCATACCGTGCTGGCCTACGAGCTTGCATTAAAAAGAAGGGGTTTTTTTTTTAATATACCTTTAACGGGGTCTTTTTACATTTTTTTTTACAATTTTGGAGAAAATTGTATCCCAATATATGTAAGAAACGTGTGTGAAAAATAAATATATATATTTGAATTTTCTGTGTTATTTTTTAATTTTTCCTTTTTTCTAAATTTTTAATAAATTTATTTTGCGGCCCTTGGGTGGCCTGCTAACTTGCAGCTCATGGGCTGCTTGCCAACCTGTGTGCCATGGCTCGCCCCAGCCTTAGCCGTGCCACGAGCTGGGCTGTGCCTGGGGTATTGGGTTACGGATCAGGCATGGCACGACTCGTCTACCAGGTGGGCTGTGTCGTGCCCGGCCCACCAGGCACGGGCTAAACGTGTCAAGGCCCACCCAATTAGCAATCTTAGAGTTGGGTATATTTCTCAACATATGGTTTATGATTTAATAAGTCATAAGTTGAAATTAAATTGTTAATTAAGCAATTCCAAAGGCAGCATTAGAGATGGAGCACCAATAGATGGCTTCAATAAAATTGAAAACGCTAATTGATGATTAATATAAATTTGTGGATTGTATTGAAGATTGGAAAATATAGATAATGTGTTCGATGAGCAGTTCCAATTGAGTGGAGAGAATGATTGCTCTCATAAGAAATATCCCTTTCTTTCATTGAAACCATCCTATCACAAACAAGATATAGATACAAAAACTGGAGAGAGAGAGAGAGATTTGTCTATGCAATCATCCACATGAAACAGGAATGAAATCTTAAAAATGCAACTCTTTGCCTGTGGACTGTGCTAAGCTATCCTTTTTCTAATAAAGACTTTTTAAGCTGTTAATCTTGTTCTTTATCACATCAGACTAACTCGCAAGAATGAAAATTTAAAAAAAAAAAATTGAAAACCATTTGGGGATTATTTTCTTTTCGTCCTTTCAGTTATTATTATATATTAAGATGCAAAGATAGGTGGGTATGTACTAATATGAACACAATGTAGACTCCACTATTCTCTTTGTTTTAGAAGAGAGGAGCTCGACGAGGGTTGCTCTGTTTCCTCGGCCGTTTCCGGAAACTGATTGGCTGAGACTTGGGCTTATCGTCTTCGCTCATGCTCGACCTGCCCACCAAGCTTGATGACTCTACCTCTGTCAATTTGGATTCTGGGGTGGTTTGGGTTTCCTCGGCAGTTCCATGGCTTGATGGTCCGAGCGTGAAGTTTAGAGATCGAGGCCTTAGATCTCTTTCAGCTGAGACCTCAAGGCCTTTGATCTCTGTCAATTTGGATTCTGGGGTGGTTTCATGGCTTGATGATAAGAGCGAGAAGTTTAGAGACCGAAGCCTTTGATCTCTTTCAGCTTCGACCTGAAGTTTGAATGATTGACAATGGTTTATAGCATAGATTGGATGAAGCAAATTGGAACAATTTGAGCCGAGAAGTGCATTTGACTGGATTCTGTTAATCTAATTACCTGGCAACCGATAGAGCAGTAGCTGTATTTTACTTCTGGTAAGCTTCTCTTGCAGACCTCACAAGAAGAACCATTGTTTGATTTTGCCTGCTTAGTTTGTCTGCAAGAAGAATCAGCGTTTCGTTTTTTCGGCGTAGTTTGTTTGCGACGATTCAGCAGGACGACCTTTGCTCCATTTTGTATGTAAGG
This sequence comes from Buxus sempervirens, assembly GCA_947561395.2. Classification (NCBI taxonomy): domain Eukaryota; kingdom Viridiplantae; phylum Streptophyta; class Magnoliopsida; order Buxales; family Buxaceae; genus Buxus; species Buxus sempervirens. The sequence goes on from OX387188.1 coordinate 26,964,499, forward strand.
CTATACAAATCAAATTATGGGAATTACAGAAAATAAAGCTATAATTAAGAAGAAAAATTACAGAAAAGACTGATAATCCCAGAAGATAATCTGATTCAAAAATGAATAGAAGAAGAAATTTGATCATTAATTTATTTCAATAAACCTGAATTTCACCGCAATCGTAATGCTTTTTCATGTCTTCAAGATTAATTGAATCGCTATCGATGTATCTGCGGATTTGTAGCCAATTATGACCGAAATGAGTAAGAAGGAGACATTTCTGACAGCCAGAGGTACTACAGTCGATACATAACACATTCATCTCCTTCTTGCGCTGGTCTTGATGATCGACGCACGGAACAAAGAATTTGCTTTGAAGAAGTGTATCAAACCATTCCGGCGTCTTCTTTTTCTTCGAATCGATCTTTAATCCAACCTTAAAAAGATAAAAAAAAAATGGTATCAGATTCAATAACTTCAAATCATCATCAACCCGAAATCTTCAAGAAATGTAAAAAAAAAATTTCAATAAATTGAGGTACTGAAAATTACAGAAATTTCCATCAAACACGACGCATTAAGTTGATAAATTTGAATAAAACCATGAAATTACAAAAGAAAGATTCAAATAACGATCAATCCAGAAGAACCTATCGCCAAATCTTCATGAGATGAGACACAATTTGGATACACTAATCCACGAAAGAAAGGAGAAAAAAAACCCAAATAGACAGTGAATTGAAAAGAGAGAAATAAAGAAAATAAAAAAGAACAATAAATCACCATAGTTGGAAAAATCTGAGGAGTCACGAATGAACAATAGAGAAATTCAAAGGTAATTGAAATGAAAAGAAGCAACGCCGAGGAAGAAGAGAAGGTTTTGAAACGGGAGTGAGAGAGAGCAAGATATAATTACTGACATGAAAAAATGGAAACTCTGCTTCAATTCTGTATATTCTTATGTATAGAACCTGGCCAGTAATGGGCGGAAAGAAGAGCTGGTTTCAGCCATTCAGATTAAATGAATCGTACGGTGGAGAGATGATAAGAGAATCCTCGTATTCGAGGTTTAGAAAGCATTGGCCGTCGGATGCTCGTTCTTGGATCAACGGCCTGATACACGTGGCTAAATTCGTCAGTGATGTCTTTTCCCGCCATTTCAGCAGGATTTTCGAGGGATGAAATCATCTACTGCAATGGTCCTACGGTAGACCCTCATAGCATCGAAGGTGAGCATTTGGTTTCTTCCTCGTCTTCACTGCAGTTGTCATTTGTTCGGAGGTCTGAGTTGTGCGGAAACTAGAACAGTGTTGGTGCTCGATGAAACTCGCTGCTGAAGTTGACGAGGATGAGGCCGACGCCGACGGCGGCCGGCGACAGTCCGATCTTGGTTGGACCGGTAGTTTCTACCAATCGATCGGTTGTTCTCAGCCTCAGCACTTCGTCTCTGTCAATAGTTTTTGGTTGTGGGTGGTTATGTTCATTTCTTTGTCCTATTCTAGTTTTTTGCTTCTAGTTGGTGTATACACAAATTTTGCGTTTGAAATCAAACGGATCAGATGTGCCAATACAAATAAATTTGTATTTTTATTAAAAAAATGTAGGGTACAGATCTCTGTGATTCCTTTGATTCTTTTCTTCACAAATCTTTGATTTGAGGGCTGAAATAGCTTGATCCCAAATCGGTCTTCGGCCTTCCTTGGCGAACTTCACGAAAGGCAGACAAAGTGGTAGATCTGGTGGATTCCACGTGTAGATCTGTGATGGATTTGGTGAGAAGTCTTCGGCTTGATCTTCAGCTTGTAGGCTTGTTGAAGGTCTTAGAAAACTTCAATATTTGATGTAGATCTCTGGGCTGTAGAGCGTGTCAGAGACAGAGTGCCTGAATCTTCAGATCTTGAGTGCTATATTTGAGCTTCAAGTTTTCAGTGCTTCAAAGCTTCTTGAATTTTCAGAACAGCAGCACCTTGATTCTTTAGAGCTTAAGGTCTTCAGAATAGCAGCACTTCAGTTCTTCAAAAATTTAGGTCTTCAGAACAGTAGAGCTTCAGTTCTTCTGGGCTTCAGTCTTCAGAATAGCAGAAATTTGCTTCTTTTCTTCTGTAGACTTCATGTGTCTTTTGAATGAGGAGAGAACCACCCTATTTATAGATGTTGGGAGGATAGAGCTCTCTAGATTTAAAACTCTTGAGAGAGTTATCACAAGTTGTAGATAATTCTCTATTTGTTTGAATAATTATCCATATTTAAAGATAATTCATTTTTGAGAATTATCAATATAATAATCCTTCAAAGGGGCCCCACAAGCAATTTATTAGCTATTTTAGAGATTATATAATTTTATCTCTAAGTGGGGTCCATACTTTTATGAGATTTTGCCATGTGGCATCTCAAAAATTTCCCTTCCTACAGTTGGTTTTAGGTTTGGTCGGCTCTCGTCTCCGACTAAGGTCGTTGGCCGTATTTTGTCAGTCAAGGTGTTGCTTGGAGTTAGATGCCAGGATGCTTCCCTAACAGTAGGGTGGTCTTTGTGCCTCTTTCCGGTAAGGATCGGTGTCCCGTTCCTTCCCTGTTTCGTCGCAACATCGTTTGCGACTCTGTCCCCTTTGAGGACTCTTCAAATCCGCATGATAGTGGACCCTTTATCAGGCGTTCCTGATGGTGTTCCATCAGGTTTCTCGGCTGTAGCCGTCTGCCTGAATTCCCTTTTGATCGGTGCAAAGCCTCCTAGTATGTGTAATGTTGTGTTTTTTGTTAATGAAATAGCTTAGTTAAGGCTTTCCATAAAAAAAAAAAAAAATCATGTGTAGCATCGAACGGATGCTGTGAAACTCACATTTAAAAATGTAAAATGTAGCCGAAGCGGCATTTCACATTTTTTAATTTGAAAAATGCAGGATGCTATACATAACAACATTGCAGGGTTTGTCGCAGGATCGTTGCGACAAAGATTTCAATCCAATTTTCGGAATATAAATATGTTTCCTGCCCCGTCGCGTTGTCTATTAAATAAACAATAGAGTCGTACTTGGGCTGCTAATTTTTGTTTTGTTTTTTTATCTCTTGGTTAATTCTGGTAATTTCTGACTGTTATCAATTTACCAGCCCATGTTTTATTAATTTTATGGATGAGGGTTTTGTAATGTAAACACGTTGACAATGAATGGGTTAATCTTATAGTGGTTGAAAAATATTTTTTGTCATCTCTAAAAAGAAAAACCAAATATAATATATGATTTGCTTATAAATAATAGATTTTATATAAATATTTTTATATATGTTTCTCCGCAAATAAATAAAAAGGAGCACTAAATAGTACTTCTAATTACAAACGATCAGATATTACTATAGTTATTGTGAAGACAATGTAAAAGAAAGGAGATGACATCACCTTTTACGTATAGCATCTCATGGTTGGTGTCATATGAAATAAGTGTAAGATGCTTCACATAGCAGTATCTTACAGCCAAAGTAGGACGACAATTCAGGTAAACATAGCAGAAAATTCAACCGAATAGAAAGTCGGGACAATGAGATGAATCACGACGAGTTGCTTTCTTTAAGGTGATTTGTATGCTCTTGTGATAAATTCAAGTACAGCCGTCGAGCCCTCGTGTGTTAGTTCTAAAATAAGATAGGAAGAAGAAAAAGAGATTGATGGTTTAGATGATAAAGACGATAATGGAAAATAAAGAAATGTATTTATAAGGGCAAAATCTTAATGCAATTGTTACGCATAACCTTGATGGAATGGTTACAGATTTCTACTTTGACCTTTTGGGTGCACAAGGGCTCTCCTTATACTCCCACAGTCCCACATGCTCAAAAAGCCACAAAATTGGAATCATATATATACAACTCTCAAGTCGTGTTCATTTTTAATGTAGACTATTTTTTTCATATTACACATACTAGCAGGGTGCACGTGCATAACTGTAGGTCGTGGGAACAAACAGTTGGAAAACGGATTGATGTCTTTGAGAAGGTTAAGGCAGTTTCGACAATTCTATCTGAAAAACAGGGTTTTGACTCTAATAACACCTAGAGGGGGGTGAATAGGTGAAGTATAGCGGAATAAAAATTCTACTAATTAAAAACAAGTTCTTAATTAATAGGCATGCACAAGTCTATAACCAATCACACAAAATTGAAAATAAAGTAAAGAGACAACACAAGCAATTTTGGTGACGAAGGGAAAACTCTATGAGAACTCTCACTAGAGAAAAACCCTCCGGGCTATGCAGGAGCCACCTAAAAGATCCAATATGAAAAGAAAACTTACAACCTGTAGTTCAGACGACTCAACATCCCTATGCTAGACTCTGCAACTCACAAACTTGAAAGTATCTGAGGAAATCCTTAGATTTGCTCCACAGCAACACTTCAGAACTCTGAAGATCTTCTCACACGATCACCCAAACGAACTCGCTTGGTATCCGTAGGAACTCCCACGAACAAACTCTTCAACCCGGAACTCCAAGGTAGAAAAGAAAGATGAAGAAAGGCTTTGATGGCTCAACAAAGGAGAAGGAAGAGGAGAAAGAACTCTTGCTCTCACACACGAATTTAGGGTTTCTAAAACCTCTTGAGTTCTCCTAACAATAGTCTAGACACTCCTTATATAGATTAGGAGAAGGTAGAATCGGAATAGGAAACAAATCAGAAAAGATCGGAATTCTAAAATTGAAGTTTTGTTAATGAACGTTCGAACGTTCAGCGAACGCGGCTCAAACGTTCAAGACAAAAACTCACTTTTCCTCTTCTCGTTCGAACGGTCAGAGAACGTGAGGCGAACGCTGCTCTCGGGTTTCTCTGTAGAACTCCATCGGTCGAACGGTCAGCAAACGTTCAGCGAACGCTGCTCTCGGGTTTCTTTGTGGAACTCCATCGGTCGAACGGTCAGCAAACGTTCAGCGAATGCTGCTCTCTGGTTTCTCTGTGTGTCACCAACGGTCGAATGTTTAGAGAACGTTGGTCGAACGCTAGTCTCTATTTTCTCTTTGTAGCATGATCGTTCGAACGGCCAGCGAACGTTTATCAAACGTTGGGCATAACTTCTTCAATTTGACCCCGATGTTGACGCCGTTTGAATCATGTCTTCTTGGACTCAAACTAAACATTCTAAACACACTTAAAACACTTTCTCTTTGACACTGAATAAAGCCAAACTAAAATGTTAAACCTAACACTATCCCTATATTAATTAAACTTAGCGTTGCTATAAAAGGGCTTGTGTAGAAAGTTGCACATTTTCTTTTGGCATGCTTACAAAGGGGGCACTTGGCTTTATATATAGTATAGATAAGCAAGCTTAAATGTGATTTAAGTCACGCTACTTAAAAGTTAGAATTTTTATTAAAACACTATTGCCTTACATATTCATTATATTAAAAGGAAATTAAATAACTTACGGCTTGAGACGACTTGGGTATATTTTTCAACTTATTTTAGATGAGGTGATTTTGAGTTTAGTATAAACTTGTTAATACCTCTTGATAAGTGAGCAATTTTGACAGCTTAAGACTAAGCCAAGCTAGCTCAACTTGTTCAGTCTTGTGCTATTTTTGGGATTGCTTAATTAAGCATTTGATTTCAACTTATGGCCTAACCAAGGATGGAAATTTCATATTTTGCCGACATTTTGCTAGGAGAGCTCCAGGGAAATTTCGAGAAATTTCACCGAAATCAGGAAATATTTTGTCACATTTCCCCAATAAAGGGAAATGGGGGAAATATGTGTTATATTGTTTTTTTTAACTTTTCTTTTATTTATTTTTGTTTAATAAATTGATAATAAATGCATATATGGGAAAATCTGAAGAAATCTGGGGAAATTTCACCGCATATCGCAAAATTTCACGAACATTTCATGAAATTTCTCCAAAATCAGGGAAACTGGGGAAATCTTGTTTTCCCCCATACATTTTGTGTCGTTGACTTTGCAAAAATGAAATTTCAGAGAAATATCACGAAATGGCAAACACTGGGCCTAATGCAACCTTAGAGATGAAGCGCAAATCTATGCCTTCGATAAAATTAAAAACGTTAATTCATGATCTATATAAATGTGTGGACTGTATTGAAGATTGCAAAATATCCAAAAGGTACTCGATGGGCTGTTCCAAATGAGTGGGGAGAATGGTTGCTCGTAAAAAAAATCCCTTTCATAGAAACTATCCAATCACAAACAAGATAAAGATACAAAATTGGAGAGAGTTTATGATTTCTTCTCAAATTGCATGATTTTACATATAAAGAGAAATTAATTGTATCAAAAAGAGAGAGAGAGAGAGAGCTATATATATGCAATCATCCAAATGAAACACGAGTGAGTGGGGTTGCTTAATGGGCCGGCCCGGCACCCAAGGGCACGCCTGGTGGGTCGTGCTTGGCCGGTCACCGAAAACCCAACCACGGCCCAGCCCGTGCCACGGCTAGGGCTGGGCCATGCCGTGCCTAGTGGGCTGCCTGTGGGCCTGGGCTATTTTTTGCAAAAAAAAAAAAAAAGAGAAAATGGAAAAAAATAATAAAAAAACATAAAAAATTCTAAAAAAATATGTTTATTATTCACAAAAATGTCTTACACATACTGGGATAGAGAAAATGGATCTCGAAATGCAATTAAATCAGTCCCGCTTTGAAGAATCTCCTCAAATAAAGCTCGACAAGAAAAACCATGATAGTCAAGAGGCTAGACTAGCGTACAAAAACCCTAAAACAGGATAAACAACCTAATCTTCTACCAAATCCCATCCCATTCTCTAGAATCCCCATACGCACACGTCTAATTAATAAGGCTGTTAGATTAGACACAAGTGTATGGGGATTTTGGAGAATGGGATGGGATTTGGTAGAAGACCTCAGCCTATTTGTCCTGTTTTAGGGTTTTTGTACGCTAGTCCAGCCTCTTGACTGTCATGGTTTTTCTTGTTGTGCTTGTTTCGAGGAGGTTCTTCAGAGCATGGTAAACAGTTCTTTCTTCATTTCTGCCTCTTGAATTGTGCCGAGACAAGGAATTGCAAAGGTGTTACTTGTGTCAATTACTGTTTGACTGTCCAAGCAATAATCGATGTAAGTAACACCTTGCAACTCCTATGTAGACGTGAAGAGGCAGAAATGAAGAAAGAAAAAAAATTCATCAGCAAAATCATTGACCATGACTCTAAGAAGAAAATGAAGAAAGTAAAAAGAAAAAATTCATAACTTTCTTAGAGTCCTTTTAAGAGATTTGCCAATGGTCGGTCTAGGGATGCCCCTATGCGAGCATTCTGTGGAGTTTGCCGGCCATTGGCCAAATCTCTAAATAGGACTCTAAGAAAGTAAGAAGAGAAGATGTGTGGTTTGGAGTGGGAAGGGCTAGGCCTATTTATAGAAAACCAAAAGTGGCTTTTCACCACCTCTATCCATAAATATGATTTGGGGGCGGGAACGAGCTGGCCCAACTGGGCCCAATGACAAGGCTTGAATGGCCCGCGTGACATGGGCCGTGCCGCCTACATGCCTGTCTGCTTGGCGGGTCGTGTGCCCGGCCCCCTTGGCATGGCACGGAACGGCTTGCTAGGGGGCCATGGGCCATGACGTGTCAACCCACTAGCGGGTTGGGTCGGGCACGGCCTTGCCCGATAAGCAACCCTAGGAGTGAGATCTTAAAAGTGCAACTCTCCTTGTCTGTGGACTATGCTAATCTATCCTTCCAATAAAGATTTTTAAGTTGTTAATCTTGTTGAAATAAAGAAAAAATTTCTTCAATTTTTTGGAAACATTGCAAATGCAAGTTAAGGTTTTTGTATTTTTTTTAAACTCCATTGATTTACAAGCATCAATAGCAGGACACATTATCTATAACTAGCAATCTTTTGACCGTATAATTAAGCATGGACAATAGGATAGAATTTAAGTTTAAAAGGTTAGGTTTACCAAAAAAAAAAAAAGTTTAAAAGATTAGAATAATTGGATAACTTTTTGGACAATCTTATATGGATATTTAATTTTTATAAATCTAAGTATTTAATTTTTATATGGACAATCTTACCGTTCAGAAAGAATATAGAGAAATAAAATGGTTAAAATCATTTTATCATGTTAGTAAGGACATACTTGATTTCTTCAGTAAATAAGACCTGCCTTCAATTATTTGCCATAAGAACATGACATGTTACAATCATTTTGCACAGAAAGTATGGGTCCCAAGGCCTTTAGGTTTTCCCTCTTATTAGAAAGGCAACACCCAACATATGGGGCCAAAGAAATCGAATAAGTATCTAAAAGGAATAAGACACATCACTAACTGAGCCTCACTTACGATAATCTCCATAAAAAAGGTATAGTAGTTGAACTACCACAAACAATTAGGTTTATTTATTTCAAAATTTTAAGCTAATTTTTTCAATAGTCTTTTATTACACAAAAAACATAGTTAAATCAAAGGACTAATACCAAATTGATTGAGCTAATACTTGGCATAGATCTCTTCAATAGAACATATCAGAATATTGAGTTCCCATCCTTTCCCAAAAGAAAAACATGTACATTGGGATCTGAGTCTTTATGGGACTCCTAAAACATGGTTCCTATATTTTGGCTTTGAAAATATATCTATACTTACCATGTTATGTGTCTCATAGAAGAGATCAAGATATAATTTTGATGAAATGACTTCAGCTTTTGCTTTCACTGTTTTCACTCAAATACTCTGATCCCTTTACTGTTTAGGTGGGCTTATCCTTTTTTAGGTGGGTGTACACAGACAAAGGTGTACAAGTAGGCTTTCGTGGTAAATTCAAAGTGAGATTTTGCATAGCCCATCAAATTAAATTTTGCAAAGCCCAAAATTACTTCAAATCATTCCCAATTTAATATAGGATATGCATGGCCTAATGCTTTAGAGTTGATATAAAATTTAATCAATCAAAACAAATAGAAACATACTTTAATTTTTCCATCTAAGATAGGATCTTTATGGTCTAATGCTTTGAAAATCGAACCAAATCAAATTAGAGACTAAAGTCCATCCTAAACCAAATCAAATTCAAACTAAACTTTCCAATTGATCCTCCTAGTTAGACTTAGACATTAGAACCTGGTTTAACTATAATTAGAAATAATCCAAACCAATTCCAATTAAGAGACTTTTAAAGGTAGACTCAAAGGGTAATGTTTTAGGGATGTAATTAAGGGGATGTATTGAGACACCCTAATTGCGTCATGCTATTTAAAATGCTCATGAACATGGATGAAATCTTATTCAATCCGAAATTGAAAAGTTACAGATTTTTTGTCTCAACATTTATTTAATCTATACTACATATAACGTGAAGTGCCCCTTTGGGAAGCATGCCCAAAACAATTTACAACTTTTCTAAAATACCCATCCTCTGTAGAGTTTGGTTTCAATAATACATGGTTATACCTGTTTCAACTCACCATTTTCGTTCAAAAACAAGTAGTTTGTAACTGCCCCCACTTCTCCTCTCTCCATTCCCTCTCTCCCCACATCTCCTCTCTCCATTCCTTCTTTCCACGTGCAGTCTTGCACGTGCATATTTGCTAGTGCAGTATCATCCAAATTGGAAATCCCCCCTAGAATCCTTGAAGGGATATATAAATGGACCCTAACTATAGAGAATTGGTTACGGAATTAATTCCCTTAATTGCTCAAAAGGAGTCGCTTGTTCCATGAATGGTTACACAAAATGATCTTGAAGGATTTTGTATACATATATATTTTTGTTTGAATAACTCATGATTTACACGCTTAACAAATATTTTTCGTTAGCCAGTAAACATCCTAAACAGCTGAATTCGACCAAAAAATAGTAAATAAATAAATAAAGCTCAAACTACAGTTATTCCAAAGAAAGTAAACCTTGATACATTAATGGAGTAAGTCTAACGTCTACTTCAACCCAAGAAAAAACCCAAATCCACATTAGGGCTTGAGAGATCTTGCCTTCCTGGTCTGAACATCTTGTGTTCTGGAGTGGGATTGTACCTGGATTTGCCCATGATCCAGAAGCAGCTGATGCCAAGTAACAATAATTCGGTATCTCTGTAAGAAAAAAAGGTATGAAGGAATAGAAAATTGAGAAATGTCACCAAGATCTCTTCAATGGCTTCTCCAATAGAGCAGAGAGATACATCTCTCTCATCTCAGGCCCTCTATCAAGCTTCTTCCCCACCACCCACTTCACTTTCACAAACCCAATATTCTCAATCAAAGGCTTATAAACTTCCTCTAACTGCTCCCCCACACAGAAGAAATGATCAAGCCAAAACAACCCACCAGGCCTAAGAACTCTGTAGATATCAAACATCAAGAAATGCAGCATAGTCGTTGGTATCCAATTGCTCAACACATGCATCGAGTGAACGATGTCCAAGGTGTTATCGAAGAAGGGGAGCCTCTGAGAGATGCTCATGTACAAGGGCACAACCCCTCTTGAAGCTATGAAGCTGTTGAAGGGACCATTAAAGTTCATTGAAGTTGTCACAATGGTTATGTTCCTTTCCCTCATCCTCACTGCAAATGTACCAGTCCCACCTCCAATGTCAAGCCCAATACGGACTGTCCCTCGCTTCTTCACTGCAAGTACCTGGTCAATGGAGAAATCGAGTCCGCCCTCACTGTTTGGTACAGTCCAACGATGCTTCTCGCGGGTGTTCAGATCAAAACAGTCCTTACAGTCGTCAAAGCCCTTCTGGTTCCTTTTACGGTTGATGAGACAAGAGTAGTTCTTGCACTTATAGGCAGTCCACACGACTGATGAATCTGATGGGGTCGACCATAAACTTGTGGGAAGTGGGAAGGGTTCGACATAGTCAGGTGGCGCCGCCGGCCGGCATCGTCGGCACGGAAGGGGCTCACAGCCTTTTAGGAGGAGTTTCTGAGCGAGAAGCTCATCGTCCGGACAGGATCCGTTGATGGTGTAGGACATGTAGCGATGGAGGTCAGTGGGGAAGAGGGTGCAAGGTCGGCCAACTGAGGGGTACATGGTGTCTGAATCGAAGTTTGGATTGTACCCAAGTGGGAGTTTCTGTGGAGATGTGAAGGCCAGGAACTCGGGTGGGAGGTTGGTGGTGGTGGGAGAGAGGTTGATGGCATCATCTGAGAGATCTTCAGGGTTGGCTGTTGTGGTGGTTGGAATGGGTTTGAAAGAGCAGGAGGAGGAGGAGGAAGAGAGAGAGGAAGAAATAAAAAGGGTGAGGAGATTGGAAGAGAGGAGGAGAAAGAGGAAGAGGATGTTGGTGGAGAAAGAGGGAGTTGTTTGAGAGGAGAGATCCATATCTGTTGCTTGATCCTCCTTTCGTTGTTTATTTGTTGAAGTTTATTAAGGGTAAGACCAAGAGAGGCTATGGTGGATAGTGGCGGAGCGCTGGAGGTGGTGTGATTAAACTATTAAAGCAAAGAGTTTACAAGGCGCAGTTAGTTCAGTCCGTCGGAAATGAACGAGGAGGAAGTTGACTTTCATAGCTGCCCATTTAAAACTTTCTTTTACAAAAGATACCCTTATGACAATTTTAATTTGGGGAAATTGGTCTTTAGTGTTATTTTTTTAAAATAATCTTGATTCAATCACCAAATTCTTGGTAATTGAGAATTAATGATACTTTTTAAAAGTAATTGATAATGAGTGTCATTTTACAATTTTTTAAAATAACCCTGATTTGGCCATCGAATTCTTGGTATTACGGAATTAGTAATACTTTTTAAAAGTAATTCTGAATGTCATTTTAATGTTCAAATAAAAATTCTTCGAAAAATGCCCTCAAAACACTTCTCTATCTCATTAAAACATGATAACAAACATTTTTTTTACAAATATGTTGATGCCATTTTTTAAAAAAAGTTGACGACCATTCAAAATGACATTGATTCACAATTTTTTCGAAAAGCATAGCTAATTTCAAATTACCAAGAATTTGGTTACTGCGTTATTTAAAAACACCTGTAATAAAAACCAATTTTCTCAAAAGGAAAATCTTGTGCTACTTTTGCATTCGGTTAAGTGACCACTGATTTTATTACAACAATACCGTCCGAAGATTTCATACCCATTACGGCGTTCTCTGGGATCGAAAATTTCAGACTATTATAAGGAAATCACAGAGATGTGGACTCAAGTGAATTTTTTGTTCCTTTTTTTCTTTTTTTTTTTTGTAATCCAGCGGGGTGTTTAAGTAATTTCAAACTCGTCATCCTTGGGGAGGCGGTTGGCGAGTCCCGAGATGCAAAATCCCACACTTAACTTAGTTCCAAGATTAGAAAAAGAATAAGATAGATCATAAGATAAATATTATATTACTTAAATAAATCTACCTAATATACAACGATTAAATTAGAAACATTTACTTACATAGGCCCCACTGGGTCACTAGTGTCTGTGAGACTAGATCCAAAAAATTTGGGATGAAATCGTCTATCATGTTTCCTTGATTTGCTCCTGATGTGGTCGTGAGATGCTACTTTGGGGGCCAATTTTTTTTTCATGTGGGGCCCACCTAAAACATTTACAAGTTACAACATTCAAAAAACATTGATCGGGAGATGCTCCATAAGGCAACATCTCATGGTCACATCAGGAAGCAAATCAGGGAAACATGGCAGATAATTTTATTCAGAAAAGATTGAAAAATGTAAAAGTAGCCGTTCCCTTTTATTTTTTTTAACATTTTTCTTTCAAATTTTAATTAAAAATTTTTCTATCCTTTCAAATTCCATGTGGAAGAATATTAAACCAGATTGACTGATTCTTGCACCAACATGAAAATCAAAATCCCTTGGCCGAGATGAATCATTCAATGATTATTGGGTGATGTAGTGCCTCCATAATAAATCTTATGCAATGTTTTATGCATTTCTATCTGCTATGGTGTGAGATGTTGCCAGGTGAAGCATCATCACAGTTAGTGTTTATTGAAGTAGGCCCCATATGAAACATTTAAAACCATGAAAAAAATACTGGCCATGACATGCTTTCGCCCCACACAAAAAAATAAAAAATAATAATAATAATAATAAAATAATAAGAATAATAATAATGATGATGATGATGCAGAAAAACTATTGCAAAAGATTAATTTCATCCTAGTGCCTCCATAGTTGATTGTGTAGAGAAAGCCACACTGAGGGGTACATAGAACTTTTTTTTTTTTTTTTTAATGAGAAACATGAAAAGAAATTTTATTACTTAACCATACGTGCATTGGACTGGCCTCTTGCTTCATCAAAAAGAGGCAAATACCAAAAAAGAGGCAAATGCAAAAAAGGATGGGGTTTTGAAATCCAGACACAAGAGAATTGATCAAGCCATAGTTAGCTAACAAATCTGCCATTCTGTTCCCTTCCCTTATTATATGAACCACCCGAACATTAGCAAAGGATGACCACAACATTTTTATTTGGTCAAGAATAGGAGATATTTGCCACAGATGGTGTATATAAGTTCCATTCAATATATTAACCAAAACTAATGAATCGCCCTCAAGGATTATCTTCTGGAATCCTCTAGCCGCTGCTAACTTCAAGGCTTCGAGAGCTGCTGATGCTTCAGCATAAATGGCTTTATTGGCCTTGCACTTGGTTGCTGTTGCTCCCATGAACATGCCTCCAGAATTACGAGCAATAACTCTGTTGAGAATCGTGTAATCAAACTAGTAAAAGAAAAGGGAGAGAAGAAGAACACACAGTTGATCCCCTAAAAGCTCCATCAAAATTTACATTAACATAATCTTCAGGGGGAGGAGACCAATGAACCTGAATACAGTGATTGTTTGAGTTGGAGTCTTTAGAATTTTGCTTCAAGAAATCCATTTCAGATGAAAGTGTCTTAAAGTGCTTAATTACAGCAAATACATCAGGCTTCTTTCCTTCGAATAATATCTTATTTCTATGGTTCCAAAGAACCCACCCAAAGATGGAGACGTGAGACAGCAAGGTAGATAAATTAATACTTGGACCAAGAGATTTCATCTGAGAAAGAGATTTGAACCATTGATAAAACGAGTTATAAGACCCAAATGTTTGGGTTGAACCTCCTACCGTATGGAGCTAAGCTGCTCGAGAAAATGGGCACTTCAACCAAAAGTGTTCCACCGATTCTGGAGCATCACAGCACAGTGGACAGATATTGTTCTCCTTTTGTAATCTTTGACAAATAAGATCAGCAGTTGGAATTTTTCTATGTAAGCTTTTCCAGAGAAACAACTTGCAACAAGGTAAAGAAGATAGGTGCCATATTCGTAACCAAAAAGGCTCATCACATGAAAGTAGATTACCTAGAAGGAGCCTATAGGCTGATGCAACTGAGAATGCTCCACTTGCTGTAAGTTTCCACACCTGTTTATCTTCTTGGAGTAAAGGAGATATAGGTGTAGATAGGATTTGTGCTACAACAGAACTCGGCCACAGTTTTGATAGAAGGTTAGAATTCCAGAAATTAGTAGATTGGGAAATAAGCTGACTCACCCGAGATAAGGGGATCTCTTGTCCTTGAGTTTGAGGCTGTTCAAGCAAATCTCCATTCAGAAGCCAATTGTCCATGAAAATGTTAATTTTCTGCCCATTTGCAACCACCCATGAGATACCTCTTCTTAAGTAATCTTTGAGTACCTGCAACTGCTTCCATGCAAACGATTGTCACTGTTTAAATCTAGCCTCCAGAAATGTAGTGTTAGGGAAATAGAGACTTTTCATAAATTGGGACCACAATCCAGATTGCATAATCTGTAACTTCCAAGCAAGTTCAAGTAACAGGGCCTTATTCATTATCTCAGGTTTCTTGATATTAAGCCCCCCATTTCTCCAAGGCAATGTAATTTGATCCCAACAAATTGTCATAAAAGAAGAAGCATTCTTACCTCTTTTCCAGAAAAATTGTCTTGCCAAAGCATCTAATTTGTTCAAAATAGACTTCGGTAATGAAAAACAGGACATGAAATGATTAGCTTGTGCATTTAGAACAGATTGGATAAGAGTAACCTTACCCATTTGGGATAACAGAAAAGACTTCCATCCAGCCAATCTAGCTGAGGCCTTTGCCATCTAATTTGTTCAAAATAGATTTCGGTAATGAAAAACAGGACATGAAATGATTAGCTTGTGCATTTAGAACAGATTGGATAAGAGTAACCTTACCCATTTGGGATAACAGAAAAGACTTCCATCCGGCCAATCTAGCTGAGGCCTTTTCAATTAGTTCTTGGCAATCTTTGTGTGTGGGTTTATTGTGAAGCACTGGTATTCCCAGATATTTGTCATGAGGGGGAGCTCCTTTCACATTAAAAAGGTATTTAATTACAATTCTCTGTTGCCTTGTGGCACTGTTACTAAATCTGATGGATGATTTCTGGAAATTAATCTCTTGGCCAGATTCAGCACGGTATTTGTGAAGCAATCTTAATAAACAATGAGCTTCCCTTTCCACACGATGCCCATATAATATGATACCATCCGCAAATATCAGATGTGTTAAGGGACAATCTGATGCCATGTATTCTATGATCCAATTCAGCTCTATTGATTGCAGAACTTAACACCTGCCGGCAAAGAATAAATAAATAGGGAGAGATAGGGTCACCTTGCCGAAATCCTCTATGGGCCTTGAAATGACTAATTGGTGAACCATTTAAGAACACACTGTACGTAACAGTGTTAACACAAGACATAATGAGGCTGATATTATGGTTACTAAAGCCGTATGCTTTCAATACTTGACACAAAAAGTCCCAATCAATCCGGTCATAGGCTTTAGAAAAATCCACTTTAAGAGCAAAGCAGCCTTTTTTCTTGCTATGATTTTTATTTCTTGAAGTTGTAGAGGCTTTCTTTTTCTTGTGAAAATAATGGCATACCTCATGGTGAAGCAATATATTATCCCAAATGTGCCTTCCAGGCACAAAAGCTGCCTGGTTGGGAGAAATGAGGGGTACATAGAACTTCGTTCTAGATACATCGGCTTGTATCTTTAGATTCTTCAATAGAATCCAGCCTGGTTAAATAATAAGCCAATCTTAAGCCTGGTAATGTAGAAGCCGGGCTCGATCCAATAACATTACATTTTTCATATAATTTTGCCGATCTTCCACATAGAGCATGAATGGAGAGATTTGACACAATCCACCCAACCCAAACACTTCCACCTTTTTTGCAATACACAGAAGCCACACCCACCACGCATAAAGCTGTCTACACATGTTATTTGGATAATGCAGTGAAGCCACACCCAAAATTGAGACACTGTTTTTACCCTAGGATAATGTAAGACAATTGCACTACTCATGGTTTAAATATTTTGATGACTATTTAGCCTAAATAAAGTGAATGAGCAGATTTCTATGACCATTATATTACTGTTGTTTCCAGATCGTGGAACCCTCATGAGTTAGTCCCTAAATTCGATTCACTTCCCTTGGGGTATCCAATCCCAAGTGTGGTCATAATTTTGTGCTTTTTCCCTTCAGTTTGTCTAGAAGAAGAATTTGCCCTTACCCCATTTTTGTCACAGCCTATTCACCTGTTTTATTTCCCTCATTAAATTATTACCTTTCCTCGCATTCTTTGCCACGGTTCAGTCCTCCAAGGCTCCTGTGTAAACTCCAATGGACTCCAATATTTCTAAAGTGAGCAACAATAGGCACGTGTAAGTATCATATAAGCCATATATTTCTCGACTGATGTATTAGGAGTTTATCAGACGCTTACAGATCGAAATACTCATCTTGAAATTTCAGAGGACCCAAGTCAATGTTAATTTTTTGTATAGAATAGCATCAAAGGCATTTCAAACTGACATTAAAAATTGGCAATGGAAGGGGATAACATGAAATTATGAAATATCCGAACAGGAAGAAATGTGTTAAAGAAATAGAATGAAAAGAGAAAAAAAAAAATTTAAAGCTATCTGAATGAGTTAAATGTTATTGTTGCTCACTTCAGAAATATTGGTTCCGTGTGGTTCGGTTTCGGTTTAGAAAACAAAAAATTAATTGGTTTTGATTTTTAGATTATTAAACTGTAATGGTTTTGGTTCGATTTCTGGTTTTATTAATGTACTCACGTTGGTTTAGTTTCAATTTTTTTCAAAACCGAATAGTTGCATCCTTAGAACATCCTTGCTTTTTCTCTTTTCTCTCTCTTTATTATATATACTAGTAGATTGCACGTGTAATATTGCACATATGGAATTTGCTTTATATATCACTATTAAACCTCGTTAAAGTGATCCTACGCTTACCTCCTTAAACGACTGGGTAGCAAGGTGAGGATCCTCTGTTAGCAATGAACTCCTTAATTTCTTTCTCAGAAGAATCACCGATTTAATCAGAACTTTGACGTAAAATTTGAGATATGATGGAAGTGAAAAACAAATAGTTCGATCGATAAAAGAATGGAAATTCTTTTTGAAATGTTGAATGAATTCTTACAATTCTGGATCACCTTCGCTTCCCCTTTAAATCTCAATCCCATGCCTCTCAAACTTCAAAAAAATTACTGTCTGATCTCGTGATCTCACAAGGGTTTCCATTGCATTCACTGCATAATCTTTCCCATCTCTCGAAATCTAGGACTTTTCTCTTTTTACTTGAAAGCCTCCACATAATAAGTGAATATTAAATATAAATTAAGGCATAGATACCATGAAAAAACATTACAAAGGGCGAAAGGGATATCTCATTTCTAGTCCAAATGTCAAAATGCAATGTCAATGAAAAGGTTTTCCTTTTATAAGTGTATGAAATATAGAATCTACATCCAATAAAATATTAGCCAGCATATGGGAAAATTTTTTATACCTTGATTAAAATTGTGTTATATCCTCATAAGAAGATGCACTCCTCCATCAGATTCTCTACATAAACCATTTTTGTCCTCTTCTCTTATCTGATTCAATTGTTCAGAACCCTATGTAAGTACTAATCATGCAAAAGGTAGAGTCCCAAAAGATTAAAAGAAAAATAATGTTCAAATCTCAACCTCAAGATTTTATTGGCTTGGATCAAGTAAATCTCCAATATGTTTGTTGCATATCTGTGAAGGCCATTGTTGACACGTCGTTTTTCACAAAATAGACTTTGAGAGGTAGAATCAAAGGGTGTTCCTATAGCCTAGGATATAATTAAGGATCAAAGATTTGGAGTGGGTTCGCATCCCATGAAATAAAAACTCGAAAAAAAAGGGTGAAATTGTGTTCGATCAAAAAATACAATTTTTGGTCAATAGCCATGTGAAGTTTATAGCTAGCGTAATCGTTTATAGGAGTAAAATATATACATAACACAGCGCAGGGGAACTGATCGAAGAAGTGTGTTGGTGGTGGAGTTAGTCAAAGAAAGAAGGGAAGTGGATCATGCAACAAAGTATGTGTAACGCCCTAGATCCGGGTTATGTCGTAAAGCTGTAACTAGTACTCGAAGGGTTACTTTATCCACATAGGATTGCTATATTAGAGTGAAGGAAAACATGAAATAACAATAATTATGATCAGATTCAACTATAAATCCCCAACTCACCTGAACCAAGTATATACCCGCTGGTATCGTCCTTACTAGAATCTGAAAACAAAACAAAGCAAAACGTGATGAGATACGAATATCCCAGTAAGTAGCACATGTATGCTCAAAATACAGTTTATCAGTTCTAAAATATGATACAGTTGCAAATCGTGCAATAGTAGCGATAACACATCAGTTTCGAATAATTCGAGTAATCCAACAGTAAAACATCAATCAGTACGAGACAACGGGTATAATCCAGCATAATCAACCAATTTGTATCATCAAATCAGCAATCAATAAGTCACAGTAGGACTCATGAAACAAAACTGCCTTTAACTAGGATAATGCCAATGTTCACTATGCCACATCTCGGCTTAGGTGCGAAACTGAGTATACGATCATCGTCTTATTGCGGGAGAACCCATCCAGATATAGTAATGGGTTGGCATGTACTAATCCAATCATAGTCCGAGTACACGATAAAATGAGGGATAGCCGCAGCCAACTAGGTACAGAGAAGGCCTCATCGAGTACAAGATGAAACGCGTGCGTAAACAAAGTATTACGACTAGCAAAGAACAATTCTTTCTACTATCTAGCTCCTAAATGGATCCATATCGAGCTATGCCCACTAGACTCTAAACAAAAACCAACCGTAAAATCCAATAAGCACAACTCGTCTCCATCTCAATCATATCATCCTGAGTACACGAGGCATCTCTGAGTACATAGAGGCATCCACATCCCAAGTACATGGGGCATCCCCGAGTACACGAAGGCATAACATTTACCAAAGTACATGGGCATCTTAGTCCATCTCTCTAAGTACATGGAGGAAAAACCAATTCTAAAACAAAAATCCAAACATTCATATTTAGTTTTAAAAAATCCCATTCCGGAGAATTCGCATAAAACCGTTTCGATGCAAAATTTCCATAATCATGACAATCCCGACTAATTTGAAGTGAAAACCCATGTTAATAATCAAGGTTCAATCGTACTCATCAGATCAGAAATTTATAAACACATTTTAATCTAAACATTAAGTTTTTCAAATAAATCTTAAAGTCCTTTCCATTCCCAAAATAGGAGTTCTAACACCCTCTTTACTCTCATCATTTTCCTCAAATTAGGTTAATCACCTACCCTTTTCATAAGAGTTACTCAATAGCCTCAACATTGAATGCTAAAAATTAGAATTCAGCCCTACTAATAAACTCAGATTTGTTCCACTCATTTTAATCTCAAACAGTAGATTTCCTTATTTGAATTATCCTTTAGTCTTCTCCCTCAAAATGAGCCACCACTACCTTCCTCACATACACATTTAACTTAACTAAAAGAACCTCAAATCCTCATTTCTACTTGTAACGCCTCGGATCCGTGTTGTTCAATAAAGGTATAATACGTCTCATGGAGTGTTAGGTAATGATCTTAATTATTTGTGATCACTGGATAATCACCAAAACTAAACTATATCAGAGTGCACAAACATTTATTATCTAAGAATTCAATATTCAACTTAGTTAAAATCAAATGGTTCATCCTCAAACTACTTTATTACACTTCCAACATTTAAATAATTCAAAAGAATCCAATTCAAAAAAATAACCTACAGGTCTAAGGAATGTAATAGTAATCTTCCTCCTTATATGACTCAGTTGGATCTACCCCAGTAGTCGCCTCACCTCGAGTATCTGAAAATAAAACAAAAACAAAAGAGTGAGATACGAATATCTTAGCGAGTAGTATATGCATGCAGAAATAGTTAACAACAATTCAAATTATGCATCGATAAACAACCAGTACGATTAAAGCAACCAAGACAATTTCCAAGTTTAAATCCAAAAACCAATAAATGTTTCCAATCACATTTCAATAACAACAACGACAACACTTTGAATGGTCAATGTTATGACTATTGTTAAGTTGATTAATTAACATGCCAAGTAGACACTCCACACCTCCATGTACATAATTCCGGCCTACTCAGGGTTTCGGAAACTCTGAAATGACGGCCTACTCAGGGTTTCGTCATCCAATGCCGGCCTATTCCCCGGGTTTCAGCATTGACAACCAGGCCTACTCAGGGTTTCTGGCTGCTCTACATGGGCCGTGGCAATACACAAGGCCATGCAATTACAACAACCAATAATAGCATCACATTACTAAGCTTAAGCATGGATCCAGGACAAGCTAAACCAAAACAGAAAACCAATCGTATAATCTCAACTTTGACATCACAATAAATCAATATGTTCAACATCATGTATAACACAACACAGCTCACCACATGTCCCTCTGGACCAGAACAGTACCTCATGTACCTTCCATATTTATTCAAATCTCATAACACAAGTCCATTGGTAATAAAACCCATTTACTC
This sequence comes from Buxus sempervirens, assembly GCA_947561395.2. Lineage (NCBI taxonomy): Eukaryota > Viridiplantae > Streptophyta > Magnoliopsida > Buxales > Buxaceae > Buxus > Buxus sempervirens. Next base: position 26,985,359 of record OX387188.1, read on the forward strand.
ACACCAAGAGAATCTTTACAAATACATTTCAGAACTTTCAATCAAGTAAAACCAGGTTAAATAAATTCTCAATCAAGTACAGTGTATAAACAAAGAGAAAACTAAGTCATGAACTCCTAGTGTTTGGAACAATAACATCACCTACTAATAGCCCTTACAATTTACCTTGGAAAACTCCTAAGGATTACCAACAATTCCACTTAATGATCTTAGGGTATTTGAACAGGTAATAGTATTTCTAAAATCCTAAACAAGTCCTTAGTTAAGTGATTGAACCCTCCAAATATCAAAATCTAGCTTTGTTTGGTCTAAAATCCATTTTGGCTAAGGATTAGGTGTAGCGCCCCAGATCTGAGTCTGCCCTATCACGGCACCGACCCATCCCCGAGACCTACTTATGGGCCCAATAAAACCTGATAAACACAATTTCCTGGGCAATTACAATGTAATTATCAGAGTGCATAACTAAAGAAGCATGGAATAAAAATTTTCCATTCAACAAAAGATTTCCTGTATCACAATTTCCAAAACATGATGTCTGTGCATACAAAATACAACTAAGGCATATAATTGCTCACAAGCTCTTTCCCAAATATACAAACATATACAAAAGATATCTCCCAAAGTGTAAGTCCAAAAATATTATTTACATCCCATTTACAACTCACTAACAAAATACAATATCATAAAGAGAGTCCTACTGTAGGTAGTAGTAATAGTCCTCGGGTCTATAGTCTGGATCTCCCTCTATACGTGGCTCACCAGGAGGATCTGAAAACAAATCCGGTAAAACAAAACACGCGTGAGACTTAAAGTCCCAGTAAGCAGCAAACATGTATGTATAGAAAGAGTTTATGCAGTTTTATAACATCATGATCACATTCACAAATATAAAAATGTAAATCTCAAGTCAAAGTATCTCAATCGAATAACATATGAAATCAAATCGGCAATTACAATCAAATACTGCAAGTATGTCTTGTTAGGACTCATGAGTTAGTGTGTCTCTAAATTAGGTTAATGTCCACTGTCCATTTGCCACCTACACGACTTACAGAGAGAAGCCTAGCTAGGGACATCTCAGCAAGCGGAGTACCTACATATGGGTTGGCAAGTGACAACCAAAGTAATAATCAAGGCTAGTGGAATGCCCTACCCACTGCCGAACCAAACCATATGAATCATAAGAACTCCCGCCAGTTCCCCGCGACGGGTGGTTGCCACAGTACCTCTGTTCCCCGAGAGGACCTCACTGATTCCCCACAGTGGAAAGCTACATGGACAGGAAAAATTAACACTAACAAACCAACACCGACACACTACTAGACTCACTATGGATGCACACTAAGAATAATGTCCAATTAGACGACTCATAAATCAAAACAAACCATTCAATTCCGTGAGTAAAACCAGTGCTTAAACCAAAGCCAAGTGGAATTCCCCATCCACTTATCAAATCAATCGAGGCTTAGTGGAATACCCCATCTACCGCCAAATCACAACATAAGCCAAGTGGAATTCCCCATCCACTATCACATCAATCGAGGCCAAGTGGAATTCCCCATCCACTGCCAGTAAAACAATAAGCCAAAAGCCTTGTCAAGTCATATAAGGGTTTTTCAACATCGTTTTCATAAATCCAAGCAAATCAAAACGAAGGTCATAAAATCCTCAAAACACATTTTCGGTAAGTGGAATGATCTTAAAAATCCTAAATAAGTCACCATACCAAAATTCAATGGAGCTCTCACTTTAAAGTGCGCGCGCCCAGGTTTGACGTTCGCGCGCTAGAGCTCGCGATTAACCCCACGATTAATCGTGGAGTTAATCCTAACTTAACAGAAACTCATTTTTTTAGGGTTTTCACTCAGGATTAATCGCCAATCTTCAAGATTAATCGCCAGGTCGGGGTTTGAAATATTTTTGGCTATTTTCAACATGAAAACTCCTACAATTCATCCATAACCTTTCCAACACCAAATTTGATGATCATACACCATCCCAAATCCACAAGATCACAAATTAACACATGAAACCTCATTCCAAACACAAAACTCATACCAAAATCTGGAGCATGATTACTCTAGGTTGCAAACACATAATAATCAATGGAAAACAAACCAAGAGTGTTATAAATCACAACCTACAAGTTTTAGAAGCAAATACCAACATGCAAGATCATTTCTTCAAAATCAATCAAACCCTAGAGAGAATACGAATTTTGTAATTCATTTTTGTTTTGAAGGGTTTGCTACTTACTTGTTAATGGAGAAGCAAAAGTTCTCTTCAAGCTCTCCTCTTCTTCTCCTTCAAGCTTTTCAAGTGAGCTCCCACTCTTCTTCTTGTTCTATACGTCCAAGGCAAGAGAAATGGGTTTCAAACACTTAATTAGAAGTTAGGGCATCCTTTTATATGTCCAAGTTTTGGGTCTTTCAAATCTGCCCTTAACCAAGGCTTTTATTCAACTAAAACCCTTGAGGGTGTACCTAAGGCATACTAGGGGTACCTTAGTGTTATTCGAGTGGGGTACCTTGGTATTAAGTGGGGGTACCTTAGTGTTAAGTGGGGTGTTTGCCTTAGCTACTTCAAAAGGCATGCTTTAGGAATGCTTGGGAGGTGTTCCTTAGTTCTATTGAGGAGGGTACTTAACTATAGATGGGGTGTACCTTAGTTATGAGGGGGGTACTTTAGCTATATAAGGGGTTATACCTTAGGCAAAACAAAGGGGGGTTACCTTACTTATATAGGGGTTACTTTAGTTAGACAAAGGGGTACTTTGGCTATATAAGGGGTATACTCTAGGTAAAACAGTGGGGTACCTTATTTATATGAGAGGAATACCTCTAGGAAATACAAAGGTGTACCCTAGGTAATGTAAGGGATGTACCTTAGTAATATAAGGGGGTACTCTAGCTATACAAAGGGGGTATCCTAGCTATATAAGGGAATGTATCTTAGGTAAACAAGGGGTACTTTAAGTAAAACAGTGGGGTACTTTAGTTAAAATAAAGGGACACCTTAGGCAATACAAGTGAAGTACCTTAGGTATAATTAGGGGGTACTTTAGGTATTCGAATGGGGTACCTTAGGCAATACAGTGGGGTACCTTAGCCAATATGAGTGAGGTGCCTTAGGTAATATAAGGGGGTACTTTAGGTATACATGTGAGGTACCTTAGGCAATGCAAGGGGATACCTTAGGTAAACACAGGGGTACCTATAGGCAAACACAAGGGGATACCTTAGGCAAACACAGGGGTACCTTAGGCAATCACAAGAGGATACCTTAGATGAACACAGGGGTACTTTAGGTAAATACAAAGGGATACCTTAGGCAAACATAGGGTACCTTAGGCAATTAAAGTAGGATACCTTAGGTGAAACAGTAGGGTACCTTGGGTAATACTTGGGTGTACTTTAGGCATACAATGGGGGTACCTTAGGTAATACTTAAGTGTACTTTGGGTAATAATTTGGGGTACTTTAGGGTACCTTAAGTATAGAAGTGAGGTATCTTGGGTATACTTAAGAGGTTATTTGGGTATTCTTAGGAGACACTTAAGGTATACTTGAGAGGTACCTTGGGTATTCTTAAGAGTTACTTTAGGTACTCTTAGGGGATAATTTGGGGTACACTTGGGTATATTCTGAAAGTACTTTAGGTACACTTAGACTAATTGGAGGGTACCTTAACCAATTGAAATTGAGAACACAACATTAACTGAGTTTACCTTAATAACCTTCAATAAAGATCAATTTGATTTCCCCCAAATCCTTAAGCATGATCCACATCCACCTCACCTTCATAACACAAGTACTTAATTAGCCTAATAATCACACTTTAAGTAATTAAACTTAATAATTAAGGTATAATCCGGGTCGGGGTTTTACATTAGGGGTTGCACTGACCTCTGGCGCTTGGCGCGAGGTCGGCGGCAACTCGGCTATACAAAATACACTTCGCGCTTAACTAAAATTTACTAGGCGAGAGCTAGGCGCGAGCTAGGCGATAAGGAAAATTCCTCTCGCGCTTATCTAAACCGCTCGGCGTGAGATGAGCGCGAGCTCGGCGGTAACAAGTTTTTCTTCTCGCGCCGACCAAACCAGTTGACGCTAGGTAGGTGCCAACTCGGCGGATACTACCTCCGATTTTCAACTCTCTGTTAATGTGAAAACTCCATGACTGACTGAATTTTTGATGTATGTAACAATTTTCCTAACCTTCTACTATCCCCAAAAGATGTTTAAACAAGTTTCGAAATTATTCTAAATACATTAACATTTATCTCTAGAAATCCTTCCAAAAACCTCACGTTCGACACTGTATTTTCCAGAACTTATGCAATACGACTAAACTCAATGATCAAAGCCAAAAACCCAGATTAAAACGATGCTACTCACCTCTTGCATGCTCAAATCCCTGTAACAGCAACTACTCGAACAGTAAAACCCACGGTCGATCGCCAACCAGTCGCTCGTCTGTTCGAAATCGACCCCCAGTTGCTCCTTTGTTTGCGAGAGGTTTTTCTTTTGGAAACCTCGATTCCGAACACTCAGATCGACAGTAAACTCACAGTATTCTTCTCTCCCAAAAACCTAGATCAATAGCCACAATCGCCTTCAACACAAGGTACGCAAGTATTCCGAAAACCTACGAATCTAATTTTCCTTAAGTATTTATACTTACCATACGTACTTGCCGTTCGACGAGTTTTGAAAACCCTTGATTCGGTGTGTGCTCGTCCACCGAGATTCCCTACATACACACAGCTTACTATGTTTATTCGTCCAAATAAATAATAAAAATCATGTAGAAAATATCGGGGTTTTACACTACTTAACTTTATTTCTTGCACAGATTACTTTAAACAACTTCAATGAATCCCACACATGTACAACACACGAAAGAAATGCTATAACCCTTACTCTTACCAAAATCATTCACTTATAAAACTTATACTTGATCTAATACCTGCACCAGATCTCTTTATGTTAAAACACTTTACTTATAAAATTTACTTTCAGCATCTCTATGTTCACTCCAATCCCCTTTAATCATCACTAATTAAACCTTTAAGTATTTTCCCAATTGAGTTTTTTACAATTTAAAATGTTTATGTGTTGGAAAAACTTCAGAACTCTAAGAATACCCAAATTCTTAACTAGAATAGGTTTCTGATTTCCTTACTTGATACCATAAATATGCTCCCAATTCCAGTGTCTCCCATTCCTCAAAAGTCCTTTAATAACTTCTAATTAACCCCCTAAATAGTTCCCAACAGTGGAAATTTAAAGCAAATACAAGAGTGCTGGAGATAAGCTAGGCGCCAACCTCTGGGGAGGTAGGCGCCACTCAGTAGCACTCAGCACCCATTCAAATTATGCCAATAGGAGCTGCGGATAATTAAAATACACCAAGACTGATCTAACAACTTTCTTCCAAACCTATTCTAGCATGATCCTCATCCTCTAAACATTACTTTGACATACAATTGAATTTAATTACTACATGAAATCAATCTCTACTAAATGAGACGCCAAATCCATGCTAAACAGAGTTCAGATTTCACATTCGTTTATAACCATTCCAAATTTCAATTTAATCAATCAAAGCAAGAACAAGTGGTGCTACTTACCTGATTGAAGACAGTACACAGCTCAAAATCCTCTTAATTCCTCAAACACAATCTCAGCAGTCCAAATCAGCTTAGCGGCCAACTCCTCTTTCTGGAATTTGCCTTAATTTGATAAAAAAAAAATTCAGATTTGAGATCTGATCTGGAATAACAGTAGATCTTGAACGAAAATATTGTAATTCAATGCTAACCCACTCAAATAAATCCGGAATTGCAGATCTAACCTGCTCTTGACGAATTTGGAGTGCAGCCGCAGGTACTCAAAGCCCCACTTCAAACAAAGACAAATTTTTCTGATCAAATTCTCTCTAATCTCCATAGGATTTCCAGATTTAACTCCTCAAAACCCTAGCTTTTCATTTTCTTCTTCTCTCTGGTCTTCACTCACTCAAGCGACAAACAAACTAAACTGTCACTCGAATTAAGACTGGCTTTTATACTTGCCGCCAAGAGCTAGCTTAAGCATGATCCCATGCTCTAATACTCCACCAACCTCCTATAAAAGCACACTTAAATAACTATGATCTCATATCGGCCACCTCATCCGACCATCACAAGTCAACTAATTAAAACTCCAGAAATTACTCATACGTATTTAAATATAATTAGCCTGTACGGTTCGACAAAAATCCCGATTTGACATCTTGATCTCCTTTCTCTGCAAAAGTTTACCAATTGACCTTAATTAATTACCAAAATAATTAATTTGAATTTCATTAAAATTTGGGATTTTGTAGTATGAAACTGTAAAATCCTGAATTTTAATAACATAAAAAATTTTTTTTTTTTGATTTTGTTGTTAATTAGTTTAATTAATGAAAATATAATAATTGAGAAGAGGAAATTAATTTGAGCCAAATTTAAAATCTAAATAGGATGAATTATTTAAAAATGGGAAAATTTTATTTATTTGGGGGAGATGCTGGTGTAGGTTATCCGTGGAGTGGCAAGCACCTGATCGCACACTCAAATGAGTTTAATAGGTAAGAATCTTGGTGGGCAAGCATTGCACCAAATCAAGTGTATATAAGGTAAGTATAAATACCTAGCGTATTTAACTCGTAGGGTTTTCTTTTCGTTTGCGGATACTTTGAGTTGAAGGTTTGCGGCTGCGGCGTTTGTTTAGGGTTCTTCGAGAGAAAGGAGTCGGGGAAGTTTCTGTGGGAGAGTTGAGCTGTGGAAGACTTACTGCCAGTAGGTATTGGTTAACAAGAAGTTCGGAAGGGTTTTTCTTCCTTCAGATAACCTCTGTTCGACCATAGCGAGCAATCGGCCGAACTGATTGGGGATTTTCTGGGTTGCTGTTGCCAAGGCTTGGAAGCATAAAAGGTGAGTGGCACCGTTTTAAACCTGGTTTGTGTTATTCGTAGTTTTTGATTCAAATGAATGCATATGGTTGTCGAATGAATTATTCACTGGATTTCTGGGCGGAGATAGCCCAAGGGATTTTCTGTATAACAAATTGGGGATAAATGAAAATTGTGTTAGATTAATTTCAAAATAGGTTTGAATGTGTTCTGGGGGTATTAGGAGACTAGATGAGTGGTTACAGTTCGAAAAATTTTGGCCAGAGTTGAAGATTTTGAGTTAACAGAGAACCGAAAAACACAGTGGGTATCCGCCCACTTGGCGCCCACTTCGGGAAGTAGGCGCATGGAAAAATAGACTTGGCGCCTTTCTCGCGCCTATCCCGCGCCCTTCTCGCTCCTACCCCGCGTCCTTCTCGCGCCCACCTAAATATGCCGCGCCTTTCTCGCGCCTATCCTGCGCCCTTCTCGTGCCCACTTTGCGCCCTTCTCGCGCTCACTTGAATTCGAGTAGGCGCATACCCCATTTTCGACCCGCCTACCTCGCGCCCACTTAAGTTAAGTGAGCGCACCTACCCAAATTGTTGAATTGGTTGAAAATAGCCCCCTTATTTACATGAAAGACATTTAAGTAAATGTCTTGTGTATTTATTGCTCCATTTACTTAAGTCTTTACATGTAAATAAGGTTTTACCCCCCATTTGGAACCAATAAAAATACTTCCAAGGTCTAATTCCCAGCCAATAAAAAGTCAACTTTCCAGTTCATGCCTAAATCCCGGTTTTAATCAAAAAGCCCGGTTTGGGTTTAATACCTAGATGAGTGATTCAGGAGCCCAGAAAATTCTAGGAGATGTGTTTACCCATCAATAGACTACAACCAAAATTTGAGCCCGAAACGCCTTGTAGATTTGTCTAGAAAAATTATATACCAAAAGTCAACGTTTTTAACCAGACTTAGAATATTTTGAGGTCCAAAACTTTTTATCTCAGAATTGATTGTTTTTTGGTATGGTGACGTTATAGGGGATCCTAAGACTATTCCACTCATCCAAAATGTGTTTTGAGGTTTTTACAACATTCGTTTTGATTGATTTGGATTATGAAAGTGAAATTGAGAATCTAGATGTTTTGCTGTTTTATGCTTAATCGAAGATTGGATGCTGTAGTAGAATCTGTATAATGTGTTTACTTCTGAAAAGTCAGTTTTGAAACCATACTTGTTTTACTGAAATTTCATCTACACTATTATGCTAGTTCACCTTTGAATGCACGGTGCACTTCAGGAATTTATTGCATGAAAATGTTGTTGTGAGGTTGGGAACCTTTGAATTATATGAGTTGCTGTTCTGGTTGGAACACTTGTGAGAAATTACTGTTTTAGTTGGAACAACTTGTGATGTGTGTACTGAATGCAGAGTTTATTTGGTTATTATCGGTTTTGGTTTAGCTTGTCCTGGATCCAAAGTCTAAGCTTAGTAATGTGATGTATTTTTTTTTATTGGTGTAATGGCATGGCCATGGAGTGTTGCCACGACTGGTGTAGAGCAGCCAGATACCCTGAGTAGGCCTGGTTGTCAGTGCCGATACCCGGAGTAGGCCGGCATTGGATGACGATACCCTGAGTAGGCCGTCATTTCAGAGTGTCCGATACCCTGAGTAGGCCGGAACTGTGTACATGGAGGTGTGGATGTCGCTCTGGCATGTTGATTAACCAATCTAAGCAACTACATGACATTGACCACTGTGGGGATTTGTTTATTTGGCACCATATGTTTTATCCGCTTGTTTATTGGTATTTATGGTTCACTGAATGTGGTTTATCGGTTATCTGGTATTAGTATCTTTTCCGCCAGTGTAGAGCAGCATCGTGACCCTGAGTGGTATGGTGTTGTCAATGCCGATACCCGGAGTAGGCCGGCATTGGATGACGCTGTCATTTCAATATCCGAAACCCTGAGTAGGCCGGATATACATTGAGAGGCGTGGGCATTGGTTATGACGTGACTTTATTGTTGATACGGGTTGGGACCCGAGTTATATCTTTTGAGTTGTTGAACTATGTTTTCTTCGATATGTTGCTACCTGGTTATACGTGACTTTACGGCTATATGCATGATTGATATCGTCTTTATTGCTTGGTTTATACGATGGTTTTCCTCACCGATGTAAATTGGATCGTTGAAGTTTTGTTGGATTATATGTGTTATCATCGTTGTATATGGTTTGAAATCGTGGCATATTTTAGAACTGAACTAAATGTATTTGTACATGCATGTGCTGTTCACTGGGATATTCGTATCTCACCCCGTTGCTTTCGTTTTGTTTTCAGATACTCTTGGAGAGCTCGATACTTGAGGGTAGTTGCTTGGACATGTGAGTTTTATTTTAGTTTGGGAATATTTTAGCGCACTCTGTTATATAGTTATTGTTGTATTCATGTTTTTCCTTCACTCTGATATTGCGATCCTGTGTTTTAAATTAACCTCCGGGGATGAGTTACGGTGTTATTTCGTGACTCGGATCCGGGGCGTTACAGAAACTCTCGAAATGCCCTACAAAAGAATTATTTCAAAAGTGATGAACTACAGATATGTGGTGGAAATTGATGTACAACACACACACGCAAAAAATAAATAAAAGGTAAATTACCTATGAGATGAAAGTAGAAACAGAGAAGAAACATGGTGGAAATTGATGTACAACACACACACACACACAAAACAAATAAAAGGTTAATTATCTATGAGATGAAAGAAGAAACATAGAATTTTACCTTGCTACTCCGACAATAAGCTTTAGTATGGTAATGCTAGCCACAAAGTCTGATAGCCATCTTAACGATGTCTTTAAGACTAACCAAAACAAACTCAATCAAGTTGTTTCTAGCTTCTTCAACTTTGGTGTGATTGGGAAGCATAGAGAACTCTTCAACACCACTTTTTTCATGAAAAGTAGACAAAACTCGAGAAGAACGCATCTCAAAAAGTAGATGAGAACCTATGAAGTAAATTCAACATCCATCCTAACTGGGAAAATTCCAGGAAAGAATCCATTTACATCCCAAAATGTATCCAGTTCAACTAAAAATCATGGGAATGAAATATTGAATTAGAATGTGAAAATAAACAAATACAAGAAACATGATTAATAAGAACAACCCTATCGTTATGCAGTGAAAACCATTTAGAAATACTAAACCAGGAGTTTAAATAATATGTCCTCCCCGAATTGCTTTCAAATTATGCATTGTAACCAAGAAGTAGAGGAAGATTGGCATATGCACCTTAGTTAAGTCTGTTCTAACACAAAATCTCACGCCAACAAAAGTTATGATATGTTTGGATACACAACGTAATTCACTTTGTGCAGTGTTGTCGACAGATCAAAAAAGGGCGTTGATGGTAGAGTTGGGGGAGATCATTGAATGGCGATTGGTATCACCAAGTGAGGTAACTGGACTATGTGACCAAGACCCATGTGTAGAAAATGCCTTGGTAACGGAATCTTGCAGAAAGAATGATCTCCAGATATGTTGTGGAACATGACGAACGAATGCTTAAAAAAATTATAAAAACCAAAAATTTACCTTGTACTTTCAGAATCCTCCGTGTGAGCAATCTCGATTCGAACACCGTGGTGGTTTGGATGTGTGAGCATTCTTACTTTTTCAAATATTCGTCAACACTCCTTTCTTATAAAAGAAACAAAAGCATCAATCATAAAAAATAATAAGATCCCAAATGAATGATAAGATGTGAGAACTCCCAACTATCATTGACCCATTCTTTAGTAAATAGATCACGGTCACAGTACGAACGGAAGATACAGACAAAGTTGAAACATTAAAACCCTAAATATTTGAATTACCTTTTTAGGGAAAATGGCTTCTTCAAGTGCACATCTCGAGCTTGATTCCTAATGTCCCTAACCCGTACAATTCTTCCATGCCTATGAATTTAAGGCTTTACCACGTTCTCAAAAGGTTTGGCAGAGGGAATAGAGAATCTAACAATGGAAATCGAAGGAGTAATAGATAGAGAACAACAATGGCTGCAGTGGAGATCACCATGAAAAGAATTGGAGATGAAGAAAGAATAGAAAGAGGGAGATCTTAATTGAGAACACGTAGGAAACGTGGGAGAGGCTTTTTTTTTGCAGAGTGCGTATTCTCTGGGAGGGCTGAATTGCGAGTTAGATTGAGGGGGAAGACGTCGTGGACTCGTGCTGCGGGAACAGATGAAAAACGGATTGTAAGGTTTTAGAAGTTTTGAGGTTGTATTGACGTTTGTATCCTTTTATTGAACCTTTTATTAATGAAGCCTGACAAGAGTGCGAGGGCTCTTTTCGAAAGATGAGAATTTTGTTTGGCACGCTTCCAAGGGGCGCCTTATTTTATACATAGTAGATATAGTATAATATAGATTTGTCTTTCCAAATTTAACCCTCTTTCTTTCTCTTGCTTTAATTCAAAGATTACTAAGTTTCACAAATTTAGTTGTGGTGGCAGTTATTTATAAGTCCACATAAAAGAATTTGTGTGAGTTTCACAGAATCTCTTCCACTTTTAGTTGCATTCATGGGTTTAGGAGCTTGATTTTTTTAATTCTGCTTTGTCTTTACCGCATAGTAATTACTTCTCTTTGGGCAGACTGATAAAGGGTAAATTTATTGTAATGATTGTGGGATTTGTAGGGCTGTGAATAGAGAAGAAAAGAATGATAAGATGGTTTTGAAATCTCACCACACTATCCTCATGGGTGGTATATTGTATTTATAATTGTATAGTTTACAGGGAAAGAATGAATACAAGGAAAGATTGAATACAATCAGAGCCAAAATTAAGGAGAAGATAAGTTGGAGCAACTGTCACATTGGATTGTTGATATTGCTGCTATCATCTTGGGATTTCCTTATATTAGAATCTGAAATTAAGGCTGAAGATGATGCAAAGTATATTGCAGAATCATTATTGTCAATACCACATCTGCCCCCCCCCCCCCCTCTCCACGCGCGGAAACTATGCATATCCAAAATGCAAAGTTTGCGCTTGAGATTTTGTAGGGCCAGACGAGTCTGTGGTTTTGTAAACATGTCTGCAATTTGAGAGGTAGTGGATATGTATCGAGTGACCAAAAGACCAAGAGAAACTTGTTCACGAACATAGTGATAATCCAATTCGATTTGTTTGCTTCTTGCGTGCAATACGGGATTGACAGTCATAAATAATGAGCTAAGATTATCATAGAAGAGGATCGGAGGACTTGATAAATGGATCTATAGATCACGAAGAATGAAGCTAATCCACGTTAACTCAGCTGCTGTTTGTGCCATAGCCCTATATTCTGCTTCAGAGCTCGATCTAGAAACTGTTGGTTGTTTCTCAGAACACCAAGAAATAATATTGCTCCCTAAGTATGTGCAATATCCAGTTGTTGAGCGCTGTGTTAAGGGACACCCTGCCCAATCAGCGTCAGGAAAAGCATATGCTTCAAGAGTGCTTGACTGCTAAATATGAATGTCACGACCCAAAATTTTAAACAGATAAACTAATACAAAGCATAATCCTAGATCGTGACCTTGCCCGTAGGTGAGCAAAATATGGAATAATTAAATCAAACTTTAAGTTGATAACCTAAATAACTGATTGGTTCTCCAAAGAAACCAACTGAAACACTAAAAATCATAAACTGCTACTACAATCTCTCTCCATAAGTAAATAATAAAATAAAGTAAACACAAGAAAAACCCTATATCTTCTAAAACTGCAACTCTAAGTCCTCAACCTCTTCCGTTGTTTTGTTGCTGTGATAATTGACCTGAAATAATAAATAAGGGTGAGTACAACAACTCGGTAAGGGAAACCACTAGTTCCCTGGTGATGCAAATGTAATCCAATAGATTAATTTCATACAATAATAAATACTAACATATAATCTTTTGTTCCTCATCAAAATCATAACATCGTATTCATTACATATCGAAGATCACAAAATATGATAAACAAGCCATCTCACCTCACACCTTCACTACCATGTGCCCTGCACCAGTATCCTCCATCACCACTGCGAGTGTATTGACACAGGTAAGACCATCATGTCCTGCACCAGTTACCTCCACCTTCACTGGGAGAGACTGACATGTGGTTCACAATACAATTTATCCACAATATTTTTATGATGTCAATCACAATCCCATAAATATTTCTACAAGTGATATGGATCATACTAAGGCATGGCGGGTATCAAGAATTCGCAAACATAATATATATTGATTTCAAATGCTAACATAAACATCAATATGAGCTTTGAACTTAAATTATTTGGTTAAATGATACACAAAGATATACATATAAACCTCACAAACAAAGACAAGCCGTTATGTATTTATTATTTATTATTATTATATATATATTTTTAACCGTGTGATCATGGCTTCTCTTCAACGACCCTTTTTTTTTAATTAACAAACCATGGCCGAATGGCCATAGCTTCAAAACTCACACCATGGCCATTCGGCCATGGTCTCAAAAGTAACGCCTTGGCCATTCGGCCATAGGTTCTAAAAAAATATAAATTATAGCACCATGGCATTCGGCCATGGTGGAATTCAATGGTCGAGTTCAACAAAATAATTAAAAATAAATATGACTAATCATGATTAGGGTTTAAACAACTAATTTGATAGGTACGAAATCAATCAAGGATTCTACATCAGAATCATAAAAGAAGTAGTAGAAAACCTAACCAGATTGAAGAAGATCCTCAATTAGCGCCGCTAAGATCTTCAGGTTGGATTTGGTACAAGAACACCCTAATCAGCAAAAGCCTGAAAGTTCTGACATTTCCTTCTCTCACTCTCACCCCCTTTCTTTATGTGTTTAGAAAAAAAAAATACAACTAACCCTAAAATTCCTATTTATACTCACAATAGAATGTGATTTCGTGTGTGACCCTACAGGATACTAACGTACACCAGCCAATCAAAAGAAAATGATTTAAAGACCTTGACTAGTCTTCGGGTCATTACATTCTACCCCCCTTAAAGGAAATTTCATCCTCGAAATTTAAAACATACTTGATCTTCAAATAAATATGGGTGTAACTCCCTTATCTTAGACTCTGGTTCCCACGTTGCTTCTGATTCTTCGTGGTTATTCCATTGCACCTTGACTAAGGATATCATCTTTCTTCACATAACATGCTCCTTGCAATCCACAATACGCACAGGCTGTTCATCATAAGTTACATTCTCCTTAAGCAGTATGGTTTGCCAATCAACTACATGTAAAGGGTCAGGTTCATGTTTCTTAAGAATAGAAATATGAAACACATCATTTGATAACTGTGCTGGCAATTTCAACTTGTATGCTACCTTTCCAACCCTCGTTATAACTTCAAACGGTCCAATGAATCTTGGTGCTAACTTCCCCTTCTTTCCAAACCGGAATACGCCCTTCATCAGTGATACCTTTAGATACACAAAGTCTCCCACATTAAATTCTAACTTTCTTCTCCTTTGGTTTGCATAACACTTTTGACGACTTTGAGCCGCTTTCAATTTTTCTTTGACTGTCTTAATCTTTTCAGATGCCTCTAAAACAAAGTTGGGTCCAATCTATGCATTCTCACCCACATCTATCCAACAAATAGGTGATTTGCATAGCCTCCCATAAAGAGCTTCAAAAGGTGCCATTCCAATAATTGATTGGTAGCTGTTGTTGTAAGAAAATTCTGCCAAGGTCACATAACTATCCCAACTACCACCAAAATCAAGTACACATGCTCGCAACATATCTTCCAATACTTGGTTAACTCTTTCAGTTTGTCCATCAGTTTGGGGATGGAATGCTGTACTAAAATCCAAACTACCACCAAAACCTGTGCCAATGGCTAGCTGAAAACCTTCCCAAAACCGAGAAGTGAACTTTGCACCTCTGTTTGAGACAATAGACTTTGGTACCCCGTGCAACCTTACGATCTCATCAGCATATAACTTACACAAATCATTCATGGAAATGGTAGACTTGATAGGAAGAAAGTGAGCTGTCTTGGTTAGCCTGTCTACTATCACCCATATGGTATTTTTCTGGCTGTGTGTCTTTGGTAAGCCCGAGATAAAGTCCATAAACACACTTTCCAATTTCCAGGTTGCAATAGGTAGTGGTTGAAGGGTTCCTGCAGGTCTTCGGTGTTCAGATTTTACCTGTTGACAAGTTGGACATGTCAAAACATAACAGGCCACCTCTTCATATTCCGCCACCAAAACACCTTCTTTAAATCTTTGTACATTTTATTTCCTCCTGGATGTACGGAATATTTCGTTTTATGTGCTTCACATAAGATCGCTTCTTTAAGCTCTGGGACTCCTGGTACACATAATCTACCTCTGAACCGTATTTCCCCATCTGAATGGACCATCCAATCTACCTTATCTGTATTCTCAGCTAGCCACTGCAACCATTCATCATCCTTTTGTGCTTCTATAATTTTGGCTATAAGGGTAGGTTGCACTGTCAAATGAGCCAAGGATATATATGGTGGTTGATCCGCTAGCTGAATACTCAACTCTGCCACATTTGTTCTAGCTGCAAGTCTTGGACCATCAAATGTGCTAACCAAGGTCTAGGCTTCTTGCTTAATGCGTCTGCTACTACGTTGGCTTTACCAGGGTGGTATTGGAGTGTGAAGTCATAATCTTTCACCAACTCCATCCATCTTCTTTGACGCATATTCAGATCCTTCTAGGAGAAGAGATACTTCAAACATTTGTGGTTAGAAAAGAGTTCAAATTTTTCGCCATACAAGTAGTGCCTCCAAAATTTTAAGGCAAACACTACTGCTGCCATTTCCAGATCATGAGTCTGGTAGTTTAACTCATGTAGTTTTAACTGGCGTGAAGCATATGCTATCACCCTGTCTGCCTACATCAAAACACATCCAAGTCCCAATAATGATGCATCTGTATACATAGTAAACTTTTCACCATCTTTAGGCAACATCAACGCGGGAGCAGAAGTGAGTCTTCTTTTTAATTCTGAGAAAGCTTGCTCACATTCTGTATACCATAAAAATTTTACTCCCTTCCTGGTTAACCGGGTCAAAGGTGAAGCTATTTTTGAAAACCCCTCAATAAATCGTCGATAGTAACCAGCCAACCCCAAGAAACTCCTTATCTCAGACGCATTCTTTGGTTGGTTCCAATTCAATACTGAATCAATCTTTGCTGGGTCCACAACAAATCCTTCCTTAAACACCACATGTGTAAGACCCTGATTTTTGTGAGTTATTTATTTATTATTTAGTTATTTATTCTGATGTATAAACTGTGTTTATCAGGTTATTTTGTGGTTTGAGGGCTTAGCCCATACTCGTATGTACAAGCGTTATATAGCCATTTTTCTGAAAAAAATCGTATTATTATCATTATTATTATTAAAAGTATAGTTATGTGCTTATTAACGTAAATGGATGCGGAACATGTAGTGTTTCCGGTGGGCGAGCATGCATAGGATCAAGGGGTTAAGGGGGTTGATCGACCGGCGTATACATCTCGCAAGGTAAATGTTAAATGTGCAAATAAGGGAAAGTAGGGTTTTTGGTTTTAAACGAAATACGCGTATACTTACGGAAACATTTTTCGCCAGTCTGAGTATTAGGAGAGTTGAGCGATTTCGGCTGGAGTGGCGATTAGGGCTCTGCTCCTGTAGAACAAGCATCGCAAAGGCTAAGGGAAGGATTTTGGAGTTTAACTTCAGTGGGTTATCTCTCTGTGCTCAAGAAGTTTTGTTTGGCTTCATTCGCGTGCATGGCCGAAGTGGTGATCGGCCGAGGTTTTGGGTATTCCGGAATAAGCGATTTCAGGTGAGTAGCACTGATTTACAACTGGGTTTTGTATTTGATGTTTTCGTGAGCTTATTCTGATGCATGGTTTATATATTAAGCGATAGTATGAGTTTTCTGGTTTTTCTGGTCTTCGGGAAATGACATGAACAGAGTCTCCGAACTGAATTTTATCTTAAAAAAAATGTTTAGATTAATTCCAAATATGGTTGGGAAGTCTTCTGGGAGTATTAGGAGTGTATTGGAGCAATTACAGACCTAAACAAACCGGCAGTCTTGTAGATCTTGGAATAACAGAGAAACAAAAATCACAGGGGGTATCCGCCCACCTCGCGCTCACCGGCGCTCACCTCCGAGGTAGGCGCCCCATTAAACACGACCCACCGCCGAGCTCGCGCCCGGCTGGCGCTCAGCTCGCGCTCAGCAGAAAACTATGCGCTCATCTCGCGCGAATCTCGCGCCCACCTCACGCCCATCTCGCGCTCGGCTCACGCTCACCTAGCGTTGAGTGAGCGGTAAGTCGTTTTTACCCCATTTCTTCACCGCCGACCGGCGCTCACCTCGCGCTCACCTCAGGAAGTGAGCGGCAGACCCTATTTGCTTACTGAATTGGAGATTTGATTTCACTAAGGGTATTTGGGTTACTTGAGGATTAAACCACTTCACTATTCACTTGTTTGGGAACCCTAGGAATCTATTTTGCCTAGGAAACTATTAGAGGAAAATTTAGTGAACTTCTTAAAAGCTTTCAAGTTGAGTTTAGGTTGTTCATGAATGTTATGCCGGATACCAAACCACTAAGAGTTACTAATTACATTTCCTCTGTTTTATACACTGTTTTGATTGAGGAGTTATTCTATTCTGGTTTCACTGGTTTGGAAACTTTAAATGTATTGTAAAGAGTTCCTTGGTATGAATGAATTGAGTTTTACTTTCATATGACTTGTGTTACGGAAATGAGAAAATACTGAATGTACTTGAGGTACTGCTTGGTCCAGAGGGACAGGTGATGAATTGTGATGAGTTTTACATGATATGAAATGAATGGTTTTTCTTTGATATTGGTATTGAGATTATACGATGTTTTACTGTTTTGGTCTAGCTTGTCCTGGATCCAGATGTTTAAGCTTAGTAATGTGATGTTATTGTTGGTTGTTGGAATTGCATGGCCTTGTGTGTTGCCACGACCGGTGTAGAGCAGCCAGAAACCCTGAGTAGGCCTGGTTGTCAATGCAGAAACCCGGGGAGTAGGCCTGCATTGGATGACGAAACCCTGAGTAGGCCGTCATTTCAGAGTTCCGAAACCCTGAGTAGGTCGGAACTGTGTACATGGAGGTGTGGAGTGTCTACTTGGCATGTTTAATTTATCAACTAAACGATAGTCCTGACATTGACCAATCGATGTGTTACCGTACTTAACTGAGATGTGATTGTTTGATTTGAACTAGTCTTGAATTTCGATTTGAGAATTGACGTTGATTGTTTAATCGTATTCAGCGTTTTGTCGATGCATAGTTTAAATTGCGAACAACTATTTCTGCATGCATGTGCTACTCGCTGAGATATTCGTATCTCACTCCGTTGTTTGTCTTGTTTGTTTTTCAGATACTCGTGGTGAGGCGATTTCTGGGGTAGATCCTGCTGAGGCTTATAGGGAGGAGGATTACTATTACCTTCCTTAGACTTGTAGGTTATCTGTTCTGAATTTGAGAACTTTGAATAAATTGAGATGTATTAAAGTTTAATTGGGGTTGAACCATACGATTCTAGTTCAGTTTAAATGTCACAATTTTGCATAAATGGAAATGTGCACTCTGTCAGGTTATAGCTATATGATTATCCAGCGATCATAAATTGATTAACGATCCTTGCCTAACCTCCGTGAGACGTGTTATATCTTTATTGAACAACACGGATCCGGGGCGTTACAACATGTCCCAAAAACTTAACTTCTTCTCTCCAGAAATCACA
Source organism: Buxus sempervirens (assembly GCA_947561395.2). Classification (NCBI taxonomy): domain Eukaryota; kingdom Viridiplantae; phylum Streptophyta; class Magnoliopsida; order Buxales; family Buxaceae; genus Buxus; species Buxus sempervirens. The sequence goes on from OX387188.1 coordinate 27,004,113, forward strand.
CTTTTCTAACTTGGCATACAACGAATGTTCTTTCAAAATCTGTAGTACCTATCTCAAATGTTGTTCATGTGCTTCCTTGGATTTATAGTACACAAGAATGTCATCCACAAAGATCACAACAAATTGATCTACCACTGGTCTAAAGACCCTGTTCATCAAATCCATGAATGTCATAGGTGCATTGGTCAACCCAAACAGCATTACCACATACTCGTAATGGCCGTATCAAGTTCTGAAGGCTGTTTTAGGAATATCCTCCTCCTTGATCCTCAACTGGTGGTAACCAGATCGCAAGTCTATCTTAGAAAAATATTGGGCTCCCTTCAATTGATCAAAGAGGTCATCAATCCTAGGCAACGGGTATTTATTCTTAATGGTTACCCAATTTATTTGCCTATAGTCTACACACAATCTTAAGGAGCCGTCCTTTTCTTAACAAATAGGATTGGTGTACCCCAAGGAGCTGTACTAGGTCTGATGAATCCCAACTTCAACATATCATCTAGTTGTACCTTCAGTTCTTGCAATTCTGCAAGTGCCATGCGGTAAGTGGACAAGGAAATAGGACTAGTCCCCGGCAACAGCTCTATGCAAAAATCAATCTCCTTTTTCGGAGGAAGTCCTGGTATTTCCTTAAACACATCAGAAAATTCACTGGCTACAGGAATTTCTTCTAGTGTCAACTTCTTTCCTACTTCCACTTCCATGGATCCCAGCATGTTGTAAAGAGTTAGATCCTTTTTACGGCCATCAAAGGCAAAAGCTTCCTTTCCAAGAGGGTGAAAAGTTATCACCTTTCGATAACAATCTATATTGGCTCGATACAAGGCCAATAAGTCCATGCCAAGAATGGCATCGAACTCCCTCATGTCCAAGACGATTAGGTCCACTACTAACACTGTATCCCCAATATGAAATTCACAAGACTTAACATATTTTATTCAACCTTGTAGTTCCCCCAACTAGGTTAGCTGCTACCAAATCAGTCTCTATGCATTCACTATCCAAACCCAACAACATAATACATGATGCAGATATAAAGGAATGTGTAGTGCCCGAATCAAATAAAACAGTTACTGGGGTGTGAAATAAAAGTAGAGTACCTTCCACCATAGCATTCGATGCATTGCCATCTCTAACTGTTGCTATGAAAACTTGGCCTTGAGGTGGAGGTGGTAAGAGAGCTGGTGCATTACCTCCCTACCTAGTAGATGGTGGTAAGAGAGCTGGTTAGAGCCTACAACAATCATAGATGATGTCATAGGAACAAGACTCCATGTCTGGGTTTTGTAGAGTGCTTCAAGCTCTTCTTCCATTGCTTTAGTCCATCCAGGGTGCTTTAGAGCTGACTTGATAGTTTTTGGTTCTTTAGGTAATGAAGCATATTCATGAAGTAGAGCATATCTGGGATTTGGTTTTCGAATTCTAGATTTTTCTCTAGTCTACATCTGATGTGTGACAATGGCATGATCAGATTGAACTATATCTGAAGACTACACATCCAAGATAGCTTCAACAAGTGGTGGTTCATGAGCATTAACAACCTCAATTATTTCATCTGCACCATGTGGTGTAACATGTGACTCCAAAAAATTTGGAGAGTCATTGATCTCCTCTTCATCCAAGATAGTTTCAACAAGTGATGGTTCATGAGCATTATCAAATTCACGTATTTCTTCTGCACCATGTTGTGTAACATGTGACTACAAAAAATTTGGAGAGTCATTTGTCTCTTCTGTAGCATGTGACACCAGAAAATCAGCAACTGATAAATCCTTACACAAGGGTGCATCTGTTGGTGGAGTTTTAGTTGGTGTTTGTTGAGAAGCATATTGTGTTTCAGTAGAACTAGGTAGTGTGAAGGGGTGCCATTCACGAAAGGTATTTACACAGGATTCGGGATTAGCTTGAGTAGTGACAGATTGTTTAAAAGGCATAGTGGCTTCATCAAAAACAACATGTCTCGAAATTATTGTTTTTCGAGTGGAGGGATGATAACATCTATATCCCTTGTGTCTATCACTATAGCCCATGAACACACATGGTAATGACTTGGGATCAAACTTATTGTTTTTAGTATCCCATATATACGGGTAACACTTTGAACCAAAGACTCTAAATGACCCATAGTCTGGTTGTTGATGGTGAAGCAAAAAACAAGGAGATTGCCAATTAAGAATAGCAGAAGGAATACGATTAATCAAGAAAACTACAGTGGTGAATGCTTCTACCCAGAAAATTTTTGGGACATGGGCATGAACCATCATTGTCACTCCAAGCTCTCGGATGACCCTATGCCTCCTCTCTACTACCCCATTTTGTTCGGGTGTATAGGGATAAGATATTTGATGGACAATACTCGATTGCTTCATGTGATTTTGAAAGCGTTGATTCACAAATTCTCCCCCTTCATCGGTTTGGATCACTTTAATATGCTTCTCATATTGGCGTGTGACATATTTTTCGAACAACACAAATTGATCATAGAAATCTGATTTCTGTTTCAAGGGAATAAACCACACATATTTTGTAAAATCATCAATAATAGCAGCATAGAATCGAAACTGATTAATAAAGGCTAAAGGGGCTGGACCCCATAAGTCAATATGCAGCTTATCAAAAACAACATTAGTCTTAGAAGATGATAGAGAAAAAGGAAGCTTGGACATCTTCCCTATTTGACAACTTTCACACACAATGTGTGCTTCTTTATTGGACACCACTCTAATTAAACCAGACTTGCGAAGATGATCAACTACGACTGCTTGAGGATGCCCAAGCCTCTGATGCCATAAATTCTCATCAACTGCTCGAAACCATGTGGAGAAAAATGCAACTGGGGAGGCTCGAATTGTGTATAAATTACCCTGTTTTGTTTTGCTCATCAGCACCCTTTGTGTCAAACGGTCCTTAATCACAAATTCTTTGTTAGAGAACTCACAATTAACAAAATAATCAAAGGTAAGTTGACCAATAGAAAGTAAACTCCTTTCTAAATCTGGAACAAGCAGGACATCAAATAAAATAACTTGAGAAGAACTCGAATCAATAAAAGCATCACCAATATGTGTTATGCGCAGATAATCCCCATTACCAACAAGCACATGATCTAAACCAGTATAAGGGCGTAGATTATGAAGAATACCTTCCTGAGACGTCATATGAGCAGATGCTCCAGTATTTGAGATCCATTCCTCATCATTTGCCTCATTATCAAGGCTAACTGCTACAAATGCTTTTGGCACATTGTCAGGTTGAATAGAATGATTGAACCTGTGGCAGCAACGAAGAGCATGGTGACCTCGTTTATCACAGTTCCTACTAAAAGCTCAAGCTAATAGTAGGGGCGAACTTTTATATGTTTAATATATTCCATAACACTCCCCCTCACATGTGGGCTGGGCACAAAACCATTTTAGGGAGGCCCTACACGTGGAATATTTTTTCTCAACGGGTGGAGTGGAGGTTTGAACCCAGGACCTGGCGTTTGCTTAAGGCTCCGATACCAAGAAGAAAAGAATGATACGATGGTTTTGAAATCTCACCACATTGTCCTCATGGGTGGTATATTGTATTTATAATTGTATAGTTTACAAGGAAAGAATGAATACAAGGAAAGATTGAATACAATCAGAGCCAAAATCAAGGAGAAGATAAGTTGGAGCTACTGTCACATTGGATTATTGATATTGCTGCTATCATCTTGGGATTTCCTTATATTAGAATCTGAAATTAAGGCTGAAGTTGATGCAGAGTATATTGCAGAATCAATACTGTCAATAAATAGATCATGTTGAATTCTTATTTTCTGAATTTTTTACATCAATTTATTCCATCTAGTGGGGAAGTTGCATTGATTTGATGTTGATCGGAATGTTCTAATCAGAGTTGGTGGTAACTTTTAGGATACCATTGAATCAGTTAAATGCATAGCAGCAAAAAGCTCTTCAATTTTGAGTCTTTTAATTATACAAAGGGAGAACTAATTGAAGGTGGTCTCCTTAAAATGAGACACACTAATAACTTGCCTTCATTAACTTGAAATATTCTTCATTAATTATAGGTTATGTTGTAGGATAAAATCTTGAAGTTTGTTTGGGTAGTAACCTTGGTTTTGAAAGTTTTCTTTTGGTTCAGACGTGTAGTTTCTTTGGACTTCACTAATTAGCTTATGTTCTGAAAAATGAGGTTATTGATTTCTGGGGTCTTTTTTCCTTCCTTTTTTTTTTTAAATTTTATATGAACTGTTTATCTTTTTTGCAAGTCCATATAGTTATCAACTGTCTTATACTAACTGAAAAATGCAGGTAAGTCCATATAGACATGTGAATTGTCTAAAGACTTACTTTTTTGTAGTGCAACCCTGCCTTAGTCGAGAGAAATGGATCATCACCAAAATACCACGAGAGTGCACTGTTCCTAAAGGTGGAGATCTTTGGACTTACCTTGCATGCAGGGGATTTGATGCTTAGACCTTGGCCTTCAAACCATATTGGAGTAACCTTCAAAACTGTTGAACCAACAGTTCCGTAGTGAGTGACTTTAGTATACATAGGAGGACGATAAATTAGTCTGTAGGGTCCAATCAAAAATTTTCCAATAAATTAAATAAACCTCCCATGAGAAATGCACTAATCACTCATACCTTGCTTCAAGTTTTTAAAGTAAGTAACACTTTCTTCCTTCTCAGGTCACGTAACAAGTCAACGTGGATTTTATATTTAATTTTACTTAAATAAGTTCTTGTTTATTAGAAAACTACCCTCTTTTTCTTTCTTTATCAGAAATTACCTGTTATTTTTCTTTTCTCATTTTTTTAAACCTCCTAAGGTATTAATTTAAAGAATAAATTTGTTTTTTTATGCTTGAATATTATCAATATTAGACATCTTCATAAAAAATATGGATGGCAATTTTATAGAGGAGCGGTGAGTGTGATATATCTATAAATCTTTTGAGGAAATTATTATTTCAAAAACATGCGAAAGAAGTATGTGTAATCAGTTGAAACCTCAAGGGAGACTCTTGTAATTTGATCGAAAATTTTATTTATCGCTTTCGTTAGGCCATTAAACTAGATTGAACCGACTAAAACCAATTAAAACATAACATAATGCATTTCCTCTAAAGCAGGAATCTAGTGGTGCCATCAAACCACTGGAAGGGATTTGTTTTGGGATGTCAGCCTCCTACTAAAATGGGGCATCCATCTGCACATTTCACAGTGGTAATAGGAGATACTGGTCTCGTCCAGAAAATGATATCTTGCAGAAGGTTTCTCAACCACTCTACCTCTCCACCAGCTAGCTCTAAAGCTATTAAGTTAGATTCCATGTTGGATTTAGCATTACAAGACTGTTTCATGATTTCCATGAAATAGCCCCACCTCATAAGATATGTAAAAATTTATCCACTAGTTGAGCTAGACTCATCATGCTTAATCACCCAGTTTGGCATCACAATAGGCCTCCAAAACTGAAAGATATCCTAAGTATACAATCCATAATGTATCGTACCGTTTAGGTACCTCAATACCCTAACTAATATGCTCCAATGCTCATAGTTGAGACAATGTGTGTGTCTACTCAATCTTCCTACTACATAAGCAAAATCAGGTCTAGAGCAGTTCATCAGATACACTAAGGAACGAACGACTCTAGCATACTCTATCTCCGAGATACTCTCACTAGAGTTCTTCCTTGGATGTATGTTAGCATCATAAGGTGAGGATAGAGGATCAGAATCAAAATGTCCAAACTTCTTTAAGATTTCCTTTACATAGTGTGATTGGGTTAATGTAATATTGCCTGACTCCATAATGATCATGATGTCTAAAATGATATCAGCTTCTCCTAAATCCTTCATATCGAATTTAGAAGAAAGAAATTGCTTAGCATGAGTTACTATTTCTAAATTAGTACCTATAATAAGCATATCATCTACATATAAACACATAATCACACGAAAGTTATTATTAGATTTAGAATACACACACTTATCAAAATACTTTATATGAAAACCATTTTCAATAAGCACATTATCAAAACCCAAATTAATCTTACGGATGGATGGCAACAACGGCGAGCATGATTTAGAAGCGCCCTAGGCACAACTACAATATAGTGTATCTCACTTTTGGGGCTATGCTCCTTTTAGTGCACATCACTACTAATAAACAAGAGAAAGTTTTGATAAACTTACAATGTATGAGACTATTGTTTCTACATAAGACAAACACAAAAGACAATATTTTGAGCCCTTTCAAAATTGCAAAAACACAACAAAGAATAAGACCTAGAGAGAATATGGTAAATAGTGGTGGAGGGCTAGAGGTTGTGCGATTAAAGCACTGAGTTTACAAGGTGCTGTTAGTCCAGTTTGTTTATCATCAACTCCATGTGCAACTTTAATTCAATCCCAATGAAACAATATACACACACACACACACACCCATCCAAAATTTGATACACAATGCACTCTGGCAATTTATACATATCGATTTATTTGTTTATTTATTTATTGCTGGAATTAATACACTCTAGACTTCTACTACATTGTACCATGAAATATTGTTACTGAATATCTACAAATTAAACTTATGATAAAGGCTGCTCTTCAGTCATCATCCCTCTTGCAAGTCATCTTCATGGCAAATCTTCATGTCGCAGGCATTTTTTGTCGGATTTTCTCGCACATACCACAATAGTAGCATTTTGTGATAAAGGCTTCTCTCCAGTCATCATCCCTCCTACAAGTCATCTTCATGGCGAATCTTGGTGTCCCAAGCATCTTTTGTTGGATTTTCTCACACATAGTAGCAATGGTAGTCTATTACGTGCCTAACCATTGCTCCAAAAGCACCAAGGCTTATGCTGACGTCCACAGCAGCCCACTCTATCGACATTGACCCGATGGTAACCATTTTTCTTTTGGCGGCTCCACTTATTTATTAGTATTCAATGACTTAGCACCATGCCCATACATAATACCAAGGCATTTTAGTTCAGCCTATAGGTGGCCCCTCCAAGACTCGAATCCAGGGCATGGTGGTTATCTCTGATACCATTTGTTACATGCCTAACCATTGCTCCAAAAGCCCCCAAGCTTATGGAGACTTCATTGGTTAAGCACTCAACATTTAGGATCGTAACACAGCCCTTACTATGTGCGGCCGAGATCCGGACAAAAGCGGTGAGGCGCTTCCACATACATCTATGGGCAGAGTTTGACCATTGCCTCCACCTTTATTTTTGAGAACAATCATAATAGAGTGGCTTAGTACAATAATAACAAAAGGAAATTAATAAGTGCTCTTGCATATTTACGCTATAGCCATAAATCTTCAACTAATTCTTATGATAATAGTATACTATTGCTCTTTATACCCAAATTACTATCAGCTTGAGATTGAAGAGTAAATAACCTCTAATTTCTCAAGAAACTTCACTTACAAATTACAATATCTATATATATTTGTATACTGTCTACGGTTCGTAGAAGGACAAGATCTAAAAATGATGATAGTCACTGTTTATGGGAATTTCGGTGAATCTCCGTCCGATTGTTTCGGATGGAACAGAGAGAATGACGATTAAGAAGATAATGCAAAGGAAAAGAGAAGCCTTGTGAGCCATGATTATATGTTGTCGTTGATGAGAGGAGCACTGAACCTTCACCTCCTTTTATTTCTGCATGTGTAGATGAGGTCAAGCGCCATTGGAGAGAAAAAATTGGCAAGAGTGACTTTAGTAGTCTATCCGACAAATAAGACGGTGTTTGGGAACGTGTTCAGAAACCGTTTTCGGGTTTTAAACACAGAAACCAAAAACGTGTTTGGTTTTGATTGTTGCCAAACCGTTTTTCAGAAAAAACGGTTGAAAAACAACCCTGTTTTCAGAAACCCAAAATTTCCATTTCTAGAAACGACGAAATGTTTTTTCCTTTGATGGCATTTTTGTAATAATTTATTTCTTTTCTCTTCGACACTTTTATGTCTTGTCTCTCTACTTCTCACGAAATTCATCTTCCTCACAAGCACGACATCTCAAAGGTCTCATCTCTCTATTGCTGATCACCTTTTCCTTCCTAACAACCTTCATTGCCACGCTTTTTCCGATCTGTATATTCCTGACAAGGTAAACTTTTGCCAAAGTTCCATGGCCGAAAAGCTGACCGAGATCGTACTTGCCGCGGAGCACGTTCGAGTTGGAATTATCTTTACACTTCTCTACCATTAATTGAAGAATCTCTGAGATCCGAAATCGGTTTGAGGCAAGTCACAGGAAAACAAGGGAGGCCGAAGAGTTGGAAGAGGTCAGAGAAGCCAAAATCTACCTGTCTTCAACGTGTTTCCGGTAGCAAGTTCTGCCTCCAATGAACTTCTTTGCTCTTCTTCCAGAATCAGGGTTCGGAGGAAAGCTCATCTTTTTGCATTCCTGAGATATACAAAACCTAAGAATACAAAAGCCCCCGAGCGAAACAAAGTGAGAGAGTCGGTTTCGTTGTTACTTGTTAGAAGGAGAGAAAGATTGGGTAATCAAATTCCGATTCTGCCCTTGCTTGACCTTAAAATTCCCATTTTAGATTTGTCTAATTACAAATCTAACCTTCTACGTTGTATTTGGCAGTCACTTTGAGGGAACTTCTCATAGAAAATTTGTTATAGTTTAATAGGCTTGCAGGTTGTATAGCAATGCATATTTGTTGATTTTGAAGACTTGAATTGTTTTTTTTTTAATAAATTGTTATCAAACGGGTTTCTTGTCACCTGTTTTCAAAAACCCAAAAAACAGTGATTGTTACCAAATGGGTTTCTTATCACTTGTTTTCAAAAGCCCAAAAACAATTGGAACTGTTTTTAGTTTTCAAACTGCTTTTAAAAAAACGTTACCAAACAGCCTCTAAGTCACTCCATGGTTTGAATCAAAATTGTGCATTTATCGGTTTTGTTAGGCCATTCAACCATATTGAACCGACTATAACAAGTTCAAACTAGTCAAACCCCCGTATGAACCACGTTGATCCTGACCTTCTCCTTTGGATTGTTTTCAATTAAATGGTCAACTTTTGAATCTATTTCCTTTGGCCCCTTTTATTTTTGCTCCCTCAATCACCACGCGCCACGCGTCCCCAAGTAACTGCTTGCAGTAACAACTTTGGTTAAGAATTACTTTACCAGCTTATGACCCAAAAAAAAAATTTTACTTTGCCAGCTTGCATCCCAAGGCCCCACCATAAGGCTGTGTTTGGAACCCTGGATTTGAGAAGAAAATGCTAAAATTTTCTTTTCTCTTGTTTTGTTTATATGAAGGAAACTGAGATTTTCTTTCCAAATTTTCTCTCAATCTTTCTCTCCAATGTAAAAAATTTTCTCCCCAAAAGGGTAGGAATTTTGAAAGAAAAGAAAATTCACCATCACTTATCACTATTCACACCACCCACCCACCTCACCACTAGCACCATCCACCACCACCACAACTCACCACCCACCACCACCACCACCGCCCACCACCACTCACCAGTGCCAACCACCACCCACCACCACCACCACTAGCTGCCACCACCACCCACCACCACTTGGCACCACCACCACCCATCAGCCGCCACCACTGCCCACCACCACCACTAGTCGCTGCCACCATCACCTGCCAACACCACCACCCACTGCCGCTCGCCACTACCAGCCGCCACCACCACCCATCGCCACCCGGCACCACTGCCCACCACCCCAACCCATTATCTTACTAAATATATTTTTCTTTTCTTCTTATTTCTCATCTCATCCAAACATCAGAAAAGGAAAGAAAATCAGTAATTTTCTTTTCTTTTCTCTTCTTTTTTTTTTCGTTTTTAGCTTTCTTTTCTTTTCTCCCCAAATCCAAGGCTCCAAACACAACCTAACTGTCTCTCTTTCTATCTCTCGCCTCTCTCCCTATACTATCTCTCCCCCTCGCCTCTCTCCATCTGCTCTCTCTTCTCTTCAGCTCTCTTTCTCCCTCTGTCGCCCCTCTCCTCTTGCTCTGTCTCTCTCTCTCTCTCTCTCTCTCTCTCTCTCTCTCTCTCTCTCCTCTTTTTACTGGTCGTTCATTAACATGACATAGCAAAATGTAAATCTATGGAAATGGTACACAGGGATTGAATGGCTCAAAAGATAGATTCAAAGTTGAATTAAGTGGCAAAAGAATAGATAAAAAAAAAAAAAAACGAAAGTGGTTAACATATAAATAAACGCCCAAAGAAAGCATCGAAGGAGGGTTATCTCTGCAATCAATGTTAGCCTTGGCAACTAACTCAATCTCATCCTTCTTCTTGATTGCATAACTGTCATCAAAACCTTCTATTAGTTTAAGCTGTATGAGTTTGTTAAGCAATAATATTTTGGAAATTAGAAAAGAGTATTAGTGATTAAAAAAAATAAAGAAAAAAAATCTTAAAGGTAAATGGTTACTGTGTGATTCTATGCTAATTGAAACTCCATGCCATATCAATATCTAGTAGTTTTTCCTTTTACATGACATAAGCCTTGTCCAGGAGCTTGGTATCGCTGTCCTTTGTTCCAGAACTTTCTTCAAGCTCTAGAATCCTTAGAAAAGTTTAGTAAAACAAAGTATACTTATATGATTTCAAGATTAAGGAAACAAATACTACATTCATGAAATTAAACTAAAGCAAGTGGTCAATATGTATTTGTTTGTGATAAAACTCGTAAATACTTGTCAAATTACCTCTTTTGATTTTGTGGATCAATAAGATGGTGTTCCAAAACACCATCTTATTGATTTGTATTTGTGGCAGTGTTGTGGATCAATAAGCTGGTGTTCTCTTGTGGTTCAATAAGATGCAATTTTATTTATGAGTGGTTCAGTACTTGCTTTGATCCACAAATACAGTGATCCACAAATACAGTACTTGTGGATCAAATAGGATGCCCTGTGTAATTTAAAAGGTGTCACTAGTTGATTTCCTTTGGTCCCCAACAGTAATTTATTTTTTGCCAAAACAACTCCAAAACAAATTGACCCCCTTGAAATTAATTAAAAAACTAAATAGAAAGAGACTGCCAGGGTCTAAGAGGCAACAACGTGATGGAATGCCTGAGCTCCAATTCTGACGAAGTCTCCTAGATGCAGAAAGAAAGTGACAGCTCTCCTTGCAGATTTTAGTAAAAACAAAGTCAGCTCTCTCCCTACAGATCTTGGCAAAGGAGAAAGATGGCAAAGCGAAGTGGGAGAGAGAAATGAGAGGGATGAAGGAAGAAAAAGGAAATAAAAAAGGGCGGGAGAGTGAATTCGCTCTTATGGTGGGGCCCTTGGGACGCAAGCTGGCAATACAAGCAGTTATGGTGGGGCCCTTGGGGGACGTGTGGCGCGTGGTGATTGAGGGAGTGAAGACACCCCAAATTGCACTACAATACAAGAAAACAATAAAAATATGTTTAAAATATTTTCATTGAGCTTTGACATGTGTCAAAACCTCAAAAACTCAATCAAAATGTACTGCCCGCACATATAGTGCGGATTTTGTTAGATTTGTTCTGTCTGCATATAGTATGCGGATTTGCCCGCATACCTAGTGCGGGTGAAGTCATGCTTTCTTCATGCACGCAAGTGAGTTGCCATGTGGCTTCTAGAAGCCTTGGCCGTTAGGCCACGTCGGCAACGCACATGGTGTGTAACTGAATCTCACCCACAGTTATAGTGTGGTCTTCAGAGGTTTTGGTCGTGCCCACATATAGTGTGCAGTTTGAACTAAACTGCATTGTGTATGCGGATGCGCTCATTTTGCGCAATCTCGTAAAGGCTCGGGATCTGAGCCTTATTTATGCATCTTACCTCTCTCTGGAAGACTTGATCTCCTTAGTTTGCCCTCCGAAACTTCTGGATTTACTCTAATTCATGCTTTAGGCTTGAATTGGAATAATCTAGAATTCTATTTTGGCATACCCTTGGGTCTTTTATACCCTTGGCTTTGCCTATAAATAGAAGGGCTCTCCTCTTGCAAAGGGCTGACAATCTGAAGCTTGAAGTGCTCTTGAAGAAGAAGGGGAACTCTGCCCAACTCTCTACTCAACTCTCTCAAGCTACCAAGGTAAGCTCCAAAGCATTCCCTTTTCATTTTACTTGCACTCAAGCACTCTCTATTTCTACCTTTCTGTAGTATAAGGCCTTGTGTGTGTTTGGAACTCCAAACCACACTCAAAGTACCTCAAGCACCCTCTTTAGCCGTAAAACGTGAAGAGAGAGCTAGGGGAAACGAGTGTTGGAATGGAACCTTAGGCTTAGAACCACTCTTGAATGATACAAATGTGTGTTCATATTGATTTTGTGTATGAATGCTGTTTTGGAGTGATTTTGTTTTAAATCTGGAGAGAATACATGAATCTATGTTCTCCATAGCATTAGATCCCAATTTTCTCCTAAAAACCTGATTTCCAATACAACCACACACGTATATCACTTGGTTTCTATCAAAAATAGGCTTAGATCTTGGATCCACCATGCTCAATATGGTAGATCCGAGATCAGAAGCCTTAGAACAATCTCTTAGGACTTCATGAGTTAATTTCAAATGATTTCATCTTCAAGAGAAGACTCCATGATCTAATCTCTTTATTTTGAGCTTTTTGCCTCAATGTGGGAAGATTTGGCTCCACCTCTCCAATAAATGAGAGATTTGAGCTCAATCCATGCCCTAAATCTTCCGGGTGTTTGTCAACTCATTTCGAGTATTCTTAGTCCAAATCGGTTTAGTCAAATGTATACACCCACTGTTTTGGCTTGTTTTTACTCAAAGTTTTTGAATCTGGACTGAACCTGTACCATGTTTTTAATCATTCATAACTCCGTCATTTGGATGAATTTTTGAATGATTATAAAGATATGTGATAGGTGAATATGTCTAGTTTTTGCCTATAAAATTTGAGCAATTTACATGATGCCGATTTTTGATACCATTTGATCGAAATTGATAGGTCAGATTGCTGAACTTGTCATTTTGATTGAGCACCAAAGGCTCATTTTAACTCCGATTTGAGTGATTTTAATCTCTAAGTTTTCCTTTATGAGTCTACTTTCAAAGCCAATTGGTTTCAAGAGTTTTCAATTTGATTTGAGTTCTGTGTGTTTGGTTGACTCTGAACTGCTCAGTAGCAGAAAACAGAGTTAATCTGTGATCCTCTAGGCATGTTCGAGAGGGCACACGAGTCACAAATGGATGAAGTTTTGTGTGAGGCTTATTTCATGTGAAAGATGGCATCTCATAATTCATTCATGTAAATTTTCAAGGATTTATATGGAGCCAATCTACTCAAATAGGTTTTCAAAGTTGCCTACTTGTCAATTTTACAGATTTAGAACAGTAGATTTCAAACAAGTATATCTCTTTTGATTTTCATCAGATTGGATTGAATTTTTTACTGAGTCTTCTACTTTATACCAGCTTTCAAATGGTTTTGGTTTCATTCAATTTGAGTTTGAATCGAATGGTTTATTAATGATTGAAGTTTTCAAGCTCCTATAGCTTCATCTTCTATTAATTTCTTTAGATTTGTTTTAGCTTGTTTTTCTCCAATTTTTACTTTGATTTCTTACTTGATCATGAAGTCCTAGAAGGGGTACATCCATAGAGAGAGTCCAAGATCAATTGGACTACTCATATGGAGAAATCTTAAATGTGTTTGTCTCTTTTCAAGCACTTTTTGAATGTTTTTGTTAGCAAGCAATTATTTGAGCATGAACATCGTATGACAACCACCTTGAGTGGATGAGTAGGGGTGCCTAACACTTTACCCTACTTATAACCTAATCCCCTTACCTGATCTTTGGATTTAACTATGAACTGTAGCTACTTTTAGCTCTATTTTTTCCTTTTTTTATGATCACTTTGGTGTCCATTCACACCTTAACTTGAATGGTGACGACTCCAACTTTTTGTCAAACCCCATGTGATGATTATGAAGTCACTTTGGTGATTTTCCATGTTTCACACCTAACCATTATAGAGAAAGGCTGCGTTTGTTTCGATGTAAAATCTAATGCGGAAAATGTTTTCGGGGTAAAGTGGGGTTTTCCAGTGTTTGTTTCCATGTAAAATACAATATAATGTAAAATAGTTTTCTTTAAAAATAGCAATTTTCTAGAAAACGACTTACCGTTCAATATCCCGTATGTTGTTTTCCGGAAAACAAAATCGCGGTCGTATCTAATCTGTTGCCTAAAAAAACAAATCCACGATTGTTAACTTCTCTTCTTCGCTACAGGAGCTTCCCTTCTATTCGGTTCTCTGTTCTCGCTACTCTTTGTTCTCTGTTTCATAGCTATAAATCAAGAGTTCCTTTCTCACTCCAACGGTTTAAGGTATGTATTTAACCTTTTTTTTTTCTTTGCTCATATGTAATCTTTGTATGCATTCGTCTGTTTTAATGGGGGCATTGAAATCTTTTATCAGAAAAAGTGTTCTTTGTATGCATTTGTCTGTTTTAATGGGGGCGTTGAAATCTTTTATCAGATAAAGTGTTCGAGTTTCGGTTCATTTGTTTTAATGGGGGCGTTGAAACCTTTTATCCTTTTATCAGATAAAGTGTTCGGGTTTTGGTTCATCTGTTTTAATGGGGGAGTTGAAACTTTTTATCACATAAAGTGTTCGAGTTGAAAGTTCATCTGTTTTAATGGGGGCGTTGAAACCTTTTATCAGATAAAGTGTTCGAGTTTTGGGTTTTTTTAACTCTTGATTTCTTCGTCTTCCTCTGGAACCAAGCCAATCCCTCTTGTTAACTGGGTAATCCTAGAACTCATCAGCAACACGTTGTGAAACCAAGTTGGGCCACTCTTCCACAGATTTTATTCTTGCTGTTTTCCGTTCCATTGTTTTTATGAGCTCCGATTGGGAATAAAAGCTCCAGCTGATTTTACCGCCATGGCGGAATCGATTGCACACATTGTCCCCGATATTTCGTGTGGAACCCCTGTTGAGTGTATGACTGAAAGAGACGAAGTCCACATTCTCTATTGTTTTTTATTTATTTTTGGTAAACCACATTCTATACTGTTGGTAGTCCACATTCTCTACTGTTGGTATGAATGAAAGAGACAGAGTCCACTGTGAACAACAGTACTTTTGGTCATGTTCACATTCCCCAGAGTCCACATTCAATGTTGAAACATCTTTATTGGTAGTGTTCAACACTGAACTCACATTCCCATCCCATGCCCTCTCTCCTTCTTTATTGATGAAAGAAAACTTTGATGAGGATTAGATTGTAGTTTCTTCACCCCTAGTTTTCCAAAATTCTCCTTTCCATGTCTCAAATTTCTCCCATCCCTTGTTGACATTTGTGATCTTTGGTCATAGTTTGTTGAGAAGCTTTGCTTATTTCCCTATCTGAAGTTGAATCTAGAACCCAAGCATAAATCCCAAGCAACAATAACTTTGATCCGTTCTCTCAAATATTTATTATAAATTTAGCACCCAAGCGTAAACTCCAACTGATTTGGGGTAGAACTTTTTCCACATTTGATATTCAAATATTTATTATGAATATATGTATTATGTATATATCTCCAAACTTGTGCATGTATATGCTTGTGACAAGGGACAGAAAGACTGAGGAGGAGGTTGTATTTTTTTTTGTTTTTGGTTTTTTTGCTGTCTTATGGATTTTATTATTATAAATGATTGTAGATGAATGGTGGTGATTATAAATGCTATAGCCGTGTTGCTAAAGCTATAACTGAAGCATTTGAAGTTGAATGCCAAACTGGACATGTGATCAATCATTACAGAACTACCAAAGCATTATGGAGTAAAATACAAGAAGTCCGTAATAATTCTGGGTTTGGATGGGATGAAGATGCTAAAGTTATCAAAGCAGGACCAAAGGAATATTCTGAATATGTTAAGGTATGACAGGGTGTGATTTTATATTATTTATTTCCCTTTCATAACTTATTTATTAATAATATGATACATATGTAATCATCTGTTGTTTTGAAATCAGGCACATCCTACTAAAGCACAATTTTTGAATAAGCCAATAGAAATGTACGAGGAGATGGCTCTTGTTTGCGGGGATGATCATGCAAGAGGAGATTTTACCAAGAGCTTTTATGACACAGAAACCCCAATTGAATTGTGTGATGAAGATGAAAACAAGCTTGTTGATGACGTCAATGGTATCAAAGATATCATATTTGACACACAGACAGACAAGCAACAACATTAAAAAAATTTGGCAGAAAAGGAAGTCAGAAAACATGGAAAGCGAAGGCGTTCTTCAAAAGGCATGGAAGAAAAAGTTGAAATAATGGCAATGCAAATTGGAAAAGTTGCAGAAGCAATTAATGAGCTATCTGGCAATCATATTACTAATGTATTATATGAAGAAATAATGAAGATTGAAGGCTTTGAGGATACATTTCTTGCATTAGCTTTTGATTATCTTGCGTAATACAAAGACATTGCACAAGCATTTCTGGCTAAGAATGAAAGGCTTCGTAAATATTGGTTGCAGAAATTTGACCCAAATAAAATGATATGAAGGAAGCACTAATTGTTAGATTGTCTTTAGTACTTACATGTCTTAGTTAATACTTTATTTTATAGTAATTGATGCAGGCATTTGAAATTGTTATTTTTCAGTAATTGTGACTATGGTTTTATTTTAATTGACTAAGAAAGTTGTTAGTTATTATTTAGAATTTAGAATTTTATGTTTTTTAAATTGTTTATGTAGATTTTTTTAATGAAACTTTGATTGATCAAAATTTTTTGAGCCTACAGGTTAGAGCAAGTTTCAGGTCATTTTCTTTGATTTTTTCATTTGTTCCAAACAGAGGAAAATGAAAAACTCTCATTTTCAAGTTTATTTTCCAATGATTATCCAAACACTTGAAAAACTTTGATTTTCCTGAAAACATTTTCCGATGTAAAATTTTTTCCAACGGAAAACATTCTACATAAAAACAAACGGAGCCAAAGTGTGGAACTACAAACCTAATGACATATAGAGAATGCATTTCTTTTGGTGCCAATCAACTAATACAAGTATTTGAATGAGTTTTTATGAAGACCCAGTCAAATTTCTGACCATTGACCCAAAGTCAAGTTAGACTTGGTCCATAGTCCTCTACAAGCCATGTTATGATTGGGGTTGGTGCAGGATAAACTCCAAATCTGCACACACCATATTATGGTTAGTGGATGGCTTGGATTAGATGGTTTGAAGGGTGAAGATTTGATCTCACTGAATATGGGTATCTTGGTATTTTACCCTGAGGGAGATTAGGGTAAATAGGTTTGATCTAATCCCAATTGGGTATTTTGGCCAAAACGTGAGAACTTTGAGAAGAGGTGAACACGTAGGGGGTTGTTGGGTGGAAGAGGAAGAAAGCTAACCTAAGGGATTCGTGAGGTCATCGTGGTGTTTTGACTTCCTGATCGTACCAGGTAAGTGGTTTTAATGGATTCCCCATGTCTAATGTGCTTCTATTCTTGTTGCTTTATTAGGGTTTCGTTCTTATAAATACATCCGAATATTTTGTTTATTTTTTAATATACTACTAGAACCCTAGGTTTACATTTCTTGTGTAGATTTCTCTTATGCTTATTTAGTGCATGAGTGGCTTGGATTTATTGTATTTGGTATTAACCTATTCATCTTTTACAACTGTACCATGTTAATCGTTCTGTGTTAGATGAGAAGTCTATGTTTTAATTGCTCTGTTGAACGATTTCGATATGGATTCTTCTTAATTGTCTTTTAGTGAAAAAAAAATAAAAATAAAATAGAGATAGAATTGATGATGTGTGGGACGATTGAGTAAATGGGTTGTTCTAGATTTGTCCTTCAGTGAATAAAAATAAAGAGAAGGGGATTATATTCTCCGTTTTGGGGTTATGTTCTCGGTTTTGGATTTGGTGCAATGGGTTTAAATCTTGGAATCTAGTATACCGTTATTAAATTTTAATTGTGTAAACTCATTGGGAAAATCTTTGGATACTATTTATTATTAATATTGTATTGGTAATTAGATCAAATTAATTATATTAAGGTGAACTAAACTCTTATAATCTATTATTAAATGAGCATGTTCCTATATTGATATTTTGCCAAGTTATATAAGATGGATAGTTTGCATGCTGGTCATGTGGAGTGCTCCACTTAGTGAGATGTGTTTCTCATCCCATTATTTAATTATTTTTCAGGTTAGAACTAAGGACATTGCCAAGAATAAGAAGTGAGAAGCACTTAAATGATTCGTGTTTTTTTTCTTAATTCATGGTTATTGTGATAGAATCCCATATCATGTTTAGTTCCTAGTGAACCTTGTCTTTTATAATTTAATTATTGGAATTGATGTAAGCAGTTTTAGTCTCATTAATAAGGTTAATTCAATACTTTTCAAAAAAAAAAAAAAAAATTAGCTTTCCATTGTAACTTTGTATGGCAATTTGGGTCTAGTGGTTTCACTTACGAGCAGGGTTGCATTCCAATATTATACCTTATATCACTATACAAGTGTTGCATTTTGAGGTGTGAGAGTTTTACAAAAAATCTATGCAGCTAAGGGGATTGTTTGAACAGCGGTTTATGAACAGTAAAATAACATTCTTTTTTAATATTACAAAATATCATTATTTTTAAATTATCAAGACTTTTTGTGACTGAATCTTAATTATCTTTTAAAGTATCACAAAACTCAATTTCGGTAGCGTTTTTTACACTTGACAATATATCTTTAGTAATTCGAATATTCAATAATTTGATACAAATGAAGTAATTCATTACGAGTCCATAATCACAAAATGGTGTGTTTAGGAGGCAATTTGAGTTTGGGACAAATTATATGTCAAGAATATAATAACATATATAAAGTTCATCTCTACTATCAGCTTGAGCTGCTGGTAGGAACAGTATTCTACATTGTATTAGAGCCAAGTTCCGATCTTGTAATCTGTGGGTTATAGGCTTACCACGCTTCCACTACACAAGATTAAGGTGAGGGAAGTCCATCTCTTATATGATGGGTGAAACAATGGTGAATTCCCAATGTGGAATAAATTCCAACATTATATACAAGGGACTTTAATCCTTTTGGTAATTTTACACCTACAATTCAAAATATTTGTACAATATATAAGGCCAGATTTTTACTCTGGTGTATTTGATGAGAACTTGATTCAAGCAGGAAGAAAGTGGCAACATATCCTTGTTGTAATCTTGACTTTGAATGTCTGTTTCTTTTTTATTTGTTTTGCTTTTGGATTTTATTTACAAAAAGGATTTTAAGTCCATCTCACATTTATCGCTCTGTTCCTTCTTTAGTCCGTGCAAATGTAAGCCCATCTCGTTAGGATGTTGGAAGAATATTTCTTTTGTTGCAACTATAAAGCACTTCTTGATCAGAAACCTAGTTTCTGGCCTTCTTGTGCTCTTCTACATAGAGCACGAATGGAGATATTTGACACAATCCACCTAACCCAAACAGTTTTCCCTTTTTTTAAATGCAGAGAAGCCATACCCACCATGTATAAATTTGCCTATACATGTCCTAAAACATTGTATTTGGATAAAGCAGAGAAGCCACACCTAAAATTAAGACTGTGTTTTGGCCATAGGATAATGTAAAATAATTGCACTACTCATGGTTTAAACAATTATCATTATTTCTGCTAAGAAAAGAGAATGAGCAGATTGCTATGACCATTAGATTACTGTTGTTTCCTGATTGTGGAACTCTCATGAGCTAGTCCCTAAATTGGATTCACTTCCCTTGGGGTAGCCACAATTTTGTGTTTTTTTCCCATCAATTTGTCAAGAAGAAGCATTTGCCCTTACCCCATTTTTGTCGGAGCTAGCCTATTCATCTGTTTCATTTCCCTAATTAAATTGTTACCTTTCCTCCTTGGTTCAGTCCTCCAAGACTCCTGTGTAAAGTCCAATTGACTCCAATATTTCTGAAGTGAGCAACAATAAAGGCACGTATAAGTATTATCTAAGCCATATATATTTCTCCATTGATGTTTTAGGAATCCATCAGAGGCTTACAGATCGAAATACTCACTTTGAAATCTCACAGGACCCAAGTTTGAATGCTTAATTGTATGGAGTACCATCAAAGGCATTTCAAACTGACATTAGAAAAATGGAAATGGAAGCAGACAACCTGAGAATGTGAAATATTTGAAGAGGAAGAAATGTATCAATGAAAGAGAATGACAAGAAAAAAAAATTAAAGATATTTCAGCGAGTTAAATGTTATTGTTACTCAATTCAGAAATATTGGTTCAGTGTGGTTTTGATTTCGGTTTAGAAAACATAAAATTAATTGGTTTTGGTTTTTAGATTATTAAACAGTAATTGTTTGAGTTCAATTTCGAGTTTTATTATACACATATTGGTTTGGTTTCTACTTTTTTTCTTTTTTTTCAAAACCGAACTGTTGTCATCCCTAGTTAGAACATCCTTACTTTTTTCTCTTTTCATTTTTTTAAAACATACAGAACGATCGCATAATAGAGCTGTAAATAGGGTGGGTTATATGGTGAGTTTAGGCTCAATCCAATCTAAGACTTACAAGCCCAAACTCACCTTTGGCCCACCCTAACCCAAACATTTATTGTATGAGTTTGGGCTGGGTTCAGGTTGGCCCTAAAAAAATGTAAATTTTTTAAATTTTCTTTCATTTTTTGCCATGAATGAAAATTTGGAATATTACTAAATTAAAATCGTCAAGAACATGCAATAGCATCCCCATTGGTCCCTTGAATTAAAAAAAAAAAAACAACTTTCATTTTTAAAATATAATGAGCCAATTAGAAGGTCGTTGTAATTGTGGTTGTACACTCCTTGTTGTAGATGATGTGCGTTCAAATATCACATTCAGTGTTTATATGTATATGTGTGTGTATGTTAAATAATTTAGTTGAGAACAAATTCACAAATCTGTTATCAAATATTATTAAAGGTTTTGTTTTATAGTTGATTACATAACTATAAAATGTGAAAAGAAAAAAAAAAAGCATTTATACACATACACATATAAATACTCACTTACAAATATAAATGGGTGTGTGTAAATAAACTCATTCAACTTTGAACTTTTCAGGTTGTATAGCATGAGTTCGAACCCAACCTAAAACTCAATCTCGGGCTACAAATGAAACCCAGCCCAAGGGGGTGCCTTACTTTATATATAATATAGATTATGTATAACAAGGGACAGCCTTTTACTTTAGGGTTAGCAATGGGTCAGATATTTATCCGAAAATGTTGAATTCAGATATGAGATTTGGATCTGTGGTTTGAATACAAATATCGAATTTCGGATCATACCAAATTCAGATTTGAATTCGAATTTTCCCATATCCAATCTAAATAGGATCTGAACCGAAATCAATATATACTATACACAAACCTAGACCAAAGATAGGTTAGACCATTTGTAAACTTTGTATAAATCATGGTTGAACCATCTTTACTCATGTCTTGCTTTAATCTTTTTATGGCTCATTAGTTTTTATGCTAAAATTGATAGTTAAAATTTGTTTTAATAGTTAAAATTGATTTTTGAGTTTCAGGTTCAAATAGGATTGAATTCGGATTTTGGTTTTTTGTTCGGTCAAATATCGAATTTTGATGGTATAATGAATTCAGTTTCAAATTTGAATTTATGTGTAAAAGATCCATTAGATTCCGAATCGAATTTGAATATTGGATTTTTTTTTTTTTTTAGTTTGAATTCAGATTATGGTAGATCCATACTATATTCGACCCATTGCCAGCCGTACTTTTACTCAATGTGACAAATTTTCATAGGATTGAGCATAGCAATTGATTGTAGAAATAATTGAAAGAACACATCGAATGAATTGCAAACGAGGTCTTATAATAATACCACTTCAGTTAGACTATCATCAAACTCCATTCAAACATATACTAATATATTAATGAAAACCATCGATATATGAAACACATCGTATGTCTATATATCGATTTATTTAATTATTTATTTATTTTTTGGTGCAAACCAATCTAGAGACATCTACTGCATCATATAACTGAGATATCATTAATGAAGTCTTACAAATTAAACTTGTGAGGCATCTCCAAGTCATCTTTCATAGCATCTTATGTCAGATTTTCTCAACATTGGCAGCCCAAACTACGGCAGAGAGGAAGTGTCTTTAGTAGCAGTCGGGTAATGCCCACTACTACATTGGGAACAACCCCGGGGGCTTCCAGGTACTCGTATTAATGTCCGATCACTGCGATATTGCTTTCCACCTTCATCTTCAATAACAACCACAACAGAGAGTGTGTTAACATAATTGTGACAAAACGAATACATTTTTCTAATTTACCCCATAATCATAAGTACTCCTCAACTAATTCTTATGATTATATTATACTAGTGCTCTTTATGCCCAAATCACCCAACTTGAGAATGAAGGGTAAATATCCTCAAACTCTTAGGAACAATACGGAAGTAATCTCATATGGTGTCTATGTTTCATAAAAGTGATTCTGGGGTGTTGGTTAAAGTTCAGCATCCTATTATTATAAAAGGAAATAAAGTTACGCTCTAATCAATAACTCAAGTTATTGTTATAGTGGTAAGCTATTGCTCACTGTGGTTGTGGTTGGTTTTGACTGTCTGCCTACGATTCACAGGTGCAAGGAGGGATCCCAGAAAGGTTGTGAGTTTGAGTCTCGCAACGGGCTCTAGGAAAGCATGTGTTCATTCATTGATTTTTACTTGGATTATAAAGTCCTGGAGGTGATACTTCCTCAGAGAGAGTCCACAATCCATTGGACACTTTATGAGGAAAATCATACATATGATTATTTAATTTACATGTTTTGAGTGATCTTTATTTGCAAGCAAGTTTAAGCATGAATAGCATATGACAACCATTTTGTGTGGATGAGTAGAGGTGCCTAACACCTTCCCCTACTTATAACCTAACCCCCTTTACCCAATCTCTGGACTAAACTATAAATTAAAGCTACTTTAGCTTTATTTTCATTTTTATGCTCACTTTGGTATTCATTTATACCTTAAATATAAATAGTAGCAATTCTTGCTTTGTATGAATTCCATGTGATGATTAGGAAGTCACATTATGTGATTTTCCATAGTCTCACACATGGAAATATTTAACAGTGGGCTTCCTACCAAACCAAAGTTCATAGAGAGTCTCAGTACTCCTTTGTCTCAAATAAACCCTATTAATGAGATGACAAGCTATGTTAATAGCTTCACCCTAAAAAATACATGGCCACTCTCCTAGCATGAATAGTTACCCGAGCCATCTCTTGAAGTACCCTATTTTTCCTCTCAACTATTCCATTTTTTTGTGGAGTAATGGGTGCAGAGAACTCTTGATGAATTCCCTCTTCAAGACAAAAATTTTCAAGGGTAGAGTTCTCAAAATCTTTGCCATGGTCACTCCTAATCCTTCCAATCTTAAACTCTTTTTCATTTGAGAGTCTCCTATACAAAGACTTGACCAACTCACCTACTTTTGATCTTTCTTTTAATAATTCAACCCAAGTGAATCTAGAGAAATCATCCACAACTACCAAAATATACCTCATACCACTAGACTTTCTATCCTAGAAGGACCCATAAGGTCCATATGCAATAATTCAAGTGGTCTGTGGGTCAAAAACTCAGAAGTCTTTTTGTGACTTGTCTTAATTTGTTTTCTCAATTGACATGGCCCACACACAGTAGGATTAATTTTCACAAGTTTGGGAAGATCTCTAACAATATCATGTTTGGACAAATTAATCAAGTTTTTGTAATTCAAATATCCTAACCTTTGATGCCACAAATCATGCAAATCAATTTTTGTGCTATTACATACAAAATCAGAGTTAGGGACAACACCATAGCAATTGTCAGGAGTTCTTTCACCTTGAAGCACACATAAGCCATTAGAATCAAACACAGAATATATATTTTTAGCAAATTTAACTTCCATGTTAGAATCACACAATTGAATTATGCTAATTAAATTTGCTTTCAATCCATAAAAAAATAACACATCATGCATAGTAACAGTTCAACAATTATAATCCTCAAGTGACTTAAACAAGGACTTGTCACTACACATGTGATGAGAACAAGCACTATCCACCACATATGACTATTTCTAGCCTTTAATGCTACATGGACTATATTATAAACCAATTTACTTTTTTTCTTACCCAAAGTTATTTGGGTTTGGAGGATTTCATGGTCAAGGAAGCTAATTATTGACTTAAGAGTTTAGTCTGATTTGAAAGCTCTTTGACTTGTTTAAACAAACTCTCTTGAGGCTTTCTAGGAGAGGATTTTCTAGAATTTTGATTTAAGTCCCAACAATTTGGCCTAATATGTCCTTTAATTCCACAATAGTGACAAGTGGGAATAAAATTATTAGATTGAAATCACTTTTTGGGTTGACTCGGTTTTGACCAACTAGATTGATGAACTTGGTTCCTAGCTTTGTTTGTCTTACCCTTGGGTGGAATAGACTTATTATTTCTTTTGGTAGGTAAAGATTTAGTCTTGGAATAGGAAAGTGCATCCTTGTATCCTAATCCTCTTTTGTCAGTCTCTTTTTGACAAATACCTAACATATTGTCCAAATTTGTTGAACCTGTAAAAAAGTTCTGAAGTTGGGTTTTTGTCTTTTCGAACTCTACCTTAAGAGACTTATTTTCATACTCAAGGAATTCAATCTTTAACTTATATTCACCCACACATGAAGTAGACTCTTCAAATTTAGCCTGGAGTTTTTCTTTCTTGAGATCTGCTTCATTAAGCCTTTTAAGAGTGGATTTCAATTGTTTCTTTACCTTCAAACACCTTTTAAAATGTTTGTCATATAATTGTTGCATACTCTCATCATCCTAAGACACACCATGAGAATCTATAGCCTTCTCACTTGGTACAGAGTCTTCAAGTTTACTTGCACCGCTACTTCCCACAATAAAAGTAAATGCCATGTAGTTTGGACTTTCCCCTATAAAAGAATCCTTATTATTTTGGTCAAAATCACTCTCATCATCAGACAGGGTATCATTCATAGGTTTCCCTTAAAGTTTCTTGAAGGTAGGACACTCAGACCTAATGTGTCCAAAACCCTGACACTCATGGCATCTAATCTGTTGAAGTCTCTTCAACTGGGTGTCCTAGGGATTTTTGGAGTCCTTATTCTCAGTTTTGGCCTTAAATTTCTTGCCTTTGCTACTAGAACTCCCTTAGACTTAGGTATTTCATTGCCTCTATTTGGTTTCTGTGAAACATGAAAAATCATTTACGTGACTTCTGAATCATCACACGGAATTATACAAAACATGGAGTCGCCACCATTCAATTTTAAGGTGTGAATTGACACCAAAGTGAGCATAAAAGAACAAAATAGAGTTAAAATAACTCTGATTCATGGTTTGGTCTAGAGATTGGGTAAGGGGGTTAGGTTATGGGTAAATGAAGGTGTTAGACACTCTTACTCATCCACACAAGGTGGTTGCTATATGTTATT
The DNA here is from genome assembly GCA_947561395.2 of Buxus sempervirens. NCBI lineage: Eukaryota > Viridiplantae > Streptophyta > Magnoliopsida > Buxales > Buxaceae > Buxus > Buxus sempervirens. Next base: position 27,029,646 of record OX387188.1, read on the forward strand.
CATGTTTAATAATTGTTTGCATAAAAAAATCATTCAAAAGTATGTAAAAAGAGAGAAACATATTTGTGATTCTACCATATAGTAGTCCAATAGATTTTGGATTCTCTCTATAGATATATCACCTCTAGGACTTTATGATCAAGTAAAAATCAAAGTAAAACTTGAAAAAAAATAAACTAAAACAAATCTGGAAAAATTAACTCAAGATTAAGCCATTTAAACTTGGAAAACTCAATCAATCGTAAATCATTCAATTCAAACTCAAATTGAGTGAAACTAAAGCCATTTGAAAGCTTATATGAAGTAGAAGATTCAATGAAGATTTCAACTAAATTCGATTGAAATCAAAGAAAATAAACTTGTTCAAAGTTGTAAAACAGTAAAAGCGGTGAGTAACCAACTTTGAAAGCCTATTCATAGAGATTGATTCTATATAAATTCTTGAAAATTGGTATGAATGAAGTATGAGATACTATCTTTCAAATGGAATAGGCCTCATTCAAAACTCCATCCATTTGTAGCCTGTGTGCTCTCTCAAACATGCTTAGAGGATCACAGATTGACTTTATAATCTGCTATTGAGCAGTAAATGGTCAATCAAGAACATAGAGCTTAAATTAAAGTGAACACTCTTGAAACCAATTGTATTTCAAAGTAGGCTTATAAAAGAAGACTCAGAAATTGAAATCACTTAAATCAAATTTGAAATGAGCCTTTGGTGCTTAACCAAATTGACAAGTTCAGCAATCTGATTTGATCTGATTTATCAAATTTAATCAAATGGTATGAAAAATCGGTTTCATATAAATTGCTCAAATTTCACAGAATTAAACTAGACATCTTCACCTATCATATATCTCTAGAATCATTCAAAAATTTATCCATATGACGAAGTTAGGAATGATTCGAGACAGGGTACAGGTTCTGTCAAGATCTGTAAAATTTAAGTAAAACCAAGCCAAAACAGTGTATATGTGTGCTTGATCCATATGATCTGATTTGAAACCACTTGAAATGAGTTGAAAATCACTCAAAAAGATTTAGGGCATGGATTTGGCTCAGATCTCTCATTATTAGGAGAATGAGAGCCCAGATCTACCAAAATTGGTGAAAATTAGCTTAAATCGAAGAGATTAGACCATGAGGTCTGCTTTAGAAGATAGAAATCAATTAAAATCAACTTAAAAAGTCCTAAGAAGTTGCTCTAAGGCCTTTATCTCATATCTACTATATTTATCTCATATCTATTATATTGAGCATAGTAGATCTAAGATCTATGTCTATTTTGACAAAATCAAGTAAATGTTTGCATTGAATTGTATAGGAAATCAGATTTTAAGGAGAGGATTGAGATCTAATGCTATAGAGAGCATAGATCTATGTAATTCTTCCAAATTTGAAGACAAAACAAACACAAATAGCAACCACACACGAATTTAAACAAATCATGCAAGTGTTTCATGAGAAATAGTTCTAAGCCTAAGGATCCATTCCAACGCTTGTTTCCTCTAGCTCTCTCTTCACGTTTTACAACTAGAGAGGGTGCTTAAGGTACTTTAAGCAAGGTTTGGGGTTTCAAACACATAGAAGGCCTTATCTACGAAAGGTAGAAGAGGAGAGAGTGTTTGAATGGAGAATTGGGTAGAGGTTCTCTTCTTTTTCAAGAGCTTTTTAAATTTCAAAATTCCAACCACTTGCAAGAGGAGAGACCCTCTATTTATAAGCAAGACCAAGGGTAGGAAAGTCCTAAGGGTAGGCCAAAATACCCTTCTAAATTCTTCTAATTCAAACCTAAGGCATGAATTGAAGTAAATTTACAAGTTTCGGAGGGCAACTAGGGTAAATCGAATCTCCCAAAGAGAGGTATAGAAGGTAAATAAGGCTCAGATCCTGAGCTTTTACGAAAATGAGTAAAATGATCTCGTCAGTATGTATCATACGGTTTTGCCCAAACCGTATGATACATACGGAGAGGGCAAAGTTAATAAAATCTGCACAAATGCTACGGTTGAGGTTCAGTTAAGCTTTCATGTGTGTTGCCAACGTGTTAATACTTATTTACATGTAATATCATTTAAGTAAATTTCCATTTACTTAAGATATTATATGTAAATAAGCAAACACCCCCATTTGAATCCATTAAAAATAGTTCCAGATCCAAATTCTAAGTGAATAAAAAGTCAACTTTCCAGTTCAAGGCTAAATTTTGGTTTTTTTAGGTTCGATAAAAAAATTCAACATGTTAATACTAAGGTATTTCTCAAGATTTAAAGGCTCAAAAAATTCATTTATGTAATAACATTACTAAAAACCTGATTACCGGGAAAAATTATCTTAAAATCTTGCTTTAAAAAATATTTCATTTTTGGGGTCAAAAGTCAACAAAATTCTACTGGAAAAGTTTGACTTTGCGTAAAAAAATGAATTTGGGCCTTTTCCTTTGTGGTTTTGGATTCGAATGGGTTAAGGATCTCAAACCCAATGCTAAGAATTAAAATTTTCAATAAGATATTTCTCTTTTTCAAGATTTATCAAAAATCGTGCAATTTTGGGGTGTTTACAGTTTCTTTATTTTAAAAATTTTTCTGAAATGTTTTACAAAGAAAGCAATATCCTCATCTACCATAGGTTCCCCGCTAGTTAGAGTCATCACAAGTCTGCTCTTTCACATATTTAAGAGCAATAGGTCTGAATTGAACCTATAAGGTCTTCTACTCTAATACTATCAATGTCCTTACTTTCTTCTATGGTAGTGACTTCGGCCCTAAACCTCTCAGGAAGTGACCTGAGAATTTTTCTCACCACTCTATTGGAAGGAATTCTCTCACCTAGGTTGAAACTGGAATTTACTATGTCACTAAGTTTTGCATAGAATTCATTAAAGGATTTATCTTCACTCATCTTCAATTCTTCAAATCTAGTGATAAGCATTTGCAATTTGGAATTCTTCACAAGGACAGTTTCCTCATGAGTGTTTTCTAAAATATCCCAAATTTCTTTGCTAACCTAATACATGGACACGCTCTTGAACTCATCAACAGATATTGCACTAAAGAGTGCATTGACACCTTTACTATTGTGGTTAACTTCAATCAATTCTTCTTTGGTCCATTGAGTTGGGTCTTTGGGTTTAATTTCACCATCTACAGTAACAATGGGTGGAGTCTAGCTTCTCTCAACACTTCCCCATACATTTTCATCAATAGCCTTAAGATAGGCTCTCATACGGACTTTCCAGTAGGCATAATTACTGCCATCAAAGAAGGGTGGGGTAGTGGAAGACTTGTTCATTACTAATAGAGTCAAAGATCTGGTTAACCACTCTGATACCAAATGAAAAATACGGGTTTAGACTCTTTTACACCTAGAGGGGGTGAATAGGTGTAAACAATCGTGGAATAAAAATTTGTACTAATTAAAGACAAGTCCTTAATTAATAGGCATGTACAAGTCTTAGAAAAATTGCAAATATTTCAATAGCCAATGCCACATAAAAAGTAAATAAATCAACACAGGCAATTTTGGTGACGAAAGGAAAACTCTATGAGAACTCTCAAAGACAAAATTTCACAAGAAGAAGACGACTTACAAACCGTGGTTCAGACAACCCAATAATGACTTTGACTCACAACACAAGTATCTGAAGAACTCTCCAGACTTGTACCCTTGCAATGATTCAGAACTCTAAATATTTTCTTTGTGAAGCGCCAAACGAACTCCCTCAGCAACCGTAGGAACTTCCACGAGCAAACTCTTTAACTCGGAACTCCAAGGTAAGAGAAGAAGTAAGAAAGAAGGATCGATGGCTCAAAAGAAGGAAAGTAAGAAAGAAGTTTTTCTTTCTCACACACAATGATCTAGGGTTCCAAAAACAACTTAAAAGGTATTTAGGAATGAACCCTAGAGGCTTATATATATGTTATCTAGAAGTTTAGGAGAAGTTGGATTTGGATTAGGAATTTTCGGAAATTTTAAAACTGATTTCACGTATTGAACGTTTAAGCGCTCTCTAATGCGGCTCTCACGTTCAACGCGCAAAACAGCTTAATTTGTTCTGGTCCGAACGCGGGTTAATGCCAGGTTCAAAATACACGCTCGTTTGAACGTCGGCACTAACGTTCTTGAATGCTACTCTCGAGTTTTGCAGAAATCAACACAGAGACCGTTTCATTCGAATGCCACTTCAAACTCTCTCCCACGCTAGGCTTGAGTTTGTCTGCAACTCACTAAATAATGTCACGCTCGAATGCCACCTCAAACCTTTTCTAACGCCAAGTATAAAAACTTCAATTTAACCCCAATTTTGATGCCGTTTGAACCATGATTTCTAGAACTCAACCTAATCAACTTAAACACCTTTAAACACACTTTTTGACACGAAATCAAGCCAACTTGAAATACTAAACCTATCACTATGTATCATCTTCATAGTTGCCATTCTCTCAGTTCCTTTTGAAGCCACAGGATGGCGACTCGCTGGAGCTGCTCCCACAACATGTGAGTGAATAGTTTGATTCTCATGTCATGCTGCTTCATGATAGTTTTATAAAATGTCCACATCATCTTTCTGTAAATTAATGTGTAGTTAACAACAAAACTTCTTGGCTGTTAAGTTGATCATTCTGGGATTATTTTGTTCGTTTTGTCATATTTTGACAAGCAAGACATTTTCTTTTTGTAGCTTTTTATTATGTTATTCGACTGGTATCTCTGAACTTTTCTGTAGATTATGGTAGAAACCTCAACGGCGGCGATCGCGCAGTGAACCCACCAAGAAGTGGATCACCTAATGGTCCTCCCTCTACTATTTTTAGCTCTGTCAATGATAGTGTTGTTGCATGTGTGAGCAAATCGGACAAAAAAATGCCTGCAACGCCGAGGTTTGCCATGACGATGAATTATACGAAAGGAGATTAATTGTGGATGTTTCTATGATACGATGTAGTATAAATTAATTATATATTGGTTTCCATACCAACAAATAAATGAATAGGGAAGCAAATAAAAAAATATTTATTGAAGACTTAACGTAGTACTATAAATGCAAGGTCTCAAAGCCAAATGTAAGATGAGCTTATTCCATCCCTATGACCCACATGTGAATTAGGAAGACCATATAAAACAATAAATGTCAAGGCAAGCTCATCCCCGGGAGTTGAACACAAGACGTCCAGGCTCAGATATCATGTTAAATGACCATTGCATCTAAAAGCATAAGCTAATAGGTGAATCTGTAACTATGTATATAAGAGGGCCCAAATATGATACTTTAACACTCCTTTCCTACACAAGACGTTGATAGGACGGCAATCAATGCTACACATTTTTTTTCTAACATTCAGTTTGAGGGTTTTTTTTGTAGGTGTTAAGTTAACGTCACTTCCAAAATAAAATAAAAAATTAAAGGACGCACTCTCTTTCCTTCTCTCTCTAAGTGAAATTAAAAATTAATTTTAATATTTTACAAATTCATTATACACTACTATTATAAAGCTGACATTTGATGCAAAAAATGCCCTCCATGTTTTATTAAATTAAATCCTTAACTCATCAGTTAATGCCATGTGTATCAATAACTAATTGCTTAACATTTTAATATCTAAAATGCCCTCAATTCTCTTTGGAATTTGCTACGCACGTAGCTCATGCTTTCTCCTAGAATAACTACATATTAGATCCGTGCCTAAACTACTAAAATATGGTTTTCATCTGCTTTGGATTCATGCGCAACTTACTTGTGGAATTGTCTATGTGATGGCCTACTTAGAAAAACCACCCCCCGAAACAACTATTTTCCACACCCGCCTTATTTGACTCATTGATTCAACACTTCTCAGCTTAACATTTTGTGGTGAGGAGGCAACTAGGTAGGGCTAACTAGTAAGTTATTCAAAGTCCAAGTCATCAGTTAGGAAGATCGCAAGTCTTTCCGGCTTGATGTGATCTGGTTGAGGAAGTCGGCCCGTTTCAATGAGGCAACCAGGTAGGGCTAACTAGTAAGTTATTCAAAGTCCAAGTCAAGTTGGAAGATCGCAAGTCTTTCCGGCTTGATGTGATCCGGTTGAGGAAGAAGGCCCAGTTCAATGAAGATAAGTACAATTTACCCCCTTGAGGTTTTAGACAATCCAACTGTCTCCCCTGAGGTATTTGAAATATCATTTTACTATACTGAGATTTGTTGTGTTATTACATTCTCCCCCTTTAAAGAGTTGACCATTAAAATTTTAATAATATCGATGAGGTAGCAAGAGATAAAACATATATTGACAATTTTGCTTATTTGTGCTAATTATTTAAAATTATCACAAAGGACATTTTTGGTATTCAAGGTGTAGATTAAAGCTTTTTACTTTAAAATGTGAATAAAAAGAGGAAATTTCTTAATTAAAAGTTTTTTCAGTTATGATTGATTTCAACAGTACTAAAACCTCTAAAAAGGGGCATTTGTTACATATCGAAAACCTTAAGGGGTAAACAGGTATTTTAGAAACCTCGGGGTCATGGAACTAGGATTGTTGGAAATCTAAAGGGGTATATACTGTAAATATCTTTGAAGAAAAAAAAATAACATGGAAGTTTTTGGGGAAATTGCTTTTTAGTGATACTTTATAAAAATAATTCCTATTCAGTCACAAACTTTGTCGAAATTGACTTTTAGTGATGCTTTTTCAAAACAATTAGAAACAGGTGTTGATTTACTGTTCATGGACGAGAATGCCCTTTTAGAGTATTGAATATTCATCATTCAACTTAGAGACTTGTAAATTCCACTTAAGGACTTGTAAATGGGTTCAAAATTCCATTTAGGACTTGTAAACTATTGCAAAAGAAATATACGGACTTGTAAACCCTATTAGGAGACTTGTAAATCTCATTTAGGGACTTGTAAAGCAAGTTTATGAACTTGTAAATTCCATTTAGAGAATTGTAACCCACTTGTAAATGCCATTCAGTGACTTGTAAACCCTATTAGTGGACTTGTAAACATCGTTTTTGGACATGTAAACCAAATTATGGACTTGTAAATTCTATTTACGGATTCATAACATTCAATTCTAGACTTGTGTAATCCAATATAGAGACTTGTATACCTGGTTAGTGGACTTGTAAATTCCATTTAGGGACTTGTAAACCATTTGTAAATGCCATTTAGGGACTTGTAAATCCTGTTAGTAGATTTGTAAACCTCATTTAGTTATTTGTAAACCAAGTTTATGAACTTGTAAATTCCATGTAGGGACTTGTAAACCACTTGTAAATGCCATTTAGGAACTTGTAAATCCTGTTAGTTTTATTCAAATGGGGTATTTTAATAACATTATACATTTATAGTTTTATTATCTACTGTAAGCGTGTCTGTGATGGGCTAACACGGCATAGATTAATCGTGCCCGTGCCGGGCTAGCCTATTTAGCAATTATATCCTAAAAATAAAAATTCAAATTCGAAATTCGAACAATTATCTAGAATTCGAATTTGGTTTAAAGCTGGAATTTGTTACAAGAAAAAATCAAACTTAGAGCCTACACAAGGAAGAGAGAGAGAGAGAGAGAGAGAGAGACTGTCATTTTGAAAATTACATAAGGAATGAATATAGATTTGGTTTACAAGTCCATAAATGCAATTTACAAGTGGTTTATAAGTCCCTAAATGGAATTTACAAGTCCAAAAACTTGGTTTACATGTCCGTAAATGAGGTTTACAAGTCCACTAATAGGGTTTACAAGTCCCTAAATGGCATTTACAAGTGGTTTACAAGTCCCTAAATGGAATTTACAAGTCCATAAACTTGGTTTACACGTCCCTAAATGAGGTTTACAAGTCTACTTTTACAAGTCCTTAAATGGCATTTACAAGTGTTTTACAAGTCCCTAAATGGAATTTACAAGTCCATAAACTTGGTTTACATGTCCGTAAATGAGGTTTACAAATCTACTAACAAGGTTTACAAGTTCCTAAATGGCATTTACAAGTGGTTTACAAGTCCCTAAATGGCATTTACAAGTGGTTTACAAGTCCCTAAATGGAATTTACAAATCCATAAACTTGGTTTACAAGTAACTAAATGAGGTTTACAAGTCTACTAACAGGATTTACAAGTCCCTAAATGACATTTACAAGTGGTTTACAAGTCCCTAAATGGAATTTACAAGTCTACTAATCGGGTATACAAGTCTCTATATTGGATTACACAAGTCTAGAATTGAATGTTATGAATCCGTAAATAGAATTTATAAGTCCATAACTTGGTTCACATGTCCGTAAACGAGGTTTACAAGTTCACTAATGGGGTTTACAAGTCACTGAATGGCATTTACAAGTGGGTTACAATTCTCTAAATGGAATTTACAAGTCCATAAACTTGCTTTACAAGTCCCTAAATGAGATTTACAAGTCTCCTAATAGGGTTTACAAGTCCGTATATTTCTTTTGCAATAGTTTACAAGTCCTAAATGGAATTTTGAACCCATTTACAAGTCCTTAAGTGGAATTTACAAGTCTCTAAGTTGAATGATGAATATTCAATACTCTAAAAGGGCATTCTCGTCCATGAACAGTAAATCAACACCTGTTTCTAATTGTTTTGAAAAAGCATCACTAAAAGTCAATTTCGACAAATTTGGTGACTGAATATGAATTATTTTTATAAAGTATCACTAAAAAGCAATTTCCCCGAAGTTTTTTGGTTCAACGTGGCTTATACTGATTTTGGGCCGGTTTGAATCAATTCAAACCTGTAAATGCAGAATCTCAGAGACTAATTAAGTTAATGACTTCTCCGTCCTATTGGATTGGAAAAGTCACTCTCGGTCATTTATTTCCAAATTCCCAATTTCTCACGGCTATTAACGTCAAGTGGAAGTGCAGAAATAAATAGCAGTGAAGGGGTAGTACCCCTCTCATAACTACACAAAGTTAAACATGGCTAACAAGGCTTCTGTTTTCCTTTGTATCATCTTCTTGGTTGCCATTCTTTCAGTTCCGTCTGAAGGGACAGGACGGCGACTTGCTGGAGCTGCTCCCACAACATGTGAGTGATCAGTAGCATGATTCTCATGTCATGCTTGCTTCATGATAGTTTTATAAAATGTCCACATCATCTTTCTGTAAATTAATGTTTGTGTGTAGCTAACAACAGAACTTCTTGGCTGTTAAGTTGATCATTCTGAGATTATTTTTGTTCGTTTCTTATGAATTTGACAAGCAAGACACGTTCTTTTTGTACCTTTCTATTATGTTAATTGACTGATGTCTCTGAACTTTTCTGTAGATTATGGTAACGTGCCCTATTATCCTGTATCAACACCGGGATCAGGTCCTGGTCCTGGTGTCAAGAACGCTCCTGTTTTTAGGTCTGTCAATGGGAGTGTTGTATGTGCGAGCAAATCGGACAAAAAATGTCTGCAGCGCCAAGGTTTTCCGTGAAGATGAATTGCAGGAAAGGATATTAATTGGGGAGCGGCCTCTATCTCAAGTTTAATTACCAAACCATCAAGGATGTTTTTATGATACCGTGTAGCAGAAATTAAATATATATTGGTTCCCACCACCAATAAATAAATGAATAAAGAAGCAAATAAATAAATGTGTATTGAAGGTTAATGTTAAATTACTGCTTGCTAGCTTGATGGGAAATTTAAATTACAGCTTCAAATGGTGCTTGATGTTCATCTAACTTGTTTGAACGTTCTCAAGGATTAGGCAATAGCCGGAATGGAATGAAAACCGATCCTGCGATCAAAATGAAAATTTTTAGAAAAGCTTAAGCAGTGGTCCAACCAAATTCGCGCATTTCGTGAGACCAGATTTATCAATGCGTATATTTGCAAATATTTATTGGTATATAGATAAATATTTAAACAGAAACATGGAAGAAATATTGTTAAGAATATAAAATTATTCAGAAAACGAAACTATTATAGGGTTTGATATATATATATATATATATATATATATATATCTTTACATGGCATAAATGCAAGGTTGAAGAAAGAATAACTTTATACTGTTGTAAATGCAAGTTATCAAAACCAAATGTCAAATGAGCTTATTCGATACATATTATCCACGTGTTCATTAGGAAGACTACCTGGCAAGCTTCTTATTGTAGAACCAACAACAGTTATCTCTATACCTCAAATGGTATGCCTTACAATCCTTATAATAAGATACTTAATGTGATTAACATTACAATACTCTAGAACAATCATTTACAGGATTTAATGATTTCTAAGAACGGATTCATCCTTTTAACTATCCGGCACAGTCCTTTGATTTGGTAATAAATAAAAAAAACGAAATTACAATAGGGTTTGATATATAATACGGCCATACAAAAGTATTTCAAAGTAATATATATATAAAACTTTGAAATACTTTCATATAGCCATAGAACTTTAAAACAAAATGTAATATCCTTAACCATTATGTGGTATCTTTATACCCATATAACATATCATAATCACATAAATTATGGCAGTTATACTCTTTAGTTGAATATCTACTTCCATATGTCATAAGAAATCAATCTTTCTTGCATAAGTCTTTACATGGCATAAACGTTATGATTGACTGGAAACTCCCACTCTTCATCTACTATTTTATTTTTTGAATTTATATGTATATGTTGAGCTAAATAAAGAAAGAATAACTTTATAGTATTATAAATGCAAGGTCTCAAAGCCAAATGTAAGATGAGCTTATTCCATCCCTATGACCCACATGTGAATTAGGAAGACCATATAAAACAATAAATGTCAAGGCAAAACTCACCCCTGGGAGTTGAACACAAGACCTCTAGGCCAAACGACCATTGCACCTAAAAGCATAAGCTAATAGGTGAATTCGCAACTATGTATATAAGAGAGTGCAAATATGATACTTCAACACTCCTCTCCTACACAAGACGTTGGTAAGATGGTGATCAATGCTATACATTTTTTTCTAACATCCAGTCTGAGGGTTTTCTGTCAGTGCTAAAGTTAACATCACTACCAAAATAAAAAAAAAAATTAAAAATTAAAGGACACACTCTCTTTCCCTCTCTCTCTAAGTGAAATTAAAAATTAATTTTAATATTTTACAAATTCATTATCCACTACTATTATAATGCTGACATTTGATGCTAAAAATGCCCTCCACGTTTTATTAAATTAATTCCTTAACTCATCTATTAATGCCATATGTAACAATAACTAGTTGCCTTTTTAATATCCAAATTGCTCTCAATTCTTTGTCGAATTTGAAATTGCTCTCAATTCTTTGTTGAATTTGTTACGCACATAGCTCATGCATTTTCCTAGAATAACTACATATAGACCCATGCTTGAACTACTAAAATATGGGTTTCATCTGCTTTGGATTCATGCGCAACTTGCTTGTGGAATCGTCTATGTGATGGCCCATTTAGAAAAACCATCCCCCGAAACAACAATTTTCCACACCCACATTATCTGCCAATGGGAGTGTTGTATGTGGGAGCAAATCGGACAAAAAATGTCTGCAGCGCCAAGGTTTTCCGTGACGATGAATTGCAGGAAAGGATATTAATTGGGGACCGGCCTCTATCACAAGTTTAATTACCAAACCATCAAAAAATATATATTGGCCTTTCACACAAAAAAATAAAATAATAATTACCAAACTATCAAGGATGTTTTATGATACCGTGTAGCAGAAATTAAATATATATTGGTTTCCATCACCAATAAATAAGTGAATAAAGAAGCCAATAAATAAATGTACTTTAAACTGTTTCCACACTCGCTCCACAAAGTTCTTGACTGAGCTTAGAGCCGCTAAAGTGACGAATATTTCAATGAGAATAAGATTTCTCCACCGCTCCTCCGGTCAGGATTTTTCATCACCACGTAACGAGAACACCTTTTTTGGGCTAGCTGGGATAATGAGATTATGAAAACTATCCGAAAGGTCCTCCATGGGCAAGGAAACGATCAAAGATCAGATAAACACCAAAACCTCAAACACCACCAAGGAAAGAAACATTTAAACGAGAGAGATTTGAACGAGAGATACCAGCAGGTGTACCGTGCCGGGCCAAGGGTATTAGACCCATTTTTTTTTTCCAAAAAAAAAACCCAAAAAATCACAAAAAAATTCTGAAAAATACTTTTATTATTCACAAAATTGTCTTACATATATTGTGATAAATTTTGCTCAAAAATTCATTAATTCTCACAAGTACAATTACAACTTTGCAAAAATTATATAATTACTTGAACAAATAATACTGCATCATTATAGTATAAGCACATCCCAACTAGGTTGGCATCCACTCATCTATCTTTCATTTGCAGTTTAAAAGAAAAAAAAAAAGAGAGTACAATTCCTATACTTTGATTACAAAAATTATAACAAAACTTACACTAATCTGGATGACTAAATTCATCAATATTCAAATCATCGAAGTCTCCAGCAAATTGATCATCTTCATATTCCTGATCTCTTAGTTCCGTACTTAATCAATCTGTAAGATTGACACATACTTGTACTATCTCCGGCATTAATTTGCTCCTGTAGTCGTCCATGGTTCATCCACCTACGCTAAAAGTTGATTCCGATGCAACTGTGGACACCGGAACCGTTAGTAGATCATGTGCCATGGCAGCAAGCACAGGATAACTAACCTGATTTTGCTTCCACCATGTCAAAATGTTAAAAGAATTATGTTCTTCCATAGTATTGAAATTTATTGAAGGGCTTTCTAAATAAATCCTTAATTCAGATGATCCTCCACTACTAAATGCTAGTTGTTTTCCCTTTCTTCTCTCACTTAAAAAATTCAAAGAGGAATTATCTGATAGTGCTTGTTGGGTTTTCATATGACCTTGTATGCTACTACTAGTATCATATTCACAAAAAAGTCTTTCTAATAGGGTTCTTATTTTACGTATATCTATTTGAAAAGTAGAATTCATATTCTCATTTATTCCATCTATTAAGTCTTCCACTCCTAATTTAATCTTAGGGTCCATTGTAGTAACTAAATAATATAAATTAGGCATATCTTGCTAATATTTTAAAATTTTAGCTTCCATTGTAGGGCAAATTTCCTTAGCAATGGGCATATTTCTATATTGTTGAAAGCAAATACTTATTTGATATAAACAAGTTAAAATACTTGGGGATGTTGGGTAATAAACCGCTGATAAATATCTTGTTGCATCATAAAAAACTTTTAAAAAATCTCTTAAAATTTCTGCTATTTGCTAATCAAGTTTTTCTAATTCACTTTCAGGCACTTTAGTTTTATAAAATATCGTAAGTTCTTGTTTTAATGCTAGTGCAGCTTCTAGCATTAAATATGTTGAGTTCCACCTATACTCAACATCTAGGGTGATTTTTTTAGGTTGATTTCCTAAATTTTCACAATAATATTTAAATTCTCTAGCAGTTGTGCTAGATAGTTTTAAATATCTTACTACATCTCTAATATTTGTTAAATGATGTTGGACAATTTTTAATCCATCTTGCACAACTAAATTTATGATGTGACAAGCACACCTAACATGAAATAAACTTTCATCTATATTTAAGCTTAAATGTTGTTTTAATATATCTACTGAAAAATTATTAGCACTTGCATTATCAAGTGCTAGAGCCATTATTTTATTTTGTATTTGATATTTTTTTATATTTTTTGCTATAGTATTTGCTATATTTCTGTGAGACATGAAAAATCAATTGAATGACTTCCTCAATCATCACGCGGGATCAATTAAAAACAAAGAGTCGCCATCATTCAATTTAGGTGTGAATGGACACCAAAATATCAAAAAAGCTCAAAAAGGCACATTTAGGGTAAAAATAATCCTCTAAAAAAAACAACCAGAGATGGGTAAGGGGATTAGGTTATGAACAGGGGAAGGTGTTAGGCACCCCAATGCATCCACACAAGGTGGTTGCTAGGTATTGTTTATGTTTAAAATAAAGGAAAAATGCTTGCTATAAAAATCACAAAAAATCAAAAAAAGACAAAGATGTATGCTTTTTCATACGAATAGCCTGATTGATCCAGAACTTTCAAATATGATCATACCATTCCTAGGGTTTCATGATTAAAATAAAATTGAGATAAAATCAAATAAAACCGATCTAAAGTGAAAAATCCAAAAATCTGGCTTCAAGTCAAATTCTAGAAATCTAGAAAAATATGATTTTTATGAAATATTTCAAAATTGAACTTGAACAGTCCAGGACATAGATATAGCCCAAATTTCACATTGAATCGAGAAATAAAAACCAAAAATAACCACGTTGATGAAAAACATCAAAAGAGGAGAACTTAGACCGTAGGGTCTTCTCTCAAAAATGAAAAACAACTCAAAAACCACATCATGAAACCCTAGAAGTTACTTTCAGGCTTCTGGATCCAGATCTATCATATTGATCATGATAAATCCAGGATCTTAGCCTAAAACCACAAAAATCATGAAAACAGTGCTGTAGGTGCAAAAGTGGTGAAAATCCAAATTCTAGAAAAAATTGGGGATCTCATGCTATAAGCATCATGGATTCATAGATTGATTCAGATTCAACATAAAAACCACTAAAACATGATCAGGATATTCAAAACAGCCACATCTCACAGATTAGAGCACATGGGGGTCTACCCTACGGATCCACCTGTTCTCTTTTCCCCTAGCTCTCTCTTCACGTTTTACGGCTAGAGAGGATTCTTGAGGTACTTGGAGATAGGTTTGGGTACACAAACACAATCCAGGGCCTTATTCTAAAAAAAGGAGAAAAAAAAAAACAGATATGAGGTTCTATTCTAGGGATCCACCTGTTCCCCTTTCCCCTAGCTCTCTCTTCACGTTTTACAGCTAGACAGACTCTTGAGGTACTCAGAGACAAGTTTAGGAATATAAGATAAAATATGGCCTTATTCTACAGCAATAGAGAAGATCCTATTATCTCTAGAATTGAAGATAGAAAATAAAAGGGGAAGGGGACTTACCTGGATTGAGCAAGCAGAGCAGCAGGGATTCCTTTCTTCTCTTGGAGCTCCTTGGACTTCAAATTTTCGTGGCCTTTTGCTTGAGGAGAAGCCCTCTATTTATAGGCACAGCTAGGGGTATGGTTGGTCCAAGGTTTGGCAAGATAGAGTTTCAGTTTGAGTTAAACAAAAGATAATGCCCATCCATGGTCAACAAGGATATTCCAAACGAAATAATGATATAATTCGCTCATTTAAAGGGATATTGGACTAAAGATAAGGCTCAGAAATCGAGAGAAGAATAAAACTCGCACAAATCTAATGCGCCCGTAAATGATTTACGGTTCAATGGTGTCTGCATATGCATTACGGGCATTGCGTGCCCGTATTCAAAATTCGGGCACGCTTAGCTCGTAGTGACAATACGGTCAAGGCTTGAATTATTGATTTTCATGAATTTTTGGCCTGTTTTAAATTCCCATTAATGTTTTCATTATTTTCTTATTTTGTAGTGCAATTTGGGGTGTCTACAACTGCCCCCTCTTTGCTGGTAATTGGAACCAATTACGAGCAGAGAGCAAAAAGACCCACCAATTGCACTTTTTGAGATCTTTGTCCAACTAATTGCATTTTGTAAGGATTAAATGGATGATTTTGGTAAAAAGAATTCATTGCGGAAGATTTGCTAAAAGTCCATCAGCTTAAGGGCCAAATCCTCCTCTCTCCTCTCACTGAGCACTCGTGGCTATGAAGTGAGATTTGAGACAAAATTTTTAAAACAAAAGTGGGTAAGGTGGCAATCCTTGCAACTTACAACTAATATAGACATTGATCTCCTGATAAGTGTGGAGAAAATAAAAAAAGACAATTTTTCTGCTTCGCCCGTATTTTCATTACGGACAGGTTATTCGCGTGAGGCGACCCCAGAGGTATACTCTAATCTTTCTGAAATTTCATATTCCTTCATAAAATTCACCACCATGATTCTTTTTCCCTTCCAATTATTTCCTTAGCCGGTAGTTGAGGCTTCAGACAGAGACAGGAGCCGTAGCAGGCGCCGAGGTGGAGGCAGAGATGGAGGCCATGATGAGGGCCATAGAGGAGGCCGTGGCAGAGATGAGGCTAGGACCAGGGTTGAGGTCCCTGAGGAGGTGGCTGCCCAGATTAGGTATACCGATCTTTTGCATGGTTTGAGGACTCATCCCTCAGCGTGTATTAGGGCGGATATCCCTTTGGAGTATCCCATGTCTCACTATAGAGGGAGCTGGGCCAGCTTTATCAAGTTTATTGGAGATTGCAGTTCAACCTTCCGCCGGGGGTTTATATCCCCTATTTTCGCCCTACCTCTACGATGTCAGAGGAGACCTATCCCATGGCTCGTAGATGGTGTCATGTGGAGCACGACTCTGAAAAGAGTCGTCCTAGGTCTGCCCGGGCCCACCTGGACAGGCTATATCGGTCTGAGGTAAGCTGCTTTAATTTCTCTTCTTTTCTTTTTTTTTTCTTTTTCATGGATCACATGTCTAATATCCTTTTTTGTTTTTTCAGCTGTTCGTCCCCAGGATGGAGGACATTCATGAGGTGCTGGCCCTGCATGCGGCCAGAGATGATGCCTTTGCCCCTGACCAGAGACGTCAGAGATATCAGTTCTTCATTGGTCAGATGGGAAGTACCTGGTATTGCGGCGAGCGCTTCTTCTATCAGCACGTCGGAGAGCCTAAGATTCCTGCCATTCCTCCAGATACTACCCCCTCCTTTCCTCCTACGCCTGTTGATCCTGCCCAGTTTTTAGATTGGATAGAGGCAGAGACATTGTTAGAGGAGGGTGACTATGATGCCTGGTTCAGGCGATCTTCAGTTGGGTGCCTCATGTCACCCATGCCTGTCCGTGGCGGAGTCACGGAGATTGGAGGGGTAGTGATTAGAGCCTATGACACGACGGTATGCCCTTTCTTTTTTAATCTTCAATTCATGTATTCTATTTGTCTTGGCATTTTCTGACACTTCTCTTCTATTTCAGGAGGCTCAGTTGGCAGAGATTCGGTCTCGGTATTCTGATATAGAGCGCCAGCGAGATGCCGCTATTGCCAAGTGGGACGCCCTCTACATTACTATCTCAGACCTCCGGGGATAGCTTGCCAGGGTGCAGGGCCAAGCGGGCCCTTCTGATACACAGGACTAGGCGGGTCCTTCTTATACCCAGGTTAATTCTTTCACCTCTTTCCATTCCTGCTATTATATCTGCTTATCTGTTCTGACTCAAATTTCTTTTCTTATTTTCAGGATGACACAGCCGGCCCTTCTTCACCTGCTTCACCTGTGCCTATGCATCTTCGTGGGGAGGTATTCTCTGTGGCACGGGTGGAGTTTGTGACTTCTCCCAGATCGGTAGAGGCACCTGCAGCAGAGCCTGAGGTCGAGGCTGAGGTTGCACCTACTGCTGTGGATGTGCCAGAGTCTGCTCCAGCACCTGAGACTGTTCCTGATGCGTCTGCAGATATGGATATGGAGATGGAGTCTGTTGAGGGGGTTGCTATTGTGGAGCCTACCGAGGAGGCCGTGGTGATAGAGGAGGCTTCTGCTAATCCTGTGGAGCCTGAGGTAGAGACTGATGCTACTGAGGCCGTGATAGACCCTCCACCTGTGATCGATGTTCCAGAGGTGCCGACTCCAGCTGATGAGCCTGCTATTAGTGTTGATCCTGCGGTTCAGCCCGCCCTGCAGATCCTAATCTTGAGTCTGCTAGAGATGTAGATTTCCCAGGGTCTGCCCTTGCTTCTTTAGCTGACTCCAGGTATGTTTCTTCTATGCTTTTGACTTCTATTCTTGTATTTGTATGACATTCAATCTATTTTGGGCTACAGGAGGGAGCGTATTTCCGCTCGTGATAAAGTGCCGATAGTCTTCGGGCGTTGACGATCTCGAGGCAGAGGACGTGGCAGAGGAGATAGACCTGTAGAGGCACAGTAGATTAGGATTCTTCATGTACCTTTGTTTTTGACAAACTGATGTATAACTTTATATATATAAAAGAAATTTGATTCATTTTTATTCATTTGTGCTCTCTTTTCTTTTATTTCTAGCTTTCATTGCATGATGTATGTTAAAGAGGGGACAGGTGATACTTAGGAAACCAATGAAATTAAAATTTCCCACTTTTTGGCATTTTTCCGAAAGGACCGTAATTAGGTTACAAGCAAGCCGTGCCCGTAATATTACTACAGGCACACTCTGCCCGTAAATATTTCACGGTCACAGTGTGTCCGTATTATTTATACGGGCACGCCATGCTCGTATTGTAATTACGGATTTTACTGCCTTTTCGAATTTTCTATATAAACTCCAGGGGGACGTCATTGTGACACGTTTAAAAGTTTGAAAACTCCCTGAGCCTTTCGTTTTCTGCTTTCCTTGTCTTCTTTGGTGCTTTCATGGCTCCCCTCGCCCCTTTCTCTTCTGCAGATGAATCTCCTCCTGCAAGACAACCTGTTAGATCAAAACCTCTTAATCTCACCAGGTACAATGTTGTGGACTCCTATGATAGATGGGTTAACTCTATGACCCTTGATGAGGAGATTCGCTGGGATTCCATCCACTTAGGCCACATCCTACACCTCCCTAAAATTCCCTTTAAGTGGGAAATCATTGAAGCTTTGATTGGACACTGGGTACCTGAATTGAATCTCTTCCGTTTTGATGATAAAGAGATGACTCCTACCATAGAAGAAATTGAAACCATCCTTGGCCTAAGATTTTCTGAAAAAGTTGTGAACCCATCCCTAAAGCCCAGCTACAAAAAGGAGGCTTCCACCTTCTTGGGTATAGGGAAGAAGGACTTAGGAAATTCTGATACACTATTGACCTTGTCCAAGACCTTTTTGACTGAAAAACTTCTAAGGAGTGAAGACAAGGATGCTAGGTTTAATGCATTGACTCTGGTAGTGGTCAATCAGTTGCTTTTTCCACGGGGTGACGACCAGGTTGACTTGGCTCTCATCTCAGTTATCTGTCAGGTTAGGGAACGTGAGAGATTGGCCCCTATGATCCTAGCAGAGATATACCAGGCCTTGTCTGACTGCTATTTCAGAAAGAAGAAACGCTTCCTTTCCTGCGCCCCTATCCTACAGGTAAAAAGAAAATAAATTCTATTTTTTTCTTTTTTTTTCTTTCCTTTTTTTTCTTCTTTTTTCTTTTTTTTTCTTTGGAAATAAATTGAAATACTCCCCTTTTCTGCAGCTTTGGTTGCTTGACCACTTGAGTCAGGTTGAAGAGATAACTCGCCACTTCTTTCCCAGATTGAAAGTTCCTGTTTTGATGAGCAATAGGGGATGTCCTAATATCCAAGGCGGCAAGCAGGGCTGGTTCACTTTCTTGGTTACTCTCCAGGATGATCAGGTGAGATGGCCTGGCACTTATCAGCCTACTCCAGAGACAGTGATCAGCTTCAGAGATAAAAACTTTCTGGTCCTAGCAGGCTTGAAATCTGCTGTTCTTTATCTTCCTTTGAGGGTTCTTCGGCAGTTTAGAGCGACCCAGGGGATTATGATCCCCACTGGATATA
This sequence comes from Buxus sempervirens, assembly GCA_947561395.2. NCBI lineage: Eukaryota > Viridiplantae > Streptophyta > Magnoliopsida > Buxales > Buxaceae > Buxus > Buxus sempervirens. The sequence continues at coordinate 27,049,166 of OX387188.1, forward strand.
AGAAGCTCTTAGGGCCACTTGCACCAGCCACCATGGGGCTAAATGCTCAATTAATGAATGAGTGGTCCTATGTTCGTTTTCTGCGGGGTCCAGTCTTTTCTAAGTCCCATGTGAAGGACTATCATTTCTGGATCAAAGAGCAGGTGCAGAGTCATGCCCCAGTACCAGAGGATCCTCCTGCAGTTCTTCCCCATACCTATGAGGACATCTTGGAGTCTGAAAGGGCCACCCATAAGCGGCTTCAACAAATTTGGGTATGAGAAGCACAAGAGCTCAGGATAAATGGTATTAATTTGGAGAGGCAACTTGAAGAGCAGAGGTCTTGCCGCATTGCCATGGAGAAGAAACTTGAAGAACAAAGACAGGCTCGTCGCTTTGAAGTTCGAGCGATGCGAAAGAAATATCAGGATTCCTTGGCTGACCTTAGGGCGTTGAAGATCAAGCATTCACTTTCAGATGAGATCATCTCCTTTTTGAGCGACCCTGATGCAGAGGGAGCTTCTGGAATCATTGCAACTCAGGCAGCTCGGATTAGGGAGCTTGAAGAGCAGTTAGGGAATAGGGCTTAGATTCTTTTATTCTTCTTTTTTTTTCATACTCTTATACAAAGCAAACTCCAATAGTGGAAAGATAATAGATTTAATTCAAAAATAGGTTTTATATTATTGGCCTCAGAATTCTCAGATGCTTGTAAAAACAGAAGTTTTATGAAAAAGTATTTGATTTCTCATCACTGGCCAAAGTATAGTTTTTTTTAAGCTGATCCAAAACACTTAATCACATATAATCAAAGGAATTAAAATCAGGTTGAATAATGAAAAGGGCAGTCCAAGCAATAGGGAGAGACCAAATCTGTCTATCCTGCGACCTTTAGAGTCATCCCCTAATGGCTTTTCCTCCATGACTGATCTTGCTAATCTGCTCAATTTCCAGTGCTCATGCTGATTTCAAACTTAAACCACATGATCAACTCAACCTTTGATTCTTCTCTTTCTTTCTTTTTTCTTCCTTTTTTTTTCTTTCTTTTCTTTTTTTTCTTTTTGCCCCTACTGTCCCTAGGGCCAATTACAGTTTTCACTAGGGCTGGCTTCTGCATTCCGTCATCACCAATCCTACTCTGAAAGTTGAATGAATATACTAAAATCACCGAGGGCTTAAGAATAGGACGAAACAAAGGCTAAGCTCGGTTTATGAAAGAAAAGGTATTAAAGGCCCAAAATTTTCTAATTATGAAAATAGGTCAACCGGACTTACAGTCATGATGTATTTAATCTCATTTTCCTTTTTTTGCATTTGGCTTTTATTTGCCCCTATTTTTCTTCTCTCTTTCTTTTTTTTTCTTTTTGCCCCTATTGGTCTTGCCCCAGTATAAGACTGTAAGTCAAGTTTAGGTTTATCCAAGAAGACGAACAGGCTCAAATTGGCTTGACTAGGGATGAAAATTTTGGGTAATAAGGAAAAATGGCCTCAGATCATTTCCTTGTAATATTCATTCAAGGAAAATATCTCTTTACTGCATCAGAGTTAATTGGCTTAGGAAAATCTTTTCCATCCATTTCTGTTAAGATGAGAGCACCCCCTGATAAGACCTTCTTGACCACATAAGGCCCCTCCCAATTTGGTTTAAATTTTCCACGAGGGTCTTCCAAAAAGGGTAAAATTTTCTTCAATACCAAATTTCCTTCTTGGAACATTCTGGGCTTCACTTTCTTATTGTAAGCCCTGGCTATCCTCTTATGATACAATTGGCCATGACAAAGCGCTTTTAATCGCTTTTCCTCTATTAAATTGAGTTGATCATGTCTTGACTGTACCCATTCAGCTTCTTCTAATTCAGCTTCCATTAGCACTCTTAATGAAGGTATTTCCACTTCTACTGGTAAAACCGCTTCCATCCCATATACTAAGGAATACGGGGTTGCCCCTGTAGAGGTCCGGATCGAGGTTCTATAGGCATGTAGAGCAAGTGGTAGCATTTCATGCCAATCTTTGAAACTCACTACCATCTTCTGAATGATCTTCTTTATATTCTTATTCGCTGCTTCTACTGCCCCATTCATCTTTGGTCTGTACGGAGCTGACTTATGATGAGTAATCTGAAATTGTTCACACATCTTCCTCATGTCCTTGTTCTTAAGGTTTGAAGCATTGTCTGACACTATGACACTTGGCAAACCATAGCGACAAATGATATTGTGTTTTAAAAACTTAAGAACATGGTTATTTGTAATATTTGCATACGAAGCTGCTTCTACCCACTTGGTAAAATAATCGATTGCTACAAGTATAAATCTGTGTCCATTTGATGCCTTTGGAGAGATCATTCCAATGACGTCTATACCCCACATGGAGAAGGGCCATGGGGATGTCATGTTGTGTAATTCACTTGGGGGTGCATTCTTGTTATCCGCATACACTTGGCATAAATGACACCTTTTAACATGTATATAGCAATCGTGCTCCATTGTAGACCAGTAATATCCCAATCACAGAATCTTCTTGGCAAGCATGAGCCCGTTCATATGGGGTCCACAGACTCCTCCATGTACAGTTTCAACTAACCTTTCTGACTCGGTCTTGGCAACACATTTGAGCAGGATATCATTGTGTGATATTTTGTACAACTGTCCACCACTTAGTAAAAACTGACCTGCCAACCTCTGTATTGTTCTTTTCTCTGTAGAAGTGACATTTTCTGGCAAACTCCGATCATTTAGGAAATTCTTAATGTCTTGATACCATGGTACCTCTTCTTCTGGTGTTTCTTCTAAAACAAGACAATAAGCTGGTTCATCCCTGACTTCAATTTCCAGTGGTCTAATATCAACACCTTCTGGCATATTGACCATTGAAGCCAATGTGGCTAAAGCATCAGATGATAAGACTCGAATTTCCATATACATCAAGTTCCTCCACTTTATGGTCTAAGGCTGCTTGTAACCCAATTATGCAAGCTTCATACTCTGCAATATTATTTGTGCATTGGAACCTTAACTTCACTGCGATTGGGATGTGTGCCCCATCTCGCTTGATCAAAACAGCCCCTATTCCATTTCCATTCATATTGGCGGCCCTATCAAAGAACATTTGCCAAGAGCTTTCACCTTCTTCCTCTTTAGCAAACAGGATTGCCTCATCAGGGAATTTGGTCTTTAAGGGTTGGTATTCTGGTAAAGGGTATGCAGCTAAGTGATCCGCAATGGCTTGACCCTTAATGGCCTTCTGAGTGATGTATGTAAGGTCAAATTCAGAGAGTAACAACTGCCACTTTGCTGTTCTGCCAGTTAAAGCCGGTTTTTCAAATAAATACTTCAAAGGATCCATTCGGGATATTAACAAGGTGGAATGATTAAGGAAATAATGTCTCAGTCTCTGGGTTGCCCACACTAAGGCACAACAAGTCTTTTCCAAAGGGGAATACTTTGATTCATATTCTGTGAACTTTTTACTTAGGTAGTAAATCGCCCTTTCCTTTCTGCCGGTATCGTCATGCTGTCCCAAAACACACCACATTGATGTCTCCAAAACTGACAAGTATAAGATCAATGGTCTTCCTGGAGTTGGTGGCACTAGCACAGGTGGGTTCAATAAATACTCATTTATTGTGTCAAAGGCTTCTTGGCAATCGTCATTCCAGACCGTCGGGTTATTCTTTCTTAGAAGCTTGAAAATTGGTTCACAGATAGCAGTGAGCTGTGCTATGAACCAGCTTATGTACTGAATCCTTCCAAGAAAACCACGAACTTCCTTCTCCGTTCTAGGTGATGGAATTTCAATGATTGCTTTAGCTTTGGCTGGGTCAATCTCAATGCCCCTCCTACTTACAATAAAGCCCAACAATTTTCCTGATGTAGCCCCAAAGACACATTTTGCAGGGTTAAGCCTTAGACTGCATTTCCTGAGCCAGTCAAACACCTTTTTCAAGTTGATTAAGTGGTCTTCTTCTTCACATGATTTGGCTATCATATCATCCACATAGACCTCTATCTCCTTATGGATCATATCATGGAATAAGGCTATCATGGCCCGTTGGTAGGTTGCCCCAGCGTTCTTAAGCCCAAATGACATGACAGTGTAGTGGAAGGTACCCCAAGGTGTAATGAAAGCCGTTTTCTCTTGATCCTCCTTCGCCATCTTAATCTGATTATACCCAGAGAAGCCGTCCACGAATGAGAATAGGCTATGTACGGCTGTGTTGCCCACCAAGATGTCAATATGTGGAAGTGGAAAATCATCCTTTGGACTTGCCTTATTCAGGTCTCTGTAGTCTACACACATTCTAACATTTCCATCCTTCTTTGGTACTGGCACTATATTTGCAAGCCATTCAGGGTACGTGGAGACTGCTAAGAATCCTGCTTGGAATTGTTTAACTATTTCATCTTTGACCTTCAATGTCCATTCTGGTTTCAACCTTCTCAGTTTCTGCTTAACTGGCTTAACCTCTGGTAGAATTGGTAGCATGTGCACAACCATGTCTGTGTCTAACCCTGGCATATTCCGATACGACCATGCAAACACATCTTCATAATCAGCTAAGAACCGTATCATTTCATCCCGATGTACCTCAAATAGGCATACCCTAATCTTCACTATTTTTGGGCCATCTTCGGTCCCTAGGTTTATTGATATGTTTTCTTCAACATTGGGTTGGACCCCCTTTTCATGACGCTCCAATTGATATGTGATTTCTTTTGGAACGTCATCTTCTTCGTCCTCGGTCTCAACCCCCATTAAGTCAAAGTCGAGCTCGAGGTCGAAGTCATACTCATCCTAATCCAATTCCGTTTGCTTATATGGTTCATAAATGGTTTGGACCTTTTTGAAAAATTTATCTTTTCTATAAAAAATTGAAAAATCTTTTTGTGTTTTTTGAGAGCCTTCTACAAAATCTTTCCCTGAAGACGAAGGCTTATTAAAACCTTCAAGAAAAGGGCATTCCACTAATGGAGTTTTTTTTTGGAAGCCATGTCTGTTTGCCAAACAAACGCGGCTTCAAAAGTAAGGGGAGTTTCCTCCCAATTGTTCAGAATAAAAGAATCTGGGGCAGGGGTACAAGCCTGCTCCTCAAGCTCAAGGTCCGCATCTGAAATCACTAGTACTGGGTGAGTTGCATCGCCTGCTTCTTCTGTAGGGCTGGTTCCAGACGGAACTTCTACTACAGCCCAATCAATGAAAGGTAGCTCCTCTGCTCCTTCTTCTTGTTTGCCTTCAGTCATGGCAAAAAATGCTCCAATGTCCTCAGAAAAATCCTGCTCTTGTTCTGCCTGTGGCCCAGGCCCACCCAATGCTTGTGGAGGTGGAGGTGGAACATATGGTTGCACGATTGAGGACTTGGGTTTCTGGAATGGGTTGATGTTGTAGTATGGAGGCTTGGACTGATCCTGGGGAGGAGACAGCTGAATCATATGAGAAAGCTTTGGAAAAGTTTCCTTGATGTGAGGGAATTTCATGTCTTTCATCTGCCCCTGTCTTTTCCAATTCCTTGGCTTGGACCCCAATCCTGCTCTATGAACCATCTTCCTAACCTTTACCAGTTCCAGCCTTCCTTGTAGGTTAATCCCCAGACCTTTTCCAGGGTGAAAATTGTACTTTTCCAGCACATTCTTGACCATTTTCTCAGCACAGGTCAACTTTCCTTCTTTTTCCTGATACCCCCCAGGTATAAAACTCACAGTTTCGAATTGGAAAGAGTGAAATGCCATCTTGTCTGCAGTCATTTTCATGTTTACATAGGGTACATCAGGGGACCACATGGGAGGAACCAAGTTTTCAGCTAGGACAGTAATCACCTTTTTTCCTCTAATATATTTGACTCTTTGGTGGAGGGTAGATGGTATAGCCCTAGCTGTATGAATCCATGGCCTTCCTAGGAGTAGGTTGAAGGCTGCAGGTATATCCATCACCTCAAATGTGATGTTAAAAATATACGGTCCAATTGTGACTGGCAGTTCAACCTCCCCTAGGGAGTGTGTTTTAGAGCTATCAAAGGCTCTTATGATTCTCCCATTTTGCTTGATTTTGTTTTGCTCTAGACCGGGCTTAACAAAGGTTATTAATAGGCAGACATTCAGAGCCGACCCATTATCAATCAAGACCCGGGCTATCATGCAACCCTTACTGAGCACAGCTATGTGCAAAGGATCAACATGACGGTACCCTGCTGGGCTGATTTCAGTTTCAGAAAAAGTTATGACATTATGGGATAAAATTTGCCCAACCATCCGGCCTAGTTGGTCTGGCTCAATATTTGTAGGCACATGGGCCCCCTGAAGTACCCTCAACAGAGATTCCCTATGTTTTTCAGAATTTAATAATAAGCCCAGTATTGAGATCTGGGTAGGGACTTTGTTCAACTGCTCGACAATGTTGAACTCACTCTTTTTTATGATTTTAATGAGGTCAGCAGCCTCACTGTTAGTTACCTGAGGGGCATCTTCCCCTACCTTGGCCTTTCCTTTATTTTTCTCTTCTTCCTTTTCCTTCTCTGTCTCCTTTTGTTTTTCTTCCACCCCTACACATTTTCCTGACCTCATCATGAGGTTCACTTCTTTCTTGCTTTCTGCCTCAGTTGCAGGGAATGTAGTGGTGAAGGCTTCACTGTAGTTCCATGGTACAGCCGATTCAGAGTAAGAAGGCTTAGGGACATTTATCACCAATGGAAGAAGTTTGGACTTGGATGATGAGTTCTGAATAGGAGGAACATTTACAACCAATGGTGGAAGTTGTTTTGATTGAGGGGTTACAGAAGTGACTGATGCATTAGGATGGTCACAGTTTATGACCAATGGTGGTTTAGACTGAAAGGGTGAAGTAAAGGTGGATGGACTGCAATTAACGACCAAAGGTGGTTTGGCTATGTTCATTTGGGCCATGAGAGATGAGACCCGGTCCAGAGAAGAGCTAACGTTCTTAGCAGCACTATCATTCCCTTTTGAAATCACATTTACTCCTTTATTGCTATTTCTTTTGTCAAAATAAACTTTGACCGTTGTCCCTATAGGAGCAATTAACTGGGATGGGTCAAAAGTTATTTTATCAGAAGAAATTACCCCTATGACATTAGATGGGCCTGCCCCATGATGTTGAGGCAGAGGGTTCTGGTCAATGTCTGTTCTGGGAGGATTGGGAGCCTCTGTATTGAAAGACAGGGTATTCTGGTCCAGTAAATCCTGAATGGCATGTTTCAAAGGCCAGCACTTGTCAGTAGGGTGCCCAGGTGCATTGAAGTGATAATCACAAGTGGTGGAGGGGTCAAAATTTCTCCCCTTGTGTGAGACATGGGAAAAAATCAATCTAATGATTTCCTCAATCATCACACGGGATTAATTAAAACAAAAAGTCGCCACCATTCAATTTAGGTGTGAATGGACACCAAAATATTAAATAAGCACAAAAGGCAAATTTTAGGGCAAAATATCCCTCCTAAAAAAACAACCAGAGATGGGTAAGGGGATTAAGTTATGAACAGGGGAAGGTGTTAGGCACCCCTATTCATCCACACAAGGTGGTTGCCAGGTATTTGTTCATGTTAAAATAAAGAAAAAGCTTGCTATAAAAATCATGAAAAAATCACAAAAAAAAGCAAAAATATATGGTTTTTTCATATGAATAGTCTGATTGATCCAGAACTATCAAACATGATCATACCATTCCTAGGGTTTCATGATCAAAACAAAATTGAGATAAAATCAGATAAAATCAATTTAAAGTGAATAATCCAAAAATCTGGCTTCAAGTCAAAATTCTAGAAATCTGGAAAAATATGATTTTTATAAAATATTTCAAAATTGAACTTGAATAGTCCAGGACATAGATAAAGCCCAAATTTCACATTAAATCTGAAAATCAAAACCAAAAAGACTCACGTTTATGAAAAACACCAAAAGGGGAGAATTTAGACCGTAGGGTCTTATCTCAATAATGAAAAACAATTTAAAAAACATCTTATGAAACCCTAGAATTTATTTTCAGGCTTCTAGATTCAGATCTACCATATTGATCATGATAAATCCAAGATCATAGCCTAAAACCACAAAAATCACGAAAACAGTGCTGTAGGTGCAAAAGTGGCAAAAATCCAAATTTTAGCAAAAATAGGGGATCTCATGCTATAAACATCATAGATTCATGTTATTCATTCAGATATATCATAAAAAGCATTAAAACATGATCAGGATATTCAAAATAGCCACATCTCACAAATTAGAGCACATGGGGGTCTACCCTACGGATCCACCTGTTCTCTTTTCCCCTAGTTCTCTCTTCACGTTTTACGGCTAGAGAGACCCTTGAGGTACTTAGAGATAGGTTTGGTTACACAAGCACAATCATAGGCCTTATTCTATGAAAAAAAGAAAAAAACAGATATGGGGTTCTATTCTAGGGATCCACCTGTTCCCCTTTCCCCTAGTTCTCTCTTCACGTTTTACGGCTAGAGAGACCCTTGAGGTACTTGGAGGCAGGTTTAGGAATACAAAAACAGATATGGCCTTATTCTACAGCAATAGAGATGATTCTATTATTTCTAGAATTGAAGACAGAAAATAAAAAGGGATAGGGGACTTACCTGGATTGAGCAAGCAGAGCAGCAGGAGTTCCTTTCTCTTCTCTTGGAGCTTTTGATTCTTCTTTGACTTCAAAATTTCGTGGCCTTTTGCTAGAGGAGAGAGCCTCTATTTATAGACAAGCACAGGGGTATGGTTGGTCCAAGGTTTGGCAAGATAGAGTTTCAGTTTGAGTTAAACACAAGATCATGCCAATCCTTTATCCACAAGGATAAATGAGATAATTCGAACAGATAAATAAGAGAATTCGCTTATCCAAGAGAGATATTTGGGTGCAGATAAGGCTCAAAAATTAAAAAGGTAAAATTCGCACAAAGACCCCCGTGACCGTATATATATTACGGTCGCGCCCTGCCCGTATTATTAATACGGGCACGCCGTGACCGTATATCAACTGCAGGTATGACCAGCCCGTAAACAAAATACGGTCATGACCAGTTTGGCCAGATTTTACACTTTTTTGACCTGTTTCAAATCCCAATTAATATTTTCAATTATTTTCTCATTTTTAGTGCAATTTGGGGTGTCTACAGCTGCCCCCTCTTTGCTGGTGATTGGAACCAATTACCAGCAGAGAGTAAAAAGACCCACCAATTGCACTTTCTAAGATTTTTGTTTAATCAATTGCACTTTGCAAGGATTAAATGGATGATTTTTGAAAAAAAGAATTGATTGTGGAAGATTTGCTAAGAAGTCCCTCAGCTTAAGGGCCAAATCCTCCTCTCTCCTCTCACTGAGCACTTGTGGGCTATGAAGTGAGATTTGAGAAAACAATTTTAAACAAAAGTGGGTAAAGTGGCAATCCTTGCAACTTACAACTAATATAAACATTAATCTCCTCAAAAAGTGTGGAGAAAATGATGAAAAAGACAATTTTTCTGGGCGGCCTGCAGTTGTAGCACAATGAACAGATACAACTCAAAATTACACATTTGAAAAACATCTCATTAATTGAACTTGCTTTGATCAAACAAAGAAATGATAAAAACATGGATTCGAAGATAGCCAATGAAACCCCTGCTTGAAGTCTGATGGGGTGGCGTCTCTTCCTTATCTCAGATTTCTTGGAGCTCTCGTGGCTATGAAAAGAAATCTGAGACAAGCAATTTTTGAAAAGATTGTGGATTTAAAATTGACCACTGCAAACTCAATTGATTTTGATGTTTTTCACTTTTTGAATTTTCCTGATTGATTTTCTTATTTGATATACCTGGGTGCCATTTGATGCCCGAACCTGTGCTTGAATGTTCTGCAACTTGCTTTTGCTTCTTTATCTTCTTGCTCTCTCAATAACGATGTATGTGCCCTTACTGCCCATAACCTGTCTTCATGCTTTTTAATTGCCCAAGTGAATGCCCTCATCTTGATTGATGGATCATGATCTGTTGATCTAACCTCATGCCCTTACAACCTATGATCTGTCTTTCATGCCTTCTTGCTGCCTCAGTAAAATCTTTCTTCATGATTGAAGAATTGGGAACCCTTGTTTAACATGCCATTGCTTCGAAGCCTTCTTTTTTTTTTTTCTTTCAGATTCGAAGACTAAAGCTTGACTACTTCTTCCAGATGTTGGAATTCATTCCAATGAAAACCCAGAAGGAAAGACACTGAGCATGCCCCGGTTTTGATTGTTTGAAGAAGTATTTGCCCCTCAGATGATCATCTTTTTTCCTTTTTCTCTTTTTTTTTTCTTTTTTTCTTTTTCTTTTTTTTTTCCTCTTTCTTTTTTTTTTTTTTTTTAACCTTTGCCAAAAAGAAACCCTAATAGAAGAATGCAAATGCAAACATAAGAAAATATGTTTTATACTAGTGGCCTCAGAATTCTCTAATGCTTGCAAAACCAATGTTTTATGAAAAGATATAGATGCTCATCATTGGCCAAAAATATAGTTTTTGCCTTTTTTTGTGTTTTGATTTTTTTTTTTTTTGAAAAAATGATCCAATCACTTATTAGCATATAGTCCAAAAGAATTAAAATCAAGTTGAATAATGAAAAGATTATTTCAGAAAATGAAGAAAGACCAAAATAAGCCTTCGGAATCTTTAGAATCATTCCCATGACCATTGGCTTGTCAATTGATGCTCTAGATATGGCGACTCTTTCAATCTGACTATTTTGCCCCAATCTAGAAAGAAATTTTCCTTCATCCAATTGAAGAGCAATTGTTTCTCCATTGTATCCATGATATGAGAATTTATGACTTCAACTTCAACAATAATTTCTTAATGGCAATTTTGATGGCCATCAACTTGTTCATAGATGATTCATATCACAGTTCTGATTATGTTGCTTCAGTCTTGAAAAGAGAATTTTCCTCAATCACTTGAAGAGTGACTGTATCTTAAAATAACCACCAACATGAGGACTTCATCTGGATCTATGCCAATTTTGGACTTTCCTCTCTGACGATTTCCTTCTTGTAGATAGCTGATTATTTGCCATGTAGCGCCCTCCCGGGTTTTCACTACATTTCCTTCCATTTTTTTTTCCGTTTTCTTTTTCTTTCTTCTTTTTTTTTCTTTTTTTTTAATCCTTCATCGCCAGCAACCATGTAGTCAAAATTGTCTTAATTCAAAATTTCTTAATCAAAGAGGACTTATGAATGGGACGAAACGAAGGCTTGGTGTTAGTTTAGAAAGAAAAGGAATAAAAGGCTCAAATACCATATAAACAAATGGGTTAACTGAAATTGTAATTTTTAAGGCATTTCTTCTCTCGGAATGAATACAAAATTGCTCCCAGTAATGAAGTTCTTCCCTCAATTTGATTTCTTCATTTGAAACTTATTCTCCAGTATTGAACTTCTTTTTTTTTTCATTCTTTTCTTCACAATTTTGAAGACATTCTCCAAATAGCATTTGATTATCCTTTTTTCTTCCTTTTTTCATATTCAAAATCCCTTTTGAACTTCAATAATTGTCCCTTCATTCCTTTTTTTTTTATGCCTTAATAAATTTGCCCCAGTGTGGGGTTACAATTCTCAGTTTAGGTTACTTGGAAAAATGTATCAAGCTCAAAGGGTTTAACTAGGGATTTCAAAATTTTTGGGGATATAAGAAAGAAAGGCCTCTTATCATTTTAAGAAAAATTGAATTTTTAGACTTGGTAAAGTTGTACTACATGACTGGCTCAGGATTTTTTCTTCTTTTTTTTTTTTCTTAATCACCTTCTATCAAGATAAAAGCATCTTCAAATAGAACCTCTGTTATGAACAAGTTCTTCACCTTTTGATTAATCTTATGAATTTGGATTCTTTCCATCAAATGATGCCCAATTCTATTTCCTACGAAAATGTCAAATCTTCTCCCATATTTTCAAGTGCAAAACCCCAAAATTTCTTCAAACAATATTCTCAACTTCCCTTTGAACGAATCAGCAAGTGGTGCGATCCTTTCTGTATTCTAATGAAGAAACTTCAAATTTTCTTCTATATTTTCTGTTGAAGACTCTGGGTCATCTTTGGTTCCAAAGGCCAAAAAATTGGTCACTTCATAATTTTGCAGAATATTCTTCTCATGACACTTAAAAAGATTTGAATTTTCACATAAAATGTCTTTTTCTTCGATTTTGGTCTCAAAATAGAGCCCAATGTCGAAGTCATATTCAACTCAATGAAATTCAATAAGAAATATGATTCATAAGTAAAAGGACCTTACTGAAAACTTTTTTTTTTCTAGAAAAATGTTAAAGGAAAAAAAAAATTTTTTTTTTTTTGAAGAACCTTTATTAAAATCACTTCCTGAGAACAAGGCTCCTTAGGATCCTCAGGAAATGTGCATTCTTCTTATGCAGGTTTCTTTTCAGAGAACAAGGGAATTTGAAAACTGCCCCTGTTCTTAAAGGCAAAAGTTGACTTTTCTCCCTTTTTCAGATAATTTCTTTCTCTTGCTGAGTGAGGCAAGCCTTCCTGCTCATAACCAGGAGCATTTCTTTTAAGATAAACCCTGACTGTTGGACCAATAGGAGTGATAAGCTGAGAAGGGTCAAATCTTCTTTCTCCAGGGAAAATTGCCCCTATTGCATTTGAGTTGCCTGCCCCATTGTTATCGGTAGGTGGGATAGGTGTAACTGAATTGAATGATAAGGAGTTATTATCCAGTAAATCTTGAATTGCATGCTTTAGGGCCAAGCAACGATCAGTGGTATGCCCTGGAGTGCTCATATGATAATCACAGATTGCAGATGAATCATAACCCTTCCCCTTACTTGCATGAGGATTTGGCAACCTCAAAGTCACATAACCCTTCTGAAGTAAGGTAGGCAAAAGTTCAGATGGTCTCATAGGCAGTTTAGAAAATTCCCTTCTCTTCCTTACTTCTGTTTCCTCTTTCACAGGCTGTGCAGAAGGGACATTAATTTGAATAGGCAGCAAAGGAAATTGATGGGTTGGCTTGATAGGAGGTGGATGGGCATTGATTTGAAAGGGTTCCCTGGGAAGTTGTACCATATTCACTTCTGCTTCTCTCCTTTCTTCATTCTTTATTTTTCCATTACCATTCTCCTTTTTCTGTGTAGAGAAAGTGGTGGAAGCTTCCTGGTTCAACACTGCAGAGTAATCAGCTATTTTCCCAGACTTGATCCCATCTTCAATTCTGTCTGCCACTTGCACTAGGGCAGCAAAGTTGGTGGTAGTTTGACCCACCAAGTGACTGTAAAATGGTTGCCCCAATGTCATGATGAAAGTTGAAATCATTTCTGGTTCTCCCATGGGTGGCTTGACTTGTGCAGCCAACTCCCTCCATCTTTTAGCATATTTCCTTATGGTCTCATCATTTCTCTTTGTCATCCTCATCATGTCATACCTATCTGGTATAATCTCAGAGTTGAACCTGTATTGTGCCAAAAAGGAATCTGCTAAGTCCTTCCACCTTCTGATCTTTCCATGGTCTAATGTCGCAAACCACCTCAAAGCAGCTCCAGTCAAACTCCTTTGGAAGAGCTGGATCAGTATGCCATCATCCCGACCGAACTGGCATAGGGCACCACAGTACAACTTCAAATGGCTCATTGGGCAGCCAGTGCCATCATATTTATCAAAATCTGGGCATTTAAACTTGGCCGGTAGACATACATCGGGGTATAGGCACAGATCTTCAAAATTCGTGCCTCCAAATGATTTAACTCCCTTCACTTCCCTTAGCTCGTCCTGAATAATCTCCAGCCTATGCATGAACTTCTTTTCCATCTCATCCCTCATTATCTCTTTTTCCTTCTCTTTCTCAAACTCAACCGTCTCCCCCCTAATCAGTATAGGTTCAGGGGTAGGTTCAGAAATGGGTTCAGGAATAGGTTGAACCGGAGGTGGGATATTGATTGGAGGTGGAGGTGCTTGGTTGGAAGTGGAGACTTGGTTCTGGGCTTGGACTTGTTCGGCCTGCACTGATAGTATGTTCTCTAGCATTCGGGCTAGTCCTGCCACCTGCTCCTGAAGCAGGGCTAAATCTGGGTGAGGAGCATCAGCTTCAATCTCAATGGGATTCATGGTGTGAGCTCTTGATCTGGTTACAGGAGCTATGGTTGCAAGTGTACTTGGTACCTGGAAAAATAAAGAGAAAATATCAGTGCCAATTTAATCTCATTCACATGCCTATGTATGCCTATGTGCAAGCTGGGTGAACACGAGTTTGGATTTGTTTCTTTATTTGCTTCCTTTTTTTTTTTAGAATTGTTGGAATATTCTAGGGCTTCCAACGGGTCCTACAAAAAGAGAAAAGGATCTGAAATTCAAAGGCTTTCAGAGGCCCAAAGAAATTTTTGGAAAAAGTCTGAAATTCAAAGGCTTTCAGAGGCCCAGGGATATTTTTGAAAAAAGTCTGAAATTCAAAGGCTTTCAGAGGCCCAAGGATATTTTTTGAAAAAAGTCTGAAATTCAAAGGCTTTCAGAGGCCCAAAGGATATATGTCTATAATTCAGAGGCTTATAGACGGCCCAAATGACTCATTTGTCTAAAATTCAGAGGCTTTTAGACGGCCCAAAGAAATGATTTGTCTAAAATTCAGAGGCTTTTAGACGGCCCAAAAAAATGATTTGTCTAAAATTCAGAGGCTTTTAGACGGCCCAAAGAAATGATTTGTCTAAAATTCAGAGGCTTTTAGACGGCCCAAAGATATGTGTCTATAATTCAGAGGCTTATAGACGGCCCAAAGAAATTATTTGTCTAAAATTCAGAGGCTTTTAGACGGCCCAAAGAAATGATTTGTCTAAAATTCAGAGGCTTTTAGACGGCCCAAAGGAGTGATTGTCTAAAATTCAGAGGCTTTTAGACGGCCCAAAAAAATGATTTGTCTAAAATTCAGAGGCTTTTAGACGGCCCAAAGAAATGATTTGTCTAAAATTCAGAGGCTTTTAGACGGCCCAAAAAGGTTTGTTGGAATATTCTAGGGCTTCCAACAGGTTCCGAAAAGGAAAAAGGATCTGAAATTCAAAGGCTTTCAGAGGCCCAGGGATATTTTTTGAAAAAAGTCCGAAATTCAAAGGCTTTCAGAGGCCCAAAAGATCTGAAATTCAAAGGCTTTCAGAGGCCCAGGAGTTTTTTTGAGAAAAAAAAAAAGTCTGAAATTCAAAGGCTTTCAGAGGCCCAGGAGTTTTTTGAGAAAAAGTCTGAAATTCAAAGGCTTTCAGAGGCCCAAAGGGTTTTTGAGAAAAAGTCTGAAATTCAAAGGCTTTCAGAAGCCCAAAGGATTTTTGAGAAAAAAAAAATCTGAAATTCAAAGGCTTTCAGAGGCCCAGAGATTTTTTATAAAAGTCTGAAATTCAAAGGCTTTCAGAGGCCCAAGGAGTTTTGATAAAAGTCTGAAATTCAAAGGCTTTCAGAGGCCCAGGGATTTTTTTGAGAAAAAGTCTGAAATTCAAAGGCTTTCAGAGGCCCAAAGAACCTTTCTCTCACACATTTTTTTATTCAATTATTTTGTTTGTTTGTTTGTTTGTTTTTTTTTTGAAGCATTTTATTCAAACTTGTTTCCCTTTATCGTTATTTAAAGGTTAAAAGAATATTTTAGTGGGAAAAACTGATTAAAGTTGAATATTCCGAGAAAACCGTATACACAGTACGGTCCAGCCCTGCCCGTATTCAAATTACGAGCAAGCCGTGGCCGTATGGAAAACACGGGCGAGCCTAGCCCGTATAACTAATACGGGCAAGCCCAGCCCGTGTACTAAATACGGTTTTACGGAACCCTGTTATATTTTTCCAGTTTTTACATGATTTGATCACTTTCATTGTTCATCCAAACATACGGTTCACCCATTGCAGAGCTTCTAAAATGTCCCAAAGTGGACCTTGGCCTTTTTGCTAAAACACATGCTTAGGAAGGCACATGCACCCTCCAAATTGACACCATACTCAAGAATTTGGTACCCTTTTGTTGTCTCTTGTATGAACATAGGGTAGGATTGATTCTAAACAGAGTTAGAGACTCTTCCTATGGGCTGCACCAATTTTAAAAACATGTAAATTTTGGGACCAATTATCCCGAACCAATGGGTACCATGACACCCCTATGACATGAAAATAATGCAAAACAATAGGATTACCTTGTTACCTTGTTTACCTTCAATATGGCATCTGCATTATGCCCTGGTTTGTAAGCCATGCACACGGCCTTCCCACAATCATACAAACCCATATCCCCACGTAATTGTATACTTTAGCCAAAAACGTGTAACTCCACCTTCAAGCGTAGGGGTTTTGGGTTTTGGCTTAATGGCAACTTAGCACTCAAGCCTAGTGATGACCAGGATCCCAGATCCACATTATCATCACATCATTAGCTCAAAGTTCTAAGGTGAATGTTTTCACTTTCGCTTTCCGAAGTATCGACCTCGTTGCGCCAAGCTACACACATTCGGGTTCAACTTCCTATAGGTTAAGGGTAGGCCGTGTAAAAACAAAAGGTGCACAGTGCATTGTAAAAATAGGATGCATTCACAACGTCCCAAACCCTTGCCACTCTTTTCGCAGCCATGCATAAACAAACCAAGGCATAATAGGAAAGCATATTTAAAATAAACAAGTAAATAAAGCAATCCTATAGCACCCAAAACATGCTCATAAAAAAAATCATCTATCATGCAAACATATGATCATGTTATACACCCAAAATCATCATGGAGATCATGCTAAAAATTAAAACATGCTATCATAAAAATATAGCAAGAAATAAGCATGGTTCATCAAAACGGACCTCCCATACGCATGTTTGTAGAAACAATCCTATAAATCAAAATTAAGCATGTTTCTACCCCCATGAATTCTTAAGCAATAATTCATATTTAAAATATACTCACCATGCTTAAGAACACCAAATAGCAAGCAAATCAAAAAAATCAAAAACATGAACACACACCAAAAGGCTCAAATCTACAAGTCCCCAGCAGAGTCGCCAGTTGTGAGACATGGGAAAAAATCAATCTAATGATTTCCTCAATCATCACACGGGATTAATTAAAACAAAAAGTCGCCACCATTCAATTTAGGTGTGAATGGACACCAAAATATTAAATAAGCACAAAAGGCAAATTTTAGGGCAAAATATCCCTCCTAAAAAAACAACCAGAGATGGGTAAGGGGATTAAGTTATGAACAGGGGAAGGTGTTAGGCACCCCTATTCATCCACACAAGGTGGTTGCCAGGTATTTGTTCATGTTAAAATAAAGAAAAAGCTTGCTATAAAAATCATGAAAAAATCACAAAAAAAAGCAAAAATATATGGTTTTTTCATATGAATAGTCTGATTGATCCAGAACTATCAAACATGATCATACCATTCCTAGGGTTTCATGATCAAAACAAAATTGAGATAAAATCAGATAAAATCAATTTAAAGTGAATAATCCAAAAATCTGGCTTCAAGTCAAAATTCTAGAAATCTGGAAAAATATGATTTTTATAAAATATTTCAAAATTGAACTTGAATAGTCCAGGACATAGATAAAGCCCAAATTTCACATTAAATCTGAAAATCAAAACCAAAAAGACTCACGTTTATGAAAAACACCAAAAGGGGAGAATTTAGACCGTAGGGTCTTATCTCAATAATGAAAAACAATTTAAAAAACATCTTATGAAACCCTAGAATTTATTTTCAGGCTTCTAGATTCAGATCTACCATATTGATCATGATAAATCCAAGATCATAGCCTAAAACCACAAAAATCACGAAAACAGTGCTGTAGGTGCAAAAGTGGCAAAAATCCAAATTTTAGCAAAAATAGGGGATCTCATGCTATAAACATCATAGATTCATGTTATTCATTCAGATATATCATAAAAAGCATTAAAACATGATCAGGATATTCAAAATAGCCACATCTCACAAATTAGAGCACATGGGGGTCTACCCTACGGATCCACCTGTTCTCTTTTCCCCTAGTTCTCTCTTCACGTTTTACGGCTAGAGAGACCCTTGAGGTACTTAGAGATAGGTTTGGTTACACAAGCACAATCATAGGCCTTATTCTATGAAAAAAAGAAAAAAACAGATATGGGGTTCTATTCTAGGGATCCACCTGTTCCCCTTTCCCCTAGTTCTCTCTTCACGTTTTACGGCTAGAGAGACCCTTGAGGTACTTGGAGGCAGGTTTAGGAATACAAAAACAGATATGGCCTTATTCTACAGCAATAGAGATGATTCTATTATTTCTAGAATTGAAGACAGAAAATAAAAAGGGATAGGGGACTTACCTGGATTGAGCAAGCAGAGCAGCAGGAGTTCCTTTCTCTTCTCTTGGAGCTTTTGATTCTTCTTTGACTTCAAAATTTCGTGGCCTTTTGCTAGAGGAGAGAGCCTCTATTTATAGACAAGCACAGGGGTATGGTTGGTCCAAGGTTTGGCAAGATAGAGTTTCAGTTTGAGTTAAACACAAGATCATGCCAATCCTTTATCCACAAGGATAAATGAGATAATTCGAACAGATAAATAAGAGAATTCGCTTATCCAAGAGAGATATTTGGGTGCAGATAAGGCTCAAAAATTAAAAAGGTAAAATTCGCACAAAGACCCCCGTGACCGTATATATATTACGGTCGCGCCCTGCCCGTATTATTAATACGGGCACGCCGTGACCGTATATCAACTGCAGGTATGACCAGCCCGTAAACAAAATACGGTCATGACCAGTTTGGCCAGATTTTACACTTTTTTGACCTGTTTCAAATCCCAATTAATATTTTCAATTATTTTCTCATTTTTAGTGCAATTTGGGGTGTCTACACCTTGGATGCATTCGGATTAGGCTCTCTTAAAGTAATATACCTTGCTTGCAATAAAGTAGGAAGCAACTGAGAAGGAGTCATTGGTATAGGGGTGAAAACCCTATTTCTCCTTGCTGCGAAATAGGCATCTTTTTCCTCCTTAGTAAAAACCCTTTTTTGGTTTGAAGGTGCTGCTGGGACATTAACCCTCATAGGGGCCTGGGTAGATGGAGATGGAGTAGGAAAATGAGCGGGTATGTTGATTTTTATGGGCTTATTAGGGCCTGATGGTGGCTGCACCATGTTTACTTCACCCTCTTTCTTGTTCCCATTCTTCTTTATCCCATTTCCTTTCTTCAAATTGGGGTCTTCTAACTGCCCATAGCAGAGTGGTCAATTATTTTTCCTGACCTGATCCCATCTTCAATTCGGTCAGCCACTTGAACCAAAGCAGCAAAATTAGTGGTGGTCTGACCTACCAGGTGGCTATAGAATGGTTGACCCAATGTGCTGATGAAGGTAGAAATCATCTCTTGCTCCAGCATGGGTGGCCTAACCTGAGAGGCAGTCTCCCTCCATCTTTTGGCATACTGCCTTACAGATTCCTCCTTGCTTTTACTCATCCTCATTACATCGTACCTGTCTAGCACGATTTCTGAATTAAACCGGTACTGAGTTAGGAAGGCATCTGCTAGGTCCTTCCATCTTCTAATCTGTAACGCCCCGGATCCGAGTCACATGGAGAACCCGTAACTCGTATCCAGAGGTTATTAAAATTAATAGGATCAAACTACCAGAGTAAAGAGAAACTGAAACTAAATAATTCTATGCAATAGAGTGCGCTAAACAAATCCCAACGTAAAAACTCACATGACCAAATTTCACTACCCGCAATTATCGGCTCTCCATACGTATCTGAAAAACAACAGAAATAAAAGAGTGAGATACGAATATCTCAGCAAGTAGCACATGCATGCAGGAATACACATCTTCAAAATTTAAAAATTCTATGATCGGATAATCAGACGAGAAAACCAAGAATAACCGGTGAAGTCTGCGTACTCTGTTAACAGTGATGTTGGCCCAAGAGCATAGGAAACCATTTAAACTATAAGCAGATAATATTTGTAACACCTTGGCCAACAAAAACCAGATCAGTTCCAGAAAACCTTATCATTTTAATCCATGCTTCAACAGTACACTCCACTACTTATCCCATGGTATCCAACTGATAAATAAACAACAAAACCACATGGTCAATGTCATACAAATATTTGATTGGGAAATCAACATGCCAGAGCGACCTCCACACCTCCATGTACACAATTCCGGCCTACTCAGGGTTTCGGATACACTGAAATGACGGCCTACTCAGGGTTTCGTCATCCAATGCCGGCCTACTCAGGGTTTCGGCATTGACAACCAGGCCTACTCAGGGTTTCTGGCTGCTCTACACCAGTCGTGGCAACACTCCATGGCCATGCCATTTCACCAATAAAATAAAAGCATCACATTACTAAGCTTAAACATCTGGATCCAGGACAAGCTAGACCAAAACAGTAAAACATCGTATAATCTCAATACCAATATCAAAGAAAAACCATTCATTTCATATCATGTAAAACTCATCACAATTCATCACCTGTCCCTCTGGACCAAGCAGTACCTCAAGTACATTCAGTATTTTCTCATTTCCGTAACACAAGTCATATGAAAGTAAAACTCAATTCATTCATACCAAGGAAAGCTTTACAATACATTTAAAGTTTCCAAACCAGTGAAACCAGAATAGAATAACTCCTCAATCAAAACAGTGTATAAAACAGAGGAAATGTAATTAGTAACTCTTAGTGGTTTGGTATCCGGCATAACATTCATGAACAACCTAAACTCAACTTGAAAGCTTTTAAGAAGTTCACTAAATTTTCCTCTAATAGTTTCCTAGGCAAAATAGATTCCCAGGGTTCCCAAACAAGTGAATAGTGAAGTGGTTTAATCCTCAAGTAACCCAAATACCCTTAGTGAAATCAAATCTCCAATTCAGTAAGCAAATAGGGTCTGCCGCTCACTTCCTGAGGTGAGCGCCGGTCGGCGGTGAAGAAATGGGGTAAAAACGACTTACCGCTCACTCGACGCTAGGTGAGCGTGAGCCGAGCGCGAGATGGGCGTGAGGTGGGCACGAGATTCGCGCGAGATGAGCGCATAGTTTTCTGCTGAGCGCCAGCCGGGCGCGAGCTCGGCGGTGGGTCGTATTTAACGGGGCGCCTACCTCTGAGGTGAGCGCCGGTGAGCGCGAGGTGGGCGGATACCCCCTGTGATTTTTGTTTCTCTGTTATTCCAAGATCTACAAGACTGGCCGGTTTGTTTAGGTCTGTAATTGCTCTAATACACTCCTAATACTCCCAGAAGACTTCCCAACCATATTTGGAATTAATCTAAACACTTTTTTTTTAAGATAAAATTCAGTCCGGAGACTCTGTTCATGTCATTTCCCGAAAACCAGAAAAACCAGAAAACTCATACTATCACTTAATATATAAACCATGCATCAGAATAAGCTCACGAAAACATCAAATACAAAACCCAGTTGTAAATTAGTGCTACTCACTTTAGTAAGACCTTCTTCAAGCTTCCGGCCATCCTGGAGATTTTTGACTTCGAGACATAACCCGCTGGACGGAAACCCTAACTCTCTCCAGAGCCCCAACCTTTCCCCAAATCCCCGAAAAGTTGTATGAGTTAGCTATTTATATAGACACCACCCGGATTTAACCTAATTCACCCTTTTCTTTAAGAATCCCCTTTCTACCCCTCACTAGTGCAGGGTTTTCCGGATTTACAAATATTGGCCCATTTCTATTTATTCCCGGGGCCGAATATTTCCACCTTATTATATTTTTATTTTATTTTTATTTTATTTTTTTGTGAACCCTGATGACCACAAGTTCCCAGAAATAATAAAACTTGATTTAACCAGCACCTACATCTATATGTGCATATATATATTTTCATCTACTGTTATTATTTGTTTATTTTCCTTACTGTGACTGTTAATTTATTTTATTCTAGTATTATTATTATATTTTGTTTTCTACTCAAAACTGGGGTTTTACATAATCTTTCCATGGTCTAAAGTGGCAAACCATCTCAAAGCGGTTCCAGTCAAGCTCCTTTGGAAGAGCTGAATCAGAACACCCTCATTTTGACCGAACTGGCATAAGGCACCACAGTACAACTTCAAATGGCTCATGGGGCAGCCAGTGCCATCATATTTATCTAGGTCTGGGCACTTGAACTTAGCTGGCAGGTTAACATTGGGGTATAGGCACAAGTCCTCAAAGTTGGTGCCCCTGAAGTTGTTCACCCCTTTTACTTCCCTCAGTTCGTCCTAGATCATTTCCAGTCTATGCATGAACTTCCTTTCAACTTCTTCCCTCGTCCTTTCCTTTTCCTTGGCTTTGGAATATTGATTTGGGGTGGAGGTGCTGGGTTGGAAGTGGATGCTTGGTTTTGGGCTTGCACTTGTTGGGCCTGCACTGACAGGATGTTTTCTAGCATTCGGGCTAGTCCTGCTACTTGCTCTTGTAGCAAGACAATATCTGGGTGAGGAGCATCAGCTTCAGTCTCCATGGGATTCATGGCGCGAGCTCTTGATCTGGTTACAGGAGCTATGATTGCAAGTGTATTGGTACCTGGAAAAAGAATGAAAATATCAGTGCAAATTTAATCTCATTTGCATGCCTATGAATGCCTATGTGCAAACTGGGTGAACACGAGTTTGGATTTGTTTCTTTATTTGCTTCTTATTTTTTTTTTGAATTGAATTGTTGGAATATTCTAGGGCTTCCAACAGGTCCCACAAAAAGAGAGAAAGGATCTGAAATTCCAAGGCTTTTAGAGGCCCAAGGATTTTTTTTTTTTGGAAAAAGTCTGAAATTCAAAGGCTTTCAGAGGCCCGGGTGTATTTTGGAAAAGGTCTGAAATTCAGAGGCTTTCAGAGGCCCAGGGATATTTTTGAAAAATGTCTGAAATTCAAAGGCTTTCAGAGGCCCAGGGATATTTTTGATAAAGGTCTGAAATTAAAAGGCTTTCAGAGGTCCAGGAATATTTTTGATAAAGGTTTGAAATTCAAAGGCTTCCAGAGGCCCGAGAAAAAAGATATGAAATTCAAAGGCTTTCAGAGGCCCAGAGAAAAAGATCTGAAATTCAAAGGCTTTCAGAGGCCCAGAGAAAAAGATCTGAAATTCAAAGGCTTTCAGAGGCCCAAAGGATAAAGTCTGAAATTCAAAGGCTTTCAGAGGCCCAAAAGAAAAAGATTTGAAATTCAAAGGCTTTCAGAGGCCCAAAAGATCTGAAATTCAAAGGCTTTCAGAGGCCCAAAAGATAAAGTCTGAAATTCAAAGGCTTTCAGAGGCCCAAAAGATCTGAAATTCAAAGGCTTTCAAAGGCCCAAAGGAAAAAGATATGAAATTCAAAGGCTTTCAGAGGCCCAAAAGATCTGAAATTCAAAGGCTTTCAGAGGCCCAGGGATATTTTTGAAAAATGTCTGAAATTCAAAGGCTTTCAGAGGCCCAAAGAGTTTTGAAAAAGTCTGAAATTCAAAGGCTTTCAGAGGCCCAAAGAGTTTTGAAAAAGTCTGAAATTCAAAGGCTTTCAGAGGCCCAAGGAGTTTTGAGAAAAAGTCTGAAATTCAAAGGCTTTCAGAAGCCTAAGGGATTTTCTCTCACATTTTTTTTATTCATTTATTTTGTTCTTTTTTTTGTTTTTTTGTTTTTTTTGTTTTTTTTTTTGAAGCATTTTACTCAAACTCATTTCCCTTCATCATTATTTAAATGTTAAAGGAAGATTTTAGTGGGAAAAACTGATTAAAATTGAATATTCCATGAAAACCGCATACATAGTACGATCCAACCCTGTCCGTATTCAAATTACGAGCAAGCCGTGACCGTATGGAAAACACGGGCGAGCCCAGCCCGTATAACGAATACGGGCAAGCCCAGCCCGTGTACTAAATGCGGTTTTACGGAACTCTGTTATATTTTTCCAGTTTTTACATGGTTTGATCACTTTGATTGCTCATCCAAATATACGGTTCACCCACTGCAAAGCTTCTAAACTGTCCTACAGTGGACTTTGGCCTATTTACAAAACACTTGTTTAGGAGGGCACATATCCCCTCCAAATTGACACCATACTCAAGAATTTGGTACCCTTTTGTTGCCTATTGTATGAACATTGGGTAGGATTGATTCTAAACAGAGTTAGAAACTTCTCCTATGGGCTACACCAATTTTAGGAAATATGCATATTTTGGGACCAATTTTATCCCGAACCAATGGGCACCATGACACCCCTATGACATGAAAACAATGTAGAAAAATAGGATTACCTTGTTACCTTGTTTACCTTCAATATGGCATCCGCATTATGCCATGGTTTGTAAGCCATACAAACGGCCTTCCCACAATTACAAACCCATATTCCCACGTAATTGTGTATTTTAGCCAAAAACGTGTATCTCCACCTTCAAGTGTAGGGGCTTTGGGTTTTGGCTTAATGGCAACTTAGCACTCAAGCCTAGCGATGACCAGAATCCCAGATCCACGTTATCATCATATCATTGGCCCAAAGTTCTAAGGTGAATGTTTTCACTTTCGCTTTCCGAAGTATCGACCTCGTTGCGCCAAGCTACACACATTCGGGTTCAACTTCCTATAGGTTAAGGGTAGGCTGTGTAAAAAAATAAAATGTGCACAGTGCATTGTAAAAATAGGGTGCATTCACAACGTCCCAAACCCTTGCCACTCTTTTCACAGCCATGCATAAACAAACCAAGGCATAATAGGAAAGCATACTTAAAGTAAACAAGTAAATAAAGCAATCCTATAGCACCCAAAACATGCTCATAAAAATCATCCAATCATGAAAACAGAAAAACCAAAAATGCAAACCCTGGACAGAAAGTTAAACCCTAAGGGGTGAAAAGTTGACTTTTTGATCAAGTGAAAATTGGCCACCTCGCTTTATGTCATTGGAAATAGAATCTCGACACGGTTCCAACGCAACTGAGTTTGCAGGAATCGGGGTCCGGATGAAGGTTCTACGGACGGTCAAACCTGAGTAGAGCCAAAAGTTGACTTTTTGCTAAAATCCGATCCAGAGACCTTGCTTTATATCATTGGATAGAGAATCTCGACACGGTTCCAACGCAACTGAGTTTGCAGGAATCGGGGTCCGGATGAAGGATCTGCGGGCGGTCAAACCTGAGCAGAGCCAAAAGTTGACTTTCTACTAAAATCCGATCCGGAGGCCTAACCCTAAGTCATCGGATAGAGGGGGCAGATACAATTCTAATGCAACTGGGTTTGCAGGAATCGGGGGTCCGGATGAAGGATCTGCGGACGGTCAAACCTGAGCAGAGCCAAAAGTTGACTTTCTGCTAAAATCCGATCCAGAGGCCTAACCCTAGGTCATTGGATAGAGAATCTCGACACGGTTCCAATGCAACTGAGTTTGCAGGAATCGGGGTCCGGATGAAGGTTCTGCGGGCGGTCAAACTTGAGCAGAGCCAAAAGTTGACTTTCTGCTAAAATCCGATCTGGAGGCCTACCCCTAGGTCATCGGATAGAGGGGGCCGATAAAATTCTAGCGCAACTGAGTTTGCCCAGATCGGAGCCCGGGTGAAGAAAATATGAGCTGACGAAATTCCCGAGCAGCAAAACCGGCAATCTGCGCACGTGGCAAAAAGCTGCACACGTGGCGAGTTGAGCAGGAAAATATCTCGGGGATCAAATCCGTAAATATCCAAATATACGAAATATCCCAGGGACTAAATCTGTAAAAATCCGAGAATATCGGATTAAATTGAAATTTGCCAGGGACTAAATCCGAAAATTCGGATTTTCCGACCAAACGCGCGGCGGCATTTAATGATTTTTCATCATTATGCCGCTCGGGCAAACGTGGCGAGCGGCATGCGCTCACCTTGAGCTGGGCGCCAAAATGAGTGGCACCACTTTCCCCCTTGCCTATATAAGCCGCACGAGTGCTCGCGCAAATGGTTCGGAAAAAATTTGGGTTCAAGGGCTTTACATGGGAAGATTTTCGGTCAGGAGCTTTTCTTGGGCAGGGGTTTTGTGTTGTTCTTCGTCGGGTTTGAGTTTCCATTAGCCGACGCCCCTTTCCTTCTTCTTCCTTCATCCAAACCCCCCTCTCTTCATCCCGGCTTGCCTCTGAAAACCCCAGACAATCTCCTCCCCTCCTTCATTCTCATCCATCTCCCATAAAGAGGTGGAAAGCTTGTCGCTGTTGGTGGAGCAAAAAGGGATTTTCCAACTGCCGTAGGAGCTAGAAGGAAGGTGCTCCAGCTCTTGCTTTGTTGCAGGGAGAAGCCCACACACCTCAAGCAAGTCATAGGATCCTCAGGTATCATTCTCTACTATGCCTGATATACATGTGTTGAAATGAGAAGTTCTTAATAATTTTGCCAAGCTTATTTTCGTCCTTGGGCACGATTCTGTTCCCATGGTAGTTTAGTATGCACTTGCTTTATTTCGACGTATGAAGGGTCTCTAAGTGAGGAAGAGACCCACCGGGAGCTTATGGTAGCTTGAGAGAGAGAGTACCCCCCCTCAGACTATCCGGGCATGCTTAATGCTATGGTCGGGCTTTTTTTTATGCTTTAAAAGGGAGTTTGTTCCCTCATGTCAATTGATCCATTGTATCCCTGTAAACCCCCTCCTCATTCCCTTCTTCGGATGTTAGTGTGCCTTCGGATGTTTCGGATATTAGTTTGCCTGCTTGAAGGTCTAGTCTGTGGATGGGAGTACATGTAATGTCTGCATGTTGTTTTTTTTTTGTTTTTTTTTTACATTGCTGGACTTGCTAACATGCTATTTGCTGCTTGTGCACCCTTGAGCATGCTCCCATCACCCCCCCCTTTTTTTAAGCTGTTAATGCATCTGTACCTGTTTGTTTTTTATCGGGTTTGTTTTTTTCTTTTGAGTGATTTTGGGTTGTGGAATGAAGCATGAATCATGTTTAGATTAGTTTCAATACAAGTTTAAGTATATTTTGGGGAGTGGTCGAAGCCCTGGGAGGGCTTACAGAGCTTAAAAAACCAGTTACAGAGCTTAAAAAACCAGTCGGAAATGGAGTTTGGAGAGAAAACAGAGCGCAGTGAGTCGCCGCCCACTTGGCGCTCACTTGGCGCTCACTTAGGAAGTAGGCGCCCCTTTTATCTCACTACCCGCCGAGCTAGCGCCCACTTGGCGCTCAGCTCGCGCCCAGCTGGCGCCCACTTAAAACCATGCACAACTTCTGGCGCCCATCTCGCGCTCAGCTCGCGCTCACCTCCCGCCCAGCTCGCGCTCACTTGGTATCGAGTGAGCGCTAGGTCAAAATTTTGCCAAATTCTGGCGCCCATCTGGCGCCCACCTGGCGCTCACTTCAGGAAATGAGCGCCTACCCTAAAACAGGCCGAATTGTTATTTTTTTTTGAAAATTCCAAAAATACCCTTTACCATACCGCGGGGGGCTTCACCCCCCGCACCACCCACCCCTTTGTTCACTGCTCATCCAACTCGTACCTTGGACCCAGCAAAATGAGCCAGTTTTTTTTTCTGACAGAGTGTCCATCTTGTGTTTTTTCTATGATTATTGTTAGATGTGAATGCCATTTCCGAACCAAACCGGATAAACCAATAGGGTTTCTGGGTCACCTGGAAACCCAATGTGGGACTTGGACTCTCGGTCCAACTTGACTTCCAGTGAGCCTTCCAACGGGGCCCACCCAGCCCAATAAACACCAAAGCATGCCATTAAATAACTTAAGTAAATGAACAATTTGAACCGGGCGAGCCAAACCCAATGCGGCCCACCCGAGCCTTGTTATGTGAAATTGATGCATGAATTGCGTGGTTTGGCCGAGACCAAGGGCAAAGCCCTACCGGGCACGCCAAAGCCCACCAACCGAACCAAGGAAGGGTGTAAACCCTAATCTCTGGTAACTTGGGCTTACAAGCCCAGATTTGGACTACGGGCCCCAAGCCCAGTGTCCAACTCACTTTGGCAGATTAAAAAGATAAATCCAATAAAAAAACTTGGCCACCCTGTGGGCCCACCTTAGGGGCCCACAAACCAGTCCGGTCCACTTGTGCATGAAAAACACTTAATCTTCAAATCTAAACTTAAAGTAAAATCCATTGAACTAACCAAAGCCCAAAGGACCTTTCAGGCTAGACTGAGGTCCACAAGGGTACACGGGCTTGACTAAGCCCACCAAGGACACCGTGGGCCTTCCAACAGGGCCCACCCAACCAGACCCAAATCACCTAATTAATCAAGATAAAAGCAATCAAAGGGACCCACACCACTCAGGTGGTCCTGCCAGACTTAACCAAACTGCATATCGGATTAGGAATCGGGTGAGACCAATGTAAGCTGACTCAAACCAGGGAACCCACGGGACCCGTCATCCGACGGGGTGGACTAGGGTGTCTACGGACTTCCCCAGACCGCAACCGAGAACAGACTTAGAATCTCAAGCCGCAGACCAAAAGCCCTAATAGACAAGATTAGGCACCCAGGTGTCCGCCTGCACCCCATTAGGCGGTGGCGACTCCGAATTCCCCGTGCCGCGTTTCCGACGCGCGCACATAGGGTAAAAATAACCCTCTAAAAAAACAACCAGAGATGGGTAAGGGGATTAGGTTATGAACAGGGGAAGATGTTAGGCACCCCTATTCATCCACACAAGGTGGTTGCCAGGTATTGTTCATGTTTATAATAAAGGAAAAAGGCTTGCTATAAAAATCACAAAAAATAAAAAAAAAGACAAAGATGTATGCTTTTTTCATACGAATAGCCTGATTGATCCAGAACTTTCAAATATGATCTTACCATTCCTAGGGTTTCATGATTAAAATAAAATTGAGATAAAATCAAATAAAACCGATCTAAAGTGAAAAATCCAAAAATCTGGCTTCAAGTCAAATTTTAGAAATCTAGAAAAATATGATTTTTATGAAATATTTCAAAATTGAACTTGAACAGTCCAGGACATAGATATAGCCCAAATTTCACATTGAATCGAGAAATAAAAACCAAAAATAACCACGTTGATGAAAAACATCAAAATGAGAGAACTTAGACCGTAGGGTCTTCTCTCAAAAATGAAAAACAACTCAAAAACCACATCATGAAACCCTAGAAGTTACTTTCAGGCTTCTGGATCCAGATCTATCATATTGATCATGATAAATCCAAGATCTTAGCCTAAAATCACGAAAACAGTGCTGTAGGTGCAAAAGTGGTGAAAATCCAAATTCTAGAAAAAATTGGGGATCTCATGCTATAAACATCATGGATTCATAGATTGATTTAGATTCAACATAAAAACCACTAAAACATGATCAGGATATTCAAAACAGCCACATCTCACAGATTAGAGCACATGGGGGTCTACCCTACTGATCCACCTGTTCTCTTTTCCCCTAGCTCTCTCTTCACGTTTTACGGCTAGAGAGGATTCTTGAGGTACTTGGAGATAGGTTTGGGTACACAAACACAATCTAGGGCCTTATTCTAAAAAAAGGAGAAAAAAAACAGATATGGGGTTCTAGTCTAGGGATCCACCTGTTCCCCTTTTCCCTAGCTTTCTCTTCACGTTTTATAGCTAGAGAGACTCTTGAGGTACTCAGAGACAAGTTCAGGGATACAAGATAAAAGATGGCCTTATTCTACAGCAATAGAGAAGACCCTATTATCTCTAGAATTGAAGACAGAAAATAAAAGGGGAAGGGGACTTACCTTGATTGAGCAAGCAGAGCAGCAGGGATTCCTCTCTTCTCTTGGAGCTCCTTGGACTTCAAATTTTCGTGGCCTTTTGCTTGAGGAGAAGCCCTCTATTTATAGGCACAGCCAGGGGTATGGTTGGTCCAAGGTTTGGCAAGATATAGTTTCAGTTTGAGTTAAACACAAGATAATGCCCATCCATGGTCAACAAGGATATTCCAAACGAAATAATGATATAATTCGCTCATTTAAAGGGATATTGGACTAAAGATAAAGCTCAGAAATCGAGAGAAGAATAAAACTCGCATGAATCTAATGCGCCCGTAAATGATTTACGGTTCAATGGTGTCCGTATATGCATTACGGGCACTGCGTGCCCGTATTCTAAATTCGGGCACGCTTAGCTCGTAGTGACAATATGGTCAAGGCTTGAATTATTGATTTTCATGCATTTTTAGCCTTTTTTAAATTCCCATTAATGTTTTCATTATTTTCTCATTTTGTAGTGCAATTTGGGGTGTCTACAATTTCGTCCAGAATGGCTAGAATATAGTGGTTCAAAAGTTATTATTCTTTTTTCTATAATCCAATTTTCATCAATATAATGTGCAGTTATAGCTAAATAACTTATTTGTTGTCTATTTGTCCAAATATCTGAAGTTAAAGCTATCTTAAAGGTATTGTTTGAAAAAGTTTCTATTAATGCAATTTTCATTTTTCCGTATAATTTTATAGCATCCTTTCTTAAAGTGTGACATGAGAAAGATTTAAATTGTAGTACTAGATATTTAGTTATTAAACGGTTAAATCTTTTAGATTCTATTAATCTAACCATAAATCTTTCTAGATTATTCCAATTCATATTAAAGGCATGAATTGGTGTAAATCTACAAGTTTCAGAGAGTAAAACATGGATTTCAAGTCCCTAAGAGAGAGGTAATATGCGTAAATAAGGCTCAGAAATCGAGTCTTTTCGCAAATGCAAGAAGCGAGCAAAACCATATACACAATGCAGTTGGAGCTAAACCGTCCTTCTATATACGGTTTTGATGCAACAACACCCCAACCGTAGATACAGAACGGTCCAAATTCAGTTACGCTCCTAATGATTGCTGTCGACGTGGCCTAACTGCCTAAGCTTCTAGAGCCACATGGCAGCTCACGCAAGAAGCATGAACTTCAACCGTGCTATGTGCACGGTTGCAACCGTATACACAGGGCGGTTGAGACCAAATTCAGAAAAACCGCATATACAGTGCGGTTAGCACCTTTTTTTGAGAATTTTTGAGTTTTTGACTCATGTAAAAGCTCAAATAAAACATTTAAAATTCATTTTGATTGTTCTCTCACATTGAGGTGCAATTTGAGGTGTCTACAACTGCCCCCTCTTCGCTGGAATTGGAACCAATTATTAGCGGAGAGCAAAAAGACCTGCAAATTGCGCTTCCCAAGATTATGTCCAATTAATCGTGACTTGCAAGAATTTCAAAGTATGATTTTTGGAAAAAGAATTTGTTTAGAGGATCTGCTGAAAAGTCCCTAACTTTAAGGGGCAAATCCTCTTCTCGCGTCTCACAGAGCACTCGTGGCTATGAAGTGAGATTTGAGCAAATTTTTAAAACAAAAATTGGTAGGATGGTGGTTCTTGCAATTCGTGATCAACTTGAAGACAAATCTCTTGAAAGAGAATAGAAAAATATTTTGAAAATTCATTTTTTTGGTGTTAACCGTACTGTGCATATGGTTTTTGAAATTTTGGTTTCAACCGCTCTGTCTGTATGGTTTTCTAGGTTGCATATAACCGCGACCGTGACCGCGACAGTCTTCACTCTGTTCGCAAAAACCCTTGACTTCCAGAGCTTGCCTTCTCCTCTGTGACCGCATCTCCTCTCCGGCCTTCGATTCTCATCTCTAGTGACATCACCTGTAACGCCCCGAACCCGGGTCAGTGCAAACCGGCACCCAACCCAAACCCGGTTCGCTACTGTAACAACCCAAGTCCAGTTCAACAACCAAACTCGAGGTGTTACCACGAAGCTGGGGTCAGATACAAGCTAAAATTCACAATAATTTTAAATCTAATTAATTATATTAGAGTTATGGTGGAAAATAAAACAATTCTTATTTCAATTAAGTTTGCAATAACATTTGTCTATTAACATATGCACAATATTGTCAATTATAATTCTACCCGTCAAATAAACCCCATCTTCGCGATCTCTCCAAGCAACCTGAAAAATAGGGAAAACGGAGTAAGATTTACATCTCAGCAAGTAGTATGTGCATGCAATTAGAAACAGTCCAATGTAAGCAAATAGTCATGAGGTATTCGATTAATCAACGATAAGACGAGAAATCCAAGTTATTCATAGCAATTCCAAATAAAGCGATAAAACAAATAATCATGTATAAATACTAGCAATTAGATGTTATCGAGGTAAAACCGAGAAAAGCGATAAAACACGTGCCATTGCAGGACTCACAAAGATGATAAGTATTTGAGATGACACTCTACTAAATGCTATACCACCGTACGACTTAGGGGTAGTGCTACTTAATGATACTCAAGCCCCATGCAGCGCAGCTATAGACAAGAGCCGTAGTCACTGACTTATTGCGCACGAACTCAACAGAGTTGGCATGTACCACCAACATGCAGCACTAGAATTAATACATGGAGATGGCCGCTTATCCACATGTACAGGGAATCACCAGCGGCGCACTAGGGTGTCTCTCCAGACATAAGACCTTCCCAGAGCAAACTAACTTGCAATGGAAGCGCACTCGCACATAGGAGTAAATCAACCCAAACTAAATACCACTTAGCTAACCAGCCAAAACTATGAATCCATATACAGCTAAGCCCATTAACACAAACCACGATAAAACCACATACGGGAGGACACGCTACTGTAGGAGGCATACACACTTGTACCCGTAAAGGATTACACATCTCTACACAAAGGATTACCCATCTCTGCCGTAAAAGATAGTATCAACTCAACCACAAAAGTCGTACCACTCAACTGTAAAAGAAAATCATACCCCATACCAATCCATACCAGAATATTCACTTCCAAGTGAAAACCATGATTCAGTCCTTAATAATCCAGATAAAGCCTTTTTCAGAATTACATATGCAATTT
The DNA here is from genome assembly GCA_947561395.2 of Buxus sempervirens. Classification (NCBI taxonomy): domain Eukaryota; kingdom Viridiplantae; phylum Streptophyta; class Magnoliopsida; order Buxales; family Buxaceae; genus Buxus; species Buxus sempervirens. The sequence continues at coordinate 27,081,867 of OX387188.1, forward strand.
CCCAATTATATTCAAAGTAAAGCTCATGTATCATATGTTCGATAAAACTCAGAGTTTATGCAATTCCAGTAGTCTTTATTCATATTGAAAGCTCAATTAAAGTAAATCAAATCTTACTTAGAATTTTCCTCATTAATCCTTTTATTAGATTCCAATTTCCTATCTTAACACCTAATATAGTTTCTATTTAGGTTTTCTATATTTTATTTCTCCAGCATGTCCTACAGACCTAAAATAAAGTTTAGAAAGTGTTTTTATCCTATAAATTCCAGTATCATTGTTTATCTCAATATCCATACCATTTGACCCTTTTATGGAGAACCTTTCATTATAACCTTCAATTTATTGGTTAATCTTTCCAATTTAATTTTATAATTTTTATATATTAATTAGGTCCTTATAAAGATGCTAATATGCTTAACTAATCAGAAAAATTATTGGATATTTATTCGTATTACAAAATCCCCAAAATTTGCAAATTTTACATAGAGCACCGACCTCTACAGGGCTAGGTGATCCTGGGCGATCCTAGGCGCTAGTGCAAATTTAAACAGTAAATTTCCAGATTTATAAATTTCGGATTTTTAGGCTTTTGCTATATGTTTCTTTGATCTAAATTAATCTACTAACATTCTAAAACATACCTAAAGCCTTCTAGATTAATTCGTATTAATTAAATACCCTCCTACATTTATTTGCATAATCAAACTAAGTTTTCTCCTTTAATTTGACAAATCCATCAAGAATACCAATCATGAAAATATAAACAATTTGATTCCATGTAAATACTGTTCCGACTAATCCATTCAATTACTGTTAAATCACAGAAAACGAAATCATGCAGTTCCTCACGTTTTCCAATGTTACTACTTGCCTTATACGCTAAAAATCCTCATTCCATTGAAGCTTCTAATTCTGGACCTTACTTTTGCTCCCAAACACACTAAGCTAGAGGTTTCTAATTCAAATCTCCACCGTTCACAATGTAGTTCCATCAGTGAAGACCAAAACCTCCAAATTTAAAGGCAATCCACTGTACGGATTTTCCCCGATCATGATTTGATGATGGCTGGTCAGACATCTCCATTAGCAGCCTTCTTCCTTCCTCTCCCTCTTTTCTCTCAATAATAAAACCCACGAAAATCCTCTCTTGTCTAACCTTAATATCCTATTTATACTTGGCTTTAGAAGTCCTAATGTAACTTGTGCGCGCGTCGGAAACGCGGCACGGGAAAGTTCGGAGTCGCCACCGCCTGATGGGGTGCAGGCGGACACCTGGGTGCCTAACCTTGTCTATTAGGGCTTTTGGTCTGCGGCTTTGAGATTCTAAGTAGGGTCTTGGTTGTGGTCCGGGGAAGTCCATAGACACCCCGGTCCACCCCGTTGGGTGACGGGTCCCTTAGGTTTATCCTGGTTTGAGTCAGCTTACTTTGGTCTCACCCGATTCCTAATCCGATATGCAGTTTGTTTAAGTCTGGCGGGACCACCTAAGTGGTGTGGGTCCTTTTAATTGCCTTTATCTTGATTAATTAGGTAATCTGAGTCTGGTTGGGTGGGCCCCGTTCGAAGGCCCACGGTGTCCTTGGTGGGCTTAGTCAAGCCCGTGTGCCCTTGTGGGCCTCGGTCTATCCTAGGAAGCCCTTTGGGCTTTGGTTAAGTGCATTGATTTTTACTTTAGGTTCAGATTTGAAGATTAGGTGTTTTCCATGAAAAAGGTGGGCCGGATTGGTTTGTGGGCCCCTTAGGTGGGCCCACATGGTGGCCAAGTAATTTTGTTGGATTTATCTTTTTAATTTGCTAAAGTGAGGTTGGGCACTGGGCTTGGGGCCCGTAGCCCTGATTAGGGCTTGAAAGCCCAAGTTACATGAAGTTAGGGTTTGCACCCTTCCTTGGTTCGGTTGGTGGGCTTTGGCGGGCCCGGTAGGCCCTTGCCCTTGGTCTCGGCCAAACCACGCATTTCATGCATCAATTTCACAAGTCTGGTTCGGGTGGACCGCCTTAGGTTTGGCCCGCCCGGTTTAATCAGTTTATTTTACTTATCTTGATTAAGTTGCATGCATACATTTCATTGTGTTTATTGGGTCGGGTGGGCCCCGTTGGAAGGCCCACTGGAAATCAAGTTGGACCGGGGCTCCAAGTCCCGTGTTGGGTTTCCTGGTGACCCGGAAACCCTGTTGGTTTATTCAGTTCGGAAATGGCACTCACATCCAGCAATAATCACAGAAAAAAATACAAGGTTGACACTTATCAGGGAAAGACTGGCTTATTATGCTGGGTCCAAGGGGAGGTACCTAGGGCCCCTGTGGGCGGAGCCCATGGGGCGGGGCACCTCCCCGTACCAAGGAACGAGTTGGACACACGGCGGACCACGGGGTTGGGGGGTGCGGGGGGCTTCGCCCCTCGCGGTACGGTAAAAGGCATTTTCGGGAAATTTCAAAAATATAGCAATTCGGCATTTTTTAGGGGTATGCGCCGACCTCAGGCACTAGGCGCAAGGTTAGCGAGGTGGGCGGACCGAAAAAACCAAAAAAACGATCCGCGGGCAATGTGGGCGCGAGCTGAGCGCACCCAAAATCAAGTGAGCGCGAGTTGAGCGCACCCAAAAATAAGTGAGCGCGAGCTGAGCGCACCAAAAAAACAAGTGGGCACGAGCTGAGCGCACCCAAAAATCAAGTAGGCGCGAGTTGAGCGCACCCAAAATCAAGTGAGCACGAGCTGAGCGCACCCAAAAACAAGTGGGCGCGAGCTGAGCGCATCCAAAAAAGGGAAGTGGGCGCGAGCTCAGCACACCCAAAAGGGAAGTGGGCGCGAGCTCAGTGCATACCCCGATTCTTTGTTTTTTTTTTTCCAAACTCCATTTTAACTAGTTTTTAAGCTCCGTAAGCCCTCCCAGGTGTTCCCCAGACTCCCAAGAGACACTTAAACATGCATTCGAATTAATATGAACCACTTCATCACACAACTCCAAATCTCTTTTAAAGAAAAAAAAACCAAACCCGATAAAAAAACAAACAACTACAGATACATTAACAGCTGCAAAAAGGGGGGGGGGGTGATGGGAGCATGCTCACGGTGCACAAGCAGCAAACAGTAGGTGGTAGGGGGTTAGGGGAGCATGTTAACAAGTCCAGCAACATAAAAATAAAAAAAAACAACATGTAGACATTACATGCACTTTCATCCACACGACTGGACCTTTGAGTGTGCATACTAACATCCGAATAAGGGAAGGAGGAGGGGGGTTTACAGGGATACATCAGATGAGATAAACTAGGAGCCGGTTCTTCGCAGGAGTGCCAGGTACCTCATGAGCACTCGGTGGAGCAATAAAACCCTCGTCTTCTTAACGGGGTCGTGCATGAGGTCTCCTTTACCTTGGAGACCTCCATGTCACCCAAAATGGAGGAGCAACAAAATGCGTAACAAGGAAAGGAAAAACAACAGTATGACAACATGCTTATATAACTCTCATCTTGATATATGTGAAATAAAAGTGGGTGGGGAACAATACCTGAAGTTCCTACGCTCTTGTGCAAGGCGGCAGCTTCTCCTTGGGGTGGCACGAGCACTGGAGCTCCCCTCTCTTGCACCTCCAACAGCAACAAGCTTTCAACCTCTTTATTAGAAATGGATGAGAATGAAGGAGGGGAAGAGATGGTCTGGAGGTTTTCGGAGGCAAGCAGGGATGAAGAGAGGGCCTCGGGTGGAGGAAGGAGAAGTTCCAACCAAAAAATCTTCCCCCCCCCCCGAAAATCCAACCTTGAACTTTTTTAACCAAAAATCCTCGAACCCTTTGCACGAAATCTCGCGCGGTTTATATAGACGAGGAAAAAGGGGATCCGCTCAGCTTGCACTGAGCGCATACCTGCCTGCCACGTTCGCGCGAGCGGCAAAATGATGAAAAATCATTTAATGCCGGCGCTCGTCGGTCGGAAAAATCCAACTTTTTTAGATTTAGTCCCTGGTTATTTTTGGTTTAATCCGATATTCCGGGATTTTTACAGATTTAGTCCCTGGGATATTTCGTACATTTGGATATTTACGGATTTGATCCCTGAGATATTTTCCTGCGCAACTTGCCACGTGTGCAGCTTTTTGCCACGTGCGCAGTTTGTCGGTTTTGCTGCTCGGGAATTTCGTCAGCTCATATTTTCCTCATCCGGGCTCTGATCTAGGCAAACTTAGTTGCGTTAGAATCGTATCGGAGCCCTATATCCCATGACCTAGGGGTAGTCATCTGGATCGGATTTTAGCACAAAGTCAATTTTTGGCTCCGCTCAAGTTTGACCGCCCGCAGAACCTTCATCCGGACCCCGATTCCTGCAAACTCAGTTGTGTTGGAACTGTGTCGAGATTCTCTATCCAATGACCTAGGGGTAGGCATCTGGATTGGATTTTAGCAGAAAGTCAACTTTTGGCTCCGCTCAAGTTTGACCGCCCGCAGAACCTTCATCCGGACCCCGATTCCTGCAAACTCAGTTGCGTTGGAACCGTGTCGAGATTCTCTATCCAATGACCTTGGGGTAGGCATTTGGATCGGATTTTAGCAGAAAGTCAACTTTTGGCTCCGCTCAAGTTTGATCGCCCGTAGAACCTTCATCCGAACCCCGATTCCTGCAAACTCAGTTGCATTGGAACTGTGTTGAGATTTTCTATCCAATGATATAGGGTTAAGCCTCTGGATCGGATTTTAGCAGAAAGTCAGCTTTTGGCTTTGCTCAAGTTTGACCGCTCGCAGAACCTTCATCCGGACTCCGATTCCTGCAAACTCAATTGCGTTGGAACCTTGTCGAGATTCTCTATCCAATGGCATAAAGCAAGGTGGCCAATTTTCACTTGATCAAAAAGTCAACTTTTGACCCTTCAAGGTTTGACTTTTTGTCCAGGGTTTGCATTTTTGGTTTTTCTGGGAGCGCAAAAATGAGGTGCTTACATAACCCTAATAGGCTACTTTAATTTGGGCTAACCCAACCATGGCCTAATTAAAGTCTAAACCATTCTAATTAATTCTTACTTTTTCTCCACCTATTATTTTTCTATTAAAACATTATTAATTAAATCTTTCATCATCTAAACTCCTACTTACAACCTATTTTCATGCATAATAATTAATTAAACATTAATATCACCTAAAACCTTATTTTCTCCAAATTAAGACTTGAAATCTCCTAATTACCCTTTTTTCGACATTTGGGCTTTTATTAATTCCTTTTAATTTTTAACTTGTCTAAATAAATTATTTTCTTCTATTTTCTAATCCTAGATATTATTTAATGTTATATTTATTAATTGCCCTTTTCTGAAAATTACCAAAATACCCTTTTTACCCTTTTAGGCTAATTTCCTTAAAATTCTTTCTTTATTTATAACTTACTACTTATTTGAATTACTTGCCCTCTAAATCTTTACTTTTTATTTTTGCAAGGACTTAAAACTCATATTTCCTTTATTTATTATTTATTCATTTATTATTTGAAAATTCGGGGTTTTACATCACCCCCTCCGGCGGCTTCTTTTCCGGTGATTTTTCCTCTTCTCCGGTGCTTTCGAACATCTGCAACACTCGGTGGTGATTCAAATAGTCTTCAACCTCTGCCGTCCCTCAGTCACTGTCTGAACAGTGTGATTCGGCGCGACTGGGAATCTCCCTTCACCACCAACTCGACCACTACCATTGGAGCTCCGGTGAAGCCCGAAAACGAAACTTTCTTTGCTAAAAACAGATTTCATCTAACACAGGTAAGTAGCTGAATCCCCTTTCTGTAAACATTCAATCAGAGAGTTGGCAACTTGATTCCATGATTGACTGATCTTGGTTTATGCATGATTTTGTTTCCATGATCCACTGATCCTGTGTTTCCGGTTCTTAGAATAATTTTGATTATTTGCACTTGTTCGAACAAAATCCTCAATTTCTGTGCTTTCCGACAGCATAGGTTTATCTGACTTTTGCCATAACAATTTGTGATTCTTTTGAATGCCAATGCTGTCGATATTTCCAGTTTTTGTATCTATTCATGCTACACTACAAAAAAGCAGGGCTTTAGCGGCGGGTTTTTTGCATTGGTAACCAATTACCGCCGCTAAATGCCTGTAAATACATTTAAGTGGCAGGAGACAGTATATCGCCGTTGAAATAAGTCTTTAGCGGGGGTAAATTTCTACCGTCGCTAAAAAGAATGCCGCGAACTTGAATTATCGCACGAATGTTTGGCGCGTCTTTGTATCGGCGGTGGAGCCGCCAGTAATATTGAAAACTACCGCCGGGTAAAATAATATTTGTTATGTTTTTCTTAAGTAAAATAAATATTTTGAGCGGCGGTAATTACCGCCGCGAAACATGGTTTTAGCGGCGGTAATTATTTGCCGCTGCAAAAAGGTTATAATGCCATCACACGAACTTGGGTTTTAGAGGCGGTAACTTATTACCGCCACTAAAAGGTTGTAATGCCATCGTGGACTTGGGTTGTAGCGGCGGTAACTTATTACCGCCGCTAAACGGTTATAATGCCATCGTGCGAACTTGAGTTTTAGTGGCGGTAATAAGTTACCGTTGCTAAAAGGTTATATTGTCATCGCGCAAACTTGGGTTTTAGCGGCGGTAATAAGTTACCGCAGCTAAAAGGGTATAAATCCCCAAATCGCGCGAAATGGGGTTTTCTTCTCTGCACGAAAACCCTAGTTTGCTGCTCGCCGTCGCCAAGCTGCCTGTCGTCGCCAAGCTGTTTGCCGTCGCCGTTCTCTGTAGCCAAGCCGCCGCCGTCTTCGCCGTTCGTCTTCTCCGTTGCCAAGCCACCGCAGCCATCGCCGGCCATCTTCTCCGTCGCGTTCGCCGTTCACAGGTATGTTGTTGCCCTTCGCCGTTTGCTTCTTTAACGTCTTTGAAGACATCTCTATTTATAATGAGGGAGGGATGAATATGCTTAGGTGCGACTTCTATGGACTGAATCAAGGAAGAAAAATTTTGATATTCATATTTTGGAGTCTAAAGTGCATGATACCGAGGACAGGTTACAAAGTATTCCATGTATTTTTTGTCAAAAATTATTGTAGTCATGGCTAGTGATAATTTCTAATTGCTGATTGTTTTAGTGTGTCTAGAATGAAGAGGAAATTCTGACTTTTATATTTTGGATTTAAACCATCCAATGTTCTGTGTGTGACTACTTCTTCCTAAATAGATCTGTGCATAAATAGAAGCAGTTAGAAATGCAAGCAGCCAATAAATGTTCCTATTCCTACCAACTAAATTTATTTGGTGTCATTGTTTCTTATATGCACATTGTTGAGCTGAGCCAATAACAGGAAATCTAGTTATTGGTCAGAAAGAAGGAGTTTACACTTGGTAAGTTAGTTGTTATCGAGTTAATGATGATGGACTGCATAGAAGAGGGAGGAAAATTGATCATCCCCTTTGTGCATGGCATATAAGTATTTAATACACAAATAGTGTTACTGCAGATAAGAACATCTTAAGAATATGTTTACGGAAATGCTGTTAAATATCTCCATGACAAGAATAGGAATGTAGGAATATATTCGAAAAATGCTACACAAAAAATGCTACACATTTTTTTTTCCAATCTTTCAATAAGCATTGTAATGTGGAGAAGATAAAAAGAAATTTACAAATACTATCGTAGCAAATGATACACAAGAATATAAAATATAAACTTATAATCTCACCATTGTTGTGTATTTCATTACCTTTGTAGCTGTTTCATTCTATTCTTTTAAGCTTATATCTACATAAACAATTATATGAATACTTTTTATTTAAAAGGACTCTAAATGTTTTTAAAAATAATCTTTGAAGATTGATGATTCTATACATTAGCTTTATGGGTTTAGTTCTTCCTTTTAGAATTGGTATCATGCTAAATATGGTGATTCACGTTTGGAATGTCTAACATGTCATGCCATATAAATCTAATCTAGGAAAAAAGGGAAAAGCAATCAAAGGGCTCTAGACTTTGCCAGAATCACATCCTGGCTCTAGACTTGGGTTCTTCCTTTAATTGTAGAGGCCAAGTTTGCTTCAATTTTTAGCACTGTATAATATTTCTGTCTCCCTAGCATCCTCAGTATTTTATGTAAATACCAGTAGGTCCAAAAACCCTGTTCTAATTATTGTAATCAAGCTTGTCCTACACCAACCAACCCAAGTCTTATCAAAGCTGAGGATACTAATGCTAGTCAGAAACATTAAGAACTAACCGTTTTTTTCCATTTTTTTGGTATCCATTTTGCCTTCTTCATATTCATTGGCTTGCAATACATTGCTTTTGCTAGAAAGCCAGTTTTCTAGCTAGTTAAATTAGTATGGCTTATAATGTTTTTGTTTCCACTTGTTTTAGAGTCTCAAATCTGTAAAATTTAGGCTAATATGCCTTCATATACTTTAATTTGTTAGATCAATATAACATTTGGATGCTATTTTTGGATTGTATATGAATGCAATATTTCGACTCTTCTTTTGTTTCCAGGTTAAACCATTATTATTTTAGACCAATTCGGTCTGGACAATGCTCTATTTTTAGGGGAGATGCTGCCGAAATTTGTATTTTTTTTCCTTATTTATCTCTTTAAGTTTCTTATTTTGATATTTCTGTTCTAATGCTGTTTAATAGCATTGATATTAATATTAGCAGTTCTTTATTCTATTTTTGGGTTAACTTGGTTATTGTTTTTATATTTATTTATCTCATAAAAAAAGTGGGAACAATTCAAATACCCGTCTGAGAGGTTACATGTGTAATTATGCCCATCCTATTTTGTGTACTTTGAAGATATTGCATCTTTGCAGTAAGTTTGCAATAACTCTTAGTATTTAAATATGAAGGCATAGATTTGCACATGTAACATCTTGGATTGTCAAATTGACAGTTTGGGGATATCAAGTATGTTACTTGTTGACATGTGATTTATATATATCTCTAATTATAATTTTGGTTTCATCTCTTTGTTCTTCAAATACGTAGTTTTATTGACTTTACGTCAGAAAATTTTATGTATTTGAAGAACTACGCAGAGATGCTGCCGAAATTCGTGGAGAACTATATGAATCTTATGACAAACAAGTAATGTACTTGGTATTCCTAAATGGGTAAAACCAAGCATAAATTTTAAAACTAACATAAGTACCATTTGCTATTAGCTAGATTCATTTATAGAGTATGTTTTGCAGAAATTAATCTTATTCAAAAGTGACGGGTAAATTCTTTCACAACATACTAATAGATGGATCGAAGGTGGATGAGAAGATCTAGGTATTTATTATGTTAATTTCTTTATGTTTTGATGAAGGGTGTGTATCTATATTTATTAACTAAATAGGTTACGTTTACTATGGATGGAATCGGATTCTGATGATGACTATGAATGAATTGTAGTGATCTTGTTCATTCTCATTTTTTGTCTTGAATACGACACACTATTTTCTTCTATTAAACTAACTAACAAACAATAGCCCTTTATGATGAATCAGATTGTTATTGATTTGTATGATTTTATTTTCTACAGCATATAGTGTATTTTATTAGATGGCAGAGGGTGGGCCAGCTAGGAGGGGTAGAGGCCCTACTAGATGCTTTGATATACTAAAACTTCGACCTGGAGAAAAGTTCAACATCGATGTAGATGAATTGGGGCAGCCAATTGGACCAAATGCCTCCAAATTGGCTAGTTTTTGTGGGACATTGGCACGCGATGGATGTGTTATACCCTTGAATCGCTTTGGCTGGCGAGAAGTCACAGATAGGGAGAAGGACCGAGCGTGGTCGCTTATAAAGGTAAATAATCTAAATTTTAATGTAGTTCATTGCTCAAAATGTCCATATATTTAGCTAATTGGTATTAACTTTTAAATTTCAATTTGTTATGCACCGTAGGAAAAGTTTGAGGTTGAAGAGAGGTTACGTGATGTTATCATGCAATCAATTAATAAAAAATGGAGGGACTATAAGTCCGATTTGAAACTGAACCATTACGATCCATACGAAACAAATGCTGAACGTATAAATCATTGCCCACTAGATGTGGTAGAGGAGCAATGGGCAATTATAGTAGAGTACTGGAACTCACAAAGCTCCCAGGTAATTTGTTAATTAGTTAATATGTCTTCTAAAGCTACTGCATCCTTGTTTATTGACTTTGTATGATTATATGTTGCATAACGCATCAGCAAGGAATAAAACTAATTGTGCCAACCAGACCCTTAATCATACGGCTGGGACAAAGAGCTTTGCCAGGGTCAGAAACGAGCAGGTATAACAAATGGCCACTTATGAATGTCTTGATATACTATTATAAATCTGGTCACCTCATCAACTTGATGATCGGTTTTCATAGTGTACAATCTTATTTCATTGATTTCTTATTTCTTCTAAGTTGTATAGTAGCTTTTCTATTTTCTTGTATGATAAGATTAAATGTTTATGTGAATGACGATTGTATATGAATGCTACGTTTTGCATTCTTTTTTTGTTTTTCAGGTTGAATGGCTTTATTTTAGACCAATTCGGTCTGGACAATGCTCTATTTTTAGGGGAGATGCTGTCGAAATTTTTATTATTTTTTCTTTATTTATCTCTACATGTGTTCTTTGTTTTTATATTTCTTCATCTTTTTAATCGGGTCAATTGTATTAATTTCTGCTTGTGGACGTTTAAATGATTTATGATGAATTAACACCATATTTTTTCATTAGGGATTAGCGGGCCGTGCTGAGACTTTTATAAGAACGCATACTCGAAAAGATGGCACGCCAATCAATGATGAAGCGGTTGACAAGATAGTAAGTTATTTCCTCTTATTGTAGGTATAATTGTAGCATACGATTAACTTTATTAGCATCTATTTTGATAACTCAATGATTGCATAAATATTTTTTTCATGATCAAATGCGTACTATCATGGAACAAGGCACGCCAGATTCGACAGCCCGAGATGATGTATATACTCAAGTCATGGGGCATGACACACATGGCAGGGTGCGGTGTTGTGGGTTAGGCCACACGCCCACTAGGCTGTGGGGTAGTGCATCCTTGAGTACGTCATCTCGGTATGTCGATATGGATGAGTTTAATAGGATGCGAGAACAATTGCAACGTACGGAAGAGCGGCTAGAAGAGGATATGCAACAACGACAAACAATTGAAGCAACTGTTGCACAGAATGCCAGAGAATTTGCATAATTTAGAAACTTAATGATGAGTAACCATCAAACACAGGTATTATATAAATGCCTTACAAAATACATATAGCACAAATTCATATCATCTTTATATTTAAATACCACACTTAATGATCTTTGTTACAATTTATAGTCTCCTGCCGAAACTTCTGCAAATGATAGTCCTCCTCGGGATTTTAGCTAGACATTCTTATTATTTGAGGTGAGTAACACAAGATAGCTTTGGTTCTATATATATATATATATATATTTGGCTAAATTGATTTGTCTACTTATAATTTTACTGACGCATGATTTATTGATATTTTCATGCAGGGCTATTAAATTGATACGAGTTGCAATATCACTTGTTAATGGAAACCATCAATTTACTATTATTTAGTTTAATTTATATGACATGAATGTTTGGAGTACTTTAATTTTATTAGAATCTCTTTTAATTCACTTTCTTTTTTGTAATTCTTTTGTTCTATTTGTTATAAAATTTGCTATAAAATTTGCTATGAAATGAGGTATTTTACAGGATTTTCATGGCACTAATTATAATTTTTGTATATGCAGGTAAAAGCTTTTAGCGGCAGTAAATCCCAAAAGTTTTAAGTGGCGGTAATTACCGCCACTACAAACCTGAATCGTATTTAATATACAAAGTATTAACGGCGGTAAGTACTACCGCTACAGGCCTATGGAAGCACGTGAGTATTTTAGCGGCGGTAATTACCGCCGCTAATATAAAGCATTTGTGATGGTAAATGTTTCCGCTGTTAAAAATTTCTTATTAAGCGGCGGGAAGAACCGCCAGTAAAATTGGATTTAACCGTGGTAATTACCGCTGTTAAATCCCCGTCGGCTATTTCTCCGAATTACCGGCGGTAATCTATCTACCGCCGTTGGGGGCGTCGCCGATTAGTTTAGCGGCTTGGTATTAAGCGGCGGGAGGGTTTATCGCTGCGGAAAGCTTTAACGGTGGTAATTTGACTTTTACCGGCGGGAGTCTACCGCTGGTAAAAGTCGACTTTTTTGTAGTGCTATTATGCATTTGAATTCTCTTGGTTGATATTCCACCTGGAAGCATGATCTTTGCTTGTTTGATTGCATTTGTAGCAATAGCATCATGATTGATTTTTATGCTCGAAGACCGATTGAGATAAACACTTTCTTCAACTCACTGTTTGGAATAGAGACACAGATATCTCCTCCTGATTTACTTGTATACCTGCATGGTTGGTTTTGGATCCAATTGATGCTGACACCCTATTAGCACAAATAGGATTGAACCAGAAACATTAATTTGAGCTGATTATCCGGATGCTTGTTAGGAACTGAGTGAGCCTGAATTCTGTTATTGACTTTCCCTGTAAACCTGAAATGAAATCAATTTTGATAATTAGGGAACTTGTAACTGGTTGAACAAATTATAATTCTAAAACCTTAGTCATAAACCCAAAATTCCAGAAAATTCATTTCAGTATCCCCCCTCACTTTTCCTCTTTTTTTTTTTTGCATATAAGAAGGATATATAGGGAATTTATTTCCTGTATATAACTCTTATATATAGCAGAAATAAAAATTAATGAAGACTTCTAAAAGAGATCAAATCTTGGTTCGGTCGGGAACTTTTTGAAGTGCTTCCTCCAATTTCGATTTTTTTCTGCAAACCAAACAAATTTGATTAGTCTAAAGAAAAGTAACATTAAAGAAAATCTGGAGGAAAATCTAATGACTTTAAATGTAAAAACATAATGAATTTCTCCCTGCAATTTGGTCTTGTAGATGGTCCGCACACGTCGCGCTTCTCAGGATCCCGCAGACGAGCCTTCGTCCTTGAGGGTTCTGAGAGATCCAGCCAATGTGGCATCTTCCTCTAGGGCCAAGCAGGACCCTGATCTCTCCTCTAACAGCAGTCTGGAGGTCTCAGATTTAGATTCTGGAGCATCTGGGGGTTCGCAAGAGCTGAGCCCTGATGTACTCTCTTTTTCCTTTTAAAAACAAAACCTCCCTTTCTCATAACCCTCAACCTGACCCCTTTCTGTTTGTACTTCTAGCCCGTAGCCGGGGTCCAGGGTCGCGGCAGAGCTCGTCGCAGGGGTAGAGCAGAGGCCAGAGAGTCTTGAGTTGCGATCCCTGCTGAGATTGCTACCTAGATTCGAGATACTTCTCGCTTAGGGCTTTTGTTTGTCATCCATTTGAAATGGCCTGTGCACAAGAGAAAAGATGTCATAATATATCATGAAGCATACTAAGAAAGTAATAGTGAATGATTTGAGTATGTTTGCCTAAACCCATATGACAATGGCACAACATTAGATTATCATACCATGGTGTTGGTGATTTCCTGAGCCCCTACATAACTTTCAAAGCCAAAAAGAAAAAAGACAGAGCTCTTAGACTTGCACCATTCAATCCAGTCACAGAATCCCGAAAACATATAAGGAGCAATAATAACACTTGATGATCATATAACTTGTTTGAACGTTCTCAAGGATTAGGCAATAGCTGGAATGGAATGAAAACAGATCCGGCGATCAAAATGAAATTTTTCAGAAAAGCTTAAGCAGTGGTCCAACCAAATTCACGCATTTCGTGAGACCAGGTTTACCAATGCGTATATTTGCAAATATTTATTGGTATATAGATAAATATTTAAACAGAAACATGGAAGAAATATTGTTAAGAACATAAAATTATTGAGAAAACAAAACTATGATAGGGTTTGATATATATATATATCTTATGTAATTATATATATAACAGTTATAAAGTTATAAATGCAAGGTAGAAGAAAGAATAACTTTATACTGTTGTAAATGCAAGGTATCAAAACCAAATATCAAATGAGCTTATTCGATCCATATGATCCACATGTTCATTAGGAAGACTACGTGGCAAGCTTCTTATTGTAGAACCAACAACAGTTAGCTCTATATGTAACGCCCTAGATCCGGGTTACGTAATTAAATCGTAACATGTCTCCAGAGGTTAAATATATAACACAAGATCGCAATATCAAAGTGAAGGAAACATGAATACAACAATAACTATATAACAGAGTACACTAAAAATAATCCCAAACTGAAATAAACTCACATGACCAAGTAACTACTCGCAAGTATCGTCCTCTCCAGGAGCAGTTGAAAACAAAACAAAACAATACGGAATGAGATACGAATATCCCAGTGAACAACACATGCATGCACAAAAACATTTAGTTCAGTCCTAAAACATGCCACAGTTACAAAACATATACAGTGACGATAACATATCTAATTCGAGTAATTCGACAACATTCCAACAATCCAATCGATAAAAACACAGAAAACCATCATAAAAACCCAATTAATAACATCGGTATCAAATCTTGAATATAGCCATGAAATCATGTATAACCAGGTAACCATACATCGATGAAATCATCATTTCAAATAATTCAGGGTTTCGAAATACTGGTGTGTTTATCATTGGCCCCTCCGCACCAATAGAGTATTTTATCATGAGCTACTTTGCACCAATAAACCAGCGAATAAAACATATCCCGTCAAACAAAATCAAATACTAACATTGGTTAATGATATTTAGTTGCTTAAATTGGTTAATTGACATGCCAAGGCCACATCCACCCCTCCATGTACACAGTTCTGGCCTACTCAGGGTTTCAGACACTCTAAAATGACGGCCTACTCAGGGTTTCGTCATCCAATGCCGGCCTACTCATTGTGTTTCGGCATTGACAACCAGGCCTACTCAAGGTTCTGGCTGCTTTACACCGGCAGAGGCAACACTCAAAGTCATGCAATTACACCAACAAAGCAAAAAAATTTCATTACTAAGCTTAGACTCTGGATCCAAGACAAGCTAAACCAGTAGTAAGTATAAAATTAGCAAATCAACTCAATGTGTTTTCCATCATGTAAAACTGACATATAGATCAACATGTTCAAGTGCATAACATGGGTCACTCAGGACCAGCTTACTCCCTCATGGCGTCCTCAATGTAAATTCTCAAATAATTTCCCAGAACAGAATAAGAGATGATTCTAAACCGACCACCGATATAAAACAATATTCAAGTAAATCATTCCTGAAGTGCACCGTGCATTTAAAGATGAACTAGCATAATAGTGTAGATGAATTTCAGCAAAACAAATATGGTTTCAAAACTAACTTTTCAGAAGTAAACACATTATACAGAAATAATTACAGCATCCAAACTCCGATTAAACATAAATCAACAAAACAGCTCTTAGATTCTCAATTTCGCTTTCATAATCCAAATCATTCAAAACGAATGTCATAAAATCCTCAAAACACATTTTGGATGAGTGGAATAGTCTTAGGATCCCCTATAAGGTCACCATACCAAAAAGCAATCGATTCTAAGACAAAAAGTTTTGGGACCTCAAAATATTCCAAGTCTGGTTAAAAACATTGACTTTTGGTATATAATTTTTCTAGACAAATCTACATGGAGTTTCGGGCTCAAATTCTGGTTGTAGTCTTAGGAATGGTAAACACATCTCCTAGAATTTTATGGGCTTCTGAATCACTCATCTAGGTATCAAACCCAAAACAGGATTTTTGATAAAAATCGGGAAAACTGGAAATTTAGGCATGAACTGGAAAGTTGACTTTTTATTGGCTGGGAATTAGACCTTGGAAGTATTTTTATTGGTTCCAAATGGGGGGGTAAAACCTTATTTACATGTAAAGACTTAAGTAAATGGAGCAATAAATACACAGGTTAGCTTTTATGAGGTAAAACCATCAAATTTTGGGTATATACAATTAGCCCCACTTAATGTGGAAATTGGGTGGGTGCGTTGACCTCGGGCCCCTTGGTGTCATGTCAGTGCCAGGTTGGCGGACCCAAAAATTTACATGCGCCAAGCTGCCGCCAAGTATAATTAATGGGCGGCAACCCAGCAGATACTCCCCTGAAATTCCCGATACATGTTTTGTTCACTACTATTTCAATCTAACCAAGACTGACCTAAAACCAAAACTCTACAACTACTCTCACATGCTCATAACACCTACAACAACCATTTAGAATCAAATCAAATTTAATCCTACCAAGATCATGCTCTATATTCAAAAATCTACTCGTAATATCAATTTCAGTCACTGATAGCACATATAGCATATAATCTCGATTAAACTCATGCATTCGGTTTCAATACACGAAGGAAAAGTGATGATACTCACCTGATTCGCAACTCCTCTAAGTCAGAGATTCCAAATCCTCTTCAGGTCACCAACGATAGCCAATCTGAGATTCCCGCTCGCTAATGCTCACCTTCAATCTCTGGTTCTCCTGATCTCTCTGTTCGAAAAGAAACATCTGAAACCTGCTGCCACCAAAATCTTCGATAGAAGAAATCTACCATTGGTTTCCCTCTCGGCCACTCCAACTCACAGCTCACATTCACCTTCTTCTTTCTTCTCGATCTGATTGAGCAACAGCCGCAACTCTTCCTCCAACTGTTGCTTTCCTTCACTGTTTCACAAATCTCCTTTCACATTTGATCGGCCAAACCCTAATTCAACCCAACAGGGACCTATTTATAGGCCGATGGTCGTGCTCAAACCACTTAACTTATTCTTGATCCCATGTATACTCACCTACACCATTTCTCTACAGGATCATCCTCTTAACCATTTGATTAAGAACTTGCCACTCCACCAATGGCCTATACTAGCATCTTACCTAAGAAAAATAATTTGGACATATTATTATTATTTAAAATTTATAACCATCACTTGCTTTAAATTAAATCCCTTCTCATTTAATTTCCAGATTGCCAAAATTGCCCTTGCTCGCTACCGTACCAAACCACCAACCCCACTAATAAAACTAAATTAACGGGGTTGCCCTTTTTAATAATTTCTCCTATTTTATTTAATTATTTTTCTCTAAATAATTCCCTTCTCTCTATTTCTAAGATTTTCCCTTAATTAAACTAATTAACAACAAAATCTAATATTTTAATGTTATTAAAAATTCGGGATTTTACACTATACCTCCAATAGTATGCCCTACAATCCTTTATAATAAGATAGTTAATATGATTACCATTACGATATTGCAGAACAATCATTTATAGGATTTAATGATTTCTAAGAATGGATTCATCCTTTTAACTATCTAGTACCATCGTCTGATTTGGTAATAAAGAAAATAACGAATTAATAGAAAGTAATTAACGGCTTGTACCATGTATCAATGGTTAATCTCCAATAGAAGGTTCCTTTGGAGCAATTATATTTATTTCAAGATACCTTGGATACTAACTAAAACTTAGATATCAAAGTAATTCTAATGATTCAAGAATATCATTACCTTTCAGAATTCTTATTTACTTTATTCATAAGACCTTCTCAAATGTAGACAATATTTTATTACGGATAATTCTCATTTTAGGAGTAAAAAAGGCATTTCTAGTCGGATTTGCTCGCACAGACAATAACACTATCATTGACAGACCTAAAAGAACAGAGGGAACATTATTTGAAGAACTTGGACCACCAGGTGATCTGCTCCCTGGTGATCTAATGTTAGGACACTTTCTAGCATTATCTAAAAAAACGCTTATAATAACTAATGGATTATCATAGTAACAAGGATATAGAAATAACCTGATGGCCAGGCTTTAGATACGAATAAATGTCAAGGCAATTCACCTCCAGGAGTTGAACACAAGACCTCCCGTTGTTGATTACAAAATCGTTATAGCTAAAAGATTAAGTTGATAGGTGAAGGCGTGTTTGTTATGATACTCACGGGTGAGTCTTTGTCCAATTGATTTAGATGAAACAAAGAGAATGATAGTGAAGAAGATGATGAAAAGAAAAAGAGAAGCCTTGTAATAAGCCATGTTTGTTATGATGTTGATGAGAAGAATACAACGCCTTCATCCCTATTTATTTATGCACTTCAAAAAGTTACAAGAGCCATGAAAGGGAATAAAATATCTGGGGGATGACTTCAGTAGTCTAATGCAATGAGGGTCTTTACTTTCATCAAAAGAAGAAAAAAACACACACACACATAAATGATTAGAATTTGCCCCTGCTTTGGTTGTGAGATGTTGTCATGTAGAGCATCTCACACTTAGTTTTTTTATTTTTTATTTATTGTTGTAAATTTTTTGAGTGGGCCCACATGAGAAAAACCGTGAGGTGCTCCAGATGGTAGCATCTCAACCGGTTTGGTTCTATTTCAAACAGCTAAAACTACTTCTAAGCACTCGAAAAACCCCATATATATGAACCTCACAGTGGTCAAATCTGACCGGAACTACTAAATTTTCAACCAATGACTACGAGAAATTAATATATTAGCCCGCTGATTGGTTCCTTCCCTTCCTCATTTGAGAAATTGAAAGAGCTTACCCTTTACACCTCAAAAAACTCACTCTCTGGATCTATTCCTGTAGAAATCAGAAATTTGAAATCTCTTGGTAACCTGGAGTTAAGCCCAATAACTTCAGCGGATATGTTCCTGCTTCATTACGAAATTTGAGCTAGCTTACTGTTTTATATCTCAATTATAATCAACTCTCTGGTTCCCTCCCTCAGGAACAAGGCAACCTGTCAAATTTAGTTGTGTTAGAACTTGATGAAAATGAGTTCAACGGTCCTTTGCCGAACAACATATGCCATGGTGGGTCACTTCAAAATCTTACTGCAAGCAACAACCATTCCATAGGTCTTGTCCCAAGAATCTTGAGAAATTGCACAAGATTAATAAGAGTTTGTCTTGATGGAAACCAATTCGGCAGAAACATCTCTGAAGGCTTTGGTGCATACCCCAAGTTGAACTATATTGATCTAAGCCGCAATGAATTTTATGGTGAAATCTCTCCTACTTGGGGAGAGTGCCCGCGTTTCACATCATTAAACATGGTTGCAAACAATATCATAGGAAGGGTACCACCTGAGCATGGGAATGCAACCAAACTTCAAAAACTCGTCCTTTCTTCAAATGATTTGGTTGGTCAGATTCCAAAGGAATTGGGGAGATTTACTTCTTTTTTGATTTTGAAATTGGACGATAACCAACTTTTAGGCAACTTACCCTCAAAGATTGGGTCATTGTCCAGTCTTTGTGAACTTGACCTGTCAGCAAACAAGCTCGACGGATCAATACCCGACCGAATAGGGGACTGCTATACACTTATTTCACTGAATTTAAGCAATAATAGATTGAGCGGAATCATTCCAATTCATATTGGCAAGCTAATTCATCTGCACTACTTAATTGATCTTAGTTAGAACTTAATCACCGGAGTAATATCGTCATAGATTGGTAGTCTACAGAGCTTGGAGAAATTGAACCTCTCCCACAATAACATTTTTGGTCACATTCTAGTAGCTTTTGCTCATATGGTCAACTTATTATCTATTGATTTAACCTACAATGAATTAAAGGGGTCCCTTTGTACAAGCAACATATTTCAAATTGCTAAAATAGAATCACTCCAAGGGAACAAAGAGTTGTGTGGGACAGTAAAAGGGTTGCTCCCTTGTAACCCTTCCACAACAACTCATGCTAGAAAGGGCCAAAAAGTCCTTATTATGATTGTATGTCCTCTGGGAGCACTCCTTTTGATCTTAGCATTTGTTGGAGTATTTATCCTTTGTTACCAGAGAAAGGAAGATTAGAGATACAAAAGCAAGATCTATTACAGAAAATAACATACGAAGACATCATTGAAGCTACGGAGGACTTCAATAGCTTATATTCCACTAGAGGTGAAAGGCATGGAACTGTTTATAGAGCAAATCTACAATCTGGTAAGATTGTAGTTGTGAAGAAACTCCATCAGTTAGAGGATGAAGAGAGAGAACATGAGAAGGTTTTCAAAAATGAATTGCAAGAAATGAAAGAAATATGCCATTTCAACATTGTGAAGTTCTTGGGCTTCTGTTCCCATGCACGAAATTCATTTTTGGTTCTTGAGTATCTATGAGACATGGAAAAATCAACTTAGATGATTCCCTATCATCACATGGGCTCATCAAAATGGGAGGGGTCGCCACCATTCAATTCTAGGTGTGAATGGACACCAAAATCATCAAATCAAATGAAAAAGTAAACTTAGAATAAAAATAACTCTAAAAATAAAATAAACCAGAGATGGGTAAGGGGATTAGATTATGAATAGGGGAAGGTGTTAGGCACCCCCATTCATCCACACAAGGTGGTTGCGAAGTATTGTTCATGCTAAAAAAATAAGAAAGCCTGCTAATTAAACAAAAAGGTTTGAAAAGAATCAAACAAATGTATGATTTCTCCACCCGAACGATCCAATGGATTCTGGACATTATATGTGGATACATCACTTTTAGGACATTTCCAATTAATGAAAATCCAAATGAAAATAGAATACAAGAAAGTTAAGGCCAATCCGGAAAACTCGGTAAAAGATGGAATCATTTGACCATAAATATTTCAAATCAAATTCAAATTGAATAAGACCAATGTCAATTGGAAGATTATGACAAATATAAGATTCATGAAAATTTTCAAGTCAAACCGGTTAAAATCTCAAGAGTTATGCCCATTTGAAATCTGCTGTTGTAAATCGATAAAAGTAACAAGTGGGCAACTTTGGAAATCTATATGTGGAGATTGGCTCCATATAAATCCTTCAAAATTGGCATGAATGAAGTATAAAGTGCCATCTTTCACATGAAATAGGCCTCATACCAAACTCCATTCGGATGTGACTTGGGTAACCTCCCGAATAGGCTTAGAAGATCACAGATTAACCCAGAAATCTGCTATTGAGAAGTTCTGAGTCAATCAAACACCCAAGCCACAAATGAAATCAAAATTTTTTTAAATCAACTGGGTTTGAAACTAGACTCATAAAGGAGTGCACAAAAATCAAAATCACTCGAATCGGACCTAAAGCGAGCAAATGGTGCTCCGTCAAAGTGACAGGTTCAGCAATCTGGCCTGAACTGACCTGTCAACTTTGATCTAGTGGTATAAAAAATCCACAACGTAAAAATCGATGAAATTTTATAGACATGTACTAGACAAACCCACCTTTCACATTTCTTTAGAATCACTCTAAAATTCATCCCGATGATGAAGTTATGAGTGTTCCAAGATGGTGTACAGGTGCTGTCTAGATTCGAGATTTTCAAGTAAAACCAACCCAAAACAGTGAGTATATGCAAAAAATTTTTATGAACTGAATTAAAATCATTTGGAAACATGTTAGAAAATCTCCAAGAGAATGTAGGGCACGAAATTGGCTCACCATTCTCATTGGTTAGAGAAGAAGTGCCCAAAACACCCAAAACAGGGCAAGATGCCCAAAACAAAGAGAATAGACCATGAGGTCTTCTCTACTCAAAATGAACTTGCTTGTATTCATTGGAAAACATTAAGAAATGTCCAAGAAAGATTTATGGTAAAGAATCGGTTCATCAATCTCATTGATTAAGAGGATGAACTGAATATGCCCGTAATGAGACAAAAATCTAGATTTGAGAGATTAGGCTATGGAAAGCCTTTTTTCAAAGGGGATTAATTGAAATCCATTAAAGGATCACAAAAGCTTGATCTAAGGCCATTCGTTTCAGGTCTATCACAATGAACATGATAGATCTAGGAAACAAGCCTATTTTATCGAAAACCGGTAAGATGTGTGCATATGTGAAAATTTATCTCTTTTCGGAGGGAATGGAGATCCAATGCTATAAAGAGCATGGATCTAGGTATTCTCTCCAGAAAATGAAATCAAAACATAACAATAATCAAACACATGATTCACAACATATACATTCAAATATGCATTAATCAAATGGGGGGTTCTAAAAAACTAGGGTTCTGTTCCATTCTCGTTTCCCCTAGTTCTATCTTCCCGTTTTACGGTTTCGAGATAGTCTTAGGGTAATTTGAGTATAGAATGGGTTTTCACAGAACAATAGGCCATTCAAGAGGGTTCTATGACTAAGGATTAGTTCCCAGTCCCGTTTCCCCTAGATCCCCCTTCACGTTTTACGGCTAGAGGGAGTCTCGATGTACTTTGAGTAGGAAAAGGGGTTTCAAACACAAATAGTAGGCCATTATTCTACAGAAAGGTAGAAGAAAGATCTAACCCTAGAATGTAAGAACATAAAAATAAAGAAGTTCCAGGCTTACTTGGGTTTCTAGGAGCAGTGCGGTAGCGGTTCCCTTCTTCACTCGGAGCTCTTCAATCTCCCACTTATGGCCATTTGCTTGAGGAGAGGCCTCCTATTTATAGGCAAAGGCTAGGGTAAGGGGTGCCCTAATGCTAGACACAAAATTATGTCTAGAATCCTCCAACTTAAACCCTAAGGCTATTTTTGAGAATTCCCACTTTTAGAATAGGGATAAGACAGTAAAAAGTGCAAAATTTCAGAAATTTTCAATTTCTGCAGCAAAATACTTGTATCCGACAACTCAGGTCGGATACAAGCAAAATCCTTTGTATCCGACATAAAATTTCGGATACAAAGCAAAAGGCTTGTATCCGACATATAATGTCAGATATAAAGAAAAAGGCTTGTATCCGACATTATATGTCGGATACAAAAAAAAAAAAAAAAAAAAAGCTTCTCTGCATAGCTTCTGCATGGCACTGACCCTTGCCTGCACAGGCAATACTTATTTACATGTAATATCGTTTAAGTAAATGTCCTCGTATTTTTTAATCTCCATTTACTTAAGATATTATATGTAAATAAGCAAACAACACCCCCCCCCCCCCCCCCCCCCCCACAATTTGAATCCATTAAAAATAGTTCTAGACCCAAATTCCAAGTGAATAAAAAGTCAAATTTTTAGTTTAAGGCAAAATTCCGGTTTTTCAGGTCTGGTAAAAAGGTTCAATATGTTAATACCAAGGTATTCGTCAAGATTTAAAATCTCAAAAAATTCATTTATGCAATAACATTGCTAAAAACCTGATTACTGGGAAAAATTATCTTGAAATCTTGCTTTAAAAAAATATTTCATTTTCTGGGGTCAAAAGTCAACAAAATTCAACTGGAAAAAGTTTAACTTTGCCCAAAAGATTGAATTCGGGCCTTTTCCTTTATGGTTTTGGATTCAAATGGGTTAAGGATCTCAAACCCAACGCTAAGAATTGAAAATTCCAATAAAATATTTCTCTCCTTCAAGATTTATCAAAAATCGTGCAATTTTGGGGTATCTACAGTATCTTGAAAGAAGTAGCCTCGTCAATATGTTGAGCAGTGTGGAAGGAGATAGAGAGTTCGATTGCTCTAGAAGGATAAACGTCATTAGAGGTGTGGTCAATGCTTTGGCTTACATGCACCATGATTGTCAACCTCCAATTATTCATCGAGACATATCAAGCAAAAATGTTCTGATGGATTTAGAGTATGAGGCTCATGTCTCCAATTTTGGCACTGCTAGACTTTTGAAGCTTGATTCATCTAGCTGGACTATGCATGTAGAAATGTACAGATATATTGCACCAAGTAATGTATTGGTTTCTCCTTTTTTTTGGTAAAAACCCACTAAGGCAGGAATAGCCTTAGTGGCACTCCAACGGAGGGAGGAGGGCTGAGGCAGACCTTGACCTGTATATTAATAACAAAAGCCCAAGATACAACCAAAAATAGGGGGGGACAAAACACCTTACCCCTACAACAACCAAAAAATAGGGGGGGACATAAAACCTTACCCCTACAAAGACTAAAAAATACACCACCAATGAAAAACCTAGAGAAAAACAACAAAAACCAAAAAGAGCAACAAAAAGGAAAACTAGACTATTTCCGAAATTGAAAAAGTCTAGTTTTGTCATCAAATAGAGCATTTTTGACAGCATGAGGAAGGGTAGAAACAAAGGTAAAAGTAGAACAAGATTGTTTGGAACAACCCTCATTAGCCAATGCATCCACAACAAAATTTCCTTCTCTATAGACATGAGTGAAAATTCTGTTGAACTTTTTTATTCTTGCAAGAATTTCCTTCCAGCAGAGTTGATATTGCCAAGGAATACATTTATTACTGTAGAAACTGTCGACTAACAACTTGGAATCACTTTCAATGCAAATGTCTTGAATACCCAAACTATCCACCAATCTGAGACCATCCCTTAAAGATAAAATTTCAGCCAATGTATTTGTTGCAAGGCCGTAAAAAGCAGAGTATGCAACAAAAAAATCACCATTTGAAAATCTGATAACAGCCCCTCCTCCACTAATACCCGGATTACCTTTGGAGGCACCATCAGTATTAAGGACATATGGATGCACACGAATTTTCTGCCATCTAACCAATTTGTAAACTCTTTCCTTAACAAAAGGCATGTAAATTCTTAATTTTTCAAGCCAGAGAGCATTCTCAAAGGAACAAGGAATCGAAGGATTAGTGAAAAAAGAAACCTCCTGGAGCCATCTCATAATATTAAACACAATACTAGCAAGGACCATGGGTTTGTTCTCAAATCTGGATTTACATCTAGCAGTCCATAGTTCCCAAAAAATGAGATGAGGAATCACCTGAATTAGAATGTTGAATTGATCTTTACGACTGACTTGATTAAACCAGAAGCTAACTCGAGATAAAGGAGTATGAAGAGGGTGATGTTGAATATGGAACCAGGTCCCAACCACTTTCCAAACCTCCTGAGCAATCTCACCATAAGCAAAAAGATGGTTAAAAGACTCTTGAGAAGGGGATCTACAGCAATGACATTTGGAGCAAAGATGAATTCCAAGTCTCATAATCAAATCATCCGTAGGGACAGCACCCCTCAACGCTTTCCAGAGGAAAACACATATTTTTGATGGAATGAAGTTTCTCCAACAGTTAGAATAAAGATCAGAAATTTGATGTCTTGATCTGATGTGCTGCCAAGCAGATTTGACCGTGCAGATACCACTAGAAGAAGCCGACCAAACCAGCATATCCTCCTCATCCTGAGAAACAAAATGCATGGATTCCAGAAAATCTTTAATATGAGAAGGGAGAGAGGGAATGACAGCATGAGGATTCCAGGAACCATTCATATCAAAGGTTTCAAAAACTTTCAAGTCAGGATTAACAATAAGGTTGTTATCCACATGAACTTCTAGAGTACCAAAGGGAGTCCAATTGTCCTTCCAGAATCTAATATCTCCTTTACTAGGAACAAAACCCATATTTTGCAAAATATGCTCCTTTACGTGAATGATGGCTTTCCAAACTTTGGAAGAAGAATGTCTTATATCAGCATTTTGAAAAGTATCTCTTTTGCAATACTTGTTACGCATGAACCTTGCCCAAATACCTTGGTCTGTTAATAATCTCCATCCCATCTTAATATGCAAACTAGTCATCATTTCCTGAATAGCTCTGATACCTAAACCGCCCTCTTCTTTAGGAAGACAAATAGATTTCCAGGCTATCCAATGTTTTTTATGGCCAAACTCCGAACTTTCACCCCAAAAGAAGTTGGAGAATATGGAATCAATCCGTTTTAAAACAGCCTTGGGTATTGGAATAGCAGCCATGGAGTGAATGGGAACACTTGAAAGAACACTTTGAAGCAATGTGACCTTAGCTCCAGCAGATAACAATTTGGCTTTCCAACCACTAACTTTCCTCTGAATTTTAGTAATCAGATCATCAAAAAGAGCAGCAGAAGTACGACCAATAAAAAGGGGAACACCCAAGTACTTTGTAGGAAAAGAGCTGTGATTAAATCCTGTGGTAGAAGCCAAAATTCCCACCCTGGCATGACTCAGATGTTTAGGAGAAAAAAAGGAACTTTTAGAGCAATTAACTTTCTGACCGAAAGCAGATTCATAGATAGTAATGAAATCCAATAAATTTTTTATGGAAGATTTTTTACCACAAGTAAAAACCATAATATCATCAGCATACAGAAGATGAGAGATACTTAAACCACTTCTACCAGAATTATATCTGCCAATTTTACCAGAATTTATAAGATAATAAATTCCTTTACTGAGCACTTCTTCTGCAATAATAAATAGAAGGGGGGAAAGCGGATCTCCTTGACGTAAACCGCGCAAAGATTTAAAGAAACCATAAGGAGAACCCTTGATCAAAATGCTAAACCAACAGTTAGAAATACAAGCATTAATAAGAGAGCACCATTTAGCAGAGAAACCAAATCTCTTGCAAACTTCCAACAGAAAATTCCAATCCATTCGGTCAAATGCTTTAGCCATGTCCAATTTTAGAACCAAATTACCCCCAACATGTTTCCTGTTGATATCTTGGCAGAGCTCATGAGCCAAAGATATGCTATAAAAAATGGAACGACCAGAGACAAAAGCATTTTGTTCTGGAGAGATGATTCTAGGGAGTAAAGGAGATAACCTTGAAGCCAAGATTTTTGCAATTATCTTGTAAGAAAAATTGCAAAGACTAATAGGACGGAAATCAATAAAATTAGTAGGGTTACTGACCTTAGGGATGAGAGCAATCTGAGTAGCAGAGAAAGAAATAGGAAGGGCATTGCCATTAAAAAATTCCGTAATGGCTTTGAGCAGGTCCTCCTTGATAATCTCCCAGCAAACTTGATAAAACCAGCCCGTATAACCATCAGGACCAGGAGCACTATCGGGGCATAAAGAGAACACAGCTGATTTGATTTCTTCCATAATAGGGACAGCAGAAAGAGATAAATTATCCTCATCATTTATCAACTGAGGAATAAAGTTAATACACTCATTCGGCCTAACCAAACCATCAGACGAAAGGAGAGAATTAAAGAAATCCACTGCCTCATCTTTGGAGTTCCCCAAAAAATCTGCAATGCCACTATATTGTTGTCTTTTGATCTGAAGAGCAGCATGAAAGAAACTAGAATTCCTATCCCCTTCCTTAAGCCATTTAATTCTGGATTTTTGACGAATCAAAGATTCCTGCTGCAAAATACACTCAGCAAGCTTCTTTTTAGCTTCAGCTAAACCCTGCAGATTACTATTCACACCATTCAAAATAGCTTCTTCAAGAGAGGAGACTTGAATTTTTAAAGAATCCATCTTATGATAAACATCCCCAAAGATTTTCCAATTCCAGTCTTTTAATATGCTCTTCAAATGCTTGAGTTTCTTGCTAAATGTATAAAGGTAAGACCTTTCAAAAGGAATATCCCAAGCCTTATTGACAACATCCACAAAAGAAACATGAGAAGTCCACATTTTCAAAAATTTAAAAGAGGCTTTGGAGGCCGAATCCCTTTGAGAAGTGTTGATAAATAGAGGGTTATGATCAGAACAAACCCTTTGAAGGTGCTGGACCTTTAAAGAAGATAGAAAAGGTAGCCCAAGATGATTGATAAAATACCTATCCAAACGAGCCCAGATTCTTCTATGACCTTGCTGTTCATTGCACCAAGTGAAAGATTCTCCAGAAAAACCAATGTCATGCAATCCACTTCTTTGAATGAAATCTTGGAAATCTTGCATGCCTCTACTAACAATTTGTTGTCCTCCTTTCTTTTCATGTAATCCTGTAATAACATTAAAATCTCCACCAACAATCCACTTCCTATCAACACTAGATGAGAAAATAAGCAATTCCTCCCAGAGATCTCTTCTTTCTAAATAATCACATTTAGCATAAACGAAAGATGCATAAAAGGAACTGAAACTCATATCTGAAGAAGGAGAAATAAGAGAAGAAATAACTTGAGAAGAAGAGCATATAATATCCACCTTAATGGCATCAGCCCAAAGCAACCAAATTTTTCCACCTTGTTCCTCATTAGTTACCATATGGTTCATTTGAAGCATTCGAGCAATTTTCATGCAATAGGAAGAAGAGATCATAGGTTCAAAAATGGCAACACAAAGAATACGGTTCTTTTTGAAAATATGATTATGCATAGATCTAGATTCCTTATTACCCACACCCCTAATATTCCAAGAAAGGATCGGGATCATTGAGACAAAAGGGAAGATGAGGGAACAGTTAAGGATTTAACCTTTGATCTTGTGATAATTCCAGAAGATTTTAATTTCTTCTTGTTCTTGAGAGATGAACGATCCTTAACAGATTGGTGGTCTTTAAAATTTTTTAGCACTGATTCAATATTAGAAGACCATCTGCTATAATCATGAATAAGACCAAACCTGAATTCGTCCTTGGATAAGTTTAAGACTTTGCTTGAAATAGGAGCAAGAAGAGCTAGACCTCTAAGCTCCAATGAAAGTTCACCATCAGGTTTCCCTGCTCGAGCCAATTCAGCATGGCAACCATCCATTAATGTAGAAGAATAAAGATTTTCTTGAAATTTTTTTTCAGATGCCTCTAGCACAGCATCATGGAAAACTTCCTTAATATTTGGATCACGATCAGCACTACCATTCTGTCTATCAGCAGTCTGCCGAAGATGGGAAGCAAATTCTTGTGAAGTAGAATTATTCATAGAATTAGTTTCCTGAATATCACTCATACCATCCCTAGAAATAGCAACTTCTTCACCTTCGGTAATAGCATTAATATCTCCAACAGGATCTGGAATAGAATAATCTGTTGTAACAATATTTTCACTATCATCTTTAGAGCAAGTATTTTCAATATGCCCAGGAACTGAAGCATGTTCGATAGGATCATTTATTTGAAGTTGAGGAAGCAAATCAAAAGAATCTGCCATGGATGGAATTTCTGTAAATAAACCTTTCTTCACATACGTCTGAATGCTGTCCTTCTTCTTTGAAACTTCCTTTTTCTTACATTGAGAATGAAGATGCCCTCTATGATAACAATGACTACAATAAGCAGGGATATTTTCATAAAGAACCGACTGCCATATTCCATAATCTCCTCCCATGCCAATCAAAATTTTATCTAGCATTGGTTTAAGAAGATCCACCAATACACAAACTCGAGCAAGACTTGGCCTTGTAATATTTCGGGTGGGAGAATCAACCGTGAGAGGTTTTCCCACAGCACCTGCAATGGAGAACAAAAAGGATTGTGGAAATAAATTTAATGGAAGATGAGGAAGAGAGATCCACACTGGAGCCATAGATGAATCTTGAGAAGGATTAAATCTGTAGGACCATTCAAAAATCCTAAAGGCAAACCCTTGAATGGTATTTGATTCTCTGGTCCATGCCTTTATGAAGTCACGTTCCTCATGAAATCTGAGCAGAAGATCTTTGGCATCAATAACACCAACATGATAATTTCCTTGAATGCCCCAAGATTTAGCCAAGTGTTTTCGAACCACATCAACAGATGGTCGTCCACTGATGAACTTTGAGATCAAAGCAAACTTGAAAGGATCAACCGATTTGTTAATATCTGCATCTAAAAAAACAACTGCAAGATGGCCTTTGAAAGAAGAAACCTGTTTCCTGGGGATAGCCGCATCCTCCACTTGAAGCGAAACTGGTAAGGTTGATACTACATTTGCATACGATCTTGGTATGTCAGGAGGGATGGAAGAAGATCCACCATGGATCAAGTTGGCGGCCATGAGAGAACTATTGGTTTCTCCTGTAAACACTCATGGTGGGTTAAATTTTATGATAAAGATTTTCATTTTTTGTGTAGTGCTTGCTTACACAATGTGGGTGACTAAAAAATGCGATGTGTATAGTTTTGGTGTTTTAACTCTAGAAGCAATGAAGGGATGGCACTTAGGTGAATTGATCTCCACCG
Organism: Buxus sempervirens; assembly: GCA_947561395.2. NCBI lineage: Eukaryota > Viridiplantae > Streptophyta > Magnoliopsida > Buxales > Buxaceae > Buxus > Buxus sempervirens. The sequence goes on from OX387188.1 coordinate 27,111,698, forward strand.
TAACCTCTTTATCTACAACTTCTTCATTACTACCATTGAGTATGGAAGATGTTATACTGAAGGATATGTAAGAAGAACGCCTTTTGCCTCCTTCACGGGAGATGGTAGACAAAGTGGTTTATATAATTAATCTTGCAATTGCATGCTTACATGTTACTCCAAAGTTGTAAGACCCTGATTTTTTTTGGTGAGTTTATTTATTTATTTAGTTATTCAGTTGATATATCTATATATAAACTGTGTTTATCAGGTGATTTTTTGTGGTTTGAGGGCTTAGCCCATACTCGTATGTACAGGCGTTATATAGCCATTTTTCTGGAAAATTTTATATTATTATTTTATTATTATTAAAGTATAGTGTCTGCATATTAACGTAAGTGGATGCGGAACATGTAGGGTTTCCAGTGGGCGAGCGCGCATAGGATCAAGGAAAAAGAGGAAAGTTATCAAGCGGCGTATGTCTCGCGAGGTAATGATACCAAAAAGGGAAAGTAGGGTTTGGGTTGTAGGAATACGCATAAGTAGGAAGTAATTTTCGTTAGTCTCGTTTAGCTGGAGAGGGCTGGGCGATTTGGCGATTGCGGCTGAAATGGCAATTGGGGTTATTCCATGAAGAGCAAGACTCGGAAGGACTGCTAGGAGTTCATTGGAGTCGGATTTTTGCGGGTTATCTCTCTCGCGAGCAGCAGAGGAATTATTCGGCTACCATTTCATCTTCACGCGCAGCCGGAGTTGTGCTCGATCGATTTTGGAAGAACCTGTTGTTCTGGGATTTAGCGTATACAGGTGAGTGGCACTCTTTTACAACCGAGTTTTCGGGTTTATTCGTGTATTGGTTGAATGATTGCATTGTGTTGATTGTATTGTGTGCGCGCGTGGGAAACGCGGCACGGGAAATCGGAGTCGCCACCGCCTGATGGGGTGCAGGCGGACACCTGGGTGCCTAATCTTGCCTATTAGGGCTTTTTGGTCTGCGGCTTGAGATTCTAAGTCTGTTCTCGGTTGTGGTTCGGGGAAGTCCGTAGACACCCCGGTCCACCCCGTCGGATGACGGGTCCCGTGGGTTCCTTGGTTTGAGTTAGCTTACATTGGTCTCACCTGATTCCTAATCCGATATGCAATTTGGTTAAGTCTGGCGGGACCACCTGAGTGGTGTGGGTCCCTTTAGTTGCTTTTATCTTGATTACTTAGGTGACCTGAGTCTGGTTGGGTGGGCCCCGTTGGGAGGCCCACGGTATCCTTGGTGGGCTTAGTCAAGCCCGTGTGCCCTTGTGGGCCTTGGCCTATCCTAGGAGGCCCTTTGGGCTTTGGTTGGTGCATTGATTTTACTTTAGATTCAGATTTGAAGGTTAAGTGTTTTTTATGCACAAGTGGGCCGGACTGGTTTATGGGCCCCTTAGGTGGGCCCACATGGTGGCCAAGTATTTTTTATTGGATTTGTCTTTTTAATGTTGCCAAAGTGATTCGGACACTGGGCTTGGGGCCCGCAGTCCAAATCTGGGCTTGTAAGCCCAAGTTACCGGAAGTTAGGGTTTGCACCCTTCCTTGGTTCGGTGGGTGGGCTTTGGCGGGCCCGGTAGGCCCTTGCCCTTGGTCTCGGCCAAACCACGCAATTCATGCATCAATTTCACATAACAAGGCTCGGGTGGGCCGCATTGGGTTTGGCCCGCCCGGTTCAAATCATTCATTTTACTTAAGTTATTTTAATGGCATGCTTTGGTGTTTATTGGGCTTGGTGGGCCCCGTTGGAAGGCCCACTGGAAGTCAAGTTGGACCGGGAGTCCAAGTCCCATGTCGGGTTTCCGGGTGACCCAGAAACCCTTTTTGGCTCATTTGGCTTGATTCAGGAATGCCACCTATGTCTAGCAAACGTTACAGAATATACATCACAGAAACAGATCAAAATTGATATTTATCAAGGAGAGACTGGCTCATTATACTGGGTCCAAGGGGAGGGATTTATCAAGGTAAAGGGCATTTTCGGGATTTTTCAGGGTAAAGGGCATTTTCGGGATTTTTTAAGGGTAAAGGGCATTTTCGGGATTTTATTTAAGGGAAAGGGCATTTTCGGGATTTTTCAGGGTAAAGGGCATTTTCGGGATTTTATTTAAGGCAAAGGGCATTTTCGGGATTTTTTAAGGGTAAAGGGCATTTTCGGGATTTTTCAGGGTAAAGGGCATTTTCGGGATTTTATTTAAGGCAAAGGGCATTTTCGGGATTTTTTAAGGGTAAAGGGCATTTTCGGGATTTTTCAGGGTAAAGGGCATTTTCGGGATTTTATTTAAGGCAAAGGGCATTTTCGGGATTTTTTAAGGGTAAAGGGCATTTTCGGGATTTTTCAGGGTAAAGGGCATTTTCGGGATTTTATTTAAGGTAAAGGGCATTTTCGGCATTTTTCAGGGTAAAGGGCATTTTCGGGATTTTATTTAAGGCAAAGGGCCTTTTCGGGATTTTTTAAGGTAAAGGGCATTTTCGGGATTTTATTTAAGGTAAAGGGCATTTTCGGGATTTTTCAGGGTAAAGGGCATTTTCGGGATTTTATTTAAGGCAAAGGGCATTTTCGGGATTTTTTAAGGGTAAAGGGCATTTTCGGGATTTTTCAGGGTAAAGGGCATTTTCGGGATTTTATTTAAGGTAAAGGGCATTTTCGGGATTTTTCAAGACAAAGGGTATTTTCGGGATTTTTCAGGGTAAAGGGCACTTTCGGGATTTTATTTAAGGCAAAGGGGCATTTTCGGGATTTTTTAAGGGTAAAGGGCATTTTCGGGATTTTTCAGGGTAAAGGGCATTTTTGGGATTTTATTTAAGGTAAAGGGCATTTTCGGGATTTTTCAAGACAAAGGGTATTTTCGGGATTTTTCAGGGTAAAGGGCATTTTCGGGATTTTATTTAAGGTAAAGGGCATTTTCGGGATTTTTTAAGGTGAAGGTGAAGTGGGCGCACCCAAAAATCGAGGTGAGCGCGAGGTGAGCACGAGGTGAGCGTGAGGTGAGCACGAGGTGAGCGCATCCAATTTTAGGTGAGCACGAGGTGAGCGCGAGGTGAGCGCATCCAATTTTAGGTGAGCACGAGGTGAGCGCGAGGTGAGCGCATCCAATTTTAGGTGAGCACGAGGTGAGCACGAGGTGAGCGCGAGGTGAGCGCACCCAATTTTAGGTGAGCGTGAGGTGAGCGCGAGGTGAGCGCGAGGTGAGCGGACCCAAGCTAGGTGAGCGCGAGCTCAGCGCGAGATGAGCGTGAGCTCGGCACGAGGTGAGCGGACCCAAGCTAGGTGAGCATGAGCTCAGCGCGAGATGAGCGTGAGCTCGGCGCGAGGTGAGCGGACCCAAGCTAGGTGAGCACGAGCTCAGCGGGAGGTGAGCGTGAGCTCAGCGCAGACCCTGACTCTCTGTTTTTTCTCTCCAAACTCCATTTCCGACTGGTTTTAAGCTCTGTAACTGGTTTCTGGGGATCCTTAGAACCCCAGCAGACCTCTAACATACCTGGAAATTAATCTAACCTAAGTTGTGAGGATCAAACCTCTTTGCAAACCTACAAATCCGAACAAAACACTAACAGAACATAATAAAATCCGGAAACAGACACTAACAACACCATGAATTAACAGAACCCGAATAAGGAAGAAGGGAACGGGGGGCTTTATCGGGATACATTAGATCTTCGCAGGAACATACTCCTTTAAGATTAAACCAATAACAAAAGCAAGCAGGCAAAATAAATCCGAAGCAGGCAAAAGACCAGATTTGGTCCCGGGAGAGACTTATCTTTCTAAACATGGCCAAATGAATCTAATCTTAGATATGCTGTGTAAAAAATACAAGAGAGAACATTACCTTGAATGTTTCGAGACCCTAGAGGGGGGAAGCATCTCCTTGAAGCACAAATGGTTGCCGGAGCAGTTACTCTCCACACCCACAGCGAGGTCTCCTTCGGGTTTGATGAGGAAGAAGAGGAAGAGAGGAACGGGGTCTTCAAAAGCCGAACCAAGAATGCCAAAAAAGAAACAGGCAACCTTAAAAACTGCCCGGCAAAAAGAAAGTCTCCAACCACAAGAAGGTCGAGCCAAAAAAAATGCAGAACCCCTGCAAATGAAGGCTCCTGGAGCTTTTATAGAAGGAAAAAATGGGCATCCGCCCACTTTGGCGCCCAGCTCGCGCCGAGCTCTTGTCGCTCGGCGCGAGCGACAAAATCATTAAAACATTAAATGCCGCCGCGGGTTTGTTTAAAAAATCCGAAAATTAAGATATGGTCCCTGGGATATTTTGGTTTAATATTATTTTATTCAGATATTTTCAAATACTTTCAGATTGGTCCCTGGGATATTTTGAATGTTTGGATATTTACGGATTTGATCCCCGAGATATTTTCCTGCGCAACTCGCCACGTGTGCAGCTCTTTGCCACGTGCGCAGTTTGTTGGTTTTGCTGCTCGGGAATTTCGTCAGCTCATATTTCCTTCATCCGGACTCCGATCTGGGCAAACTTAGTTTCATTAGAATCGTATCGGAGCCCTCCATCCCATGACCTAGGGGTAGGCCTCTGGATCGGATTTTAGCAGAAAGTCAACTTTTGGCTTTGCTCAAGTTTGACCGCCCGCAGAACCTTCATCCGGACCTCGATTCCTGCAAACTCAGTTGCGTTGGAACCGTGTCGAGATTCTCTATCCAATGACCTAGGGGTAGGCCTCTGGATCGGATTTTAGCAGAAAGTCAACTTTTGGCTCTACTCAAGTTTGACCCCCCGCAGAACCTTCATCCGGACCCCGATTCCTGCAAACTCAGTTGCGTTGGAACCGTGTCGAGATTCTCTATCCAATGACCTAGGGGTAGGCCTCTGGATCGGATTTTAGCAGAAAGTCAACTTTTGGCTCTGCTCAGGTTTGACCGCCCGCAGAACCTTCATCCGGACCCCGATTCTTGCAAACTCAGTTGCGTTGGAACCGTGTCGAGATTCTCTATCCAATGACCTAGGGGTAGGCCTCTGGATCGGATTTTAGCAGAAAGTCAACTTTTGGCTCTGCTCAAGTTTGACCGCCCGCAGAACCTTCATCCGGACCCCGATTCCTGCAAACTCAGTGGCGTTGGAACCGTGTCGAGATTCTCTATCCAATGATATAAAGCAAGGTACTAGGCACGGAATTCGAGGAAAAGTCAACTCTCGGTTTTCCTTAAGTTTGACCGCCCGCAGAACCTTCATTCGGACCCCGATTCCTGCAAACCCAGTTGCGTTGGACTTGTGTCGGGATTCTCTATCCAATGGTATAAAGCAAGGTGGCCAATTTTCACTTGATCAAAAAGTCAACTTTTCACCCCTTAGGGTTTGACTTTCTTTCCAGGGTTTGTATTTTTGGTTTTTTTTTTTTTTGGGAGCGCAAAAATGAGGTGCTTACATATTGATTGAGGTTTTCTCGGTGTTCTGGGAAATAACAGTTACGGAGGGTTTTGTACAGTGGAATTGGGGATAATTGGAAATCATATTAGATTAAATCCAAAATAGGTTTGAATGTGTCCTGGGAGTGTTGGGAGGCTAGATAAGTAGTTACAGACAGTAAAAATTTAGTCAGAATTGGAGTTCTGGGATTAACAGAGGAGTGAAAGTCGCAGTGGGTCACCGCCCACTTGGCGCCCACTTCAGGAAGTAAGCGCCGAGAAATGTGACCCGGCGCCGAGCTAGCGCCCACTCCGCGCTCAGCTCACGCCTACCTCAATTTCCCGCCCCCTTCTCCCGCTCTTCTCGCGCCCGTCTGCCGCCTGGCTCGCGCCCACTCGTCCACGAGTGAGCGCCAGTCTCATTTTAATGAAAGGAGCCACCGCCCACTTGGCGCCTACCTGGCGCCCACTTCAGGAAGTGAGCGCCTAGTTGTTTTCTTGCCGAATCCTATGATTTCGTAAAACCAAGGGGTTTTGGATGCTAGAGGGTCTTCGACCACTTACCCAAATAATTGTTTACGACATTAGAGATATAAAAATTTTGCTTGTGAGAACATTGAAGATAGATCCTAGGTTTAGTAAAGGCTTATGAAGTAGATGTTGGGAAATAAGTCGAGGATGTTCGGGATATCTACATACTAGGGCTTTATTTTAGTCCTCATGAAGCATGCACTGTTTGGTACTTGATTTGATTTATAAAACCCCGTTTTGATGGCAAGTTTTGAATTAAGTTGTAAATATTATTTACTTGATTACTTGTGTGAGTTGATGTTCTGGTTGGAACACTTGTGTGAGTTGATGTTCTGGTTGGGACCACGGGTGATGTGTACTAATGCAGAGTTTTAAACGGTTATTTATCGGTTTGGGTTTAGCTTCCCATGGATCTTTGTTAAGCTTAGTAATGTGATGGTATGTGTTTGTTGGTGTAATTTCATGGCCACGTGTGTTGCCACGACCAGTGTAGAGCAGCCAGATACCCTGAGTAGGCCTGGTTGTCAGTGCCGATACCCGGAGTAGGCCGGCATTGGATGACGATACCCTGAGTAGGCCGTCATTTCATAGTTTCCGAAACCCTGAGTAGGCCGGAACTGATTACATGGAGGTGTGGAGTGTCTACTTGGCATGTAAATTAATCAATGTAACCATATGCATAACATTGACCTGGTTTGAGTTGTTATCGGAATTATGTTGTTATTATCGTTGGTTATTTGTCGAAGCATGTCTTATAACTGTGTTAACTATTTCTGCATGCATGTGTCACTCGTTGAGATATTCGTATCTCATTCCCTCGTTGTTGCTTTGTTTTTCAGATATCCATGGTGAGGTGCCTACGGGGGTAGATCCGGCTGACACATATAGGGAGGAGGATTATTACTACCGACCTTAGTCCAGCAAGTTATTTAGTTTTAAACTTGTTAAGTTGAATTTGAGGAATTGTAATAAGATAGTAAACTTGGGCCCATCTGACGTATGTGATGATTTCATAACTTGCCTTATTAGAAATTTCTGAATTGTGCACTCTGATGTGATATAAAATGTGGGTGATTATCCAGCGATCACCATTATTGAGATCCTTAACTAACCCCTAGGAGACGTGTTATATCTTTAATGAAGAACACGGATCTGGGGCGTTACAAAAGTCTCGTCCAACCATGTAAAGCATTGCTCAGGAACTATCATTTGGGCCTTTCCACAAAGTTACAACTCAACAGACATTAAGCATTGCTGTTTGATTGCTTTTGAAATTTTGTTAGCGTAACTGAAGGATGCATCCACATGTGTGTGAGTATATATATTACTTGTAGCTTCTGCATAATTCCTTAATGTGACATTTGGAGTAAAAAAATGTAACTTGTTTTGTATTATTCAGTGTGATAATTAGGAGATCCTCTTACTATTTAAATTGATAAATATAGAAGCTAAATAAGCATCCTAAATTCAAGTAACCTAATAAATCTCATCAATAAGATGCCTTGCCTTTTATAATCTCCTTTTAGTCAACCTTGAGATCTGTTATGTTTATCTTCCCTTTCTTGAGTTAAAATCATATACTTCAATCAAAGCATTATATCATTCCCAGCCCTCTCAAACAAACTTAGATTTGAAAATTTTTGCATGCATGACGCTGGTTGTCAATCTAGTAATGATGTGGTAGCCATGGATGCCCTCAATCATATCTTTATGCATGTGAAATATTTATTCTAATGTGTTCGCACAAAAAGGGGAAGGGGTGGGTGGGTTGGGTGAAACAAGTATGCCGAAAGAGTGAATATATATATATATATATATACAAATTCTATATATAATGCAAGGCATGCCCTTGGGAATCATGCCAACCAAACTGTGGGACTTTCTTAAAAGGCCTTGCACATCAATGTGAAGATTCATTAACAAAAGGCTACCATAGTAAAAAATACTTTAATGTTTTAAAACTTAATAATCAGTTGCAAAACTGTTCCCTCCTCGACCATTTTCTTCATATGTGCATCAAACTAGTATATATATGGACAGCCCAAATAAGGCCAAAATGGCATCCTTGGATATGGCTGGTCATGGTAAGCACAAGGTGGTGTTGACTAGTACATGAAACCCTCTAGTTACATATTTGCAGAATCCCACTTTGGAACATTGATTTCGATTCATGTTTTGTCATGGGTCCGAATTTCAAGATGTTAGATCAGGTCTTGTACTACAAATGGCCGGCCAATAACCTTTAGGTGCCCATCATGAGTAAAATTAAGTATAATAATCAACCTAGAAGTCCTATTCAATCAATTGTTCTATAAAATATCTAATATCTATTTTAATGTATAAAAACATTAAGCTAATTTGGACTGTTTGGTATCAAACTATTGTTGTATGTCAAATAGTTCTTTTTGGGTATTAAACTATTGGAAATCAGTTGAACTAGACCAGGTCCTGCACTACAAATGGATGGTAAGGTGGACCCAAGAAGCTTTTGCCTATTACTACTCATGAGTCTCTTGTTAGAAATTCTGCGAAGTGTGGGAATCTAATTAAATGCCAAGAAATCTACTAAAGGCCTAAACTTTGAGCATTTTAACTATTTTATGGTGGACTAGTAGCTTAATCATGTGGGTTGCAATACTAGCGTTTTATAACGGCACAAAAATGGTGATGGGCTACGGTATGCCCAAGGTATCTGGATCAAGCGGTCCACCGTAGGAAGATTGCTTGAAGTAAGGATGGCACTGGGGTTGATTAATCGGATCCCCAACACCTCCCTAATTGTTAGGGTTTGAGTTAAGCCTTAAATCAGTTTGGATTTAACCCAACCCTTACTGCCCCGAACCAGACCTCAATACACTAAAAGAAATATGTTTTTCATGTATATTATTTATGTATTATATGTTTTATTATATGGTTGGGGAGATTGTTTCCTCATGTGCCACTCCATGGTGTATTATATATTATTTGTTTTCTCTGAATGTATTTCCTCCGTATTGACACAACCGTCCTCCATAAAGAGTAAATGCGTTTAACTCTAGCACCCTCTTGGTTAGCAAACTGATAGGATTAGAAGCAGATGGACTAAACTCTTAATAGGCGCATATTAGGGTTTTTCAAAATTGGCTTCATCCCCATTCCTAGATGCACACTACCTCCTACTCATGCGGTCATGCAAGAGACCATGTCAGCTAGTCCCCACACTATAAAATCTTTTGATACAACAGTGGAGGGTGTGTACATGTTAGCTTCATCCACAAACTTGTACACATTTTTTTTTTGGCAAAAAACCCCTAGGCCGCAGCCATTAGGCATTCCATCAAAGGGAGGGGAGTGAGGCAGACCTCTAATTGTGTATATCAACGAAAATAAGAAAAGTTACACCTAGCTGGGGTACATAATGAGCCTTACCCTCTGAGAGGATGCTATACATCAAAGTTCAAATGCAATGCAAAATGAACATCTAATTCTTCCTGAAATAATAAATGCTACTCCTATCCAAACGAAGGGATGTACGAATAGAAAGAGGAAGAGAGGTATCATGAGAAAACAACTGTGGAGACAATAAAGCACATCCCATTTTTGCTAGTCCATTAGCAACAAAATTAGCTTCTCTCAATAGTGACTTGGAAATGAAGATTATTAGTCTAGTCTTTCATTTGCTGCCAACAATTACCCACCCTCCAATGAGGACATTTCCCTTCATGCCATGCTTGTATAGTCATCATTGAATCACTTTCAATCAAAACATTATGAAACTGAAAATTACATGCATATTGAATTCCATCACATAATGCCATACCTTCAGAATTGGAGTTAGAAGCATTGCCATATGAATGAGAAAAGGCAAATATAAAAGTGGATCATTCATTTTCCCTCATTCCAATAATATTTTCTCTCATTCCAACTTCCAAGTCAAGTCCATGCCAATGACATCCACAGATAATGACTCCTTGACTTATGTGGCATCATGTTTATATTCAAAGATAGGTGCTTACTTTATCCTCTCTTATTTATTGCCGAGTTATTTCCATGGATGTTGATTGAAGTGATGTTTCCTAAGCCGATAATTTACGAGAAGACCAAAGACCTTAGACTTTAGTGACAATACAAAAGGCTCAAGTCGGTCTTCGTTGAATAGAAGCCACGCATTTCTTAAAGGCAAATATAAGTGGGTGTAAGCACCTCATTTTTGCACCTCCCAAAATGCAGAGAATGAAAATTTTAATTGAAAAGTCAAACCTAAGGAAGTCAAAAAGTTTACTTTTTATCTGGTGCAAATCAGTCACCATACTTTTCACCATTGAGACATATCAAGCAACAATGTACCGTTGGATTGAGGACATGAGGCTCATGTCTCTGACTTTGGCATTGCTAAACTTTTGAAGCTTGATTCATCTAGCTGGACAGCACTTGCAGGCACCTATGGATATATGGCACCTGGTAATGTGTTGGTTTCACCCATAATTGAACTCGCTTTGTGGATGAAATTTGATGATAAAACTTTTCTTTTTTGTAGAGCTTGCTTACACAATGTGGGTGACTAAAAAATCCGATGTGTATAGCTTTGGTGTTTTAGTTCTTGAAGTGATGAAGGGAAAGCACCCAGGTGAACTCATCTCCACTATAAATTCATTATCGGCAACTTCTTCATTGCCATTAGATATGGAACCTGTTGATATGCTGGATCAACGCCTTTTGCTTCCTACACTAGACATGGTGGACAGAGTTTTTTACATCATAAAATTGGCAATTGCATGCTTACATGCTAACCCAGAGTCTCGTCCAACCATGCAATACATCTCTCAGGAGCTTTCATTTGGGTTATAAATGAACTTGGGGCCTTTCCACAAAGTTACAACTAAACAGCTATTGAGCGATGAAGTTTGATTTGATATGGATGTTTAATTTCTTTGCTTAAGTGAAGTATCCACATAGCCAATTCATATCTATATAGCATAGAGAAAAAGTAAGATTATTAACATAGCCACTTTGTAAACAAATGCAAAAATTTTGGTTTGTAGTTAAGTCTATTCCTATTGGGATACCACTTTATAATCTAGAATCACTAAAGTATCTTGCATCTAAATTTTACCAAGTGTGAATTATAGGAACCTTTCGTTTAATATGATTATGGGTATCTCACTTCATGTTTTTGAAATAGCATCTAACCTCCTCTTCCCTTCTATGAAGTCACAATTAAGATTATGATTTTAGTTAATTTTAGACCATTTTATCATCATAAACTTAGTAGTTTATTTAAATGATAGTTTGTTGGGGATAGAACAAAGGTGGAATACGTCTTCCCCTTGTTGTCTATGAGTCATGGCAAATAGCACAAATAGGAAATTGCAAGTATAACCCAAACCAATACGTGAGGATATCTAACTAGCATATATTAGATGCAAATAATCAAACACAGGGAAGACAATAGGAAGGCACACCAAGATTTACATGGAAAACCCTCCAATGAAGAGGGAAAAACCACAGGGCAATCTGCAAATATTCCACTATCTCAAAAGAAGAAATAGCACAAGTAGATCTCTCAAGTTCTTGGCCAAAACTTAAGGTACAATAAAAAATAGAGATAATGCAATGTTACCTCCCCAACTGCAACAAGGCGAACACTTCACCACACCCTTCCAACCCCATTGGAGAAACCAACAACCTTGGTGGTGGAAATCGAGAAGAAATAAGCAAAACAACCTCTTTCTTGAGCACGAACAAAACCCCAAGAAAAAACCAAAAAAACGTATCTACGTTTTTTTTTCATCCTTTTCTCCACACTTTTTCCTCTTCTCCACGTTCTAGCCTTTTTTTTTCTTTGTCTTTTGCCGTTCTCTCTCCTTGTGTTTGTAGGCCCCCAAAAATGGCAGCTACCCTTTTGTGCTTCAAAGAAATAGAAACTCTCTTTCTTATCCATGTGTAGGTGGGGTAGGCCCCATCATGGGCCTGGACCCCATCCAACAAATCTCCCCCTCCAGGACCATGAGGAGGGCACACCATCCTTGGCCCTTTACATAGAGCCCATGCAAACCACCTATTTGCAGAACTCATACACAGGAAGAGACTTTGTCATCACTAGCGCCCCCTCATCCATAAGCAAAATATATTCAAAAGTTGCGTATCTTCTTGATGGTTGATGTTCTCTACTAGACCTTCCGATATGAGATTCTTCAACATCTTGTGAAGGAACTGGCTCCCCCTACTCAACACCTTCTTGTGTTGGAATAACATTACTGTCATCTTCCCTATTTTGCATGCTGTGACAATGGAGAAGGAATTGGACTAAGATTAGGAATGCCATCACTAGCCTACTTAGACTTTTCAGTTTTAACAAAATCTTAAGTAATCTGGTGCTCCATAAACACTACGTCTCTGCTTCTAACTATCTTCTTTTTCTCTGGATCCCATAATCCGTAGCCAAACTCTTCGCTTGCATACCCAACAAATATGCACGGAATCGCTTTTCCATCCAGCTTTGATCTTTCTTTCTTGGGTACATGTACAAAAGCCTTGCAACCAATCATTTTTAAATGAGCATAGGAAACATCCTGTTGGGTGCAAACCTTCTCTGGAATATCACCATCCAAAGGAAATGAAGGAGACCTGTTAATCAAATAAAATGCTGCACGAACTGCTTCACCCCCAAAGGATATTGGCAATCAGCTCAGTGGTAACATGCATCGTACTTTCTCAATGATAGTACGGTTCATCCTCATAGCTACACCATTATGTTGAGGTGTACAAGGTACTGTCTTCTCATGCCTTCGACCATGTTTGTTGCAATATGCTTCAAACTCATTTGATGTGTACTCTCCTCCATTATTTGTACGGAGACATTTCAATAATTTTCTTGTCTCCCTTTCCACCATAGCATGAAAATTTTGAAAACACTGAAATACTTGATTTTTAGGTTTCAACAAGTACTCCCAAACTTTTCTTGAAGCATCATCAATAAAAGTAACAAAATAAGAGCTTCCACCTAAAGATTTTACTTCCATAGGACCACAAACATCAGAATACAACATGTCTAGAATATCTTTATTTTTCTTTGCATTGTTTCTAACAAAAGAAACTCTATGCTGCTTGCCAAGTAAACAGTACTCACAAGGAGTAAGTGACATAATCTGCATGCCTTTTTCATGTGAGACATGGAAGAACATTCAAATGACTTCTTAATCTTCACACAGGATTAATAAAAAGGAGTCGCAACCATTCCATTTTAGGTGTGAATGGACACCAAAATGATCATAAAAGTAAAAATAGAGTCAAAAGTAACTCTATTTCAAGGTTAAATCCAAAGATGGGTAAGGAGATTAGGTTATGAATAGGGGAAGGTGTTAGGCACCCCTATTCATCCACATAAGGTGGTTGCCAAGTGTTATTCATGCTTGAAATACTTGCTTGCTAATAAAATACTCAAAAAGTGTTTGAAAAAGACAAACACATGTGAGATTTTTCATATGGGTAGCCCCATTGAATTTGGGCTCTCCTTATGAATGTATCTCTTCCAGGACTCAATCATCAGGTAAAAAATGAAAAGAAAACTTGAATAAAATTTAACCAAATCAAATCTGAAAATTTTAACCCAAAGATAGGCCATTTTGAAAACCTAGAGCAAAACCAAGCTTAAATTGTGAGTATGTGCACTTGATTCATATGATCTGAATTAAAATCATTTGAAAATAGTTAGAAAATACTCAAAAAGAATTTAGGGTAAGGATTCGGCTCGTAACTCTCGTTGATTGAAGAGGATGAACCGAATATACCCGCATTGAGACAAAAAAAACCCCCCAACTAAAGAGATTAGACCATGAGGGTCTTCTCTTGAAGATGAGATCACTTGAAATCGACTCAAGAAGTTCTAAAAGATTAATCTAAGGCTACTGATCTCAGATCTATCATAGTGAACATGATGGATCCAAAATCTAAGCCTATTTTACACCAAATCAAGTGATATGTGTGTTTGTACAAGAAATCAGATTTTTTTAGGAGAAAATGGAAATCCAATGCTATAAAGAGCATAGATCCTGGTATTTTCTTCAGCTTTTGAAATCAAAACTCACAATACTAACAAGCATATAGAAATAAATATGAACAAACAAGTATATCATTCAAAAGAGGTTCTATACCTAGGGTTCCATTCTCGTTCTCGTTTCCCCTCGCTCTCTCTTCACGTTTTACGGCTAAAGAGGGTGCTTAAGGTACTTAGAGGTAGGTTTAGGGTTTCAAATACAATCAAGCTTTACATTACAGAAATGTAGAAGATGAGATTACCCTATGAAAGAGTAGAGGACTACTCTATAGGTCCACGATCTATAACAATTCAGAATTGAACAATGCGGAAACAGTACACAAAGAATTATACGAGGAAACCTGGATCCAGATCCAGGAAAAACCTCGAGTCTATATGAGGCGACTAACCCTTCAAAATCCACTATTGAATGAAAAGACAATTACAAAGGAGTACATACTTAACTTTTACAATTTGACTCACTCAACAGCAATCCACAGTTCGAATCCACGAACTGCAACACAGCTTGAATCCACAAGCTGCAGAACACGATCAGTCCAGATCGCAAACAATCACTCACCAGTGATCCACAGTTCGAATCCACGAACTGCAACACAGCTTGAATCCACAAGCTGCAGAACACGATCAATCCAGATCGCAGCAATCCTCTCAGAATCCACTGAGACGATTCAATGCAGTAGGAATCCACCTACGCATCAATCAAGGCCGATCACCAGTCCAGGCGATCACACGATCAGATGAAGTTCAGAATTGAAGAAGAATCCTCTATCTTCAATTCCAGGCGATCTATCTCAGATCTCCCCCTCACTCGATCGCCGACTCTCTAAAGAAGATTTGATCGAATCTCAAACACCTCAAGATTCGAAAACCAAATGATCCAAAGAAAAAGTCACGATTAAAATTACAACTCGTCTATTTAAAGAATAAAACTCAGATCGCGTCGAGCGCTGGTAGCGTCGTGAAGCAATCGATGTAGACGGCTGGTGGTGAACTCAAGTCCCGCTCAGAGTAAGTTGAATCAGTTAAAAGCGCGCTGCTAGCGAGCTGCTAGCGGGAGAGTACGCGGCAGGTGCACGAACCTTTCTTTCGAAACACGAATTCCCTTATGCGCTGCCAGCGGGGTGGCAGCGGCGTGGTAGCAGTGTGGTGGCATCAATTTCTTCTTCTTTACTAAATTCACTGAATTTTCATTGTTTAATCTGCACATCTTGAAGCTTCATTAGAAGACATAATTTGTCAATCATTTGCCATAACAGGAGTGTGAGTTTTCACACTTACAATCTCCCCCTTGGCAAATGCCTGACAACAACCTTACACCAGTGTTTAATATCAACCTCAGTTAATGATGATTTCCATTTAAGAATTTTAAAACCACACTGTTAACGAGAGACACAATGATTTGGACGAATCCAGAATTTCATTCATTTACAAAAAGATATACAGATAACAGAATCATATACAATGTTCAAGAAAGACAAACATTTTCTCCCCCTTACTTATCACTCCCCTTATACACCCATATTCAGGAGAAAACACCCAGAACAGAACATAACAAAAAAAACATCATATCCACAGCAAAAAGAATAACAGGCAGCAGCAAACAGCAAGCATCAGCATCAACCCAGCCAAACCATCAACAGAAACAGAAACTCCAGTAGCATCATCCAAATTTCTCCCCCTTTCTGGAAGGTGGTTTCGGTTCCCAAGTCCTTGAGTAGTGCTTGTATGCATCTTGGGATCTGGAGTGCAGCCAACTGAGTTTGTGATCCATTTCCAGCTGAGTCTTCCGAATGCATTCCAGAAAATGATCCGCTTCATTTTGCATACATTGCTGAGCAGCAACATCCCTTTGTACTTCTCCACATGTAAAATCAACATCCTTTACCAATTGCCCCAGCTTCTCTTGGGTCTCTGATTTGAACATGCTCATCATGAGCATGTGAGACCTAACCTCTGAATTGAAAGCCTCCTGAGAGGCTTGCATGGAATTCAGTTTCTCCATGATAGCCATAGCATCAGAGCTGGACAGAGAGGACTGAGAAGAGGAGGGTTCAGACGACGCAAACCAAAACGGACTTGCTTGTTTACTTCGGGTCAGAGTGGAGGAAGCAATGGGAGGACGGGGATGAATGATCAATTCAGTAGGATCAGGGAGTACCCCCTGATGAACACACATGTAAGAGATGAAAATTCCAAAAGGAAGAGCTGCAGTCTTGGATTTTAAATTCCGAGACTGAAGAATCTGATGGAAGATAATGGAAGGAATACAGATACTTTCTCTGTTCCAGATGGCATGAAGAAGTCTTGCCCGATGGTGAGAGATCTCTGAGTGATGATCAGAAGGAACAAGAGAAGCACACACAAACAAGTTCAAGATCCGGAGAAGATCTTGAAGAGAGCCATGAGGCAAATAGTTGGGCTTATTCTTAATGGAAGTGGGAGCACCCTGAACGATTAGAGAAGGAATGATGGACTCCATAGGAGGATCAGTGTGTGACTCAAGAAAGTTAAAAGAGGGAGAGTCAACAAGAGGCAGTTCAAGAAGAGAGGAAATAAGCTCTTTCGAGAAGTCGAAAGAAATTCCCCTGACATAGGCTTTTACAGAGCCTTGATTGGCAAGATGGAGATGATGAAGATTAGAGTAAAATTCTCGAACCAGGTCCGGATAAGCAAAACCACCAAGTAAAGCAAATTTTTTCCAACCATTGTCCGAAAACAATGAGTAGAAAGGGGATTCAGAAAAAGACTCAAGCTTGATGGCCCTTTCCAGAAGAAGTGGCCTGTGCTTGAAGAATGCATTGAAATCAGATAAACCATTCCCCACAAACGGTTCAGAGGAATGAGAGGGGGAAGGAGGTCTCACTGGAGGAGAAGAAATAACAGGAGAAGACCTCACAGGAGGAGACGATGTTGAAGGAGAATCAGTTCTCGACTTTCTCTTGAGAGGCATGGTGAAAAAGAATGGAAGAGAAAGAGAAAACAGACAGAACCAACCAACAAAACGAGAAAGCCCTAATGGCTGAAAAATCTAGTAAACCCTGGCTTAGAATAATGAGAGAAAACTACAGAACTAGGAAGCAGAAAATGAAGAAGCAGGACGAAGATAGTAAAAAAAATTTTTTACCTGAACAGTCGGCAGGAAGGAAGAAGGTGACAGCGACAGCAGCACCGGGACACGACGCGAGAGGCGAGGGAAAAACGAAGAGGGTGAAAAAGAACAGGGGTAAAAAAAATGACCGCACTTTCACCTATATATAGGCAAACAAAGTACGCTACCAGCGAGCAACTGGCGACGTAGAAGGTGCACATGCACACACAAAGAAAAAAACAGATTCAAGGCAGAAATTTATAAAAGAGGTTTGAACTATTCTTCATGACAGCCTCATACTTCCAAACACAAAGCTGAGATTTTAGCTAAACCAAAAATCATCCAGATAATCAACTTATTCAATCTAAGGAGTACTTATCACAAAACTGATCTTGAAGTACCTATCAAAGTTAATTCAGATGTGGTAGATTTCATATCAAAGAGCAAAATTTCCTTCATGGTTTCTCATACTATAAATTTTTCTTCAAGATATTAAGCACATATGCATATTAATGAATCAATGCTTGTGAGAAATGAGCAACATTTTTGACTTTTACACTTCATACATATAGAAGGCTATTTCAGTGTAAACAATCTTGAAAAGTATAGACATATCCCAACTTCATTTTGGTGGCTTTCGCACATCAGAGATAGGTAGCCTTTTCTGATCTCTTTTTCTTTTCTTTTTAAAGAAGGCATTGACCCTTAAAAAACCTGAGTTTACAGTTCATTCCAAGAATATACCTTCTTTATCTTTTTCTTTTTGAGATTTACAGTGGCTTTCACTCTAATCTCTATGGCAGCCATTTCCAAAACTTTTCTTTTCATAAAGGTGATAGTCTATAGATCCCAAGCTTTACCACACAATAAGCTTCAATACGTAAAGGTGTTTCAGACAAAATTGCTGGTTAGAAATAAGACATTTCTGTCAATATGCATACACTCAATCTTCCTGAAAACAGATTTTAGTAATAAGAACACACAAATTCAATTTGAACAGATATGTGAGACATTTTACATCAAAATTAACTCAAAACAGAACCTGATTTTCAGTTTTGAGAGCATACTCCTAGGGATTTCCTAAGAGTTTCAAATCTGTTCTGATCTAAAGGTTTGGTAAAAATGTCAGCCAACTGTTTTTCAGTAGATATATATTCAATCATAACAGTTTTGTCTTCAATCAACTCTCTTATAAAGTGATGCCTGATATCTATATGTTTGGTCCTTGAGTGTTGAACAGGATTTTTAGAAATATTTATGGCACTTTGATTATCACAAAAGAGAATCATTTGATCTTGATCTAACCCATAATCAGATAACATTTGTTTCATCCATATAAGTTGAGTACAGCTGCTTCCTGCAGCAATATACTCAGCTTCAACAGTACTCAGAGAAACACAGTTTTGCTTTTTGCTTAACCAGGCAATGATATTATTTCCCATGTAAAAGCAACCACCAGAGGTGCTTTTTCTGTCATCCATACACCCAGCCCAATCAGCATCAGTGTATCCAGTAAGAAGTGGGTTTGTCTCTTTGGAAAACCAGATTCCCAGATCAATAGTCCCATTAACATATTTTATAATCCTTTTTACAGCATTCAGATGGGATTCTTTAGGATTAGCCTGATATCTAGCACAAACTCCAACACTAAAGCTTATATCAGGTCTACTTGCTGTTAAGTACAGTAGACTCCCAATCATGCCTCTGTACAGGGTAGGGTCTACAACTTTTCCAGATTCATCTTTTCCAAATTTTAAACTAGTACTCATAGGAGTCCTAGCATGTTTAGCATGAGTTAAGCTGAATCTCTTAACAAGATTTCTTGAATATTTTGCTTGAGAGAAAAAAATTCCTTGTTGAGATTGATAAATCTGAAGACCTAAGAAAAAATTCAGTTCACCCATCATACTCATTTCAAATTCACTTTTCATTAAGTCAGCAAAGGAGTGAGCATGATTTTCAGAAGTGGACCCAAACACTATGTCATCAACATAGATTTGAGCAATCAAAATATTTTTGGACTCTCTTTGAATAAAGAGAGTTTTATCCACATTTCCTCTCATAAAACCAGATTCAAGTAAAAAGAAGGTAAGTCTCTCATACCAAGCTCTAGGAGCTTGTTTGAGTCCATACAAGGCTTTGTTCAGTTTATAGACATATTTAGGATGATTTGTGTCCTCAAATCCTTTAGGTTGCTCTACATAGACCTCTTCATTCAGATATCCATTCAAGAATGCACTCTTAACATCCATTTGAAACAGTTTAAACTTCAAGTAACATGCAATAGACAACAGTAATCTGATTGATTCTAACCTAGCTACAGGAGCAAAGGTTTCATCAAAATCTATTCCTTCTACTTGAGTATACCCCTGAGCAACAAGCCTAGCCTTATTTCTGGTTACTATCCCATTCTCATCAGATTTGTTCTTAAAAATCCACTTGGTTCCTATCACATTCAGATCAGAGGGTCTTTCAACCAATTCCCAAACATTATTTCTAGTAAATTGATTCAGTTCTTCATGCATAGCATTCAACCAAGAATCATCTAACAATGCATCTTTATAAGATTTTGGCTCAAATTGAGAGAGATAAGAAGAAAATCTTACCTCATTATGTACCTGATGTCTTGTTCTGACACCATCTGAAATATTTCCAACAATTGCTCAGTTGGGTGGTCTTTGAGAGTTCTAGTCAGAGGAACCACTTCAATGCTTGAGGAAGCATCTCTGATTTCATCCTCTTCATCTACAGCCTGCAAAAATTCACTGTCAATACCTTCATCATCAATTAGCACATTTATAGATTCCATTACAACAGATTTTTGCAAATTAAAAACTCTGTATGCTCTACTAGAAGAAGAATATCCTAGAAAAATTCCTTCATCACTTCTAGAATCAAATTTTCCTAGATTTTCTCTGTCCCTTAAGATATAACATTTACTTCCAAATACTCTGAAATATTTCAAGTTTGGCTGTTTTCCTTTCCAAAGTTCATAGGGAGTTTGTTTCCACCCAGATCTGATATAAACTCTGTTACTAATGTAACAGGCAGTGTTTATAGCTTCAGCCCAGAATTTTGTTGAAATTTTCTTGGCTATCATCATGGTTCTAGCCATTTCTTGTAAAACTCTGTTCTTCCTTTCCACAACTCCATTTTGTTGTGGGGTCTTAGGAGCAGAAAATTCATGTTTGATTCCTTGTTCTTCACAGAAATTGGAAAACATTTGAATCTCAAATTCTGTCCCATGGTCAGATCTGATTCTAACAATCTTTCCTATTTGCAAGTTCTTTTCAACTTGAATTTGACAGCACAGATGTTTAAAACAGTTGAAACATTCAGATTTTTCTCTTAGAAAGTCTACCCAGGTATATCTGCTGTAGTCATCTACAGCAACAAATATATATTTCTTTCCTCCCAGACTCTCAGTCTTTGTAGGTCCCATTAAATCCATATGAATCAGTTCCAATGGTCTTGATGTTCCTACAATATTGGTTTTCTTGTGTGTGGTTTTGATTTGCTTTCCTTGGTTGCAAGGACCACACATTCCTTTCTTTTTATTTTTCCCAAACTTGGGAATTCCTCTAACCAGCTCAGACTTAGAGATTTTTGACAAATCTCTATAGTTAATGTGGCCAAGTCTTCTATGCCACAAATCAATTTCATTGCCTATGGAGGATTTTAAAGAGCACTCATTGTTTCCAATAATCCCATAGCAATTATCACTTGTTCTTTCACCTACAAGAACAGTTCTACCAGATTTATCCAATATTTTGCATTCTTTTCTGGTAAAATTAACAAATAATCTGGAATCACATAATTGGCTAATATTGATAAGATTTGCCTTCAAACCAGATACAAATAGAACATTCTTTAAGCAAACTCCATTTGGACCTGTAACAGTTCCTTTACCTTTAACTTGGGAAGTGCTTCCATCACCAAATGTAACACTTCCACCAAAATATTCTTCAAAGGTATTGAACATATCCTTATGACCACACATGTGTCTTGAACAACCACTGTCCAAGTACCACATGTTGACATCATGAGCTTTTAAAGCTACATGAACCACATTAGCAACTAATGAATCTTTTCTCACCCAAATCTGTTTTTCAGGAGTCTTCTGAAAAGTACTTTCATCAACTACTTGAGTTTTTGAGGAAAGCTTCTTTGACAGATTTGCTACTTCCTGATTTAATGTTTCAGTCATTTTTAACAGAGAGTCAAATCTGTTGTATAAGTCCAGGGACTGACTTTGGTTTACCTTTCTCTTATTATCAAAATATCCATCAGGGAAACCATACAATGCATAACACTTTGGTCTTATATGACCCTTTTTATTGCAGTGATGGCATACAGGTATGAACCTATGTTCAGACAAATCAGCATTTCTAGACTTGTCAGTTTTTCTAAACTGAACAGATTTAGATTTCTCAGAAGTTGCAGATTTACCTGTTGGTCTTACTTCTCCAGCAGAAATTTTCTGTGAAGATTCCATGTTTTGATTACTTACACTCATTCTCTTTTCAGCAGAATTTGAGCTTTCAGGAGCTTCCTTTGAAATTGATTCCTCATTAATTTGAGGATTTCCTGCAGAAACATTTGAAACATCAGATTTACTTAAATTTGAAACTTTCTCAAGTTCACTCACTTTACCTTGAAGTACAGAGATCTGAGCTTCCTTTTCTTTTAGTTTTTCAGTTTTTTCAGTTAAAGAAGTTACCAAAAAATCTTCTTTGGCATGTCTTTCAAGTAACTTCTGGTTTATTGAGTCTATTTCTGCAAGAGCTTTATTTTTCTCTGTTTCTGATTCCTTCAATTTTTTACTCAGTTTCTTGACTTTCTTCTGAGCTCTATTGAATTCCTTATAGAGCTGATTGTAGGCTTCTTGTAGTTCTTCTTCATCATCTGATAAAGTCTCTTTATTATCTCCTGCAATTCCAGAGATTGAACTACCAGAAGAGGATGAGTAAAAGGAATTGAAAACAGTAAAATTAGCACAGATATCCTCATCAGATTGTGAAGAATTATCAGTATTACTGTCATCCCAAGTAACCTGATAATTAGTCTTTTTCTTTTTATCCTTTGAGGGATAATCAGATGCAACATGTCCAAATCCTCTACATTTGTAACATTGGACTTCATCATTCTGAGAAAATTTCTTCTCCTTTCTTGGATCAGACATTTTCTTATCAGATCTCCTATTTGATCTGTCCATGGATGATGAAGAATTGGATTGTCTCTTTTTAAACATTTTCTTAAACTTTTTGGCTAAGAGAACAAGTTCATCAATATCAACATCAGAATTATCTGATTCTTCAGTATTTACAGATTTTATAGATTTTAGAGCTATTCCTTTATTTCTTTTTGGAATATTCAGATCTAGCTCATAAGTCTGTAAAGATCCTACCAGATCTTCAATTCTCATGTTATCTACATCTTTTGCCTCTTGTATTGCAGTTACTTTAGGTCTGAATCTTTCAGGCAAAGATCTTAATATTTTTCTAATAACTTTTGATGTAGAGATTTTTTTTCCAAGATTGAAACTAGAATTAACAATATCTGAGAGTTTAGCATAAAACTCATCAAAAGACTCATCATCTTTCATATATAAAGTTTCGAAAGATGTAGTAAGTCTCTGAAGTCTGGAAAGCTTGACAGCTGAGGTTCCTTCATGAGTGACCTCAAGAATGTCCCAAGCTTCCTTAGCAACTTCACATGAGGAAATTCTCCTGAATTCCTCAACACTAACAACACAAAATAAGGCATTCATTGCCTTGTTATTCCATCCACATTGATCAGATTCAGTTTTAGTCCACTGATCATGAGGTTTAGGGATCACAACACCTACTTCTGTTGTGATCACAGGTGGATGATAACCATTACAAACCGAGAGCCAGACACGCTCATCGATTGATTTCAGGTAAGCTCTCATTCTTGCTTTCCAGTAAGAATAATTGTTACCTTCAAATAAAGGAGGTCTAGAGGCAGATCCTCCTTCTTTTCCAAAATCCATGCTATAGATCTAGATCACACTATGTATAGCAATTCAAAGTGAATTGGCTCTGATACCACTTGAAAGAGTAGAGGACTACTCTATAGGTCCACGATCTATAACAATTCAGAATTGAACAATGCGGAAACAGTACACAAAGAATTATACGAGGAAACCTGGATCCAGATCCAGGAAAAACCTCGAGTCTATATGAGGCGACTAACCCTTCAAAATCCACTATTGAATGAAAAGACAATTACAAAGGAGTACATACTTAACCTTTACAATTTGACTCACTCAACAGCAATCCACAGTTCGAATCCACGAACTGCAACACAGCTTGAATCCACAAGCTGCAGAACACGATCAGTCCAGATCGCAAACAATCACTCACCAGTGATCCACAGTTCGAATCCACGAACTGCAACACAGATTGAATCCACAAGCTGCAGAACACGATCAATCCAGATCGCAGCAATCCTCTCAGAATCCACTGAGACGATTCAATGCAGTAGGAATCCACCTACGCATCAATCAAGGCCGATCACCAGTCCAGGTGATCACACGATCAGATGAAGTTCCGAATTGAAGAAGAATCCTCTATCTTCAATTCCAGGCGATCTATCTCAGATCTCCCCCTCACTCGATCGCCGACTCTCTAAAGAAGATTTGATCGAATCTCAAACACCTCAAGATTCGAAAACCAAATGATCCAAAGAAAAAGTCACGATTAAAAATTACAACTCGTCTATTTAAAGAATAAAACTCAGATCGCGTCGAGCGCTGGTAGCGTCGTGAAGCGATCGATGTAGACGGCTGGTGGCGAACTCAAGTCCCGCTCAGAGTAAGTTGAATCAGTTAAAAGCGCGCTGCTAGCGAGCTGCTAGCGGGAGAGTACGCGGCAGGTGCACGAACCTTTCTTTCGAAACACGAATTCCCTTATGCGCTGCCAGCGGGGTGGCAGCGGCGTGGTAGCAGTGTGGTGGCATCAACTTCTTCTTCTTTACTAAATTCACTGAATTTTCATTGTTTAATCTGCACATCTTGAAGCTTCATTAGAAGACATAATTTGTCAATCATTTGCCATAACAGGAGTGTGAGTTTTCACACTTACACCCTAGGATTGGAAAAAGAAAAGAGGAGAGGAGAGCTTACCTTGGTTGCTTGAGAGAGTAGAGAGGCAGGAGTTCCCTTCTTCTCCAGGAGCTCTTCTAGCTTCAAATTCCAGCCATTTGCTTAAGGAGAGACCCTCTATTTATAAGCAAAGCCAAGGGCATGGGAGGTCACAAGGGTATGCCAAAGTTTGTTTTTAGATTCTTCCAACTCAATTTTAAAACATGAGTTGGAGTAAATCTATGAATTACGGAGGGTAAAAAAAGGGAGGTTGAGTCTCCTAGAGAGCGGTAGAAGTGGTAAATATGGCTCAGAAAACGAGTATTTGCGAAATTGCACAAATTAAACGTGACTTCATATAGTATGCGGCCCTGTTTTGTCTGCATACTTTATGTGGTCACGCAAAAACTGCAGACAAAATGCGGCTAAGGCAAATCCGCACGAAATGTGCGGGTAGTATGTATTTGACCAATTTTTGAAGTTTCGACACGTGTCAAAACTCAATTAAATGCTTTAAACGCATTTTCATTTATTTTCTCATATTGTAGTGCAATTTGGGGTGTCTACAGCCAGGCCATTTGTGCCATTTGTGCCACAAGTCTACTGAAGCCTCATCCATGGTGGCATTATTCACCTCACCATTGGAAACCTGCATTTGTGTTCTATAAAGTGAATAACACTTCTTTCCTTTAGCAACAATGAGAGACCCTTTAGTAATATCCTTTACCAAAAATAGAATGATATCCCTCATCATCTAAGGAACCTGTAGATGAAAAGATTCAAACGCAGATCTAGAATGTGCCTTTCAACTTTCAATATCAACTTCATCCCTGCACTAGCCTCAACACATACATCTCCTTTTCCCACAACCTGTGAACACCCATTATTTCCCATCTTCACAATTTAAGTGTAAGACCCTGATTTTTTTTGGTGAGTTTATTTATTTATTTAGTTATTCAGTTGATATATCTATATATAAACTGTGTTTATTAGGTGATTTTTTGTGGTTTGAGGGCTTAGCCCATACTCGTATGTACAGGTGTTATATAGCCATTTTTCTGGAAAAATTTATATTATTATTTTATTATTATTAAAGTATAGTGTCTGAATATTAACGTAAGTGGATGCGGAACATGTAGGGTTTCCAGTGGGCGAGCGCGCATAGGATCAAGGAAAAAGAGGAAAGTTATCAAGCGGCGTATGTCTCGCGAGGTAATGATACCAAAAAGGGAAAGTAGGGTTTGGGTTGTAGGAATACGTGTAAGTAGGAAGTAATTTTCGTTAGTCTCGTTTAGCTGGAGAGGGCTGGGCGATTTGGCGATTGCGGCTGAAATGGCGATTGGGGTTATTTCATGAAGAGCAAGACTCGGAAGGACTGCTAGGAGTTCATTGGAGTCGGATTTTTGCGGGTTATCTCTCTCGCGAGCAGTAGAGGAATTTTTCGGCTACCATTTCATCTTCACGCGCAGCCGGAGTCGTGCTCGACCGATTTTGGAAGAACCTGTTGTTCTGGGATTTAGCGTATACAGGTGAGTGTCACTCTTTTACAACCGAGTTTTCGGGTTTATTCGTGTATTGGTTGAATGATTGCATTGTGTTGATTGTATTGATTGAGGTTTTCTTGGTGTTCTGGGAAATAACAGTTACAGAGGGTTTTGTACAGTGGAATTGGGGATAATTGGAAATCATATTAGATTAAATCCAAAATAGGTTTGAATGTGTCCTGGGAGTGTTGGGAGGCTAGATAAGTAGTTACAGACAGTAAAAATTTAGTCAGAATTGGAGTTCTGGGATTAACAGAGGAGTGAAAGTCGCAGTGGGTCACTGCCCACTTGGCGCCCACTTCAGGAAGTAAGCGCCGAGAAATGTGACCCGGCGCCGAGCTAGCGCCCACTCCGCGCTCAGCTCGCGCCTACCTCAATTTCCCGCGCCCTTCTCCCGCTCTTCTCGTGCCCGTCTGGCGCCTGGCTCGCGCCCACTCGTCCACGAGTGTGCGCCAGTCTCATTTTAATGAAAGGAGCCACCGCCCACTTGGCGCCTACCTGGCGCCCACTTCAGGAAGTTTTTTTCTTGCCGAATCCTATGATTTCGTGAAACCAAGGGTTTTGGATGCTAGAGGGTCTTCGACCACTTACCCAAATAATTGTTTACGACATTAGAGATATAAAAATTTTGCTTGTGAGAACATTGAAGATAGATCCTAGGTTTAGTAAAGGCTTATGAAGTAGATGTTGGGAAATAAGTCGAGGATGTTCGGGATATCTACATACTAGGGCTTTATTTTAGTCCTCATGAAGCATGCACTGTTTGGTACTTGATTTGATTTATAAAACCCCGTTTTGATGGCAAGTTTTGAATTAAGTTGTAAATATTATTTACTTGATTACTTGTGTGAGTTGATGTTCTGGTTGGAACACTTGTGTGAGTTGATGTTCTGGTTGGAACACTTGTGTGAGTTGATGTTCTGGTTGGGACCACGGGTGATGTGTACTAATGCAGAGTTTTAAACGGTTATTTATCGGTTTGGGTTTAGCTTCCCATGGATCCTTGTTAAGCTTAGTAATGTGATGGTATGTGTTTGTTGGTGTAATTGCATGGCCACGTGTGTTGCCACGACCAGTGTAGAGCAGCCAGATACCCTGAGTAGGCCTGGTTGTCAGTGCCGATACCCGGAGTAGGCCGGCATTGGATGACGATACCCTGAGTAGGCCATCATTTCAGAGTTTCCGAAACCCTGAGTAGGCCGGAACTGTGTACATGGAGGTGTGGAGTGTCTACTTGGCATGTAAATTAATCAATGTAACCATATGCATAACATTGACCTGGTTTGAGTTGTTATCGGAATTATGTTGTTATTATCGTTGGTTATTTGTCAAAGCATGTCTTATAACTTTGTTAACTATTTCTGCATGCATGTGTCACTCGCTGAGATATTCGTATCTCATTCCCTCGTTGTTGCTTTGTTTTTCAGATATCCGTGGTGAGGTGCCTACGGGGGTAGATCCGGCTGACACATATAGGGAGGAGGATTATTACTACCGACCTTAGTCCAGCAGGTTGTTTAGTCTTAAACTTGTTAAGTTGAATTTGAGGAATTGTAATAAGATAGTAAACTTGGGCCCATCTGACTTATGTGATGATTTCATAACTTGCCTGAATAGAAATTTCTGAATTGTGCACTCTGATGTAATATAAAATGTGGGTGATTATCCAGCGATCACCATTATTGAGATCCTTAACTAACCCCTAGGAGACGTGTTATATCTTTAATGAAGAACACGGATCTGGGGCGTTACAGAGATGGTATCAGAGACTCTAAAGCTGGAATTAGAGATTCCTTTGTAGTACGACCTTAGGAGACCCGGGGAAATGTTGTGTGTACGCTAGATAGAACCATGAGTTATAGAAGAGAGTTCCTAACTAATGTGGTGTTTGTTGGTTACAGGAAATCATGGCTGGCAGAGGCCGAGGCCGACGCGCGAGAGCTATGGAGGAGGATATACCGCAGGAGCAGCCCCCTGCACCTCCACGAGGAGCTCCACCTACAGTTGATGATATCTGGGCTGCTGTTGGCTCACTTGCCAACCTCCTTGCCTTGGAAAGGGAGGAGAGGATGAGTCACATGGGAAATGGAAATGGGAATGGCCACAGGAATGGTCATGGGGCAGATGTAGAGCAGCAGCGAAGAGGTGATGAGTTGTCCTTGAGGGACATTGATCAGTTTCGGAAGTTGACCGCCCCACCCTTCCATGGAATTCCAGATCCCTTAGAGGCAGAGAGCTGGGTGGCCAGGGTTGAGCGTATGTTCGATACCATGGACTGCCCAGAGGACCGGAAGGTGCGACTAGCCACTTTCACACTAGAGGGCGAGGCCCAACACTGGTGGCAGTCTTTGAGGAGACGGACAGCAGAGGGGATCCAGATGACATGGGACCAGTTTAGGCAAATTTTCTATGAGCAGTATTTCTCAGCTGAGGTGAGGCTGCAGAAGGAGAGAGAGTTTATGGACATCTCTCAGGGTTCTTCGACCGTGGCGCAGTATGAGTCCCGATTCGCGGTACTTTCTCGATTTGCTCACCACATCGTACACGATGAGCAGAGACGCACTCAGCACTTCGAGAGGGGGTTGAGGGCTGACATCAGACGTATGGTCTCCGTATTGATGTGCACTAGGTATTCTGACCTAGTTGGGAGAGCACTACGAGTCGAGAGGGAGATCCACGATTCAGGAGCAGAGCAGAGCAGAGGGAGAGTGCAGCCTAGTGTTCCAAAGCCACGGAGGATTCCTGACAGGGACAAAAGGCCGAGGCTTGATACTGGGAGTTTTGGGTCTTATGGAGAGAGGGATAGGAGGAGTTATGGAGGCTGTTTTAGCTGTGGCAGATTCCATATTCCGGGTCCTTGTGTAGCACCACCAGGAACCTGTTTCAGATGTGGTCAGAACGGTCACCGAGTGGCAGGATGCCCACACCCAGCCTCGTATCAGCTGCTCCCCGATTCCAGTATCCCAGACTGGCACCAGCATTACCAGCACCGCCGAGATTGTAGGGTCAGAGTAGCGGTGGATATCAGGGTAGGCAGACACCTCAGGGACAGCATGCACCACCTATGCCCCCACAGCAGCAGCAGATGAGAGTGTATGCTGTGGCAGCACATGAGGAGGAGGCAGAGAGGGGACTTACAGAGGAGGCTCGGGAGGAGGAGCCGAGCGCACCCCAGCTTGTCGGAGGTATTCTTTTTATACATGGTAGATCGGCTATGTGTTTGTTTGATTCGGGTGCCTCTAGATCTTTTATTGCTCCACCTTGTGCGTTTCGTATTGGTTTGATTCCTACCACACTTGAGTCTGAGTTGCTTGTACACACACCATTGGGGGAGACAACTAGAGTACAGACTGTGTTTAGAGACTGCATGATCCGACTAGGTTCCTTAGAGTTGCCAGGGGACTTAGTGGAGTTGAGCTTTGGGGAGTTTGATGTGATTTTGGGCATTTATTGGCTGTTTAGGCATCATGTGAATATAGATTGCCATCGGGGTACTGTTATGGTATGTCAACCCGATCAGCCTATGCACTGTTTCTGGTGTGATGGACTAAGGGCACGGATCAGTTTGGTTGCTTCCATTGAAGT
Source organism: Buxus sempervirens (assembly GCA_947561395.2). NCBI lineage: Eukaryota > Viridiplantae > Streptophyta > Magnoliopsida > Buxales > Buxaceae > Buxus > Buxus sempervirens. The sequence goes on from OX387188.1 coordinate 27,140,954, forward strand.
TGAGGAGGCAGAGTCTGGGGCACCTAGTCTCTCTAGTGCGCCTGTGGCGTTAGAGTTTGAGGACCTTTTTCCTGAGGACTTGCCGGGCTTACCGCCATCTAGAGAGGTTGAGTTCAGTATACGACTCTTACCTGGTACGGCACCGGTGTCCAAACCTCCATACCGAATGTCACAACCTGAGAACCAAGAAATGAAGAAGCAGTTAGATGAACTGGAAGCGAAGGGTTTTATTAGGCCCAGTGTGTCACCATGGGGTGCACCAGTCCTGTTTGTCCAAAAGAAGGACGGGTCGATGCGGATGTGTATAGATTACCGCCAGTTAAACCAGGTCACCATTAAGAATAAGTATCCGTTGCCTCGGATTGACGATTTGTTCGATCAGTTGAGGGGAGCGTCATGGTTTTCTAAGATTGACCTCAGATCGGGATACCATCAGTTGAGAGTAGCGCCTGATGATATAGAGAAGACGGCTTTCCGCACACGATATGGGCATTACGAGTTTCTGGTCATGCCATTTGGGTTGACTAATGCCCAGCTGTCTTCATGAATCTTATGAATCGTGTGTTTCACCCTTACCTGGACAGTTTCGTGGTCGTGTTTATTGACGATATTTTGGTGTATTCCCAGAGTAGAGAGGATCACCTACAGCACCTCAGGATAGTGCTACAGACATTGAGAGAGCACCGACTGTATGCAAAATTCAGTAAATGTCAGTTCTGGTTGAGAGAGGTGAGTTTCTTGGGGCACGTGATTTCTGGAAATGGTATAGCAGTGGATCCAGCTAAAGTGCAGGCTGTTGCAGAGTGGCCTAGACCTTCATCTGTGACAGAGATTCGGAGTTTCTTGGGGATGGCTGGATATTACAGGAGATTCATAGAAAATTTCTCACGAGTAGCAGCACCTTTATCCAATCTCACTAAAAAGGCAGTGAAGTTTGAATGGAGTGAGAAATGTGAGACCAGTTTTCAGGAGTTGAAAAGTAAACTGTCTACAGCTCCAGTTCTGATTGTTCCATCAGTGAGTGAAGGATTTTCTATTTATTGTGATGCTTCACGAGTAGGGTTGGGCTGTGTTTTGATGCAGCAAAGGCGAGCAGTAGCGTATGCTTCGAGATTACTACGTCCCCATGAGAAGAATTATCCTACCCATGATCTGGAATTGGCAGCGATCGTGTTTGCACTCAAGTTATGGAGGCATTATTTGATGGGAGCTTCATTTGAGATATTCTCAGATCACAAGAGCTTGAGGTATATATTTTCTCAGAGGGAGTTGAATATGAGACAAAGGAGATGGATGGACCTCCTAAAGGACTATGATTTTACCCTTCATTACCACCCTGGTAAAGCAAATGTAGTGGCAGATGCTCTGAGCCGTAGGAGTGTTTCCCAGGAGGAGGTGGCCACATTTTCTAGCTTTATGGTTAGCCAGTGCACTCTAGTTGATACAGTAGTAGACTGGCCAGGAGAGTTTAGCACCCACGATCATGGGTTGATCTTGTCACGAGTTCAGGTGGAGCCTGAGTTGATACAGCAGATTCGTGATAGGCAGTTGACTGATGCGGAGTTGACACGTACCAGAGAGTTAGTATCAAAGGGTGATGAAGCAGCTAGAGACTTTGAGATCAGGGATGGACTGCTAAAGTTTAAGGGGCGTATTTGTGTTCTGAATGACGAGGAGATCAAAGGAGTGATACTCGATGAGAGTCACAGGTCTAAATATGCAGTTCACCCGGGTGGTACCAAGATTTATCGGAACTTGAAGGGGGTATATTGGTGGTCGGGTATGAAGAAAGACATTGCGGGATTTGTAGCTAAGTGTCTAATATGTCAGCAAGTAAAAGCAGAACATCGTAGACCTCCAGGATTGATGAGACCGCTACCGGTGCCTGAGTGGAAATGGGAGCATATCACAATGGATTTTGTGAATGGGTTACCACCTACGGCCAAGAATCACAATGGCATATGGGTAATTGTCGATAGGCTGACCAAATCCGCTCATTTCTTGCCTTATTCGACTACTCAGAATTTAGCATCCTTGGTTGATTTATATACACGGGAGATAGTCAGGTTGCATGGGGTCCCAGTGTCTATTGTATCAGATAGGGATTCCCGGTTCACATCTCACTTTTGGCAGTGTTTCCAAGAGGCCATGGGTACCCAGTTGAGTTTCAGTACTTGTTTCCACCCGCAGACTGATGGTCAGTCCGAAAGGACTATCCAGACTTTAGAAGATATGTTAAGGTGTTGTGTTTTGGATTGGGGTGGCGGCTGGAGCAAGTATTTGCATCTGGTGGAATTCGCCTACAATAATAGCTATCAAGCTAGCATCTAGATGGCACCGTATGAGGCTTTGTATGGTAGAACGTGCAGATCACCAGTATGTTGGGTTGAGATTGGGGAGAAACAGTATTTTGGGCCAGAAATCATTCAGGACAGTATGGAAAAATTAAAACTCATCAGACAGCGGATATTAACTGCACAAAGCCGTCAGAAAAGTTATGCAGATACTAGACGTCGAGAATTGAGATTTGAAGTGGGAGATATGGTCTTTTTGAAGGTTTCACCATCCAAGGGAATTAGGAGATTTGGGAAGAAAGGGAAACTATCACCTCGATTTATTGGTCCATATGAGATAGTGAAGGAAATTAACCCAGCAGCATATCGGTTGGCTTTACCGGGCCACTTGGAAGGGGTGCATGATGTGTCTCACATTTCCATGCTACGAAAGTACATATCTGATCCTAGTCATGTGATAGATTCCGAGCCTTTAGTGATTCGGGAGGATTTGTCGTATGAAGAAAAGCCAGTACAGATTTTGGATCGGCGTGAGCAGATCCTTCGCACCAAGGTTATACCTTTGGTGAAAGTGTTGTGGCAAAACCATTCCACTGAAGAATGCACTTGGGAAAGCGAGGAACAGATGAAGAAGAAGTATCCGGAATTAATTGTTCCATCTTGAAGTAAATTTCGAGGACGAAATTTTCGTAGGGGGGGAGGATGTAAGACCCTGATTTTTTTTGGTGAGTTTATTTATTTATTTAGTTATTCAGTTGATATATCTATATATAAACTGTGTTTATCAGGTGATTTTTTGTGGTTTGAGGGCTTAGCCCATACTCGTATGTACAGGCGTTATATAGCCATTTTTCTGGAAAAATTTATATTATTATTAAAGTATAGTGTCTGCATATTAACGTAAGTGGATGCGGAACATGTAGGGTTTCCAGTGGGCGAGCGCGCATAGGATCAAGGAAAAAGAGGAAAGTTATCAAGCGGCGTATGTCTCGCGAGGTAATGATACCAAAAAGGGAAAGTAGGGTTTGGGTTGTAGGAATACGCGTAAGTAGGAAGTAATTTTCGTTAGTCTCGTTTAGCTGGAGAGGGCTGGGCGATTTGGCGATTGCGGCTGAAATGGCGATTGGCGTTATTCCATGAAGAGCAAGACTCGGAAGGACTGCTAGGAGTTCATTGGAGTCGGATTTTTGCGGGTTATCTCTCTCGCGAGCAGCAGAGGAATTTTTCGGCTACCATTTCATCTTCACGCGCAGCCGGAGTCGTGCTCGACCGATTTTGGAAGAACCTGTTGTTCTGGGATTTAGCGTATACAGGTGAGTGGCACTCTTTTACAACCGAGTTTTCGGGTTTATTCGTGTATTGGTTGAATGATTGCATTGTGTTGATTGTATTGATTGAGGTTTTCTCGGTGTTCTGGGAAATAACAGTTACGGAGGGTTTTGTACAGTGGAATTGGGGATAATTGGAAATAATATTAGATTAAATCCAAAATAGGTTTGAATGTGTACTGGGAGTGTTGGGAGGCTAGATAAGTAGTTACAGACAGTAAAAATTTAGTCAGAATTGGAGTTCTGGGATTAACAGAGGAGTGAAAGTCGCAGTGGGTCACCGCCCACTTGGCGCCCACTTCAAGAAGTAAGCACCGAGAAATGTGACCCGGCGCCGAGCTAGCGCCCACTCCGCGCTCAGCTCGCGCCTACCTCAATTTCCCGCGCCCTTCTCCCGCTCTTCTCGTGCCCGTCTGGCGCCTGGCTCGCGCCCACTCGTCCACGAGTGTGCGCCAGTCTCATTTTAATGAAAGGAGCCACCGCCCACTTGGCGCCTACCTGGCGCCCACTTCAGGAAGTGAGCGCCCAGTTTTTTTCTTGCCGAATCCTATGATTTCGTAAAACCAAGGGGTTTTGGATGCTAGAGGGTCTTCGACCACTTACCCAAATAATTGTTTACGACATTAGAGATATAAAAATTTTGCTTGTGAGAACATTGAAGATAGATCCTAGGTTTAGTAAAGGCTTATGAAGTAGATGTTGGGAAATAAGTCGAGGATGTTCGGGATATCTACATACTAGGGCTTTATTTTAGTCCTCATGAAGCATGCACTGTTTGGTACTTGATTTGATTTATAAAACCCCGTTTTGATGGCAAGTTTTGAATTAAGTTGTAAATATTATTTACTTGATTACTTGTGTGAGTTGATGTTCTGTTTGGAACACTTGTGTGAGTTGATGTTCTGGTTGGAACACTTGTGTGAGTTGATGTTCTGGTTGGGACCACGGGTGATGTGTACTAATGCAGAGTTTTAAACGGTTATTTATCGGTTTGGGTTTAGCTTCCCATGGATCCTTGTTAAGCTTAGTAATGTGATGGTATGTGTTTGTTGGTGTAATTGCATGGCCACGTGTGTTGCCACGACCAGTGTAGAGCAGCCAGATACCCTGAGTAGGCCTGGTTGTCAGTGCCGATACCCGGAGTAGGCCGGCATTGGATGACGATACCCTGAGTAGGCTGTCATTTCAGAGTTTCCGAAACCCTGAGTAGGCCGGAACTGTGTACATGGAGGTGTGGAGTGTCTACTTGGCATGTAAATTAATCAATGTAACCATATGCATAACATTGACCTGGTTTGAGTTGTTATCGGAATTATGTTGTTATTATCGTTGGTTATTTGTCGAAGCATGTCTTATAACTTTGTTAACTATTTCTGCATGCATGTGTCACTCGCTGAGATATTCGTATCTCATTCCCTCGTTGTTGCTTTGTTTTTCAGATATCCGTGGTGAGGTGCCTACGGGGGTAGATCCGGCTGACACATATAGGGAGGAGGATTATTACTACCGACCTTAGTCCAGCAGGTTGTTTAGTCTTAAACTTGTTAAGTTGAATTTGAGGAATTGTAATAAGATAGTAAACTTGGGCCCATCTGACGTATGTGATGATTTCATAACTTGCCTGAATAGAAATTTCTGAATTGTGCACTCTGATGTGATATAAAATGTGGGTGATTATCCAGCGATCACCATTATTGAGATCCTTAACTAACCCCTAGGAGACGTGTTATATCTTTAATGAAGAACACGGATCTGGGGCGTTACATTTAGATGTGAGAAAATGCCTATGGGGAGTAGCATGAAAGGAGGCACCTATGTCAATCACCCAATTAGTAAGTTGTGAGGCAAAGGCAATGCTTATACACTCCCCATCACATCCACCAACAATGGTTACATCACTATCAATGGTGAGCACTGTCTCTTCATCATTGTTGGACTTATTTTCTGTAACGCTCCGGATCCGAGTCACATGGAGAACCCGTAACTCGTATCCAGAGGTTATTAAAATTAACAGGATCAACTACCAGAGTAAAGAGAAACTGAAACTAAATAATTCTATGCAATAGAGTGCGCTAAACAAATCCCAACGTAAAAACTCACATGACCAAATTTCACTACCCGCAATTATCGGCTCTCCATACGTTTCTGAAAAACAACAGAAATAAAAGAGTGAGATACGAATATCTCAGCAAGTAGCACATGCATGCAGGAATACACATCTTCAAAATTTAAGAATTCTATGATCGGATAATCAGACGAGAAAACCAAGAATAACCGGTGAAGTCTGCGTACTCTGTTAACAGTGATGTTGGCCCAAGAGCATAGGAAACCATTTAAACTATAAGCAGATAATATTTGTAACACCTTGGCAAACAAAAAAAACCAGATCAGTTCCAGAAAACCTTATCATTGTAATCCATGCTTCAACAGTACACTCCACTACTTATCCCATGGTATCCAACTGATAAATAAACAACAAAACCACATGGTCAATGTCATACAAATATTTGATTGGGAAATCAACATGCCAGAGCGACCTCCACACCTCCATGTACACAGTTCTGGCCTACTCAGGGTTTCGGATACTCTGAAATGACGGCCTACTCAGGGTTTCGTCATCCAATGCCGGCCTACTCAGGGTTTCGGCATTGACAACCAGGCCTACTCAGGGTTTCTGGCTGCTCTACACCAGTCGTGGCAACACTCCATGGCCATGCCATTACACCAATAAAATAAAAGCATCACATTACTAAGCTTAAACATCTGGATCCAGGACAAGCTAGACCAAAACAGTAAAACATCGTATAATCTCAATACCAATATCAAAGAAAAACCATTAATTTCATATCATGTAAAACTCATCAAAATTCATCACCTGTCCCTCTGGACCAAGCAGTACCTCAAGTACATTCAGTATTTTCTCATTTCCGTATCACAAGTCATATGAAAGTAAAACTCAATTCATTCATACCAAGGAAATCTTTACAATACATTTAAAGTTTCCAAACCAGTGAAACCAGAATAGAATAACTCCTCAATCAAAACAGTGTATAAAACAGAGGAAATGTAATTAGTAACTCTTAGTGGTTTGGTATCCGGCATAACATTCATGAACAACCTAAACTCAACTTGAAAGCTTTTAAGAAGTTCACTAAATTTTCCTCTAATAGTTTCCTAGGCAAAATAGATTCCCAGGGTTCCCAAACAAGTGAATAGTGAAGTGGTTTAATCCTCAAGTAACCCAAATACCCTTAGTGAAATCAAATCTCCAATTCAGTAAGCAAATAGGGTTTGCCGCTCACTTCCTGAGGTGAGCGCGAGGTGAGCGCCGGTCGGCGGTGAAGAAATGGGGTAAAAACGACTTACCGCTCACTCGACGCTAGGTGAGCGTGAGCCGAGCGCGAGATGGGCGTGAGGTGGGCGCGAGATTCGCGCGAGATGAACGCATAGTTTTCTGCTGAGCGCGAGCTGAGCGCCAGCCGGGCGCGAGCTCGGCGGTGGGTCGTATTTAACGGGGCGCCTACCTCTGAGGTGAGCGCCGGTGAGCGCGAGGTGGGCGGATACCCCCTGTGATTTTTGTTTCTCTGTTATTCCAAGATCTACAAGACTGGCCGGTTTGTTTAGGTCTGTAATTGCTCCAATACACTCCTAATACTCCCAGAAGACTTCCCAACCATATTTGGAATTAATGTAAACACTTTTTTTTTTAAGATAAAATTCAGTCCGGAGACTCTGTTCATGTCATTTCCCGAAAACTAGAAAAACCAGAAAACTCATACTATCACTTAATATATAAACCATGCATCAGAATAAGCTCACGAAAACATCAAATACAAAACCCAGTTGTAAATCAGTGCTACTCACTTTAGTAAGACCTTCTTCAAGCTTCCGGCCATCCTGGAGATTTTTGACTTCGAGACATAACCCGCTGGACGGAAACCCTAACTCTCTCCAGAGCCGCAACCTTTCCCCAAATCCCCGAAAAGTTGTATGAGTTAGCTATTTATATAGACACCACCCGGATTTAACCTAATTCACCCTTTTCTTTAAGAATCCCCTTTCTACCCCTCACTATTGCAGGGTTTTCCGGATTTACAAATATTGGCCCATTTCTATTTATTCCCGGGGCCGAATATTTGCACCTTATTATATTTTTATTTTTATTTTTTTTTGTGAACCCTGATGACCACAAGTTCCCAGAAATAATAAAACTTGATCTAACCAGCACCTACATCTATATGTGCATATATATATTTTCATCTACTGTTATTATTTGTTTATTTTCCTTACTGTGACTGTTAATTTATTTTATTCTAGTATTATTATTATATTTTGTTTTCTACTCAAAACTGGGGTTTTATATTTTCCTTTTGTTGTCTTTTTTTAAATCTGCAATTTCTTTTTATATGTCCTTCCTTTCTGTAGTTGAAACATTTTAATCTTTCTCTTGATCTGTACCTCTTTTTGGAATTTTCACGGTCACTTGGTCTTCCATTCCTTCTTCTCCCTCTCCTCTTTGTGACAAGGGCTTGTACATTGTCATCACTAACTGACTTTCTCCTTGTCTCTTCATTGAGCAAGCTACTAGTAACTTGACTCATGGTAAGTACACCATCTGGAGCAGAATTGCTAAGTGACACCACCAAGGTTTCCCAAGTGTTAGGCAACGAACTAAGGAGAAACAAAGCCTTGAAGTTCATCTTCTAATACCATATTCATTGCAACCAACTGATTGAGAATGCTGTGTACTTCATTTAGATTTGTAATGGAACTTCTTTATTTAAACTTCAAGTTCACAAGCTTTCTTATTAAGAAAGCCTTATTTCCTGTGGTTTTACTCTCATACAAAACTTCTAGCTTCTTCCACAGAGAACTGGCAGAAGTTTCATTAGACACATGGTGGAATACACTGTCATCCAACCATTGCCCAATATTACCAATACACTTTTTGTTCAATTTCTTCTAGTCTTCATCTGACATCTCCTTTGGTTTGACTTTGTCCCCTTCAATGGGTGAATATAAGTCTTTGCAATACAGAATATCTTCCACCTTATGTAATGCCCCGAACCCGGGTCAGTGCAAACCGGCACCCAACCTGAACCCGGTTCACTACTGTAACAACCCAAGTCCAGTTCAACAACCAAACTCGAGGTGTTACCACGAAGCTGGGGTCAGATACAAACCAAGATTCACAATAATTTTAAAACTTTACTAATTAATTTCATCAGAGTTATGGTGGCCAATAAAAACAATTCTTTAATCAATAATATCAATTCAATTTACAATAAAATTTATCTAATCAACGTGTGGCATTAATACCAATTATAATTCTACCCATCAAATTAAACCCCATCTTCGCGATCTCTCCGAGCAACCTGAAAAATAGGGGAAAACGGAGTGAGATTTACATCTCAGCAAGTAGCAGGTGCATGCAATTAGAAACAGTCCAATATAAGCAAATAGTCATGACGTATTCGATTAATCAACGATAAGACGAGTAATCCAAGTTATCCACGGTAATTCCAAGTAAAGCGATAAAACAGATGATCATGTATAAATACCAGTAACTTGATGTTAACGACGTAAAACCGACAAAAGTGATAAAACACGTACCTTTGCAGGACTCACAAAGATGATAAGTATTTGAGATGACACTCAACTAACTGCTATTCCACCGTGCGGCTTAGGGGCAGTGCTACTTAATGATACTCAAGCCCCATGCAGCGCAGCTTAGGCAAGAGCCGTAGTCACCGACTTATTGCACACGAACCCCGCAGAGTTGGACGTACCACCAGCATGCAGCACCAGAATCAATACATGGAGTGTGGTCGCTTATCCACATGTATAGGGAATCACCAGTGGCTCACCGGGGTGTCCCTCTAGACATAGGACCTTCCCAGAGCAAAATAACTTGCAAGGGAAGCGCGCTCGCATATAGGAGTAACTCAACCCAAACTAAATACTACTTAGCCAACCAGCCAAAACTATGGATCCATATACAGCTAAGCCCACTGACACAAACCACGATAAAACCACATACGGGAGGACACGCTAATGTAGGAGGCATACATACTTTTACCCGTAAAGGATTACACATCTCTACACAGAGGATTACCCATCTCTGCCGTAAAAGATAGTATCAAACTCCACCACAGAAGCTGTATCACCCAACCGTAAAATTAAAGAGAACAACATCATACCACATACCAATCCATACCAAAGTATTCCATTCCATGTGAAATCCATGATTCAATCCTTACGAATTCCATTAAAGCCTTTTTCAGAATAACATATGCAATTTCTTAATTATATTCGAATAAAGCTCATGTATCATAAATTCGATAGAAACCAGAGTTTATGCAATTCCAGAATCCAATATTCATATTGAAAGCTTAAATAAAGTAAAACAAATCTTACTTAGAGTTTCCTTTGATTAATCCCTTTTATTAGAATCCAATTTCCTATATTAACACCTAAGCTAGTTACTAATAAAATTTTCTGTATTTTATTTCTCCAGCATGTTCTACAAACCTAAAATAAAGTTTAGAAGATGTCTATAAGCTATAAGTACCCTTAGTATTATTTCTAGCAATATTCATACCCTTTGACCCTATTATAGACAAACCTTTCATTGAAACCTTCAATTTATTGGTTAATCTTTCCAATGTAATTTTATAATTTTTATACCTTAATTAGGTCCTTATAATGATGCTAACATACTCAACTAATCAGAAAAATCATTGTACATTTATTCAAATTACAAAATCCCCAAATCTGCAAATTTTACTTAGAGCGCCTACCTCTACAGGGCTAGGCGATCCTAGGCGCTCGTGCAAAATTAAACAGAATTTTCCAGATTTTTAAAGTTCGGATTTTTAGGCCTTTGCTATATGTTTTCTTGGTCTAAATTAATCTACAAACCTTCTGAAACATACCTAGAGCCTTCTAGAGTAATTTTTATAAATTAAATACCCTCCTACCTTTATTTACATAATCCAACTAAACTTTCTTCATTAATTTGATAAATCCATCAAGAATACAAATCATGAAAATTTAAGCAACTTGATTCCATGTAAATATAGTTCCGTCTAATCCATTCTAACCATATGAAATCACAGAAATCAAAATCATGCAGTTCCTCACGTTTTCCAAGGATTACTACTTGCCTTATACACTAAATCCTTCTTCCATTGAAACTTCTAATTCTGGACCTGAATTTTGCTCCCAAACGCACCAAGCTAGACTCTTCTAATTCAAATCTCCACCGTACACAATGTAGTTACATCAGTGAAGAACAAAACCTCCAAATTTGAAGGTGATCCACCGTACGGATTTTTCCCGATCATATTTTGATGGTGGCTGGTCAGACACCTCCATTAGAAACCTCATTCCTTTCTCTCCCTCCTTTCTCTCCATAAGAAACCCACGAAAATTCCCTCTTGTCTAACCTTAGTTTCCTATTTATACTAGGCTTTAGAAATCCTAAACCAACCCTAATTGGCTAATTTAATTTGGGCTAACCCAACCACGGTCTAGTTAAAGTCTAATCTTTCTAATTTAATTCCTACTTTTTCTCCACCTTCTATTTTTCTACTTAAACAATATTAATTAAGTTTCTTATTATCTAAACTCCTATTTATAACCTATTTTCTTGCAAAATATTTAATTAAACATTATTATCACTTAAAACCTTATTTTCTCCAAATTAAGACATGAAATCTCCTAATTACCCCTTTTTCCACTTTTAGGCTTTTATTAATTTCTTTTAATTTCTAACTTGTCAAAATAATTTGTTTTCTTCTATTTTCTATTTCTAATTATTATTTGATGATCTATTTACTAATTACCTTTTTCTGAAAATTACCAAAATACCCTTTTTATTCTTTTAGGCCAATTTCATTAAAATTCTTTCTTTATTTTCAACTTAGGACTTATTTGAATTACTTACCCTCTAAATCTTCACTTAACTCATATTTTCTTTTATTTATTAGGTGAAAATTCGGGGTTTTACACCTTCACTTCCAAATTAACCAATTAGAACCATTAAGGCTAACCCTACTATTTTTTGAACCTTCCATCTCAACCCACAAAACAATCACGCCTCAAAATAACCAACTCTGATACCATTTGTTGGGGATAGACCAAAGGCGGAATATGTCTTCACTCATTGTCTTTGAGTCAAGGTAAACATCACAAATAGGAAGTTGCAAGTGTAACCCAAACCAATATGTGAGGATATCAAACTAGCAGATATTAGATGAAAATAATCAAAAACAAGGAAGACAATAGGAAGGCACACCAACATTTACATGGAAAACCCTCCAATGAAGAGGGAAAAACCACGGGGCAATCTGCAAATATTCCACCATCTCAAAAGAAGAAATAGTACAAGTAGATCTTATTCCCTCCATCCAGCATCTGCGACTGCAAGGTAACACCTACCAACCAGGGTCAAACTGCAGGCCAATGCTTGATTAAGTACCATGCCTTCTTAGGACCCCTTGGTGCGACTCAAACCCACAACCTCTCTGAGGTACCTCTTTGTGCCTGTGAACCGTAGGTGGACAGCCAATACCCACCAACAACCACAACGTGCATGTACCCATACACCCATACCCCCCCGCGCGGACCGTAGGTGGACAGCCAATACCTACCAACAACCACAATGTGCATTCTAATAATTGTTAGGATGCTGGATAGCCAATACCTACCAATAACTACAACCACAACGCGCAACTTTATTTACTTATACCATAGAAGGATGCTGGACCTTGGCCCAACATCCCCAACAAGGAGAATTCAGGTGAGAATTGAACTTGAGACCTTGGCTTTGATACCAACTGTTAGGGATAGACCAAAGGCGAAATACATCTTCCCCTTGTCTTTTGTAAGTCATGGCAAACAACACAATAGGAAATTATAAGTATACGATATCAAACCAGCATATATTAGATGCAAATAATCAAATACATGAAAGACAATAGGAAGACACACCAAGATTTATGAGGAAAACCCTCCATTGAAGAGGGAAAAACCACAGGCAATTTGCAAATATTCCACTATCTCAAAAGAAGAAATAGTACAAGTAGATCTCTCAAGTTCTTGCCCAAAACTTAAGGTACAGCCAAAAATAGAGATAATACAATGTTACATCCCTTACTGAAATAACGCAAACACCTACCACACCCTTCTAACTCCGTTGGAGAAACCAACAATCTTAGTGGTAGAAACCAAGAAGAAACAAGGAAAACAACCCCTTTCTTGAGTACGAACAAAACTCCAGGAGAAACCAAATCCATCCTTTTCTCGACACTTTTTCTTCTTCTTCACATTCTTGCATTTTTTTTTCTTTTTCGTTTGCCGTTCTCTCTCCTTGTGTGTGTACTGTGTAGACCCCCAAAAACGGCAGCTCCCCTTTTTGTTCTTTAGAGAAATAGAAACTTTCTTTCTTAGTCACGTGTAGGTGGGGTGGGCCCCATCATGGGCTTGGACTCACCCCACATAGTTTAGACTTATTAAAACTCTTAAATGCCTGAAGGTCGTTTAGTAATGTTTTTGAAAACAGATTTTTATATTTTTGAAAAGAGAAATTCTGAAATTTCATTTGGAAATCAATTGATGCTTAGTTTACTACCACAACCAATATGCCACCTTTATCACCGCCCTATTACTACGTCCATTAGCATCACCACCACCGCAACTATCACTATAAATATTTCCAAGTCACTACTACCACCACCTACACAACACCAGACCTCTACTACTTTCACGGAATGAAATCTTCTGTTATGTTTTGATGAATTGGCACTTGCTTTGGCTGTTCTGCAATATAAAGTATTTCACAATCAGTGTTTGTGCGCCCTACATGAAGTGTCTAAAACAATAAAAAAAAAACACTGATTGTGGTACACATGAAACATCTAAAATAGAAAAAAAAAACACTAAATGTGAGACGCTCCATATGCCAACAGCTCACAGCAGCGACTCAAGGCTAAAGTAGGTGCCAATTCATCAAAACATACCATAAGGATTCACGGTCAAATAACCATCAACACCACTACTACATAATTGTTAATACCATTATGTCGAACTATTTTTAAATCATGATCATTAGACCTATTAAACGTATTTTTATTGTTTTCAAAATAATAATGGATTTTAAAAATCGTCTCATAATTGTTAGCTGTTATCAAACAGATTAAATTTTATTTGTAACGTATATTTGTCTAAGCACGAGGCTCCCGTCAAAAACCTATGAAAGGGAGTGGAAAAGTATCTCATATCGATGGTGCACGAGTCATCAGCTAAACAGACAAAACCCTAGAAGGATTAATTAAGGTATCATTTGGTAATGTTTTTTCAGAAGTGCTTTTTTGCTTTTGAAAGCAAAAGTGCTGTTTGGTTATACACACATGAAGCAATTTATAAGAGGCAAAAAAAAAAAATTTCATTGCTTTCTAAGAGAAGCATAGAAATCTTGCTTGTCACTGTAACCATAAATTTATGTTCTTGTTTCTAAAACCCTGGACACAAAACTAGACTGGGAAAAAGTTGACCCATTATGTCCAATCCAACCCGAATAAACTAGTTTGGGTTGACCCATGTAATAGGTCGGCTTCAGGTTGGGGATTTAATAACCCATTCGTATTCAGGTCAACTTGAATCTAGCAGGATAATGATCCATTATAACCTGATATTGACCTATTCAACATGATAATGACCTGTTTAACCCAATAATGACCAACTTAACCTGAAATGACTAGTCCAACCTGATAATGACCCGTTTAACACAATAATGGCTTGTTTTAACCTGATAATGACTTGTTTAACCTGATAATGACCTACTTAACCCAATAATGATCCATTTAACTCAATAATGACCGTTTAACTTAATAATGACCCATTTAACTTGATAATGACCCGTTTAACCTAATAATGACCCATTTAACCCTAAATTGTAGGGCTGCTCGGCAGGTCGGTCGTGCCGCAGGCCTGGCCCGCCAAGCCAGCCGGTCGCTGGCGGGCTTGGCAGGCCAGGGGTATTAAACCCCCTTTTTTTTTTTAAATCCAAAAAATTCTAAAAAATATTTTTGTTATTCACAAAATTGTTTTACACCTATTGGGATAGATTTTGCTCAAAAAAATAAATAAATAAATAAATTACACCCATTAGAGACTTAAAGTAGTCTAATTAAAAACCATAGACTTAACAAATATATTTAATTGGAGATTTTATAACAGCTTTTTGGGCTATTTATACCTAATTATTTTCTTAGTTTTGATTGATTATATAAGAGCTTCTATAATTATATTTTCTAAATCCTTAATTTTTAGCTAAAATAATTTAATTATGATATTATTGATGCAAGAAGGTGCTATGTCCTAGTGGTTAAAGAGATAGGTTTTAAATCTATTGGGCAAGGTTTGAACCTTGCTATCAACAATTTTTGGGTTATTTAAACTAGTTGGGCTTGCCCCATAGCGGGCTGGCATGCGGGCCAGCACGGCACGCTACAGTGCGTGTGCTGTGGCGAGCCGTGCCCAAACGGGCCTTGGGCGTGCCCGGGCCGGCCTAGGCATGCCTGTGGCGTGTTGGGCCATGCCGTGCTCGGGCCGGCACGGCCCAATAAGCAACCCTATTAAATTTTATCACTAATTCATGTTATTTTCTATTGGTGTATTTTTTTATAATTTAAAAATAAAAAATTTTAATCTAGTTAGTGGGTTGAACCCGATTATTGGTGAGTTGGGTTTGGTTTTGGGTTTTCCCAACCCACCAATAAACAAATTCAACTTGAACCGACTCGATTATTGCTCAACCCATTACAATATACGTCAAGTATATTTTTAAGTAGAAAGCATCAACTATTTACAATAGTTTTATATAATAGCATAAAGCAATTTATATGCTATTGCAGTTACCAAACATGCTTTTTGCTTCTTAGCAGCAAAGCAAAAGTTTACCAAACAGCTTTGCTTCAACAAAAGATCTCTTGAAAAGTAGAAAAGTACTTTTTTTTTTTTTTACTTTTGAAAGCAAGAAAGCAATTTGGTAACGCTTTTCGGAAGTACTTTTTTGCTTTTGAAAGCAAAAAATTGCTTTTCAAAACAAAAGTATTGTTTGGTTCCGCACACAAGAAGCAATTTATTGAAAGCAAAAAAGCAATTTTATTGCTTTTCACGGGAAGCAATAAAATGTTGCTTCTCAATTTTTTGACAAAATTGCTTTTTTGCTTTCAATATCCCTCGATAGCAGCGTGGTCGTCTTTTTCCCTAACGGCCTCCTCGATATCTCTCAACAGTACAACCATCTTCTTCGCGGAAGTCGGCTGCCTTCAACCCGATCATCTTCTTCTCCGGCGCTGAGCCTCTTCTCCGATGACTCCTTTGAGACAACGTTGTCTTCTCCGGTGAAGGTAAGCCCTTTTTCCTTCACGATTCTCTGTTCCATCAAAATGGAGAACAATACATGCTTAATCCCTCGGATATGCTTTCGTAATCCCTTTACGAAAGCATATCCCTGTTTTTTGTTTTTAATCCCTGTTTTTAACGTCTTCAATCCTTGTTTTTAATCCCTCCGAGGGATATGCTTACGTCCATAATAGACATCTTCAACCTTTTAATCCCTCCTCGATGTAACATCTTCAACCTTTTGATGGAACAATACATGCTTAATCCCTCGGATATGCTTACGTCCCGGTAACAGTCCTTTCCTCCTTCGTGGAGAACAATACATGCTTAATCAAAATGGAGAACAATACATGTCGTCAATGTCTGGTCGGCGGTTCACTGTCCTTCTGCCATCCCAATGCAACATTGATAAAAAGGACAAATCTGGTCTCATAAAGCCACCGTCCCATGATTATTGCTGCTCGTCACCCAATCTGATCTCATAAACCCACCCATTTGTTCTTCTGAGCAATTAATAAAGAGCAACAAAACAGTGAACTCAGAAGGCAAAAAACAGAGAGAGAAAGGGTGTAAAGAAATGGTGGATTAATGGGGTTCTGAATGAGGTTAATGGGGTTTTGAATGAGGGAGATAAGATTGCCGGCAATGTACTCTTGTTAGATGAAATGGTCTGGAGTTGTGTGTACTTTTTGTATATTATATATTTAAGCAGCACAATTGAGTGGATTGCTACCTAAGGAGTTGTGTGTACTTTTCGTATTTACAGCATGAACCTATACAGATTCAAAGACCATAGCTAAAATTTTGAATGGCAAAGATATATTTTAATTAGATAGATGATACTGGTGTGTTATTGGCTTTCTTCATTTGGAATAATGTTTGAAATATATCCAGTGTGGAATTGGATTTGTCTTGCATTTTTTGTTGTGCCACTCAATAAGCTTTCATCCTTTACACTACTTTTTTCCTTCAAAACCCTTACCCTCTTAGACTATGGAACTTTTCACTCGAAGTTTTTGCTTCTATTGTTTGTTGGATAGTCCACAAACTGGGATTGCATAATTTATGGTTTTAATTGCAAATGAATTATATGATGGAAAACTTGAGTTTCTAGTTAACATTGATGGTGGACTTGTTGAAAACTTGATGGTGGACTGGAATTATATGATGCTATGGAACAGCATTGCTTGTGAAAGTATTCTTTCCTTAGATTGCTATTGAAAACTTGTTGAAACTTACATGTTCCCATGGGCTGATGACATGGATAGAGACACAGTTTTGAACAAAGAAATGGAACTTTGATAGGCTGGACAACAATATTCTTGCTAATAATACTATGTAGGCTTCTCTAGAGATGAACCCATGGACTTTGGGGCCTTACTAGTGCAAAGCCTATTACGTGCTCCAAATTCTTAAGGAATACATCGAGAACTCATGATAAAGATTTGTTAGCTACGCTCACAAAAATTTATAAGTTATGTTATGGCATAGTGATCAAGTTCATCTAATATCAAATTTGCTTCTCTATTTACTCAAATAGTTTATTTGTGTCTTTAAAATTTATAAGTTATGTTATCCCATTCTCTTATGGTTTTACTTAAGCACAATATGATCCGAACACAATTCTGGGTGCTGAATTTCTTTTGCTATATTTTTATTACTTATCTTTGTAATTATTTGCATATATAAATTATTGTTCTAATCCTTAGAACGTTGTCAATTAGATGTCTTCCATTCCTACTACAAATATATCTTTTGAAGATGTCGAAGAGTCGGTGGCAAATTGGAACGTTGATCAAGAGGCAATATTCATTGAATTGATGGTGGAGGAAGTGAAGAAGGAAAATAGATTAATGACAACATTTAAGAAATGTGGATGGAAAAGATTAGAGAGGAATTTTATAGAATGACTGGGAAAAAATACAGGATGAAACAATTCCAGAACAAATATAATAACTTGAGAGAAAGATATAGAGAGTTCACACAACTGAGGGAAATACCTACAGGCTTTGGTTGGGATCCAAAATGCTCAAAGTGTAACAACATCTGATTCAGTATGGGAATCTTATTTAAAGGTAAACATTTTATTGTTATTTAATAGTTTTTTGAATATTAATAATTAATTATACAATATGTTAATAATAGTTTATTATTTTAATATAGGTTCATCCAAAAGCAAGAAGATTTCGATAGGTAGGTTGTCCCATGTATGATCAATTTGTTATCATATATGGCGACACATCTGCTTTTGGGGAAATGGTTGGTGCAAATAATCAAGATGTATCGGACAGCAATGATGATTCTGATCATAGACAGGAGTTGCAAACTGAAGAGCTTGGCACACCTTTCTCTCCTATCCCATTTCCAAGTCATTTTGATACCCATAATGAGCATTGCCCTTCAAGTCATGAAAGACAATGCTCACGATCTCGAACCCAAGGTAGCCAACATCGATCAAGGAGTCGTTCAATGGGATTGGAGTTGTCTAATGCTATTCGTTATATGGCCGATAAAAGTAGTGAACGAATGGAATCACGTGCTCAAAGGTCATCATCAAGTTCGCCTTCTAGTGTTGAGCCATACTCAATGGCTAAGTGCATTTCAATTCTTGAAAGCATGGAGGGATTGGAGATAGACACTTATTATAAAGCAATTGAGAAAATGGAAAACAAGATATGGCGGGAGGCATTCATTGAAATGTCTGATGAGCATAAGAAAGGGTGGTTGGCTAGACTTTAGGATTGGTATTTTTATTTTTGTGATGATCAGACTTTGTTATGGGATTAATATTTTGTTTTTGTTATGAAAGCTTTCCATTGCTAACTTTTTGATGTTGAATGTTTTTTATGATGTTCGATAGTGTTATGATTAATTACTTTGTCATTAGTAATTATTATAATCTTCTATTGCTATCTTAAATTTGTTTTGGTCTTGTTATTTAGGTCGACATTTATTTTTAGAACATGGATACAGATAGAGATTTAGATGATGAAGAATTTTTGAGAAATGAGATGGTAGCAGCAGCAGCAGCTGTTGTTGAATATCATAATAGATACATTTGTAAGATACCTGTAGACACCCCAAATTGCACTACAAAATGAGAAAATAATTGAAAACATGTAATTAGGATTTAAAACAGTTCAAAAAGATCAAGCATGCATTGCCCATATTATATCTGCGGGCTAGTCGCGCCCGAAATTGTTATACGGGCATGCCGCGCCCGTATTAAAAATACGGGCACCATTTGCCCGCAATATATATATGGGCGTGATGTTTTTGTGCAAATTTTATCCTTTCTCGATTTCTGAGCCTTATCTTCAGTCTAATATCTCTCTAGATGAGTGAATTATCTCTTTCATTCACAGGAATTATCTTTGTTGGCCATGGATGGGCATTATCCTTATTTTTAACCCAATCTGGTGAGATCTTGGTATATCCCTTTGGACCAACCATACCCCTGGGCTTGCCTATAAATAGAGGGCAAATCCTCAAGCAAATGGCCACGAAAATTTGAAGTCTAAGGAGCTCCAAGTGAAGAGAGGAATCCCTGCTGCTCTGCTTGCTCAATCCAGGTAAATCCCTTTTCCCTTTTATTTACTTTTATTTTCTGTTTTTAATTCTAGAATTAATCTATTCTTCTCCATTGCTGTAGAATAAGGCCTTCTTTTATTCTGTATTCCTAAACTTGTCTCTAAGTACCTCAAGAGTCTCTCTAGTCGTAAAACGTGAAGAGAGAGCAAGGGGAAAGGGGATGTAACGCCCCGAACCCGAGTCAGTGCAACCCGGCACCCAACCCAAACCCGGTTCGCTACTGTAACAACCCGAATTTAGTTCAACAACCAAATCCGAGGTGTTACTGGCCCATATCAAATACAACATCAATAATATACCAGACCAAAGAAACAAAATCCATTCACTTTATTATACTATCAGAGTTGCGGAAACAAGTATGTGTGGAAGTGTAGTTCAAAATCCTCAACTAAACATAAAGCATGACCATCAGTCAGTAATATCAAAGTCTGGTAAAAATAAACTGGTTACTATCTCTCTCTCATCTCTCTAATACATCAAATCCAAATAAATGATAATAATCCAATCAAAAGTGCTAAGTCTATAACATCAATCCACCTCAGACAAGATCTGGATAATAGTAATCCTCCGGTGAATACTCAGCTATCTCTCCCTGGAAGTCTAAGAGATCCCCCTCTCGTGTATCAGCTGAAAAAAATGGAATAAAAGTAGGGTGAGATACGAATATCTCAGTAGGTAACACATGCATGACTAAACAGTTAATATAAGCAAAGTAACAGTTCATGCACGATTAAGTAACATCGATTAATCAGGCTCGCATAATCATTTATACCATTCATGAACACAAAACAGTTTGATAAACAGTTCTAGAAATGAATTTCAGCAAGTTTTAATATAAGAACCCAATAGTCAAATCAGTAACATAATCCACACATTACCAGGATGTACTAAGCAGTCACATCCAACCAATATCACAATCACATGCATCCCGCACGTGCACAATAATAATAATATCAAGTGTTGTGTTTTCAGTGTCATTGTAGGACTCACAAAGATAGATAAACCTTTTGAGATGATTCTCAACCAATTGCCATACCACCGTGCGACTTAGGAGCGATGTTACTAATGATACTCAAGCCCCATGCAGCGCAGCTTAGACAAGAGCCGTAGTCACCGACTTATTGCACACGTACCCATCAGAGTTGGCATGTACCACCAGCATGCAGCACCAGAATCAATACATGGAGATGGTCGCTTATCCACATGTATAGGGAATCACCAGCAGCTCACCGGGGTGTCCCTCCAGACATAGGACCTTCCCAGACAAACTAACTTGCAAAGGAAGCGCGTCGCATATAGGAGTAACTCAACCCAAATGACATATCCCTCAGCTATCTAGCCACGACTATGGATCCATAACCAGCTATGCCCACTAGACTCCAAAATTCCCTAGAGTATCATAATTCTATAAGGGTTGGTGCCTAGCGGCATATAATGGTTATATCTGTACATTCACTTCATTATTCAGTCATTCGGATTATGAACTCTCTTTATAATGTCTTATGATTTATAATGCCATTTAAAAGTGTCTAGATAGTCAAATGGTAGTTAGGCTTTTCCAAAATCACATTTCTCGTTTACCTTCAAAACTTGGCAACTAATGTCCTAAATATCTCCCTAATTTGTTTTTCTGTAAAACAGGGAATTAGATAGTTTATTTTGGTCTTAAATTACCTTAATTAATCATTAAAATTGTCTAAAAATGGTTTAGAGTTGAATAGGGTTCGAAATTATGAAAATCTGGAATTTCTGCTTAGAGCGCCTGTGATCGCTCAGGATCGCTCCGGGCAGTCCCTAGTCAGCGGTAGTTCATTTTCGAGCGCCTACGGTCCGTCGTCCCGCAGTCTCCGGCGTCCTCAAATTTTATAACTAGCGCCTAGGAGCGCCGAGAACAGTCGAGGTCGGCGGTCATACAAAATCGAACAGAAACAGTTCTAAATCATGATTTTTCTCGTCTAAACTCATTCTAATGTATTTATAACATGCTTAGCTAACTAAATACAACATTACATATAATAGAAACATGCGTTTGCGATTAAACAAAGGTAAATCCAATTTTGAAACCAAAACGATGTCACCTACCTCTTATACGCTGATTTCTCCTTCTCTATTCTGAACAATGACGAACCTCTGACACTGAGAACCCTCTGGACAATGAACACACGCCCAGCCCTTCCTTCCTTCCTTCTTCTTCTTCTCTTCTCGGTCGTTCAAACTTGGTTCGTCGCTTGCGGCTCTTCAATACGAGCGACCATACAAGTATACAATTTAGGTTAAGTATATACATATATATATACTTCTTGATCCTATGCATCTCCCATGCAAACTCTCCTATACACCCTGCCCAATTAGAGTACATACCTTGATATCTCACGATCGGACGGTCAGATCTGCGTCTAATTCTGGATCTCCGCTAAATTGATCACCCCCTACAATAATAAAATGTTTCTATCAATCATAACTCTCAGTAATATTATTTACTAATTTAATTTATTATTTAAGGAAAATTCGGGGTTTTACAGGGGAACAGGTGGATCCCTAGTATAGAACCCCATAATCTGTTCTTTTCTCTTTTCTTTTAGAATAAGGACTTTTATTGTGTTTGTCTACCCAAACCTATCTCCAAGTACCTCAAGAATCTTCTCTAGCCGTAAAACGTGAAGAGAGAGCTAGGGGAAAAGAGAACAGGTGGATCCGTAGGGTAGGCCCCCATATGCTCTAATCTGTGAGATATGGCTGCTTTTGATATCCTGATCATGTTTTAATGATCTTGTGATTGAATCTGAATGAATCTTATGAATCTATGATGTTTATAGCATGAAATCACATTTTTCTCCTAAAATTGAGATTTTCACCACTTTTGCACTTACAACACTGTTTTCGTGATTTTTGTGATATTAGGTTAAGATCTTGGATTTATCATCATCTATATGATAGATCTAGATTCAGAAGCCTGAAAGTAATTTCTAGGTTTTCATGATGTGGTTTTTGAGTTCTTTTTCACTTTTGAGAGAAGACCCTACGGTCTAAGTTCTCCCCTTTTGATGTTCTTCATCAACGTGGGTATTTTTGGTTTTGATTTCTTGATTTAATGTGAAATTTGGGCTATATCTATGTCCTGGACTATTCAAGTTCAATTCTGCAATATTTCATAAAAATCATATTTTTCTAGATTTCTAGAATTTAACTTGAAGCCAGATTTTTGAAGTTTTCACTATATTTTGGTTTTATTTGATTTTATCTCAATTTTATTTTAATCATGAAACCCTAGGAATGGTATGATCATATTTGAAAGTTCTAGATCAATCAGGCTATTCGTATGAAAAAACCATACATTTTTGTCTTTTTTATGATTTTTCATGATTTTTGTAGCAAGCCCTTTTTCTTTTGAAAAACATGAACAATACCTGGCAACCACCTTGTGTGGATGAATAGGGGTGCCTAACACCTTCCCCTGTTCATAACCTAACCCCCTTACCCATCTCTGGTTGTTTTTTTAATAGGGTTATTTTTACCCTAAATTTTTCCTTTTTGTGCTTATTTAAGATTTTGGTGTCCATTCACACCTAAAAAGAATGGTGGCGACTCTTTGTTTTTAATGAATCCCGCGTGATGATTAGGAAGTCATTAAATTGATTTTTCCATGTCTCACAACTGGTGACTTTGTTGGGGACTTGTGGACTTCAGCCTTTTGGTGTTTTTGTTCATGTTTTTGATGTTTTGGTTTTGCTTGCTATTTTGTGTTTTTCTAGAATGTTTGAGATGTTTTATTGCTTTGCTTGCTATTTTGTGCT
Organism: Buxus sempervirens; assembly: GCA_947561395.2. Taxonomy (NCBI): domain Eukaryota; kingdom Viridiplantae; phylum Streptophyta; class Magnoliopsida; order Buxales; family Buxaceae; genus Buxus; species Buxus sempervirens. The sequence continues at coordinate 27,164,372 of OX387188.1, forward strand.
TTTAAGCATGCTTGGTATGTCTTAAATCTAAATTATTGCTTAAAAGTTCATGGGGGTAGAAACATGCTTAATTCTGATTTATAGGATTGTTTCTAGAAACATGCGTAGGGGAGGTTTATTTTGATAAACCATGCTTATTCTTGCTGTATTTTAATATGCATGTTTTAATTTCCAGCATGTTTTCTATGGTGTATTTTGGTTGTATAATATGAGCACATGTTTGTATGATTTGGGTGATTTTTGTGAGCATGTTTAGGTGCTATAGGGTTGCTTGTTTACTTATGTTTACTTGTTTTAATATGTTCCCTATAAGCCTTGGTTTGTATATGCATGGCTCGAAAAGAGTGGCAAGGGGTTGGGACGTTGTGAATGTACCTACTCTTTACAAATGCACTGTGCACATTTTTCTTTTCTTTACACAGCCTACCTATAACCTATAGGAAGTTGAACCCGAATGTGTGTAGCTTGGTGCAACGAGGTCGTTACTTCGGAAAGCGAAAGTGAAAACATTCACCTTAGAACTTTGGGCCAATGATGTGATGATAACGTGGATCTGTGATTCGATTATGGTCATCACTAGGCTTGAGTTCTAATTTGCCATTAAGCCAAAACCCAAAACCCCTACGCTTGAAGGTGGAGATACACGTTTTTGGCTCAAGTACACAGTTACGTGGGGATATGGGTTTGTAATTGAGGGAAGGCCATTTGCATGGCTCACAAACCAGGGCATAATGTGGATGCCATATTGAAGGTAAACAAGGTAACAAGGTAACCTTAACTTTTGCATTATTTTCATGTCAAGTGAATGTCATGGTGTCCGTTGGTTTGGGATGAAATTGTTCCCAATGAGGTATGTATTTTAAAACTGGTGCAACCCATAGGAAGAGTTTTTTTTAACTCTTATCAGAATTGATCCTACCCAATGTTCATACAAGAGGCAACAAAAGGGTACCAAAGTCTTGAGTTTGGTGGCTAATTTGGAGGGAACATGTGCCCTCTTACACATGCATTTTTGCAAGTAGGGTCAAAGTCCTCTTTGGGACAGTTTAGAAGTCTTGCATAGGTGAACCGTATGTTTGGATGAGCAATCAAAGTGATCAAATCATGTAAAAACTGAAAAAAAAGGAAAAGGTCCCGTAAAACCGCAATTAGTATACGGGCTGGGCTTACCCATATTGGTTATACGGGCAAGGCTCGCCTGTAATTTAAATGCGGGCAAAGCCAGATCGTATATTATATACAGTTTTTTACGGGAAATTCAATTTTAAACAGTTTTTCCACCGAATTTTGTTCCTTTAACCTTAAGTAATAAAGGAAAATGAGTTTGAATAAAATGTTTCAAAAAAAAAAAAATCCTTGGGCCTTTGAAAGCCTTTGAATTTCAAATCTTTTTTCCTTTGGACCTCTGAAAGCCTTTGAATTTCAGATCTTTGGGCCTCTGAAAGCCTTTGAATTTTAGACCTTTTTCAAAAAATCTTTTGGGCCTCTGGAAGCCTTTGAATTTCAGATCTTTGGGCCTCTGAAAGCCTTTGAATTTCAGATCTTTTTCTTTGGGCCTCTGAAAGCCTTTGAATTTCAGACTTTTTTCAAAAAAATCCTTGGGCCTCTGGAAGCCTTTGAATTTCAGATCTTTTTCTTTGAGCCTTTGAAAGCCTTTGAATTTCAGATCTTTGGGCCTCTGAAAGCCTTCGAATTTCAGATCTTTTTTTTTGGGCCTCTGAAAGCCTTTGAATTTCAGACCTTTTTCTTCGGTCCTTTGAAAGCCTTTGAATTTCAGATCTTTTTCTTTGGGCCTCTGAAAGCCTTTGAATTTTAGACCTTTTTAAAAAAATCTTTTGGGCCTCTGGAAGCCTTTGAATTTCAGATCTTCATCTTTGGGCCTCTGAAAGGCTTTGAATTCCAAATTTTTTTTCTTTGGGCCTCTGAAAGCCTTTGAATTTCAGATCTTTTTCTTTAGGCCTCTGAAAGCCTTTGAATTTCAGACGTTTTTCAACAAAAAAAAGCACCCTTGGGCCTCTGAAAGCTTTTGAATTTCAGACCTTTTTCCAAAATATCCCTGGGCCTCTGAAAGCCTTTGAATTTCAGACCTTTTTCAAAAACACCCCTGGGCCTCTGAAAGGCTTTGAATTTCAGACTTTTTTTCTTTGGGCCTTTGAAAGCCTTTGAATTTCAGACCTTTTTGAACAAAAAAAAGAACCCCTGGGCCTTTAAAAGCCTTTGAATTTCAGACCTTTTTCAAAAATATCCATGGGCCTCTGAAAGCCTTTGAATTTCAGACCTTTTTCAAAAACACCCCTGGGCCTCTGAAAGCCTTTGAATTTCAGAATTTTTCCAAAAATATCTTTGGGCCTCTAAAAGCCTTTGAATTTCAGACTTTGATTGTAGGCCCTCTGGAAGCCTTAGAATATTTCAACAATAAAAATAAAAAAAAATCCAAACTCGTGTTCACCTAGCTTGCACATAGGCATTCATAGGTATGTGAAGGAGATTAAAATTGGAACTGATGTTTTCTTTATTTTTTTTTGTCAGGTACCAATACACTTGCAACCATAGCTCCTGTAACCAGATCAAGAGCTCGAACCATGAATCCCATTGAGAATGAAGCTGATGTCCCTAACCCAGATGTTGCCCTGCTCCAGGAGCAAGTGGCAGGACTAGCCCGAATGCTAGAAAACATACTGTCGGTGTAGGCCCAAGAAGTGCAAGCCCAGAACCAAGCATCCACTTCCAACCCAGCACCTCCACCCCAAATCAATATTCCACCTTCGGTTCAACCTATTCCTGAACCCATTTATGAACCCACCCCTAAACCTATATTGATCAGGGATGAGACAGTGGAATCGGAAAAAGCAAAGGAAAAGGAAAAAATGATTGAAGAAATGGAAAAGAAATTCATGTATAGACTGGAGATGATCCAAGAAGAACTGAGGGAGGTTAAAGGGGTGAACAACTTTGGGGCACCAATTTTGAAGACTTGTGCCTATACCCCAACGTGAACCTACCGGCCAAGTTCAAGTGCCCAGACCTGGAAAAATATGATGGCACTAGCTACCCCATGAGTCATCTGAAGTTGTACTGCGGTGCCCTATGCCAGTTCGGGCGGGATGAAGGCATACTGATTCAGCTTTTTCAAAGGAGCTTGAATGGAACAGCTTTGAGGTGGTTTGCCACCTTAGACCATGGAAAGATCAGAAGATGGAAGGACCTAGCAGATGCCTTCTTAGCTCAGTACCGGTTTAATTCAGAGATTGTGCCAGACAGGTACGATGTAATGAGGATGAGCAAAAGCAAGGACGAATCTGTAAGGCAGTATGCCAAGAGATGGAGGGAGACAGCCTCTCAGGTTAGGCCACCTATGCTGGAGCAAGAGATGATTTCTATCTTCATCAGTACATTGGGCCAACCATTCTATAGCCATTTGGTGGGTCAAACCACCACTAATTTCGCGGCCTTGCTACAAGTGGCCGACCGAATCGAAGACAGGATCAGGTCAGGTAAAATAATTGATCATCCTGCTATGGTCAGTCAGCAGGACCCCAATCTGAAGAAGGGGAATTGTAATGCCCCAGATCCGAGTCACATGAAAAACCCGTAACTCGTCTCCAGAGGTTATTATAAATAACAGGATCGCACTACCAGAGTAAGGAAAAAATGAATTCAATAGTACTATGAAACAAAGTGCGCTAAAATAACCCCAAAGTAAAAACTCACATGACCCAATTACATAACCCGCAAATATCGGCTCTCCATACGTATCTGAAAAACAAACAGAAACAAAAGAGTGAGATACGAATATCTCAGCGAGTAGCACATGCATGCAACAATACAATTTTTCTAGTTGTAAATTTATGGTCGAATAATCACATGAGAAAATAGGAAATAACCCAGTGAAGTCTGCGAAAACCCTTAGAAAATTTATTTGACACAAGGGTCTAGAAAGCAAGTTAAACTGTACGTAATTTAACATCGAAAATACCTTCGTCAACAAAATTCCAATCAGTTTCAAAAACTATATCATTATATCCATGCTCCAAGAAAAAGACAAATTCCACTACAATCCCATAATATCTAAAACAGATAAATAAATAAACCCACACTGGTCAATGTCATGCAAATATTTGATTGGTTAATCAACATGCCAGAGCGACCTCCACACCTCCATGTACACAGTTCTGGCCTACTCAGGGTTTCGGATACTCTGAAATGACGGCCTACTCAGGGTTTCGTCATCCAATGCCAGCCTACTCAGGGTTTCGACATTGACAACCAGGCCTACTCAGGGTTTCTGGCTGCTCTACACCAGTCGTGGCAACACTCCATGGCCATGCCATTACTCCAATAAAATAAAAGCATCACATTACTAAGCTTAGACTCTGGATCCAGGACAAGCTAAACCAAAACAGTAAATCATCGTATAATCTCAATTTCAACATCAAAATAAAACCATTCATTCCACATCATGTATAACTCATCACAGTTCACCACCTGTCCCTCTGGACCAAACAGTACCTCAAGTACTTCCAGTATTTTCTCATTTTCGTAACACATGCCATTTGGAAATAAAACTCAATTATTCATACCAAGAAAATCTTTACAATACATTCAGAATTTTCCAAACAAGTGAAACCATAATTTAATAATTTCTCAATCAAAACAGTGTATAAAAACAAAGGGGAAACTAACTCGGAACTCCTAGTGTTTTGGTATCCAGCACAACACTTACAAATAACCTAAACTTAACCTTGGAAGCCTTTAAGAATTTCCACTAAATTTTCCTCTAGTAATTGAATAGGTAAAGTAGGTTCCAAAGTCCCAAACAAGTGATTGGTTAAGTGGTTTAACCCTCAAGTCATCAAAAACCACTTGGTTTAATCAAAACTTCATTTCGGCAAGTTTATTTGACTATGCACTCACCTCCTGAAGTGAGCGCAAGGTCGGCGGATGGATTCTAGGTTAAAATTTGAGTATGCGCTCACTCGATATCAAGTGAGAGCGAAGTGGGCGAGAAGTGGGCATGAAGTGGGCGCCAGCTTCGCGCGAGAATCGCGTATAGTTTTAAGTGAGCGCGAGCTGAGCGCCAAGTGGGCGCCAGCTTGGCGGATGGTGCATTTTTAACGTGCGCCTACTACCTGAAGTGAGCGCAAGTGAGCACCAAGTGGGCGGATGCTCACTGCGATTTCCGACTCTTTGTTATTTCCAGATCTCCGACTCTGGCTGATCTTTTTCGGTCTGTAATTGTTCCAGTAGTCTCCTAATATCCCCAGAATACTTCCCAACCAGTTTTGAATTTAATCTAAGCACATTTCTAATTAAGTTATAATTCACTCTCATGCTCGGACTAAGTTATTCCAGAAAACTCAGAAAACACTCATGCATCAGAATACATTCACGAATAAACTCAAAACCTCAGTTGTAAAACCATGCTACTCACCGGTATTGAAGATCTTCTTCAAGCTTCCAGCCATCTTGAGGGAGTTCTCTCGCGACCCAAGCTGCTCGGCCGCCGCCCTAATTTCAGAGCAGCAACCTTTCCCCAATCTCCGAAAAATTTTATATTAGTTACCTATTTATAGACATCGCAAGGGTTTAACCTAATTCACCCTCGATGTTTAATTAACCCTCGGAATCCCCTTTCTACCCCTCATTCAACTTGGGCTTTCCCAGATTTACTTATTTGCTAATTCCTACTTACTACCATATTTTTAAGTTCAAAAATTAATTACGTATTAATATTCCACCTCATTCTCTTTGACAATTAATGACCACAAATCTCTAGCAATAAATAAATTTTGATTAAACCTGTCCATAAATCCATGTGTTCATACTTTTGCATATATTTTATTTTATCTACTATTTTATATTGTTTATTTTTTTTCTACTCAAAACTGGGGTTTTACAGGAATGGCATGAAGAAGAATGGGAATAGGAAGGATGGGGAGGTAAACATGGTGCAACAACCATCAGGCCCTAACAAGCCCATACAAATCAATATATCTACCCCTTTTCCTACTCCATCTGCTCCAACTATCCTAGGGCCCCTGAGGGTTAATGTTCCAGCAGCACCCTCAGAACAAAAAAGGGCTTTTACTAAGGAAGAAAGGGATGCCTATTTTGCAGCAAGGAGAAATAGGATTTTCACCCTATTCCAATGTCTCCGTCTCAATTGCTACCTACTTTATTGCAAGCAGGGTATATTACCTTAAGAGAACCAAAATCCGAATGCATCTAAGGGGAGAAATTTTGATCCCTCCACTACTTGCGATTTCCACATGGATTCACCTGGGCACCCTACTGACAAGTGTTGGCCTTTGAAACATGCCATTCAGAACTTGCTTGACCAGAATACCCTGACTTTCAATATAGGGCCTCCCAATCCTCCAAGAACAGATATTGGACAAAACCCTTTGCCTCAGCATCATGACGCAGGCCCATCTAATGTCATAGGGGTCATTTCTTCTGATAAAATAACCTTTGACCCATCCCAGTTAATTGCTCCTATAGGGACAACGGTCAAAGTTTATTTTGATAGAAGAAATAGCGATAAAGAGGTAAATGTGATTTCAAAAGGGAATGATCGTGCTACTGAGAGCATTAGCTTTGCTTTGGACCGGGCCTCCTCCCTCATGGCCCAATTAAATATTGCAAAGCCACCTCTGGTAACCAATTGCAATCCATCCACCCATTCTGTAAGCACCTTATTTTTGCACCCCTGGAAGTGCTGAAAATGCAAAACCCGGCTAAAAAGGTCAAACCCTGAGGGGTCGAAATTTGACCTTTTGATTAAGTGATAATCGGCCACCTTGCTTTATCTCAATGGATAGAGAATCCCGACACGAGTCCAACGCAACTGAGTTTGCTGGAATCGGAGTCCGGATAAGGGTTCTGTGGGCCGGTCAAACTCGAGGAGAGCCGAAAGTTGACTTTTCCTCGAACACCGTGCCAAGTGCTTAGCCCTATGTCATTCGATGGAGGGCTCCGATACGAGTCTAACACAATTGAGTTTGCTCAAATCGGAGTTCGGATGAAGGAGATATGAGCTGTCGAAGTTTCTGCGCAGCAAAACCAGAAATTGCACACGTGGTGAAGAAACTGCGCACGTGGCGATGAATGTAGCGAAATATCTAAGGGACTAAATCTCAAATATCCAAAAATCATCAAATATCTCAGGGACTAAACCGAAATTCGCAGGGGGCAATCCGTAGATATCCAAAAGTGTCAAATTGGTCGAATTGGTCAAGTGGAGGGGCAAATCCGTAATTTTTTGATTTGTATCCTCCCAAATATACCGGATACACTTGCTCCTCTTCATATCCGGACTCAAATGTCGGATACAAAGATTTGCTTTGCGAGATTCGCGCCGATTCGCTGACAAATTCGCGGCGGCATTTAATTTTCGAAATTATTATGTTTTGTATCCAATATAATATGCCGGATACAAAGGAAGTACAGTGTATCCAGCATATTATGCCGGATACAAAGGAAGTGTAGTGTATCCGGCATTAAATGCCAGATACATTAAGTTTTCTATAAAAAGGCAACAGCAGCCCCATTTCCGAGGTTGGCTTGGCTTTTGCTGTTTCCACCTTTCTTCCCCCTTTGTGCCCACTTCGAAAACCTCCCATTCAACCCCTCATTGCCCCCATATCACCCAAGACACCACCTAAACACTACCCAACCCCTTTCCTCCTTCTTTTTCTCCATTTCCTCACAACCAAGAGAAGAAGTTTGCTGTTTTGAAGGAGGAGGTGCTGCTCCAGCCTGTGTTCTTTCTTCAAAGGAGATCCCTACACCACACAAGGGTTGTAAGAACCATAAGGTATTGTTTTTCTTTACATTTAAATCACATATATGAGCATGGATGGGATTTATGATGGTTAGAAGGTTTTACTTCTCCCATGATTAAACCAGTTTTTTTGCAAGTGGTTTGTATGTACCTTGTCCTCATTTGCATAATATGTTTGTCTCCAAAGGTAAGTGAGGCCTCATGTGAAGTCCCATGAGAGCATGAGTGATGCTTGCACACACTTTATGGGTTTCTTAAGCCGCTATTTGGTAAAGCCTTGATGATTTCTGGAGGGAGCATGTTCCCTCCCATTTGTGCTATCCTTTGTACCCCTGCACAACCCCCCTTCTCTTCCCTTCTTAAAGTCTTTTTAGGTTAGGTAATGAGATCATGATAAAAGTGGCATGTGGTGAATGCTAGATTTTTTATATAGCTTAGTTGTTCTTTTAAGCTTGCATGAACTCATCACCATGTTAAGTGTGCGTGCTATTGCTCCGAGGATCATGTGAAAAAATCTTCTCTTGCTGCTTCCTCATATTTTATTATGATTTTTATGCCACTCCAGCCGCTGTTTTCGACCTCCTAAAGTCACATCTACTTGGCCTAGAACAGGTCTTACTTGCATGCTCATTCTCTGCTTACTAGGAACATGTCTAGGTATGTGTATATATCACCATCTAGCATGAAATTACATGCGTGGAAATCGGATTTTGGCTCTTAGTTGTCCATTGTTTAGTTAGTACAATCTTAGCCTGGAAGTGTGCTTTTTGGTTTGGTATCATCTCATGTACATGCACGTTTGTTTCTGTTGGGGGCAAAGGAACTAACACAAGGGATACGCAGATCCCTCTTCATTCTTTGTATCTATTTTGGAAGGGAAGGGTATGCCCTTGGTCCCCCTATATGCCATTTAGTGTAGAAAACCCCTCCTAGAGGAGCCATGTAGCTTCATCTGAACCACTGTGGGCCCACACAAGGGCCCACAAAAATGCTGAAACACCCTAGAAGACCCAGGAACCAATGCCCAATGCAAAAATCCGAAAAACAGGTTCTGTAGGTTGATCCGGCAACTCAGGCCGAATCAACAGGAACCCATTTGTAACCGGCCGAAGGTGCCGGATACACTGAGCTCTGTGTGTAACCGGCATCTCAGGTCGGCTACACTGCCAGAATACCATTTTGAGCCATTTTCTGATCTTGTGCCATATTTTTGGTTTGTTTGTTCAACTCGGCAAACCAGTAGGGTTTCCGGGTCACCCGGAAACCCAAGATGGACCATGGGCCGATCCGGTCCGAATTGCTTCCCGGTGGGCCTTCCAACGGGGCCCACCAAGCCCAACAAACTCACTTTGTCTTAAATAAGTAAACCCAATTAATTAAGTGGGCCGGACCATTTTGAGGCCCACCAAAGCCCAAATTGAAGCATGCAGGCCTAGATTAAGGTATGGTTTGGCCGAGGCAAAGGGCAGGGCCTATCGGGCCCACCAAGCTCATTAACCAACCAAGGTTAGGGTTTTAAAACCCAAACTCAAGAAGCCTTGGGCTTTCAAGCCCAAGCCCAGGTAAAGGGCCCCAAGCCCAAAGCCTGGCCCATGTTGGCAAAGATTAATCAAAGATAACTCAAGTCACTTGGCAGCAAACTGTGTGGCCCACCCAAGGGCCCACAAAGCAATCCCGGCCCACTTTGGCATGGAAATCCACTTAAATAATCAAACTTGAAATCCAAATAAAATTAATTTATTTGAACCAAGCCCAAAGGGCCTCTCAGGCTAGACCGAGGCCCACCAGGGGACACGTGGGCTCAACCAAGCTCACCAATGAATCCGCGGGCCTTCCAATGGGGCCTGCCCAATCAAACTCATCTCATCTCTAATTAAAAAGATAAAATCAAGTAAAGGGACCCACACCACTTTGGCGGTCCCGCCAGACTTAACCAAATTGAATGCTGGAATAGGAATCGGGTAAGTGAGAGACCAAAGTTGACTCAAACTAGGGAAACTTATGGGACCCGTCATTCGCCGGGAAGGACTGGGGTGTCTACGGACTTCCTCAGACCGCAACCAAGAACCTACTTAGAATCTCAAGCCGCAGACCAAGCCTTAGTAGAAGAACTTAGGCACCCAGGTGTCTGCCTGCACCCCATCAGGCAGTGGTGACTCTAAACAAATCCCGAGGCACGCATCGTCTTGCGTACGCCTCGTCGTGAGACTGAAATCGGGTGCGCACACATTCTTCACCCGCTCTATCAAAACCGCCATTGGTCATAAACTGTGACCATCTCAATCCATCAGTCACTTCTGGAACCCCTCAACCAAATTGGTTGTAGATGTTCCTCTTACTCAGACTTCTACCTCCAGGACCAAGCTTCCTCCCTTTGTGATAAATGTCCCAAAGCCTTCCTACTCTGAACTAGCTGTACCATGGAACTACAGAGAAGGCTACAGCTGTAACGCCCCGGATCCGTGTTGTTCAATAAAGATATAACACGTCTCACAGAGGTTAGGCAAGGATCGATAATTAAATATGATCGCTGGATAATCATCTAATAATAGCCTGTCAGAGTGCACAATTTGATTCATCCAAGAAATGTAACGTTTTGACTTAACTAGAAACATATGGTTCAACCCCCAAGTAGACTTTAATACACCTCAAATATTCAAAGTACTCAAATTCGAAACAAGGTAACCTACAAGTCTAAGGAAGGTAATAGTAATCTTCCTCCCTATAAGCCTCAGCAGGATCTACCCCAGTAGTCGCCTCACCACGAGTATCTGAAAATCACAACAAACAACATAGTGAGATACGAATATCTCAGCGAGTAGCACATGCATGCAGAAATAGTTAATCCCAGTTCAAAGCTATGCATCGATAAACGTTCCGTACGATTAAACAACTCATATCAGAATCAAGTTCAAACCAAAACCCATTTCATCGGTCAAATCACATCTCAGTTAAGTACAATAACACATCGATCGGTCAATGTCATGACTATCGTTTAGTTGATAAATTAAACATGCCAAGTAGACACTCCACACCTCCATGTACACAGTTCCGGCCTACTCAGGGTTTCGGAAACTCTGAAATGATGGCCTACTCAGGGTTTCGTCATCCAATGCAGGCCTACTCCCCGGGTTTCTGCATTGACAACCAGGCCTACTCAGGGTTTCTGGTTGCTCTACACCGGTCGTGGCAACACACAAGGCCATGCAATTCCAACAACCAACAAATAACATTACATTACTAAGCTTAGACTCTGGATCCAGGACAAGCTAGACCAAAACAGTAAAACATCGTATAATCTCAATTTCACATTTAAAGTAAAAACCATTCATTCCACATCATGTGTATCTCATCATAGTTCATCACCTGTCCCTCTGGACCAAACAGTATCTCAATACTTTCAGTATTTCTCATTTCCACAAACCATGCCATTTGAATACAAAACACAGTTATTTATAACAAGACAATACATTTCAGCATTTCCCAAAACAAATGAAAACCAGAAGTCAATAATTTCTCAATTAGAACAGTGTATAAGTTCGAGGAGAAAACTACTAAGAACTCCTAGGGTTTTGGTATCCAGCGCAATCATATATAAAATAACCTAACTCCTCCTTAGAAGCCTTTAAGAAGTTGCCACTAGAATTCTCCTAGGAAGTAAATAAGAAATGTAGGTTCCAAGGTTACCAACAAGTGATTTGTGAAGTGATATAAACCCCAAGACATCAAAATCCCCCCTTGGTTCAGTCGGAAATCAAGTTCGGCAAGTATAATTGGGTATGCGCTCACTTCCTGAAGTGAGCGCCAGGTGAGTGCAGTCGGCGGATAGAAAAATAGGTGGAAAAGGACCTTGCGCTCACTCGACGCTAAGTGAGCGCGAGCTGAGCGGGAGAAAGGCGCGAGAAGAGCGCGGGCTAGGCACGAGAAAAGCGCACCGATTTCAAGTAGGCGCGAGCTGAGCGCCAGGTAGGCACGAGCTCGGCGCCAGATCGAATTTCCTAGGCGCCTACTTCCTGAAGTGGGCGCAAGTGGGCGCCAAGTGGGCGGATACCCACTGCGAATTTCGAGTCTCTGTTATTTCGAGATCTCCAACTCTGGCTGGTTTCTTTATGTCTGTTATTGCTCCATTTCACTCCTAATGCTCCCAGAAGACTTCCCAACCCATTTTGGATTTAATCTAAACAACTTTAATTTCACATTAATTTTTCAATCTTCGTTCGTAACTCGCGGTATTCCAGAAAACACAGAACTCACAATACGACAATGCATTTCAAAATACATTACGAATAAACTAAAACCTCGGTTGTAAATCAGTGCTACTCACATGTATGCCCTTAATCCCAGAACAACAGTTTCTTCCCCAATCGGCCGATCGCGAATTTCCTGTTGCGCGCGCGAATGAAAATATAGCCGAACGAATCCTCTCGACCAGAGAGAAATAACCCACTGAACTTCAACTCCAAAATCCTTCCCTTAGCCCTTGCGATTCTTGTTCTTCACGAGCAAAACCCTAATCGCCACTCCAGCCGAAATCACTCAGTTCTCCTGATATCCAGACTAACGAAAAATATTTCCGTAAGTATGATACGCGTATTCCCATAAACCCCAAAACCCTACTTTCCCTTTTTAGTATACTTACCTTGATACATACGCCGCTCGATCACTCTCCCATTTCCTTGATCCCATGCACGCTGGCCCACTGAAAAACCCTACATGTTCCGCATCCACTTACGTTATTAATCACACAACTATACTTTAATAATAAAAATAATAATATAATTTTTCAGAAAAACGGCTATATAATGCCTGTACATACGAGTATGGGCTAAGCCCTCAAACCACAAAAATCACCTGATAAACACAGTTTATATATCAAAATAAATAACTAAATAAATAAATAAACTCACCAAAAATCAGGGTCTTACAACACCACCACCTTTCCTGCAGTTGAGGGAGAAAGCAAGAAAGAAGTAAACCTCATGATGAGGTTGGGAAAATGCACAGGTGAGGGAGAGAAACAGAAAGAAAATGGGAAGGAAGAAGCTGAGAAAGAGAAAAACAAGGGAAAGGCAAAGATAGGGGATGATGCCCCTCAGGTAATTGACAATGAGGCTACTGACCTCATTAAGCTAATTAAAAAGAGTGAGTTCGATGTTGTCGAACAGTTGAACAAAGTCCCTGCCCAGATCTCAATACTGGGATTATTGTTGAATTCTGAAAAACATAGGGAATCCTTGTTAAGGATACTTCAGGGGGCACATGTGCCTAAAAATATTGAACCAGACCAACTAGGCAAGATGGTTGGGCAGATTCTATCCCATAATATCATAACTTTTTCTGAGACTGAAATTAGCCCAGCAGGGTACCATCATGTTGATCCTTTGCACATAGCTGTGCTTAGTAAGGGTTGCATGATAGCCCGGGTTTTAATTGATAATGGGTCGGCTCTGAATATCTGCCCATTAATTACCTTTGTAAAGCTCGGTCTGGAGCAAAACAAAATTAAGCAAAATGGAAGAATCATAAGAGCTTTTGATAGCTCAAAAACACACTCCCTAGGGGAGGTTGAACTGCTGGTCACAATTGGACCGTATATTTTTAATATCACATTTGAAGTGATAGATATACCTGCAGCCTTCAACCTACTCCTAGGAAGGTTGTGGATTCATACGGCTAGGGTCATACCATCTACCCTCCACCAAAGAGTTAAATATATTAGAGGGCAAAAGGTGATTACGGTCCTAGCCGAAAATTTAGTTCCTCCCATGTGGTCCCCTGATGTACCCTACATAAACATGGAAATGACTGCAGACAAATTGACATTTCACTCTTTCTAGTTTGAAACTGTCAATTTTATACATGGGGGGTACCAGAAAAAACTAGAGAAGATGACTTGTACTGAGAAAATGGTCAAGAATGTGCTGGGAAAGTACAATTTCCACCCTGGAAAAGGTCTGGGGGTTAACCTGAAAGGAAGGATAGAACCGGTAAAGGCCAAGAAACTGGTCCATAGAGCAGGATTGGGATCCAAGTAAAGAGTTTGGAAAGAACAGAAGCAATTGGAAGACATGAAATTCCCTCATATCAGGGAAACTTTTCCTAAACTTTCTCATATGATTCAACTGTCTCCTCCTCAGGATCAGTCAAAACCTCCATACTATAATATCAACCCGTTCCAAAAACCTTATATCCCTACCTTGCAACCATATGTTCCACCTCCACCTACCCAAGCATTGGTTGAGCCTGAGCCACAGGCAGAACAGGAGCAGGATTTTTCTGAGGACGTTGGAGCCTTTTTTTCCATGACAGAAGGCAACCAAGAAGAAGGAGCAGATGAGCTACCCTTCATTGACTGGGCTGCAGTAGAAGTTCCATCTGGGACAAGCCCTGCAACAGAAGCAGGCGATGCAATTCACCCAGTACTGGTGATTTCGGATGCGGACCTTGAGCTTGGGGAGCAGGCTTATGTTATTACCCCTGCCCCAGATTCTTTTATCTTGAACAATTGGGAGGAAACTTCCCTTACTTTTGAAGTCGCGTTTGTTTGGCAAATAGACATGACTTCCAAAAAAAAAACTCCATTAGTGGAATGCCCTTTTCCTAAAGGTTTTAATGAGCCGTCGTCTTCAGGAAAAGATTTTTTAGAAGGCTTTCAAAAAACAAAAAAAGATTTTCCTATTTTTTCTAGAAAAATTAAAGTTTTCAAAAAGGTCCAAACCATTTATGAACCCTATAAGCAAACGGAATTGGATCAGGTTGAGTATAACTTCGACCTCGAGCTTGACTTTGACCTAATGGGGGTTGAGGAAGAGACCAAAGTCGAAGAAGACGACCCTCTAAAAGAAATCACATATCAATTGGAGCGTCATGAAAAGGGGGTCCAACCCAATATTGAGGAGACCCTATCTATTAACCTAGGCATCGAAGATGACCCAAAATAGTTAAGATTGGGGTATGCCTATCTGAGGTACAACGTGATGAAATGACATGGTTTTTGGCTGATTACAAAGATGTGTTTGCTTGGTCTTATCGAGACATGCCTAGATTAGACACAGACATGGTTGTACACAGGCTACCAATTCTGCCGGATGTTAAGCCAGTTAAGCAGAAGTTGAGGAGGTTGAAACCTGAGTGGACATTAAAGGTCAAAGATGAAGTAGTCAAATAGTTCCAAGCAGGATTCTTGGCAGTCTCCACATACCCTGAATGGCTTGCAAATATAGTGCCAATGCCAAAGAAGGACAGAAAGGTCAAAATGTGAGTGGATTATAGAGACTTGAATAAGGCAACCCCAAAGGACGATTTTCCATTTCCACACATCGGCATCCTGGTTGATAACACTGCTGTACATAGCCTGTTCTCATTCATGGACGGTTTCTCTGGGTACAATCAGATTAAGATGGCTAAGGAAGACCAAGAGAAAACAGCATTCATCACACCTTGGGGTACCTTCCACTACACTGTCATGCCATTTGAGCTTAAGAACGCCAGGGCAACCTACCAGCGGGCCATGACAGCATTATTCCATGATATGATCCATAAGGAGATGGAGGTCTACGTGGATGATATGATAGCCAAATCATGTGAAGAAGAAGATCACTTGATCAACTTGAAGAAGGTGTTTGATAGGCTTAGGAACTACAGTCTAAGGCTTAACCCTGCAAAATGTGTTTTTGGGGCTACATCACGAAAATTGTTGGGATTTATTGTAAGCATAAAGGGAATTGAGATTGACCTAGCTAAAGCCAAGGCAATAATTGAAATGCCTTCACCTAGAACGGAAAAGGAGGTTCGGGGTTTTCTTGTAAGGATTCAATACATAAGCCGGTTCATAGCACATCTCACTGCTATCTGTGAACCGATTTTCAAGCTTCTAGGAAAGAATAACCCGACAGTCTGGAATGACGATTGCCAAGAAGCCTTTGACACAATAAAGGAATATCTATTGAACCCACCTGTGCTAGTGCCACCAACCCCAGGAAGATCACTAATTCTATACTTGTCAGTTTCGGAGACGTCAATGGGATGTGTCTTAGGGCTGCATGATGAGACAGGCAGAAAGGAAAGGGCGATTTACTACCTAAGCAAGAAGTTCACAGAATATGAAGCAAAGTATTCCCCTTTGGAAAAGACCTGTTGTGCTTTAGTGTGGGCAACTCAGAGACTGATGCACTATTTCCTTAGTCATTCCACCTTACTGATATCATGAATGGACCCTCTGAAGTATCTATTTGAGAAAACAGCACTAACAGGTATAACGGCGAAGTGGCAGTTGTTACTTTCTGAATTTGACCTCACATACATCACTCAGAAGGCGATTAAAGGTCAAGCCATTGCTGATCACTTAGCTGCACATCCTCTACCAGAATACCAACCTTTGAAGACTAATTTTCCTGATGAGGAAATTCTGTTCACAGAAGAAGAGGAAAGTGAAAGCTCATGGCAAATGTTCTTCGATGGGGCTGCCAACATGAATGGAAATGGAATATGGGCAGTTTTGGTCAAGCCAGATGGGTCACATATCCCAATCGCAGTAAAGTTAAGATTCCAGTGCACAAACAATATAGCAGAGTATGAAGCATGCATAATTGGGTTACAAGCAGCCTTAGACCATGAAGTAGAGGAACTTGACGTATATGGAGATTCGAGTCTTATCATCTTCCAAACAACTGGTGAATGGAAAACCAAGAATCACAAATTGATCCCCTATCACTAGTATTTGAAAGAAATAAGCACCAAATTCACTCGGATTTCCTTCAATTATATGCCAAGGGCCAATAACCAATTCGCAGATGCTCTAACAACATTGGCTTCAATGGTTAGTATGCCAGAAGGTGTTGATATTAAACCACTAGAAATTGAAGTTAGAGATGAACCTGCTTATTGCCTTGTTCTAGAAGGGGCACCAGAGGAAGAAGTACCATAGTTCCAAAACATTAAAAACTTCTTAAATGATCGGAGTTTGCCTGAAAATGTCACTTCTACAGAGAAAAGGACAATACAGAGGTTGGCAGGTCAGTTCTTACTAAGTGGTGGGCAGTTGTACAAGAGGTCACACAACGATATCCTACTCAGATGTGTTGCCAAGACTGAATCAGAAAGGTTAATTGATACGGTACATGGAGGTTTTTGTGGACCCCATATGAACTGCCAAGAAGATTCTGCGATTGGGATACTACTGGTCGACTATGGAGCACGATTGCTATATACATGTCAAAAGGTGTCATCTATGCCAAGTTGATGCTGATAATAAGAATGCACCTCCAAAGGAGTTGCACAATATGACATCACCATGGCCCTTCTCTATGTGGGGCATCGACGTCATTGGAATGATCTCTCCAAAGGCATCGAATGGACACAGGTTTATACTTGTAGCAATCGATTATTTTACCAAGTGGGTAGAAGCAGGTTCGTATGCAAACATCACAAGTAGTCACGTTCTTAAGTTTTTAAAGCACAACATCATTTGTCGCTATGGTTTGCCAAGTGCCATAGTAACAGACAATGCTTCAAACCTTAAGAACAAGGATATTAGGAAGATGTGTGAGCAGTTTCAGATTACCCATCACAAGTCAGCTCCTTACAGATCAAAGATGAATGGGGCAGTGGAAGCAGCAAATAAGAACATAAAGAAGATCATTCAAAAGATGGTAGTGAGTTTCAAAGATTGGCATCAAATGTTGCCGCTTGCTCTACATGCCTACAGAACCTCAATCCGGACTTCTACTGGGGCAACCCCGTATTCCCTAGTCTATGGGATGGAAGCAGTTTTACCAATGGAAGTAGAAATCCCTTCACTAAGAGTGCTAATGGAAGCTGAATTAGAAGAAGCTGAATGGATACAGTCAAGACATGATCAACTCAATTTAATAGAAGAAAAGTGTTTGAAGGCGCTTTGTCATGGCCAATTGTATCAGAAGAGAATGGCCAGGGCTTACAACAAGAAGATGTAGCCCAGAACTTTCCAAGAAGGAAATTTGGTATTAAAGAAGATCTTACCCTTTTTGGAAGACCCTCGTGGAAAATTCAAACCAAATTGGGAAGGGCCTTATGTTGTCAAGAAGGTCCTATCAGGGGGTGCTCTCATCTTAACAGAAATGGATGGGAAAGATTTTTCTGAGCCAATCAATTCTGATACAATAAAGAGGTATTTTCCTTGATTGAATATTACTAGGAAATGATCCGAGGCCATTTGTCCTTATTTCCCAAAATTTTAATCCCTATTCTAGCCAATCTGAGCCAGTTTGTCCTTTTGATTAACCTAAACTGGACTTACAGTCTTATACTGGGGCAAAGACAATTGGGGCAAAATAAATTGGGGCAAAAGAAAAAAAGAAGAAGAAGAAAAAAGCAAGGAATAGTGGCAAATGAAAGCCAAGTATAAAAAGAAAAGGAAAAGCATAAAGTCAGGGAATGGGATCAAATTCATCATGACTGTAAGTCCGGTTGACCTATTTTCACACTTAGAAAATTTTGAGCCTTTAATACCTTTTCTTTCATAAACCGAGCTTAACCTTTGTTTCGTCCTATGCTTAAGCCCTTGGTGATTTTAGTATATTCATTCAACTTTCAGAATAAGATTGGTGATGACGGAATGCAGAAGCCGGCCTTAGTGAAAACCGTAATTGGCGCTAGGGGCAATATTGGCAAAAAAAAAAAGGGAAGCTGAGTTGATCATGCTATCCAAAGTTTGAAATCAGCATGAGCACTGGAAACTGAGCAGAATAGCACGGTCAATCATGGAGGAAAAGCCATTTGGGGATGATTCTAAAGGTCGCAGGATAGACAGATTTGGTCTCTCCATATTGCTTGGATTACCCTTTTCATTATTCAACTAGATTTTAATTCCTTTAATTATATGTGATTAAGTGTTTTGGATAAAAAAAAACTATACTTTGGCTAGTGATGAGAAATCAAATACTTTTCATAAAACTTTTGTTTTTACAAGCATCTGAGAATTCTGAGGCCAATAATATAAAACCTACTTTTGTATTAAATCCTTTGTCTTTCCACTATTGGAGTTTACTTTTGTATAAAGGTATGACAAAAAAATAGAAAGAAAAGAAAAAAAATGCAATAAAAGAATCTAATCTCTATTCTTTAGCTGCTCCTCAAGCTCCTGAATCCGAGCTGCCTGAGTTGGAATGATTCCTGAAGCTCCGTCTGCACCTGGATTGCCCAGAAAGGAGATGACCTCATCTGAAAGTGACTGCTTGAGCTTCAATGTCCTAAGGTTAGCCAAGGAATCCTGATATTTCCTATGAATCGCTCGGACTTCAAAGCGACAAGCCTGTCTTTTTTCCTCAAGTTTCTTCTCCATAGCAATGCGGCGAGATATCTGCTCTTCAAGTTACCTCTCCATATCAATACCTTTTATCCTAATATCTTGGGCTTCTCGTACCCATATTTGTTGAAGCCGTTTGTGGGTTGCCCTTTCAGACTCCAAGATATCTTCATAAGTAGGGGGAAGAACTGCAGGAGGATCCTCTGGTACTGGGGCATGACTCTGCACCTGCTCTTTGATCCAGAAATGATAGTCCTTCACATGGGACTCAGAAAAGACTGGGCCCCACAGAAAACGAACATAGGACCACTCATTCATTAATCGAGCATTCAGCCCCATGGTGGCTGGTGTGAGTGGTCCAAGGAAGTCCTCATACCCAGATGGGATCGTGATCCCTTGTGTTGCTCCAAACTGTCAAAGAACTCTCAAAGGAAGATAAAGAACAGTAGATTTCAAGCCTGCTAGAACCAGAAAGTTCCTATCTCTGAAGCTGATCACTGTCTTTGGATTGGACTGATAAGTGCCACGCCATCTCACCTGATCATCTTGGAGAGTACCTAAGAAAGTGAACCAACCTTGCTTACCACCATGGATGTTAGGACAACCCCTGTTGTTCATCAAAACAGGAACTTTCAATCTTGGAAAAAAGCGGCGAGTTATCTCTTCAACCTGAGTCAAGTGGTGAAGTAACCAAAGCTGCAGAAAAAGGGATGTATTTTAATTCATTTCAAAGAAAAAAAACAAAAAAAAATTTATTTTTTACCTGTAGGATAGGGGCACATGCAAGGAAGCGCTTCTTCTTCCTGAAATAGCAGTTAGTTAGAGCTTTGATATATCTCTGCCAAAATTATAGGGGCCAATCTCTTACGTTCCCTAACCTGGCAGACAACTGAGATAAGAGCCAAGTCAACCTAGTCGTCACCCCATGGAAAAAGCAACTGGTTGACCACTATCAGAGTCAATGCGTTGAACCAAGCATCCTTGTCCTCACCCCTTAGAAGTTTTTCAATTAGAAAGGTCTTGGACAAGGTCAACAATGTTTCAGAATCTCCTAGGTCTTTCTTCCCTATACCGAAGAAGGTGGATGCCTCCTTTTGGTAGCTAGGTTTAGGGGCGGGTTCGCTACTTTTTCAGAAAACCTTAGGCCAAGGATGGTTTCAATTTCTTCAATGGTAGGAGTCATCTCTTTGTCATCAAAGCGGAAGAGATTCAATTCAGGTACCCAGTGCCCAATCAAAGCTTCAATAATTTCCCACTTAAAGGGAATTTTAGGGATGTGTAGGATGTGACCTAAGTGGATGGAATCCCAACGAATTTCCTCATCAAGGGTCATAGAGTTAACCCATCTATCGTAGAAGGAATCCAAAACATTATACCTGGTGAGATTATGAGGTTTTGATCTAACAGGTTGTCTTGCAGGAGGAGATTTATCGGCAAAAGAGAACGGGGTGAGGGAAGCCATGGAAGCACCAAAGACGCTAAGGAAAGCAAAAAACGGAGAGCTCAGGGAGTTTTCAAACTATTAAAAGTGTCACAATGACGTGCCCTATGTGTTTATATAGAAAAGTCGAAAATCCAATAAAATCCATATTTACAATACGGGCAAGGCGTGCCTGTAATGAAATTAAGGGTGCCGCATGCCTGCATTCAATTTACGGGCACTGCTTGCCTGCATTTTAAATACGGTTTATTCGGAAAAATGCAAAAAAATGGGAAATTTTAATTTCATTGCTTTCCTAGGGTTCACCTGTCTCTGCTTTAATATATATCACGCAAGGAAAAAGTAAGAGCATAAATGAAGAAAAATGAATCAAATTTCTTTTATATATATAAAAGTGTACATCAGTTTGTCAAAATACAAATACATATAATGTCCTAATCTAATTTGTCTATACAGGTCCACCCTTACGGCCACGGCCACGTCCTCTGCCTCGACCACGGCCTGAAGGTCGCCGGCGCTCAAAAACATGCTGCACAATGTGACGAGTTGTACTATGGGCCATCTTGCTCAAGATAGACTGAATATCATACAACATATATAAAGGCACAAGGCCAGCAGTGGGATGATCAGGAGAAACGTACCCTGAAGTATCTACATATCCCGTAGACTCGGTATCAGAATCCGTAGGGACAGGCTTAGTCACAAGATCGGCAGCAGCAGGACCTCCTCGGTCACAGCAGGCTCCGTGGCAGGATCAGTAGGAACAGACGCCTCAGGAGCATTAGTATCAGGTCCAGGGTCTACAGGCTCAGCAGCAGTCTCCTCTATCACCATAGCCTCATCAGTAGGCTCCACTACAGCGGCATCACCGGCCGACTCCATATGTATCTCAGCAGGCGCATCAGGAGCGGTCTCTGGTGCTGTAGTAGACTCTGGCACGTCCTCAGTAGTAGGGACAACAGTAGGTGCAACCTCGGCCTCGAACTCAGGCTCTACTGCAGGCACCTCTACCGATCTAGGAGAGGTCACAAACTCTACTCGTGCCATGGAAAAACCTCGCCACGAAGGTGCATAGGCAGTGATGAAGCAGGTGAAGAAGGGCCGGCTGTGTCATCCTAAAAATAAGAAAAGAAATTTTAGTCAGAACAGGATAAGCAGATATAAGAACAGGAATGGAAAGAGGTGAAAGAATTAACCTGGGTATGAGATGGACCCACATGGTCCTATGCACCAAAAGGACCCGCCTGGCCCTGTGCCTTGGCAAGCTGTCCCCGAAGGTCTGAAATGGTAATAAAGAGGGCGTCCTGCTCGGCAATAGCAGCATCCCGTTGGTGCTCTATATCAGCGTACCGAGACCGGATCTCTGCCAACTGAGCCTCCTGAAATAGAAGAGAAGGTGTCAGAAAATACCAAGTCCAAATAGAATATAAGAATAGGAAGATCAAAAAGGAGAAGGCATACCGTCGTATCGTAGACCCTGATCACTATCCCTCCTCCGTGACTCCGCCACGGACAGGCATGGGTGGCATAAGGCACCCAACTGAAGCCTGCCTGAACCAGGAATCATAGTCACCCTCCTCTGACAATGTCTCTGCCTCAATCCAATCTAGGAACTAAGCAGGATCAATAGGCATAGGAGGAAAAGAAGGAGTAGTATCTGGAGGAAAGGCAAGAATCCGAGGCTCTCCGACATGCTGATAAAAGAAGCGCTCACCACAGTACCAGATGCTGCCCATCTGACCAATGAAGAACTGGTAACGCTGACGTCTCTGGTCAGGGGCAAAGGCATCATCTCTAGCCGCATGCAGGGCCAGCACCTCGTGAATGTCCTCCATCCGGGGGACGAATAGCTGAGAAACAAAAAAGAGATATTAGACTTGTGATCCAGGAGAAGAAAAAAGAAGAATTAAAGAAGCTTACCTCAGACCGATACAGCCTGTCCAGATGAGCCCGGGTAGACCTAGGATGACTCTTTTCAAAGTCGTGCTCCACATGGCACCACCTACGAGCCATAGGATATGTCTCCTCTGACATCGTAGAGGTAGGGTGGAAATAGGGAATATACACCCTAGCAAAAAACTGCACAAAGAAGAAAAGGGTCAGAAGAATAAAGAAGAGAGAGGAAGAGAAAGAAAGAAAAGAGAAATATGTGTTTCACTTGCAGGAAGGGCCAGAAGAATCTACACCCAACTCCAGTTCCTCGGGAAGTAGAGAGGCCGCTAACTGATCGGTGCAGGCTGGCCAAAATGATGCCAAAAATAAGCGGGCCCCAAGCGTACCTCCTCGCTCGATGAAGATCTCCCAATAAACTTAGAAAATGAGGACTGACAGAAGTCGTGTCCTCTGAGAAGAAGCAGGAGCCCATCATGTACAAGAAGATGAAGCGGAAGGCAAACGGAAAAACTGAATGACTAGTGGCAAGCTGGCCAAGCTGCCTCCTTTGGAAAGTCTCTCTCAACCAAGTCAGAGACAATCTAGCTCTCCCTCTATCCATGCCTCCGGAGGCAACACTATATATCCAAGATAGGAAGCGATCTCCTCAGCATCTGGCATCACCATCTCGAGAATAATATCACCAGTCATCCTAATCCCGGTGATAAGCGTAAAGTCAGATGGCTGGATCCCAATCTCAATATCTAGAAAATGGAAGCTCAAAGTCTCTGGAAAGAACCTCTCAAGCATCGCTGCAATAAGGGCTTGATCCAAGCGTACATCCGGGATAGTGATAAAGAGACCAAAACCAAACAAGCCCAACTCCCGGCAGAAGGCTGAATTGCAGTCTCTGAGAAATCTAATGAAGCTGGCCCAGCTCCCTCGATAATGAGACAAGGGATACTCTAAAGGGATATCCGCCTTGATACAAGCTGAGGGATGAGTCCTCAAGCCATGTAGCAAGTCGGTATCCCTAATCTGTGATGCAACTGCCTCAGGGACCTCAACCCTAGTCCTAGCCTCATCCCTGCCACGGCCCTCATCTCGGCCTTCGTCTCTGCCTCCACCTCGGTGCCTGTTACGGCTCCTATCTCGGCTTGAAGCCTCAACTGCTGGCTAAGGAAATAATTGGAAGGAAGAAAGAGTCAGGGTGATGAATTTTGTGAAGGAATGTGAAATTTCAGAAAGGTTAGAGTATACCTCTGGGGTCGCTTCACGTGAATCCCCAGAAGGAAGATCAGGGATGTCCGAATCAGAATCCCTCTCGGCTCTCGAAGATGAGGCCACATTAGTATGATCCCACCGAACCTTAGAAGAAGAGGGCTCATCTACAGGATCCCTGGAGGCTGATCGAATGCGAGCCATCTGCGAGTTCAAAGCAGGGAGATGACTTGTTATTTATTTCTGTGAAATTTTATTTGTTCTTCATTTAATCAAGTTTAATTGTTTGCAGGATTGGAAAGTGAAGAGCAAAAAGGAAAATGCCTCAAAGGCACAACCAAATCGGGATTCTACCAAAGAGGATTTCCTTTGGTGCTCCAAAATTTTGTTTTGGGAGACCTTACTGTGAGACATGGGAAAAATCACCGGAATGATCATCCCTCCGTCAACACACGGGCTCAACGCAAAAACGGGAGAGTCACCACCATTCATGATTTTGGGGTGAGAATAGACACCAAAGATTCAAAAGTAGGCAAAAATAGCCAAATGCCAAATTCTAGGGTAAAATAACCCTACTTGAAAATCAAATCCAGAGATGGGTAAGGGGATTAGATTATGAATGGGGGAAGGTGTTAGGCACCCCCATTCATCCACACGAAGTGGTTGCCAAGTGTATGCTCATGCAAAAAAATAGAAAGCTTGCTAAAATCATAGAAAACCTTGAAAAAGGACTAATGTATGATATTTTCACATAAAGATCTAAATGGATACTAGATCCTCTCTTATGTCAATATCATTTCTGGAATACCTCAAAAGATAGAAATCAAAGCAAAAGTTGTTCAAAACCAAGTTGAGGCAAATCCGGAAAATTCGGTGAAAAGTAATGCCCTTTTGTCTTGAAATCATTCAAATCCAATTCTAAATTGAACCAAACCAAATCAATTTGAAAGATTAGGGTAAATAAGAGTCTCATGCAAAATTTCACTTCATTCCGATAAAAAATCTAGGAGTTATGCTCCTTTGAAATTGCTGCTGGGGATTTTTAAAAGTGGTAAGTGGGCAACTTTGGAAAATTGTCTAGAAAAATCCACTACATAAAAGTCCACGAAATTCAGTGTGATTGAAGTTTATATGGCCATCTTTCAAAAGAAACTAGCCTCATACAAAATCCCTTCGGATGTGCCCTGGGTGGTCTCCCGAACAGGCCCCGAAGATCACAGATTTACCCAGAAAAGTACAAATGAACAGTTCTGAGTAAATCGGCTACCAATAATTCAAATGGAATCCACAAATTATGAAACCAACTGGATTTGAAAGTAGACTCATAAAGGAGTACTCAGAAATAAAAATCACTCGAATCGGACTTAAAACGAACACATGGCGGTCCGTCGAAGTGACAAGTTCTGTATTTGAACCTGAACTGTCCACTCAACTTCGACAGAGAGGTGTCAAAAATCCGCTAGATAGAAATTTGTGAAATTTGGTGAACATAAACTAGACAGCCTCACCTTTCCCATGGTTCTGGAATCGCCCCAAAATTCATCCGGATGATGAAGTTATGGGCGTCCGAAATAAGGGTACAGGTGCTGTCAAGCTAAGCCATTCTTGAAGAAAAAACCAAATCCGAAAATTGATAAAAATGTATGATTCGTGCAAGATGAACACAAATACTTCAAAAATCATCCAAAAGACATTCCACAATTGATTGAGGCCATTTATTTGAGATTTATCACAATAAATGCAATAAACCCCAAATATGAGCCTATCGCGCCAAAATAGTGATATGTATGTGCAAGTGTAAAAAAACCAGACAAGATCAATAGCATGCATACATATTCATCCAAATAGGGTTCTAAGACAGCCTAGGGTTCCGTTCCATTATCGTTTCCCTCTGTTCTCTCTCCCCGTTAAACACGGTTCTTCAAGATAATCAAGGGTACTTTGAATAGGGAACGGTTTACAATCAATCAAAAAGGCCTTATGCTACATGGGTTCTAGCACTAGGGTCAATCCCCAGTCTCGTTTCTCCTAGATCCGCCTTCACGTTTTACGGCTAGGGGAGTCTTGAGATACTTTGAGCCGAGGAAGGATTTCCACACATACAAACAAGGCTTTACACTACAGAAAGGTAGAAGAAGAGATCTAGATCTAGGAATGTAAAGACAGAAAATAAAAAGAAAAGTTGAGGCTTACCTGAGTTCTGGAGGCGATTCCGCAGCGGTTTTCTTCTTCTCTTGGAGTTCTTCTTTGCGAGAATTCAAAACAAGAGTTGAGTGCCATTTGCTTAAGGAGGAGACTCCTATTTATAGGCAAAGGCTAGGGTTAGGGTTGGTGAGATTGGTAGACACAACATAATGTCTATAGCCCACCAACCTTAACCCTAAGGCTATTTCCGAGATTTCCCCTCATTTAATGAGGGATATGATGGTAGAAGTGAAAAGCTCTCGGAAAACCCTAATTTTGAGCAAAACTTGCGTATCCGGTATATCAGGCCGGATACACAAGGGCCTTAAGGTATCCGGTATATAATACCGGATACACTAAAGCTCTCTTGTATCCGGTATGTTCCACCGGATACAAAGAAATGTACTTGTATCTGGCCTGAGTTGCCGGATACAAGGAAAGAAGCCTTTTTTTCCAAATTTTAACACAGGCAATACTTATTTACATGTAATATCGTTTAAGTAAATGTCCTCGTATTTTTTAATCTCCATTTACTTAAGATATTACATGTAAATAAGCAAACACCCCCCCATTTGAATCCATTAAAAATAGTTCCAGACCCAAATTCCAAGTGAATAAAAAGTCAACTTTCCAGTTCTAGGCAAAATTCCGATTTTTCAGGTCTGGAAAAAAGGTTAAATATGTTAAAACCAAGGTATTCGCCAAGATTTAAAATCTCAAAAAATTCTTTTATGCAATAACATGGCTAAAAACCTGATTACCGGGAAAAATTATCTTGAAATCTGGCTTTAAAAAATATTTCATTTTCTGGGGTCAAAAGTCAACAAAATTCAACCGGAAAAAGTTTGACTTTGCACAAAAGATTGAATTCAGGCCTTTTCCTTTTCCGTTTTGGATTCAAATGGGTTAAGTATCTCAAACCCAATGCAAAGAATTGAAAATTCCAATAAAATATTTCTCTCCTTCAAGATTTATCAAAAATCGTGCAATTTTGGGGTGTCTACACTTACTACTTCTTTGTTGTTGTTTTTCTTATGTATTATGCTTATACAACAAAAATAAAAATGAGAGAAAAAAGTGCTTGTTAAAATTTAGATTCTAAGATTGGAATTTATTTGGTTTCTAAGATACCTGATGGTTTAACTTTGCTTGGTTTCAGAATAGTCAAGGCACATTCAAACTAACATGAAGTTATAAATAGGAGTTCAAGCCTATTGTGGTAATAGGGAAAATGCCTAACGAATCCGGGTTTGTTCAAGGATCAATTCATACCAGGCTATACAAGTGCCCAACGCAAGCTAAGGTGCAGACAGCATGCTAAGTGAAATTGGGTCATTCAAGAACAAGTCAAATCAGGCAAAGCACGGTGCATGCACATTTCTGGATTAAAATTGGCAGAAGCAAGAATCAGAGAAATGCAGGCAGTTGGCATCAACAAAACAAGTAAATACAGAAAATTTGGGGATTCTCAATGCAAGCAGAAAATTTCCCAAATTACAGCATGGTTCAGATTATTACTTGAGTGTGGAAGCAGAAGTCAAAAGCAAGATAACAAGAAATTGCAAAACAAGGAGGATTTCGGCCACTCAAGAAGCTAGTCACAGAAATGGCAAAGCAAAGGGGATTCTGGTCACCCAAAGAGTAACCATCTAAATACAATCAATCAAGAACAAAAAAAATGCAGAGAATGAAGTCAAATATGAATTGAGAATTTTTCAGAAATTCGGATGCAGAGGGGCATTCCTGGTTGTAGAGATACAGATAAAATTCTCAAACAGTAAATATGAAATCATGAACAGCAAGTCAAAGTTTGTGCATGAACCAGATTCGTCCAGTTATATGGATGATATCAGTGTTTTGCATGAATTGAGGTTCGGCCACTTACCTATTTCGATCAAAATAGGAATTTTTGCAAGCAAAGTGGAAACCTTTACTTCACCGAAGCTTCAAGGAGTGTTCAAGGTCACTTGAAAAGAGTCGAAGTACACCAAACGCTTTGTAAGACCTTGATTTTTGTGAGTTATTTATTTATTTATTTAGTTATTTATTTTGATGTATAAACTGTGTTTATCAGGTTATTTTGTGGTTTGAGGGCTTAGCCCATACTCGTATGTACAGGCGTTATATAGCCATTTTTCCGAAAAAAAATCGTATTATTATCATTATTATTATTAAAGTATAGTTATGTGCTTATTAACGTAAATGGATGCGGAACATGTAGTGTTTCCGATGGGCGAGCGTGCATGGGATCAAGGAAATGGGAGAAGGATCGAGCGGCGTATGTATCAAGGTAAATATACTAAAAAGGGTAAGTAGGGTTTTGGGGTTTATGAGAATACGCCTATCATACTTACGGAAACATTGTTCGTTAGTCTGATACTTGGAGCTCAGGAGAATCGGCTGGAGTGGCGACTAGGGTTCTGTGCTTGTGAAGAACAAGTATCGCGAGGGGTAAGAGAAGGGCTTCGGAGTTGAAGTTTAGTGGGTTCTTTCTCCCTGTTCGAGACGAATTGGTTGGGTAGTTTCTGTGTTCGCGTGCATGGCCGGAGTGGTGATCGGCCGAGGTTTTGGTATTCTGGAATAAGCGATTTCAGGTGAGTAGCACTGATTTAAAACTGGGGTTTTGTGTTTTATGTTTTCTCGAGATTATTCTGATGCATGGTTGTAGTTTAAATGATCTCTTGAGTTTTCTTTTAGTTTTCTGGAATGGCACGAAACAGAGTCGGAGACCGAAATTTATCTTGAGATTAAATGTATTTAGATTAAATCCAAATATGGTTGGGAAGTCTTCTGGGAGTATTAGGAGTGTAGTAGAACAATTACAGAGGTAAAAAAACCGGCCAGTCTTGTAGATCTTGGAATAACAGAGAAACAAAAATCACAGGGGGTATCCGCCCACCTCGCGCTCACCGGCGCTCACCTAAGAGGTAGGCGCCCCGTTAAACATGACCCACCGCCGAGCTCACGCCCGGCTGGCGCTCAGCTCGCGCTCAGCAGAAAACCTTGCGCTCATCTCGCGCGAATCTCGCGCCCACCTCACGCCCGTCTCGCGCTCAGCTCACGCTCACCTAGCGTCGAGTGAGTGGTAGGTCGATTTTACCACATTTCTTCACCGCCGACCGGCGCTCACCTCGCGCCCACCTCAGTAAGTGAGCGGCAGACCCTATTTTGCTTACTGAATTGGAGATTTGATTTAACTAAGGGTATTTGGGTTACTTGAGGATTAAACCACTTCACTATTCACTTGTTTGGGAACCCTGGGAATCTATTTTGCCTAGGAAACTATTAGAGGAAAATTTAGTGAACTTCTTAAAAGCTTTCAAGTTGAGTTTAGGTTATTCATGAATGTTATGCCGGATACCAAACCACTAAGAGTTACTAGTTACATTTCCTCTGTTTTATACACTGTTTTGATTTAGGAGTTATTCTATTCTGGTTTCACTGGTTTGGAAACTTTAAATGTATTGTAAAGATTTCCTTGGTATGAATGAATTGAGTTTTACTTTCATATGACTTGTGTTACGGAAATGAGAAAATACTGAAAGTACTTGAGGTACTGCTTGGTCCAGAGGGACAGGTGATGACTTGTGATGGGTTTTACATGATGTGGAATGAATGGTTTTATTTTGATATTGGAATTGAGATTATACGATGTTTTACTATTTTGGTCTAGCTTGTCCTGGATCCAGATGTTTAAGCTTAGTAATGTGATGTTATTGTTGGTTGTTGGAATTGCATGGCCTTGTGTTTTGCCACGACCGGTGTAGAGCAGCCAGAAACCCTGAGTAGGCCTGGTTGTCAATGCAGAAACCCGGGGAGTTGGCCTGCATTGGATGACGAAACCCTGAGTAGGCCGTCATTTCAGAGTTCTGAAACCCTGAGTAGGCCGGAACTGTGTACATGGAGGTGTGGAGTGTCTACTTGGCATGTTTAATTTATCAACTAAACGGTAGTCCTGACATTGACCAATCGATGTGTTACCGTACTTAACTGAGATGTGATTTGTTTGATTAGAACCAGTCTTGAATTTCGATTTGAGAATTGATGTTGATTGTTTAACCGTATTCAGCGTTTGTCGATGCATAGTTTAAATTGTGATCAACTATTTCTGCATGCATGTGCTACTCGCTGAGATATTCGTATCTCACTCCGTTGTTTGTCTTGTTTGTTTTTCAGATACTCGTGGTGAGGCGATTTCTGGGGTAGATCCTGCTGAGGCTTATAGGGAGGAGGATTACTATTACCTTCCTTAGACTTGTAGGTTATCTGTTCTGAACTTGAGAACTTTGAATAAATTGAGATGTATTAAAGTTTAATTGGGGTTGAACCATACGATTCTAGTTCAGTTTAAATGTCACAATTTTGCATAAATGGAAATGTGCACTCTGTCAGGTTATAGCTATATGATTATCCAGCGATCATAAATTGATTAACGATCCTTGCCTAACCTCCGTGAGACGTGTTATATCTTTATTGAACAACACGGATCCGGGGCGTTACACGCTTGATCACGGTCGAAGCAATGAAGGGAGAAACAAGAACAGTTGGTCTTCTCCAACGGATGTTTGAATGATTGTTGCCGAAAATGACGTCGCTGGAGGAGCCAATCGTTGCCGGAGAAGATGAAGTCGCCGTCGGAAGACAAGTGCAGACGGAGAGAGAGGGTCCAAGACCGTAAGGGAGATTACGGACGCAGAGGAATTAGGGCTGAAGTGCGAGCAGAAATGAAGAAACTGTTCGCGGCCGCGGTTAAGAAGGAAGCCAAAATCCGTAAAAGCAATACGTGGCAACAGGCGCCTGCAAAGGTAATGCGGTCAATTGCACCCGTATTCAAATTACGGGCATGACCTGTTTGCAATATAAATATGGGCAAAGCAGAAAATTGCAGTTTTTCATCATTTTCTCCACACTGTTTAGGAGATTAATGTTTATATTAGTTGTAAGTTGCAAGGATTGCCACCTTACACACTCTTGTTTTAAAATTTGTCTCAAATCTTACTTCATAGCCACGAGTGCTCAGTGAGACTAGAGAAGAGGATTTGCCCCTTAAGGTTAGGGACTTTTCAGCAAATCTTCCACACAAATTCTTTTTTCAAAATCATCCATTAATCCTTGCAAAATGCAATTAGTTAGACAAAGATCTCAAAAAGTGCAATTGGTGGGTCTTTTTGCTCTCTGCTTGTAATTGGTTTCAATTACCAGCAAAGAGGGGGCAGTTGTAGACACCCCAAATTGCACTACAAAATGAGAAAATAATTGAAAACATGTAATTGGGATTTAAAAGAGGTCAAAAATGCATAAAATCTAATCAAGCTGGCATTGCCAGTATTGTATCTGCGGGCTGGTCGTGCCCGAAATTGTTATATGGGCATGCCGCGCCCGTATTAAAAATATGGGCACCATTTGCCCGCAATATATATACGGGCGCGATGTTTTTGTGTGAATTTTATCCTTTCTCGATTTCTAAGACTTATCTTCAGTCTAATATCTCTCTAGATGATCGAATTATCTCTTTTATTCGCTCGAATTATCTTTGTTGACCATGGATGGGCATTATTCTTATTTTTAACCCAATCTGGTGAGATCTTGGTATATCCCTTTGGACCAACCATACCCCTGGGCTTGCCTATAAATAGAGGGCAGATCCTCAAGCAAATGGCCACGAAAATTTGAAGTCTAAGGAGCTCCAAGTGAAGAGAGGAATCCCTGCTGCTCTGCTTGCTCAATCCAGGTAAATCCCTTTTCCCTTTTATTTACTTTTATTTTCTGTTTTTAATTCTAGAATTAATCTATTCTTCTCCATTGCCGTATAATAAGGCCTTCTTTTATTCTGTATTCCTAAACCTGTCTCTAAGTACCTCAAGAGTCTCTCTAGCCGTAAAACGTGAAGAGAGAGCTAGGGGAAAGGGGAACAAGTGGATCCCTAGTATAGAACCCCATAATCTGTTCTTTTCTCTTTTCTTTTAGAATAAGGACTTTTATTGTGTTTGTCTACCCAAACCTATCTCCAAGTACCTCAAGAATCTTCTCTAGCCGTAAAACGTGAAGAGAGAGCTAGGGGAAAAGAGAACAGGTGGATCCGTAGGGTAGGCCCCCATATGCTCTAATCTGTGAGATATGGCTACTTTTGATATCCTGATCATGTTTTAATGATCTTGTGATTGAATCTGAATGAATCTTATGAATCTATGATGTTTATAGCATGAAATCACATTTTTCTCCTAAAATTGAGATTTTCACCACTTTTGCACCTACAGCATTGTTTTCGTGATTTTTGTGATATTAGGCTAAGATCCTGGATTTATCATCATCTATATGATAGATCTAGATTCAGAAGCCTAAAAGTAATTTCTAGGGTTTCATGATGTGGTTTTTGAGTTCTTTTTCACTTTTGAGAGAAGACCCTACGGTCTAAGTTCTCCCCTTTTGATGTTCTTCATCAACGTGGGTATTTTTGGTTTTGATTTCTTGATTTAATGTGAAATTTGGGCTATATCTATGTCCTGGACTATTCAGGTTCAATTTTGCAATATTTCATAAAAATCATATTTTTCTAGATTTCTAGAATTTAACTTGAAGCCAGATTTTTGAAGTTTTCACTTTATTTTGGTTTTATTTGATTTTATCTCAATTTTATTTTAATCATGAAACCCTTGGAATGGTATGATCATATTTGAAAGTTCTGGATCAATCAGGCTATTCGTATGAAAAAACATACATTTTTGTCTTTTTTATGATTTTTCATGATTTTTGTAGCAAGCCCTTTTTCTTTTAAAAAACATGAACAATACCTGGCAACCACCTTGTGTGGATGAATAGGGGTGCCTAAAACCTTCCCCTGTTCATAAACTAATCCCCTTACCCATCTTTGGTTGTTTTTTTAATAGGGTTATTTTTACCCTAAATTTGCCTTTTTGTGCTTATTTAAGATTTTGGTGACTATTCACACCTAAAAAGAATGGTGGTGACTCTTTGTTTTTAATGAATCCCGTGTGATGATTAGGAAGTTATTAAATTGATTTTTCCATGTCTCACAATACCATACAGAGATGATGTGTTAAATGGGTCTGAATATGTTCATAATGTGGTGTATGGGAATCCAGAAAGATGTCCTGATATGTTTAGGATGAAATCACATGTATTTCTTAATTTATGCACTGCACTAAAAGAGAGAGGCTTCCTTCGTGATACACGGTATACATCTGTGGAAGAGCAAGTTGCAATATTTTTATTGACATTAGCACATAATTCTTCAAATCGAAAGATTGCAGATCGATTTCAACATTCAGGAGAGACTATTTCTCGTTTTTTTGGTAAGGTTTTGAAGGCAATGGTTCGGTTTGGGAAAGAAATTATAGTTCCGCCTTCTTTTCCACAAACTCCTCTCAAAATTCGACGCAATCCCAAATATTACCCATGGTTTAAGGTAAGTTCGATTATCTTTTTGCATCATTATTTTATTGTAATTTTTTTATTAATTATAAATGAAAGTTATATTTTTTTTATAGGATTGTATTGGATCAATTGATGGGACTCATATTAGTGCCAGTGTACCATTTGATAAACAAATACCTTATAGGGGACGGAAGGAAACGATGACCCAAAATGTTTTATGTGTTTGTTCTTTTGATATGCGCTTTACTTTTGTTTTAGCTGGGTGGGAAGGAACAGCACATGATGCACGGGTTTTTCTTGATCCAATTTGTAAGCACCTTATTTTTGCATCCCTGGAAGTGTTGAAAATGAAAACCCTGGCAGAAAAGTCAAACCCTGAGGGGACAAAAATTGACTTTTTGATCAAGTGATAATTCACCACCTTGCTTTATCTCAGTGGATAGAGAATCCCGACACAGTTCCAACGCAATTGAGTTTGCTGGAATCGGAGTCCGGATGAAGGATTTATGAGCCGGTCAAACTTGAGGGGGGCAGAAAGTTGACTTTTTGCTAAACCCTGAATCAACTGCTTAACCCTATGCCAATGGATAGAGGGCTCTGATACGATTCTAACGCAACTGAGTTTGCCTGAATCAGAGTTCGGATGAAGAAGATGTAAGCAGTTGAAGTTCTAGGGCAGCATGTTGGAAAATTGCACACGTGGCAAAAGTGTGCACACGTGGCAGGCAGCAGAGCAAAAAGGTCTCAGGGATTAAATCTGTAATTACCCAAGTCAATGAAAAATATCTCAAGGGTAAAGCTATAGATATCCAAGGGCATCAAGGACTAGATCCATAAATATCCAAACTTGAGAAAATATCCCAGGGACCAATCTGTAAATATCCAAAAGTATCAGGGACTAAATCTATAAATATCAAAAGTATCAAGCACTAAATCTGTAAATGTCCAAAAGTATCAGGGACTAAATATGTAAAAATCCAAAGTTCCAGGGACCAATCCACAAATATCAAGATCTGCTCATGATTGATGTCCCCTATGGGCATCATCCATGCATGCATCTCTCTCTCTCTCTCTCTCTCTCTCTCTCTCTCTCTCTCGCTCTCGCTCTCTCTCTCTCCCACATGGGCATCATCACCATCATCCATACATCCCTCTCTATCTCTCTGTAAAACCCCGAATTTTCTTTAAATAATAAATTAAATTAGAAAATAATATTACTGAGAGTTATGATTGATAGAAATATCTTATTATCGTAGGGGATGATCAATTTAGCGGAGATCCAGAATTAGATGCAGATCTGACCGTCCGATCGTGAGATATCGAGGTATGTACTCTAATTGGGCAAGGGGTATAGGAGAGTTTGCATGGGAGATGCATAGGATCAAGAAGTATATATAGGTATATACTTAACCTAAATTTTATACGTGTATTGTCGCTCGTATGGAAGAGCCGCAAGCGACGAACCGAGTTTGAACGACCGAGAAGAGAAGAAGAAGAAGAAGAAGGAAGGGCTGGGCGTGTGTTCATCGTCTAGAGGGTTTCTCAGTGTCAGAGGTTCGCCATTGTTCAGAATAGAGAAGGAGGAATCAGCATATAAGAGGTAGGTGACATCGTTTTGGTTTCAAAATTGGATTTACCTTTGTTTAATCGCAAACGCATGTTTCTATGATATGTAATGTTGTATTTAGTTAGCTAAGCATGTTATAAATACATTAGAATGAGTTTAAACGAGAAAAATCATGATTTAGAACTGTTTCTGCTCGATTTTGTATGACCGCCGACCTCGATTGTTCTCGGCGCTCCTAGGCGCTGGTTATGAAATTTGAGGACGCCGTGGACCGCGGGACGACGGACCGTAGGCGCTCGAAAATGAACTACCGCTGACTAGGGACCGCCCGGAGCGATCCCAGGCGCTCTAAGTAGAAATTCCAGATTTTCATAATTTCGAACCCTATTCAACTCTAAACCATTTTTAGACAATTTTAATGATTAATTAAGGTAATTTAAGACTAAAATAAACTATCTAATCCCCTGTTTTACAGAAAAACAAATTAGGGAGATATTTAGGACATTAGTTGCCAAGTTTTAAAGGAAATTGAGAAATGTGATTTTGGAAAAGCCTAACTACCATTTGATTATCAAAACACTTCTAAATGGCATTATAAATCAGAAGACATTATAAAGAGAATCCAAAATTCAGATGACTGAATAATGAAGTAAATGTACAGATATAACCATTATATGCCGCTAGGCACCAACCCTTATAGAATTATGATACTTTAGGGAATTTTGGAGTCTAGTGGGCATAGCTGGTTATGGATCCATAGTCGTAGTTAGTTAGCTGAGGGATATGTCATTTGGGTTGAGTTACTCCTATATGCGACGCGCTTCCTTGGCAAGTTAGTTTGTCTGGGAAGGTCCTATGTCTGGAGGGACACCCCGGCGAGCCGCTGGTGATTCCCTGTACATATGGATAAGCGACCATCTCCATGTATTGATTCTGGTGCTGCATGCTGGTGGTACATGCCAACTCTGATGGGTACGTGTGCAATAAGTCGGTGACTACGGCTCTTGTCTAAGCTGCGCTGCATGGGGCTTGAGTATCATTAGTAGCATCGCTCCTAAGTCGCACGGTGGTATAGCAATTGGTTGAGAATCATCTCAAAAGGTTTATCTATCTTGGTGAGTCCTACAATGACCCTGAAAACACAACACTTGTTATTATTATTATTGTGCACGTGCGGGATGCATGTGATTGTGATATTGGTCGGATGTGACTGTTTAGTACATCCTGGCAATGTGTGGATTATGTTACTAATTTGGCTATTGGGTTCTTATATTAAAACTTGCTGAAATTCATTTCTAGAATTGTTTATCAAACTGTTTTGTGTTCATGAATGGTATAAATGATTATGCGAGCCTAATTAATCGATGTTGCTTAATCGTGCATGAACTGTTACTTTACTCATATTAACTGTTTATTCATGCATATGTTACCTACTGAGATATTCGTATCTCACCCTACTTCTATTCCATTTTTTCAGCTGATACGCGAGAGGGGGATCTCTTAGACTTCCAGGGAGATTTAGCCGAGTATTCGCCGGAGGATTACTATTATCCAGATCTTGTCTGAGGTGGATTGATGTTATAGATTTAGCACTTTTGATTGGATTATTATTGTTTATTTGGATTTGATGTGTTAGAGAGATGAGAGAGAGATAGTAACCAGTTTATTTTACCAGACTTTGATATTACTGACTGATGGTCAAGCTTTATGCTTAGTTGAGGATTTTGAACTACACTTCCGCACATACTTGTTTCCGCACTCTGATAGTATAATAAAGGGAATGGACTTTGATTCTTTGGTCTGGTATGTTATTGATGTTGTAATTGATATGGGCCAGTAACACCTCGGATTTGGTTGTTGAACTAAATTCGGGTTGTTACAGTAGCGAACCGGGTTCAGGTCGGGTGCCGGTTTGCACTGACCCGGGTTCGGGGCGTTACACTCTCTCTCTCCTCCCATGATCATACATCATCATCCATCCATAACTCTCTCTCTCTCTCTCTCTCCCCCCATAATTGTGTCCCCCATGCATGCACACACATCACATGCATGCATACACATCCCACACAAATCATCTTATAAAAAGCCCAAGCCCCCATACGTATGGGGGGTTGAGCACATTTTGTCTCTCCATGCTTCTTCTCTTCCATCTCTCCCATCTCTCCCAAGCTCTCTTCATCTCTCCCACTCTCTTGAACCTCTTCTCCCAAGCCATTTCTCTACCACTTTTCTTCACTTCCATCACTTGGAGGAGGTCTTGGAGATCATTTGGAGAGGAGGAGGTGCTGCCCAAGGACTGTGGTGTCACAAAGTAGCTTAAGCACATCTCCAAAGGGGTCTTACACTTCAAGGTATGATTCCCTACTAAGTTTTATGTAACATATGTTAAAATAAGTATGATCAAGGCATGTTGCTTCACTTTTTCATTGTGTATGTGCTGTATCCCCTTTCTCCAAGCATGCTTTCCCCTTTTACTAGTCTCTTTAGGCTCATTTAAGGGTGGGTATTTTCTCATGGTAAGAGGAGAATCTCTGGTAGCCTAAAGAGAGGGAGAAAAGTTTTCTTTGGTTGATTAAGAAGGTCCTTTCGACCACTGTTTTGTTGGTTTCTATTTTGGGTTATTTTTATCAAAAAGGAGGAGTATGTTCCTCTTGTGCATGCCATCTTTTGTACCCCATGAGTAACCCCCCTTCTCCTCCTTTCTCATGGTGTTTCTAAGGCTACAAAATGGGTCGCATGGATTCTTCCATGTGAAGGTTTCTTTTGGTAATACATGCTAGCACTCTCTAGTATATTTGTATGGTTATGCATGCTAGGTTACCCCCTTGTGGAATGCATCTTCCGTTATTGTTTTCGGGTGGTTTAACATGACTTTTGCCCCACCCCTACTGCTGTTTTTGGTTATACAAGATTACCTCACTTGGTTTAGACATGGATTCTAGGTGCATGTTTGTGCATTTGCTTATTAGGAATGCCTTGAGATGTTTCAAGTGTTTTATCATGTGTGCTGATCTTGCATGATCATAGATCATTTCTTTTTTTGGTCCTTGAACACAATAAGCACATGCATGCACCTCTCAACAAAAGATAGGCCTCAAGTGGAGCATCTTTTTTATTGAATGCCTCATTTTATTGTTCAAGTTGATTGCTGTTCCCTTAGGTTACAAGTGACCTGAACAGAGGTGCCTGGCCTCTGTTCCTTTGCTGGACTTTATCCAAGAGAAGGAAGAGGGAAACCCCCCTCCCATCCCTCATAGTTTGGTTTGAAGAACCCAAAAGAAGAAGCAAGATGGCTCTCCACTGCCCATCGTGGGCCCACACAGGGGCCCACCCAATCATGGAGCACCTTAAGGGGCCCAGGAATCCAAGCCCAATGTAAAAATCCGAAAAAACCAAGTTTTTAGGTTGATCCGACAACTCAGGTCGGATCAACCGGGCATTGTTTGTAACCGTCCAAAGATGCCGGATACACTGACCCTTATGTGTAACCAGTATCTCAGGCCGGCTACACAGCCAGATTGTCTTTTATGCTATTTCATGATCTAGTACTGTTTTCTTGATTTGTTTGATCAATCCGAATGAACCAGAAGGGTTTCCGGGTCAACCGGAGACCCAAGACGGGTCATGGACCAACCGGGTCCAATTTGATTCCAGTGGGCCTTCCAACGGGGCCCACTAAGCCCGACAAACTTATTTTTGTTAAATCAAGATAATCAAATTGATTGAGTGGGCCAAACCCATTGAGGCCCACCAAAGCCCACTTGGGAAGCATGATGCTTAGATTTAGGCATGGTTTGGCCGAGAACAAGGGCAAGGCCTGTCGGGCCCATTAAGCCCATTGAACCCAACCAAGGTTAGGGTTTCCAAACCCTAACTCAAGAAGCCTTGGGCATTCAAGCCCAAGCCCAGGTAAAGGGCCCCAAGCCCAAAAGCTTGGCCCATTTTGGCATAGTTAATCAAGATAATCTCAAAATCACTTGGCAACCAACTGTGTGGCCCATAAAGCAATCCCGGCCCACTTTGGCATGAAAATCCACTTAAATAACCAAACTTGAATTTCAAAATAAAATCAATTCATTGAACCAAAGCCCAAAGGGCCTCTCAAGCTAGACTGAGGCCCACCAGGGGACACATGGGCTTAACCAAGCCCGCCAAGGGATCCGCAGGCCTTCCAATGGGGCCTGCCCGATCAGACTCAGATCATTTTAACCAAAGAAGATAAAATCAAGTAAAGGGATCCGCACCACTTTGGCGGTCCCGCCAGACTTAACCAAATTGAATGCTGGAATAGGAATCGGGTGAGTGAGAGACCAAAGTTGACTCAAACCAGGAACCTATGGGACCCGTCATTCAAAGGGGCGGACCGGGGTGTCTACGGACTTCCCCGGACCGTAACTGAGAACTTGCTTAGAATCTCAAACCGCAGACCAAGCCCTAAAAGACAAAAATAGGCACCCAGGTATCTGCCTGCACCCCATCAGGCAGTGGCGACTCCAAACAAATCTCGAGGCACGCATCATTTTTGCATGCGCCTCGTCATGCGACCAAAATCAGGTGCGCACACAGTTACTAACCCTGAATATACGTTTCCTCATCCACCAGAAGGTAAGTGATTTAATTTAGCTTTTAATGTTAAAAAAACAAATAAATGATTTTTGATGAATTGTTATTAATTTATTAGGTAAGTATTATGTGGTCGACTCTGGTTATTGTAACATGCAAGGTTATTTGACACCATTTCCTGGAGAGCGATATCACCTTCAAGAGTATAGAGAAAATAATCTTCAACCATCAAAAGCAAGAGAGTTATTTAATCAAAGGCATTCATCTTTGCGTAATGTCATAGAACGTTGTTTTGGAGTTTTGAAAAAACGTTTTCCTATATTAAAGATGATGCCTCCGTACTCACTTAAGAAGCAACAACGTATTGTTATTGCTTGTTGTACATTACATAATTTTATCAAAATGCAAGCACATGAAGATAATTTATTCACAGAATTTGAAGATGAGGAAATGGTGGTCGAAGATGAGCTAGCAGGTTCAAGTTCAGAACAACCCATAGAGATTGATGTGACAGCTAGATCTCGACGAGAGAAGTCAGAATTAAGAGACTCAATTGCACGTAGACTAGCCAATGCATATGGATTAGCACAATGGTGATATTAGATACTAGTTTAGTTATTTGAATGTTTGCAAATGAATTTTATGAATCTTTTATAATATTGGACTTATATTTTTGGGTATATTTCTAAGTATAATACATCAATTGTGTACAATACTGTTATGGAAGCAAAAAGCAATTTCTATGGTACTGCAATTACCAAACATGTTTTTTTGCTTCTTAGAAGCAAAGCAAAAGTTTACCAAACGCATTTGCTTCAAGAAAAGATCTTTCGAAAAGTATAAAATTGCTTTTTTGCTTTCTTGCTTTTAGAAGCAAAAAAGTAAAAGCGTTACCAAACGTAGCCTAAAAGTGGTTTTTTACCGCCTCTACCTTCCAATATGACTGTTATTTTGCAGTTAAAAGGGTAGAAAAGGTCTTTTAATAATCAATTACAACCATAGCTCTCAAATATGCTGTTATATAGTTGTTGGGGGGGGGGGGGGGGGGAGGGTAAAATGAGCACAAAAGTGGCTCAAAACAACCTTTTTGGAGGGAAGAGAGAGAGCTCTGGTGGGCCGGCACGCCCCCCTGTGTGCCGTGGCCCGCCGAGCCGCTTGCCCTGGTGGGCCGTGTCCGTAGGACCCCGGGCCCGGCACGACACGCCTGGGCCGGCCCGATAAGCAACCCTAGGAAGATAGTACAAAAGGTTGCATCAAGCTAGTATGCAATGATGAATATGCTGATACATTTGATAAAAAACAAGTATTAAGCTGATGAACAATGGGTATATGCGGATAAAAAGATCGTGTAAGAAAAATGTTGCATTAATATAGATTGACCCCATTTTTTTGGACACGTGTTAGGCTCTTACTAGTATAACACGCCCGGCATCGAGAATGTGTAACAGAAGAAACGAGCTCTTCTTTAGGAAACCAGGTGGCCGATTCTTTGGAAAACCATGCAATTGATCATTTTGAGTGGACATGGTTTACTTCTCCTCCTACTTTTTTGCCTCTTTTGTTATACATGATCTCATAGGCCGTGTACATGCACCTCCTGCCCTTCAAATTAGCCACCATTTATTTTATTTTTATTTCTTTCTCCCTTTCGATTGGAACAGCTGCAATGTTTTTTGGGGTGGGGGCGCTAATTCCAGGTGGTTTTTTTGGGAAAAAGGTAAATGGGGGGGGGGGGGGGGGGGGGTTTGGGAGAAAGTGGGAGCTAATGCCAGGGGGTTTTTTGGGAAAAAAGGTAAATGGGGGGTCTGGGAGGAAGGAGCGGCTAATGCTAGGGGGTTTTTTTTGGAAAAAAATGTAAATCGGGGTCGGGGGCCTAATGCCAGGGGATTTTTTTGGCAAAAAAGGTAATTGCGCAGGGGGGATTTGAATTC
Source organism: Buxus sempervirens (assembly GCA_947561395.2). NCBI lineage: Eukaryota > Viridiplantae > Streptophyta > Magnoliopsida > Buxales > Buxaceae > Buxus > Buxus sempervirens. The sequence goes on from OX387188.1 coordinate 27,205,613, forward strand.
AAAAAAATTATATGAGTTTTAGCAGCGGGCATGACCGCCGTTATGTCCGCTGCTGAAAGATTCAGCGACGGGTCCATCCTCGGCGGACAAGTGTCATCATGGGTAGGCATTAGAAGCGGGCTTCTTGGATTTAGCGGCGGTCTTAGCCCACCGCTAAAAGAGACCTTTTTTGTAGTGTGTGTAACAGAAGAAACGATCTCTTCTTTAGGAAACCAGATGGCCGATTCTTTGGAAAACCATGCAATTGATCATTTTGAGTGGACATGGTTTACTTATCCTCCCACTTTTTTTGCCTCTTTTGTTATACATGATCTCTAGGCCGTGTACATGAAAGACATTACACATAATTAATCTATTTGCTTTTTCCGTTTTCCATAAAAAAAAATTTTTTTTATATGAAAAAATGTAGTGTTATTGGATCGAGCCTGGTTTCTATATCACGAAGCTTAAGATTGGCTTATAATTTAACTAGGCCCGATTCTATTGAAGAGTCTAAAGATACAAGCCAATGTATCTAGCACAAAATTTTATGTACCCTTCACTGTGGCTTTCTGTATAAAATCAACTATGGAGGCATTGGGATGAAATCTTTTGCAATTATTACACTACATTTTTTTTCCTGCTGTGGGCATGAGCATTTCATGGCTAGTATTTTTTTCATGGTTTTTAATGTTTTATATGGGGCCCACTTGAATATATAGTAATTGTGAGGATGCTCTACCTGACAACATCTCTCCTTCTCTCTTTAAGTGAAATTAAAAGTTAATTTTAATATTTTACAAATTCATTATCCACTTCTATTATAAAGTTGACATTTGATGCAAAAAATGCTCTGCACATTTTATTAAATTAACTCCTTAACTCATCTGTTAATACCATGTGTATCAATAACTAACTGCTGAATATTTTAATATCCAAAATGCCCTCATTTCTGTTTCAAATTTGCTACAACACATAGTTCATGCATTCTCATAGAATAACTACATATTAGACCCACGCCTGAACTACTAAAATATCATTGTCACTTGCTTTTCATGCTCAACTTGTTTGTGGAATTGTCTATGTGATGGCCCACTTAGAAAAACCATCCCCCCGAAACAACTATTTTCCACACCCTTATTTGGCTCATTGATTCAACACTTATCAGCTTAAAATTTCGTGGTGAGGACGCAAGGTAGGGCTAACTAGTGGGTTATTCAAAGTCCAAGTCATCAGTTGGAAGACCGCAAGTCTTTCCAGCTTGATGTGATCCGGTTGAGGAAGTCGACCCGGTTCAATGAGGTTCCATGACTCCATCCACTTGGATAGCAGATCAAGCGGACCATTTCACATCAGGCACAATTAACCCAAATCAAATAAAGGAAGATAAGTGAAATTTACCCCCTTGAGGTTTGAGACAATCCAACCATCTCCCCTGAGGTATTTGAAATATCATTTTACCACGTTGAGATTTGTTGTGTTATTACATTCTCCTCCTTTAAAGATTTGACCATTATAATTTTAACAATATTGATGAGGTAGCAAGAGGTAAAATATATATTAACAATTTTGTCTATTTGTGATAATTATTTAAAATAATACCAATGTTACCTTTTATTGGGCCGGTTCAATGTTTACAACACTCGCTAAAATGAGGAAAAAAAAAAAAAAAACTAGATCCAATTCACATAAGGGCATTATTCGTACTCAAGGTGTAGATTAAAGCTTTTTACTTTAAAATTTAAATAAGAAGAGGAAATTTCTTAATTAACATTTTTTTTCAGTTATGATCGATTTCAACGGTACTGAAACCTCTAAAAAGGAGCATTTGTTACATATCGAAAACCTTAAGGGTAAACACGCATTTTAGAAACCTTAGGTTATGGAACTGGGATTGTTGGAAATCTAAAGGGGTATATACTGTAAATATCTTTGAAGGAGAAAAAAAAAAGTAACATGGAATTTTTCGGTTCAAAGTGGCTTATACTGATTTTGGACCGGTTTGAATCAATTCAAACCTGTAAATTTAGAATCTCAGAGACCTAATTAATGACTTCTCCCTCCTGTTGGATTAAAAAATCTAATCCCGGCCATTTATTTTACTCCCAATTAATTCCCAGATGACTCTTGACTTCAAGTAGAAGTGCAGAAATAAATAGCGGTGAAGGAGTAGTACCCCTCTCATCAACTACACAAAGTTAAACATGGCTAACAAGGCTTCTGTTTTCCTTTGTATCATCTTCATGGTTGCCATTCTTTCAGTTCCATCTGAAGGGACAGGACGGCGACTCGCTGGAGCTGCTCCCACAACATGTGAGTGATCAGTAGCATGATTCTCATGTCATGCTTGCTTCATGATAGTTTTATAAAATTTCCACATCATCTTTCTTTAAATTAATGTTTGTGTGCAGCTAACAACAAAACTTCTTGGCTGTTAAGTTGATCATTCTGAGATTATTTTTGTTCGTTTCTTATGAATTTGACAAGCAAGACACGTTCTTTTTGTACCTTTTTATTATGTTAATCGACTGGTGTCTCTGAACTTTTCTGTAGATCATGGTAGACAGCTCATCCCCGGCCCTGTTCCCTCTCCTGTACCAACACCGGGATCAGGTTCTGGTCCTGGTGACGAGAATGCTTTTAAGGTTCCCTCTCCTGTTTTTAGGTCTGTCAATGGGAGTGTTGTATGTGCGAGCAAATCGGACAAAAAATGTCTGCAGCGCCAAGGTTTTCCGTGAAGATGAATTGCAGGAAAGGATATTAATTGGGGAGCGGCCTCTATCTCAAGTTTAATTACCAAACCATCAAGGATGTTTTTATGATACCGTGTAGCAGAAATTAAATATATATTGGTTCCCACCACCAATAAATAAATGAATAAAGAAGCAAATAAATAAATATGTATTGAAGGTTAATGTTAAATTACTGCTTGCTAGCTTGATGGGAAATTTAAATTACAGCTTCAAATGGTGCTTGATGTTCATCTAACTTGTTTGAACGTTCTCAAGGATTAGGCAATAGCCGGAATGGAATGAAAACCGATCCTGCGATCAAAATGAAAATTTTTAGAAAAGCTTAAGCAGTGGTCCAACCAAATTCGCGCATTTCGTGAGACCAGATTTATCAATGCGTATATTTGCAAATATTTATTGGTATATAGATAAATATTTAAACAGAAACATGGAAGAAATATTGTTAAGAATATAAAATTATTCAGAAAACGAAACTATTATAGGGTTTGATATATATATATATATATATATATATATATATATCTTTACATGGCATAAATGCAAGGTTGAAGAAAGAATAACTTTATACTGTTGTAAATGCAAGTTATCAAAACCAAATGTCAAATGAGCTTATTCGATACATATTATCCACGTGTTCATTAGGAAGACTACCTGGCAAGCTTCTTATTGTAGAACCAACAACAGTTATCTCTATACCTCAAATGGTATGCCTTACAATCCTTATAATAAGATACTTAATGTGATTAACATTACAATACTCTAGAACAATCATTTACAGGATTTGATGATTTCTAAGAACGGATTCATCCTTTTAACTAAAAAAAATAACAAATCTAGTGATAAGCATTTGCAATTTGGAATTCTTCACAAGGACAGTTTCCTCATGAGTGTTTTCTAAAATATCCCAAATTTCTTTGCTAACCTAATACATGGACACGCTCTTGAACTCATCAACAGATATTGCACTAAAGAGTGCATTGACACCTTTACTATTGTGGTTAACTTCAATCAATTCTTCTTTGGTCCATTGAGTTGGGTCTTTGGGTTTAATTTCACCATCTACAGTAACAATGGGTGGAGTCTAGCTTCTCTCAACACTTCCCCATACATTTTCATCAATAGCCTTAAGATAGGCTCTCATACGGACTTTCCAGCAGGCATAATTACTGCCATCAAAGAAGGGTGGGGTAGTGGAAGACTTGTTTATTACTAACAGAGTCAAAGATCTGGTTAACCACTCTGATACCAAATGAAAAATACGGGTTTAGACTCTTTTACACCTAGAGGGGGTGAATAGGTGTAAACAATCGTGGAATAAAAATTTGTACTAATTAAAGACAAGTCCTTAATTAATAGGCATGTACAAGTCTTAGAAAAATTGCAAATATTTCAATAGCCAATGCCACATAAAAAGTAAATAAATCAACACAGGCAATTTTGGTGACGAAAGGAAAACTCTATGAGAACTCTCAAAGACAAAATTTCACAAGAAGAAGACGACTTACAAACCGTGGTTCAGACAACCCAATACTGACTTTGACTCACAACACAAGTATCTGAAGAACTCTCCAGACTTGTACCCTTACAATGATTCAGAACTCTAAATATTTTCTTTGTGAAGCGCCAAACGAACTCCCTCAGCAACCGTAGGAACTTCCACGATCAAACTCTTTAACTCGGAACTCCAAGGTAAGAGAAGAAGTAAGAAAGAAGGATCGATGGCTCAAAAGAAGGAAAGTAAGAAAGAAGTTTTTCTTTCTCACACACAATGATCTAGGGTTCCAAAAACAACTTAAAAGGTATTTAGGAATGAACCCTAGAGGCTTATATATATGTTATCTAGAAGTTTAGGAGAAGTTGGATTTGGATTAGGAATTTTCGGAAATTTTAAAACTGATTTCACGTATTGAACGTTTAAGCGCTCTCTAATGCGGCTCTCACGTTCAACGCGCAAAACAGCTTAATTTGTTCTGGTCCGAACGCGGGTTAATGCCAGGTTCAAAATACACGCTCGTTTGAACGTCGGCACTAAAGTTCTTGAATGCTACTCTCGAGTTTTGCAGAAATCAACACAGAGACCGTTTCATTCGAATGCCACTTCAAACTCTCTCCCACGCTAGGCTTGAGTTTGTCTGCAACTCACTAAATAATGTCACGCTCGAATGCCACCTCAAACCTTTTCTAACGCCAAGTATAAAAACTTCAATTTAACCCCAATTTTGATGCCGTTTGAACCATGATTTCTAGAACTCAACCTAATCAACTTAAACACCTTTAAACACACTTTTTGACACGAAATCAAGCCAACTTGAAATACTAAACCTATCACTATGTATCATCTTCATAGTTTCCATTCTCTCAATTCCTTTTGAAGCCACAGGATGGCGACTCGCTGGAGCTGCTCCCACAACATGTGAGTGAATAGTTTGATTCTCATGTCATGCTGCTTCATGATAGTTTTATAAAATGTCCACATCATCTTTCTGTAAATTAATGTGTAGTTAACAACAAAACTTCTTGGCTGTTAAGTTGATCATTCTGGGATTATTTTGTTCGTTTTGTCATATTTTGACAAGCAAGACATTTTCTTTTTGTAGCTTTTTATTATGTTATTCGACTGGTATCTCTGAACTTTTCTGTAGATTATGGTAGAAACCTCAACGGCGGCGATCGCGCAGTGAACCCACCAAGAAGTGGATCACCTAATGGTCCTCCCTCTACTATTTTTAGCTCTGTCAATGATAGTGTTGTTGCATGTGTGAGCAAATCGGACAAAAAAATGCCTGCAACGCCGAGGTTTGCCATGACGATGAATTATACGAAAGGAGATTAATTGTGGATGTTTCTATGATACGATGTAGTATAAATTAATTATATATTGGTTTCCATACCAACAAATAAATGAATAGGGAAGCAAATAAAAAAATATTTATTGAAGACTTAACGTAGTACTATAAATGCAAGGTCTCAAAGCCAAATGTAAGATGAGCTTATTCCATCCCTATGACCCACATGTGAATTAGGAAGACCATATAAAACAATAAATGTCAAGGCAAGCTCATCCCCGGGAGTTGAACACAAGACGTCCAGGCTCAGATATCATGTTAAATGACCATTGCATCTAAAAGCATAAGCTAATAGGTGAATCTGTAACTATGTATATAAGAGGGCCCAAATATGATACTTTAACACTCCTTTCCTACACAAGACGTTGATAGGACGGCAATCAATGCTACACATTTTTTTTCTAACATTCAGTTTGAGGGTTTTTTTTGTAGGTGTTAAGTTAACGTCACTTCCAAAATAAAATAAAAAATTAAAGGACGCACTCTCTTTCCTTCTCTCTCTAAGTGAAATTAAAAATTAATTTTAATATTTTACAAATTCATTATACACTACTATTATAAAGCTGACATTTGATGCAAAAAATGCCCTCCATGTTTTATTAAATTAAATCCTTAACTCATCAGTTAATGCCATGTGTATCAATAACTAATTGCTTAACATTTTAATATCTAAAATGCCCTCAATTCTCTTTGGAATTTGCTACGCACGTAGCTCATGCTTTCTCCTAGAATAACTACATATTAGATCCGTGCCTAAACTACTAAAATATGGTTTTCATCTGCTTTGGATTCATGCGCAACTTACTTGTGGAATTGTCTATGTGATGGCCTACTTAGAAAAACCACCCCCCGAAACAACTATTTTCCACACCCGCCTTATTTGACTCATTGATTCAACACTTCTCAGCTTAACATTTTGTGGTGAGGAGGCAACTAGGTAGGGCTAACTAGTAAGTTATTCAAAGTCCAAGTCATCAGTTAGGAAGATCGCAAGTCTTTCCGGCTTGATGTGATCTGGTTGAGGAAGTCGGCCCGTTTCAATGAGGCAACCAGGTAGGGCTAACTAGTAAGTTATTCAAAGTCCAAGTCAAGTTGGAAGATCGCAAGTCTTTCCGGCTTGATGTGATCCGGTTGAGGAAGAAGGCCCAGTTCAATGAAGATAAGTACAATTTACCCCCTTGAGGTTTTAGACAATCCAACTGTCTCCCCTGAGGTATTTGAAATATCATTTTACTATACTGAGATTTGTTGTGTTATTACATTCTCCCCCTTTAAAGAGTTGACCATTAAAATTTTAATAATATCGATGAGGTAGCAAGAGATAAAACATATATTGACAATTTTGCTTATTTGTGCTAATTATTTAAAATTATCACAAAGGACATTTTTGGTACTCAAGGTGTAGATTAAAGCTTTTTACTTTAAAATGTGAATAAAAAGAGGAAATTTCTTAATTAAAAGTTTTTTCAGTTATGATTGATTTCAACAGTACTAAAACCTCTAAAAAGGGGCATTTGTTACATATCGAAAACCTTAAGGGGTAAACAGGCATTTTAGAAACCTCGGGGTCATGGAACTAGGATTGTTGGAAATCTAAAAGGGTATATACTGTAAATATCTTTGAAGAAAAAAAAATAACATGGAAGTTTTTTGGTTCAACGTGGCTTATACTGATTTTGGGCCGGTTTGAATCAATTCAAACCTGTAAATGCAGAATCTCAGAGACTAATTAAGTTAATGACTTCTCCGTCCTATTGGATTGGAAAAGTCACTCTCGGTCATTTATTTCCAAATTCCCAATTTCTCACGGCTATTAACGTCAAGTGGAAGTGCAGAAATAAATAGCAGTGAAGGGGTAGTACCCCTCTCATAACTACACAAAGTTAAACATGGCTAACAAGGCTTCTGTTTTCCTTTGTATCATCTTCTTGGTTGCCATTCTTTCAGTTCCGTCTGAAGGGACAGGACGGCGACTTGCTGGAGCTGCTCCCACAACATGTGAGTGATCAGTAGCATGATTCTCATGTCATGCTTGCTTCATGATAGTTTTATAAAATGTCCACATCATCTTTCTGTAAATTAATGTTTGTGTGTAGCTAACAACAGAACTTCTTGGCTGTTAAGTTGATCATTCTGAGATTATTTTTGTTCGTTTCTTATGAATTTGACAAGCAAGACACGTTCTTTTTGTACCTTTCTATTATGTTAATTGACTGATGTCTCTGAACTTTTCTGTAGATTATGGTAACGTGCCCTATTATCCTGTATCAACACCGGGATCAGGTCCTGGTCCTGGTGTCAAGAACGCTCCTGTTTTTAGGTCTGTCAATGGGAGTGTTGTATGTGCGAGCAAATCGGACAAAAAATGTCTGCAGCGCCAAGGTTTTCCGTGAAGATGAATTGCAGGAAAGGATATTAATTGGGGAGCGGCCTCTATCTCAAGTTTAATTACCAAACCATCAAGGATGTTTTTATGATACCGTGTAGCAGAAATTAAATATATATTGGTTCCCACCACCAATAAATAAATGAATAAAGAAGCAAATAAATAAATGTGTATTGAAGGTTAATGTTAAATTACTGCTTGCTAGCTTGATGGGAAATTTAAATTACAGCTTCAAATGGTGCTTGATGTTCATCTAACTTGTTTGAACGTTCTCAAGGATTAGGCAATAGCCGGAATGGAATGAAAACCGATCCTGCGATCAAAATGAAAATTTTTAGAAAAGCTTAAGCAGTGGTCCAACCAAATTCGCGCATTTCGTGAGACCAGATTTATCAATGCGTATATTTGCAAATATTTATTGGTATATAGATAAATATTTAAACAGAAACATGGAAGAAATATTGTTAAGAATATAAAATTATTCAGAAAACGAAACTATTATAGGGTTTGATATATATATATATATATATATATATATATATATATATATATATATATATATATATATATCTTTACATGGCATAAATGCAAGGTTGAAGAAAGAATAACTTTATACTGTTGTAAATGCAAGTTATCAAAACCAAATGTCAAATGAGCTTATTCGATACATATTATCCACGTGTTCATTAGGAAGACTACCTGGCAAGCTTCTTATTGTAGAACCAACAACAGTTATCTCTATACCTCAAATGGTATGCCTTACAATCCTTATAATAAGATACTTAATGTGATTAACATTACAATACTCTAGAACAATCATTTACAGGATTTAATGATTTCTAAGAACGGATTCATCCTTTTAACTATCCGGCACAGTCCTTTGATTTGGTAATAAATAAAAAAAACGAAATTACAATAGGGTTTGATATATAATACGGCCATACAAAAGTATTTCAAAGTAATATATATATAAAACTTTGAAATACTTTCATATAGCCATAGAACTTTAAAACAAAATGTAATATCCTTAACCATTATGTGGTATCTTTATACCCATATAACATATCATAATCGCATAAATTATGGCAGTTATACTCTGTAGTTGAATATCTACTTCCATATGTCATAAGAAATCAATCTTTCTTGCATAAGTCTTTACATGGCATAAACGTTATGATTGACTGGAAACTCCCACTCTTCATCTACTATTTTATTTTTTGAATTTATATGTATACGTTGAGCTAAATAAAGAAAGAATAACTTTATAGTATTATAAATGCAAGGTCTCAAAGCCAAATGTAAGATGAGCTTATTCCATCCCTATGACCCACATGTGAATTAGGAAGACCATATAAAACAATAAATGTCAAGGCAAAACTCACCCCTGGGAGTTGAACACAAGACCTCTAGGCCAAACGACCATTGCACCTAAAAGCATAAGCTAATAGGTGAATTCGCAACTATGTATATAAGAGAGTGCAAATATGATACTTCAACACTCCTCTCCTACACAAGACGTTGGTAAGATGGTGATCAATGCTACACATTTCTTTCTAACATCCAGTCTGAGGGTTTTCTGTCAGTGCTAAAGTTAACGTCACTTCCAAAATTAAAAAAAAAATTTAAAAATTAAAGGACACACTCTCTTTCCCTCTCTCTCTAAGTGAAATTAAAAATTAATTTTAATATTTTACAAATTCATTATCGAGCACTACTATTATAAAGCTGACATTTGATGCTAAAAATGCCCTCCACGTTTTATTAAATTAATTCCTTAACTCATATATTAATGCCATATGTAACAATAACTAGTTGCCTTTTTAATATCCAAATTGCTCTCAATTCTTTGTCGAATTTGAAATTGCTCTCAATTCTTTGTCGAATTTGTTACGCAAATAGCTCATGCATTTTCCTAGAATAACTACATATAGACCCATGCTTGAACTACTAAAATATGGGTTTCATCTGCTTTGGATTCATGTGCAACTTGCTTGTGGAATCGTCTATGTGATGGCCCATTTAGAAAAACCATCCCCCGAAACAACAATTTTCCACACCCACATTATCTGCCAATGGGAGTGTTGTATGTGGGAGCAAATCGGACAAAAAATGTCTGCAGCGCCAAGGTTTTCCGTGACGATGAATTGCAGGAAAGGATATTAATTGGGGACCGGCCTCTATCACAAGTTTAATTACCAAACCATCAAAAAATATATATTGGCCTTTCACACAAAAAAATAAAATAATAATTACCAAACTATCAAGGATGTTTTATGATACCGTGTAGCAGAAATTAAATATATATTGGTTTCCATCACCAATAAATAAGTGAATAAAGAAGCCAATAAATAAATGTACTTTAAACTGTTTCCACACTCACTCCACAAAGTTCTTGACTGAGCTTAGAGCCGCTAAAGTGACGAATATTTCAATGAGAATAAGATTTCTCCACCGCTCCTCCGGTCAAGATTTTTCATCACCACGTAACGAGAACACCTTTTTTGGGCTAGCTGGGATAATGAGATTATGAAAACTTTCCGAAAGGTCCTCCATGGGCAAGGAAACGATCAAAGATCAGATAAACACCAAAACCTCAAACACCACCAAGGAAAGAAACATTTAAACGAGAGAGATTTGAACGAGAGATACCAGCAGGTGTGCCGTGCCGGGCCAAGGGTATTAAACCCCTTTTTTTTTCCAAAAAAAAAAACCCATAAAATCACAAAAAATTCTGAAAAATACTTTTATTATTCACAAAATTGTCTTACATATATTGTGATAGATTTTGCTCAAAAATTCATTAATTCTCACAAGTACAATTATAACTTTGCAAAAATTATATAATTACTTGAACAAATAATACTGCATCATTATAGTATAAGAACATCCCAACTAGGTTGGCATCCACTCATCTATCTTTCATTTGCAGTTTAAAAGAAAAAAAAAAAGCGAGAGTACAATTCCTATACTTTGATTACAAAAATTATAACAAAACTTAGACTAATCTGGATGACTAAATTCATCAATATTCAAATCATCGAAGTCTCCAGCAAATTGATCATCCTCATATTCCTGATCTCTCAGTTCCGCCCTTAACCAATCTGTAAGATTGACACATACTTACACTATCTCCGGCGTTAATCTGCTCCTGTAGTCGTCCATGGTTCATCCACCTACGCTAAAAGCTGATTCCGATGCAACAGAGGACACAGGAACCATTAGTAGATCATGTGCCATGGCAGCAAGCACAAGATAACTAACTTGATTTTGCTTCCACCATGTCAAAATGTTAAAAGAATTATGTTCTTCCATAGTATTGAAATTTATTGAAGGGCTTTCTAAATAAATCCTTAATTCAGATGATCCTCCACTACTAAATGCTAGTTGTTTTCCCTTTCTTCTCCCACTTAAAAAATTCCAAGAGGAATTATCTGGTAGTGCTTGTTGGGTTTGCGCATGACCTTGTATGCTACTACTAGTATCATATTCACAAAAAAGTCTTTCTAATAGGGTTCTTATTTTACGTATATCTATTTGAAAAGTAGAATTCATATTCTCATTTATTCCATCTATTAAGTATTCCACTCCTAATTTAATCTTAGGGTCCATTGTAGTAGCTAAATAATATAAATTAGGCATATCTTGCCAATATTTTATAATTTTAGCTTCCATTGCAGGGCAAATTTCCTTAGCAATGGGCATATTTCTATATTGTTGAAAGCAAATACTTATTTGATATAAACAAGTTAAAATACTTGGGGATGTTGGGTAATAAACCGCTGATAAATATCTTGTTGCATCATAAAAAACTTTTAAAAATCTCTTAAAATTTCTGCTATTTGCTAATCAAGTTTTTCTAATTCACTTTCAGGCACTTTAGTTTTATAAAATATCGTAAGTTATTGTTTTAATGCTAGTGCAGCTTCTAGCATTAAATATGTTGAGTTCCACCTATATTCAACATCTAGGGTGATTTTTTTAGGTTGATTTCCTAAATTTTTACAATAATATTTAAATTCTCTAGTGGTTGTGCTAGATAGTTTTAAATATCTTACTACATCTCTAATATTTGTTAAATGATGTTGGACAATTTTTAATCCATCTTGCACAACTAAATTTATGATGTGACAAGCACACCTAACATGAAATAAACTTCCATCTATATTTAAGCTTAAATGTTGTTTTAATATATCTACTGCAAAATTATTAGCACTTGCATTATCAAGTGCTAGAGCCATTATTTTATTTTGTATTTGATATTTTCTTATATTTTTTGCTATAGTATTTGCTATATTTCGTCCAGAATGGCTAGAATCTAGTGGTTCAAAAGTAATTATTCTTTTTTCTATAATCCAATTTTGATCAATATAATGTGCAGTTATAGCTAAATAACTTATTTGTTGTCTATTTGTCCAAATATCTGAAGTTAAAGCTATCTTAAAGGTATTGTTTGAAAAAGTTTCTATTAATGCAATTTTCATTTTTCTGTATAATTTTATAGCATCCTTTCTTAAAGTGTGACATGAGAAAGATTTAAATTGTAGTGCTAGATATTTAGTTATTAAATGGTTAAATCTTTTAGATTCTATTAATCTAACCATAAATCTTTCTAGATTATTCCAATTCATATTAAAGGCATGAATTGGTGTAAATCTACAAGTTTCGGAGAGTAAAACAGGGATTTCAAGTCCCTAAGAGAGAGGTAATATGCGTAAATAAGACTCAGAAATCGAGTCTTTTCACAAATGCAAGAAACGAGCAAAACCACATACACAGTGCGATTTGAGCTAAACCGTCCTTCTATATATAGTTTTGATGCAAAAACACCCCAACCGCAGATATAGAACGGTCCAAATTCAGTTACGCTCCTAATGATTGCTATCGACGTGGTCTAACTGCCTAAGCTTCTAGAAGCCACGTGGCAGCTCACGCAAGAAGCATGAACTTCAACCGTGCTATGTGCACGCTTGCAACCGTATACACAGGGCGGTTGCGACTAAATTCAGAAAAACCACATATACAGTGCGGTTAGCACCTTTTTTTGAGAATTTTTGAGTTTTTGACACATGTCAAAGCTCAAATAAAACATTTTAAATTCATTTTGATTGTTCTCTCACATTGAGGTGCAATTTGAGGTGTCTACAACTGCCCCCTCTTCGCTGGAATTGGAACCAATTATTAGCGGAGAGCAAAAAGACCTGCAAATTGCGCTTCCCAAGATTATGTCCAATTAATCGTGACTTGCAAGAATTTCAAAGTATGATTTTTGGAAAAAGAATTTGTTTAGAGGATCTGCTGAAAAGTCCCTAACTTTAAAGGGCAAATCCTCTTCTCGCGTCTCACAGAGCACTCGTGGCTATGAAGTGAGATTTGAGCAAATTTTTAAAACAAAAATTGGTAGGATGGTGGTTCTTGCAATTCGTGATCAACTTGAAGACAAATCTCTTGAAAGAGAATAGAAAAATATTTTGAAAATTCATTTTTTTGATGTTAACCGTACTGTGCATACGGTTTTTGAAATTTTGGTTTCCGCTCTGTTTGTATAGTTTTCTAGGTTGCATATAACCGCGACCGTGACCGCGACAGTCTTCACTCTGTTCGCAAAAACCCTTGACTTCCAGAGCTTGCCTTCTCCTTTGTGACCGCATCTCCTCTCCGGCCTTCGATTCTCATCTCTGGTGACATCACCTGTAACACCCCATACCCGGGTCAATGCAAACCGGCACCCAACCCGAACCCGGTTCGCTACTGTAACAACCCAAGTCCGGTTCAACAACCAAACTCGAGGTGTTACCACGAAGCTGGGGTCAGATACAAGCTAAAATTCACAATAATTTTAAATCTAATTAATTATATTAGAGTTATGGTGGAAAATAAAACAATTCTTATTTCAATTAAGTTTGCAATAACATTTGTCTATTAACATATGCACAATATTGTCAATTATAATTCTATCCGTCAAATAAACCCCATCTTCGCGATCTCTCTGTGAGATATGGAAAAAATAAATCTAATGACTTTCTCTAATCATCATGCGGGATCAATTAAAACACAGAGTCGCCACCATTCAATTTAGGTGTGAATGGACACCAAAATATCAAATAATCACAAAAAGGCAATTTTAGGGTAAAAATAACCCTCTTAAAACAAACAACCAGATATGGGTAAGGGGATTAGGTTATGAACAGGGGAAGGTTTTAGGCACCCCTATTCATCCACACAAGGTGGTTGCCAGGTATTTGTTCATGTTAAAAATAAAGGAAAAAGGCTTGCTATAAAAATCACGAAAAATCACAAAAAGACAAACATGTATGGTTTTTTCATATGAACAGTCTGATTGATCCAGAACTTTCAAATATGATCATACCATTCCTAGGGTTTCATGATCAACATAAAATTGAGATAAAATCCAATAAAACCAATCTAAAGTGAAAAATCCAAAAATCTGGCTTCAAGTCAAATTCTAGAAATCCAGAAAAATATGATTTTTATAAAATATTTCAAAATTGAGCTTGAACAGTCCAGGATATAGGTAAAGCCCAAATTTCACATTAAATCAGAAAATCAAAACCAAAAATACCCACGGTGATGAAGAACATCAAAAGGGGAGAACTTAGACCGTAGGGTCTTCTCTCAAAAAGGAAAAACGATTTAAAAACAACATCATGAAACCCTAGAATTTACTTTCAGGCTTCTAGATTCAGATCTACCATATTGATCATGATAAATCCAGGATCTTAGCCTAAAACCACAAAAATCACGAAAACAGTGCTGTAGGTGCAAAAGTGGCAAAAATCCAAATTTTATCAAAAAGTGGGGATCTCATGCTATAAACATCATAGATTCATGTTATTCATTCAGATTCATCATACAACTAATTAAACATGATCAGGATATCAAAAGCAGCCACATCTCACAGATTTGAGCACATGTAAGTCTCCCCTACGGATCCACTTGTTCTCTTTTCCCCTAGCTCTCTCTTCACGTTTTACGGCTAGAGAGACTCTTGAGGTACTTAGAGATAAGTTTGGGTACACAAACACAATCAAAGGCCTTATTCTATAAAAAAAGAAAAAAACAGATATGGGGTTCTATTCTAGGGATCCACCTGTTCCCCTTTCCCCTAGCTCTCTCTTCACGTTTTACGGCTAGAGAGACTCTTGAGGTACTTTGAGGCAAGTTTAGGAATACAGAATAAAAGATGGCCTTATTCTACAGCAATGGAGAAGATCCTATTACTTCTAGAATTGAAGATAGAAAATAAAAGGGATAAAAGTACTTACCTGGATTGAGCAGGCAAGGTAGCAGGGGTTCTTCTCTTCTCTTGGAGTTCCTTGGACTTCAAAATTTCGTGGCCTTTTGCTTGAGGAAAGGCCCTATATTTATAGGCAAGCATAGGGGTAAGGTTGGTCCAAGGTTTGGCAAGATAGAGTTTCAGTTTGAGTTATACACAAGATAATGCCCATCCTTTATCCACAAAGATATTCCGAACGAAATAAAGATATAATTCGCTCATTAAAAGGGATATTGGACTAAAGATAAAGCTCAGAAATCGAGAGAAGAATAAAACTCGCACGAGTCTGATGTGCCCGTAAATGAGTTACGGTCCAATGGTGTCCGTATGTGTATTACGGGCGCTGCGTGCCCGTATATTCAATCCGGGCGTGCTTAGCCCGTAGATGCCATACAGTCCAGGCTTGAATTATTGATTTTCATGCAATTTTGACCTGTTTTAAATTCCAATTAATGTTTTCATTATCTTCTCATTTTGTAGTGCAATTTGGGGTGTCTACACTCTCCAAGCAACCTGAAAAATAGGGGAAAACAGAGTAAGATTTACATCTCAGCAAGTAGTAGGTGCATGCAATTAGAAACAGTCCAATGTAAGCAAATATTCATGAGGTATTCGATTAATCAACGATAAGACGAGAAATCCAAGTTATTCATAGCAATTACAAATAAAGCGATAAAACAAATAATAATGTATAAATACTAGCAATTAGATGTTATCGAGGTAAAACCGACAAAAGCGATAAAACACATGCCATTGCAGGACTCACAAAGATGATAAGTATTTGAGATGACACTCTACTAAATGCTATACCACCGTACGACTTAGGGGCAGTGCTACTTAATGATACTCAAGCCCCATGTAGCACAGCTATAGACAAGAGCCGTAGTCACCGACTTATTGCGCACGAACTCCACAGAGTTGGCATGTACCACCAGCATGCAGCACCAGAATTAATACATGGAGATGGCCGCTTATCCACATGTACAGGGAATCACCAGCGGCCCACTATGGTGTCTCTCCAGACATAGGACCTTCCCAGAGCAAACTAACTTGCAATGGAAGTGCGCTCGCACATAGGAGTAAATCAACCCAAACTAAATACCACTTAGCTAACCAGCCAAAACTATGAATCCATATACAGCTAAGCCCACTGACACAAACCACGATAAAACCACATACGGGAGGACACGCTACTGTAAGAGGCATACACACTTGTACCCGTAAAGGATTACACATCTCTACACAGAGGATTACCCATCTATGTCGTAAAAGATAGTATCAACTCAACCACAGAAGCCGTACCACTCAATCGTAAAAGAAAATCATACCCCATACCAGAATATTCACTTCCAAGTGAAAACCATGATTCAATCCTTAATAATCCAGATAAAGCCTTTTTCAGAATTACATATGCAATTTCCCAATTATATTCAAAGTAAAGCTCATGTATTATATGTTCGATAAAACTCAGAGTTTATGCAATTCCAGTAGTCTTTATTCATATTGAAATCTCAATTAAAGTAAATCAAATCTTACTTAGAATTTTCCTCATTAATCCCTTTATTAGATTCCAATTTCCTATCTTAACACCTAATATAGTTTCTATTTAGGTTTTCTGTATTTTATTTCTCCAGCATATCCTACAGACCTAAAATAAAGTTTAGAAAGTGTTTTTATCCTATAAATTCTAGTAGCATTGTTTATCTCAATATCCATACCATTTGACCATTTTATGGACAACCTTTCATTATAACCTTCAATTTATTGGTTAATCTTTCCAATTTAATTTTATAATTTTTATACATTAATTATGTCCTTATAAAGATGCTAATTTGCTTAACTAATTAGAAAAATTATTGGATATTTATTCGTATTACAAAATCCCCAAAATCTGCAAATTTTGCATAGAGCGCCGACCTCTACAGGGCTAGGTGATCCTGGGCGATCCTAGGCGCTAGTGCAAATTTAAACAGTAAATTTCCAGATTTATAAATTTCGGATTTTTAGGCTTTTGCTATATGTTTCTTTGATCTAAATTAATCTACTAACATTCTAAAACATACCTAAAGCCTTCTAGATTAATTCGTATTAATTAAATACCCTCCTACATTTATTTGCATAATCAAACTAAGTTTTCTCCTTTAATTTGACAAATCCATGAAGAATACCAATCATGAAAATATAAACAATTTGATTCCATGTAAATACTATTCCGACTAATCCATTCAATTACTGTTAAATCACAGAAAACGAAATCATGTAGTTCCTCACGTTTTCCAATGTTACTGTAAGCACCTCATTTTTGCGCTCCGGAAAAGCCAGAAATGCAAAACCCGGCTAAAAAGTCAAACCCTGAGGGGTGAAAAGTTGACCTTTTAATCAGATAAAATTTGGCCACCTTGCTTTATCTCAATGGATAGAGAATCCCAACACGAGTCCAACGCAACTGGGTTTGTAGGAATCGGGGTCCGAATGAAGGTTCTGCGAGTGGTCAAACTTGAGTAGAGCCAAAAGTTGACTTTCTGCTAAAATCCGATCCAGATACCTTGCTCTATATCATTGGATAGAGAATCTCGACACGGTTCCAACGCAACTAAGTTTGCAGGAATCGGGGTCCGGATGAAGGCTCTGCGGGCGGTCAAACTTGAGCGGAGCCAAAAGTTGACTTTCTGCTAAAATCTGATCCAGAGGCCTACCTCTAGGTCATGGGATAGAGGGCTCCGATACGATTCTAACGCCACTGAGTTTGCCCAGATCGAAGTCCGGATGAAGAAAATATGAGCCGACAAAATTCCCGAGCAGCAAAACCGGCAAACTGCGCACGTGGCAGAGAGTTGCGCACGTGGCGAGTTGCGCAGGAAAATATCTCGGGGATCAAATCCATAAATATCCAAACATTCAAAATATCCCAGGGACTAAATCTGTAAAAATCCAAGAATATCGGATTAAATTGAAAATAACCAGGGACTAAATCCGAAAATTCGGATTTTCCGACCAAACGAGCGGCCGCATTAATGGTTTTTTAATCATTCGGTCGCTCGCGCGAACGTGGCAGGGGGTATGCGCTCACCTGGAGGTGGGCGCCAAACTCGGCGGATACCCTCTGTCCTCTTCTATAAAAGCCGCGCAAGGTTTCATTTCCAGGGGTTGGAAAAATTTTCGTTGGAGAGTTTTGGGGTTCGGGATTTTAGGGGCCGGCTTTCGTCTCTGGCGAAATTCTTTCCGGGACAGAGAGTTCTCACTCTCTGGTTCTCTCCAGGGTTGGGTCTTCCCATGGAGAACTAGTCCTCCTTGCTTGGCCTGAGTTAAAAGAACCCTCCCTTCTTCCTCTCCTATTACCTCACAACCGAGAAGACGACCAGTGGGTGAGACCAAGAAGACGACCAGTTGGTAAGGAGAGGTAGTGCTCCAGCGACTGCTTGTGCGCTCCAAGGAACCCTCCGGCATACCCTGCAAGGGATTAAAACAAGGTAATGTTCCCTGTTTAATAAATGAGCTCATTTCAAGCTTTCAAGCATGACTAGGGTGTCTCCTGGGTGTGCTAATTTATTTGCTGTTTGTGCTTGATTGATTCGAAGGGGGAGCATGTTCCCACCTGAGTTATCCATCTCTGTTGTATCCCGATAAAGCCTCCGGTTCCCTTCTTGATTATTCATGTTATGTTAATGCATGTTCTGTTAGTGTTTGGTTTTCGGGCTCATAGGTTTGCAAAGAGATTTGATTCTCACAAGTTAGGTTAGATTAATTTTCAGGTATGTTCAGGTGTCTCTTGGGAGTCTGGGGAGCACCTGGGGGGGCTTACAGAGCCCAAAAAACGAGTTACAGAGCTTAAAAATCATCTAAAAAATGGAGTTTGAAAAAACCCGAGAGCATCGAGTGTCCACCGAGCTCGCGCGAATCTCGCGCGAAACTCGCGTGAAGCTCGCGCGAACACTTCGCGTGAACCTCGCGCGAGGCTCGTGCGAACACTTCGCGTGATCCTCGCGCGAGGCTCGCACGAACCTCGCGCCCACTTCATTTTTTTTTGTGTTTTTTCGCTGTTTTCGGTCCGCCCATTTCGCGCCGACCTCGCGCCTACTACCTGAGGTCGGCGCCTACCCCCAAAACATGCCGAATTGATATATTTTTGAAAAATCCCAAAAATACCCTTTACTGTACCGCGGGGGGCGAAGCCACCCGCACCCCCACCCCCTTTGTTCGTTGCGCATCCAACTAATTCCTTGGTGCGGGGAGGTACCCCACCCCGTGGGCTTCGCTCCGCCCACAGGGCCCCCGGGTACCTCCCCTTGGACCCAGCACAATGAGCCAATTTTTTCTTGATAGAGTGTCAATCTTGTGCATTTCTTATGTGATTATTGCTGAATGTGGGTTTTATTTCCAAACCGAACCGGATGAACCAATAGGGTTTCCAGGTCACCCGGAAACCCAACATGGGGCTTGGACCCTTGGTCCAACTTGGTTTCCAGTGGGCCTTCCAACGGGGCCCACCAAGCCCGACCAATTCATTTTGCTTAGCTAAGATAATAAAAGATTTGAGTGGGCCAGACCACTTGAGGCCCACCCAAGCCCTAATTGGGCCATGCATGATTAAAGTAGGATGTGGTTTGGCCGAGACCACAGGTAGGGCCTATCGGGCCCACTAAGCCCACGAACCCAACCAACTTAGGGTTTCAAAAACCCCAAATCAGGAAGTCTTGGGTTTTCAAGCCCAAGCCCAGGTGAAAGGCCCCAAGCCCAACACTTGGCCATTTTGGCACAGATAAGCAAGATAATCAAAACCACTTGGCAACCAACTGTGGGGCCCACCCAGGGGCCCGAAATGCAATCCGACCCACTTTGCATGGAAATCACTAAATAATCAAACCTGAACTCTAAAATAAAATCAATTCAAAGGGAGCCAAAGTCCAAAGGGCCACACTTGGCCCACCAAGGGATACCGTGGGCCTTCCAATGGGGCCCACCGCACCAGACCCAGATCATCCTAATTAAAAAGATAAAATCAAGTAAAGGGACCCACACCACTTTGGCGGTCCCGCCAGACTTAATCAAATTTCATGCTGGAATAGGAATTGGGTGAGTGAGAGACCAGAATTGACTCAAACCAGGGAAACCTACGGGACCCGTCACTTGACGGGGTGGATTGGGGTGTCTACGGACTTCCCCAGACCGCAACCGAGCCCCTACTTAGAATCTCAAAGCCGCAGACCAAAAGCCTTAGTAGAAGAACTTAGGCACCCAGGTGTCTGCCTGCACCCCATCAGGCAGTGGCGACTCCAAACAAAAACCCGAGGCACGCGTCGTCTTGCGTGCGCCTCGCTGTGCGACCGAAATCGGGTGCGCACAGTTACTACTTGCCTTATACGCTAAAATCCTCCTTCCATTGAAGCTTCTAATTCTGGACCTTAATTTTGCTCCCAAACGCACTAAGCTAGAGGTTTCCAATTCAAATCTCCACTTTTCCTCGAACATGATTTGATGATGGCTGGTCAGACATCTCCATTAGCAACCTTCTTCCTTCCTCCTCCTCTTTTCTCTCAATAATAAAACCCATGAAAATCCTCTCTTGTCTAACCTTAATATCCTATTTATACTTGGCTTTAGAAGTCCTAATCTAACCCTAATAGGTTACTTTAATTTGGGCTAACCCAACCATGGCCTAATTAAAGTCTAACCCATTCTAATTAATTCTTACTTTTTCTCCACCTATTATTTTTCTATTAAAACATTATTAATTAAATCTTTCATCATCTAAACTCCTACTTACAACCTATTTTCGTGCATAATAATTAATTAAACATTAATATCACCTAAAACCTTATTTTCTCCAAATTAAGACTTGAAATCTCCTAATTACCCTTTTTTCCACATTTGGGCTTTTATTAATTCCTTTTAATTTCTAACTTGTCTAAATAAATTATTTTCTTCTATTTTCTAATCCTAGATATTATTTAATGTTATATTTATTAATTGCCCTTTTCTGAAAATTACCAAAATACCCTTTTTACCCTTTTAGGCTAATTTCCTTAAAATTCTTTCTTTATTTATAACTTACTACTTATTTGAATTACTTGCCCTCTAAATCTTTACTTTTTATTTTTGCTAGGACTTAAAACTCATATTTCCTTTATTTATTATTTATCCATTTATTATGTGAAAATTCGGGGTTTTACATCACCCCCTCCGGCGACCTCTTTTCCGGTGATTTTTCCTCTTCTCCGGCGCTTTCGAACATCTGCAACACTCGGTGGTGATTCAAACAGTCTTCAACCTCTGCCGTCCCTCAATCACTGTCTGAACAGTGTGATTCGGCGCGACTGGGAATCTCCCTTCACCACCAACTCGACCACTACCATTGGAGCTCCGGTGAGGCCCGAAAACGAAACTTTCTTTGCTAAAAACAGATTTCGTCTAACACAGGTAAGTAGCTAAATCCCCTTTTTGTAAACATTCAATCTGAGAGTTGGGAACTTGATTCCATGATTGAATGATCTTGGTTTATGCATGATTTTGTTTCCATGATCCACTGATCCTGTGTTTCCGGTTCTTAGAATAATTTTGATTATTTGCACTTGTTCGAACAAAATCCTCAATTTCTGTGCTTGCCGACAGCATAGGTTTATCTGACTTTTGCCATAACAATTTGTGATTCTTTTGAATGCCAATGATGTCGATATTTCCGGTTTATGTATCTATTCATGCTACACTACAAAAAAGCAGGGCTTTAGCGGTGGGTTTTTTGCGTTGTGTGAGACATGGGAAAAATCAATTCAATGACTTCCCGATCATTACACGGGATTGGTTAAAAACACAGAGTCACCACCATTTAATTTAGGTGTGAATGGACACCAAAATATCAAATAAGCACAAAAGGCAAATTTAGGGTAAAAATAACCCTCTAAAAAAAAACAACCAGAGATGGGTAAGGGGATTAGGTTATGAACAGGGGAAGGTGTTAGGCACCCCTATTCATCCACACAAGGTGGTTGCCAGGTATTGTTCATGTTTTAAAATAAACGAAAAAGCTTGCTATAAAAATCACAAAAAAAAACAAAGATGTATGGTTTTTTCATACGAATATCCTGATTGATCTTGAAAAAGAGTAGGAGACTACTCTACAGGTCCACGATCTACAACAATTAAGAAGATAACAATGCGGAAGACATACACACAGAGAATTATACGAGGAAACCTGAATCCAGATCCAGGAAAAACCTCGAGTCTATATGAGGCGACTAACCCTTGGAATCTCCACTATTGAATGAAAAACAATTACAAAGGAGTACACACTTAACCTTTACAATTGAACTCACTCAACAGAAAACCACAGCTCGAGTCCACAAACTGCAACACAGCTTGAATCCACAAGCTGCAAAACACGATCAATCCAGATCGCAACAATCACTCAACAGTGATCCACAGTTCGAATCCACGAACTGCAACACAGCTTGAATCCACAAGCTGCAAAACACGATCAGTTCAGATCGCAACAATCACCTCAGAGTCCACTGAGATGATCCAATGCAATAGGAATCCACCTATGCATCAATCAAGGTTGATCACCAATCCAGGCGATCACACGATCAGATGAAGTTCCGAATTGAAGAAGAATCCTCAACTTCAATTCCAGGTGATGTAATGCCCCGGATCCGAGTCACATGAAAACCCGTAACTCGTATCCAGAGGTTATTAAAATTAACAGGATCAAACTACCAGAGTAAAGAAAACATGAAACTAAATATTTTTATGCAATAGAGTGCGCTAAACAAATCCCAACATGAAAACTCACATGACCAAATTTTCACTACCCGCAATTTTCCGCTCTCCATACGTATCTGAAAAACAACAGAAATAAAAGAGTGAGATACGATTATCTCAGCAAGTAGCACATGCATGCAAGAATACACATCTTCAAATTTAAAAATTCTATGATCGAATAATCAGACGAGAAAACAAGGAACAACCGGTGAAGTCTGCGTACTCTGCTGACAGTAATTGTTGACCCAAGAGTATAGGAAACCATTTAACTAATAGCAATTAACATCGGAAATCCATTGGTCAACAAAACCCACATCAGTTTCAGAGAACATTAATAATATAGTCCATGCCTCAATAAGACAATTTCCACTAAGTATCCCAAGGTATTCTAACTGATAAGTAAACGACAAAACCACGTGGTCAATGTCATACAAATATTTAATTGGGAAATCAACATGCCAGAGCGACATCCACACCTCCATGTACACAGTTCCGGCCTACTCAGGGTTTCGGATACTCTGAAATGACGGCCTACTCAGGGTTTCGTCATCCAATGCCGGCCTACTCAGGGTTTCGGCATTGACAACCAGGCCTACTCAGGGTTTCTGGCTGCTCTACACCAGTCGTGGCAACACTCCATGGCCATGCCATTACACCAATAAAATAAAAGCATCACAATACTAACCTTAAACATCTGGATCCAGGACAAGCTAGACCAAAACAGTAAACATCGTATAATCTCGATTTCAATATCAAAACGAAACCATTCATTCCACATCATGTAAGAACTCATCACAATTCATCACCTGTCCCTCTGGACCAAGCAGTACCTCAAGTACATTCAGTATTTTCTCATTTCCATAACACAAGTCATATGAAAGTAAAACTCAATCCATTCATACCAAAGAAAACCTTTCAATACGTATAAAGTTTCCAACAAGTGAAACCAGAAATACAAGAACTTCTCAATCAAAACAGTGTATAGAACAAGGAAAAGTAACTGGTAACTCTTACTAGTTTGGTGTCCGGCACAATACTCATAAGTAACCTAAACTCAACTTAAAACTCATAAGATGTTCACAAGTTTTTCCTCTATTAATTTCATAGGCAAAATGGTTTCCCAGGTTCCTAACCAAGTGAATAGTGAAGTGGTTTAACCCCTAAGTAATGCAAATACTCTTGGTCAAATCAGAAATTCCATTTCGGTAAGCAAAATAGGTCTGCCGCTCACCTATTGAGGTGGGCGCGAGGTGAGCGCCGGTCGGCGGTGAAGAAAAAGGGCAAAATCGACCTGCCGCTCACCCGACGCTAGGTGAGCGCGAGATGGGCGTGAGGTGGGCGCGAGATTCGCGCGAGATGGGCGCCTCGTTTTCTACTTCGCGCGAGGTGGGCGCGAGATCGGCGGTAGGTCGTTATTAACGGGGCGCCTACCTCCGAGGTGAACGCCGGGGAGCGCGAGGTGAGCGGATACCCCCTGTGGTTTTCATTTCTCTGTTATTTTGAGATCTACATGACTGGCCGGTTTGTGAAGGTCTGTAACTACTCCAATACACTCCTAATACTCCCAGAAGACTTCCCAACCATATTTGGAATTAATCTAAACACTTTCATTTTCAATTATAAAACTCAATCCGAAGACTCTGTTCATGTAACTTCCCGAAAACCAGAAACCAGAAAAACTCATACTATCAGTTGATATGTAAATCATGCATCAGAATAATCTCGAGAGAAACAGAAAACACAAATCCCAGTTGTAAATCAGTGCTACTCACCTTACTAAGACTTTCTTCAAGCTTCCGGCCATCCTGGAGATTTTTGACTTCGAGACAGACGGAAACCCTAACTCTCTCCAGAGCCGCGACCTTTTCCCCAAATCCCCGAAAAGTTCTATGAGTTAGCTATTTATATAGACACTACCCGGATTTAACCTAATTCACCCTTATTTTTAGAAATCCCCTTTTTACCCCTCACTAGTGCAGGGTTTTCCGGATTTACAAATATTAGCCCCCCCCACCTTTTCTATTTATTTCCGGGGCCGAATATTTCCACCATTATATATATATATATATATATATATATTTTTTTTTTTTGAACCCTGATGACGACAAGTTTCCTAGAAATAATAAAACTTGATTTAACCAGCACCAACATCTATATGTGCATATATATTTTCATCTACTGTTTTTACTTGTTTATTCTCCTTACTGTGACTGTTTATTTATTTTATTCTAACATTATTATTTTATTTTGTTTTCTACTCGAAACGGGGTTTTACATTCTTTCCCCCTACAAAAATTTCGTCCTCGAAATTTAACACACAGCTCCATGCCAGCCTTTGCAGTCGGATTTCATTTCCTGATTGATTATCAAAGTCAGAATTTCTTAACTTAAAATACTGTAGAAGAAATCCACAAACCTCCACTCCCAATCTTCCCATATAAACGCGTCCGCCTATATGAAAATTTTGAGCAGGAAATTTGAAATTTCTACTAGTGATTAACTTGAATATATTTATAACAATATCTGCATTATGCATTTATACACTTTCCCTATTTGTACTAATACATATCCCAATTGCCTGGGTTTCGCACTCAGTGTGGTTCCGCATGGTACCCTGCTTTACCACACCTTGATACGCAACCCACTCAATTGGCTCAACAATCATTAGATAGCACTCAGCAGTAAATAGACATTAGATATCATTTAGCAACAACAATAAATTTTGTAGCTCACTCATCCCCAATTTCTTTAATCTATAATTGCATAGTTTATCCTTACTATACACGTATTTATTTTTTTCATTATTATTATTATATATATATATATATATATATATATATATATTTTTTTTTTTTCTTTTTTTTTTTTTTTTTTTTTTCAGAGTGATACGAAGGTTTCACAAAGTTTCAGAAGCAAGTCTTTACACAGAATTTCCTTTCTACTGCTAAGCTGATAAAATTTTAAAACTTCACTGAGCGGTGGGTTAGACCTAGCAATTTACCATGCGCACCCTTTTATCCCAAAGAAAATTGGTTAGTTATTCGGAGGATCCCAACCGGCGCTTATAAACACACAAGAAAGCAGAATTTTTTTGAGAATTTGGGTTTTTAGAACCCGACCCTTCAACGCAACTCGACCGGCCCAACCAACCCAGCCGGCCATTTCCCTTCTCCTTTTTATATGAACCCGAACCCAAAAATTTCGACCCTCACTCAAAACCCCTTTTTCCCTTTTCTTTCTTCTTCCCTGCGATACACTCCCGCGCTCGGCCATTTTTCCTTTCGCCGA
The DNA here is from genome assembly GCA_947561395.2 of Buxus sempervirens. Taxonomy (NCBI): domain Eukaryota; kingdom Viridiplantae; phylum Streptophyta; class Magnoliopsida; order Buxales; family Buxaceae; genus Buxus; species Buxus sempervirens. The sequence continues at coordinate 27,231,914 of OX387188.1, forward strand.
GCTCTATTTACTCGGCGGAGACCGGATTTTACCCGACGCGAGCTCACCATCTCCACCGATTTGCCGCGACAAGGTAGGCGCTTACCTCTTCCTCTGCAAAGTTTCCTTTCATGATATTAGGGCACCACGGTTTAGAAAAAGAAACTTCCTGCCAGACAGATGACTGTGATGTATCGCCATTGATTTGGATTTTTTTTTTTTTTGACTTCGATTGCACTTACCTATCATGGATTTGTGGTTTCGGTCTTGCGAAATTTCGCATTTTGACTACCCGAGACAATGGAAACCCCACTTTCCATTTCGGTTAACCTGAAGTTTGGGGCGCGGAATATTGGCTCTATTTGAAGTTTTCCTTTCTCTATCTGGTAAAATTTTTTTTGATCACTCTAATCGGTCGTTCATGGTCGATCTCAAGGAAGGAAAGTTTCTGTTTCTTCGCATGCGATCGCCCGAACCATGGATCCAAAAAAAAAATTTGATTAACTTAGAAATGGGGTGCGACCTTCGGGTTCCGCAAAGAAAATATTTTTTTTTTCAAATTTGTTCTCCCTGCTGAGTTGATAGTTGCTATATTTTTTTTTTGACATTTGTATGCTATGTTAGACTTTAAATCTGTTTTTTTTTTTTTTTCTCCAAAAATTTCTGGTTCCAAATCTTAGATGACTAGAACTTCATTTGGAAATCCCTCGAAGAGGGCTAGGGTTGAGCCTAGAGACATTAGATTTCGTTCTGACACAGAGAGGGATATATATACTAGGTATCTGCAGCGTCGTGCAGTCCTATTAGAGAGAGAGGTTAGGTTTGAAGATTTTGCTGCTTCTATAAAAGATAATTTCAGAGTCCGTGGTTGGTTACCCGTGTTTAGTGGTTTCACTCCCACTTGCGAGGAGCTAGTTCGGGAGTTTTATAGCAATATTCATGATGTCTCTCCTGATCAAGCCTCCTTCTATGCCTATATTCGGGGTACCCGGTTTCAGATTTCTCCTGAGTTTGTAGCTGCCAGTCTTAGGGTCCTTAGGGTAGAGCATCCGGTATATCCATACTCCAGTGGGACCATGCCTGATTTTTCTGCCGTCGCCACATTCCTTATGGGCTGGCCCACTGAGTATTCTGGGGTGGGTCCTCTCCATACTTCGGGGTTCTCTACCGATGTTGCTATCCTATCTAGGATTGTTTTTACCGATCTCTGGCCCGTTTCTCATCTTTCCTCTCATTTTCTCTCTTCCACTGACCTCCCATCTTCTTCTGATGCTCCCCCGGCTCCTACTTCGGATCCTCCTCCTTCTACATTTGAGGGCCTCTCTACTCTGGTTACTACTCTGACAGGTGAGGTGAGAGCACTGGGACACCACGTACTCCAGGTGTCGCGAGCCCAGACAGCGATACAGCAGACCCAGGTGGAGATGTTTGAGACCATGTCGACTCTGCAGGGGCATGTGCAGTCTATGCAGGCCACACATCGCCAGCTATTGCAGTATTTACTGGATGATGACAGGTCCAGTCCTGAGGTTGCTACTGATGAGGATTCAGTTGATACCGAGCCTATGGGTGGTGACGGTAGTGGAGTTGGTGGGGATGATGCCGGTGTGGCAGAGACTGGCGAGGGTGATGCAGACTTAGGAGGGGATGATGTGGATCCTCCTAGTTGACTCCATGTTGCATTATTTTTATTATTATTTTTTTTTTCTTAACTGTGTTTATCAGGTAATTCTTTTGTGGTTTGAGGGCTTAGCCCATACTCTTATGTACAGGCGTTATATAGCAGTTTTTTTCTGAAAAATTTTAGTATATTATTTTCATTTCATTGTTGTGTTTTTCTCTTCTTCTTTTTTCCCATATATATATATATATACACAAATCATACCACATTAATAACCACATTTAGAACAGATGCAAAATAAAATTTTCTCACCTATTTTTTTTTTCTCCTACTCCTTGCATTTCTACCTAACGGCACACAATTTCCCCCAAGTAATCCTAGATTCCTTTCAAATTCCTATGTCATGTTTTCTCTTTGCAACTCTGATAGCTCTCTGATACCATCTGTAACGCCCCGGATCCGAGTCACATGAAAACCCGTAACTCGTATCCAGAGGTTATTAAAATTAACAGGATCAAACTACCAGAGTAAAGAAAACATGAAACTAAATATTTTTATGCAATAGAGTGCGCTAAACAAATCCCAACATGAAAACTCACATGACCAAATTTTCACTACCCGCAATTTTCCGCTCTCCATACGTATCTGAAAAACAACAGAAATAAAAGAGTGAGATACGATTATCTCAGCAAGTAGCACATGCATGCAAGAATACACATCTTCAAATTTAAAAATTCTATGATCGAATAATCAGACGAGAAAACAAGGAACAACCGGTGAAGTCTGCGTACTCTGCTGACAGTAATTGTTGACCCAAGAGTATAGGAAACCATTTAACTAATAGCAATTAACATCGGAAATCCATTGGTCAACAAAACCCACATCAGTTTCAGAGAACATTAATAATATAGTCCATGCCTCAATAAGACAATTTCCACTAAGTATCCCAAGGTATTCTAACTGATAAGTAAACGACAAAACCACGTGGTCAATGTCATACAAATATTTAATTGGGAAATCAACATGCCAGAGCGACATCCACACCTCCATGTACACAGTTCCGGCCTACTCAGGGTTTCGGATACTCTGAAATGACGGCCTACTCAGGGTTTCGTCATCCAATGCCGGCCTACTCAGGGTTTCGGCATTGACAACCAGGCCTACTCAGGGTTTCTGGCTGCTCTACACCAGTCGTGGCAACACTCCATGGCCATGCCATTACACCAATAAAATAAAAGCATCACAATACTAACCTTAAACATCTGGATCCAGGACAAGCTAGACCAAAACAGTAAACATCGTATAATCTCGATTTCAATATCAAAACGAAACCATTCATTCCACATCATGTAAGAACTCATCACAATTCATCACCTGTCCCTCTGGACCAAGCAGTACCTCAAGTACATTCAGTATTTTCTCATTTCCATAACACAAGTCATATGAAAGTAAAACTCAATCCATTCATACCAAAGAAAACCTTTCAATACGTATAAAGTTTCCAACAAGTGAAACCAGAAATACAAGAACTTCTCAATCAAAACAGTGTATAGAACAAGGAAAAGTAACTGGTAACTCTTACTAGTTTGGTGTCCGGCACAATACTCATAAGTAACCTAAACTCAACTTAAAACTCATAAGATGTTCACAAGTTTTTCCTCTATTAATTTCATAGGCAAAATGGTTTCCCAGGTTCCTAACCAAGTGAATAGTGAAGTGGTTTAACCCCTAAGTAATGCAAATACTCTTGGTCAAATCAGAAATTCCATTTCGGTAAGCAAAATAGGTCTGCCGCTCACCTATTGAGGTGGGCGCGAGGTGAGCGCCGGTCGGCGGTGAAGAAAAAGGGCAAAATCGACCTGCCGCTCACCCGACGCTAGGTGAGCGCGAGATGGGCGTGAGGTGGGCGCGAGATTCGCGCGAGATGGGCGCCTCGTTTTCTACTTCGCGCGAGATGAGCGCGAGGTGGGCGCGAGATCGGCGGTAGGTCGTTATTAACGGGGCGCCTACCTCCGAGGTGAACGCCGGGGAGCGCGAGGTGAGCGGATACCCCCTGTGGTTTTCATTTCTCTGTTATTTTGAGATCTACATGACTGGCCGGTTTGTGAAGGTCTGTAACTACTCCAATACACTCCTAATACTCCCAGAAGACTTCCCAACCATATTTGGAATTAATCTAAACACTTTCATTTTCAATTATAAAACTCAATCCGAAGACTCTGTTCATGTAACTTCCCGAAAACCAGAAACCAGAAAAACTCATACTATCAGTTGATATGTAAATCATGCATCAGAATAATCTCGAGAGAAACAGAAAACACAAATCCCAGTTGTAAATCAGTGCTACTCACCTTACTAAGACTTTCTTCAAGCTTCCGGCCATCCTGGAGATTTTTGACTTCGAGACAGACGGAAACCCTAACTCTCTCCAGAGCCGCGACCTTTTCCCCAAATCCCCGAAAAGTTCTATGAGTTAGCTATTTATATAGACACTACCCGGATTTAACCTAATTCACCCTTATTTTTAGAAATCCCCTTTTTACCCCTCACTAGTGCAGGGTTTTCCGGATTTACAAATATTAGCCCCCCCCCTTTTCTATTTATTTCCGGGGCCGAATATTTCCACCATTATATATATATATATATATATATATATTTTTTTTTTTTTTTGAACCCTGATGACCACAAGTTTCCCAGAAATAATAAAACTTGATTTAACCAGCACCAATATCTATATGTGCATATATATTTTCATCTACTGTTTTTACTTGTTTATTCTCCTTACTGTGACTGTTTATTTATTTTATTCTAACATTATTATTTTATTTTGTTTTCTACTCGAAACGGGGTTTTACAGGTGATCTCTCTCAGATCTCCCCCTCACTCGATCGCCGACTCTCTAAAGAAGAATTGATCGAATCTCGAACACCTCAAGATCCAAATCAAAATGATCCAAAGAAAAGCCTTGACTAAAAATTACAGCACGTCTATTTAAAGAAGAAAACTCAGATCGCGTCGAGCGCTGGTGGCATAGTGGCGCGATCGGGGTAGACGGCTTGAAGCGAACTCAAATCCCGCTCAGAACAAGTTGTCTCAGTTAAGGGCGCGCTGCCAGCGCGCTGCTAGCGGGAGGGAACCCGGCATGTGCACAGCTGATCATTAGAATCTTCAATCTCGCTCTGCGCTACCAGCGGCGTGTCGGCGTCGCCTTACGACGCTAGTGCACGTGCCTTACTTTCAAAGTACTGCTTCAGTTATGCGCTGCCAGCGGAGTGGCAGCGGCGTTGTCCTTCGCAAGTGCCTTTACCAGAGATGTTTTATTTAGACAATCTTTCATTTCCTTGAGCTACCAGCGGCGTGGTAGTTGTGTGACAGCATCATCTTCTTCTTCTTTACTAAATTCACTGAATTTTCATTGTTCATTCTGCACAACTTTGAAGATTATTAGAAGACATGATTTGTCAAACATTTGCCATAAAAGGAGTGTGAGTTTTCACACTTACAATCTCCCCCTTGGCAAATGCCTGACAACAACCTTAAAACAGTGTTTATTATCAAACTCAGTTAATATTGATTTCCATTTAAGAATTTAAAAACCACACTGATAAGGGAGACACAATGATTTGGGAGAATCCAGAATTTCATTCATTCAAAAAAGATATACATTGTTCCAACATATATACATCCATCCAACCAAATACATACAACCAGCCAACAGAAAATTTCCCCACAAACCCACAGAAAACTCCTTCACAAACCAACTTTTAGAAACATAACAAACACACAACACATAGAGAGAAGAAAAAAAAAACAACAAGCAGCAGCAACTATCCAGCAGAACCATCAACAGAAACATCAACCCCAGCAGCATTATCATCCAAAAAACTCCCCCTTTCTGGAAGGTGGTTTTGGTTCCCAAGTCCTTGAGTAATGCTTGTACGCGTCTTGGGACCGAGAGTGCAGCCAACAGAGTTTGTGATCCATCTCCAGCTGAGTCTTCCGAATGCTTTCCAGAAAATGATCAACTTCACTTTGCATTCGTTGCTGAGCAGCAACATCCCGTTGTACCTCACCACAGGTAAAATCAACATCCTTTGCAAGCTTCTCCAGCTTCTCTTGGGTCTCTGATTTGAACATGCTCATCATGAGCATGTGGGCCCTAACTTCAGAATTGAAAGCCTCCTGGGAGGCTTGCATGGAATTCAGTTTTTCCATAATTGCCACAGCATCAGAGCTGGACAAAGAGGACTGAGAAGAAGAGGGTTCAGAAGACACCAAACGAAAAGGATTTGCTCGTTTACTTCTGGTCAGGGTGGAGGAATCAATGGGAGGTCTGGGATGAAGGATCATTTCAACAGGATCAGAGAGTACCCCCTGATGAATGCACAGGTAAGTGATGAATATGCCAAAAGGAAGAGCATCAGTCTTGGATTTTAAATTCCGAGACTGAAGGATTTGATGGAATATGATGGAGGGAAGACAGACACTGTCTCTGTTCCAGAGAGCATGAAGAAGTCTGGCTCTAGAATGAGAAATCTCAGAATGGTGATCTGAGGGAACAAGAGAAGCACAAACAAAGAGGTTCAAGATCCTTAGAAGATCTTGAAGAGAGCCATGAGGAAGGTAGTTGGGCTTATTCTTGATGGAGGTGGGAGCACCCTGAACAATCAAGGAAGGAATAATAGACTCCATGGGAGGATCAGAATGAGAATCAAGAAAGTTAAAGGAAGGAGAATCAACAAGGGGCAGTTCGAGAAGAGAGGAGATAAGCTCTTTTGAGAAGTCGAAAGAGATACCCCTGACATAGGCTTTGACATAGCCTTGATTGGCAAGATGAAGATGGTGGAGGTTCGAATAAAATTCTCGAACCAGGTCAGGATATGCAAAACCATTTAGCAAAGCAAATTTCTTCCAACCATTGTCCCAAAACAATGAGAAGAGAGGTGAGTCAGAAAAGGAATCAAGCTTAATGGCCCTTTCCAAAAGGAGTGGCCTGTGCTTGAAGAACTCATTAAAATCTGACAGACCATTACCAATGAATGGTTCAGAGGACTGAGAAAGGGATGGGGGTCTCACTGGAGGAGAAGAGATAACAGGAGAAGACCTCACAGGAGGAGAAGATGTGGAAGGAGAATCAGTCCTCGATTTTCTCTTGAGAGGCATGGTGAAGATTTAGAAAAAAAAATGAAAGAGAGAGAACAAACAGACAGAAACAAACAATGCACGATAAAGCCCTAATGGCAGAATAATCTACCAAACCCTAGCTAAGAAGAACGAGAGAAGACCACTGAAATAGGAAGCAGAAAATGGAGAAGCAAGATGAAGACAGTAAAAAAAAATTTTACCTGAATAGTGGACAAGGTGACGGAGGGTAAGCACGAAGGCAGAGAATGACCACGACGCGAGGAGCGAGGTGAAAAGCAGAGAGGGTAAAAAAAAAACAGAGGTAAAAAAATGAAACAGATTTCCCCCTTTTATAGGGAAAAAGATTTCGCTGCCAGCGTGCATCCAGCGACGCTTACTACTGTAGGTGCCAAAGCACGAAATAGAGGAGAGGCTACCAGCACGCTTCTAGCGACGTAGAAGGTGCACATGCACACTCAAAAAGAAATACTCATAAGGCAAAAATTTATAAAAAGAGTTTGAACTATTCTTCATGAAAAAAATCATACTTCTAAACACAAAGCTAAGATTTTAACTAAACTAAAATCATCCAAATAATCAACTGTTATTCAATCCAAGAAGTACTTATTCACAAAACTAATCTTAAAGAACCTATCAAGGTTAATTCAGATGTGACACATTTCATATCTATGACCAAAATGCCTTCATGGTTTCTCATACTATAAATTTTCTTCAAGATATTGAGCTCATATGCATATTAATTAGTCAATGTTTGTGTAGTGTGTGAAAAACATTTTTTGACTTTTACACTTTATACATATGGAAGGCTATTTTAGTGTAATCATACTTGGAAAGTATAGACATACCCCAACTTCATTTTGGTGGCTTTCGCACATCAGAGATAGGTAGCCTTTTCTGATCTCTTTTTCTTTTCTTTTTGTAGAAGGCATTGACCCTTAAAAAACCTGAGTTTACAGTTCATTCCAAGGATATACCTTCTTTCTCTTTTTGAGAATTACAGTGGCTTTCACTCTAATCTCTATGGCAGCCATTTCCAAAACTTTTCTTTTCATAAAGGTGATAGCCTATAGAATCCAAGCTTCAAACACACAATAAACTTCAATGCACAAAAGTGTTTAAGACAAAAATGATAGTTGATTATAAGACATTTCTATCAATATGCATAGACTCAAGCTTCCTGAATTAAGATTTCAGTATCAAGAACACACAAAATCATTTTGAACAGATATGTAAATTATTTTACATCTAAATTAACTCAAAACAGAACCTGATTTTCAGTTTTGAGAGCAAACTCCTAGGGATTTCCTAAGAGTTTCAAATCTGTTCTGATCTAAAGGTTTAGTGAAAATGTCAGCCAACTGTTTTTCAGTAGATATAAATTCAATCAAAACAGTTTTGTCTTCAATTAACTCTCTTATAAAGTGATGCCTGATGTCTATATGTTTGGTCCTTGAGTGTTGAATAGGATTTTTGGAAATATTTATGGCACTTTGATTGTCATAGAAGAGAATTGTTTGATCCTGATCTAAACCATAATCAGAAAGCATTTGTTTCATCCAAATTAGTTGAATACAACTGCTACCTGCAGCAATGTACTCTGCTTCAGCAGTACTCAGAGAAACTGAGTTTTGCTTTTTGCTTAACCAAGCAATGAGATTATTACCCATATAAAAGCAACCACCAGAGGTGCTTTTCCTATCATCCATACACCCAGCCCAATCAGCATCAGTGTATCCAGTCAGATATGGGTTTGTTTCTTTGGAAAACCAAATTCCCAGATCAACAGTACCATTAACATACTTTATAATCCTTTTTACAGCATTTAGATGAGATTCTTTAGGATTGGCCTGATATCTTGCACAAACTCCAACACTAAAACTTATATCAGGTCTACTTGCTGTTAAGTACAGAAGACTTCCAATCATTCCTCTGTACAAGGTAGGATCTACATCCTTCCCAGATTCATCTTTTCCAAGTTTTAAACTAGTACTCATAGGAGTCCTAGCATGTTTTGCATGAACTAAACTGAATCTCTTGACTAGATTTCTTGCATATTTCGCTTGAGAGATAAAAATCCCTTGATTTGATTGATAAATCTGAAGTCCTAGAAAAAATTCAGTTCACCCATCATACTCATCTCAAATTCACTGTTCATTAAGTCTCCAAAAGAATGAGCATGAGTTTCAGAAGTAGATCCAAACACTATATCATCAACATAGATTTGAGCAATCAAAATATGCTTGGACTCTCTTTGAATAAAGAGAGTTTTATCTACATTTCCTCTCATAAATCCAGATTCAAGTAAGAAAGAGGTGAGTCTCTCATACCAAGCTCTAGGAGCTTGTTTGAGACCATACAAAGCCTTGTTCAGCTTATAAACATGTTTAGGATGATTTGAGTCCTCAAATCCTTTAGGTTGCTCTACATAAACCTCTTCATTCAGATATCCATTCAAGAATGCACTCTTAACATCCATTTGAAACAGTTTAAACTTCAAATAGCAAGCAATGGACAATAGCAATTTGATTGACTCTAACCTAGCTACAAGGGCAAAGGTTTCATCAAATCTATTCCTTCTACTTGAGTGTATCCCTGAGCAACAAGCCTAGCTTTATTTCTGGTTACAACCCCATTTTCATCAGATTTGTTCTTAAAAATCCATTTGGTTCCTATCACATTCAGATTAGAAGGTCTTTCAACCAATTCCCATACATCATTTCTAGTAAATTGGTTTAGTTCTTCATGCATAGCATTTAACCAAGAGTCATCCAACAAGGCATCTTTATAAGATTTTGGCTCAAATTGAGATAGATAAGAAGAAAATCTTACCTCATTATGTAATTGATGTCTTGTTCTTACTCCATCTGAAATATTTCCAACAATTTGCTCAGTTGGGTGATCTTTGAGAGTTTTTGTCAGAGGAACAACTTCATTGCTTGAGAAAGCATCTCTGATTTCATCCTCTTCATCTACAACCTATAAAAGTTCATAGTCAGTTCCTTCATCATCTATTAACACATTAATAGATTCCATTACAACAGATTTTTGCAAGTTAAAAACTCTATAAGCTCTACTGGTAGAAGAATATCCTAGAAAAATTCCTTCATCACTTCTAGAATCAAATTTTCCTAGATTTTCTCTGTCCCTTAAGATATAACATTTACTTCCAAAGTGAAAGAGTAGAGGACTACTCTATAGGTCCACGATCTACAACAATTTAGAATTTAACAATGCGGAAACAATACATAGAGAATTATACGAGGAAACCTGGATCCAGATCCAGGAAAAACCTCGAGTCTATATGAGGCGACTAACCCTTCGAAAATCCACTATTGAATGAAAAGACAGTTACAAAGGAGTACATACTTAACCTTTACAATTGGACTCACTCAACAGCAGTTCACAGTTCGAATCCACGAACTGCAACACGGCTTGAATCCACAAGCTGCAGAACACGATCAGTCCAGATCGCAAACAATCACTCACCAGTGATCCTCAGTTCGAATCCACGAATTGCAACACAGCTTGAATCCACAAGCTGCAGAACACGATCAATCCAGATCGCAGCAATCACCTCAGAATCCACTGAGACGATCCAATGCAGTAGGAATCCACCTACGCATCAATCAAAGCCGATCACCAGTCCAGGCGATCACACGATCAGATGAAGTTCCGAATTGAAGAAGAATCCTCTACCTTCAATTCCAGGTGATCTATCTCAGATCTCCCCCTCACTCGATCGCCGACTCTCTAAAGACGATTTGATCGAATCTCAAACACCTCAAGATCCGAAACCAAAAATATCCAAAGATCAAAAGTCGCTACTAAAAATTACAGCACGTCTATTTAAAGAATAAAACTCAGATCACGTCGAGCGCTGGTGGCGTCGTGAAGCGATCGGGGTAGACGGCTGGAAGCGAACTCAAGTCCCGCTCAGAACAAGTTAAATCAGTTAAGGGGGCGCTGCCAGCGGGCTGCTAGCGGGAGAGAACGCGGCATGTGCACTGCTGATCATATAATCTTCAATCTCGCTCTGCGCTACCAGCGGCGTATCGGCGTCGCCTTATGACGCAAGTGCACGTGCCTACTTTCAAAGCACTGATTCACTTATGCGCTACCAGCGGGGTGGCAGCGGCGTTGATCTTCGCAAGTGCCTTTACAATAGATGCTCTGTTTAGAAAATCTTCCATTTCATTGGGCTACCAGCGGCGTGGTAGCTGTGTGGCAACATCGTCTTCTTCTTCTTTTCTAAATTTACTGAATTTTCATTATTTAATTTGCACATCTTGAAGATTTATTAGAAGACATAATTTGTCAAACATTTGTTATAAAAGGAGTGTGAGTTTTCACACTTACAATCTCCCCTTTGACAAATTCCTGACAACAACCTTAAAACAGTGTTTAATATCAAACTCAGTTAATATTGATTTCCATTTAAGAATTTTAAAACCACACTGATAAGGAGAGACACAATGATTTTGAAGAATCCAGAATTTCATTCATTCACAAAAGATATACAGAGATCAGAAACATATACAGTGTTCAAAAATTACAGTTTCTCCCCCTTAATCATCACTCCCCTTTAAACCTTCTTTCAGGAGAAACAAACAGAACAGAACACAACAAAAAGTATCATATCCACAGCACAGCAAAAAAAATTTACAAGCAGCAGCAACAACCCAGCAAAACCATCAACAGAAACATCAACCCTAGCAGCATCATCCAAAAAACTCCCCCTTTCTGGAAGGTGGTTTGGGTTCCCAAGTCCTTTAGTAATGCTTGTATGCATCTTGGGATCTGGAGTGCAGCCAACAGAGTTTGTGATCCATCTCCAGCTGAGTCTTCCGAATGCTTTCCAGAAAATGATCCGCTTCATTCTGCATTCGTTGCTGAGCAGCAACGTCCCTTTGTACCTCACCACATGTAAAATCAACATCCTTTGCCAATTTCTCCAGCCTCTCTTGGGTCTCTGATTTGAACATGCTCATCATGAGCATGTGAGACCTAACCTCAGAATTGAAAGCCTCTTGGGAGGCTTGCATGGAATTCAGTTTTTCCATAATTGCCACAGCATCAGAGCTGAACAAAGAGGACTGAGAAGAAGAGGGTTCAGAAGACACCAAACGAAAAGGATTTGCTCGTTTACTTCTGGTTAGAGTGGAGGAATCAATGGGAGGTCTGGGATGAATGATCAATTCAGCCGGATCAGGTAAGATTCCCTGGTGAATGCACATGAAAGAAATGAAAATCCCAAATGGAAGAGCAGCAGTCTTGGACTTTAGATTCCGAGACTGAAGGATTTGATTGAATATGATGGAGGGAATACAAACACTGTCTCTGTTCCAGATGGCATGAAGAAGTCTTGCCCTAGAGTGAGAGATTTCTGAGTGATGATCAGATGGAACAAGAGAAGCACACACAAACAGATTCAAGATCCGGAGAAGATCTTGAAGAGAGCCATGAGGCATATAGTTGGGCTTATTCTTTATGGAAGTGGGAGCACCCTGAACTATTAGAGAAGGAATGATGGACTCCATAGGAGAATCAGTATGAGACTCAAGAAAGTTAAAGGAGGGAGAATCAACAAGAGGCAGTTCAAGAAGAGAGGAAATAAGCTCTTTCGAGAAGTCGAAAGAGATTCCCTTGACATAGGCTTTGACATAGCCTTGATTGGCAAGATGGAGATGACGAAGATTAGAATAAAATTCTCGAACCAGGTCCGGATATGCAAAACCACTGATTAAAGCAAATTTTTTCCAACCATTGTCCGAAAACAATGAGTAGAGAGGAGATTCAGAAAATGACTCAAGCTTGATGGCCCTTTCTAGAAGAAGTGGCATGTGCTTGAAGAACTCATTAAAATCAGATAAACCATTCCCCACAAATGGTTCAGAAGAATGAGAAGGGGACGGGGGTCTCACTGGAGGAGAAGAGATAACAGGAGAAGACCTCACAAGAGGAGACGATGTTGAAGGAGAATCAGTTCTCGACTTTCTCTTGAGAGGCATGGTGAAGAGAAAGAGCAAACAAACAACAAACGAAAAAGCCCTAATGGCAGAAAAATCTACCAAACCCTAGCGTAGAATAACGAGAGAAGACTACAAAACTAGGAAGCAGAAAATGAAGAAGCAGGATGAAGACAGTAAAAAAAATTTTACCTGAACAGTAGACAGGAAGAAGGAAGGTGAAAAAGACAGCAGCACAGGGACACGACGCGAGAAGCGAGAGGAACCGAAGACAGGTAAAAAAGAAACATGGGTAAAAAGTGAATGCGATTTCACCTTTATATAGGCAAATAGAATACGCTGCCAGCGAGCAGCTGGCGACGTAGAAATAGGCATGTGCACTGCTGATCATATAATCTTCAATCTCGCTCTGCGCTACCAGCGGCGTATCGGTGTCGCCTTACGACGCAAGTGCACGTGCCTACTTTCAAAGCACTGATTCACTTATGCACTGCCAGCGGGGTGGCAGCGGCGTTGATCTTCGCAAGTGCCTTTACAATAGATGCTCTGTTTAGAAAATCTTCCATTTTATTGGGCTACCAGCGGCGTGGTAGCTGTGTGGCAACATTGTCTTCTTCTTCTTTTCTAAATTTACTGAATTTTCATTATTTAATCTGCACATCTTGAAGATTTATTAGAAGACATAATTTGTCAAACATTTGTTATAAAAGGAGTGTGAGTTTTCAGACTTACACAAAGACTCTAAAATATTTCAAATTTGGCTGTTTTCCTTTCCAAATTTCATAAGGAGTTTGTTTCCACCCAGATCTGACATACACTCTGTTACTTATATAACAAGCAGTATTTATTGCTTCAGCCCAGAATTTTGTTGATACTTTCTTGGCTATCATAATGGTTCTAGCCATTTCTTGCAAAACTCTGTTCTTCCTTTCCACAACTCCATTTTGTTGTGGGGTCTTAGGAGCAGAAAATTCATGTTTAATTCCTTGTTCTTCACAAAACTTGGAAAACATCTGATTTTCAAATTCTGTCCCATGATCAGATCTTATTCTAACAATCCTCCCTATTTGCAAGTTCTTTTCAACTTGAATTTGACAGCACAATTGTTTAAAGCAATCAAAGCATTCAGATTTTTCTCTTAGAAAATTTACCCAGGTGTATCTACTGTAATCATCTACAGCAACAAAGATATACCTTTTTCCTCCAAGACTTTCAGTCTTAGTAGGTCCCATCAAGTCCATATGAATCAGTTCTAATGGTCTAGAGGTTCCTACAATGTTGGTTTTCTTGTGTGTGGCTTTGATTTGCTTTCCTTGATTGCAAGGACCACACATTCCTTTCTTTTTATTTTTCCCAAACTTGGGAATTCCTCTAACCAATTCAAACTTAGAGATTTTAGACAAATCTCTATAGTTAATGTGACCAAGTCTTCTATGCCACGAATCAATTTCATTGCATATAGAGGACTTTAAAGAGCTTTCAATGTTTCCAATGATTCCATAACAATTGTCACTAGTTCTTACACCTGTAAGAACAGTTTTACCAGAATTATCCAAAATTTTACATTCTTTTCTGGTAAAGTTGACAAACAATCTTGAATCACATAACTGGCTAATACTAATCAAGTTTGCCTTCAAACTAGATACAAATAACACATCTTTCAGACAAACTCCATTAGGACCATTTACAGTTCCTTTACCTTTGACTTGAGAAGTGCTTCCATCACCAAATGTTACACTTCCACCAAAATATTCTTCAAAGGTACTAAACATAGACTTATGACCACACATATGTCTTGAACAACCACTATCCAAGTACCACATGTTGACATCATGAACTTTCAAAGCTATATGAACCACATTTGCAACTAAAGAATCTTTTCTAACCCAAATCTGTTTTTCAGGAGTTTTCTGAGAAGTAACTTCATCAACTACTTGAGATTTTGAAGGATGTTTCTTTGACAGATTTGTAACTTCCTTATTTAATGTTTTAGTCAATTTTAACAGGGAATCAAATCTGTTGTATAAATCTAGAGATTGACTTTGATTTACTTTCCTCTTATTGTCAAAATATCCCTCAGGAAAACCATGCAAAACATAGCACTTTGGTCTTATATGACCTTTTTTATTGCAATGATAGCACACAGGTATGAACCTATGTTAAGAAGAATCAAAATTTCTAGATCTGACAGTATTCTTAACCTGTACAGATTTAGATTTCTCAGATGTTGAATGTTTACCTGTTGGGCTTACTTCTCCAGCAGAATTTTTTTGTGAAAATTCCTTATTCTGATTACTTACAATCATTCTTGTTTCAGCAAAATTTGAGCTTTCAGGAACTTCCTTTTAAGTTGATTCCTCAACAACCTTTTCTTTTCCTGCAGAAACATTTGAATCATTAGTTTTAATTGAATTTGACAATTTTTCAAGTTCAATAACTTTACCTTGAAGTGCAGAAATCTGAACTTCCTTTTCTTTTAATTTTTCAGTTTTTTCAGTCAAAGAAGTTACCAGAACATTTTCTTTGGCATGTCTTTCAAGTAACTTCTTGTTTATTGAATCTATTTCTGCAATAGCTTTATTTTTCTCTGTTTCTGACTCCTTCAATTTTTTACTCAGTTTCTTGAGTTTCTTTTGAGCTCTATTGAATTCCTTATATAGCTGATTGTATGCTTCTTGTAATTCTTCTTCATCATCTGATAAACTTTCTTTATTATCTCCTGCAATGCCAGAGATTGAACTACCAGAAGAAGATGAGTAAAAAGAATTGAAAGCAATAAAATTAGCAGAAATATCCTCATCTGATTGGGAAGAATTATCAGTATTACTGTCATCCCAAGTAACCTGATAATTTGTCTTTTTCTTTTTATCTTTTGAGGGACAATCAGAAGCAACATGTCCAAATCCTCTGCATTTATAGCATTGGACTTCATTGTTCTGAGAGAATTTCTTCTCCTTTCTTAGATCAGAAATTTTCTTATCAGATCTTCTATTAGATCTGTCTAAGGATAAAACAGGATTAGATTGTCTCTTGTTAAACATTTTCTTGAACTTTTTAGCTAAGAGAACTAACTCATCCAGATCTACTTCAAAATCATCAGATTCTTCATTATTTACAGATTTTAGAGCTATTCCTTTACTCCTTTTAGGAATATTCAGATCTAGCTCATAAGTCTGTAAAGATCCTACAAGATCTTCAATTCTCATGTTATCAACATCTTTTGCCTCTTGAATGGCAGTGACTTTTGGTCTGAACTTTTTAGGCAGAGATCTCAAGATCTTTCTAACAACCTTGGATGTAGAGATCTTTACCCCAAGATTAAAGCTCGAATTAACAATATCCGAAAGTCTAGCATAAAATTCATCAAAAGATTCATCATCTTTCATGTATAGAGTTTCGAAAGAAGTAGTATGTCTCTGAAGTCTAGACAGCTTGACAGCTGAGGTTCCTTCATGAGTGACCTCAAGAATGTCCCAAGCTTCCTTAGCTACTTCACATGAGGAAATTCTCCTAAATTCCTCAACACTAACAGCACAAAATAAGGCATTCATTGCCTTGTTGTTCCATCCACATAGATCAGAATCAGCTTTACTCTACTGATAATAAGGTTTAGGCATCACAACACCTCCTTCTGTTGTGATTCCAGGTGGATGATAACCATTACAAACCGAGAGCCAGACACGCTCATCAATATATTTCAGGTAAGCTCTCATCCTAGCTTTCCAGTAGGAATAATTGTTTCCTTCAAATAATGGAGGTCTGGAGGCAGATCCTCCTTCTTTTCCAAAGTCCATGCTATAGATCTAGATCACACTTTGTATAACAATTCAAAGTGAATAGGCTCTGATACCAATTGAAAATGAGTAGGAGACTACTCTACAGGTCCACGATCTACAACAGTTAAGAAGATAACAATGCGGAAGACATAAACACAGAGAATTATACGAGGAAACCTGAATCCAGATCCAGGAAAAACCTCGAGTCTATATGAGGCGACTAACCCTTGGAATCTCCACTATTGAATGAAAAACAATTACAAAGGAGTACACACTTAACCTTTACAATTGAACTCACTCAACAGCAAACCACAGCTCGAGTCCACGAGCTGCAACACAGCTTGAATCCACAAGCTGCAAAACACGATCAGTTCAGATCGCAACAATCACCTCAGAGTCCACTGAGATGATCCAATGCAATAGGAATCCACCTATGCATCAATCAAGGTTGATCACCAATCCAGGCGATCACACGATCAGATGAAGTTCCAAATTGAAGAAGAATCCTCAACTTCAATTCCAGGTGATCTCTCTCAGATCTCCCCCTCACTCGATCGCCGACTCTCTAAAGAAGAATTGATCGAATCTCGAACACCTCAAGATCCAAATCAAAATGATCCAAAGAAAAGTCTCGACTAAAAATTACAGCACGTCTATTTAAAGAAGAAAACTCAGATCGCGTCGAGCGCTGGTGGCGTCGTGGTGCGATCAGGGTAGACGGCTGGAAGCGAACTCAAATCTAGCTCAGAACAAGTTGTCTCAGTTAAGGGTGCGCTGCCAGCGCGCTGCTAGCGGGAGGGAATCCGGCATGTGCACAGCTGATCATTAGAATCTTCAATCTCGCTCTGCGCTACCAGCGGCGTGTCGGTGTCACCTTACGATGCTAGTGCACGTGCCTTACTTTCAAAGTACTGCTTCACTTATGCACTGCCAGCGGAGTGGCAGCGGTGTTGTCCTTCGCAAGTGCCTTTACCAGAGATGTTTTATTTAGACAATCTTTCATTTCCTTGAGCTACCAGCGGCGTGATAGCTGTGTGGCAGCATCGTCTTCTTCTTCTTTACTAAATTCACTGAATTTTCATTGTTCATTCTGCACAACTTTGAAGATTATTAGAAGACATGATTTGTCAAACATTTGCCGTAAAAGGAGTGTGAGTGTTCACACATACAGATCTAGAACTTTCAAATATGTTCATACCATTCCTAGGGTTTCATGATCAAAACAACATTGAAACAAAATCAAATAAAACCGATCTAAAGTGAAAAGCCCATTTTTGGACTGTGGACCTAAATAGGCCCACCAAGACCCCCTTGGGCCCACTTAAGGGGCCCACCTTTGACTGGCCTATACCAGGTCTGTTTTCAATAAACAGGCCTAGGCCCCTTGATCCTTGGCTAATGGGCCGAATCCAAGCTTGTCAAGCCCAAATAAAAATGTAAATAAATAAAGCTTAATAAATAACCAAATGGGTTACCCAATAACCCTATTGGGCCCTAGGCCCAACCATGGCAGCCCACGGGTCTTCCAACAGGACCCGGGTCCGACCCATTTCATTTAGATAAATAAAAAAGATAAAATCAAAATAAAAGGGACCCATACCTTCAGAGGGTCCCACCATACCAAATAAAGCAGCATGTTGGCCTATGAAGGGTGAACTTGACTCAAAAACCAGGGAGACCCGAGGGACCCGTCAAACCGACGGGGCGGGTTGGGGTGTCTTAGGGCTTCCCCGGATGTAACCGAGGACTTAGCTAGAACTTTGAAAAGCCGCAGACCAGACTTAGACCCGGATAGGGCAAACACCGTGTCAGCCTGCACCTCTCAGGCAGTGGCGATTCCGAATGTCCCGAGGCACGCACGAAACCCTCCACGTGCGCCTCGTGTGCGATCTAGATCGATTTTAGGTGTGCACAGCTTGGCGACTCCACTGGGGACTCCCTCAACCCAGCTGGACCCTGGTTATCAAATGAATCAACTAGGAGGATATAAGTCGATTTAGGAAGTACTTTCTGTCCAACCATAGTAAGGTATGGAACACATGTAATTACATGATATTGGGGGATCCTGTCAAAGGGACGAGATAAATGCCTTAGGAAAGTGGAATTTAAGTGGTTCCCTGTGACCCTCCACTTACCTGGGGATTACCCAGATGTTGTATTGCATACTGTTCTGCGCTCTCACTATAAATGTGACACTAAGGAACCCTTTGTTGGCCCTTATCCAAGGATCACCCGAATAGACACAACACTTGACCCCACTGCACATACAAGCACCTCAATACACCGTGAATGAATTTTTTAACTGCGTGGGGTGACATGCACGAGGGAGTCTGCATGGATGATCCGAATTGAATGCTGTCTGCACTCTGTGAATACTCTTCTTAACCAAAACCTAGATCTCTCTAGCAGCCACCCTTCTTCAATCGAAAAACTTACTTTTGGGATGGTATTAGCCCTACGCTCCCGTGGCTTGCCGGGGAAAGCAGGGTAAACCCATCTCCCCAGGTTTCTGGACTCTTCGAGCGCCATTGGTTTCTTGCCATGGTACGCGAGGGGTCTGGTACTTGGCTCAGACCCTTGCAGACAAATGCCTCGGGCTGGGTATCCTTCCCCACCTATTGATTCTGAAAAACCTTGATACTTTGAATGTGAATGGATCTGAATCTGAATATGAATGTAAATGCTGGAACAAAATAAGGGAAAAATCAATTTAAAACCCAAGAGTCCATCAGGGGTAGCAACCCCCTCCCTTTTTTGCACCAACCTGAGTAAAACCTAGACCATGGGTTGCCTTAGCCTTAATTTAGGAAACCAACCCAATTTAATTAGGGGTCTAACCCCAGATCCATGCATTTGAGTCCTGTGAGCCGTGGGCCTTGACCCATTAAGTCCGCTGGAAGCACCTCGAGTCCTAGTTGGCCTTCTAAGCATATGAGAGCCGGCCAGATCAGACAATCAGACAGAAACAGGACAAAACAGGGGCAGAACAACCCTAGATTTAGGATTTCAGCCCACCTGCTAAGAAGCAAACTTGTACCCTCCTTTTGGGTTCCCAACAACCCTAAAGGTGATTTTCTTTACAGGATTATTTTTGTAAAATTCGCCCTCGATGGCAAGTTGTAAACATTTTTGTTGTGATCTGACACCCAAAAGCAGATGAAAGAACAGATGAAAGATAAAAGGCTGATTAGGACTTAGGAGTGCCTCCATACACAAGTATGTCTAGGAGTCGTGCCTTAACAGGCACCAACCCTTTTAGGACTTTGCACGCACCTGTGGGTTTTTTAGCATTTAACTTTCACTTTACCTGTGTATATATTTGTTCTCGCGTTAAACATGTGCACTTTGAGATCATTTACACCAACCTGTTTAGCCGAACTATTTTAAAAAATGCACAAAAAATTTCCGGGCATGCATTGAACCGTCTTCCGAGGTGCACATCAAAATTGCTTTTCAAAGCACACAACAAAGTGGCCTTTAGGCCTACATTGAATCATCTCCATGACAAACATTAACATTGTCTTTTGCTATGCACAGTAAAGCCGTCATTCGTGGTTATATTGAGCTAGCTATTTAGACATAAATCAAATCGCCCATCTTGCGACATAAATTATCCATGCCATGATATTAATTGTTCAGGACACGTTTTCAAAGAAATTTTTAGTCGCCGCCCATTAAGGCACGGATATGATTTCCTGAGGTTTGCACTCATAAAGCACGTGTTGCACGGTTTTGAAAACCATCAAACACGATATGATCTCCAGAGTCTCAATCTCTGAAAGATCGAACTGCAAGTTTTTTTAACATCGCAATTTTCAGGAAAAACTCTTGATTGGATATGGCACTGTCACACACTGTTCACAGTGATGTTTTGTCAAAGTTGTGATTTTCATGCATGAATCGTCCCATATTTGTTTTCACTCATCGTGACACCAGAGCACCACTCACGGTGTAAATGATCTCGTCACACACGACACCTTGTTCATAAGTTGAAAAGAAATTGATTGAGATCTTTAATGAACAAGTACGATTTAGGTACTTCACATTAAAAGCACTACCCAGAACGCTGCATTTGCATTGAAAAAGGACTGCAATGAATTCTTCTGAGGCTCCAACTTCGTCATCCTCACAACCAAGAACTGAAGAACAGCAAGTCATGATGGATCTAAGTCAACAAGTAGCCATGACACATGCCATAGGGGTTCAAGTACCAGAAATCCAACAGGGACAACCACCCCAGCCGAACCTCATGACAGTTGATCTGCCACCACGGGACACCCAATTCCCACATCCGGCAGCAATAGCCACCCACCCTCCACAACAAGAACCATGCATGCCTGTCCAGCTGGGGCAGGAAGAGCAAGACCGGAACAGGGTACGGAAGGCCCAACTTGAGGAAATGTTGGCTGCAATAAAGGAAGACAGTAAGGCCCAAATAGCCGCAATAAGAGAAGAGCTCTTGAAACAACTCCAGCCCAACCCAGTACGTGAGGAAACCACACTGGAGAGCTTATGTCTTTTCCCAGATATCCATCTGCCAGCAAAGTTCCGATGTCCTGACTTGCATAAATTCGATGGCACTGGCTGTCCTTTGATACACCTGCGATCGTATATTGGTGACATGTGCCAATATGTGAAAGAGGAAAAGATCATGGTTCAGTTCTTCCAGAGATCGCTAACTAGGGCAGCATATTCTTGGTTCCTAAGTCTGGACAAGCAGAAGGTCAAGACATGGAACAACCTTGCTGCTGTATTCATCCAACAGTACCATTTGAACAGTCCGACGGTTCAAACCCGGGCAGAATTACAGAGATTGTCAAAGGGAAATAGAGAGTCTGTGAGAGACTACACTAAAAGATGGATAAAACTAGCAAATATGGTTCAACCCCCTCTCCTCGAACAAGAACAAACCTCTCTGTTCATTTCATCACTGAGGCAACCATACTTTACAATGCTGGTGGGACAGTGTGCTGCAAGTTTCACCGATCTAATCAAGGTGGCAGAAAGGATTGAAGATGCGATTAGGGCTGGAAAAATAGGAGCTTCTATGACAGAATCCTCCCAAGAAGATATAAGATATGAGGGAACGATCAACCATGTCCGATCTGCTAAGCGCAAGAGAGGAAATGATCACCCCTGTGCAAATGTCACCATGGCTCGACTGAAGGAGCCCTTGACTAAGGAAGAAAGAAAGAACCGTGTGTTCACACAGCTCCCATATTCCCTGGCTGAGTTGTTGCCTACCTTGCTGCAAGAAGGACACCTGAAGCAGGTTCCCCCAAATCCAAGGGCACCAGCAAGTAGAGGGTATGATCCATCCAAGACATGTGATTACCATAAGGGAGCACCGGGGCATGATACTGACGAATGTTGGAGCCTCCGTCATGCGGTCCAAGATCTCCTTGAAGCTGGGGAACTCAAAATTGATCCTCCGCCAAATTGAAAAAAAAGGGGAAAAGATTGAAAAGAAAAGATTGAAAAAAAAAAAAAGAGATCATCTCTATGCAGCCTAGCATTTTATGGATTCTGGTTTCTGATGCTTGTTTCTTTTGGCAGGAACCCCGTCGGTAGTCGAAATGGACCACACCTCAGACAAAAGTCATGATGCGGCCCAACAAATATCCAGCATAGTGGCCTCTCTATGGAGTTTACTACGAATTATAACAATCAAGGAAGAAACATGGAACAAATGCTGGGAAGCATTAGGAAAAGAAAATTTTGTACTACGATCTCGAGTAAGGGTCCTTGAAGAAGAAATCCAACAAATGAAGGGAAGGATACCCCTGAACAGTCAGGAAGTAAGCCGCCCACCAACCATAGTAGGTAGTTGGATGCAAAAATAGAAAGGGAAAGTTGTAGTAGAGGGTGTTCCTCAAGTCATGAAAAAGCAGAATCCTTTAGATGATTCTCCAAGGAGAACGAAAGAGGAAGCATAGGCTAGAATGAGGAGGGTTTTCACCCCTTTACCATATGCATCGGCAGAATTGCTTCCAACACTATTGAAGGAGGGGTATGTGCAGATTAGGCCCTCGAACCCCCGAATGATTCAGTCCAGAAACTACAATGCTGCAGAACGATGTGAGTACCATTCTGGTGCTCCAGGACACCACACAAACCGGTGTTGGGATCTGAGGCATGACATTCAAGATCTGATTGATCAAGGGTTCTTGAAGGAACTATTTGAGCAACCGGATTCTGTTAAAGGACAAGACATCTCTAACAAGTTGGCACAGGTCCGAATGTCTGAATCAACCATCTTCCTGCGGGAAATAGAAGATGATGTGAAAAAGAAGGACGAGGAGAGCACCTGAAGACTTCCTCCCATGACATGCAACCGAATTCCAAAAATGCTGATTCGCATCAGCCACCTTTTTGCATAATTTGCTACTTTGCTTTTGTTTATGCTTTATTTAATTTCAGAACTTGACAACATGCTTCTTTTTGCAAGATAATGAAGTCTTTTGGGAAATCACCAAAGTGTTGAACCACACCAAGACAAGACTGTGATCTCAGGACAAACCTGAACAATCAAATTTGACAAATGAAATGTGGCAAATAGCACAAACTGTGCGGGTCTCAACATAGCCAAGGGATCCCCCACCTGCACCACATTTGAACCCTACCTTGCCAAATAGTGGGGCAAGCTGAAAGAAAAAAAAGGAAGAAGGGGCAAGGTGCCCATACCAGTTAAGGGTCACTGACATGATCAATGATCCCAATGACATGATGAGAGGCCATTCTTGGCTAAAATACTTCAAAACAAAATCCGCTAGTCAAACATGTTGAGCTTGATTGTCTCATTTTTAACCCATGTTATGTCTAGCCACCCTAAACTGGGGCAAAGTCAAAAAGAAAAATGAATAAAGATGAAAATGTTTCTTGAGCTAGTTAATTGTGTAAAGACCAGTAAGTGTTACATTCTCTGTAAAAGGATGAAAGGCCATCCTTGATGTTCTCCAAAAATCATCTAACCCTAGCAAAACACTTTGAGCCTAACAATCCCTTTATTGACCCTGCCATGTCCTGTCTTCAAAACTGGGGCACGGAGCTTCATTAAATTGGAGACACAAGGGGGACCAAGGTCAAGAAGGGTAAAGCGAAAAGCACCCTAAGAACAAAAGAACAGAAAGAAGTGGAAAAACCCCAGAAAACAAGAATGTGAAGAAAGAACTGGGGCAAGTCCCTCTGAGAAAAGAAAAGAAGAAAAAGAAAAGAAAACAAGAGCTGGGGCAAACCCCAAAAGCAAAAGTCAAGGATTGGGGCAAAGAACCCAAGAAAGGAAAGGAAAGAAAAGAACAAAGATGGAAAAAAGGTAAAGAAACTACACAAAGCTGAAGGGACAAGAGGTGAAGCAAGCCCTAACCAGGAAAAATGGACAGGACATGGCTCTTACCCAGCTCGCAAATTTTGAGCCTTTATACCATTTCTTCTGGACCCATAAACCCAACCTACGTTTCGTCCTGTTATGAAGTCCTTTTCTATTACAGAGAATGTGATACTAATTCCCAGACAAACTGGCAATGACAGAATCAAAAGAACAAAAGAACTTTGGCTAAACATAATGGTTACCCATAGAATGAAGTTATATAGGATTTGAACCTGTTTATCCTTCATTTCTAAACACTGGAACCAAAGCCTACATTTCATCCTACTAATAAGTCCTCTCTGATCGTTGGATCATGATCCATGAAAATTGACAGGGCCCTCAGACTGGGGCAAGGCACCAACCCGAATAAGGGAACCAAGTGAGAGAAAAACCATTTCAAAACCCCCAACCAAGGGTGGGAAAAAGGAAAAAACAAGAGAATTAAAAGAGCTGGGGAAGGGCAGTGCCAAAGAAACCCCCTGAACCCAAAACAATTCCCCTCATTCCAACTTGGGGCATCCAATTGAAGGCAAAAATGTTGAGACCTTTACAGGGAATGCCGAGAAGCATCATTTCATAAGTCTAAATGAGAGTGTCAGGTGACTGACCCAAAGATTACTGGTCTTGTCATGGACCCACTTTGAAAAGAGGGAACTCCAAACACTTGGTGAATTCTAAAAAGATTTTAATTACCTGGATTATGCACATAATTTTGATGATAAATTCTGATTAACTAAATTTCACTTGAACTTTTGCAGGTACTGACAAAACTTGAAACAGACAAAAAAAGCCATCACGGTGCATTCACACACTGATATCAAAACAAAATTTTCCACTATAACAAATCCGTCACCATGTATTCACACATGGGATGAGGAAAAGGCATCACGGTGTATTCACACGTTGGATGCCAGAGCAAAATTCGTCACCATGTATTCACACAGGGGGCGCAAGAAAAGTCATCACAATGTATTCACACATTGGATTTCGTCACAACATATTCACACGTTGGATGTAAAATCAAAATTTGTCACCATGTATTCACACATGGGGCGCAAAAAAGTCATCACAATGTATTCACACATTGGATGCCATCACAGCGTATTCACACATTGGATGTAAACTCAAAATTCGTCACCATGTATTCACACATGGGGCGCAAAAAATTCATCACAATGTATTCACACATTGGATGCCATCACAGCGTATTCACACGTTGGATGTAAAAGCAAAATTCGTCACCATGTATTCACACATGGGGCACAAAAAAGTCATCACAATGTATTCACACATTGGATGCCATCACAGCGTATTCACACGTTGGATGAAAAATCAGAATCGTCACCATGTACTCACACATGGGGCGCAAGCAGAATCGGCACCATGTATTCACACATGGAACGCAGAAGAAAAAACAAAAACAAAAACCGTCACAGTATTCACACGCTGATGAAAAAACAAAAACCGTCACAGTATATTCACACATTGGACGCAGAAGAGATTGGAATCAAAATCACTAACGGATAAGTCAGAAATTGGTAGGGGAATGTCCCAGTATAGTTTGTGATATCAGAGCTGTTGACACATGAATTTGAAATTGGTAGACAACCAACAAAAAAAAAAGAGGATTGAAAGAAAGAAAAAAGAAGAAAAGAAAAGAAGAGAAGAGAAATGGACAAAGACAAAAGGAACAAAATGTCTTCTAAAGACAAGAGTCACCATGTATTCTCACATGGGACACAGATAAAATCCGTCACCATGTATCCACACAGGGGACGCAGAAAGAGTCATCACAATGTATCCACACATTGGTCGACAAAAGTTAGTAAAGCCATCGACAAGTAAGTCAGCTTTGAATTAAAAAGACAGAGACAAAAGTCGCCATGTATTCACACATGGGACGCAGAAAGAGTCATCACAATGTATCCACACATTGGTTGACAAAAGTTTGTGAAGCCACCGACAAGTAAGTCAGCTTTGAATTAAAACAAAAAGATAGAGACAAAAGTCGCCATGTATTCACACATGGGACGCAGAAAGAGTCATCACAACGTATCCACACATTGGTTGACAAAAGTTTGTGAAGCCACCGACAAGTAAGTCAGCATTTAATCAAGACAAAAGACAGAAAAAGAGTCACCATGTATTCTCACATGGGACACAGACAAAATCCGTCACCATGTATCCACACATGGGACGCAGAAAGAGTGTAAGTGTGAAAACTCACACTCCTGTTATGGCAAATGTTTGACAAATTATGTCTTCTAATAAATCTTCAAGACGTGCAGATTAAATAATGAAAATTCAGTAAATTTAGAAAAGAAGAAGAAGACGATGCTGCCACACAGCTACCACGCCGCTGGTAGCCCAATGAAATGGAAGATTTTCTAAACAGAGCATTTTATTGTAAAGGCACTTGCGAAGATCAACGCCGCTGCCACCCCGCTGGCAGCGCATAAGTGAATCAGTGCTTTGAAAGTAGGCACGTGCACTTGCGTCGTAAGGCGACGCCGACACGCTGCTGGTAGCGCAGAGCGAGATTGAAGATTACATGATCAGCCGTGCACATGCCGTGTTCTCTCCCGCTGGCAACGCGCCCTTAACTAATTCAACCTGTTCTGAGCGGGATTTGAGTTTGCTTCCAGCCGTCTACCCCGATCGCTTCACGACGCCACTAGCGCTCGACGCGATCTGAGTTTTATTCTTTAAATAGACGTGCTGTAATTTTTAGTAGTGACTTTTGATATTTGGATATTTTTTATTTCGGATCTTGAGGTGTTTGAGATTCGATCAAATCGTCTTTAGAGAGTCGGTGATCGAGTGAGGGGGAGATCTGAGATAGATCACCTGGAATTGAAGGTAGAGGATTCTTCTTCAATTCGGAACTTCATCTGATCGTGTGATCTCCTGGACTGGTGATCGGCTTTGATTGATGCGTAGGTGGATTCCGACTGCATTGGATCGTCTCAGTGGATTCTGAGGTGATTGCTGCGATCTGGATTGATCGTGTTCTGCAGCTTGTGGATTCAAGCTATGTTGCAGTTCGTGGATTCAAACTGTGGATCACTGGTGAGTGATTGTTTGCGATCTGGACTGATCGTGTTCTGCAGCTTGTGGATTCAAGCTGTGTTGCAGTTCGTGGATTCGAACTGTGGATTGCTGTTGAGTGAGTCCAATTGTAAAGGTTAAGTATGTACTCCTTTGTAATTGTCTTTTCATTCAATAGTGGATTTTCGAAGGGTTAGTCGCCTCATATAGACTCGAGGTTTTTCCTGGATCTGGATCTAGGTTTCCTCGTATAATTCTCTGTGTATTGTTTCCGCATTGTTAAATTCTGAATTGTTGTAGATCGTGGACCTATAGAGTAGTCGTCTACTCTTTCAAGTGGTATTAGAGCCTATTCACTTTGAATTGCTATACAAAGTGTGATCTAGATCTATAGCATGGATTTTGGAAAAGAAGGAGGATCTGCCTCTAGACCTCCATTATTTGAAGGTAACAATTATTCTTACTGGAAAGCAAGAATGAGAGCTTACCTGAAATCAATCGATGAGCGTGTCTGGCTCTCGGTTTGTAGTGGTTATCATCCACCTGAGATCACAACAGAAGGAGGTGTTGTGATCCCTAAACCTCATGATCAGTGGACTAAAACTGAATCTGATCAATGTGGATGGAACAACAAGGCAATGAATGCCTTATTTTGTGCTGTTAGTGTTGAGGAATTCAGGAGAATTTCCTCATGTGAAGTCGCTAAGGAAGCATGGGACATACTTGAGGTCACTCATGAAGGAACCTCAGCTGTCAAGCTGTCCAGACTTCAAAGACTTACTACATCTTTCGAAACTTTGTATATGAAAGATGATGAGTCTTTTGATGAGTTTTATGCTAAACTCTCAGATATTGTTAATTCTAGTTTTAATCTTGGAGAAAAAATCTCTACTTCAAAGGTTATTAGAAAAATCTTAAGATCTTTGCCTGAAAAATTCAGACCTAAAGTAACTGCAATTCAAGAGGCAAAAGATGTAGATAACATGAGAATTGAAGATCTGGTAGGATCTTTACAGACTTATGAGCTAGATCTGAATATTCCTAAAAGAAGTAAAGGAATAGCTCTAAAATCTGTAAATACTGAAGAATCAGATAATTCTGATGTTGATATGGATGAACTTGTTCTCTTAGCCAAAAAGTTTAAGGAAATGTTTAAAAAGAGACAATCCAATTCTTCATCTTCCATGGACAGATCTAATAGGAGATCTGATAAGAAAATGTCTGATCCAAGAAAGGAAAAGAAATTCTCTCTGAATGATGAAGTTCAATGTTACAAATGTAGAGGATTTGGACATGTTGCCTCTGATTGTCCCTCAAAGGATAAAAAGAAAAAGACTAATTATCAGGTTACTTGGGATGACAGTAACACTGATAATTCTTCACAATGGATTATAAAATATGTTAATGGAACTGTTGATCTGGGAATCTGGTTTTCCAAAGAGACAAACCCACATCTTACTGGATACACTGATGCTGATTGGGCTGGGTGTATGGATGACAGAAAAAGCACCTCTGGTGGTTGTTTTTACATAGGTAATAATCTCATTGCCTGGTTAAGCAAGAAGCAAAACTGTGTTTCTCTGAGTACTGCTGAAGCTGAGTATATTGCTGCAGGAAGCAGCTGTACTCAACTTATATGGATGAAACAAATGTTATCTGATTATGGGTTAGATCAAGATCAAATGATCCTCTTCTGTGACAATCAGAGTGCCATAAATATTTCCAAAAATCCTGTTCAACATTCAAGGACCAAACATATTGACATCAGGCATCACTATATAAGAGAGTTAATTGAAGACAAAACTGTTTTGATTGAATATATATCTACTGAAAAACAGTTGGCTGACATTTTCACTAAACCTTTAGATCAGAACAGATTTGAAACTCTTAGGAAATCCCTAGGAGTTTGCTCTCAAAACTAAAAATCAGGTTTTGTTTTGAGTTAATTTAGATGTAAAATAATCTACATATCTGTTCAAAATGTTCTTGTGTGTTCTTAATACTGAATTCTTAATTCAGGAAGCTTGAGTCTATGCATATTGATAGAAATGTTTTATAATCAACTATCAGGTTTGTCTTAAACACTTTTGTGCATTGAAGTTTATTGTGTGTTTGAAGCTTGGATTCTATAGGCTATCACCTTTATGAAAAGAAAAGTTTTGGAAATGGCTGCCATAGAGACTAGAGTGAAAGCCACTGTAATTCTCAAAAAGAAAAAGAAAAAGAAGGTATATCCTTGGAATGAACTGTAAACTCAGGTTTTTTAAGGGTCAATGCCTTCTACAAAAAGAAAAGAAAAAGAGATCAGAAAAGGCTACCTATCTCTGATGTGCGAAAGCCACCAAAATGAAGTTGGGTATGTCTATACTTTCCAAGTATGATTACACTAAAATAGCCTTCCATATGTATAAAGTGTCAAAGTCAAAAATGATTTTCACACACTACACAAACATTGACTAATTAATATACATATGAGTTCAATATCTTGAAGAAAATTTATAGTATGAGAAACCATGAAGAAATTTTGGTCATAGATATGAAATGTGTCACATCTGAATTAACCTTGATAGGTTCCTTAAGATCAGTTTTGTGAATAAGTACTTCTTGGATTGAATAACAGTTGATTATCTGGATGATTTTAGTTTAGTTAAAATCTTAGCTTTGTGTTTAGAAGTATGATTTCTTCATGAAGAATAGTTCACTTTCTTTTTTATAAATTTTTGCCTTGAATCTGTGTTTTTCATTGTGTGTGCTTGTGCACCTTCTACGTCGCTAGAAGCGTGCATGTAGCCTTCTCTGGTATAGCTTGCTTTGGCACATGCCTATTTCTACATCGCCAGCTGCTCGCTGGCAGCGTATTCTTTTTGCCTATATAAAGGTGAAATCGCATTCACTTTTTACCCCTGTTTCTTTTTTACCTGTCTTCGGTTCCTCTCGCTTCTCGCGTCGTGTCCCTGTGCTGCTGTCTTTTTCACCTTCCTTTTTCCTGTCTACTGTTCAGGTAAAATTTTTTTACTGTCTTCATCCTGCTTCTTCATTTTCTGCTTCCTAGTTCTGTAGTCTTCTCTCGTTATTCTACGCTAGGGTTTGGTAGATTGTTCTGCCATTAGGGCTTTTTCGGTTGTTGTTTGTTTGCTCTTTCTCTTTCAATTTTCTCTTCACCATGCCTCTCAAGAGAAAGTCGAGAACTGATTCTCCTTCAACATCGTCTCCTCCTGTGAGGTCTTATCCTGTTATCTCTTCTCCTCCAATGAGACCCCCGTCCCCTTCTCATTCTTCTGAACCATTTGTGGGGAATGGTTTATCTGATTTTAATGAGTTCTTCAAGCACAGGCCACTTCTTCTAGAAAGGGCCATCAAGCTTGAGTCATTTTCTGAATCTCCTCTCTACTCATTGTTTTCGGACAATGGTTGGAAAAAATTTGCTTTAATCAGTGGTTTTGCATATCCGGACCTGGTTCGAGAATTTTATTCTAATCTTCATCATCTCCATCTTGCCAATCAAGGCTATGTCAAAGCCTATGTCAGGGGAATCTCTTTCGACTTCTCGAAAGAGCTTATTTCCTCTCTTCTTGAACTGCCTCTTGTTGATTCTCCCTCCTTTAACTTTATTGAGTCTCATACTGATTCTCCTATGGAGTCTATTATTCCTTCTCTCATTGTTCCGGGTGCTCCTACTTCCATCAAAAACAAGCCCAACTACCTTCCTCATGGATCTCTTCAGGATCTTCTCCGGATCTTGAATCTGTTTGTGTGTGCTTCTCTGGTTCCCTCAGATCACCATTCTGAGATTTCTCACTCGAGAGCAAGACTTCTTCATGCTCTCTGGAACAGAGATAGTATCTGTATTCCTTCCATCATCTTCCATCAGATCCTTCAGTCTCGGAATTTGAAATCCAAGACTTCAGCTCTTCCTTTTGGCATATTCATATCTTACCTGTGCATTCATCAGGGGATACTCCCTGATCCGGCTGAATTGATCATTCATCCCAGACCTCCCATTGATTCCTCCACTCTGACCAGAAGTAAACGAGTAAATCCTTTTCGTTTGGTGTCTTCTGAACCCTCTTCTTCTCAGTCCTCTTTGTCCAGCTCTGATGCTGTGGCAATTATGGAAAAACTGAATTCCATGCAAGCCTCCCAAGAGGCTTTCAATTCTGAGGTTAGGTCTCACATGCTCATGATGAACATGTTCAAATCAGAGACCCAAGAGAGGCTGGAGAAATTAGCAAAGGATGTTGATTTTATATGTGGTGAGGTACAAAGGGACGTTGCTGCTCAGCAACGAATGCAGAATGAAGCGGATCATTTTCTGGAAAGCATTCGGAAGACTCAGCTGGAGATGGATCACAAACTCTGTTGGCTGCACTCCAGATCCCAAGATGCATACAAGCATTACTCAAGGACTTGGGAACCCAAACCACCTTCCAGAAAGGGGGAGTTTTTTGGATGATGGGGCTGGGGTTGATGTTTCTGTTGATGGTTTTTGCTGGGTTGTTGCTGCTGCTTGTAAATTTTTTTTTGCTGTGCTGTGGATATGATACTTTTTGTTGTGTTCTGGTTTGTTTGTTTTTCCTTAAAGAAGGTTTAAAGGGGAGTGATGATTAAGGGGGAGAAACTGTAATTTTTGAACACTGTATATGTTTCTGATCTCTGAATATCTTTTGTGAATGAATGAAATTCTGGATTCTTCTTTTTTAAAATCATTGTGTCTCTCCTTATCAGTGTGGTTTTAAAATTCTTAAATGGAAATCAATATTAACTGAGTTTGATATTAAACACTATTTTAAGGTTGTCGTCAGGCATTTGCCAAGGGGGAGATTGTAAGTGTGAAAACTCACACTCCTGTTATGGCAAATGTTTGACAAATTATGTCTTCTAATAAATCTTCAAGATGTGCAGATTAAATAATGAAAATTCAGTAAATTTAGAAAAGAAGAAGAAGACGATGCTGCCACACAGCTACCACGCCGCTGGTAGCCCAATGAAATGGAAGATTTTCTAAACAGAGCATTTTATTGTAAAGGCACTTGCGAAGATCAACGCCGCTGCCACCCCGCTGGCAGCGCATAAGTGAATCAGTGCTTTGAAAGTAGGCACGTGCACTTGCGTCGTAAGGCGACGCCGACACGCTGCTGGTAGCGCAGAGCGAGATTGAAGATTACATGATCAGCCGTGCACATGCCGTGTTCTCTCCCGCTAGCAGCTCACTGGCAACGCGCCCTTAACTGATTCAACCTGTTCTGAGCGGGATTTGAGTTCGCTTCCAGCCGTCTACCCCGATCGCTTCACGACGCCACCAGCGCTAGACACGATCTGAGTTTTATTCTTTAAATAGACGTGCTGTAATTTTTAGTAGTGACTTTTGATCTTTGGATATTTTTTATTTCGGATCTTGAGGTGTTTGATTTTCGATCAAATCGTCTTTAGAGAGTTGGCGATCGAGTGAGGGGGAGATCTCAGATAGATCACCTGGAATTGAAGGTAGAGGATTCTTCTTCAATTCGGAACTTCATCTGATCGTGTGATTGCCTGGACTGGTGATCGGCTTTGATTGATGCGTAGGTGGATTCCTACTGCATTGGATCGTCTCAGTGGATTCTGAGGTGATTTCTGCGATCTGGATTGATCGTGTTCTGCAGCTTGTGGATTCAAGCTGTGTTGCAGTTCGTGGATTTGAACTGTGGATCACTGGTGAGTGATTGTTTGCGATCTGGACTGATCGTGTTCTGCAGCTTGTGGATTCAAGCTGTGTTGCAGTTCGTGGATTCGAACTGTGGATTGCTGTTGAGTGAGTCCAATTGTAAAGGTTAAGTATGTACTCCTTCGTAATTGTCTTTTCATTCAATAGTGGATTTTCGAAGGGTTAGTCGCCTCATATAGACTCGAGGCTTTTCCTGGATCTGGATCCAGGTTTCCTCGTATAATTCTCTGTGTATTGTTTCCGCATTGTTAAATTCTGAATTGTTGTAGATCGTGGACCTATAGAGTAGTCCTCTACTCTTTCAAAGAGTCATCACAATGTATCCACACATTGGTTGACAAAAGTTTGCGAAGCCACCGACAAGTAAGTCAGCTTCGAATCAAGACAAAAAGACAGAAAAAAAGTCACCATGTATTCTCACATGGGACACAAAAAAAATTCGTCACCGTGTATCCACACATGGGACGTAGAAAGAGTCATCATAATGTATTCACACATTAATTGACCAAAGTTTGTGGTACCAACGCCGCCAGTGATTAAACTGAAGGTTGGCTGAGGCACACCTGGGTGTCGTTTTTCAACTCACTGTTTTTCAACTCACCCCCTGCGGAGACTTTACATGGTCCAACCCTGAGACACTGAGTTCAAACCAACCGGTTTAACTTTAGGTTCCCTTTCCCAGCCTTTTGGCTAAAATAGACCTATTTAACCTCGGGTTCCCTTTCCCAGCAGTTTGGCTAAAACAGACCAGTTTAACCTCGGGTTCCCTTTCCCAGCCGTTTGGCTAAAACAGACCAGTTTAACTTTGGGTTCCCTTTCCCAGCCGTTTGGATAAAACAGACGAGTTTAACCTCGGGTTCCCTTTCCCAGCCGTTTGGCTAAAATAGACCTGTTTAACCTTGGGTTACCTTTCCCAGCCGTTTGGCTAAAATAGACTAGTTTAACCTCCCAATTTAACCTCGGGTTCCCTTTCCCAGCCGTTTGGCTAAAATAGACTAGTTTAACCTCCCAATTTAACCTCGGGTTCCCTTTCCCAGCCGTTTGGCTAAAATAGACCAGTTTAACCTTGGGTTATCTCTCCCAGCCGTTTGGCTAAAACAGACCAGTTTAACCTTGGGTTCACTTTCCCAGCTGTTTGGCTAAAACAGACCAGTTTAACCTCAGGTTCCCTTTCCCAGCCGTTTGGCTAAAATAGACCTGTTTAACCTTGGGTTCCCTTTCCCAGCCGTTTGGCTAAAATAGACCAATTTAACTTTGGGTTCCCTTTCCCAGCTGTTTGGCTAAAACATACTAGTTTAACCTCGGGTTCCCTTTCCCAGCCATTTGGCTAAAACAGACCAGTTTAACCTTGGGTTCACTTTCCCAACCGTTTGGCTAAAACAGACCAGTTTAACCTCGGGTTCCCTTTCCCAGCCGTTTGGCTAAAATAGACCTGTTTAACCTTGGGTTCCCTTTCCCAGCCGTTTGGCTAAAATAGACAAATTTAACTTTGGGTTCCCTTTCCCAGCCGTTTGGCTAAAACAGACCAGTTTAACATCGGATTCCCTTTCCTAGCCGTTTGGCTAAAACAGACCAGTTTAACCTCGGATTCCCTTTCCCAGCCATTTGGCTAAAATAGACTAGCTTAACTTTGGGTTCTCTCTCCCAGCCGTTTGGCTAAAACAGACCAGTCTAAACCGAGTTCCCTTTCCCAGCCGTTTGGTTAAAACAGACCAGTTTAACTTTGGGTTCTCTCTCCCAGCCGTTTGGCTAAAATAGATCAGGTCCAGGGTTCTTTCCCCCAATCATTCCAAATGATTAAAACAGATCGACCTTATAAAATTGTCTTTGGGTTCTCTTCCCCAACTGTTTTAGGACAGTTAAAATAGATCTATAATTAGGTACCAAAATAGCTTTCCGAAGCCCATACCTGGTAAAATCCTGAAAAGGCACAAGTCCCCAGGGGAGTACCACTACTCAAGCTCTTCAGAAGAACCCCATGGAGTTGCTTGATTAATTGAAGATTACATCAATCCCCAGCAGATCAAGCACTAATGTTTTGTTCCTTGTACAGATTCAAACAGGAAAGAAATAAGACATAAGATGAAAATGAGAAAGGACACTTTCTTCCCCATCGGAGGTCTCTTCCCTTTCATCCCCAGCGGAGCTCAGAAGAAAGAAGATCGTCAAGATCCTCAAACCCTCCAACAAAACTTCAAGAGCAAAGAGAAACATCACAATAATCCCCAGACAGTCATCTAGACGGATTGTAAGCCCGCCAAATCCCCAGTGGAGTTACGTTAAACTGAGAAGTCCCCGCAAGAAAGCTCTTTGCCTCGACAAAGAAAGCCTGGCAAGAAGGAACAACAAACTCTTCAAGGAAAAGAAGATGAAGAAAAGCAAAGCAATAACGGGCCAATTCGCCCCCTCTTGTAAATTTTGATTTCCCACTTTTGTAAATAGCATAGGCTAGAATTGGTGTGTATGGTCTCCGAGTTGATGGACAGCAGCGCAAGAGCCTCCTCCCGTCCTCCCAATTTCACCCCAATCCCTAACCTTGGCCTAGCACATTCCCACTTACAAAAAAAAAAAAAAAAACTCAAGGAATCAAGAAGAAATCAAAACTGAAGTCACTAAAAGCTTTAATGGAACAAACAAGAAGAAAAGAACATTGTTAAGTGCCTTGCATCAACGCCGAAACAGGCTGATGAGCTCAAATCTAATCTTATCTTTCTTTTCAAAAACAAAGAACTAAGGAACAGCCCTAGTCAAACCCGAAAGAGGGTATAGGGATTCTAAAGTCAGGAAGTGATACCAGACCTCTGACACTTCCCTTTCCCTAAAGACAATTCAATGATTGAGCTCGTCGACCATGTCGACAGAAATGCAAGGTGCAAAAATAAGGTTCTTTTTTCTTCTTTGCTGTTCATCCCCAAAGGTGACTCCGGAAAAGAGGGGCAGCTGTTAGCACCTGATTTTTGCACCCCAAAAAATGAAGAAAATGAAAATTTCAATTAAAAAGTCAAACCCTGAGGGGGCCAAAAAATTGACTTTTGATTCAAGTGAATTTGACCATCAAACTTCATCTTATTAAAAAGAGCATTTTGACACGGTTCCAACACAACTGAGTTTGCTGGAATCGGAGTCCGGATGTGAAAGTTATGAGTTGGTCAAACTTTTGGGGAGCAAAAAGTTGACTCTTTGCTCGACCCCAATTCAGCTGCCAAACTTGATCCCAGTGGATAGGTGATTCCGAGCCGATTCCAACAACACCAAATTTGCTAAAATCGGACATCGGACAGAAACGTTATGGATAGTTGAAGTTTCAAGAAAGCTGCCCATATGGCAAAATAGCAGCAAAAAGCAGAATAAATGAATTAAATAAATAAAATAATCATTTAATAGAAATATCTTTATTTTTTAATAATATTTTAATAAAAGAATCTCGTTTTTATAATATAATAATCAAAAAATCGGATAAAAATATTTAAATAAATCAAATTTAATAAAGCATTTGAAATCCAGCATTTTAAAAACGTGCGTGCCCGTATTTGAAGTAAGGGCGAGGCATGCCTGTATTTCAAATACGGGCAAGCTTCTAGAAGGGGACGCGTGTCGCTGTACGGCGGGACACGCATCCCGTACGGCCGATTTTGCAAGATTTGGAAATGTGCGTTTTTCGCCCGTATTTGAATTACAGGCAAGGCACGCCCGTACTTGAAGTACGGGCAAGACATGCCCGTACTTCAAATACGAGCACGATTCTTTTTGCCTATAAATAGGGGGCCACCCCCCTCATTTGAAGAAGCCTTCCTTTTTGGCCTCTCCCTTCTCTGTCTCTGTGTTTTCCATGGCCGAAACCCTGCCCAAGTTCTGCCATTCCCAATACCCAAGATCCCTAATGACCAAAGTACCCCTATACTACCCAAATGTCATCTAAACCTTTCTTTTTCATCATTTGAATATCAAGAAGCCAACCAACCTCTTCCAAATTTGTCCTAAGAAAACCCGGAGGACGCGGAAGCGCTGCTAAAATCTTCGGAGAATCTTAACATCATCAAAAACAGAGAATTGGTAATTTGGTAATGTTTCTTATCTCTTTTCCAATACACACAAGTGAAGTTCCTTACATAATTTTGCTTTATTTTCGTTTTCTTACCTTTTTTCACTAACCTGTTTGCTTGCTTGTGTTGGGAATCTTTTCACGTAAATGAGTGCTCTTCCACGGGGAAGGCAAAGAGTGAATCAAAAGGAAGAAAATATAAGAGTTGACATGATCCAAATGACGTTATTTGTCAAATGCTAAAGAGGAAATTGTCCTCTTTGAATAATCTCATGTAACCCCATCCTTTTCCCTCATTCCATTCTCGTTTTATCAAAATGAAAGAAGAAGAGAAGGTGAATTGAATACCATTGCTAAAGAAAGAGGAAAAATGGCTTTCCAAGCCAAAATGAAGAAAATGGAGAATATTGAAGGCACTGGAACCCCTGCAGAGGTCACCAGAGTACCCAAGAAGCTCGCCGGAAAGATACCAATCGAAATCGGAGCAAAACAGCAAATTTTGGCAGAAACCGTATACTCAGGACAGTCAAGGCGTGACCGTAGTTAATCTACGGTCTGACCTGAACCGTATTAAATTTACGGTTTTGACCAGACCGTGAATTAAATATGGTCATTTAACAAAGTAACTTAAAAAACCATTTTTCCGACCCGGGTGGACCCAAATCCAACCCGAACCGGCTTGAACCAACCTTTTAGACATTTTGGGCCATTTTAAGCCCATTTTTGGACTGTGGACCTAAATAGGCCCACCAAGACCCCCTTGGGTCCACTTAAGGGGCCCACCTTTGACTGGCCTATACCAGGTTTGTTTTCAATAAACAGGCCTAGGCCCCTTGATCCTTGGCTAATAGGCCGAATCCAAGCTTGTCAAGCCCAAATAAAAATGTAAATAAATAAAGCTTAATAAATAACCAAATGGGTTATCCAATAACCCTATTGGGCCCTAGGCCCAACCATGGCAACCCACGGGTCTTCCAACAGGACCCGGGTCCAACCCATTTCATTTAGATAAATAAAAAAGATAAAATCAAAATAAAAGGGACCCACACCTTCAGAGGGTCCCACCAGACCAAATAAAGCAGCATGCTGGCCTAGGAAGGGTGAACTTGACTCAAAAACCAGGGAGACCCGAGGGACCCGTCAAACCGACGGGGCGGGTCGGGGTGTCTTAGGGCTTCCCCGGACGTAACCGAGGACTTAGCTAGAACTCTGAAAAGCCGCAGACCAGACTTAGACCCGGATAGGGCAAACACCGTGTCTGCCTGCACCTCTCAGGCAGTGGCGACGCCGAATGTCCCGAGGCACGCACGAAACCCTCCACATACGCCTCGTGTGCGATCTAGATCGATTTTAGGTGCGCACAACGAGCAAGACTTGAATTATTGATTTTCATGCAATTTTGGCCTGTTTTAAATTTCAATTAATGTTTTCATTATTTTCTCATTTTGTAGTGCAATTTGGGGTGTCTACAACTGCCCCCTCTTTGCTAGTAATTGGAACCAATTACAAGCAGAGAGCAAAAAGACCCACCAATTGCACTTTTTGAGATCTTTGTCTAACTAATTGCACTTTGCAAGGATTAAATGGATGATTTTGGGAAAAAGAATTCATTGTGGAAGATTTGCTAAAAGTCCCTCAGCTTAAGGGCCAAATCCTCCTCTCTCCTCTCACTGAGCTCTCGTGGCTATGAAGTGAGATTTGAGACAAAATTTTTAAACAAAAGTGAGTAAGGTGGCAATCCTTGGAACTTACAACTAATATAGACATTGATCTCCTGATAAGTGTGGAGAAAATAATAAAAAAGACAATTTTTCTGCTTTGCCCCTATTTTCATTACGGACAGATGCTGCCCGTAATTGTTCTACGGGCGAAAGGGACTGAATTACCTCCACGGGCGTCTGCTGCCCGTACTGATTTTACGGATTTGGGTTTTTACTTAACCGCGGCCGCGAACTTCTTTCTCTTCTCTGCTCGCACTTCAGCCCTAAACCTCTACGCCCGTATTCTTCTCTCCGGTCCTCCCTCTTCTTCTTCCAATCTCCGACGACTCGCACGACTTCACCGGCGACCCCTGTTCACTCCGGCGATTCTCATTCTCCGGTGACTTCCATCTTCTCCGGCGACTGTTCCTATTTCTTTTCTATTGCCGCGACTGTGATCAAGTCTTTGGTCGTGCTTCAAACTTCCTCAATCGACCGTGGACACTCCTTGAAGCTTCGGTAGAGTAAGGGTTTCCCATTTGCTTGCCAAATTTCCTCCATTTCGACTGAATCCGGTAAATGGCCGAAATCTCTCTGATTTTTCTTATGAACAATGTATGCAACAGTAAAATCCATGGACGAAATTTTTGCTCTTGATTAAACCAAATGCTTACTTTGTCTATATTGGGCTGATTTGATTTGCAATTTCTATGCCCTGCTTGAATCTCTGTTTCCACATGTAAGTAACAATCCGAACCAAGCTGGATTTTGGGGATTTTTCTGTCTATATTGAGGATCCAAAAAATTTTCAGCATTTGCTTGTTTTACTGATGCCAACTGACAGTATTTCTCTGATTCTTGCTATGCCTATTTTCCATGTGATTTTCTGCTTTGATCAGTTTACTTTTTTGTCTCTGAATGGACAAATTTGCTGGATGAATCTCCCAACTTTGAAGCTTGCTTGTACTGATTTTGTGGCTTCGTATGAATTCATGTTGAACCCATGCCTGAATTTGCTTGATGAGCTTGCTTTTCCCAAGCATTTTTCTGCCAATTTACCATGTATGAACTGTATTCTTCTGGAACCATTTTTATGATTGACACATGGTTGACTTTATGTCATCTTTGTTCAAAATATGAATTCTTCAATCACTTGAATATTCGAAGCTTTTTGCCAATTCCCTGAAATCACACAAAATTAGTAGTTAGGGAATTAAAGCATTCTATACACAAATTAGAGTTTTTTCCAATTTAGAAATAAACCCAGAACTTTTAAGCATAAATATATTTTCTTAATTAAATCAAAGGTAAACGGTGAACTCCTCCCGTTGGTTCGCATTTTCTTCCATTCTCCCTTTTTTCCTTTTTCTTGAAAATCAATTAAACTTGGTTAAAATGGAAATCAAGCAAAT
This sequence comes from Buxus sempervirens, assembly GCA_947561395.2. Taxonomy (NCBI): domain Eukaryota; kingdom Viridiplantae; phylum Streptophyta; class Magnoliopsida; order Buxales; family Buxaceae; genus Buxus; species Buxus sempervirens. The sequence continues at coordinate 27,271,673 of OX387188.1, forward strand.
AAAAAATTTTAAATGAATAATTAACCATCTCCCTGATTTGAACCGTAGATGGCCCGCCTTAGATCAGCTTCCAGTGTAAGACCCTGATTTTTGTGAGTTATTTATTTATTTATTTAGTTATTTATTCTGATGTATAAACTGTGTTTATCAGGTTATTTTGTGGTTTGAAGGCTTAGCCCATACTCGTATGTACAGGCGTTATATAGCCATTTTTCCGAAAAATCGTAGTATTATCATTGGTATTATTAAAGTATAGTTATGTGATTATTAATGCAAATGGATGCGGAACATGTAGCATTTCCGGTGGGCGAGCATGCATAGGATCAAGGAAATGGGAGAGTATTCGAGCGCGTATGTATCAAGTAAGTGTACTAAAATGGAAAGTAGGGTTGGGTTTATGAGAATACGCTTATCATAATTTGGGAAACATTTTCGTTAAGTCTGGACATAAGGAGAGATAGCGATTTCGGCTGGAGTGGCGACTAGGGTTTCTGTTCGTGAAGAACCATAAATCGCAAGTGCGGAAAGAAGGAGTTCGGAGCTGAAGTTCAGTGGGTTATTCCTCTCTGCTTGAGAAGATTTGTTTCGGTAGATTTTTCATTCGCGTGCATGGCCGGAGAAGTGATCGGCCGAGGTTTTACCATTCGGAAATAAGCGCACTCAGGTGAGTAGCACGGTTTTACAACTGGGCTTTTGTGTTTTATGTTTCCCTCGAGATTGTTCTGATGCATGGTTTATATATCAACTGATAGTATGAGTTTTTCTGGTTTTCTGGTTTTCGGCAAATTACATGAACAGAGTCTCCGGATTTAATTTTATATTTGAAAATGAAAGTGTTTAGATTAATTCTAAATATGGTTGGGAAGTCTTCTGGGAGTATTAGGAGTGTATTGGAGTAATTACAGAGGTTCACAAACCGGCCAGTCATGTAGATCTCAAAATAACAGAGAAATGAAAATCACAGGGGGTATCCGCTCACCTCGCGCTCACCGGCGCTCACCTCAGAGGTAGGCGCCCCGTTAAAAACGACCCACTGCTCAGCTCGCGCCCGGCTGCCGCTCAGCTCGCGCTCAGCGGAAAACGATGCGCCCATCTCGCGCGAATCTCGCGCCCACCTCACGCCCATCTCGCGCTCATCTCACGCCCACCTAGCGTCGGGTGAGCGGCAGGTCGATTTTACCCTTTTTCTTCACCGCCGACCGGTGCTCACCTCGCGCCCACCTCAGTAAGTGAGCGGTAGACCTATTTTGCTTACTGAAATGGAATTTCTGATTTGACCAAGAGTATTTGCATTACTTAGGGGTTAAACCACTTCACTATTCACTTGGTTAGGAATCTGGGAAACCATTTTGCCTATGAATTTATTAGAGGAAAAATTAGTGAACCTCTCAAGAGTTTTTAAGTTGAGTTTAGGTTACTTATGAGTATTGTGCCGGACACCAAACTAGTAAGAGTTACCAGTTGCTTTTCCTTGTTCTATACAATGTTTTGATTGAGAAGTTATTGTATTTCTGGTTTCGCTTGTTGGAAATTTAAATGTGTTGAAAGGATTTCCTTGGTATGAATGCATTGAGTTTTACTTCCATGTGAATTGTGTTACGGAAATGAGAAATTACTGAATGTACTTGAGGTACTGCTTGGTCCAGAGGGACAGGTGATGAATTGTGATGAGTTTTTACATGATGTGGAATGAATGGTTTTGTTTTGATATTGAAATTGAGATTATACGATGTTTACTGTTTTGGTCTAGCTTGTCCTGGATCCAGATGTTTAAGCTTAGTAATGTGATGTTATTGTTGGTTGTTGGAATTGCATGGCCTTGTGTGTTGCCACGACCGGTGTAGAGCAGCCAGAAACCCTGAGTAGGCCTGGTTGTCAATGCAGAAACCCGGGGAGTAGGCCTGCATTGGATGACGAAACCCTGAGTAGGCCGTCATTTCAGAGTATCCGAAACCCTGAGTAGGCCGGAACTGTGTACATGGAGGTGTGGAGTGTCTACTTGGCATGTTTAATTTATCAACAAAACGATAGTCATGACATTGACCAATCGATGTGTTATTGTACTTAACTGAGATGTGATTTGTTTGATTTGAACTTGGGAAATTGATGTTGGTTGTTTAAACGTATTGTAGTGTTGTCGATGCATAGTTTTAAAATGTGATTCAACTATTTCTGCATGCATGTGCTACTCGCTGAGATATTCGTATCTCACTCTGTTGTTGTTCTGTTTTTCAGATACTCGTGGTGAGGCGATTACTGGGGTAGATCCTGCTGAGGCATATAGGGAGGAAGACTACTATTACCTTCCTTAGACTTGTAGGTTATCTGTTCCGAATTTGAGAACTTTGAATTAATTGAGATGTATTAAAGTAAATTGGGGATGAATCATATGATTTCAGTTCAGTTTAAATGTTACAATTTTGCATAAATGGAAATGTGCACTCTGCCCGGGTATAGATGTATGATTATCCAGCGATCATAAATTGATTAACTATCCTTGCCTAACCTCCGTGAGACGTGTTATATCTTTAATGAACAACACGGATCCGGGGCGTTACAGAGATGGTATCAGAGACTCAAGCTGGAAAAATTTGAGGTTTAGGTAGTATGACCATAGAAAACCCTGGGGAAATGTTGTGCGTACGTTAGATAGAACCATGAGGATTAGAAGAGAGTTCTTAACTAATGTGGTATTTTGTGCTTACAGGTATACATGGCCGGTAGAGGCAGACGTGCGAGGGCTGTGGATTGTCCAGAGAGGGATGTACCACAGGAGCAGCCACCTGCACCACCACGGGGAGCCCCACCCCCAATAGAGGACATTTGGGCTGCGGTTGGCTCGCTTGCCCACCTACTTGCGATGGAGAGGGAGGAAAGGATGAGTCAGACTGGGAATGGTAATGGCCAGCGAAATGGTCATGGAGCTGCGGTGGATCAGCAGCGGGTGAGAGAGGAGTTGTCCTTGAGGGACATTGATCAGTTCAGAAAGCTGACTGCCCCGCCGTTTTATGGAGTTCCAGATCCGTTGGAGGCGGAGAGCTGGGTAGCTAGAGTGGAGCGCATGTTTGATACGATGGACTGTCCAGAGGACCGGAGGGTGAGACTGGCTACCTTCACCTTAGAGGGTGAGGCTCAGCATTGGTGGCAGTCATTGTGGAGACAAGCGGTAGATGGGATGCAGATGACTTGGGACCAGTTCAGGCAGGTCTTTTATGAGCAGTATTTTTCTGCAGAGGTGAGGTTGCAGAAGGAGAGAGAGTTCATGGATATCTCTCAGGGATCCTTGACCGTAGCACAGTACGAGGCTCGGTTTGTGGTTCTTTCTCGATTTGCTCACCATATAGTGCATGATGAGCAGAGGCGCACCCAGCATTTCGAGAGAGGACTGAGGGCAGATATCAGGCGCATGGTCTCAGTGCTGATGTGCACCAGATACTCTGATTTAGTGGGGAGAGCTCTGCGGGTCGAGAGAGAGATTAGAGATTCAGGGACTGAGCAGAGCAGAGTTAGAGCACAGCCGAGCGGCACAGAGACATGGAGGGTCCCGGATAGGGACAAGAGGCCGAGGTTCGACTATGGACAGAGAGATAGGAGAGGCTCCGGAGGTTGTTTCAGTTGCGGCCGATTTCACATCCCAGGTCCGTGCGTGTCACCTCCAGGCGCGTGTTTTAGATGTGGCCAGCATGGGCATCGGGTTGCTGACTGTCCCCACCCGAACACTTACCAGTTACTCAAGCCAGCCCTTACTGCACCGATGGACACCCGACCGGCCGAGGCTTCGAGGTTTCAGTACTCTAGACCCGTGCCAGCACTTCCAGCACCGCCGAGATTTCCGGGTCAGAGCAGTGGGGGATATCAGAGGCAGCAGTTACCGCAGAGGCAGCAGGCACCTCAGAGACGGCAGACACCACCCCCACGCCCCCAGCAGACTAGAGTATACGCAGTAGCAGCTCAGGAGGATGAGCCTGAGGGAGGGCATGTCGAGGAGGCTCGTGAGGAGGAGCCAGAGGCGCCACAGTTGGTTGGAGGTATTCTTTTCATTCATGGTAGATCAGCCGTATGCTTATTCGATTCGGGTGCTTCTAGATCTTTCATTACTCCTTTATGTGCATGCCGTATTGGTTTGGTTCCTTCCACACTCGAGTCCGAGCTACTTGTACACACACCATTGGGGGAAACCACTAGAGTACAGACCGTATTTAGGGATTTCATGATCAGATTTAGTTCTTTGGAGTTGCCAGGGGACTTGGTAGAACTGGAATTCGGGGAATTTGATGTGATCTTAGGCATCGATTGGCTTTTTCGGCATCATGTGAGCATAGATTGCTATAGGGCTACCATTATGGTATGTCAGCCAGACCAGCCAGTGCACTGTTTCCGATGTGAAGGGTTGAGAACACGGATTAGTTTGGTAGCGTCCATTGAGGTTGAGGAGGCAGAGGCTACGGTACTTAGTCTTTCTAGTGTGCCTGTAGTAGCAGAGTTTGATGACATATTCCCAGACGATCTACCGGGATTACCGCTACCTAGAGAGGTTGAGTTCAGTATACGACTCTTACCTGGTACGGCACCTGTATCCAAACCACCATACAGGATGTCACAACCTGAAAACCATGAGATGAAGAAACAGTTGGATGAACTGGAAGCAAAGGGCTTTATTAGGCCCAGTGTGTCACCATGGGGTGCACCAGTCCTGTTTGTCCAGAAGAAGGACGGGATGATGAGGATGTGTATAGATTACCGCCAGTTGAATCAAGTCACTATCAAGAATAAGTATCCATTGCCTCGGATTGATGACTTGTTCGACCAGTTGAGGGGAGCGTCTTGGTTTTCTAAGATCGACCTGAGATCTGGATACCACCAGTTGAGAGTAGCCCCAGAGGATGTAGAGAAGACGGCTTTCCGTACTCGATATGGGCACTACGAGTTTCGGGTTATGCCTTTTGGACTGACTAATGCCCCAGCTGTTTTCATGAACCTGATGAATCGGGTGTTTCACACACACTTGGACAGCTTTGTGGTCGTGTTCATCGATGATATCCTAGTGTATTCTCGAAGTAGAGAGGATCATGTAAGGCACCTCCGAACTGTATTGCAGACATTGAGAGAGCACAGATTGTATGCCAAGTTCAGCAAGTGTCAGTTCTGGTTGAGAGAGGTGAGTTTCTTGGTGCACGTGATTTCTGGAAATGGTATAGCAGTGGATCCCACTAAAGTGCAGGCTGTTGCAGAATGGCCTAGACCTTCATCTGTGACAGAGATTTGGAGCTTCTTGGGGATGGCTGGATATTACAGGAGATTCATAGAGAATTTCTCACGAGTAGCCGCACCTCTATCCAATCTCACTAAAAAGGCAGTGAAGTTTGAATGGAGTGAGAAGTGTGAGAACAGTTTTCAGGAGTTGAAAGGTAAGCTGTCTTCAGCTCCAGTCTTGATTGTGCCATCAGTGAGTGAGGGATTTTCGATCTATTGTGATGCTTCTCGAGTAGGGTTGGGCTGTGTTCTGATGCAGCAGAGACATGTGGTAGCCTATGCTTCAAGGTTGCTACGCACTCATGAGAAGAATTACCCTACGCACGATCTAGAGTTGGCAGCGATCGTGTTTGCACTTAAGTTGTGGAGGCACTATTTGATGGGAGCCAAATTCGAGATATTCTCAGATCACAAGAGCTTAGGATATATATTTTCCCAGAGAGAGTTGAATATGAGGCAAAGGAGATGGATGGATCTTCTAAAAGATTATGATTTCACACTACATTATCACCCGGGCAAGGCTAATGTGGTAGCAGATGCACTGAGTCGTAGAGTTGTTTCCCAAGATGAGGTAGCCACACTAGCTGCTTTCATGGCTAGTCAGTGCACACTTGTTGATACTGTTGTAGAATGGCCTGGGGAGTTCAGCACTCATGGGCATGGATTGATCATGGCACGAGTTCAAGCAGAGCCAGAGTTGATTCAGAGCATTCGGGAGGGTCAGTTGGTAGATCCCGATTTATTACGCATCAAGGGGTTAGTAGAAAAGGGTGATGAGGCCACGAAAGATTTTAATGTTCGGGATGGATTGGTGAGATTTCAAGGGTGGACTTGTGTTCCAAATAATGCTGAAGTCAAGGGATTGATCCTAGACGAGAGTCACATGTCCAAATATGCAATTCACCCTGGGAGCACCAAGATGTACAAGAACCTAAAATCAGTATATTGGTGGTCAGGAATGAAGAAAGACATTGCGGAATATGTAGCCAAGTGCCTCACTTGTCAACAGGTAAAGGCAGAGCATAGGAGACCTCCAGGTTTGATGCGACCTTTGCCGGTTCCTGAGTGGAAATGGGAACATATATCGATGGATTTTGTGAATGGGCTACCGCCTACAGTTAAGAATCACAACGGCATATGGGTGATTGTGGATAGACTAACCAAATCAGCTCACTTTTTGCCTTACCAGACCACGCAGACTTTGGCATCATTGGTAGAGCTGTATACTCGAGAGATAGTCCGGTTGCATGGGGTTCCAGTGTCTATTGTATCGGATAGGGATTCTCGGTTTACCTCGCATTTTTGGCAGTGTTTCCAGGAGGCCATGGGAACTAAGTTAAGCTTCAGTACTAGTTTCCACCCACAGACCGACGGCCAGTCTGAGAGAACTATTCAGACTCTGGAGGACATGTTGAGATGTTGTGTCCTGGATTGGGGTGGCAATTGGAGTAAGTATTTACACTTAGCCGAATTCGCTTACAATAATAGCTATCAGGCTAGTATACAGATGGCACCCTACGAGGCACTTTATGGCAGGATCTGTAGATCTCCTGTGTGTTGGGTGGAGGTAGGAGAGAAACAGTACTTTGGGCCTGAGATTATACAAGATAGTATGGAAAAGGTGAAATTGATTAGACAACGGTTGTTGACTGCGCAGAGTCGTCAGAAAAGTTATTCAGACACCAGACGACGTGAGCTGAAATTTGAAGTGGGAGACCAAGTGTTCTTGAAGATATCGCCTTCCAAAGGAATCCTGAGATTCGGGAAGAAAGGGAAGTTGTCTCCACACTTTATTGGGCCGTTTGAGATTGTGAAGGTGATTAACCCGGTAGCTTATAAGCTAGCTTTGCCAAACCATTTAGTAGGAGTCCATGATGTATTCCATATATCCATGTTGCGGCAGTACATAGCGGATCCTAGTCACGTGATAAATCCTGAACCTTTAGTGATCCGAGAAGATATGACATACGAAGAGAGGCCAGTTCAGATTCTAGACCGTCGTGAGCAGATTCTTCGCACCAAGGTTGTTCCCTTAGTGAAAGTGCTATGGCAGAATCATACTGTGGAAGAATGCACTTGGGAAGGTGAGGAGGAGATGAAGAAGAAGTATCCGGAATTGTTTGTTCCTCCTTGAGGTAAATTTCGAGGACGAAATTTCTTGTAGGAGGGGAGGATGTAAGACCCTGATTTTTGTGAGTTATTTATTTATTTATTTATTTATTTATTCTGATGTATAAACTGTGTTTATCAGGTTATTTTGTGGTTTGAGGGCTTAGCCCATACTCGTATGTACAGGCGTTATATAGCCATTTTTCCGAAAAATCGTAGTATTATCATTGGTATTATTAAAGTATAGTTATGTGATTATTAACGCAAATGGATGCGGAACATGTAGCATTTCCGGTGGGCGAGCATGCATAGGATCAAGGAAATGGGAGAGTATTCGAGCGCGTATGTATCAAGTAAGTGTACTAAAATGGAAAGTAGGGTTGGGTTTGTAAGAATACGCTTATCATAATTTGGGAAACATTTTCGTTAAGTCTGGACATAAGGAGAGATAGCGATTTCGGCTGGAGTGGCGACTAGGGTTTCTGTTCGTGAAGAACCATAAATCGCAAGTGCTGAAAGAAGGAGTTCGGAGCTGAAGTTCAGTGGGTTATTCCTCTCTGCTCGAGAAGATTTGTTTCGGTAGATTTTTCATTCGCGTGCGTGGCCGGAGAAGTGATCGGCCGAGGTTTTACCATTCGGGAATAAGCGCACTCAGGTGAGTAGCACGGTTTTACAACTGGGGTTTTGTGTTTTATGTTTCTCTCGAGATTATTCTGATGCATGGTTTATATATCAACTGATAGTATGAGTTTTTCTGGTTTTCTGGTTTTCGGCAAATTACATGAACAGAGTCTCCGGATTTAATTTTATATTTGAAAATGAAAGTATTTAGATTAATTCCAAATATGGTTGGGAAGTCTTCTGGGAGTATTAGGAGTGTATTGGAGTAATTACAGAGGTTCACAAACCGGCCAGTCATGTAGATCTCAAAATAACAGAGAAATGAAAATCACAGGGGGTATCCGCTCACCTCGCGCTCACCGGCGCTCACCTCAGAGGTAGGCGCCCCGTAAAAAACGACCCACCGCTTAGCTCGCGCCCGGCTACCGCTCAGCTCGCGCTCAGCGGAAAACGATGCGCCCATCTCGCGCGAATCTCGCGCCCACCTCACGCCCATCTCGCGCTCATCTCACGCCCACCTAGCGTCGGGTGAGCGGCAGGTCGATTTTACCCTTTTTCTTCACCGCCGACCGGCGCTCACCTCGCGCCCACCTCAGTAAGTGAGCGGTAGACCTATTTTGCTTACTGAAATGGAATTTCTGATTTGACCAAGAGTATTTGCATTACTTAGGGGTTAAACCACTTCACTATTCACTTGGTTAGGAATCTGGGAAACCATTTTGCCTATGAATTTATTAGAGGAAAAATTAGTGAACCTCTCAAGAGTTTTTAAGTTGAGTTTAGGTTACTTATGAGTATTGTGCCGGACACCAAACTAGTAAGAGTTACCAGTTGCTTTTCCTTGTTCTATACACTGTTTTGATTGAGAAGTTATTGTATTTCTGGTTTCGCTTGTTGGAAACTTTAAATGTGTTGAAAGGATTTCCTTGGTATGAATGCATTGAGTTTTACTTCCATATGAATTGTGTTACGGAAATGAGAAATTACTGAATGTACTTGAGGTACTGCTTGGTCCAGAGGGACAGGTGATGAATTGTGATGAGTTTTTACATGATGTGGAATGAATGGTTTTGTTTTGATATTGAAATTGAGATTATACGATGTTTACTGTTTTGGTCTAGCTTGTCCTGGATCCAGATGTTTAAGCTTAGTAATGTGATGTTATTGTTGGTTGTTGGAATTGCATGGCCTTGTGTGTTGCCACGACCGGTGTAGAGCAGCCAGAAACCCTGAGTAGGCCTGGTTGTCAATGCAGAAACCCGGGGAGTAGGCCTGCATTGGATGACGAAACCCTGAGTAGGCCGTCATTTCAGAGTATCCGAAACCCTGAGTAGGCCGGAACTGTGTACATGGAGGTGTGGAGTGTCTACTTGGCATGTTTAATTTATCAACAAAACGATAGTCATGACATTGACCAATCGATGTGTTATTGTACTTAACTGAGATGTGATTTGTTTGATTTGAACTTGGGAAATTGATGTTGGTTGTTTAAACGTATTGTAGTGTTGTCGATGCATAGTTTTAAAATGTGATTCAACTATTTCTGCATGCATGTGCTACTCGCTGAGATATTCGTATCTCACTCTGTTGTTGTTCTGTTTTTCAGATACTCGTGGTGAGGCGATTACTGGGGTAGATCCTGCTGAGGCATAGAGGGAGGAAGACTACTATTACCTTCCTTAGACTTGTAGGTTATCTGTTCCGAATTTGAGAACTTTGAATTAATTGAGATGTATTAAAGTAAATTGGGGATGAACCATATGATTTCAGTTCAGTTTAAATGTTACAATTTTGCATAAATGGAAATGTGCACTCTGTCCGGGTATAGATGTATGATTATCCAGCGATCATAAATTGATTAACGATCCCTGCCTAACCTCCGTGAGACGTGTTATATCTTTAATGAACAACACGGATCCGGGGCGTTACATCCAGGGATCTTGCAAATGAGCCATCCTCTTCGAGGGTTAGGCGGGATCATGCTGATGTGGCCTCATCTTCGAGGGTCGAGAGGGATTCTGATTCTGATGTTCCCGATCTCCCTTCTGGGGATTCGCGTGAGGCGACCCCAGAGGTATACTCTAACCTTTCTGAACTTTCACATTCCTTCATCAAATTCACCCTGATCCTATCTTCTTTCCAATTGCTTCTTTAGCCGGCAGTTGAGACTTCGGGCAGAGACAGGAGCCGTAGCAGGCACCGAGGTGGGGGCAGAGATGGAGGCCATGATGAGGGCCGTAGGGGAGGCCGCAGAGGAGACCGTGGCAGAGATGAGGCCAGGACCAGAGTTGAGGTCCCTGAGGCGGTTGCTGCCCAGATCAGGGATACCGATCTTTTGCATAGCTTGAGGACTCATCCCTCAGCGTGTATTAGGGCCGATATCCCTTTGGAGTATCCTATGTCTCATTATAGAGGGAGCTTGGCCAGCTTTATTAAGTTTATTGGAGACTGCAGTTCAGCCTTCCGCCGAGAGATAGGCTTGTATGGCTTTGGCCTCTTCATCACTATTCCGGATGTGCGCCTGGATCGGGCCCTTATTGCTGCGCTACTAGAGAGATTCTTTCCAGAGACCCTGAGCTTCCATTTTTCAGATGTTGAGATCGGGATCCGGCCTTCTGACTTCACCCTTATTATCGGGATTAGGATGACCGGTGATATTATTCCTTAAATGGTGATGCCGTATGCAGATGAGATCGCCTCCTATCTTGGATATATTGTGCTGCCTCCAGAGGCATGGGATAGAGGGAGAGCGAGAATGTCTCTGACATGGTTGAGAGAGACTTTCCGGAGGAGGCAGCTTGGACAGCTTGCCGCTGGCGATTCAGTTTTTCCATTTGTCTTCTGATTCATTTTCCTGTACATGATGGGATCCTGCTTCTTCCCAGAGGACACGACTTCAGTTAGTCCTCATTTTCTGAGCTTATTGGGAGATCTTCATCGAGCGAGGAGGTATGCATGGGGCTCGCTCATTTTTGGTACCATTTTGGCCGGCCTGCGCCGATCAGTGAGCGGCCTCTCTACCTCTCGAGGGGCTGGAGTTGGGTGCAAATTCTTCTGGCCTTTCCTTGTAGCGCCCCAGATCCGTGTTCTTCATTAAAGATATAACATGTCTCCTAGGGGTTAGTTAAGGATCTCAATAATGGTGATCGCTGGATAATCACCCACATTTTATATCACATCAGAGTGCACAATTCAGAAATTTCTATTCAGGCAAGTTATGAAATCATCACATACGTCAGATGGGCCCAAGTTTACTATCTTATTACAATTCCTCAAATTAAACTTAACAAGTTTAAGACTAAACAACCTGCTGGACTAAGGTCGGTAGTAATAATCCTCTTCCCTATACGTGTCAGCCGGATCTACCCCCGTAGGCACCTCACCACGGATATCTGAAAAACAAAGCAACAACGAGGGAATGAGATACGAATATCTCAGCGAGTGACACATGCATGCAGAAATAGTTAACACAGTTATAAGACATGCTTCGACAAATAACCAACGATAATAACAACATAATTACGATAACAACTCAAACCAGGTCAATGTTATGCATATGGTTACATTGATTAATTTACATGCCAAGTAGACACTCCACACCTCCATGTACACAGTTCCGGCCTACTCAGGGTTTCGGAAACTCTAAAATGACGGCCTACTCAGGGTATCGTCATCCAATGCCGGCCTACTCCGGGTATCGGCACTAACAACCAGGCCTACTCAGGGTATCTGGCTGCTCTACACTGGTCGTGGCAACACACGTGGCCATGCAATTACACCAACAAACACATACCATCACATTACTAAGCTTAACAAGGATCCATGGGAAGCTAAACCCAAACCGATAAATAACCGTTTAAAACTCTGCATTAGTACACATCATCCGTGGTCCCAACTAGAACATCAACTCACACAAGTGTTCCAACCAGAACATCAACTCACACAAGTGTTCCAACCAGAACATCAACTCACATAAGTAATCAAGTAAATAATATTTACAACTTAATTCAAAACTTGCCATCAAAACGGGGTTTTATAAATCAAATCAAGTACCAAACAGTGCATGCTTCATGAGGACTAAAATAAAGCCCTAGTATGTAGATATCCCGAACATCCTCGACTTATTTCCCAACATCTACTTCATAAGCCTTTACTAAACCTAGGATCTATCTTCAATGTTCTCACAAGCAAAAGTTTTATATCTCTAATGTCGTAAACAATTATTTGGGTTAGTGGTCGAAGACCCTCTAGCATCCAAAACCCCTTGGTTTTACGAAATCATAAGATTCGGCAAGAAAACAACTGGGCGCTCACTTCCTGAAGTGGGCGCTAGGTAGGCGCCAAGTGGGCGGTGGCTCCTTTCATTAAAATGAGACTGGCGCTCACTCGTGGACGAGTGGGCGCAAGCCAGGCGCCAGACGGGCGCGAGAAGAGCGGGAGAAGGGCGCGGGAAATTGAGGTAGGCGCGAGCTGAGCGCGGAGTGGGCGCTAGCTCGGTGCCGGGTCACATTTCTCGGCGCTTACTTCCTGAAGTGGGCGCCAAGTGGGCGGTGACCCACTGCGACTTTCACTCCTCTGTTCATCCCAGAACTCCAATTCTGACTAAATTTTTACTGTCTGTAACTACTTATCTAGCCTCCCAACACTCCCAGGACACATTCAAACCTATTTTGGATTTAATCTAATATGATTTCCAATTATCCCCAATTCCACTGTACAAAACCCTCAATAACTGTTATTTCCCAGAACACCGATAAAACCTCAATCAATACAATCAACACAATGCAATCATTCAACCAATACACGAATAAACCCGAAAACTCGGTTGTAAAAGAGTGCCACTCACCTGTATACGCTAAATCCCAGAACAACAGGTTCTTCCAAAATCGGTCGAGCACGACTCCGGCTGCGCGTGAAGATGAAATGGTAGCCGAATAATTCCTCTGCTGCTCGCGAGAGAGATAACCCGCAAAAATCCGACTCCAATGAACTCCTAGCAGTCCTTCCGAGTCTTGCTCTTCATGGAATAACCCCAATCGCCATTTCAGCCGCAATCGCCAAATCGCCCAGCCCTCTCCAGCTAAACGAGACTAACGAAAATTACTTCCTACTTACGCGTATTCCTACAACCCAAACCCTACTTTCCCTTTTTGGTATCATTACCTCGCGAGACATACGCCGCTTGATAACTTTCCTCTTTTTCCTTGATCCTATGCGCGCTCGGCCACTGGAAACCCTACATGTTCCGCATCCACTTACGTTAATATGCAGACACTATACTTTAATAATAATAAAATAATAATATAAATTTTTCCAGAAAAATGGCTATATAACGCCTGTACATACGAGTATGGGCTAAGCCCTCAAACCACAAAAATCACCTGATAAACACAGTTTATATATAGATATATCAACTAAATAACTAAATAAATAAATAAACTCACCAAAAAAAATCAGGGTCTTACATTCCTGCAAGTGAAACAATTATTTCTTTTCTCTTTCTTTCTCTTTCTTTCCTTTTTTCTCTTTCTCTATTCTTCTGATCCTTTTTCTTCTTTCTGCAGTTTTTTGCTAGGGTTTATATACCCTACTTTCGCCCTACCTCTACGATGTCAGAGGAGACATATCCCATGGCTCGTAGATGGTGTCATGTGGAGCACGACTCTGAAAAGAGTCGTCCTAGGTCTGCCCGGGCCCACCTGGACAGGCTATATCGGTCTGAGGTAACCTTCTTTAATTCTTCTCTCTCCTTTTTTCCTTCCTGAATCACATGTCTAATATTCTTCTTTCTGTTTTTCAGCTGTTTGTCCCCAGGATGGAGGACATTCACGAGGTGCTGGCCCTGCATGCGGCCAGAGATGATGCTTTTGCCCCTGACCAGAGACGTCAGAGATATCAGTTCTTCATTGGTCAGATGGGCAGCATCTGGTACTGCGGCGAGCGTTTCTTCTATCAGCACATCGGAGAGCCTAGGATTCCTGCCATCCCTCCAGATACTACTCCTTCCTACCCTCCTATGCCTGTTTATCCTGCCCAGTTCCTAGATTGGACTGAGGCAGAGACTTTATTAGAGGAGGGTGACTATGATGCCTGATTCAGGCGATCTTCAGTTGGGTGTTTAATGCCACCTATGCCTGTCCGTGGCGGAGTCACGGAGATTGGAGGGGTAGTGATTAGGGCCTATGACACTACGGTATGCCTTCTCCTTTTTCATCTTCTATTTTCATTTGATCTTGACATTTTCTGACAACTTCTCTTTTATTTCAGGAGGCTCAGTTGGCAGAGATCCGATCTCAGTATGCTGATATAGAGCGTCAGCGAGATGCTGCTATTGCCGAGCGGGACGCCCTCTACATCACTATTTCAGGCCTCCGGGGACAACTTGCCAGGGCACAGGGCCAGGCGGGCCCTTCTGATGCACAGGACCAGCCGGGTCCATCTCATACTCAGGTTAATTCTTTCACTTATTTCCATTCTTGCTCTTTTATCTGTTTATTCTGTTCTGACTGAAATTTCCCTTCTTATTTTCAGGATGACACAGCCGGCCCTTCTTCACCTGCTTCACCTGTGCCTATGCATCTTCGTGGTGAGGTTTTTTTTGTGGCACGGGTGGAGTTCGTGACTTCTTCCAGTCCGGTAGAGGCACCTGCAGCAGAGCCTAAGGTTGAGGCTGATGTTGATCCTGCTGTTGAGGATGTGCCAGATTCTGCTCCAGCACCTGAGACTGCTCCTGATGCGTCCACAGATATAGATATGGAGTCTGTTGAGGGGGTTGCTGTGGTGGAGCCTACTGAGGAGGCCGTGGTGATAGAGGAGGCTTCTGTTGATCCTGTGGAGCCTGAGGTAGAGACTGAGATTCATGAGGCTGTGGTAGACCCTCCACCTATGATTGATGTTCCAGAGGTGCCGACTCCAGCTTCTGAGCCTGCTATTAGTACCAATCCTGCGGTTGAGCCCGTTCCTGCAGAGCTTGATCTTGAGTCTGCTAGGGACGTAGATCTCCCGGGGTCTACCCCTGCTTCTTCAGCTGACTCTAGGTATGTTTCTTCTATGCACTTGACTTCTATTCTTGTATTTGTATGACATTCAATCCATTTTGGGCTGCAAGAGGGAGCATATCTCTGCTCGCGATAAAGTGCCGATAGTCTTTGGGCGTCAACGATCTCGAGGCAGAGGAGATGGACCTGCGGAGGTACAGTAGATTAGGATTCTTCATGTACATTTGTATTTGACAAACTGATGTATCCCTTCATATATATAAAAGAAATTAGATTTATTTTATTCATTTGTGCTCTCTTTTCTTTTATTTCTAGCTTTCATTGCATGATGTATGTTAAAGCAGGGACATGTGAAGCCTAGGAAACCATTGAAATCAAAATTTCCCACTTTTTGGCATTTTTCCGAAGAGACCGTAATTAATTTACGAGCAAGCCGTGCCCGTAATATTACTACGGGCCCACTCTGCCCGTAAATTTTTCACGGTCACAGTGTGTCCGTATTATTTATACAGGCACGCCATGCTCGTATTCTAATTACGGATTTTACCACCTTTTCGAATTTTCTATATAAACTCAAGGGAGACGTCATTGTGACACTTTTAAAAGTTTAAAAACTCCCTGAGCTTTCTGTTTTCTGCTTTCCTTGTCTTCTTTAGTGCTTCCATGGCTCCCCTCGCCCCTTTCTCTTCTGCAGGTGAATCTCCTCCTGCAAGACAACCTGTTAGATCAAAACCTCCTAATCTCACCAGGTACAGCATTGTGGACTCCTTCTATGATAGATGGGTTAACTCCATGACCCTTGATGAGGAGATTCGCTGGGATTCCATCCACTTAGGCCACATCTTACACCTCCCTAAAATTCCCTTTAAGTGGGAAATCATTGAAGCTTTGATTGGACACTAGGTACCTGAATTAAATCTCTTCCGGTTTGATGATAAAGGGATGACTCCTACCATAGAAGAAATTGAAACCATCCTTGGCCTGAGATTTTCTGAAAAAGTTGTGAAGCCACCCCTAAAGCCTAGCTACAAAAAGGAGGCTTCCACCTTCTTGGGTATAGGGAAGAAGGACTTAGGAAATTCTGATACACTATTGACCTTGTCCAAGACCTTTTTGACTGAAAAAATTCTAAGGAGTTAAGACAAGGATGCCAGGTTTAATGCATTGACTCTGGTAGTGGTCAATCAGTTGCTTTTTCCACGGGGTGACGACCAGGTTGATTTGGCTCTCATCTCAGTTATCTGCCAGGTTAGGGAACGTGAGAGATTAGCCCCTATGATCTTAGCAGAGATATACCATGCCCTGACTGACTGCTATTTTAGAAAGAAGAAACACTTCCTTGCCTGTGCCCCTATCCTACAGGTAAAAAGAAATAAATTCAATATTTTTTTTTTCTTCTTCTTTTTTCTTTCTTCTCTTTTTTTTCTTCTTTATCTTTTTTTTTCTTCTCTTTTTTTTCTTTTCTTATTTTTTTCTTTTCTTTTTTTTTTCTTTTTTTTTCCTTTGAAATACTCCCCTTTTCTGCAGCTTTGGTTGCTTGACCACCTGAGTCGGGTTGAAGAGATAACTCGCCGCTTCTTTCCAAGATTGAAAGTCCCTGTTTTGATGAGCAATAGGGGGTGTCCTAACATCCAAGGCGGCAAGCGGGGCTGGTTCACTTTCTTGGGTACTCTCCAGGATGATCAGGTGAGATGGCTTGGCACTTATCAGCCCAATCCAGAGACCGTGATCAGCTTCAGAGATAGGAACTTTCTGGTTCTAGCCGGCTTGAAATCTGCTGTTCTTTATCTTCCCTTGAGGGTTCTTAGGCAGTTTAAAGCGACCCAGGGGATTATGATCCCCACTGGATATGACAAGTTCTTAGGGCCACTTACACCAGCCACCATGGGGCTAAATGCTCAATTAATGAATGGGTAGTCTTATGTTCGTTTTCTGCGGGGTCCAGTCTTTTCTGAGTCCCATGTGAAGGACTATCATTTCTGGATCAAAGAGTAGGTGCAGAATCATGCCCCAGTACCAGAGGATCCTCCTGCAGATCTTCCCCCTACTTATGAGGATATCCTAGAATCTGAAAGGGCAACCCACAAGCGGCTTCAACAAATATGAGTACGAGAAGCACAAGAGCTTAGGATAAATGGCATTAATCTGGAGAGGCAACTTGAAGAGCAGAGGTCTTGTCGCATTGCGATGGAAAAGAAACTTGAAGAACAAAGACAAGCTCGTTGCTTTGAAGTGCGAGCGATGCGGAAGAAATATCTGGATTCCTTGGCTGACCTTAGGGCATTGAAGATCAAGCATTCACTTTCAGATGAGATCATCTCCTTTTTTAGCGATCCCGATGCAGAGGAAGCTTCTGGAATTATCGCAACTCAGGCAGCTCGGATTAGAGAGCTTGAGGAGCAGTTAAAGAATAGGGCTTAGATTCCTTTTTTTTTCTTTTTTTTTTCTCTTTTTTTTTCTTACTTTTATACAAAGCAAACTCCAATAGTGGAATGATAAAGAATTTAATTCAAAAATAGGTTTTATATTATTGGCCTCAAAATTCTCAGATGCTTGTAAAAACTGAAGTTTTATGAAAAAGTATTTGATTTCTCATCATTGGCCAAAGTATAGTTTTTTTTTTTTTTTGAAAGCTGATCCAAAACACCTAATCACATATAATCAAAGGAATTAAAATCAGGTTGAATAATGAAAAGGGTAGTCCAGGCAATAGGGAGAGACCAAATCTGTCTATCCTGCGACTTTTAGAGTCATCCCCAAATGGCTTTTCCTTCATGACTGACCTTACTAATTTGTTCAGTTTCTAGTGCTCATGCTGATTTCAAACTTAAACCACATGATCAACTCAACCTTTGATTCTTCTCTTTCTTTTTTTTCTCTATTTTTTTTCTTCTTTTTTTTTCTTTTTGCCCCTAGCGCAAATTATGGTTTTCACTAGGGCCGGCTTCTGCATTCCGTCATCACGAATCTTACTCTGAAAGTTGAATGAATATACTAAAATCACCGAGGGCTTAAGAATAGGACGAAACAAAGGCTAAGCTCGGTTTATGAATGAAAAGGTATTAAAGGCTCAAAATTTTCTAAGTGTGAAAATGGGTCAACCAGACTTACAGTCATGATGAATTCAGTCCCATTTCCCCTTTTTTGCATTTGGCCTGTATTTGCCCCTATTTTTCTTCTCTCTTTTCTTTCTTTTTGCCCCTATTGGCTTTGCCCCAGTATAAGACTATAAGTCCAGTTTAGGTTTATCAAAAAGACGAACAGGCTTAAATTGGCTTGACTAGGGATGAAAATTTTAGAAAATATAGAAATATGGCCTCAGATCATTTCCTAGTAATATTCATTCAAGGAAAATATCTCTTTATTGCATCAGAGTTAATTGGCTCAGGAAAATCCTTCCCATCCATTTCTGTTAAGATGAGAGCACCTCCTGATAGGACCTTCTTGACAACATAAGGCCCCTCCCAATTTGGTTTAAATTTTCCACGAGGGTCTTCCAAAGAGGGTAAGATTTTCTTCAATACCAAATTTCCTTCTTGGAAAGTTCTGGGCTTCACCTTCTTATTGTAAGCCCTGGCCATTCTCTTTTGATACAATTGGCCATGACAAAGCGCTTTTAATCGCTTTTCCTCTATTAAATTGAGTTGATCATGTCTTGACTGTACCCATTTAGCTTCTTCTAATTCAGCTTCCATTAGCACTCTTAGTGAAGGTATTTCCACTTCCACTGGTAAAACTGCCTCCATTCCATATACTAAGGAATATAGGGTTGCCCCTGTAGAAGTCCGGATTGAGGTTCTGTAAGCATGTAGAGCAAGTGGTAGCATTTCATGCCAATCTTTAAAACTCACTACCATCTTCTTTATATTCTTATTCGCTGCTTCTACTGCCCCATTCATCTTTGGTCTGTACGGAGCTAACTTGTGGTGAGTAATCTGAAATTGTTCACACATCTTCCTCATATCCTTGTTCTTAAGGTTTGAAGCATTGTCTGAGACTATGGCTCTTGGAAAACCATAGCGACAAATGATATTGTGCTTCAAAAACTTAAGAACATGGCTACTTGTAATGTTTGCATAAGAAGCTGCTTCTACCCACTTGGTGAAGTAATCGATTGCTACAAGTATAAAGCTGTGTCCATTCGATGCTTTTGGAGAGATCATTCTAATGACGTCTATACCCCACATGGAGAAGGGCCATGGAGATGTCATGTTGTGCAATTCACTTGGAGGTGCGTTTTTGTTATCAACATACACTTGGCATAAATGACACCTTTTGACATGCATATAGCAATCGTGCTCCATAGTCGACCAGTAATATCCCAATCGCAGAATCTTCTTGGCAAGCATGTACCCGTTCATATGGGGTCCACAAACTCCTCCATGTACAGTTTTAACTAACCTTTCTGATTCGGTTTTGGCAACACATATGAGTAGGATATCGTTGTGTGATCTCTTGTACAACTGTCCACCACTTAGTAAAAACTGACATGCCAACCTCTGTATTGTTCTTTTCTCTATAGAAGAGACATTTTCTGGCAAACTCTGATCATTTAGGAAATTCTTAATGTCTTGAAACCATGGTACCTCTTCTTCCGGTGTTTCTTCTAGAACAAGGCAATAAGCTGGTTCATCTCTAACTTCAATTTCCAGTGGTCTAATATCAACACCTTCTGGCATACTGACCATTGAAACCGATGTTGCTAGTGCATCTGCAAACTGATTTTTGGCCCTTGGCATATAATTGAAGGAAATTCGAGTAAACTTGGTGCTTATTTCTTCCAAATACTAGTGATAGGGGATCAATTTGTGATCCTTGGTTTTCCATTCACCAGTTGTTTGGAAGATGATAAGACTCAAATCTCCATATACGTCAAGTTCCTCCACTTCATGGTCTAAGGCTGCTTGTAACCCAATTATGCAAGCTTCATACTCTGCAATATTATTTGTGCATTGGAACCTTAACTTCACTGCGATTGGGATGTGTGCCCCATCTGGCTTGATCAAAACAGCCCCTATTCCATTTCCATTCATATTGGTGGCCCCATCAAAAAACATTTGCCAAGAGCTTTCACCTTCTTCTTCTTCAGCAAACAGGATTGCCTCATCAGGGAAGTTGGTATTTAAGGGTTGGTATTCTGGTAAAGGGTGTGCAGCTAAGTGATCCGCAATGGCTTGACCCTTAATGGCCGTCTGTGTGATATAGGTGAGGTCAAATTCAGAGAGTAAAAACTGCCACTTTGCTGTTTTGCCAGTTAAAGCCGGTTTCTCAAATAAATACTTCAAAGGGTCCATTCGAGATATTAGTAATGTGGAGTGACTAAGGAAATAGTGCCTCAGTCTCTGAGTTGCCCACACTAAAGCACAACAAGTCTTTTCCAAAGGTGAATACTTTGCTTCATATTCTGTGAACTTTTTACTTAGATAGTAAATCGCTATTTCCTTTCTGCCTGTATCATCATGCTGCCCCAAGACACACCCCATTGACGTCTCCAAAACTGACAAGTATAAAATCAATGGTCTTCCTGGAGTTGGTGGCACTAGCACAGGTGGATTTAATAAATACACCTTTATTGTGTCAAAGGCTTCTTGGCAATCGTCATTCCTGACCGTCGGGTTATTCTTTCTTAGAAGTTTGAAAATTGGTTCACAGATAGCAGTAAGCTGTGCTATGAACCGGCTTATGTACTGAATCCTTCCAAGAAAATCACGAACTTCCTTTTCCGTTCTAGGTGATGGCATTTCAATGATTGCCTTAGCTTTTGCTGGGTCAATCTCAATTCCCCTCCTGCTTACAATAAAGCCCAACAATTTTCCTGATGTAGCCCCAAAGACACATTTTGTAGGGTTAAGCCTTAGACTGTATTTTCTGAGTCGGTCAAATACCTTCTTCAAGTTGATCAGGTGGTCTTCTTCTTCACATGATTTGGCTATCATATCATCCACATAGACCTCCATCTCCTTATGGATCATATCATGGAATAAGGCTGTCATGGCCCTTTGGTAGGTTGCCCCAGCATTCTTAAGCCCAAATGGCATGACAGTGTAGTTGAAGGTACCCCAAGGTGTAATGAAAGCCGTTTTCTCTTGATCCTCCTTTGCCATCTTAATTTTATTATAACCAGAAAAGCCGTCCATGAATGAGAACAGGCTATGTACAGCAGTGTTGTCCACCAAGATGTCGATGTGTGGAAGTGAAAAATCATCCTTTGGACTTGCCTTATTCAGGTCTTTATAGTCTACACACATTCTAACATTTCCATCCTTCTTTGGTACTGGCACTATATTTGCAAGCCATTCAGGGTACGTGGAGACCGCGAAGAATCCTGCTTGGAATTGCTTAACCACTTCATCTTTGACCTTCAAGGTCCATTCAGGTTTCAACCTTCTCAGTTTCTGCTTAGCTGGCTTAACATCTGGCAGAATTGGTAGCCTGTGCACAACTATGTCTGTGTCTAACCCTGGCATATCCCGATACGACCATGCAAACACATCTTCATAATCAGCCAAGAACCGTATCATTTCATCCTGCTGTACCTCAGATAGGCATACCCCAATCTTCACTATTTTTGGGTCATCTTCGGTCCCTAGGTTTATTGATATGGTCTCTTCAATATTGGGTTGGACCCCCTTTTCATGATGCTCCAATTGATATGTGATTTCTTTTGGAGGGTCGTCTTCTTCGTCCTTGGTCTCTTCCTCAACCCCCATTAGGTCAAAGTCGAGTTCGAGGTCAAAATCATACTCAACCTGATCCAATTCCGTTTGCTTATATGGTTCATAAATGGTTTGGACCTTTTTGAAAAATTTATCTTTTCTAGAAAAAATTGAAAAATCTTTTTGTGTTTTTTGAGAGCCTTCTACAAAATCTTTCCCTGAAGACGAAGGCTCATTAAAACCTTCAGGAAAAGGGCATTCCACTAATGGAGTTTTTTTTTGGAAGCCATGTCTGTTTGCCAAACAAACGCGGTTTCAAAAATAAGGGGAGTTTCCTTCCAATTGTTCAGAATAAAAGAATCTGGGGCAGGGGTACAAGCCTGCTCCTCAAGCTCAGGGTCCGCATCCAAAATCACCAATACTGGGTGAGTTGCATCGCCTGCTTCTTCTGTAGGGCTGGTCCCAGATGGAACTTCTACTGCAGCCCAGTCAATGAAAGGTAGCTCCTCTGCTCCTTTTTCTTGATTGCCTTCAGTCATGGCAAAAAATGCTCCAATGTCCTCAGAAAAATCCTATTCATGTTCTGTTTGTGGCCCAGGCCCACCTAATGCTTGTGGAGGTGGAGGTGGAACATATGGTTGCACGGTTGAGGACTTGGGTTTCTGGAATGGGTTGATATTATAGTACGGGGGTTTGGACTGATCCTGGGGAGGAGACAGTTGAATCATGTGAGAAAGCTTTGGAAAAGTTTCCCTGATATGAGGGAATTTCATGTTTTCTATCTTCTTCTGTCTTCTCCAATTCCTTGGCTTGGACCCCAATCCTGCTCTAGTGACCGGCTTCTTGACCTTCAACGGTTCTATCCTTCCTTGCAGGTTAACCCCCAGACCTTTTCCAGGGTGAAAATTATACTTTTCTAGCACATTCTTGACCATTTTCTCAGCACAGGTCAACTTTCCTTCTTTTTCCTGATACCCCCCAAGTATAAAATTAACAGTTTCAAATTGGAAAGAGTGAAATGCCATCTTGTCCGCAGTCATTTCCATGTTTACATAAGGTACATCAGGGGACCACATGGGAGGAACCAAGTTTTCTGCTAGGACGGTAATCACCTTTTGCCCTCTAATATATTTGACTCTTTGGTGAAGGGTAGATGGTATAGCCCTAGCAGTGTGAATCCACGGCCTTCCTAGGAGTAGGTTGAAGGCTGCAGGTATATCTATCACCTCAAATGTGATGTTAAAAATATACGGTCCAATTGTGACCGGCAGTTCAACCTCCCCTAGGGAGTGTGTTTTAGAGCTGTCAAAGGCTCTTATGATTCTTCCATTTTGTTTGATTTTGTTTTGCTCCAGATTGAGCTTAACAAAGGTTACTAATGGGCAG
Organism: Buxus sempervirens; assembly: GCA_947561395.2. Lineage (NCBI taxonomy): Eukaryota > Viridiplantae > Streptophyta > Magnoliopsida > Buxales > Buxaceae > Buxus > Buxus sempervirens. Next base: position 27,294,696 of record OX387188.1, read on the forward strand.
ACATTGAGAGCCGACCCATTATCAATTAAGACCTGGGCTATCATACAACCCTTACTGAGCACAGCTATGTGCAAAGGATCAACATGATGGTACCCTGCTGGGCTGATTTCAGTCTCAGAAAAAGTTACAACATTGTGGGATAAAATTTGCCCAACCATCCGGCCTAGTTGGTTTGGTTCAATATTTTTAGGCACATGGGCCCCCTGAAGTACCTTTAACAGAGATTCCCTATGTTTTTCGGAATTTAATAATAAGCCCAGTATTGAGATCTGGGCAGGGACTTTGTTCAACTGCTCAACAACATTGAACTCACTCTTTTTTATGAGCTTAATGAGGTCAGCAGCCTCATTGTCAATTACCTGGGGGGCATCTTCCCCTACCTTGGCCTTTCCTTTATTTTTTTCTTCTTCCTTCTTTTCTTTCTCTGTCTCTTTTTGTTTTTCTTCCACCCCTACACATTTTCCTGACCTCATCATGAGGTTCACTTCTTCCTTGCTTTCAGCTGTAGGGCATGTAGTGGTAAAAGCTTCACTGTAGTTCCATGGTACAGCTGATTCAGAGTAGGAAGGCTTGGGGACATTTATCACCAAGGGAGGAAGTTTAGACTTGGATGATGAAATTTGAGTAGGAGGAACATTTACAACCAATGGTGGAAGTTGTTTTGGTTGAGGGGTTACCGAAGTGACTGATGCATTAGGATGGTCACAGTTTATGACCAATGGTGGTTTAGACTGAATGGGTGAAGTAAAGGTGGATGGACTGCAATTGACGACCAAAGGTGGTTTGGCTATGTTCATTTGGGCCATGAGGGATGAGACTCGGTCCAGAGAAGAGCTAATGTTCCTAGCAGCACTCTCATTCCCTTTTGAAATTACATTTATTTCTTTATTGCTATTTCTTCTGTCAAAATAAACTTTGACCGTTGTCCCTATAGGAGCAATTAACTGGGATGGGTCAAAAGTTATTTTATCAGAGGAAATTACCCCTATGACATTAGAGGGGCCTGCCCCATGATGCTGAGGCAACGGGTTTTGGCCAATGTCTGTTCTGGGAGGATTGGGAGCCCCTGTATTGAAAGACAGGGTATTCTAGTCCAGTAAATCCTGAATGGCATGTTTCAAAGGCCAGCACTTGTCAGTAGGGTGCCCAGGTGCACCCATGTGGTAATCACAAGTGGTGGAGGGGTCAAAATTTCTCCCCTTGGATGCATTCGGATTGGGCTCTCTTAAGGTAATATACCCTGCTTGAAATAAAGTGGGAAGCAACTGAGAAGGAGTCATTGGAATAGGGGTAAAAACCCTATTTCTCGTTGTTGCGAAATAGGCATCCTTTTCCTCCTTAATAAAAATCCTTTTTTGGTCTGAAGGTGCTGCTGGAACATTAACCCTCATAGGGGCCTGGGTAGATGGAGATGGAGTAGGAAAATGAGCAGGTATGTTGATTTGTATGGGCTTGTTAGGGCCTGATGGTGGCTGCACCATGTTCACCTCACCCTCTTTCTTGTTCCCATTCTTTTTCATCCCGCTTCCTTTCTTTAGATTGGGGTCTTGCTGACTGACCATAGCAGAGTGGTCAATTATTTTACCTGACCTGATTCCGTCCTCAATTCGGTCAGCCACTTGAACCAAGGCAGCAAAATTAGTGGTGGTCTGACCCACCAGGTGGCTATAGAATGGTTGACCCAATGTGCAGATGAATGTAGAAATCATCTCTTGCTCCAGCATGGGTGGCCTAACCTGAGAGGCAGTCTCCCTCCATCTTTTGGCATACTGTCTCATGGATTTATTCCTTCCCTTACTCATCCTCATTATATCGTACCTATCTGGCACGATTTCTGAATTAAATCGGTACTGAGCTAGGAAGGCATCTGCTAGGTCCTTCCATCTTCTAATCTTTCCATGGTTTAAAGTGGCAAACCATCTCAAAGCGGTTCCAGTCAAGCTCCTTTGGAAGAGCTGAATCAAGACGCCCTCATCCCTACCGAACTGGCATAGGGCACCGCAGTACAACTTTAGATGACTCATGGGGCAGCCAATGCCATCATATTTATCTAGGTCTGGGCACTTGAACTTAGCCGGCAAGTTAACATTGGGGTATAGGCACAAGTCCTCAAAGTTGGTGCCCCCGAAGTTGTTTACCCCTTTTACTTCCCTCAGTTCGTCTTGAATCATTTCCAGTCGGTGCATGAACTTCCTTTCAACTTCTTCCCTCATCCTTTCCTTTTCCTTAGCTTTGTCTGACTCAACTGTTTTATCCCTGGTCAGTATAGGTTCATGAGTGGTTTCATGTATGGGTTCAGGAATGGGTTGAACTGGAGGTGGAATATTGATTTGGGGTGGAGGTGTTGGGTTGGAAGTGGATGCTTGGTTCTGGGCTTGCACTTGTTGGGCCTGCACTGACAAGATGTTTTCTAGCATTCGGGCCAGTCCCGCCACTTGCTCCTGTAGCAAGATAATATCTGGGTGAGGAGCATCAGCTTCAGTCTGCATGGGATTCATGGCGCGAGCTCTTGATCTGGTCATAGGAGCTATGATTGCAAGTGTATTGGTATCTGGAAAAAAACGAAGATATCAGTGCCAATTTAATCTCATTCGCATGCCTATGAATGCCTATGTGCAAGCTGGGTGAACACGAGTTTGGATTTGTTTCTTTATTTGCTTCTTTTTTTCTTTTCTTTTTTTTTTGAATTGAATTGTTGGAATATTCTAGGGCTTCCAACAGGTCCCACAAAAAGAGAGAAAGGATCTGAAATTCAAAGGCTTTCAGAGGCCCTAGGATATTTTTGGAAAATGTCTGAAATTCAAAGGCTTTCAGAGGCCCAGGGATTTTTGAGAAAAAGTCTGAAATTCAAAGGCTTTCAGAGGCCCAGAGATTTTTATAAAGGTCTGAAATTCAAAGGCTTTCAGAGGCCCGGAGATTTTTGATAAGGTCTGAAATTCAAAGGCTTTCAAAGGCCCAGATTTTCGACAAAGGTCTGAAATTCAAAGGCTTTCAGAGGCCCGAGGAAAAAGATCTGAAATTCAAAGGCTTTCAGAGGCCCAAAAGATCTGAAATTCAAAGGCTTTCAGAGGCCCAAAGGAAAAAGATATGAAATTCAAAGGCTTTCAGAGGCCCAAAAGAAAAAGATTTGAAATTCAAAGGCTTTCAGAGGCCTAAAAGATCTGAAATTCAAAGGCTTTCAGAGGCCCGAGGAAAAAGATCTGAAATTCAAAGGCTTTCAGAGGCCCAAAGAAAAAGATCTGAAATTCAAAGGCTTTCAGAGGCCCAAAAGATAAATTCTGAAATTCAAAGGCTTTCAGAGGCCCAAAGAAAAAGATTTGAAATTCAAAGGCTTTCAGAGGTCCAAAAGATAAAGTCTGAAATTCAAAGGCTTTCAGAGGCCCAAAAGATAAAGTCTGAAATTCAAAGGCTTTCAGAAGTCCAGGGATATTTTTGGAAAAAGTCTGAAATTCAAAGGCTTTCAAAGGCCCAGGGGGATTTTTTGAGAAAAAGTCTGAAATTCAAAGGCTTTCAGAGGCCCAAAGAGTTTTGAAAAAGTCTGAAATTCAAAGGCTTTCAGAGGCCCAAGGAGTTTTGAAAAAAGTCTAAAATTCAAAGGCTTTCAGAGGCCCAGGAGTTTTGAAAAAGTCTGAAATTCAAGGGCTTTCAGAAGCCCAAAGGGTTTTCTCTCACATTTTTTTTATTATTTTTTTGAAGCATTTTATTCAAACTCATTTCCCTTTATCATTATTTAAAGGTTAAAGGAAGATTTTAGTGGGAAAAATTGATTAAAATTGAATATTCCGCGAAAACCGCATACACAGTACGGTCCAGCCCTGCCCGAATTCAAATTACGAGCAAGCCGTGACCGTATGGAAAACACGAGCGAGCTCAGCCCGTATAACCAATACGGGCAAGCCCAGCCCGTGTACTAAATGCGGTTTTATGGAACTCTGTTATATTTTTTCAGTTTTTACATGATTTGATCACTTTAATTGCTCATCCAAACCTACGGTTCACCCATTGCAAGGCTTCTAAACTGTCCCAAAGTGGACTTTGACCTATTTGCAAAACACATGCTTAGGAGGGCACATGTACCCTCCAAATTGACACCATACTCAAGAATTTGGTACCCTTTTGTTGCCTCTTGTATGAACATTGCGTAGGATTGATTCTACACAGAGTTAGAAATTCCTCCTATGGGCTACACCAATTTTAGGAAACATGCATATTTTGGGACCAATTTAATCCTGAACCAATGGGCACCATGACACCCCTATGACATGAAAATAATACAAAAATTAAGGTTACCTTGTTACCTTGTTTACCTTCAATATGGCATCCGCATTATACCCTGGTTTGTAAGCCATGCAAATGGCCTTCCCACAATTTACAAACCCATATTCCCACGTAATTGTGTACTTTAGCCAAAAACGTGTAACTCCACCTTCAAGCGTAGGGGTTTTGGGTTTTGGCTTAATGGCAACTTAGCACTCAAGCCTAGTGATGACCAGAATCCTAGATCCACGTTATCATCACATCATTGGCCCAAAGTTCTAAGGTGAATGTTTTCACTTTCGCTTTCCGAGGTATCGACCTCGTTGCGCCAAGCTACACACATTCGGGTTCAACTTCCTATAGGTTATGGGTAGGCTGTGTAAAAAATAAAATGTGCACAGTGCATTGTAAAAATTGGGTGCATTCACAATGTCCCAAACCCTTGCCACTCTTTTCGTAGCCATGCATATACAAACCAAGGCATAATATGAAAACAAATACAAAGAAATAAAGTAACCCTATAGCACCTAAAACATGCTCACAAGAATCACCCAAAACATGCAAACATAGGATCATGGTATATAGCCAGAATACATCATGGAGATCATGCTGAAAATTAAAACATGCTATTATAAAAATACAGCAATAAATCAGCATGGTTTAGCAAAACGAACCTCCCCTACGCATGTTTCTAGAAACAATCCTATAAATCAAAATTAAGCATGTTTCTACCCCCATGAATTCTTAAGCAATAAATCAGATTTAAAACATACCCCCCCATGCTTAAGAACACAAAATAGTAAGCAAAACAAAGACATGCTAAAAACACAAAATACCAAGCAGACCCAAAAATATCAAAAACATGAACAAACACCAAAAGGCTGAAATCCTCAAGTCCCCAATAGAGTCGCCAGTTGTGAGACATGGGAAAAATCAATTCAATGACTTCTCGATCATCACACGGGATTGGTTAAAAACACAGAGTCCCCACCATTCAATTTAGGTGTGAATGGACACCAAAATATCAAATAAGCACAAAAGGCAAATTTAGGGTAAAAATAACCCTCTAAAAAAAACAACCAGAGATGGGTAAGGGGATTAGGTTATGAACAGGGGAAGGTGTTAGGCACCCCTATTCATCCACACAAGGTGGTTGCCAGGTATTTTTCATGTTTTAAAATAAAGGAAAAAGCTTGCTATAAAAATCACAAAAATCACAAAAAAAGACAAAGATGTATGGTTTTTTCATACGAATATCCTGATTGATCCAGAACTTTCAAATATGATCATACCATTCCTATGGTTTCATGATCAAAACAACATTGAAACAAAATCAAATAAAACCGATCTAAAGTGAAAAATCCAAAAATCTGGCTTCAAGTTAAATTCTAGAAATCTAGAAAATATGATTTTTGTAAAATATTTCAAAATTGAACTTGAACAGTCCAGGACATAGATAAAGCCCAAATTTCATCTTAAATCAAAAAATCAAAACAAAAAATACCCATATTGATGAAGAACATCAAAAAGGGAGAACTTAGACCGTAGGGTCTTCTCTCCAAAATAGAAAAACGACTCAAAAACCACTTCATGAAACCCTAGATTTTATTTTCAGGCTTCTGGATCCAGATCTATCATATTGATCATGATAAATAAAAAATCTTAGCCTAAAATCACAAAAATCACGAAAACAGTGCTGTAGGTGCAAAAGTGGGGAAAATCCAAATTTTAGAAAAAAGTGGGGATCTCATGCTATAAACATCATGGATTCACATGATTCATTTAGATTCAACATAAAAACCATTAAAACATGACCAGGATATCAAAATCAGCCACATCTCACAGATTTGAGCACATGGGGGTATACCCTACGGATCCACCTGTTCTCTTTTCCCCTAGCTCTCTCTTCACGTTTTACGGCTAGAGAGGATTCTTGAGGTACTTAGAGATAGGTTTGGGTATACAATCACAATCAAAAGGCCTTATTCTAGAAAAAAAACGAGAAAAACAGATATGGGGTTCTATTCTAGGGATCCACTTGTTCCCCTTTCCCCTAGCTCTCTCTTCACGTTTTACGGCTAGAGAGACTCTTGAGGTACTTAGAGACAAGTTTAGGAATACAGAATAAAAGATGGCCTTATTGTACAGCAATGGAGAAGATCCTATTATCTCTAGAATTGAAGACAGAAAATAAAAGGGATAAGGGACTTACCTGGATTGAGCAGGCAAGGCAGTAGGGATTCCTCTCTTCTCTTGGAGCTTCTTAGAATTCAAATTTTCATGGCCCTTTGCTAGAGGAGAGACCCTCTATTTATAGGCACAGCCAGGGGTATGGTTGGTCCAGGGTTTGGCAAGATAGAGTTTCAGTTTGAGTTAAATACAAGGATAATGCCCATCCATGTCCAACAAGGATATTTCGCACGAAATAATGATATAATTCGCTCATTTAAAGAGATATTGGACTAAAGATAAGGCTCAGAAATCGAGAGAAGAATAAAACTCGCACGAGTCTAAAGTGCCCGTAAATGAGTTACGGTCCAATGGTGTCCGTATATGTATTACGGGCGCTGCGTGCCCGTATTCAAAATTTGGGCGCGCTTAGCCCGTAGATACAATACGGACAAGGCTTGAATTATTGATTTTCATGCAATTTTGGCCTGTTTTAAATTTCAATTAATGTTTTCATTATTTTCTCATTTTGTAGTGCAATTTGGGGTGTCTACACGTTGGTAACCAATTACCGCCGCTAAATGCCTGTAAATACATTTAAGTGGCGGAAGACAGTATATCGCCGTTGAAATAAGTCTTTAGCGGCGGTAAATTTCTACCGTCGCTAAAAAGAATGGCGCGAACTTGAATTCTCGCACGAATGTTTGGCGCGTCTTTGTATCGGCGGTAGAGCCGCCGGTAATATTGAAAACTACCGCCGGGTAAAATAATATTTGTTATGTTTTTCTTAAGTAAAATAAATATTTTGAGCAGCGGTAATTACCGCCGCGAAACATGGTTTTAGCGGCGGTAATTATTTGCCACTGCAAAAAGGTTATAATGCCATCACGCGAACTTGGGTTTTAGTGGCGGTAACTTATTACCGCCACTAAAAGGTTGTAATGCCATCGTGGACTTGGGTTGTAGCAGCGGTAACTTATTACCGCCGCTAAACGGTTATAATGCCATCGTGCGAACTTGAGTTTTAGCGGCGGTAATAAGTTACCGCCGCTAAAAGGTTATAATTTCATCGTGCGAACTTGGGTTTTAGCGGCGGTAATAAGTTACCACAGCTAAAAGGGTATAAATCCCCAAATCGCGCGAAATGGGGTTTTCTTCTCTACGTGAAAACCCTAGTTTGCTGTTCGCCGTCGCCAAGCTGCCTGTCGTCGCCAAGTTGCTTGCCGTCACCGTTCTCTGTAGCCAAGCCGCCGCCGCCTTCACCCTTCGTCTTCTCCGTTGCCAAGCCACCGCCGCCGTCGCCGGCCATCTTCTCCGTCGCGTTCGCCGTTCACAGGTTTGTTGTTGCCCTTCGCCGTTTGCTTCTTTAACGTCTTCGAAGACATCTCTATTTATAATGAGGGAGGGATGAATATGCTTAGGTGCGACTTCTATGGAATGAATCAAGGAAGAACAATTTTGATATTCATATTTTGGAGTCTAAAGTGCATGATACCGAGGACAGGTTACAAAGTATTCCATGTATTTTTTGTCAAAAATTATTGTAGTCATGGCTAGTGATAATTTCTAATTGTTGATGGTTTTAGTGTGTCTAGAATGAAGAGGAAATTCTGACTTTTATATTTTGGATTTAAACCATCCAATGTTTTGTGTGTGACTACTTCTTCCTAAATAGATATGTGCATAAATAGAAGCAGTTAGAAATGCAAGCAGCCAATAAATGTTCCTATTCCTACCAACTAAATTTATTTGGTGTCATTGTTTCTTATATGCACATTGTTGAGCTGAGCCAATAACAGGAAATCTAGTTATTGGTCAGAAAGAAGGAGTTTACACTTGGTAAGTTAGTTGTTATCGAGTTAATGATGATGGACTGCATAGAAGAGGGAGGAAAATTGATCATGCCCTTTGTGCATGGCATATAAGTATTTAATACACAAATAGTGTTACTGCAGATAAGAACATCTTAAGAATATGTTTACGGAAATGCTGTTAAATATCTCCATGACAAGAATAGGAATGTAGGAATATATTCGAAAAATGCTACACAAAAAATGCTACACATTTTTTTTTCCAATCTTTCAATAAGCATTGTAATGTGGAGAAGATAAAAAGAAATTTACAAATACTATCGTAGCAAATGATACACAAGAATATAAAATATAAACTTATAATCTCACCATTGTTGTGTATTTTTGTAAGACCCCGATTTTTTGTTAAGAATTTTTATTTATTAAAAATTAATTTCGGTGTGCACATTTACTTAATTAGCTATGGGTGTACGTAGGAATTCGGTGTGCACATTTACTTAATTGGCGATTGCGGCTCTCATTGGTGATTTAGGGTTTCGCTGGTTTCGTTGGGGAGAGAAGGGATCAGCTGCTGGTTTTGTAGTGTTGGTGATCAAGGATCCGAAGGTTTTTGCTCTCGCGGCCAGAGGATCATCTGGGCGGAGTTAGCAAGCACACGGACTGTGTGGGTGCTCGGCCGTGGTCCATCGGCAGTGGTTCAGAAATATTGTTGCTGGGATAAGCGTGCAAGAGGTGAGTAGCATTGATTTACCACTGAGGTTTTAGATTATTCGTTTTAGTTTATTCGTGATTGTATTCTGATTGCATGGTTGTATTCTGAGTTTTCTGGGTTTTCTGGAATATCATGAGTCCGAGCATGAGAGTGAATTACAACTTGAAATAAAATGTGTTTAGATTAAATCCAAAACTAGTTGGGAAGTGTTCTGGGCATATTAGGAGACTATTGGAACAATTACAGACCAAAAAAGATCGGCCAGAGATGGAGATCTCGAAATAACAGAGAGTCGAAAACCGCAGTGAGCATCCGCTCACTTGGCGCTCACTTCGGGTAGTTGGCGCACCTTAAATATATACTATCCGCCATGCTCGCGCCCACTTTCCGACGAGCTCGCGCTCACTTAAAAACCATGCGCGAATCTCGCGCTCATTTCCCGCTCATTTGACCTAAAATTCTATCCGCCGACTTGCATTCACCTGGCGCTCACTTCAGGAGGTGAGCGCATAGTCAAATATACTTGCCAAATTGGAATTTTGACTAAACCAAGGGGTTTTTGATGACTTAAGGGTTAAACCACTTAACCAATCACTTGTTTGGGAACTTTGGAACCTACATTACCTATTCAATCACTAGAGGAAAAATTAGTAGAAATTCTTAAAGGCTTCCAAGGTTAAGGTTAGGTTATTTGTAAGTGTTGTGCTGGATACCAAAACACTAGGAGTTCCTAGTCAGTTTCCTTTTGTTTTATACACTGTTTTGATTGAGAAATTATTAAATTCTGGTTTCACCTGTTTGGACAATTCTGAATGTATTGTAAAGTTTTTCTTGGTATGAATAACTGAGTTTTACTTCAAAATGGCATGTGTTACGGAAATGAGAAATACTGGAAGTACTTGAGGTACTGTTTGGTCCAGAGGGACAGGTGACGAACTGTAATGGGTTATACATGATGTGAATGAATGGTTTTATTTTGATGTTGGAATTTAGATTATACGATGATTTACTGTTTTGGTTTAGCTTGTCCTGGATCCATGCTTAAGCTTAGTAATGTAATGTTATTGTTGGTTGTTGAAATTGCATGGCCTTGTGTGTTGCCACGACCAGTGTAGAGCAGCCAGAAACCCTGAGTAGGCCTGGTTGTCAATGCAGAAACCCGGGGAGTAGGCCTGCATTAGATGACGAAACCCTGAGTAGGCCGTCATTTCAGAGTTTCCGAAACCCTGAGTAGGCCGGAACTGTGTACATGGAGGTGTGGAGTGTCTACTTGGCATGTTTAATTTATCAACTTAACAATAGTCATGACATTGACCAATCGTTGTGTTGCCGTATTTAATTGAGATATGAATTGAACTGAAAATTTGTTTTGGTTTGGAACTTGGAAATGGTATTGGTTGTTTAATCGTACGGAATGTCTATCGATGCATAGTTTTGAACTGCGGTTAACTATTTTTGCATGCATATGCTACTCGCTGAGATATTCGTATCTCACTCTGTTGTTTTTGTTTTGTTTTCAGATACTCGTGGTGAGGCGACTATTGGGGTAGATCCGACCGAGACTTATAGGGAGGAAGACTACTATTACCTTCCTTAGACTCGTAGGTTATTTTTGAATTGAATCTTGAATAAATTGAATGATTGAAGTGTAATAAAGTAATTTGGGGCTGTACTATTTGAACCCTAGTTAAGTTTTGATTATTGAATTCATAGCGAATATATATTGTGCACTTTGATATGTTTTAGTTAGATGATTATCCATCGATCATAAATGGTTTAAAGATCCTTACCTAACCTCCGTGAGACATGTTATATCTTTATTGAACAACACGGATCCGAGGCGTTACAATTTCATTACCTTTGTAGCTATTTCATTCTATTCTTTTAAACTTATATCTACATAAACAATTATATGAATACTTTTTATTTAAAAGGACTCTAAATGTTTTTAAAAATAATCTTTGAAGATTGATGATTCTATACATTAGCTTTATGGGTTTAGTTCTTCCTTTTAGAATTGGTATCATGCTAAAATATGGTGATTCACGTTTGGAATGTCTAACATGTCATGCCATATAAATCTAATCTAGGGAAAAAGGGAGAAGCAATCAAAGGGCTCTAGACTTTGCCATAATCACATCCTAGCTCTAGACTTGGGTTCTTCCTTTAATTGTAGAGGCCAAGTTTGCTTCAATTTTTAGCACTGTATAATATTTCTGTCTCCCTAGCATCCTCAGTATTTTATGTGAATACCAGTAGGTGCAAAAACCCTGTTCTAATTACTGTAATCAAGCTTGTCCTACACCAACCAACCCAAGTCTTATCAAAGCTGAGGATACTAATGCTAGTCAGAAACATTAAGAACTAACCGTTTTTTTCCATTTTTTTGGTATCCATTTTGCCTTCTTCATATTCATTGGCTTGCAATACATTGCTTTTGCTAGAAAGCCAGTTTGCTAGCTAGTTAAATTAGTATGGCTTATAATGTTTTTGTTTCCACTTGTTTTAGAGTCTCAAATCTGTAAAATTTAGGCTAATATGCCTTCATATACTTTAATTTGTTAGATCAATATAACATGTGGATGCTATTTTTGGATTGTATATGAATGCAATATTTCGACTCTTCTTTTGTTTCCAGGTTAAACCATTATTATTTTAGACCAATTTGGTCTAGACAATGCTCTATTTTTAGGGGAGATGCTGCCGAAATTTGTATTTTTTTCCTTATTTATCTCTTTAACTTTCTTGTTTTGATATTTTTGTTCTAATGTTGTTTAATAGCATTGATATTATGATTAGCAGTTCTTTATTCTATTTTTGGGTTAACCTGGTTATTGTTTTTATATTTATTTATCTCATAAAAAAAGTGGGAACAATTCAAATACCCGTCTGAGAGGTTACATGTGTAATTATGCCCATCCTATTTTGTGTACTTTGAAGATATTGCTTCTTTGCAGTAAGTTTGCAATAACTCTTAGTATTTAAATATGAAGGCATAGATTTGCACATGTAACATCTTGGATTGTCAAATTGACAGTTTGGGGATATCAAGTATGTTACTTGTTGACATGTGATTTATATATATCTCTAATTATAATTTTGGTTTCATCTCTTTGTTCTTCAAATACGTAGTTTTATTGACTTTACGTCAGAAAACTTTACGTATTTGAAGAACTGCGCAGAGATGCTGCTGAAATTCATGGAGAAATATATGAATCTAATGACAAACAAGTAATGTACTTGGTATTCCTAAATGGGTAAAACCAAGCATAAATTTTAAAACTAACATAAGTACCATTTGCTATTAGCTAGATTCATTTATAGAGTATGTTTTGCAGAAAGTAATCTTATTCAAAAGTGACGGGTAAATTCTTTCACAACATACTAATAGATGGATCGAAGGTGGATGAGAAGATCTAGGTATTTATTATGTTAATTTCTTAATGTTTTGATGAAGGGTGTGTATCTATATTTATTAACTAAATAGGTTACGTTTACTATGGATGGAATTGGATTCTGATGATGACTATGAATGAATTGTATTTGAATTGTAGTGATCCTGTTCATTCTCATTTTTTGTCTTGAATACGACACACTATTTTCTTCTATTAAACTAACTAACAAACAATAGCCCTTTATGATGAATCAGATTGTTATTGACTTGTATGATTTTATTTTCTACAGCATATAGTGTATTTTATTAGATGGCAGAGGGTGGGCCAGCTAGGAGGGGTAGAGGCCCTACTAGATGCTTTGATATACTAAAACTTCGACCTGGAGAAAAGTTCAACATCGATGTAGATGAATTGGGGCAGCCAATTGGACCAAATGCCTCCAAATTGGCTAGTTTTTGTGGGACACTGGCACGCGATGGATGTGTTATACCCTTGAATCGCTTTGGCTGGCGAGAAGTCACAGATAGGGAGAAGGACCGAGCGTGGTCGCTTATAAAGGTAAATAATCTAAATTTTAATGTAGTTCATTGCTCAAAATGTCCATATATTTAGCTAATTGGTATTAACTTTTAAATTTCAATTTGTTAAGCACCGTAGGAAAAGTTTGAGGTTGAAGAGAGGTTACGTGATGTTATCATGCAATCAATTAATAAAAAATGGAGGGACTATAAGTCCGAATTTGAAGCTGAACCATTACGATCCATACGAAACAAATGCTGAACGTATAAATCATCGCCCACCAGATGTGGTAGAGGAGCAATGGGCAATTATAGTAGAGTACTGGAACTCACAAATCGCCCAGGTAATTTGTTAATTAGTTAATATGTCTTCTAAAGCTACTGCATCCTTGTTTATTGACTTTGTATGATTATATGTTGCAGAACGCATCAGCAAGGAATAAAACTAATCGTGCCAACCAGACCCTTAATCATACGGCTGGGACAAAGAGCTTTGCCAGGGTCAGAAACGAGTAGGTATAACAAATGGCCACTTATGAATGTCTTGATATACTATTATAAATCTGGTCACCTCATCAACTTGATGATCGGTTTTCATAGTGTACAATCTTATTTCATTGATTTCTTATTTCTTCTAAGTTGTATAGTAGCTTTTCTATTTTCTTGTATGATAAGATTAAATGTTTATGTGAATGAGGATTGTATATGAATGCTACATTTTGCATTCTTTTTTTGTTTTTCAAGTTGAATGGCTTTATTTTAGACCAATTCGGTCTAGACAATGCTCTATTTTTAGGGGAGATGCTGTCGAAATTTTTATTATTTTTTCTTTATTTATCTCTACATGTGTTCTTTGTTTTTATATTTCTTCATCTTTTTAATCGGGTCAATTGTATTAATTTCTGCTTGTGGATGTTTAAATGATTTATGATGAATTAACACCATATTTTTTCATTAGGGATTAGCGGGCCATGCTGAGACTTTTATAAGAACGCATACTTGAAAACATGGCATGCCAATCAATGATGAAGCGGCTGACAAGATAGTAAGTTATTTCCTCTTATTGTAGGTATAATTGTAGCATACGATTAACTCTATTAGCATCTATTTTGATAACTCAATAATTGCATAAATATTTTTTTCATGATCAAATGCGTACTATCATGGAACAAGACACGCCAGATTCGATAGCCCGAGATGATGTATATACTCAAGTCATGGGGCATGACACACATGGCAGGGTGCGGTGTTGTGGGTTAGGCCACACGCCCACTAGGCTGTGGGGTAGTGCATCCTCGAGTACGTCATCTCGGTATGTCGATATGGATGAGTTTAATAGGATGCGAGAACAATTGCAACGTACGGCAGAGCGGCTAGAAGAGAAGATGCGACAACGACAAACAATTGAAGCAACTGTTGCACAGAATGCCAGAGAATTTGCAGAATTTAGAAACTTAATGATGAGTAACCGTCAAACACAGGTATTATATAAATGCCTTACAAAATACATATAGCACAAATTCATATCATCTTTATATTTAAATACCACACTTAATGATCTTTGTTACAATTTATAGTCTCCTGGCGAAACTTCTGCAAATGATAGTCCTCCTCGGGATTTTAGCTAGACATTCTTATTATTTGAGGTGAGTGACACAAGATAGCTTTGGTTCTATATATATATATATATTTGGCTAAATTGATTTGTCTACTTATAATTTTACTGACGCATGATTCATTGATATTTTCATGCAGGGCTATTAAATTGATACGAGTTGCAATATCACTTGTTAATGGAAACCATCAATTTACTATTATTTAGTTTAATTTATATGACATGAATGTTTGGAGTACTTTAATTTTATTAGAATCTCTTTTAATTCACTTTCTTTTTTGTAATTCTTTTGTTTTATTTGTTATAAAATTTGCTATAAAATTTGCTATGAAATGAGGTATTTTACAGGATTTTCATGGCACTAATTATAATTTTTGTATATGCAGGTAAAAGCTTTTAGCGGCAGTAAATCCCAAAAGTTTTAAGCGGCGGTAATTACCGCCACTACAAACCTGAATCGTATTTACAATACAAAGTATTAGCGGCGGTAAGTACTGCCGCTACAGGCCTATGGAAGCACGTGAGTATTTTAGCGGTGGTAATTACCGCCGCTAATATAAAGCATTTGTGATGGTAAATGTTTCCACTGTTAAAAAATTCATATTAAGCGGTGGGAAGAACCGCCGGTAAAATTGGATTTAAACGTGGTAATTACCGCCGTTAAATCCCCGTCGGCTATTTCTCCGAATTACCGGCGGTAATCTATCTACCGCCGTTGGGGGCGTCGCCGATTAGTTTAGCGGCTCGGTATTAAGCGACAGGAGGGTTTATCGCTACGGAAAGCTTTAACGGTGGTAATTTGACTTTTACCGGCGGGAGTCTACCGCTGGTAAAAGTCGACTTTTTTGTAGTGCTATTATGCATTTGACTTCTCTTGGTTGATATTCCACCTGGAAGCATGATCTTTGCTTGTTTGATTGCATTTGTAGCAATAGCATCATGATTGATTTTTATGCTCGAAGACCGATTGAGATAAACACTTTCTTCAACTCACTGTTTGGAATAGAGACACAGATATCTCCTCCTGATTTACTTGTATACCTGCATGGTTGGTTTTGGATCCAATTGATGCTGACACCCTATTAGCACAAATAGGATTGAACCAGAAACATTAATTTGAGCTGATCATCCAGATGCTTGTTAGGAATTGAGTGAGCCTGAATTCTGTTATTGCCTTTCCCTGTAAACCTGAAATGAAATCAATTTTGATAATTAGGGAACTTGTAACTGGTTGAACAAATTATAATTCTAAAACCTTAGTCATAAACCCAAAATTCCAGAAAATTCATTTCAGTATCCCCCCTCACTTTTCCTCTTTTTTTTTTTTGCATATAAGAAGGATATATAGGGAATTTATTTCCTGTATATAACTCTTATATATAGCAGAAATAAAAATTAATGAAGACTTCTAAAAGAGATCAAATCTTAGTTCGGTCGGGAACTTTTTGAAGTGCTTCCTCTGATTTCGATTTTTTTCTGCAAACCAAACAAATTTGATTAGTCTAAAGAAAAGTAACATTAAAGAAAATCTGGAGGAAAATCTAATGACTTTAAATGTAAAAACATAATGAATTTCTCCCTGCAATTTGGTCTTGTAGATGGCCCGCACGCGTCGCGCTTCTTAGGATCCCGCAGACGAGCCTTCATCCTTGAGGGTTCGGAGGGATCCAGCCGATGTGGCATCTTCCTCTAGGGCCAAGCAGGACGCTGATCTCTCCTCTAACAGTAGTCTGGAGGTCTCAGATTCATATTCTGGAGCATCTGGGGGTTCGCAAGAGCCGAGCCCTGAGGTACTCTCTTTTTCCTTTTAAAAACAAAACCTCCCTTTCTCATAACCCTCAACCTAACCCCTTTCTGTTTGTACTTCTAGCCCGTAGCCGAGGTCCAGGGTCGCGGCAGAGCTCGTCGCAGGGGTAGAGCAGAGGCCAGAGAGTCTTGAGTTGCGATCCCTGCTGAGATTGCTACCTAGATCCGAGATACTTCTCGCTTAGGGCTTTTGTTTGTCATCCCTTTGGAATGGCCTGTGCACAAGAGAAAAGATGTCATAATATATCATGAAGCATACTAAGAAAGTAATAGTGAATGATTCGAGTATGTTTGCCTAAACCCATATGACAATGGCACAACATTAGATTATCATACCATGGTGTTGGTGATTTCTTGAGCCCCTACATAACTTTCAAAGCCAAAAAAAAAAATAGAGCTCTTAGACTTGCACCATTCAATCCAGTCACAGAATCCTGAAAACATATAAGGAGCAATAATAACACTTGATGATCATATAACTTTTTTGAACGTTCTCAAGGATTAGGCAATAGCCGGAATGGAATGAAAACAGATCCGGCGATCAAAATGAAATTTTTCAGAAAAGCTTAAGCAGTGGTCCAACCAAATTCACGCATTTCGTGAGGCCAGGTTTATCAATGCGTATATTTGCAAATATTTATTGGTATATAGATAAATATTTAAACAGAAACATGGAAGAAATATTGTTAAGAACATAAAATTATTGAGAAAACAAAACTATGATAGGGTTTGATATATATATATATATATATATATATATATATATATATATATATATATATATATATCTTATGTAATTATATATATAACAATTATAAAGTTATAAATGCAAGGTAGAAGAAAGAATAACTTTATACTGTTGTAAATGCAAGGTATCAAAACCAAATATCAAATGAGCTTATTCGATCCATATGATCCACATGTTCATTAGGAAGACTACGTGGCAAGCTTCTTATTGTAGAACCAACAACAGTTAGCTCTATATGTAACGCCCTAGATCCGGGTTACGTAATTAAATCGTAACACGTCTCCGGAGGTTAAATATATAACACAAGATCGCAATATCAAAGTGAAGGAAACATGAATACAACAATAACTATATAACAGAGTACACTAAAAATAATCCCAAACTGAAATAAACTCACATGACCAAGTAACTACCCGCAAGTATCGTCCTCTCCAGGAGCAGCTGAAAATAAAACAAAACAATACGGAATGAGATACGAATATCCCAGTGAACAACACATGCATGCACAAAAACATTTAGTTCAGTCCTAAAACATGCCACAGTTACAAAACTATACAATGACGATAACATATCTAATTCGAGTAATCCGACAACATTCCAACAATCCAATTGATAAAAACACAGAAAACCATCATAAAAACCCAATTAATAACATCGGTATCAAATCTTGAATATAGCCATGAAATCATGTATAACCAAGTAACCATACATCGATGAAATCATCATTTCAAATAATTCAGGGTTTCGAAATACTGGTGTGTTTATCATTGGCCACTTCGCACCAATAGAGTATTTTATCATGGGCTACTCTGCACCAATAAACCAGTGAATAAAACATATCCCGTCAAACAAAATCAAATTCTAACATTGGTTAATGATATTTAGTTGCTTAAATTGGTTAATAGACATGCCAAGGCCACATCCACCCCTCAATGTACACAGTTTCGGCCTACTCAGGGTTTCAGACACTCTAAAATGACGGCCTACTCAGGGTTTCGTCATCCAATGCCGGCCTACTCATCGTGTTTCGGCATTGACAACCAGGCCTACTCAAGGTTCTGGCTGCTCTACACCGGCAGAGGCAACACTCAAGCCATTCAATTACACCAACAAAGCAAAAACATTTCATTACTAAGCTTAGACTTTGGATCCAAGACAAGCTAAACCAGTAGTAAGTATAAAACTAGCAAATCAACTCAATGTGTTTTCCATCATGTAAAACTGACATATAGATCAACATGTTCAAGTGCATAACATGGGTCACTCAGGACCAGCTTACTCCCTTATGGCGTCCTCAAAGTAAATTCTCAAATAATTTCCCAGAATAGAATAAGAGATGATTCTAAACCGACCACCGATATAAAACAATATTCAAGTAAATCATTCCTGAAGTGCACCGTGCATTTAAAGATGAACTAGCATAATAGTGTAGATGAATTTCAGGAAAACAAATATGGTTTCAAAACTGACTTTTCAGAAGTAAACACATTATACAGAAACAATTACAGCATCCAAACTCCGATTAAACATAAATCAGCAAAACAGCTCTTAGATTCTCAATTTTGCTTTCATAATCCAAATCATTCAAAAAGAATGTCATAAAATCCTCAAAACACATTTTGGATGAGTGGAATAGTCTTAGGATCCCCTATAAGGTCACCATACCAAAAAGCAATCGATTCTGAGACAAAAAGTTTTGGGACCTCAAAATATTCCAAGTCTGGTTAAAAACATTGACTTTTGGTATATAATTTTTCTAGACAAATCTACAAGGAGTTTCGGGCTCAAATTCTGGTTGTAGTCTAAGGAAGGGTAAACACATCTCCTAGACTTTTATGGGCTTCTAAATCACTCATCTAGGTATCAAACCCAAAACAGGATTTTTGATAAAAATCGGGAAAACTGGAAATTTAGGCATGAACTGGAAAGTTGACTTTTTATTGGCTGGGAATTAGACCTTGGAAGTATTTTTATTGGTTCCAAATGGGGGGTAAAACCTTATTTACATGTAAAGACTTAAGTAAATGGAGCAATAAATACACAGGTTAGCTTTTATGAGGTAAAACCTTCAAATTTTGGGTATATACAATTAGCCCCACTTAATGTGGAAATTGGGTGGGTGCGCTGACCTCGGGCCCCTTGGCGTCAGGTCGGTGCCAGGTTGGCGGACCCAAAAACTTACATGCGCCAAGCTGCCGCCAAGTATAATTAGTGGGCGGCAACCCAACAGATACTCCCTTGAAATTCCCGATACATGTTTTGTTCACTACTATTTGAATCTAACCAAGACTGACCTAAAATCAAAACTCCACAACTACTCTCTCATGCTCATAACACCTATAACAACCATTTAGAATCAAATCGAATTTAATCCTTCCAAGATCATGCTCTGTATTCAAAAATCTACTCGTAATATCAATTTCAGTCACTGATAGCACATATAGCATATAATCTCAATTAAACTCATGCATTCAGTTTCAATACACGAAGGAAAAGTGATGCTACTCACCTGATTCGCAACTCCTCTAACTCAGAGATTCCAAATCCTCTTCAGGTCACCAACGATAGCCAATCTGAGATTCCCGCTCGCTAATGCTCACCTTCAATCTCTGGTTCTCCTGATCTCTCTATTCGAAAAGAAAGATCTGAAACCTGCTGCCACCAAAATCTTCGACAGAAGAAATCTACCATTGGTTTCCCTCTCGGCCACTCCAACTCACAGCTCACATTCACCTTCTTCTTTCTTCTCGATCTGATTGAGCAACAGCCACAACTCTTCCTCCAACCCTTGCTTTCCTTCACTGTTTCACAAATCTCCTTTCACATTTGATCGGCCAAACCCTAATTCAACCCAACAGGGACCGATTTATAGGCCAATGGTCGTGCTCAAACCACTTAAATTATTCTTGATCCCATGTATACTCACCTACGCCATTTCTCTACAGGATCATCCTCTTAACCATTTGATTAAGAACTTGCCACTCCACCAATGGCCTATACTAGCATCTTACCTAAGAAAAATAATTTGGACATATTATTATTATTTAAAATTTATAACCATCACTTGCTGTAAATTAAATCCCTTCTCATTTAATTTCCAGATTGCCAAAATTGCCCTTGCTCGCTACCGTACCAAACCACCAACCCCACTAATAAAACTAAATTAACGGGGTTGCCCTTTTTAATAATTTCTCCTATTTTATTTAATTATTTTTCTCTAAATAATTCCCTTCTCTCTATTTCTAAGATTTTCCCTTAATTAAACTAATTAACAACAAAATCTAATATTTTTAATGTTATTAAAAATTCGGGATTTTACACTATACCTCCAATAGTATGCCCTACAATCCTTTATAATAAGATAGTTAATATGATTACAATTACGATATTCCAGAACAATCATTTATAGGATTTAATGATTTCTAAGAATGGATTCATCCTTTTAACTATCTAGTACCGTCATCTGATTTGGTAATAAAGAAAATAACGAATTAATAGAAAGTAATTAACGGCTTGTATCATGTATCAATGGTTAATCTCCAATAGAAGGTTCCTTTGGAACAATTATATTTATTTCAAGATACCTTGGATACTAACTAAAACTTAGATATCAAAGTAATTCTAATGATTCAAGAATATCATTACCTTTCAGAATTCTTATTTACTTTATTCATAAGACCTTCTCAAATGTAGACAATATTTTATTACGGATAATTCTCATTTTAGGAGTAAAAAAGGCATTTCTTGTCGGATTTGCTCGCACAGACAATAACACTATCATTGACATACCTAAAAGAACAGAGGGAACATTATTTGAAGAACCTGGACCACCAGGTGATCTGCTCCCTGGTGATCTAATGTTAGGACACTTTCTAGCATTATCTAAAAAAACGCTTATAATAACTAATGGATTATCATAATAACAAGGATACAGAAATAACCTGATGGCCAGGCTTTAGATACGAATAAATGTCAAGGCAATTCACCTCCAGGAGTTGAACACAAGACCTCCCGTTGTTGATTACAAAATCGTTATAGCTAAAAGATTAAGTTGATAGGTGAAGGCGTGTTTGTTATGATACTCACGGGTGAGTCTTTGTCCAATTGATTTAGATGAAACAAAGAGAATGATAGTGAAGAAGATGATGAAAAGGAAAAGAGAAGCCTTGTAATAAGCCATGTTTGTTATGATGTTGATGAGAAGAATACAACGCCTTCATCCCTATTTATTTATGCACTTCAAAAAGTTACAAGAGCCATGAAAGGGAATAAAATATCTGGGGGATGACTTCAGTAGTCTAATGCAATGAGGGTCGTTACTTTCATCAAAAGAAGAAAAAAACACACACACACATAAATGATTAGAATTTGCCCCTGCTTTGGTTGTGAGATGTCATGTAGAGCATCTCACACTTAGTTTTTTTATTTTTTATTTATTGTTGTAAATTTTTCAAGTGGGCCCACATGAGAAAAACCGTGAGGTGCTCCAGACGGTAGCATCTCAACCGGTTTGGTTCTATTTCAAACAGCTAAAACTACTTCTAAGCACTCGAAAAACCCCATATATATGAACCTCACGGTGGTCAAATCTGACCGGAACTACTAAATTTTCAACCAATGACTATGAGAAATTAATATATTAGCCCGCTGATTGGTTCCTTCCCTTCCTCATTTGAGAAATTGAAAGAGCTTACCCTTTACACCTCCTAAAAAAACTCACTCTCTAGATCTATTCTTGTAGAAATCGGCAATTTGAAATCTCTTGGTAACCTGGAGTTAAGCCCAATAACTTCAGCGGATATGTTCCTGCTTCATTACGAAATTTGAGCTAGCTTACTGTTTTATATCTCAATCATAATCAACTCTTTTGTTCCCTCCCTCAGGAACAAGGCAACCTGGCAAATTTAGTTGTGTTATAACTTGATGAAAATGAGTTCAACGGTCCTTTGCCGAACAACATATGCCATGGTGGGTCACTTCAAAATCTTACTGCAAGCAACAACCATTCCATAGGCCTTGTCCCAAGAATCTTGAGAAATTGCACAAGATTAATAAGAGTTGGTCTTGATGGAAACCAATTTGGCAGAAACATCTCTGAAGGCTTTGGTGCATACCCAAGTTGAACTATATTGATCTAAGCCGCAATGAATTTTATGGTGAAATCTCTCCTGCTTGGGGAGAGTGCCCGTGTTTAACATCATTAAACATGGTTGCAAACAATATCATAGGAAGGGTACAACCTGAGCATGGGAATGCAACCAAACTTCAAAAACTCGTCCTTTCTTCAAATGATTTGGTTGGTCAAATTCCAAAGGAATTGGGGAGATTTACTTCTTTTTTGATTTTGAAATTGGACGATAACCAACTTTTAGGCAACTTACCCTCAGAGATTGGGTCATTGTCCAGTCTTTGTGAACTTGACCTATCAGCAAACGGGCTCGACGGATCAATACCCGACTGAATAGGGGACTGCTATACACTTATTTCATTGAATTTAAGCAATAATAGATTGAGCGGAATCATTCCGATTCATATTGGCAAGCTAATTCATCTGCACTACTTAATTGATCTTAGTTAGAACTTAATCACCGGAATAATATCGTCATAGATTGGTAGTCTACAGAGCTTGGAGAAATTGAACCTCTCCCACAATAACATTTTTGGTCACATTCCAGTAGCTTTTGCTCATATGGTCAGCTTATTATCTATTGATTTAACCTACAATGAATTAAAGGGGTCCCTTTGTACAAGCAACGTATTTCAAATTGCTAAAATAGAATCACTCCAAGGGAACAAAGAGTTGTGTGGGACAGTAAAAGGGTTGCTCCCTTGTAACCCTTCCACAACAACTCATGCTAGAAAGGGCCAAAAAGTCCTTATTATGATTGTATGTCCTCTGGGAGCACTCCTTTTGATCTTAGCATTTGTTGGAGTATTTATCCTTTGTTACCAGAGAAAGGAAGATTAGAGATACAAAAGCAAGATCTATTACAGAAAATAACATACGAAGACATCATTGAAGCTACGGAGGACTTCAATAGCTTATATTCCACTAGAGGCGAAAGGCATGGAACTGTTTATAGAGCAAATCTACAATCTGGTAAGATTGTAGTTGTGAAGAAACTCCATCAGTTAGAGGATGAAGAGAGAGAACATGAGAAGGTTTTCAAAAATGAATTGCAAGAACTGAAAGAAATATGCCATTTCAACATTGTGAAGTTCTTGGGCTTCTGTTCCCATGCACGAAATTCATTTTTGGTTCTTGAGTATCTGTGAGACATGGAAAAATCAACTTAGATGATTCCATATCATCACACGGGCTCATAAAAATGGGAGGGGTCGCCACCATTCAATTCTAGGTGTGAATGGACACCAAAATCATCAAATCAAATGAAAAAGTAAACTTAGAATAAAAATAACTCTAAAAATAAAATAAACCAGAGATGGGTAAGGGGATTAGATTATGAATAGGGGAAGGTGTTAGGCACCCCCATTCATCCACACAAGGTGGTTGCCAAGTATTGTTCATGCTAAAAAAAATAAGAAAGCTTGCTAATTAAACAAAAAGGTTTGAAAAGAATCAAACAAATGTATGATTTCTCCACCCAAACGATCCAATGGATTCTGGACATTATATTTGGATACATCACTTTTAGGACATTTCCAATTAATGAAAATCCAAATGAAAATAGAATACAAGAAAATTAAGGCCAATCCGGAAAACTCGGTAAAAGATGGAATCATTTGACCATAAATATTTCAAATCAAATTCAAATTGAATAAGACCACTGTCAATTGGAAGATTATGACAAATATAAGATTCATGAAAATTTTCAAGTCGAACCGGTTAAAATCTCAAGAGTTATGCCCATTTGAAATATGTTGTTGTAAATCGATAAAAGTAACAAGTGGGCAACTTTGGAAATCTATATGTAGAGATTGGCTCCATATAAATCCTTCAAAATTGACATGAATGAAGTATAAAGTGCCATCTTTCACATGAAATATGCCTCATACCAAACTCCATTCGGATGTGACTTGGGTAACCTCCCGAATAGGCTTAGAAGATCACAGATTAACCCAAAAATCTGCTATCGAGAAGTTCTGAGTCAATCAAACACCCAAGCCACAAATGAAATCAAAAAAATTTTAAACCAACTGGGTTTGAAACTAGACTCATAAAGGAGTGTACAAAAATCAAAATCACTCGAATCGGACCTAAAACGAGGAAATGGCGCTCAGTCAAAGTGACAGGTTCAGCAATCTGGCCTGAACTGACTTGTCGACTTTGATCTAGTGGTATAAAAAATCCACTATGTAAAAATTGATGAAATTTTATAGACATGTACTAGACAATCCCGCCTTTCACATTTCTTTGGAATCACACTAAAATTCATCCGGATGATGAAGTTATGAGTGTTCCAAGATGGTGTACAGGTGCTGTCCAGATTCGAGATTTTCAAGTAAAACCAACCCAAAACAGTGAGTGTATGCAAACAATTTTTGTGAACTGAATTAAAATCATTTGGAAACATGTTGGAAAATCTCCAAAAGAATGTAGGGCACGAAATTGGCTCACCATTCTCATTGGTTAGAGAAGAAGTGCCCAAAACACCCAAAACAGGGCAAGATGCCCAAAACAAAGAGAATAGACCATGAGGTCTTCTCTACTCAAAATGAACTTGCTTGTATTCATTGGAAAACATTAAGAAATGACCAAGAAAGATTTATGGTAAAGAATCGGTTCATCAATCTCATTGATTAAGAGGATGAACCGAATATGCCCATAATGAGACAAAAATCCCGATTTGAGAGATTAGGCTATGGAAAGCCTTCTTTCAAAGGGGATTAATTGAAATCCATTAAAGGATCACAAAAGCTTGATCTAAGGCCATTCGTTTCAGGTCTATCACAATGAACATGATAGATCTAGGAAACAAGCCTATTTTATCGAAAACCGGTAAGATGTGTGCATATGTGAAAATTTATCTCTTTTCGGAGGGAATGGAGATCCAATGATATAAAGAGCATGGATCTAGGTATTCTCTCTAGAAAATGAAATCAAAACATAACAATAATCAAACACATGATTCACAACATATACATTCAAATATGCATTAATAAAATGGGGGGTTCTAAAAAACTAGGGTTCTATTCCATTCTCGTTTCCCCTAGTTCTCTCTTCCCGTTTTATGGTTCCGAGATAGTCTTGGGGTACTTTGAGTATAGAATGGGTTTTCACAGAACAATAGGCCATTCAAGAGGGTTCTATGACTAAGGATTAATTCCCAGTCCCGTTTCCCCTAGATCCCCCTTCACGTTTTACGGCTAGAGGGAGTCTCGATGTACTTTGAGTAGGAAAAGGGGTTTCAAACACAAAGAGTAGGCCATTATTCTACAGAAAGGTAGAAGAAAGATCTAACCCTAGAATGTAGGAACAGAAAAATAAAGAAGTTCCAGGCTTACCTAGGTTTCTGGGAGCAGTGCGGCAGCGGTTCCTGTAACGCTCCGAACCCAGGTCAGTGCAAACCGGCACCCGACCCGAACCCGGTTCGCTACTGTAACAACCCGAATTTAGTTCAACAACCAAATCCGAGGTGTTACTGGCGCATATCAATTACAACATCAATAACATACCAGACCAAAGAAAGTAAATCCAATCCATATATTAAACTATCAGAGTTGCGGAAACAAGTATGTGCGGAAGTGTAGATTAAAATCATCAAACAAGCATGAAGCTTGACCATCAACCAATAGTATCAAAGTCTGGTAGAATGAACTGGTTACTAACTCTCTCTTGTCTCTCTCATACATCAAATCCAATTAATGATAATAAACCAATTAAAAATGCTAAGTCTATGACATCAATCCACCTCAGACAAGATCTGGATAATAATAATCCTCCGGCGAATACTCGGCTATCTCTCCCTGGAAGTCTAAAAGATCCCCCTCTCGCGTATCAGCTGAAAAAAATGGAATAGAAGTAGGGTGAGATACGAATATCTCAGTAGGTAACACATGCATGATTAAACAGTTAATATACGGAAAGTAATAGTTCATGCACGATAAAGCAACATCGATAAATCAGGCTCGCATAATCATTTATACTATTCATGAACACAAAACAGTTTGATAAACAGTTCTAGAAATGATTTTCAGCAAGTTTTAATATAAGATCTCAATAGACAAATCAATAGCATAATCCATGCATTGCCAGGATGTACTAAGCAGTCACATCCAACCAATATCCCAATCACATGCATCCCGCACGTGCACAATAGTAATCATATCAAGTGTTATGTTTTCAGTGTCATTGTAGGACTCACAAAGTTAGATAAACCTTTTGAGATGATTCTCAACCAATTGCTATACCACCGTGCGACTTAGGAGCGATGCTACTAATGATACTCAAGCCCCATGCAGCGCAGCTTAGACAAGAGCCGTAGTCACCGACTTATTGCACACGTACCCATCAAAGTTGGTATGTACCACCAGCATGCAGCACCAGAATCAATACATGGAGGTGGTTGCTTATCCACATGTACAGGGAATCACCAGCGGCTCACCGGGGTGTCCCTCCAGACATAGGACCTTCCCAGACAAACAAACTTGCAAAGGAAGCGCGTCGCATATAGGAGTAACTCAACCCAAATGACATATCCCTCAGCTATCTAGCTACGACTATGGATCCATAACCAGCTATGCCCACTAGACTCCAAAATTCCCTAAAGTATCATATTTCTATAAGGGTTGGTGCCTAGCGGCATATAATGGTTATATCTGTACATTCACTTCATTATTCAGTCATTCGGATTATGAACTCTCTTTATAATGTCTTATGATTTATAATGCCATTTAAAAGTGTTTAGATAGTCAAATGGTAGTTAGGCTTTTCCAAAATCACATTTCTTGTTTACCTTCAAAACTTGGCAACTAATGTCCTAAATATCTCCCTAATTTGTTTTTCTGTAAAACAGGGATTTAGGTAGTTTATTTTGGTCTTAAAGCACCTTAATTAATCATTAAAATTGTCTAAAAATAGTTTAGAATTGAATTAGGTTCGAAATTATGAAAAATTGGAAATTCTGCTGAGAGCGCCTGGGATCGCTCAGGATCGCTCCGGGCGGTAATCAGTCGGCGGTAGTGCAATTTCGAGCGCCCACGGTCCGTCGTCCCGCGGTCCACGGCGTCCTCAAATATTTAACCAGCGCCTAAGATTGCCGATGAACACCTCGCACAGTCGAGGTCGGCGGTCTCACCAAATCGAACAGAAATAGTTCTAAATCACGATTTTTCTCGTCTAAACTCATTCTAATGTATTTATAACATGCTTAGCTAACTAAATACAACTTTACATATCATATAAACATGCGTTTGCGATTAAACAGAGATAAATCCGAATTTAAAACCAAAACGGTGTCACCTACCTCTTGCACGAAGGTTCCTCTTCCTCACTTCTCTCAACCACGCTTCTTTATCACCGAGCAACACTCTGGAAGATGAAGAACTCCAAAAACCCAAGCTTTTCTTCTTCCCCTTCTTCTTCTTCTCCTTCGGTCGCTTGTCGCTTGCGGCTGATCAATACGAGCGAAAATACACGCGTATAAAATTAGGTTATTAAACTAATACTTATACTCACTTATCCCATGTGTCTCACCTATACAAAATTCCATACACATGCCCAATCAAAATACATACCTTGATATCTCATGATCGGACGGTCAGATCTGCGTCTAATTCTGGATCTCCGCTAAGTTGATCACCCCCTACAATATTAAAATGTTTCTATCAATCATAACTCTGGGTAATATTATTTACTAATTTAATTTCTTATTTAAGGGAAATTCGGGGTTTTACATCCTCCCCTCCTTAAAGAAAATTTCGTCCTCGAAATTTACTTTGCGGTTCTGGAAATAAGTTGGGATACTTCCTCTGCATTTCTGATTCCAATTCCCAAGTAGCTTCCTCAGTCGTGTGATTTTGCCAAAGTACTTTCACCAGTGGTATCACTTTAGTACGAAGAACCTGTTCCTTCCTGTCCAAGATCTCAACTGGATGCTCCTCGTAAGTCAAGTCCCCTCGCACTACTATCGGCTCATGCTGAATGATATGAGTAGGGTCATGCACGTACTTCCTCAACATAGAAACATGGAATACGTCATGAACTCCTTCCAGTTGTGTAGGTAAAGCCAATCTGTATGCTAATGGTCCCACTGTACCCTTAATCTCAAACGGACCTATATATCTTGGAGCCAATTTGCCTTTCTTTCCAAATCTCTTGATTCCACGAGATGGTGATATCTTCAGAAACACCCAATCACCAACTTCAAAATGCAAATCTCTTCTTCTGGTATCTGCATAACTCTTCTGACGACTCTGGGCTGTAAGCATGTTTCGCCTAATCTGATTCACCTTCTCAATGCTATCTTGTACAATCTGGGGCCCAATGAGTTGTCTTTCACCAACTTCCACCCAGCACACTGGGGATCTACACGGTCTGCCATAAAGTGCCTCGAATGGTGCCATCTGAATACTCGCCTGATAGCTGTTATTATAGGCAAACTCCACCAATGGTAGGTGCTGATTCCAACTGCCTCCCCAATCCATAACACAGCATCTCAACATGTCTCCTAAAGTCTGAATGGTACGCTCAGACTGTCCATCTGTTTGAGGATGATAACTAGTGCTGAAATTAAGCTTAGTCCCCAAAGCTGCCTGAAATGCAAGCCAAAAGCGTGCTGTGAATCGTGCATCTCTGTCAGACACTATAGAAACTGGCACTCCATGAAGTCTCACTATCTCCTTGACATATAACTCAGCTAAAGACTTCAACGGCTGCGAAGTGCTCATAGGCAAGAAATGCGCGGACTTAGTCAGTCTATCCACTACAACCCAAATAGCATCTTCCTTCTTTGCTGTCAGTGGTAATCCAGATACAAAATCCATAGTTACATGCTCCCACTTCCACTCTGGAATAGGAAGTGACTGAAGTAAACCAGGTGGTTTCCGATGCTCGGCCTTCACTTGCTGGCATATCAAACACTTTGCCACATACTCTGCAATCTCTCTCTTCATTCCTGACCACCAATAGATTTCCTTTAAGTTCTTATACATTTTCGTACTTCCTGGGTGAACTGCATACTTCGATCTATGACCCTCTGTCAATATTTTCTCCTTAATTTCTTCATTAGCTGGAACACAAATACGACCTCTATATCTCAATAGTCCATCTCTATCTGCAAAATCTACAGCTCCCTCAGATCCTGTACTCATCATCTCCCTAGTCTGGATCAACTGTGGGTCAATCAATTGTTTCTCCCGAATCAACTGAACCAAATCTGGTTCAATCTGAACACGCGCAACTCGAATTACTCCATCCTGTGGCATGCTAAACTCTCCCTGCCAATCTCTGACTGAATCAATCAATCTACACTGGCTCATCATGGAAACTGCTAAAGTAGCTATTTGACCTTCAACTGAGCTTTTTCTACTCAAAGCATCCGCCACTACATTTGCCTTACCAGGGTGGTATTGCAAAGTAAACTTGAAATCCTTTAGCAAATCCATCCACCTTCGCTGCCTCATATTCAGGTCTTTCTGTGAAAACAGATATCTCAAGCTCTTATGATCAGAAAAGATCTCAAACTCTACTCCATAAAGGTAATGCCTCCATAGCTTCAATGCAAAGACTATGGCTGCAAGCTCCAAATCGTGGGTAGGGTAGTTCTTCTCATGCGGCCTCAACAATCTCGAAGCATACGCTATAACTCTACCTTGCTGCATCAGTACACACCCCAAGCCTATCCTAGAAGCATCACAATACACCGCAAATGCCTCATCCATGGATGGCACAATCAAAACTGGTGCAGTAGTCAATCTCTGCTTCAATTCCTGAAAACTCTGCTCACATTTCTCATCCCATTGGAATTTCACTGCCTTCTTGGTTAGATTAGACAAGGGTGCAGCTATACGTGAAAATCCAGCGATGAATCTCCTGTAGTAACCTGCCATACCAAGGAAACTTCTGACCTCTGTCACTGTAGTAAGCCTCGGCCATTCTGCCACTGCCTTTACCTTCTCAGGGTCCACAGATATACCCTCTCCTGAGATAATATGACCTAAGAAGGAAATTTGCCTTAGCCAAAACTGACACTTGCTAAATTTCCCATACAACTTGTGGTCTCTCAAAGTGCACAATACTAACTTCAAATGCCCTTCATGTGCTTCTCGGGTCTTAGAATATACTAGGATGTCATCAATGAACACCACCACAAAACTGTCCAAGTATGCATGAAAAATCCTGTTCATGAGGTCCATGAAAACAGCTGGGGCATTGGTCAACCCAAAAGGCATAACCAAGAACTCATAATGCCCATAGCGTGTACGAAAAGCTGTCTTCTCTATGTCCTCCTCTGCTACTCTCACCTGATGATATCCTGACCTCAAGTCTATCTTGGAGAACCATGATGCTCCTCCTAACTGGTCAAATAGGTCATCAATCCTAGGCAACGGATACTTGTTCTTCACTGTGACTTCATTCAGTTGCCTATAATCAATACACATCCTCATGCTTCCATCCTTCTTCTGGACAAATAGAACTGGAGCGCCCCACGGAGACATACTGGGTCTAATGAAACCTTTTTCCTGGAGCTCATCCAACTGTTTCTTAAGTTCCTCCTGTTCTGGTTTCGCAAGCCTATAGGGTGGTTTCGAAACAGGAGCCGTACCAGGCATCAACTGTATCCTGAACTCTACTCCTCTAGCAGGTGGTAATCCAGGTAAATCCTCTGGAAACACATCCGCAAACTCCTGTACAACAGGTACATCGGAGATGACAAGGGTGTCACTCCTAAGCTCCTCTGCTATCACAGATGCTACCAGACCAATCCGAGACTTCAACCCCTCACATTTGAAACAATGAGTGGTCTGATCTGGCCCTCTAACTATCACTGTACCTGTAACGCCCCGAACCCGGGTCAGTCCAAACCGGCACCCGACCCGAACCCGGTTCGCTACTGTAACAACCCGAATTTAGTTCAACAACCAAATCCGAGGTGTTACTGGCCCATATCAATTACAACATCAATAACATACCAGACCAAAGAAAGTAAATCCAATCCATATATATTAAACTATCAGAGTTGCGGAAACAAGTATGTGCGGAAGTGTAGATTAAAATCATCAAACAAGCATGAAGCTTGACCATCAATCAATATTATCAAAGTCTGGTAGAATGAACTGGTTACTAACTCTCTCTTGCCTCTCTCATACATCAAATCCAATTAATGATAATAAACCAATTAAAATGCTAAGTCTATAACATCAATCCACCTCAGACAAGATCTGGATAATAATAATCCTCCGGCGAATACTCGGCTATCTCTCCCTGGAAGTCTAAAAGATCCCCCTCTCGCGTATCAGCTGAAAAAAAATGGAATAGAAGTAGGGTGAGATACGAATATCTCAGTAGGTAACCCATGCATGATTAAACAGTTAATATACGGAAAGTAACAGTTCATGCACGATAAAGCAACATCGATAAATCAGGCTCGCATAATCATTTATACTATTCATGAACACAAAACAGTTTGATAAACAGTTCTAGAAATGATTTTCAACAAGTTTTAATATAAGATCTCAATAGGCAAATCAATAGCATAATCCATGCATTGCCAGGATGTACTAAGCAGTCACATCCAATCAATATCCCAATCACATGCATCCCGCACGTGCACAATAGTAATCATATCAAGTGTTATGTTTTCAGTGTCATTGTAGGACTCACAAAGTTAGATAAACCTTTTGAGATGATTCTCAACCAATTGCTATACTACCGTGCGACTTAGGAGCGATGCTACTAATGATACTCAAGCCCCATGCAGCGCAGCTTAGACAAGAGCCGTAGTCACCGACTTATTGCACACGTACCCATCAAAGTTGGTATGTACCACCAGCATGCAGCACCAGAATCAATACATGGAGGTGGTTGCTTATCCACATGTACAGGGAATCACCAGCGGCTCACCGGAGTGTCCCTCCAGACATAGGACCTTCCCAGACAAACTAACTTGCAAAGGAAGCGCGTCGCATATAGGAGTAACTCAACCCAAATGACATATCCCTCAGCTATCTAGCTACGACTATGGATCCATAACCAGCTATGCCCACTAGACTCCAAAATTCCCTAAAGTATCATATTTCTATAAGGGTTGGTGCCTAGCGGCATATAATGGTTATATCTGTACATTCACTTCATTATTCAGTCATGCGGATTATGAACTCTCTTTATAATGTCTTATGATTTATAATGCCATTTAAAAGTGTTTAGATAGTCAAATGGTAGTTAGGCTTTTCCAAAATCACATTTCTCGTTTACCTTCAAAACTAGGCAACTAATGTCCTAAATATCTCCCTAATTTGTTTTTCTGTAAAACAGGGATTTAGGTAGTTTATTTTGGTCTTAAAACACCTTAATTAATCATTAAAATTGTCTAAAAATAGTTTAGAATTGAATTAGGTTCGAAATTATGAAAAATTGGAAATTCTGCTGAGAGCGCCTGGGATCGCTCAGGATCGCTCGAGTATTTAACCAGCGCCTAAGATCGCCGATGAGCGCCTCGCACAGTCGAGGTCGGCGGTCTCACCAAATCGAACAGAAACAGTTCTAAATCACGATTTTTCACGTCTAAACTCATTCTAATGTATTTATAACATGCGTAGCTAACTAAATACAACTTTACATATCATAGAAACATGCTTTTGCGATTAAACAGAGATAAATCCGAATTTTAAACCCAAACGGTGTCACCTACCTCTCTACGCTGATTCCTCCTTCTCTATTATGCACAATGACGAACTCTTGCACTGAAGAATCCTCTGGACGATGAACGCACGCCCAGCCCTTCCTTCTTCTTCTCCTTCTTCTTCCCTTGGTCGCTTGAACAATTCGTCGCTTGCGGCTCTTCAATACGAGCGACAATACACGTATATGAATTAGGTTAATTCTTTATACATATTTATACCCCCTGATCCTATGCATCTCCCATGCAACTCTTCTATACACCTTGCCCACTCAGAATAAATACCTCGATATCTCACGATCGGACGGTCAGATCTGCGTCTACTTCTGGATCTCCGCTAAGTTGATCACTCCCTACAATATTAAAATGGTTCTATCAATTTATATCTCTGGGTAATATTATTTACTAATTTAATTTATTATTTAAGGGAAATTCGGGGTTTTACATCCTCCCCTCCTTAAAGAAAATTTCGTCCTCGAAATTTACCTTGCGGTTCTGGAAATAAGTTGGGATACTTCCTCTGCATTTCTGATTCCAATTCCCAAGTAGCTTCCTCAGTCGTGTGATTTTGCCAAAGTACTTTCACCAGTGGTATCACTTTAGTACGAAGAACCTGTTCCTTCCTGTCCAAAATCTCAACTGGATGCTCCTCGTAAGTCAAGTCCCCTCGCACTACTATCGGCTCATGCTGAATGATATGAGTAGGGTCATGCACGTACTTCCTCAACATAGAAACATGTAATACGTCATGAACTCCTTCCAGTTGTGTAGGTAAAGCCAATCTGTATGCTAATGGTCCCACTGTACCCTTAATCTCAAACGGACCTATATATCTTGGAGCCAATTTGCCTTTCTTTCCAAATCTCTTGATTCCACGAGATGGTGATATCTTCAGAAATACCCAATCACCAACTTCAAAATGCAAATCTCTTCTTCTGGTATCTGCATAACTCTTCTGACGACTCTGGGCTGTAAGCATGTTTCGCCTAATCTGATTCACCTTCTCAATGCTATCTTGTACAATCTGGGGCCCAATGAGTTGTCTTTCACCAACTTCCACCCAGCACACTGGGGATCTACACGGTCTGCCATAAAGTGCCTCGAATGGTGCCATCTGAATACTCGCCTGATAGCTGTTATTATAGGCAAACTCCACCAATGGTAGGTGCTGATTCCAACTGCCTCCCCAATCCATAACACAGCATCTCAACATGTCTTCCAAAGTCTGAATGGTACGCTCAGACTGACCATCTGTCTGAGGATGATAACTAGTGCTGAAATTAAGCTTAGTCCCCAAAGCTGCCTGAAATGCAAGCCAAAAACGTGCTGTGAATCGTGCATCTCTGTCAGACACTATAGAAACTGGCACTCCATGAAGTCTCACTATCTCCTTGACATATAACTCAGCTAAAGACTTCAACGGCTGCGAAGTGCTCATAGGCAAGAAATGTGCGGACTTAGTCAGTCTATCCACTACAACCCAAATAGCATCTTCCTTCTTTCCTGTCAGTGGTAATCCAGATACAAAATCCATAGTTACATGCTCCCACTTCCACTCTGGAATAGGAAGTGACTGAAGTAAACCAGGTGGTTTCCGATGCTCGGCCTTCACTTGCTGGCATATCAAACACTTTGCCACATACTCTGCAATCTCTCTCTTCATTCCTGACCACCAATAGATTTCCTTTAAGTTCTTATACATTTTCGTACTTCCTGGGTGAACTGCATACTTCGATCTATGACCCTCTGTCAATATTTTCTCCTTAATTTCTTCATTAGCTGGGACGCAAATACGACCTCTATATCTCAATAGCCCATCTCTATCTGCAAAATCTACAGCTCTCTCAGATCCTCTACTCATCATCTCCCTAGTCTGGATCAACTGTGGGTCAATCAACTGTTTCTCCCGAATCAACTGAACCAAATCTGGTTCAATCTGAACACGAGCAACTCGAATTACTCCATCCTGTGGCATGCTAAACTCTCCCTGCCAATCTCTGACTGAATCAATCAATCTACACTGGCTCATTATGGAAACTGCTAAAGTAGCTATTTGACCTTCAACTGAACTTTTTCTACTCAAAGCATCCGCCACTACATTTGCCTTACCAGGGTGGTATTGCAAAGTAAACTTGAAATCCTTTAGCAAATCCATCCACCTTCGCTGCCTCATATTCAGGTCTTTCTGTGAAAACAGATATCTCAAGCTCTTATGATCAGAAAAGATCTCAAACTCTACTCCATAAAGGTAATGCCTCCATAGCTTCAATGCAAAGACTATGGCTGCAAGCTCCAAATCGTGGGTAGGGTAGTTCTTCTCATGCGGCCTCAACAATCTCGAAGCATACGCTATAACTCTACCTTGCTGCATCAGTACACACCCCAAGCCTATCCTAGAAGCATCACAATACACCGCAAATGCCTCATCCATGGATGGCACAATCAAAACTGGTGCAGTAGTCAATCTCTGCTTCAATTCCTGAAAACTCTGCTCACATTTCTCATCCCATTGGAATTTCACTGCCTTCTTGGTTAGATTAGACAAGGGTGCAGCTATACGTGAAAATCCAGCGATGAATCTCCTGTAGTAACCTGCCATACCAAGGAAACTTCTGACCTCTGTCACTGTAGTAAGCCTCGGCCATTCTGCCACTGCCTTTACCTTCTCAGGGTCCACAGATATACCCTCTCCTGAGATAATATGACCTAAGAAGGAAATTTGCCTTAGCCAAAACTGACATTTACTAAATTTCCCATACAACCCGTGGTCTCTCAAAGTGCACAATACTAACTTCAAATGCCCTTCATGTGCTTCTCGGGTCTTAGAATATACTAGGATGTCATCAATGAACACCACTACAAAACTGTCCAAGTATGCATGAAAAATCCTGTTCATGAGGTCTATGAAAACAGCTGGGGCATTGGTCAACCCAAAAGGCATAACCAAGAACTCATAATGCCCATAGCGTGTACGAAAAGCTGTCTTCTCTATGTCCTCCTCTGCTACTCTCACCTGATGATATCCTGACCTCAAGTCTATCTTGGAGAACCATGATGCTCCTCCTAACTGGTCAAATAGGTCATCAATCCTAGGCAACGGATACTTGTTCTTCACTGTGACTTCATTCAGTTGCCTATAATCAATACACATCCTCATGCTTCCATCCTTCTTCTGGACAAATAGAACTGGAGCGCCCCACGGAGACATACTGGGTCTAATGAAACCTTTTTCCTGGAGCTCATCCAACTGTTTCTTAAGTTCCTCCTGTTCTGGTTTCGCAAGCCTATAGGGTGGTTTCGAAACAGGAGCCGTACCAGGCATCAACTGTATCCTGAACTCTACTCCTCTAGCAGGTGGTAATCCAGGCAAATCCTCGGGAAACACATCCGCAAACTCCTGTACAACAGGTACATCGGAGATGACAAGGGTGTCACTCCTAAGCTCCTCTGCTATCACAGATGCTACCAGACCAATCCGAGACTTCAACCCCTCACATTTGAAACAATGAGTGGCTTGATCTGGTCCTCTAACTATCACTGTACCCGCATAACAATCCAACGTCACATGGTGTCTACATAGCCAATCCATCCCCAATATCACATCAAAACCCCCAATGTCTAAGGCAATCAAATCACCAGACAACTCCAATCTACCCAATCTAATCATACAGTCTCTATACATATGCTCCACTCGAGTAGACTCTCCCAAAGGTGTGTGCACAGACAAAACAGTATCCAATTCAGTGGGTGACAAACCAATCCGTTGTGCACAAGCAGGCGATATAAAAGAATGGGAAGCACCAGAATCAAACAGAACACATGCTGATCTACCACAGATGAAGAGAATACCTCCAATCAACTCAGGTGCCTCGGGATCACCCTCAATATCCTCCACACGATCGGGCTCACGCTCCTCATGTGCATCCACTGCATATACCCTCGCTGGCTGCTGCTGAGCAGGTACTGTCTGCCTCTGGCCTCCTCTCTGAACTGGTCCTCGGCCCTGGGGCTTCTGCCCAACCGGTGCTCTTTGAGCTGGTTGCTGGAACTGTGGCCTCTGTGGAAAAGCAGGCGCGGTCTCTTGCGATGGTAATGCCGGTCGTGGCACAGCTAACGGCTGATAACTAGTAGGAAACCGACAATCCGTGATCCTGTGACCCGGCTTACCACATCGGTAGCAGGTGCCTGGCGCTGCAACACACGGTCCAGGTACATGGTATCTGCCGCAACTGGCACATGCCTTCGGAACTGCTCTATACTGTCCTCCTGCAGGCTCTGCCCTAGTCCAGTCTCTGGGTCTCTTGTTCCCACTAAGGAAACCTCTCTGATCTGCCGGTCTCATAGACGGCCTAGCTCTGCTCTGGCTTGCTCTAGCCTCCAAGTCACTCTCAGCTCTAGTGGCTCTACGTATCACGTCCTTAAGTTCGGTGCACAAGAGTACTGTCAGCATACTCCTGATCTCAGGCTTCAGACCCCGCTCAAAATGTGAAGTCAGCCTCCTCTCATCCTGTGTCATATGAGGTGCAAATCGGGACAAGGCTGCAAATCTAGCCTCGTACTGAGCCACTGTCTGGCCTCCCTGAGTAATCTCCATAAATTCCCGCTCCTTCTTGAGCCGGACTTCCTCAGAAAAATACTGATCATAGAAGACCTCTCGGAATCTGTCCCAAGTCATGTACGTAGCCTGTGGATCCTGCCTCTTCCTGGCTGTCCACCAGTGCACTGCCTCTCCCTCAAACAAGAATGCTGCCAAACGCACTCTCCGGTCCATAGGGCATCCCATAGCCTCAAAAATCCACTCAACTCGCATCAGCCATCTCTCAGCCTCCATAGGATCTAGTCGTCCACTGAAGATAGGTGGATCCAATTTCCTGAATTGCTCAAGATCCTTGGCCGTCTGTATGGCCTGCTCATGTATAGGCTCCTCTCCGTGACCATTGCCACCATTCCCACCATTGCCATGCTGGCTCAATCTCTCCTCTCTCTCCTTGGCAAGAAGCTCTGCCAATGTGCCAACAACAGTCCATATATCACCCCCTGGAGGTGGTGGAGGTAATGGAACATCCTGCGGCTCCTCCTCAATAGGATCAACTCTAGCACGTCTTCCCCTACCAGCCATCTGCAAAATACAATTTCATTTGTTAGAATCCAATAATTCTAGGGGTTCTATCTAGCGTACTCACAATCCCATTCCCCTAAAGCTGGCTAATCTAAGGTTAGGACCATTTCTCTGATACCATCTCTGTAACGCCCCGAACCCGGGTCAGTGCAAACCGGCACCCGACCCGAACCCGGTTCGCTACTGTAACAACCCGAATTTAGTTCAACAACCAAATCCGAGGTGTTACTGGCCCATATCAATTACAACATCAATAACATACCAGACCAAAGAAAGTAAATCCAATCCATATATTAAACTATCAGAGTTGCGGAAACAAGTATGTGCGGAAGTGTAGATTAAAATCATCAAACAAGCATGAAGCTTGACCATCAATCAATAGTATCAAAGTCTGGTAGAATGAATTGGTTACTAACTCTCTCTTGTCTCTCTCATACATCAAATCCAATTAATGATAATAAACCAATTAAAAATGCTAAGTCTATGACATCAATCCACCTCAGACAAGATCTGGATAATAATAATCCTCTGGGGAATACTCGGCTATCTCTCCCTGGAAGTCTAAAAGATCCCCCTCTCGCGTATCAGCTGAAAAAAATGGAATAGAAGTAGGGTGAGATACGAATATCTCAGTAGGTAACACATGCATGATTAAACAGTTAATATACGGAAAGTAACAGTTCATGCACAATAAAGCAACATCGATAAATCAGGCTCGCATAATCATTTATACTATTCATGAACACAAAACAGTTTGATAAACAGTTCTAGAAATGATTTTCAGCAAGTTTTAATATAAGATCTCAATAGACAAATCAATAGCATAATCCATGCATTGCCAGGATGTACTAAGCAGTCACATCCAACCAATATCCCAATCACATGCATCCCGCACGTGCACAATAGTAATCATATCAAGTGTTATGTTTTCAGTGTCATTGTAGGACTCACAAAGTTAGATAAACCTTTTGAGATGATTCTCAACCAATTGCTATACCACCGTGCGACTTAGGAGCGATGCTACTAATGATACTCAAGCCCCATGCAGCGCAGCTTAGACAAGAGCCGTAGTCACCGACTTATTGCACACGTACCCATCAAAGTTGGTATGTACCACCAGCATGCAGCACCAGAATCAATACATGGAGGTGGTTGCTTATCCACATGTACAGGGAATCACCAGCGGCTCACCGGGGTGTCCCTCCAGACATAGGACCTTCCCAGAAAAACTAACTTGCAAAGGAAGCGCGTCGCATATAGGAGTAACTCAACCCAAATGACATATCCCTCAGCTATCTAGCTACGACTATGGATCCATAACCAGCTATGCCCACTAGACTCCAAAATTCCCTAAAGTATCATATTTCTATAAGGGCTGGTGCCTAGCGGCATATAATGGTTATATCTGTACATTCACTTCATTATTCAGTCATTCGGATTATGAACTCTCTTTATAATGTCTTATGATTTATAATGCCATTTAAAAGTGTCTAGATAGTCAAATGGTAGTTAGGCTTTTCCAAAATCACATTTCTCGTTTACCTTCAAAACTTGGCAACTAATGTCCTAAATACCTCCCTAATTTGTTTTTCTGTAAAACAGGGATTTAGGTAGTTTATTTTGGTCTTAAAGCACCTTAATTAATCATTAAAATTGTCTAAAAATAGTTTAGAATTGAATTAGGTTCGAAATTATGAAAAATTGGAAATTCTGCTGAGAGCGCCTGGGATCGCTCAGGATCGCTCCGGGCAGTCATCAGTCGGCGGTAGTGCAATTTCGAGCGCCCACGGTCCGTCGTCCCGCGGTCCACGGCGTCCTCAAATATTTAACCAGCGCCTAAGATCGCCGATGAACGCCTCGCACAGTCGAGGTCGGCGGTCTCACCAAATCGAACAGAAATAGTTCTAAATCACGATTTTTCTCGTCTAAACTCATTCTAATGTATTTATAACATGCTTAGCTAACTAAATACAACATTACATATCATATAAACATGCGTTTGCGATTAAACAGAGATAAATCCGAATTTAAAACCAAAACGGTGTCACCTACCTCTTGCACGAAGGTTCCTCTTCTTCACTTCTCTCAACCACGCTTCTTTATCACCCAGCAACACTCTGGAAGATGAAGAACTCCAAAAACCCAAGCTTTTCTTCTTCCCCTTCTTCTTCTTCTCCTTCGGTCGCTTGTCGCTTGCGGCTGATCAATACGAGCGAAAATACACGCGTATAAAATTAGGTTATTAAACTAATACTTATACTCACTTATCCCATGTGTCTCACCTATACCAAATTCCATACACATGCCCAATCAGAATACATACCTTGATATCTCATGATCGGACGGTCAGATCTGCGTCTAATTCTGGATCTCCGCTAAGTTGATCACCCCCTACAATATTAAAATGTTTCTATCAATCATAACTCTGGGTAATATTATTTACTAATTTAATTTATTATTTAAGGGAAATTCGGGGTTTTACAGTTCCCTTCTTCACTCGGAGCTCTTCAATCTCCAACTTATGGCCATTTGCTTGAGGAGAGGCCTCCTATTTATAGGCAAAGGCTAGGGTAAGGGGTGCCCTAATGCTAGACACAAAATTATATCTAGAATCCTCCAACTTAAACCCTAAGGCTATTTTTGAGAATTCCCACTTTTAGAATAGGGATAAGACAGTAAAAAGTGCAAAATTTCAGAATTTTTCAATTTCTGCAGCAAAATACTTGTATCCGACAACTCAGGTCGGATACAAGCAAAATCCTTTGTATCCGACATAAAATTTCGGATACAAAGCAAAAGGCTTGTATCCGACATATAATGTCAGATATAAAGAAAAAGGCTTGTATCCGACATATAATGTCGGATACAAAAAAAAAAAAAAAAGCTTCTCTGCATAGCTTCTGCATGGCACTGACCCTTGCCTGCACAGGCAATACTTATTTACATGTAATATCGTTTAAGTAAATGTCCTCATATTTTTTAATCTCCATTTACTTAAGATATTATATGTAAATAATTAAACACCCCCCCCCCCCCAAATTTGAATCCATTAAAAATAGTTCCAGACCCAAATTCCAAGTGAATAAAAAGTCAACTTTTTAGTTCAAGGCAAAATTCCGGTTTTTCAGGTCTGGTAAAAAGGTTCAATATGTTAATACCAAGGTATTCATCAAGATTTAAAATCTCAAAAAATTCATTTATGCAATAACATTGCTAAAACCTGATTACTGGGAAAAATTATCTTGAAATCTTGCTTTAAAAAAATATTTCATTTTCTGGGGTCAAAAGTCAACAAAATTCAACTGGAAAAAGTTTTACTTTGCACGAAAGATTGAATTCGGGCCTTTTCCTTTATGGTTTTGGATTCAAATGGGTTAAGGATCTCAAACCCAAAGCTAAGAATTGAAAATTCCAATAAAATATTTCTCTCCTTCAAGATTTATCAAAAATCGTGCAATTTTGGGGTGTCTACAGTATCTTGAAAGAGGTAGCCTCGTCAATATGCTGAGCAGTGTGGAAGGAGATAGAGAGTTCGATGTGTCTAGAAGGATAAACGTCATTAGAGGTGTGGTCAATGCTTTGGCTTACATGCACCATGACTGTCAACCTCCAATTATTCATCGAGACATATCAAGCAAAAATGTTCTGATGGATTTAGAGTATGAGGCTCATGTCTCCAATTTGGGCACTGCTAGACTTTTGAAGCTTGATTCATCTAGCTGGACTATGCATGTAGAAATGTACAGATATATTGCACCAAGTAATGTATTGGTTTCTCCTGTAAACACTCATGGTGGGTTAAATTTTATGATAAAGCTTTTCATTTTTTGTGTAGTACTTGCTTACACAATGTGGGTGACTAAAAAATGCGATGTGTATAGTTTTGGTGTTTTAACTCTAGAAGCGATGAAGGGATGACACTTAGGTGAATTGATCTCCACCGTAACCTCTTTATCTACAACTTCTTCATTACTGCCATTGAGTATGGAAGATGTTATATTGAAGGATATGTAAGAAGAACGCCTTTTGCCTCCTACACGGGAGATGGCAGACAAAGTGGTTTATATAATTAATCTTGCAATTGCATGCTTACATGTTACTCCAAAGTCTCGTCCAACCATGTAAAGCATTTCTCAGGAACTATCATTTGGGCCTTTCCACAAAGTTACAACTCAACAGACATTAAGCATTGCTGTTTGATTGCTTTTGAAATTTTGTTAGCGTAACTGAAGGATGCATCCACATGTGTGTGAGTATATATATTACCTGTAGCTTCTGCATAATTCCTTAATGTGACATTTGGAGTAAAAAAAATGTAACTTGTTTTGTATTATTCAGTGTGATAATTAGGAGATCCTCTTACTATTTAAATTGATAAATATAGAAGCTAAATAAGCATCCTAAATTCAAGTAACCTAATAAATCTCATCAATAAGATGCCTTGCCTTTTATAATCTCCTTTTAGTCAATCCTTGAGACCTGTTATGTTTATCTTCCCTTTCTTGAGTTAAAATCATATACTTCAATCAAAGCATTATATCATTCCCAACCCTCTCAAACAAACTTAGATTTGAAAATTTTTTCATGCATGACGCTGGTTGTCAATCTAGTAATGATGTGGTAGCCATGGATGCCCTCAATCATATCTTTATGCATGTGAAATATTTATTCTAATGTGTTCGCACAAAAAGGGGAAGGGGTGGGTGGGTTGGGTGAAACAAGTATGCCGAAAGAGTGAATATATATATATATATACAAATTCTATATATAATGCAAGGCATGCCCTTGGGAATCATGCCAACCAAACTGTGGGACTTTCTGAAAAGGCCTTGCACATCAATGTGAAGATTCATTAACAAAAGGCTACCATAGTAAAAAATGCTTTAATGTTTTAAAACTTAATAATCAGTTGCAAAACTGTTCCCTCCTCGACCATTTTCTTCATATGTGCACCCAACTAGTATATATATGGACAGCCCAAATAAGGCCAAAATGGCATCCTTGGATATGGCTGGTCATGGTAAGCACAAGGTGGTGTTGACTAGTACATGAAACCCTCTAGTTACATATTTGCAGAATCCCACTTCGGAACATTGATTTCGATTCATGTTTTGTCATGGGTCCGAATTTCAAGATGTTAGATCAGGTCTTGTACTACAAATGGCCGGCCAATACCCTTTAGGTGCCCAACATGAATAAAATTAAGTAGAATAATCAACCTAGAAGTCCTATTCAATCAATTGTTCTATAAAATATCTAATATCTATTTTAATGTATAAAAACATTAAGCTAATTTGGACTGTT
The DNA here is from genome assembly GCA_947561395.2 of Buxus sempervirens. NCBI lineage: Eukaryota > Viridiplantae > Streptophyta > Magnoliopsida > Buxales > Buxaceae > Buxus > Buxus sempervirens. Next base: position 27,337,950 of record OX387188.1, read on the forward strand.
TGGTATCAAACTATTGTTGTATGTCAAATAGTTCTTTTTCGGTATTAAACTATTGGAAATCAGTTGAACTAGACCAGGTCCTGCACTACAAACGGATGGTAAGGTGGACCCAAGAAGCTTTTGCCTATTACTACTCATGAGTCTCTTGTTAGAAATTCTGCGAAGTGTGGGAATCTAATTAAATGCCAAGAAATCTACTAAAGGCCTAAACTTTGAGCATTTTAACTATTTTATGGTGGACTAGTAGCTTAATCATGTGGGTTGCAATACTAGCGTTTTATAACGGCACAAAAATGGTGATGGGCTACGGTATGCCCAAGGTATCTGGATCAAGCGGTCCACCGTAGGAAGATTGCTTGAAGTAAGGATGGCACTGGGGTTGATTAATCGGATCCCCAACACCTCCCTAATTGTTAGGGTTTGAGTTAAGCCTTAAATCAGTTTGGATTTAACCCAACCCTTACTGCCCCGAACCAGACCTCAATACACTAAAAGAAATATGTTTTTCATGTATATTATTTATGTATTATATGTTTTATTATATGGTTGGGGAGATTGTTTCCTCATGTGCCACTCCATGGTGTATTATATATTATTTGTTTTCTCTGAATGCATTTCCTCTGTATTGACACAACCGTCCTCCATAAAGAGTGAATGCGTTTAACTCTAGCACCCTCTCGGTTAGCAAACTGATAGGATTAGAAGCAGATGGACTAAACTCTTAATAGGCGCATATTAGGGTTTTTCAAAATTGCCTTCATCCCCATTCCTAGATGCACACTACCTCCTACTCATGCAGTCATGCAAGAGACCATGTCAGCTAGTCCCCACACTATAAAATCTTTTGATACAACAGTGGAGGGTGTGTACACGTTAGCTTCATCCACAAACTTGTACACATTTTTTTTTTGGCAAAAAACCCCTAGGCCGCAGCCATTAGGCATTCCATCAAAGGGAGGGGGGTGAGGCAGACCTCTAATTTTGTATATCAACAAAAATAAGAAAAGTTACACCTAGCTGGGGTACATAATGAGCCTTACCCCTTGAGAGGATGCTATACATCAAAGTTCAAATGCAATGCAAAATGAACATCTAATTCTTCCTGAAATAATAAATGCTACTCCTATCCAAACGAAGGGATGCACGAATAGAAAGAGGAAGAGAGGTATCATGAGAAAACAACTGTGGAGACAATAAAGCACATCCCATTTTTGCTAGTCCATCAGCAACAAAATTAGCTTCTCTCAATAGTGACTTGGAAATGAAGATTATTAGTCTAGTCTTTCATTTGCTGCCAACAATTACCCACCCTCCAATGAGGACATTTCCCATCATTCCAAGCTTGTATAGTCATCATTGAATCACTTTCAATCAAAACATTATGAAACTGAAAATTACATGCATATTGAATTCCATCACATAATGCCATACCTTCAGAATTGGAGTTAGAAGCATTGCCATATGAATTAGAAAAGGCAAATATAAAAGTGGATCATTCATTTTCCCTCATTCCAATAATATTTTCTCTCATTCCAACTTCCAAGTCAAGTCCATGCCAATGACATCCACAGATAATGACTCCTTGAATTATGTGGCATCATGTTTATATTCAAAGATAGGTGCTTACTTTATCCTCTCTTATTTATTGCCGAGTTATTTCCATGGATGTTGATTGAAGTGATGTTTCCTAAGCCGATAATTTACGAGAAGACCAAAGACCTTAGACTTTAGTGACAATACAAAAGGCTCAAGTCGGTCTTCATTGAATAGAAGCCACGCATTTCTTAAAGGCAAATATAAGTGGGTGTAAGCACCTCATTTTTGCACCTCCCAAAATGCAGAGAATGAAAATTTTAATTGAAAAGTCAAACCTAAGGAAGTCAAAAAGTTTACTTTTTATCTGGTGCAAATCAGTCACCATACTTTTCACCATTGAGACATATCAAGCAACAATGTACCGTTGGATTGAGGACATGAGGCTCATGTCTCTGACTTTGGCATTGCTAAACTTTTGAAGCTTGATTCATCTAGCTGGACAGCACTTGCAGGCACCTATGGATATATGGCACCTGGTAATGTGTTGGTTTCCCCCATAATTGAACTCGCTTTGTGGATGAAATTTGATGATAAAACTTTTCTTTTTTGTATAGCTTGCTTACACAATGTGGGTGACTAAAAAATCCGATGTGTATAGCTTTGGTGTTTTAGTTCTTGAAGTGATGAAGGGAAAGCACCCAGGTGAACTCATCTCCACTATAACTTCATTATCGGCAACTTCTTCATTGCCATTAGATATGGAACCTGTTGATATGCTCGATCAACGCCTTTTGCTTCCTACACTAGACATGGTGGACAGAGTTTTTTACATCATAAAATTGGCAATTGCATGCTTACATGCTAACCCAGAGTCTCGTCCAACCATGAAATACATCTCTCAGGAGCTTTCATTTGGGTTATAAATGAACTTGGGGCCTTTCCACAAAGTTACAACTAAATAGCTATTAAGCGATGAAGTTTGATTTGATATGGATGTTTAATTTCTTTGCTTAAGTGAAGTATCCACATAGCCAATTCGTATCTATATAGCATAGAGAAAAAGTAAGATTATTAACAGAGCCACTTTGTAAACAAATGCAAAAAATTTGGTTTGTAGTTAAGTCTATTCCTATTGGGATACCACTTATAATCTAGAATCACTAAAGTATCTTGCATCTAAATTTTACCAAGTGTGAATTACAGGAACCTTCCGTTTAATATGATTATGGTTATCTCACTTCATGTTTTTGAAATAGCATCTAACCTCCTCTTCCCTTCTATGAAGTCACAATTAAGATTATGATTTCAGTTAATTTTAGACCATTTTATCATCATAAAGTTAGTAGTTTATTTAAATGATAGTTTGTTGGGGATAGAACAAAGGTGGAATACGTCTTCCCCTTGTTGTCTATGAGTCATGGCAAATAGCACAAATAGGAAATTGCAAGTATAACCCAAACCAATACGTGAGGATATCGAACTAGCATATATTAGATGCAAATAATCAAAGACAGGGAAGACAATAGGAAGGCACACCAAGATTTACATGGAAAACCCTCCAATGAAGAGGGAAAAACCACAGGGCAATCTGCAAATATTCCACTATCTCAAAAGAAGAAATAGCACAAGTAGATCTCTCAAGTTCTTGGCCAAAACTTAAGGTACAATAAAAAATAGAGATAATGCAATGTTACCTCCCCAACTGCAACAAGGCGAACACTTCACCACACCCTTCCAACCCCATTGGAGAAACCAACAACCTTGGTGGTGGAAATCGAGAAGAAATAAGCAAAACAACCTCTTTCTTGAGCACAAACAAAACCCCAAGAAAAAACCAAAAAAACGTATCTACATTTTTTTTTCATCCTTTTCTCCACACTTTTTCCTCTTCTCCACGTTCTAGCCTTTTTTTTTCTTTGTCTTTTGCCGTTCTCTCTCCTTGTGTTTGTAGGCCCCCAAAAATGGCAGCTACCCTTTTTGTGCTTCAAAGAAATAGAAACTCTCTTTCTTATCCATGTGTAGGTGGGGTAGGCCCCATCATGGGCCTGGACCCCATCCAACAAATCTCCCCCTCCAGGACCGTGAGGAGGGCACACCATCCTTGGCCCTTTACATAGAGCCCATGCAAACCACCTATTTGCAGAACTCATACACAGGAAGAGACTTTGTCATCACTAGCTCCCCCTCATCCATAAGCAAAATATATTCAAAAGTTGCGTATCCTCTTGATGGTTGATGTTTTCTACTAGACCTTCCGATATGAGATTCTTCAACATCTTGTGAAGGAACTGGCTCCCCCTACTCAACACCTTCTTGTGTTGGAATAACATTACTGTCATCTTCCCTATTTTGCATGCTGTGACAATGGAGAAGGAATTGGACTAAGATCAGGAATGCCATCACTAGCCTACTTAGACTTTTCAGTTTTAACAAAATCTTAAGTAATCTGGTGCTCCATAAACACTACGTCTCTGCTTCTAACTATCTTCTTTTTCTCTGGATCCCATAATCCATAGCCAAACTCTTCGCTTGCATACCCAACAAATATGCACGGAATCGCTTTTCCATCCAACTTTGATCTTTCTTTCTTGGGTACATGTACAAAAGCCTTGCAACCAATCATTTTTAAATGAGCATAGGAAACATCCTGTTGGGTCCAAACCTTCTCTGGAATATCACCATCCAAAGGAAATGAAGGAGACCTGTTAATCAAATAAAATGCTGCACGAACTGCTTCACCCCCAAAGGACATTGGCAATCTGCTCATTGGTAACGTGCATCGTACTTTCTCAATGATAGTACGGTTCATCCTCATAGCTACACCATTATGTTGAGGTGTACAAGGTACTATCTTCTCATGCCTTCGACCATGTTTGTTGCAATATGCTTCAAACTCATTTGATGTGTACTCTCCTCCATTATTTGTATGGAGACATTTCAATAATTTTCTTGTCTCCCTTTCCACCATAGCATGAAAATGTTGAAAACACTGAAATACTTGATTTTTAGGTTTCAACAAGTACTCCCAAACTTTTCTTGAAGCATCATCAATAAAAGTAACAAAATAAGAGCTTCCACCAAAAGATTTTACTTCCATAGGACCACAAACATCAGAATACAACATGTCTAGAATATCTTTATTTTTCTTTGCATTGTTTCTAACAAAAGAAACTCTATGCTGCTTGCCAAGTAAATAGTACTCACACGGAGTAAGTGACATAATCTGCATGCCTTTTTCATGTGAGACATGGAAGAACATTCAAATGACTTCTTAATCTTCACACAGGATTAATAAAAAGAAGGAGTCGCAACCATTCCATTTTAGGTGTGAATGGACACCAAAATGATCATAAAAGTAAAAATAGAGTCAAAAGTAACTCTATTTCAAGGTTAAATCCAAAAATGGGTAAGGAGATTAGGTTATGAATAGGGGAAGGTGTTAGGCACCCCTATTAATCCACATAAAGTGGTTGCCAAGTGTTATTCATGCTTGAAATACTTGCTTGCTAATAAAATACTCAAAAAGTGTTTGAAAAAGACAAACACATGTGAGATTTTTCATATGGGTAGCCCCATTGAACTTGGGCTCTCCTTATGAATGTATCTCTTCCAGGACTCAATCATCGGGTAAAAAATGAAAAGCAAACTTGAATAAAATCTAACCAAATCAAATCTGAAAATTTTAACCCAAAGATAGGCCATTTTGAAAACCTAGAGCAAAACCAAGCTTAAATTGTGAGTATGTGCACTTGGCTCATATGATCTAAATTAAAATCATTTGAAAATAGTTATAAAATACTCAAAAAGAATTTAGGGTAAGGATTCGGCTCGTAACTCTCGTTGATTGAAGATGATGAACCGAATATACCCGCATTGAGACAAAAAAAAACCCCCAACTAAAGAGATTAGACCATGAGGGTCTTCTCTTGAAGATCAGATCACTTGAAATCGACTCAAGAAGTTCTAAAAGATTAATCTAAGGCTACTGATCTCAGATCTATCATAGTGAACATGATGGATCCAAGATCTAAGCCTATTTTACACCAAATCAAGTGATATGTGTGTTTGTACAAGAAATCAAATTTTTTTAGGAGAAAATGGAAATCCAATGCTATAAAGAGCATAGATCCTGGTATTTTCTTCAGCTTTTGAAATCAAAACTCACAATACTAACAAGCATATAGAAATAGATATGAACATACAAGTATATCATTCAAAAGAGGTTCTATACCTAGGGTTCCATTCCCATTCTCGTTTCCCCTCGCTCTCTCTTCACGTTTTACGGCTAAAGAGGGTGCTTAAGGTACTTAGAGGTAGGTTTAGGGTTTCAAATACTGTCAAGCTTTACACTACAGAAATTTAGAAGATGAGATTACCCTAGGATTGGAAAAAGAAAAGAGGAGAGGAGAGCTTACCTTGGTTGCTTGATAGAGTAGAGAGGCAGGAGTTCTCTTCTTCTCCAGGAGCTCTTCTAGCTTCAAATTCCAGCCATTTGCTTAAGGAGAGACCCTCTATTTATAAGCAAAGCCAAGGGCATGGGAGGTCACAAGGGTATGCCAAAGTTTGGTTTTAGATTCTTCCAACTCAATTTTAAAACATGAGTTGGAGTAAATCTATGAATTATGGAGGGTAAAAAAAGGGAGGTTGAGTCTCCTAGAGAGGGGTAGGAGTGGTAAATATGGCTCAGAAAACGAGTATTTGTGAAATTGCGCAAATTAAACGTGACTTCATATAGTATGCGGCCCTGTTTTGTCTGCATACTTTATGCGGTCACGCAAAAACTGTAGACAAAATGCGGCTAAGGCAAATCCGCACGAAATGTGCGGGTAGTATGTATTTGACAAAATTTTGAAGTTTCGACACTTGTCAAAACTCAATTAAATGCTTTAAACGCATTTACATTTATTTTCTCATATTGTAGTGCAATTTGGGGTGTCTACAGCCAGGCCATTTGTGCCACAAGTCTACTGAAGCCTCATCCATGGTGGCATTATTCACCTCACCATTGGAAACCTGCATTTGTGTTCTATAAAGTGAATAACACTTCTTTCCTTTAGCAACAATGAGAGACCCTTTAGTAAGCTTCCAACATCCTTTACCAAAAACAGAATGATATCCCTCATCATCTAAGGAACCTGTAGAGGAAAAGATTCAAACGCAGATCTAGAATGTGCCTTTCAACTTTCAATATCAACTTCATCCCTGCACTAGCCTCAACACATACATCTCCTTTTCCCACAACCTGTGAACACCCATTATTTCCCATCTTCACAATTTAAGATGTGAAAAAATGCCTATGGGGAGTAGCATGAAAGGAGGCACCTATGTCAATCACCCAATCAGTAAGCTGTGAGGCAAAGGCAATGCTTATACACTCCCCATCACATCCACCATGTCAGCACCCCATTTTTGCACTATAAAATTGCCCAAGAAGCATATCTTAAACCGGCATATATGTAGGCACGTAAATCGAGGTTTTTATAGTGGACCCATCTTTTTGAAATAACAAGCCCATAACAAAGAGAATTCTTAACCGATTCCGATGCACCGAACCGTGCTCAAATCGGATGTCAAACAGCTAAATTATGAATAAAATAAATAAAGGGTAGTTTGGGGATTTTTACAAAACCGAAATTGGATGCCACATGGCAACCACGTGTATGCCATGGTGGCTGCCATGTAACCAATGACAAATTAAAATTTTGTGGGGTTGTTTTAGTAAATAATTAAGTTTCCTAATGGGGTTTCTTATGCAAATAAATAACAAAGTTAATAAAAGATTAAGACTAAAAAATAATAATAATAAAAATAAACAAAGAGAAATGAGTTGGACGAATTGGTCCAACTCATATTCTCTTGAGATATTGAAACAAAGCTTAAAAAATACATAAGCCTAATAAAAATTTGGGACAAAATGGACTTTGACCAAACCTAATTGAATGAGGGTGTTTAAGAGAGAAAGGGGAAGAGTTTAGTTGCTTAAGAAGAGGAAGAGGAAGAGCTATTTGGTTTAAGAGAGGAAGGGGAAGAGTTTAGTTGCTTAAGAAGAGGAAGAGGAAGAGTTAATTTGTTTAAGAGAGGAAGAGGAAGAGGAAAGGTTTGGGGTTAAGAATTTGAAGGGGTGGGAAACCTCTATAAAAGGGCTTGAAGTTGGGAGCAAAAGGGGGGGAACAAAAATCAAAAGAAGAGAGTTCTAAAAAGAGAAGCAAAGAGGGAAGTGAGAAAAAGGAGGAAAAAGGTTGTGCAAGAGGAAAGAGGGAGCATCTAAAGTTAAGATCATTAGCTTCCGGGAAATCAATCCTATACCAGGTTTTTTTTCTCTCTATTCTTGTATGTTTATTTTTAGTCAAGTATTTTTAGTGTTGTTATATTGTCAATATATATATATATGAAGCATATCATTGTTATGGCCAAGATCTGAAATTTTTTTTACAGTTGTGGAATTGTCAAATGATAGCTCAATTTGCTATAGCAGAATTTGTATTTTTTTAGTGTTGTTATACCTATTATGGCCGAACTTGCAATTGTTGTAATCCTAAAAATTCTAACCTATAATCTCTAAATTGAAATTTCTAATCTTGTAACTTCTAAATCTGCAATTTCTTTTAAGTGTTGTGATGGCCAAACCTGTTATGACCGAATCTATTAGAACCTGTTATAGTATAAATCCAATTGAGCAATTTCCTTACCTATAGGATGAAGCAAAGCATGGCCGAATCTGTTTTTTTTTTAAGTGTGATAATTAAGTTTGAATGCTAGATGGCCTAATGTACAAAGGACAAGATATAAAAAAAAAAAAGAACAAAAGAAAATGTATAAGTGTGGTGTTTAAAGCATGGCCGAATATGCTGAACTCATTTGGCAGAATCATCCTCAAATGATCTGTTGTGCAAAGAAAGAGTAATAACAAAAGAAAAGATAAAAAAATAGGTGTTCAGAAGTGACCGAACAACACCATGTTCGATCACTGCTGAACTCATTTTTCAGGTATTTAATCTGTTTATTTTGCAGCATTACCCTCCTCATTTTTCAGGTATTCAATTGTTGTAATCGTACAAATGTTTTGCAGTATTTAATTTGTCACGGCTGGTTAGGAAGTAGAACAGCCGCAGGTGGCTGCCCACAGCCACCTACGGCTGTTCTTAAATTGTATTTTATTTGGTTTAAAGGTTGGGAAGAATTAGAAAGGTTTTGAAGGAAATAAAAGGAAGAGAATTGAAAAAGAAATTACCTGAGATTGGTGGGGGTTTGCTCAGCCGAAGTTGCTGAGTTTGATAAAGAAGATGAACAGCCGCAGGTGGCTGTTGGACAGTCACCAGCGGCTGTTCTTGTTCCCTGTTGTTCAAGAAATGATAAGAAATAGAGAGGGATTGGAGAATACAAAAGGAGAAGGATTAAAAGAGGTGTAGGTTTGATGGATAATTGAAAGAAGAAAGTGCAGTTGGTTAATTTGTAAAATGGAACAGCCGTAGGTGGCTGTTGGACAGCCACCAGCGGCTGTTCTTAAGTTTTTTTTTTATCCTTTTGAGAGTTGGGAGGGAGTGGAGAGTGATTAGAATAAAAAGAAAGAAGAAAAATTGGAAGATGGGAAAGACAAGAAGAGAAAAAAAGTTCTGTTGATCGATTGGTTTTGGGGGTGAAATTTTGAAAATTTGATGAACTTTTGTGGTTAGTTTGTTAAGCTGAAAAGTTAGGGGTTTAAACAGAAATTATTCTATTTCTTTTTTTTTTACCCTTTCTTTAAAATGTTTTTTTTTTAAAACAACCCCTAGGCCTTTATTTGTTTTGTTTTTTTTTCTTGTATGATTAAAACACATATTAAACAAATACTAACCAGATTTTTTATTCTTAATTCTTTAGATAATATGCCTAATTAATATACTTTACTAACCAGAATTTTTTTTTCTTTTCTTAATTCTTTAGATAATAGGCTTAACTAACATATTTAAAATTTTTAATTTATTAATTCTTTTAAACAGATTTTTTTTCTTGTAACTTTTATTAATTTCTTATAACACTTCTTCTCTTATCCAAATCCTTAGAGATAAGAACAAAAAAAAATATATATATATGAAGGCACAAGGAATTATCATAAAAAAAAAAAAGAAAGAATAAGAAAAAGGGACAAGGAAAGCAATAAAAAAAATGATTGAGTTTTGTTTTTAACACATGCTTTGTTTAAATAAATTATCATAAAATATGATTGGAAATTTTTTTTTTTTCATCAAAATATCTTAATAAACTTTTTTTTTTCTTCATATATAATGTAACATGTTAATTCCTCTAATCCCTTGTATATATGAGAAAGAGAAATAAAAAAATAATAATAATAATAAAATAAAAAAAATAATTATAAAAGATAAATAAATAAATAAATACATGTATATTTTTTTAAGTAACAAAGTACATTGCTACATGTTGGAATATTTGATTTAAATTTCTTTATTTTGGAATTTTTTATATGTATTATATTTTGTATAGGATGTAGTATAACAACCTTCATTCCTCCAATATTTGTACACATGTGATCATAAAAAAAAATAAATAAAAAAAATATATAAAAGATAAAAGATAAATAATAATAAATCAACCCAAATACTATCCAACTGATTTAAGGGAACCCATTTTGATGGGGCAACCCAGGGTGTTCAAGGACTTCCTTGGGTTTTAATCAGGTCACTTATCCGGAATCACTGGTTCAGACCAAAAGTCAACGAGGTGTCTACCTGCACCATTTCAGGTAGTGGCGACTCCATAAAAGACATATAACCCGCTTTTCCGCGCGCGAGGTGCGCACAGCTTGGCGACTCTGCTGGGGACCGACCTAACCCGGTTTGATTAGTTGGATTATAATGGTTTATTCTTTGCACATGTGCACACACTTGCACATGCACGCACACTCTTTTTGTACATATGCACACACTTGCACAAATGGGTCAAGGAAGATTTGCCGCCTTATTTAGTAAGTGTTGAATATACACAATAACATATTCTGGGGAGTTCTGTCATAAAGGACGAGATAATTGCCTAAGGAAATTGGTTTTTAAGTGGGACCACTGTGACCCCTCCAATTACCTGGGAACTCTCCCGGAACATTGTTTTGTGTACTAATTCATCACTTTACTATATGAGACAGTGAAAATTCCTTCCCATGCACACATGTGCACTCACGCACACTGTGGTTTCTTTGCATGCTTTGATATAAATTGTGTGGGGTGACACGCGCGAGGGAGCCCGTGTGGGTGATCCGATTGAATGATTACCTAAACCTAGATCTCTCTAGCAGCCACCCTTCTTTATCGTATAAACAAATTTTGGGATGGTATTAGCCTCACGCGCCCTTGGCTTGCCAGGGAAAGCGAGGTAAAACATCCCCCCAGGTATCTGGATTCCTATAGCGCCACTGGTTTCTTGCCGTGGTATGCGAGGGTCTAATACTTGGCTCAGACCCTTGTAGGCATTTGTCTCGGGCTGGGTACCCTTTTCCCACCTAATGCTCTGATACACCCTACTATGTGAATGTGAATGTGAATGTGAATGATGAATGAAGTCTAAAACCCATGAGTCCATCAGGGGCAACAACCCTTGCCTTCTTTTGTATCAAATTGAGTAGACCCTAGATTCTGGGCTACCTCAGCCCTAAATTAGGGAGCTTACCTAAACTTTGATCAGGGGAACCACCCCAGATCCATGCATTGAGTCCGGAGAGCCGTGGGCCTCGACCCATTGAGTCCGTGGGAAGTATCTTGAGTCCGGATCAGTCTTTAAGCAGATGAAAGCAGGCCAGATCAGAACAAAGAAATTTGAACCCTAGATTTAGGCTTTTTTTTTACCTACCCTTTTTGAATCAAATGTATCCTTTCTTAGAGTTCTCAACAACCCTAAGATTGCATTATTTTTTAGCTTTTTGGACATCATGTAATTTTCGCCCTAGCTGGCAAGTTGTAAGTTTAACATTAGCGGATGAAAGAGCAGATGAAAGGATAAGACTGGTCAGGACTTAGGTGTGCTTCCTTACACAAGTATGTCTAGGAGTCATGCCTTGACAGGCACCAACCCTTAGGATCACCCACTTTGTGTGCATGGTTTCTTTTCTTGTTTAGAGACATGAAATATGGTGATGTCCCGTTTTTTTTTTTTTTTTTGCTTTGATTTTACTATTCATTACACTAATAGAGAGCTTTCACGTTGAAATCCAAAATGACTTGGAATACTAATTGGATAGTACAGTACATGGCATCGTCTTCGTCTTCTGAGAAAACCAAGTTCCCTAGGATAGAGAAGTGTGCCTGGGATACTCCTTGGATCCGATCTTGGACACGGCAGCTCCAGGGGGATGAGCAAATTAAGTGGGAGGCACAATACCACATGAGGCAAACCTTATCCCTATTGAATGTGCCAATCAATTGGAACATGATTCAATCATCCTTGTTATTCTGGGATCCTCAATTTTCAGTTTTCCGATTTGGGACTATAGAGTTGACACCCACAATTGAGGAGTTAGAATTACTCCTCAGGTTTCGTGATCGTGGAGAACCCGCCAGGCCAAACCTCAAAGACAGTTACAAGAATGAAGCTTGTACTTTCTTTGGCCTCTCTAGGGAAGAATTCCAGACTTTAGGAGGTGACAAATCATTCACGAGGGTCTCCAAGAAATTCCTCGCAGAAAAGATAAGGAACAAAAAGCAGGAAAGACCCCGTGTTTGGTTGGACACCTTCACCCTTGTGGTTCTGTCACAAATTTTTTTTCCAACTGGGGGAGACACCATTAATTTGGCCCTCATGGAAATTGTGGATCAACTCTCGGTTGGATACCGGATCATGCCACTGATACTTGCTCAACTCTATCATGCCTTAACCTTGTCCAAGAATGGAACCAGAAGGTTTCAAGGGTGCGCTCCCCTTCTTCATATATGGCTGCAAGACCATCTGATGGTGGCAGAACCCATTAGTGACAGATATGGGCTAGTCCGTGACAACGTCACATACATGGCCCGAAGAGAAATACATCCAGACTTACCTACTAGAGAGGAGTGGCTGAACTACTTTCTACACCTAGATGAGGATGTTGATATCAGGTGGTGGGGAACCTTCCATTTCACTTATACCCCCATTTTAGCCTTCAGAGATAGGAGATGCCTGGCCTTAATTGGCCTCACACATGCTGTACCGTACTATCCAATAAGAGTTTTGAGACAGTTTGGGAACCCGCAGGGAATCCCCCTTGAGGATGATGCGACTAATCTGACAGGCCCGCTTTCGAAGGAGTTGAGGAAACAGTTACTGATAGAGTGGAAGACTGTGCGCAAGCACGAGCATGATATATTCTCGAAACATAATATTCGAGAATATAAGCAAAAAATGGCTAGGGATTTTGGCCATGACGGCGTCCCACCTCTCCAGACTGGCGTACCCAAGGACATTCCAGTTCCGCCCCCTGATATCTATAGAGATAGGGTAGCCGAACTACAGGAGGCACACTCCCGTATCCATTTAACCTACATTGAATCGGAGCGGGAGAGTAGGCAGGCCAATGAGGCCCTCCAGCAGCAATTGAGTGGCGTGCGCAAGCACGCAGATGAGGACAGGCGTTTGCGGAATAAACTTCTGCGCGCCCTTAGGAGGCAGGATGTGTCCTCCTCTTATGATGACCCACCTAGTTAGACATTGGCTAGGATGCTTTCGTTTTTGGACCTAACTTTGATGTATTTTGAGCCATGTTTGGCTTTTTTTTTTTTTTTTTTTTTTTTGTGATATAATTTATGCATATGTTTTTATTTCAGTTTAATGCTTTAATTTTAATTTTGAATGGAAATGAAGAAACAGAAATTAGTTTGCAGATGCTTGTTGTAAAGTTAATACTGCCTTTTGGTCCTAAGTGACTCTCTCTCTTTCCAGTTATACAAAATCATGATTTCTGGTCATATTAGATCCCTTCCTTCAAATCCTACTCCTTAATTATCCTAATATTAATACTTATAGGCGTTTCTTAAAGCGCTCATGGATTGAACTCAGATCACACCCGAATGCATCTTATTTACAAGATCACTCGGTTTTTGCCTTGGATCCAACGATCCAAATTGGTGGCGTTTGAAGATGGCCCCGTCAAGACCAACCCTTCAGATGAGCCCGGAGGCGGCTATTTTTAGCCCTTCCCCTGTGGAGACATAAGTCCAAAAATTGTGGTGCCTGGTGACCGATTCTTAAATCGGAGACCAACTGGGTGAACCCGGGTATTTGCTTTTTAGCTTACCCCCTATGGAGACATAAGTCCAAAAATTGTGGTGCCTGGTGACCGATTCTTAAATCGGAGACCAACTGGGTGAACCTGGGTATTTGCTTTTTAGCTTACCCCCTATGGAGACATAAGTCCAAAAATTGTGGTGCTTGGTGACCGATTCTTAAATCAGAGACCAACTGGGTGAACCCGGGTATTTGCTTTTTAGCTTACCTCCTGTGGAGACATAAGTCCAAAATTTGTGGCGCCTGGCGACCGATTCTTAAATCGGAGACCAGCTAGGTGAGCCCGGGTGTTGTTTTTTTTAGCTCACCCCCTGCGGAGACATAAGTCCAATCCCGTGATATTGAGTTCAATTCATTATAAGCAAGCTCCGGTTCATTAGGGCATGAGCCAAGAAGTTCTCTTTCCTTGTCGTAAGCGACTAAAATAGATCAAATTCATTAGGTTCTCTTTCCTTGCTGACTTGACGCAGCTAAAACAGATCAATCCCTTGGGTTCTCTTTCCTAGTCGTCCACCAAACAACTAAAACAGACCACTAGACATTGGGTTCTCTCTCCCAATTGCCTTTGTGCAACTAAAATAGATCACTACCTTGGGTTCTCTTTCCCAGTCGTCCACCAGACGACTAAAACAGACCACTAGACATTGGGTTCTCTCTCCCAGTTGCCTTTGTGCAACTAAAATAGATCACTACCTTGGGTTCTCTTTCCCAGTTGTCCATAGACGACTAAGACAGACCAGTAGACATAGGGTTCTCTCTCCCAGTTGTCTTTGCGCAGCTAAAATAGATCATTCCTTTAGGTTTTCTCTCCCGGTTGCCTTTGTGTAACTAAAAATGATACATTTTCATAGATTCCCCCTAAGTTGCTTCCACAAGCCTAAATCAAATCACAAATTTTGATCTTGATTGACCATGGCAAAAAAAAAAAAAAAAAAAAATCTGCAAATAGGTTCTAAAAAAAAACATAAAAATATGTATATATGATTAATTGCCAAAGAAATGCACTAACTTCTGCAAAATGATCAACAGGTATCCAAAATTGCTCCAAGAAGCCCATACAATCTTCGATCTCGCAAAAGACTGGATATGGATGCACAAGGAAATCAAACTCCGCCAGCTCAGTACCAAGCGGAATCTAGTGAAACCCAAGTGGTTAATGACCTAACCCAAAAGGTCGAAAACATGGCTATGGTTATTCAGTCCCTCATGGCAGAGATCAGGGATCTGAAACAAGTTCAATCAACTGTTCCGATCACTCAACAGCACCAACCACCACTCCCACCACGGGCAGAAGTGCCAGCAGTACCGCTTCCGCCACAACCAGCACAACCTCTACCTATGGCACTGCCACATCCGCCACCGCAAGCTGTTCCATTCCCACCTCCTGTGGTAGATCTTGTCCACCCGATACAGCAGCAAGAACAATTCGTGCATGTCCAACTGGGGCAGGATGAAGAAGACTGGTATAGAACGCAAGAAGCTCAATTCAAGACCCGTCTGGCGGCCATGAAGGAAGATCTTTTAAAGCAGCTACAGCCAAACACTGTTCAGAGTGAGGCTACTCTGGAAAACCTTTGTTTTTTCTCAGATATACAACTCCCTACTAAGTTCAAATGTCCTGAGTTGCACCAGTTTAATGGAACTGGTTGTCCGCTAAACCACTTAAGGTCGTATTCAAGCGACATGTGCCAATACGCGAAAAATGAGAAAATCATGGTACAGTTCTTTCAGCGGTCTTTAACTGGGGCTGCTTATTCTTGGTTTTTGAGCTTAGACAAAGCCAAGATAAAGACTTGGAATGACCTCGCTGCGGTGTTCATTCAGCAATATCGTTTGAACAGCCAGATGGTTCAAACAAGGGCAGAGCTGCAAAGGCTAGCAAAGAAGAGTCATGAGTCAGTTCGGGACTATGCTAAAAGATGGAAAGAGCTGGCAACACTAGTCCAGCCACCACTGTTAGAGCAAGAGATGACATCTTTGTTTATAGCATCACTTGGTCAACCTTTCTTCACTCTGTTACTGGGGCAGAGTTCTACAAGTTTTAATGACTTGATTCTAACAGCTGACAGAATTGAAGATGCAGTAAGGTCAGGGAAGATAGATAGCAATGGACAGAATGCTACTCAGAGGAGACCAATGGCAAATCAGGGTAATAGAAGCCAGGGACAAGAGCAACCAAGGAGAACTGAGGGGCAGGCAGTGAATTATGTACAGCCTACTCAACCTTATCACATTTCGCGAACAGCTCCACAGAATCAAGGGCAAGTGGCCGTACCATATCAGGGTCCACCGAGACGGACAAGAGAAGAAATGGAGGCAAGGTTTAAAAGAGTATTCACTCCACTTCCCTACACACCAGCTGAGTTACTACCCACACTACTGAAAGGAGGGTATTTACGAATCAAGTCACCAAATCCTAGAACATTCATTGGCAAGAATTACAATCCTAATGAGAGATGTGAGTACCACTCAGGGGCACCAGGACATGACACCAACCGATGTTGGGATCTGAGGCATGATATCCAAGACTTGATTGATCAGAAACGCCTTACAGTCGATCCTCCGGCACCGCCTCCAGTAACTCCAGCCACTGGTGTTGCAACCAACCCTTTGCCTAGTCATTCTCAAGCATCTACTAGTAAGACCGTCAATCATATAAGCACCAGTTACAACACAATGCAATTTGATCCATCAATTTTGATTGGACATCCCGGACAGACAGTGAGGGTTCACCTCCAAGCAGAAATTGAATGGCAAGAAGTAAATGTCATCGGAGGGGAAGATAGAACAGAATTCCCTCCACAATTCCCTTGAGTGCATCTACACCCCAATTCAGAATCTGAGTATTTTCTCCCATCACCCATTGATGATCCCACACCATCTAGCTATATCACTCCACCAGCTTATATCCCTACCAGAGCACCACTGATCAACCTCTTCTCTCTCAGGAACCCAGTAATACCTAACCCTACCATCATCCCAGTTGAGCCAGAAAGCCTGAATCTTTCCCAACTCACCTTAGATCCCCCATCATACCACACCGCTCCACTTGCCTATACCATTGATCCCGCTTTTTATGAACTTCCCCGCCTTTTTACTGAAACTGAAGTCAACCGGATCACCCGATCGGGTCGATATGTGAACACAGACCCTACACCTGCACCCGAGGAAGAGACAGAAGAAGATAAAAGAAAGAAGGAAAAAGGGAAGGAAGTGGCAGTCGAGCAGTCGTTTACCCAAAAGAGAAAGGGACGAGCATCTGATGATGAGATCACAGAATTGTATAACAGCATACACGTGCCAGACTATGACATTGTTCAACAGTTGAACAAGGTCCCTGCACAGATCTCTATCATGCGACTACTCTTGGACTCCCCAAAGCACAAGGATGTTTTAATGAAAGTTTTATCTGATGCCCATGTGCCGGAAACAACTGCACCTGAACAGTTGGAAGCTATAGTCTCTCAGATAATGGCACCAAAGGCTATCTCCTTCTCAGATGATGATTTACCTCCTGATGGCCCTGATCACATCGAACCTCTTTACATCATGGTCAAATGCAATGACAAGGTAGTAAAAAGGGCAATGATTGACAATGGCTCTGCTTTGAACATCTGCCCAATGAGGACTTTTTATGGATTGCAGCTTGACTCTTCCTTGATCAAGCCTAGTACACATAATGTCAGAGGTTTTGATAATGCCAAAAGAGATTCTGTTGGAGAGATTGTTATGACGATCATCATAGCAGAGAAGCCGTTTACCCTAGCCTTTGAATTGATGGATCTGAATTCCTCTTTCAACTTGTTGATTGGCCGACCTTGGCTTCATCATGCTGGGGCAGTACCCTCCACTCTTCATAGAATGATCCGATTCATTTCTGGCAATGAGTTAATCACGGTACATGCTGAGGACCACAGGGAATTTGAAAGACTAGGTGTTCCCTATGTTGATTATGAGTTGCCAACATCCTTGGCATTCCATGCTACAGAACTAGTTAATGTGATTAATATCCCAGCATATGAAAGGGGAAGAAAATTCAAGAGAAGGAAGAGAGAATGCATGTTCGGAACTGTTGAATGTGCCGACTGGGGACTTCGTGCAGGAGAAGGTCTGGGCCATTACAAGCAAGGAATGAAGAAGGCCATTGAAGTGGCAGAAAACATCACTGGATTTGGAGTTGGTTACACCCCAGGACCACATGACTGTGCAAAACTTTTTAGGCGTCAGTCAGAGTTGAGGAGGGCAAAGGCAGAAGGCAGAGAACCAGAATGGCCTATTTACTTCTATGAAGAGTTGTACAGAACATTTACTAATGACCGTTTGAAGGCACTCTGGTCCCTTGAGAATGTAGTTGCCCAAGGATGGGGTGATGATTTTCCACCTTCCCCAAAGAAAGATGAAGATAATCTGGAAGGAATAGCACAGATGTTTTGGAATGAATCACCTATCATGAATATGCCAATTACTGAATCCCCCATCGTGAACTTGCAGGACCCATTTGTTGACTGGTCCTCTTCAGACTTGATCAAGCTGCCAGAGCTAGGCCCAGAAGAAACATCTGCTGATGCTTTTCAACCGCTTGCTATGCCATTTGAAGCTGAAGAACCACCCACTTTTCCTGCCATAGGTCTGGACACTCTGTTCACTAATGAGAGTGATCCTGAAATGCACATTTTCATGGTTGAGAAGAATCAAGAGAAAAAGAATGATGCAACAGTTGAGGAAGAAGCTTCAGCACCAATCAAGAATTGGAGCTCCATGCCTTTTGCAGTCAGCCGGGCTGACCTTTTTAAGGGAGTTTTTGCTACTTCTTATGACATTTCTGTTGTAACTGATTCTAAATTATTCAACGAGTACCTGACTGAGTTCTACTACTTGCATGTGTCTGATAGTAATAATAAATCTGAATCCAGTAATCTTAGTATCAATCTCGATGCAAACCCGGGCAAGCCGGAACTCGAGATAGATAATGAGACAAAAGTAATTGAACAAAAAGAAGAAGAAATAACAAGCCTTGGCTTTGAAAAACCAACTGAGCAGGCAAACTTAATAACAGAAAAAAATGATCAAATATTAGATGCCGAGCATGAAAAAGATCTTAATAGGTCAGATTGGAGCATAAGCTCACTGCAGAATAATGATTTAGACGTCATCTCTGATATAGACCAAGATAGGTCTTTAGAATATGAGGACGACTATGAACCATTGGAGACCCCACCTGAAATCCAATCTGCTTTGGAAAGACATGAAAGGGGTCTCCAGGCCAACATTGAGGAAACTGAACCCATTGATATAGGTGAACCAACACAACCCAAGATAGTTCAAATTGGTAAAAAGATGTCTCAAACATTGAAGTTGCAAATAACTGAATTTTTAAAATCATATTCTGACGTGTTTGCTTGGTCGTACGAGGATATGCCCGGGTTAGATACGGACTTGGTTGTACATCGGTTACCCACAAAGTCTGAGGCCACTCCAGTGAAACAAAAACTCAGACGCATGAAGCCAGAATGGGCTCTGAAGATCAAAGAAGAGGTTACCAAACAGTTGAATGCAGGGTTCTTGCAAGTAACGGAATATCCTGAATGGTTAGCTAACATTGTGCCAGTACCAAAGAAGGATGGAAAGGTCAGAATGTGTATTGACTATAGAGATTTGAACAAGGCAAGCCCAAAGGATGACTTCCCATTATCCCATATTGATGTTCTAGTGGATAACACTGCAACGCATTCAATGTTTTCATTTATGGATGGATTTTCTGGTTACAACCAGATAAGGATGGCATCAGAAGATATGGAAAAGACATCCTTTATCACACACTGGGGCACGTACTGCTACCAAGTGATGCCATTCGGACTGAAGAATGCAGGTGCAACCTATCAAAGGGCAATGACTCTGTTATTTCATGACATGATACACAAAGAAATGGAGGTGTATGTGGATGACATGATAGCAAAGTCAAAAGAATCAGAAAATCATTTAATAAACCTTGGAAAAGTCTTTGATAGGCTCAGAAAGTTCAAGCTCAGAATCAATCCAAGTAAATGTGTGTTCGGAGTTACATCTGGAAAACTACTCGGTTTTATTGTTGGAAAGCGGGGAATTGAAGTTGACCCTATCAAAGCAAAGGCAATTCTAGAAATGCCTCCACCATCAACAGAGAAGGAAGTAAGAGGGTTTCTTGGCAGGTTGCAATACATCAGTCGGTTCATTGCACAGATGACTCCCGTATGTGAGCCAATATTTAAATTGCTGAGAAAAGATAACCCAGTGGTCTGGAATGAAGATTGCCAAGAAGCTTTTGACAAAATCAAGATGTATCTCATGAATCCGCCGACACTGATACCACCGGTGCCTGGGCGACCTTTGATCATGTACTTGACAGTCTCAGAAACAGCTATAGGATGTGTGCTAGGACAACACGATGAAACAGGAAGAAAAGAACAAGCAATATACTACTTGAGTAAGAAATTCACTAATTATGAGTCGAAATACTCAGTGCTTGAAAAAACTTGTTGTGCCTTAGTCTGGGCAGCTCAAAAGCTTCGGCATTATTTGCTCAGTCATACAGTTCTGCTAATATCAAATTTGGATCCGTTGAGATATATTTTTGAGAAGCCAATCTCAACTGGAAGGGTAGCAAGATGGCAAGTCCTTTTATCTGAGTATGATATTGTCTATACGACAAGGAAAGCGATAAAAGGACAAGCAGTAGCAGATCATTTGGCAGCACATCCTCTCCCAGATTACCAGCCACTTCTGACTCACTTCCCAGATGAAGATGTGATGTGTACGGAGTCGACGGAAGAAATGGATGAAACTAAGTGGAAAATGTTTTTTGATGGAGCGGTAAATGTTAATGGAAAGGGAATTGGGGCAGTGTTAGTCTCCCCAGATGGTGTTCATCACCCAGTAGCAGCAAAACTTCTATTTGACTGCACCAACAATATGGCGGAATACGAAGCGTGTGCGTTGGGTTTGCGAGCAGCAATCGAAATGCACATACAAAAGTTGGAGGTATTCGGAGACTCAAGTCTTATCATTTATCAAGTAATGGGAGATTGGAGGACCAGGGATGTAAAACTAGTGCCGTACCAAGAATTGATCAAAGAATTAGAGGAGCAGATTGAGAAAGTGACATTCAATTATATGCCACGAGACAATAATCAGTTTGCTGATGCCTTGGCAACTCTCGCCTCCATGGCAACTATCACAGACAATGCATTTGTGCAACCTCTAGAAATTGAAGTTCGCCATCTACCAGTTTACTGTTTTAGCATCAAGAGGAGTAAACCAGAGGATGAGCCGTGGTATGCAGACATTGAGAGGTATCTAAAGGACAGAACTTTGCCAGAAAGTGCCACGGCTGCAGAGAAGCGAACAATACAAAGGCTCGCAGGACAGTATTTTCTCAGCGGAGGCAGAGTGTATAAGAAGTCATTCAATGACTCGCTGCTACTATGTGTGAAAGAAGAAGAAGCATGAAACTTGATCAATGAAGTGCACGGAGGTTTGTGTGGTGCACACATGAATGGCCACATGCTTGCAAGAAAGATCCTAAGGATGGGTTACTATTGGATGACGATGGAAACAGATTGCTACACCCATGTCAGGAGATGCCACTTGTGCCAGATTTATGCAGACAACATCTATGCACCGCCAAACACACTGTACTCCATGGCATCACCTTGGCCATTTGCAATATGGGGAATTGATATGATAGGACAGATTCATCCGAAAGCTTATAATTGACACAGATTCATCTTGGTTGCCATTGATTATTTTACGAAGTGGGTAGAAGCCATGTCTTTTGTGGATGTGAAGAAGTCTCATGTGTTGAAGTTCATCAGAAACAACATCGTTTGCCGTTATGGCGTGCCAGAGGCTATCATCACTGATAATGCAAAGAATTTGAACAATAAAGACATGGACAAGATGTGTGAAGATCTAAGGATCAGACATTTGAATTCTACAGCCTACCGGCCTAAGATGAATGGAGCAGTAGAGGCCGCTAACAAGAATCTGAAGAAGATACTGGAGAAAATGGCGGTTACCTACAGAGATTGGCATGAGAAGTTGCCTTATGCGCTGCACGCGTATCGAACATCAATCAGGACTTCAACTGGGGCAACTCCCTTCTCCCTTGTGTATGGAATGGAAGCTGTTCTCCGTATTGAAGTACAGATTCCTTCACTAAGAATTCTGAAGGAAGCCGAGATAAACGATATTGAATGGGAACAATCCAGATTTGACCAACTTCAGTTGTTGGATGAGAAAAGGATAAAGGCATTATGTCATAGCCAACTCTATCAGCAGAGAGTGGCACGAGCCTATAATAAGAAAGTAAAGCCACGTCATTTCAAGGTGGGAGATCTAGTAATCAAAAGGATCTTTCCCCACCAAGAGGACAATAGAGGAAAATTCAAGCCAAATTACGAAGGACCATTCGTAGTTCATAAGGTTTTGTCCAGGGGAGCATTGATCTTACAAGAGATGGACGGAGCCATTTTTCCCGAGCCAATAAATGCAGATGCAGTCAAGTTGTACTATGCTTGAGATCATTCTAATTGAGAAATGAAGAGAGGCCATCTTTGACCTTTCCTTTAAATAGTAAATCCCTCCAATAAAACCCTAAAATTCTTTCACCCTAGTGAACCCCTTTTGAGCCTTAAATAAAGTTTCTTTCAACCCTGCACATGTGATCTACTCAGTAAACTGGGGCATTTCAAAAAAAAAAAAAAAAGTTAGACCGAGGCAAAGTTTGCCTAGCAAAAGCAAAACTGGGGCAAACATTCCCCAATAAAAAAAGAAAAAAGAAAAAAAACCACAAGGATGTAAGCCCCCAAAAGTAATAAAAGGGTAGATTACTGTTGAGAACCCAATTAATCAAGCCTTTTGAGCCATCTACTCTCTTTTCATAACCTGAAACCCTGCCTATGTTTCGTCCTATTCTCAAGACCTCTCAGATCCCAAAAAGAATGATCTCAGCAAACTTCGGGTCTACACTTGTTGGTGATGGCGGAACCCATGGCACTCAAAGAAACTAGACATGGCAAAAAAAAAAAAAAAAAAAAAAAAAAAAAAAAAAGGTCGAAAAGAGCAAAAAGGAATAGAATTCTACTGAAAGAACAGCACAATGAGAACAAAGCAGAGCAGTAAATGAGTTTGACAGAGCCAAAGTGGATTGAATAGAAGCTGAAGGGTTCGGACTAGCGGAATGTGTCTAAGTCAAAGCTTCACTGGCCCGTGATGACAATGATACTGAAAATGCCAAGTATACCAAGTCCCGTTTGACCCTTGGGACCAATCTTTTAAGACTGAAAGCACGTGCACACACAGACACGTTTGCAAAGCTTTGTTTACTTCAGCTTATACTTTTTTTTGAACTTATTGTGCTATTAGCCTTAGTTGACAGGTTCATAACCCCAATGAAGGCCGCCCACTTCTGCAGTGGACCATGCTAAAAAAAAAAAAAAACTAAAAAAAAATTAATAATAATAATAATAAAATAATAATAATAAAAATATATTTTTTTACTTCCTAATAAACAATGATTAATTGATCTTCTTTTTCTCAGGAGCAAATAGGCAAAGGGAAAGAGAAGCAAACAAGGGGAATCTGCCACAAAGAAGATGAGTACACTCAAAAGGACACACAAGCTTCTCATCCAAGACCCCACCAGAGAATGCCGAAAAAAAAAAGCAAGAGAGGTGACACCTTCCTCTACAAATGCCCAGTGGAGTTTCCTCGTCGAGAAGAGGTGATTACCCAACAGAAGAAGAGTACCAATTGAAGGGAGAGACATTGTCAGAACATGAGAACCTCAGATAGGCGAAATAACAGCGCCATTCTACATAGAGACACACTGGATGAAACAGGATGACAGATGAGAAGGTTCTCATAAAATTCTCAGAAGAATTTTCCTTTAAAAGGGAGTTTTACAAATCCTAGTGGAGAATCATCAAGAACAATAAAGCTCAGGCAAGCTCAAGACCAAGAGGA
This sequence comes from Buxus sempervirens, assembly GCA_947561395.2. NCBI lineage: Eukaryota > Viridiplantae > Streptophyta > Magnoliopsida > Buxales > Buxaceae > Buxus > Buxus sempervirens. Next base: position 27,361,731 of record OX387188.1, read on the forward strand.
GAAGACATGTTTTGAAGATTTAAAGGGCAGAGAAGGCCCTCATGTAATTTTCATTTTCCCACTTTTGTATCATAGGATTTGAACCAGGATTCGGATTTCCTCGGTGTGCTGGGCAGCAGTGACTCTTAGCCAAATAGATTTAGGGGGTAGTGCACCTACATGGGGGATAAAGAATTTCAAACTTTAAAAAAAAAAAAAAAAAAGAAGTAATAATAAAATAAAATAAAATAAAAAAAAATAAAAAATAAAAAATAAAAAAATAAAAAAATAAAAAAATAATAAATAAATAAATAATAAAAAAAAGTGAATAAATCTGAAAAGATAAAAGAAGAAGTCAAAAGTCAATGGAATAAACAAGAAGAAAAGAGCATTGTTGAAGCACTTTTGCATCAACGCCGAAACAAGTCGGTGAGTCTAAGTCCAATCCATCATTTTCAACTTAAACTAAAAAAAGGGGAACAATTCCAAACGCCCAATGGCAAGGAAATTTCCCAGAACTTGGAAGTGAGCTAAAGCAACGCAGAGCTTGCACCGGCGCTTCCACATCTTTGAAAACATTAAAGGACTTGACTCGTCGGTTATGTCGACAGAAATGCAAAATGCAAAAATAGGGTTCTTTTTATTCTTTGTCATTCATCACCTTGGTGACTCTGACAAAGAGGGGCAGCTATCAGCACCCCATTTTTGCACTATAAAATTGCCCAAGAAGCATATCTTAAACCGGCATATATGTAGGCACGTAAATCGAGGTTTTTATAGTGGACCCATCTTTTTGAAATAACAAGCCCATAACAAAGAGAATTCTTAACCGATTCCGATGCACCGAACCGTGCTCAAATCGGATGTCAAACAGCTAAATTATGAATAAAATAAATAAAGGGTAGTTTGGGGATTTTTACAAAACCGAAATTGGATGCCACATGGCAGCCACGTGTATGCCATGGTGGCTGCCATGTAACCAATGACAAATTAAAATTTTGTGGGGTTGTTTTAGTAAATAATTAAGTTTCCTAATGGGGTTTCTTATGCAAATAAATAACAAAGTTAATAAAAGATTAAGACTAAAAAATAATAATAATAAAAATAAACAAAGAGAAATGAGTTGGACGAATTGGTCCAACTCATATTCTCTTGAGATATTGAAACAAAGCTTAAAAAATACATAAGCCTAATAAAAATTTGGGACAAAATGGACTTTGACCAAACCTAATTGAATGAGGGTGTTTAAGAGAGAAAGGGGAAGAGTTTAGTTGCTTAAGAAGAGGAAGAGGAAGAGCTATTTGGTTTAAGAGAGGAAGGGGAAGAGTTTAGTTGCTTAAGAAGAGGAAGAGGAAGAGTTAATTTGTTTAAGAGAGGAAGAGGAAGAGTTAATTTGTTTAAGAGAGGAAGAGGAAAGGTTTGGGGTTAAGAATTTGAAGGGGTGGGAAACCTCTATAAAAGGGCTTGAAGTTGGGAGCAAAAGGGGGGGAACAAAAATCAAAAGAAGAGAGTTCTAAAAAGAGAAGCAAAGAGGGAAGTGAGAAAAAGGAGGAAAAAGGTTGTGCAAGAGGAAAGAGGGAGCATCTAAAGTTAAGATCATTAGCTTCCGGGAAATCAATCCTATACCAGGTTTTTTTTCTCTCTATTCTTGTATGTTTATTTTTAGTCAAGTATTTTTAGTGTTGTTATATTGTCAATATATATATATATGAAGCATATCATTGTTATGGCCAAGATCTGAAATTTTTTTTACAGTTGTGGAATTGTCAAATGATAGCTCAATTTGCTATAGCAGAATTTGTATTTTTTTAGTGTTGTTATACCTATTATGGCCGAACTTGCAATTGTTGTAATCCTAAAAATTCTAACCTATAATCTCTAAATTGAAATTTCTAATCTTGTAACTTCTAAATCTGCAATTTCTTTTAAGTGTTGTGATGGCCAAACCTGTTATGACCGAATCTATTAGAACCTGTTATAGTATAAATCCAATTGAGCAATTTCCTTACCTATAGGATGAAGCAAAGCATGGCCGAATCTGTTTTTTTTTTAAGTGTGATAATTAAGTTTGAATGCTAGATGGCCTAATGTACAAAGGACAAGATATAAAAAACAAAAAGAACAAAAGAAAATGTATAAGTGTGGTGTTTAAAGCATGGCCGAATATGCTGAACTCATTTGGCAGAATCATCCTCAAATGATCTGTTGTGCAAAGAAAGAGTAATAACAAAAGAAAAGATAAAAAAATAGGTGTTCAGAAGTGACCGAACAACACCATGTTCGATCACTGCTGAACTCATTTTTCAGGTATTTAATCTGTTTATTTTGCAGCATTACCCTCCTCATTTTTCAGGTATTCAATTGTTGTAATCGTACAAATGTTTTGCAGTATTTAATTTGTCACGGCTGGTTAGGAAGTAGAACAGCCGCAGGTGGCTGCCCACAGCCACCTACGGCTGTTCTTAAATTGTATTTTATTTGGTTTAAAGGTTGGGAAGAATTAGAAAGGTTTTGAAGGAAATAAAAGGAAGAGAATTGAAAAAGAAATTACCTGAGATTGGTGGGGGTTTGCTCAGCCGAAGTTGCTGAGTTTGATAAAGAAGATGAACAGCCGCAGGTGGCTGTTGGACAGTCACCAGCGGCTGTTCTTGTTCCCTGTTGTTCAAGAAATGATAAGAAATAGAGAGGGATTGGAGAATACAAAAGGAGAAGGATTAAAAGAGGTGTAGGTTTGATGGATAATTGAAAGAAGAAAGTGCAGTTGGTTAATTTGTAAAATGGAACAGCCGTAGGTGGCTGTTGGACAGCCACCAGCGGCTGTTCTTAAGTTTTTTTTTTATCCTTTTGAGAGTTGGGAGGGAGTGGAGAGTGATTAGAATAAAAAGAAAGAAGAAAAATTGGAAGATGGGAAAGACAAGAAGAGAAAAAAAGTTCTGTTGATCGATTGGTTTTGGGGGTGAAATTTTGAAAATTTGATGAACTTTTGTGGTTAGTTTGTTAAGCTGAAAAGTTAGGGGTTTAAACAGAAATTATTCTATTTCTTTTTTTTTTACCCTTTCTTTAAAATGTTTTTTTTTTAAAACAACCCCTAGGCCTTTATTTGTTTTGTTTTTTTTTCTTGTATGATTAAAACACATATTAAACAAATACTAACCAGATTTTTTATTCTTAATTCTTTAGATAATATGCCTAATTAATATACTTTACTAACCAGAATTTGTTTTTCTTTTCTTAATTCTTTAGATAATAGGCTTAACTAACATATTTAAAATTTTTAATTTATTAATTCTTTTAAACAGATTTTTTTTCTTGTAACTTTTATTAATTTCTTATAACACTTCTTCTCTTATCCAAATCCTTAGAGATAAGAACAAAAAAAAAATATATATATATGAAGGCACAAGGAATTATCATAAAAAAAAAAGAAAGAATAAGAAAAAGGGACAAGGAAAGCAATAAAAAAAATGATTGAGTTTTGTTTTTAACACATGCTTTGTTTAAATAAATTATCATAAAATATGATTGGAAATTTTTTTTTTTTCATCAAAATATCTTAATAAACTTTTTTTTTTCTTCATATATAATGTAACATGTTAATTCCTCTAATCCCTTGTATATATGAGAAAGAGAAATAAAAAAATAATAATAATAATAAAATAAAAAAAATAATTATAAAAGATAAATAAATAAATAAATACATGTATATTTTTTTAAGTAACAAAGTACATTGCTACATGTTGGAATATTTGATTTAAATTTCTTTATTTTGGAATTTTTTATATGTATTATATTTTGTATAGGATGTAGTATAACAACCTTCATTCCTCCAATATTTGTACACATGTGATCATAAAAAAAAATAAATAAAAAAAATATATAAAAGATAAAAGATAAATAATAATAAATCAACCCAAATACTATCCAACTGATTTAAGGGAACCCATTTTGATGGGGCAACCCAGGGTGTTCAAGGACTTCCTTGGGTTTTAATCAGGTCACTTATCCAGAATCACTGGTTCAGACCAAAAGTCAACGAGGTGTCTACCTGCACCATTTCAGGTAGTGGCGACTCCATAAAAGACATATAACCCGCTTTTCCGCGCGCGAGGTGCGCACACACCAACAATGGTTACATCACTATCAATGGTGAGCACTGTCTCTTCATCATTGTTGGACTTATTTTCCTTTCGTTGTCTTTTTAAAAATATGCAATTTCTTTTTATATGTCCTTCCTTTCTGTAGTTGAAACATTTTAATCTTTCTCTTGATCTGTACCTCTTTTTGGAATTTTCACGGTCACTTGGTCTTCCATTCCTGCTTCTCCCTATCCTCTTTGTGACAAGGGCTTGTACATTGTCATCACTAACTGACTTTCTCCTTGTCTCTTCATTGAGCAAGCTACTAGTAACTTGACTCATGGTAAGTACACCATCTGGAGCAGAATTGCTAAGTGACACCACCAAGGTTTCCCAAGTGTTAGGCAACGAACTAAGGAGAAACAAAGGCTTGAAGTTCATCTTCTAATACCATATTCATTGCAACCAACTGATTGAGAATGCTGTGTACTTCATTTATATTTGTAATGGAACTTCTTTATTCAAACTTCAAGTTCACAAGCTTTCCTATTAAGAAAGCCTTATTTCCTGTGGTTTTACTCTCATAAAAAACTTCTAGCTTCTTCCACAGAGAACTGGCAGAAGTTTCATTAGACACATGGTGGAATACACTGTCATCCAACCATTGCCCAATATTACCAATACACTTTTTGTTCAATTTCTTCTAGTCTTCATCTGACATCTCCTTTGGTTTGACTTTGTCCCTTTCAATGGGTGAATATAAGTCTTTGCAATACAGAATATCTTCCACCTTATGTAACGCCCCGAACCTGGGTCAGTGCAAACCGGCACCCAACCCGAACCCGGTTCGCTACTGTAACAACCCAAGTCCGGTTCAACAACCAAACTCGAGGTGTTACCACGAAGCTGGGTCAGATACAAACCAAGATTCACAATAATTTTAAAACTTTACTAATTAATTTCATCACAGTTATGGTGGCCAATAAAAACAATTCTTTAATCAATAATATCAATTCAATTTACAATAAAGTTTATCTAATCAACATGTGGCATTAATACCAATTATAATTCTACCTATCAAATTAAACTCCATCTTCGCGATCTCTCCAAGCAACTTGAAAAATATGGGAAAACAGAGTGAGATTTACATCTCAGCAAGTAGCAGGTGCATGCAATTAGAAACAGTCCAATATAAGCAAATAGTCATGAGGTATTTGATTAATCAACGATAAGACGAGTAATCCAAGTTATCCATGGTAATTCCAAGTAAAGCGATAAAACAGATGATCATGTATAAACACCAGTAACTTGATGTTAATGACGTAAAACCGACAAAAGCGATAAAACACGTACCTTTGCAGGACTCACAAAGATGATAAGTATTTGAGATGACACTCAACTAACTGCTATTCCACCGTGCGGCTTAGGGGCAGTGTTACTTAATGATACTCAAGCCCCATGCAGCGCAGCTTAGGCAAGAGCCGTAGTCACCGACTTATTGCACATGAACCTCGCAGAGTTGGACGTACCACCAGCATGCAACACCAAAATCAATACATGGAGTGTGGTCGCTTATCCACATGTACAAGGAATCACCAGCGGCTCACCGGAGTGTCCCTCTAGGCATAGGACCTTCCCAGAGCAAACTAACTTGCAAGGGAAGCGCGCTCGCATATAGGAGTAACTCAACCCAAACTAAATACCACTTAGCTAACCAGCCAAAACTATGGATCCATATACAGCTAAGCCCACTGACACAAACCACGATAAAACCACATACGGGAGGACACGCTAATGTAGGAGGCATACATACTTTTACCCGTAAAGGATTACACATCTCTACACAGAGGATTACCCATCTCTGCCGTAAAAGATAGTATCAAACTCCACCACAAAAGCCGTATCACCCAACCGTAAAATTAAAGAGAACAACATCATACCACATACCAATCCATAACAAAGTATTCCATTCCATGTGAAATCCATGATTCAATCGTTACGAATTCCATTAATGCCTTTTTCAGAATAACATATGCAATTTCTTAATTATATTCGAATAAAGCTCATGTATCATAAATTCGATAGAAACCAGAGTTTATGCAATTCCAGAATCCAATATTCATATTGAAAGCTTAAATAAAGTAAAACAAATCTTACTTAGAGTTTCCTTTGATTAATCCCTTTTATTAGAATCCAATTTCCTATATTAACACCTAAGCTAGTTACTAATAAAATTTTCTGTATTTTATTTCTCCAGCATGTTCTACAAACCTAAAATAAAGTTTAGAAGATGTCTATAAGCTATAAGTGTAAAACCCCGAATTTTCCTTAAATAATAAATTAAATTAGTAAATAATATTACCCAGAGTTATGATTGATAGAAACATTTTAATATTGTAGGGGGTGATCAACTTAGCGGAGATCCAGAATTAGACGCAGATCTGACCGTCCGATCTTGAGATATCGATGTATGTATTCTGATTGGGTAAGGTGTATAGAAGAGTTGCATGGGAGATGCATAGGATCAGGGGGTATAAATATGTATAAAGAATTAATGTAAGACCCTGAATTTTGTGAGTATTTATTTATTTATTTAGTTATTTATTCTGATGTATAAACTGTGTTTATCAGGTTATTCTGTGGTTTGAGGGCTTAGCCCATACTCATACGTACAGGCGTTATATAGCCATTTTTCCGAAAAATCGTAGTATTATCATTGGTATTATTAAGGTGTAGTTATGTGATTATTAACGCGAATAGATGCTGAACATGTAGTATCTTCGGTGGGCGAGCATGCATAGGATCAAGGGGTTAAAAGGGTTGATCCACCGGCGTATACATCTCGCAAGGTAAGTGTTAAATGAGCAAATAAGGGAAAGTAGGGTTTTTAGTTTTAAACGAAATACGCGTATACTTACGGAAACATTTTCGTTAAGTCTGGAGATCAGGCGAACTCGTGATTTTGGCTGGAGAGGCGACTAGGGCTTCTGTTCGTGAAGAACCATAAATCGCAAGTGCTGGAAGAAGGAGTTCGGAGCTGAAGTTCATTGGGTTATTTCTCTCTGATCGAGAAGATTAGTTTCGGTAGACTTTTCATTCGCGTGCGTGGCCGGAGAAGTGATCGGCCAAGGTTTACCATTCGGGAATAAGCACACTCAGGTGAGTAGCACTGATTTACAACAGGGATTTGTGTTTTCTGTTTCTCTCGAGATTATTCTGATGCATGATTTACATATCAACTGATAGTATGAGTTTTTCTGGTTTCTGGTTTTCGGGAAGTTACATGAACAGAGTCTTCGGATTGAGTTTTATAATTGAAAATGAAAGTGTTTAGATTAATTCCAAATATGGTTGGGAAGTCTTCTGGGAGTATTAGGAGTGTATTGGAGTAGTTACAGACATTCACAAACCGGCCAGTCATGTAGATCTCAAAATAACAGAGAAATGAAAACCACAGGGGGTATCCGCTCACCTCGCGCTCACCGGCGTTCACCTCGGAGGTAGGCGCCCCGTTAATAACGACCTACCGCCGATCTCGTGCCCACCTCGCGCTCATCTCGCGCGAAGTAGAAAACGAGGCGCCCATCTCGCGCGGATCTCGCGCCCACCTCACGCCCATCTCGCGCTCATCTCGCACTCACCTAGCGTCGGGTGAGCGGCAGGTCGATTTTGCCCTTTTTCTTCACCGCCGACCGGCGCTCACCTCGCGCCCACCTCAATAGGTGAGCGGCAGACCTATTTTGCTTACCGAAATGGAATTTCTGATTCGACCAAGAGTATTTGCATTACTTAGGGGTTAAACCACTTCACTATTCACTTGGTTAGGAACCTGGGAAACCATTTTGCCTATGAAATTAATAGAGGAAAAACTTGTGAACATCTTATGAGTTTTAAGTTGAGTTTAGGTTACTTATGAGTATTGTGCCGGACACCAAACTAGTAAGAGTTACCAGTTACTTTTCCTTGTTCTATACACTGTTTTGATTAAGAAGTTCTTGTATTTCTGGTTTCACTTGTTGGAAACTTTATACGTATTGAAAGGTTTTCTTTGGTATGAATGGATTGAGTTTTACTTTCATATGACTTGTTTTATGGAAATGAGAAAATACTGAATGTACTTGAGGTACTGCTTGGTCCAGAGGTACAGGTGATGAATTGTGATGAGTTTTTACATGATGTGGAATGAATGGTTTTGTTTTGATATTGAAATTGAGATTATACGATGTTTACTGTTTTGGTCTAGCTTGTCCTGGATCCAGATGTTTAAGCTTAGTAATGTGATGTTATTGTTGGTTGTTGGAATTGCATGGCCTTGTGTGTTGCCACGACCGGTGTAGAGCAGCCAGAAACCCTGAGTAGGCCTGGTTGTCAATGCAGAAACCTGGGGAGTAGGCCTGCATTGGATGACGAAACCCTGAGTAGGCCGTCATTTCAGAGTATCCGAAACCCTGAGTAGGCCGGAACTGTGTACATGGAGGTGTGGAGTGTCTACTTGGCACGTTTAATTTATCAACTAAACGATAGTCATGACATTGACCAATCGATGTGTTATTGTACTTAACTGAGATGTGATTTGTTTGATTTGAACTTGGGAAATTGATGTTGGTTGTTTAAGCGTATTGTAGTGTTGTCGATGCATAGTTTTAAAAGTGATTCAACTATTTCTGCATGCATGTGCTACTCGCTGAGATATTCGTATCTCACTATGTTGTTGTTCTATTTTTTCAGATACTCGTGGTGAGGCGATTACTGGGGTAGATCCTGCTGAGGCATATAGGGAGGAAGACTACTATTATCTTCCTTAGACTTGTAGGTTATCTGTTCCGAATTTGAGAACTTGAATTAATTGAGATGTATTAAAGTAATTGGGGATTAACCATATGATTTCAGTTCAGTTTAAATGTTACAATTTTGCATAAATGGAAATGTGCACTCTGTTAGGTTATAGATGTATGATTATCCAGCGATCATAAATTGATTAACGATCCTTGCCTAACCTCCGTGAGACGTGTTATATCTTTAATGAACAACACGGATCCGGGGCGTTACAATTAACCTAATTCTTATACATGTATTGTCGCGCGTATTGAAGAGCCGCAAGCGACGACTGTTCAAGCGACCAAGGGAAGAAGAAGGAGAAGAAGAAGGAAGGGCTGGGCGTGCGTTCATCGTCCAGAGGATTTCTCTGTGCAGGAGTTTCGCATTGTGCAGAATAGAGAAGGAGGAATCAGCGTATAGAGGTAGGTGACACTGTTTTGGTTTTAAATTTTGCATTTACCTCTGTTTAATCGCAATGCATGTTTTTATGATATGTATAGTTGTATTTAGTTAGCTAAGCATGTTATAAATACATTAGAATGAGTTTAGACGAGAAAAATCGTGATTTAGAACTGTTTCTGTTCGATTTGGTGAGACCGCCGACCTCGACTGTGCGAGGCGCTCATCGGCGATCTTAGGTGCTGGTTAAAGTTTTGAGGACGCCGTGGACCGCGGGACGACGGACCGTGGGCGCTCGAAATTGCACTACCGCCGACTGATGACCGCCCGGAGCGATCCTGAGCGATCCCAGGCGCTCTCAGCAGAATTTCCAATTTTTCATAATTTCGAACCTAATTCAATTCTAAATTATTTTTAGACAATTTTAATGATTAATTAAGGTACTTTAAGACCAAAATAAACTACCTAAATCCCTGTTTTACAGAAAAACAAATTAGGGAGATATTTAGGACATTAGTTGCCAAGTTTTGAAGGTATATGAGAAATGTGATTTTGGAAAAGCCTAACCACCATTTGATTATCTAAACACTTCTAAATGATATTATAAATCATAAGACATTATAAAGAGAATTCAGAATCCGAATGACGGAATAATGAAGTGAATGTACAGATATAACCATTATATGCCGCTAGGCACCAAACCTTATAGATATATGATACTTTAGGGAATTTTGGAGTCTAGTGGGCATAGCTGGTTGTGGATCCATAGTCGTAGCTAGATAGCTGAGGGATATGTCATTTGGGTTGAGTTACTCCTATATGCGACGCGCTTCCTTTGCAAGTTAGTTTGTTTGGGAAGGTCCTATGTCTGGAGGGACACCCCGGTGAGCCGCTGGTGATTCCCTGTACATGTGGATAAGCAACCACCTCCATGTATTGATTCTGGTGCTGCATGCTGGTGGTACATGCCAACTTTGATGGGTACGTGTGCAATAAGTCGGTGACTACGACTCTTGTCTAAGCTGCGCTGCATGGGGCTTGAGTATCATTAGTAGCATCGCTCCTAAGTCGCACGGTGGTATAGCAATTGGTTGAGAATCATCTCAAAAGGTTTATCTTACTTTGTGAGTCCTAAAATGACACTGAAAACATAACACTTGATATGATTATTATTCTTATTGTGCACGTGCGGGATGCATGTGATTGGGATATTGGTTGGATGTGACTGCTTAGTACATCCTGGCAATGCATGGATTATGCTATTGATTTGGCTATTGAGTTCTTATATTAAAACTTGCTGAAAATCATTTCTAGAACTGTTATCAAACTGTTTTGTGTTCATGAATGGTATAAACGATTATGCGAGCCTGATTTATCGATGTTGCTTTATCGTGCATGAAATGTTACTTTGCTTATATTAACTGTTTAATCATGCATGTGTTACCCACTGAGATATTCGTATCTCACCCTACTTCTATTCCATTTTTTTTCAGCTGATACGCGAGAGGGGGATCTCTTAGACTTCCAGGGAGAGATAGCCGAGTATTCGCCAGAGGATTATTATTATCCAGATCTTGTCTGAGGTGGATTGATGTTATAGACTTAGCATTTTTAATTGGTTTATTATCATTTATTGGATTTGATGTATGAGAGAGACAAGAGAGAGTTAGTAACCAGTTCATTCTACCAGACTTTGATACTATTGACTGATGGTCAAGCTTTATGCTTGTTTGAGGATTTTGATCTACACTTCCGCACATACTTGTTTCCGCAACTCTGATAGTTTAATATATGGATTGGATTTACTTTCTTTGGTCTGGTATGTTATTGATGTTGTAATTGATATGGGCCAGTAACACCTCGGATTTGGTTGTTGAACTAAATTCGGGTTGTTACAGTAGCGAACTGGGTTCGGGTCGGGTGCCGGTTTGCACTGACCCGGGTTCGGGGCGTTACAATAAGTACCCTTAGTATTATTTCTAACAATATTCATACCCTTTGACCCTATTATAGACAAACCTTTCATTGAAACCTTCAATTTATTGGTTAATCTTTCCAATGTAATTTTATAATTTTTATACCTTAATTAGGTCCTTATAATGATGCTAACATACTCAACTAATCAGAAAAATCATTGTACATTTATTCAAATTACAAAATCCCCAAATCTGCAAATTTTACTTCGAGCGCCTACCTCTACAGGGCTGGACGATCCTAGGCGCTCGTGCAAAATTAAACAGAATTTTCCAGATTTTTAAAGTTCGGATTTTTAGGTCTTTGCTATATGTTTTCTTGGTCTAAATTAATCTACAAACCTTCTGAAACATACCTAGAGCCTTCTAGAGTAATTTTTATAAATTAAATACCCTCCTACCTTTATTTACATAATTCAACTAAACTTTCTTCATTAATTTGATAAATCCATCAAGAATACAAATCATGAAAATTTAAGCAACTTGATTCCATGTAAATACAGTTCCGTCTAATCCATTCTAACCATATGAAATCACAGAAATCAAAATCATGTAGTTCCTCACGTTTTCCAAGGGTTACTACTTGCCTTATACGCTAAATCCTTCTTCCATTGAAACTTCTAATTCTGGACCTGACTTTTTCTCCCAGACGCACCAAGCTAGACTCTTTCAATTCAAATCTCCACCGTACACAATGCGGTTCCATCAGTGAAGAACAAAACCTCCAAATTTTAAGGCGATCCACCGTACGGATTTTCCCCGATCATATTTTGATGGTGGCTGGTCAGACACCTCCATTAGAAACCTCCTTCCTTTCTCTCCCTCCTTTCTCTCCATAAGAAACCCACGAAAAGTCCCTCTTGTTTAACCTTACTTTCCTATTTATACTAGGCTTTAGAAATCCTAAACCAACCCTAATTGGCTAATTTAATTTGGGCTAACCCAACCATGGTCTAGTTAAAGTCTAATCTTTCTAATTTAATTCCTACTTTTTCTCCACCTTCTATTTTTCTACTTAAACAATACTAATTAAGTTTCTTATTATCTAAACTCCTATTTATAACCTATTTTCGTACAAAATATTTAATTAAACATTATTATCACTTAAAACCTTATTTTCTCCAAATTAAGACGTGAAATCTCCTAATTACCCCTTTTTCCCACTTTTAGGCTTTTATTAATTTCTTTTAATTTCTAACTTGTCAAAATAATTTGTTTTCTTCTATTTTCTGTTTCTAATTATTATTTGATGATCTATTTACTAATTACCTTTTTCTAAAAATTACCAAAATACCCTTTTTATTCTTTTAGGCTAATTTCATTAAAATTCTTTCTTTATTTTCAACTTAGGACTTATTTGAATTACTTACCCTCTAAATCTTCACTTAACTCATATTTTCTTTTATTTATTATTTATTTATTTATTAGGTGAAAATTCGGGGTTTTACACCTTAACTTCCAAAATAACCAATTAGAACCATTAAGGCTAACCCTACTATTTTTTGAACCTTCCATCTCAACCCACAAAACAATCACGCCTCAAAATAACCAACTCTGATACCATTTGTTGGGGATAGACCAAAGGCGGAATATGTCTTCACTCATTGTCTTTGAGTCAAGGTAAACATCACAAATAGGAAGTTGCAAGTATAACCCAAACCAATATGTGAAGATATCGAACTAGCAGATATTAGATGAAAATAATCAAAAACAAGGAAGACAATAGGAAGGCACACCAACATTTACATGGAAAACCCTCCAATGAAGAGGGAAAAACAACGGGGCAATCTGCAAATATTCCACCATCTCAAAAGAAGAAATAGTACAAGTAGATCTTATTCCCCCCATCCAGCATCTGCGACTGCAAGGTAACACCTACCAACCAGGGTCAAACTGCAGGCCAATGCTTGATAAAGTACCGTGCCTTCCTAGGACCCCTTGGTGGGACTCAAACCCACAACCTCTCCGAGGTACCTCTTTGTGCCTGTGAACCATAGGTGGACAGCCAATACCCACCAACAACCACAACGTGCATGTACCCATACACCCATACCACCCCCCCCCCCCCCCCGGAACCGTAGGTGGACAGCCAATACCTACCAACAACCACAACGTGCATTCTGGTCATTGTTAGGATGCTGGATAGCCAATACCTACCAATAACTACAACCACAACGCGCAACTTTATTTCCTTATACCATAGAAGGATGCTGGACCTTGGCCTAACATCCCCAACAAGGAGAATTCAGGTGAGAATTGAACTTGAGACCTTGGCTTTGATACCAATTGTTAGGGATAGACCAAAGGCGAAATTCATCTTCCCCTTGCCTTTTGTGAGTCATGGCAAACAGCACAAATAGGAAATTATAAGTATACGATATCAAACTAGCATATATTAGATGCAAATAATCAAATACAAGAAAGACAATAGGAAGACACACCAAGATTTATGTGGAAAACCCTCCATTGAAGAGGGAAAAACCACAGGCAATTTGCAAATATTCCACTATCTCAAAAGAAGAAATAGTACAAGTAGATCTCTCAAGTTCTTGCCCAAAACTTAAGGTACAACCAAAAATAGAGATAATACAATGTTACATCCCTTACTGAAATAACGCAAACACCTACCACACCCTTCTAACTCCGTTGGAGAAACCAACAATCTTAGTGGTAGAAACCAAGAAGAAACAAGGAAAACAACCCCTTTCTTGAGTACGAACAAAACTCCAAGAGAAACCAAATCCATCCTTTTCTCAACACTTTTTCTTCTTCTTCACGTTCTTGCATTTTTTTTTCTTTTTTGTTTGCCGTTCTCTCTCCTTGTGTGTGTACTGTGTAGACCCCCAAAAATGGCAGCTCCCCTTTTTGTTCTTTAGAGAAATAGAAACTTTCTTTCTTAGTCACGTGTAGGTGGGGTGGGCCCCATCATGGGCTTGGACTCCACCCCACATAGTTTATACTTATTAAAACTCTTAAATGCCTGAAGGTCATTTAGTAATGTTTTTGAAAACAGATTTTTATATTTTTGAAAAGAGAAATTCTGAAATTTCGTTTGGAAATCAATTGATGCTTAGTTTACTACCACAACCAACATGCCACCTTTATCACCGCCCTATTACTACGTCCATTAGCATCACCACCACCGCAACTATCACTATAAATATTTCCAAGTCACTACTACCACCACCTACACAACACCAGACCTCTACTACTGTCACGGAAAGAAATCTTCTGTTATATTTTGATGAATTGGCACTTGCTTTGGCTGTGTTGCAATATAAAGTATTTCACAATCAGTGTTTGTGCGCCCTACATGAAGTGTCTAAAACAATAAAAAAAACACTGATTGTGGTACACATGAAACATCTAACATAGAAAAGAAAAAAACACTAAGTGTGAGACGCTCCATACGCCAACAGCTCACAGCAGCGACTCAAAGCTAAAGTAGGTGCCAATTCATCAAAACATACCATAAGGATTCACGGTCAAATAACCATCAACACCACTACTACATAATTGTTAATACCATTATGTCGAACTATTTTTAAATCATGATCATTAGACCTATTAAACGTATTTTTATTGTTTTCATAATAATAATGGATTTTAAAAATCGTCTCATAATTGTTAGTTGTTATCAAACGGATTAAATTTTATTTGTAACGTATATTTGTCTAAGCACGAGGCTCCCGTCAAAAACCTATGAAAGGGAGTGGAAAAGTATCTCATATCGATGGTGCACGAGTCATCGGCTAAACAGACAAAACCCTAGAAGGATTAATTAAGGTACCATTTGGTAATGTTTTTTCAGAAGTGCTTTTTTGCTTTTGAAAGCAAAAGTGATGTTTGGTTATACACACATGAAGCAATTTATAAGAGGCAAAAAAAAAAAATTTCATTGCTTTCCAAGAGAAGCATAGAAATCTTGCTTGTCACTGTAACCATAAATTTATGTTCTTGTTTCTAAAACCCTGGACACAAAACTAGATTGGGAAAAAGTTGACCCATCATGTCCAATCCAACCCAAATAAACTAGTTTGGGTTGACCCGTGTAATTGGTCGGCTTCAGGTTGGGGATTTAATAACCCATTCGTATTCAGGTCAACTTGAATCTAGCAGGATAATGATCCATTATAACCTGATACTGACCTATTCAACATGATAATGACCTGTTTAACCCAATAATGACCAACTTAACCTGAAATGACTAGTCCAACCCGATAATGACCCGTTTAACACAATAATGGCTTGTTTTAACCTGATAATGACTTGTTTAACTGGATAATGACCTACTTAACCCAATAATGATCCATTTAACTCAATAATGACCGTTTAACTTAATAATGACCCATTTAACTTGATAATGACCCGTTTAACCTAATAATGACCCATTTAACCCTAAATTGTAGGGTTGCTCGGCGGGTCGGCCGGTCGCCGGCGGGCTTGGCAGGCCAGGGGTATTAAACCCCCTTTTTTTTTTTAAAAACCCAAAAAATTCTAAAAAATATTTTTGTTACTCACAAAATTGTTTTACACTTATTGGGATAGATTTTGCTCAAAAAATAAATAAATAAATAAATAAATCACACCCATTAGAGACTTAAAGTAGTCTAATTAAAAACCATAGACTTAACAAATATATTTAATTGGAGATTTTATAACAGCTTTTTGGGCTTATTTATCCTAATTATTTTCTTAGTTTTGATTGATTATATAAGAGCTTCTATAATTATATTTTTTAAATCCTTAATTTTTAGCTAAAATAATTTAATTATGATATTATTGATGCAAGAAGGTGCTATGTCCTAGTGGTTAAAGAGATAGGTTTTAAATCTGTTGGGCAAGGTTTGAACCTTGCTATCAACAATTTTTGGGTTATTTAAACTAGTTGGGCTTGCCCCATAGCGGGCTGGCATGCGGGCCAGCACGGCACGCTACAGTGCGTGTGTTGTGGCGGGCCGTGCCCAAACGGGCCTTGGGCGTGCCCGGGCCGGCCCAGGCATGCCTGTGGCGTGTTGGGCCATGCCGTGCTTGGGCCGGCATGGCCCAATAAGCAACCCTATTAAATTGTATCACTAATTCATGTTATTTTCTATTGGTGTATTTTTTTTATAATTTAAAAATAAAAAATTTTAATCTAGTTAGTGGGTTGAACACGATTATTGGTGAGTTGGGTTTGGTTTTGGGTTTTCCCAACCCACCAATAAACAAATTCAACTTGAACGGACTCGATTATTGCTCAACCCATTACAATATACGTCAAGTATATTTTTAAGTAGAAAGCATCAACTATTTACAATAGTTTTATATAATAGCATAAAGCAATTTATATGCTAATGCAGTTACCAAACATGCTTTTTGCTTCTTAGCAGCAAAGCAAAAGTTTACCAAACAGCTTTGCTTCAACAAAAGATCTTTTGAAAAGTAGAAAAGTACTTTTTTGTTTTTTTACTTTTGAAAGCAAGAAAGCAATTTGGTAACGCTTTTTGGAAGTACTTTTTTGCTTTTGAAAGCAAAAAATTGCTTTTCAAAGCAAAAGTATTGTTTGGTTCCGCACACAAGAAGCAATTTATTGAAAGCAAAAAAGCAATTTTATTGCTTTTCACGGGAAGCAATAAAATGTTGCTTCTCAATTTTTTTGACAAAATTGCTTTTTTGCTTTCAATATCCCTCGATAGCAGCGTGGTCATCTTTTTCCCTAACGGCCTCCTCGATATCTCTCAACAGTACAACCATCTTCTTCGGGGAAGTCGGCTGCCTTTGACCCGATCATCTTCTTCTCCGGCGCTGAGCCTCTTCTCCGATGACTCCTTTGAGACAACGTTGTCTTCTCTGGTGAAGGTAAGCCCTTTTTCCTTCACAATTCTCTGTTCCATCAAAATGGAGAACAATACATGCTTAATCCCTCGGATATGCTTTCGTAATCCCTTTACGAAAGCATATCCCTGTTTTTAACGTCTTCAATCTCTGTTTTTAATCCCTCCGAGGGATATGCTTACGTCCATAATAGACATCTTCAACCTTTTAATCCCTCCTCGATGTAACATCTTCAACCTTTTGATGGAACAATACATGCTTAATCCCTTGGATATGCTTACATCCTGGTAATAGTCCTTTCCTCCTTCATGGAGAACAATACATGCTTAATCAAAATGGAGAACAATACATGTCGTCAATGTCTGGTCGGTGGTTCACTGTCCTTCTGCCTATCCCAATGCAACATTG
This sequence comes from Buxus sempervirens, assembly GCA_947561395.2. Classification (NCBI taxonomy): domain Eukaryota; kingdom Viridiplantae; phylum Streptophyta; class Magnoliopsida; order Buxales; family Buxaceae; genus Buxus; species Buxus sempervirens. The sequence continues at coordinate 27,379,201 of OX387188.1, forward strand.
ATAAAAAGGACAAATCTGGTCTCATAAAGCCACCGTCCCATGATTATTGCTGCTCGTCACCCAATCTGATCTCATAAACCCACCCATTTGTTCTTCTGAGCAATTAATAAAGAGCAACAAAACAGTGAACTCAGAAGGCAAAAAACAGAGAGAGAAAGGGTGTAAAGAAATGGTGGATTAATGGGGTTCTGAATGAGGTTAATGGGGTTTTGAATGAGGGAGATAAGATTGCCGGCAATGTACTCTTGTTAGATGAAATGGTCTGGAGTTGTGTGTACTTTTTGTATATTATATATTTAAGCAGCACAATTGAGTGGATTGCTACCTAAGGAGTTGTGTGTACTTTTCGTATTTATAGCATGAACCTATATAGATTCAAAGACCATAGCTAAAATTTTGAATGGCAAAGATATATTTTAATTAGATAGATGATACTGGTGTGTTATTGGCTTTCTTCATTTGGAATAATGTTTGAAATATATCCAGTGTGGAATTGGATTTGTCTTGCATTTTTTGTTGTGCCACTGAATAAGCTTTCATCCTTTACACTACTATTTTTCCTTCAAAACCCTTACCCTCTTAGACTATGGAACTTTTCACTCGAAGTTTTTGCTGCTATTGTTTGTTGGATAGTCCACAAACTGGGATTGCATAATTTATGTTTTAATTTCAAATGAATTATATGATGGAAAACTTGAGTTTCTAGTTAACATTGATGGTGGACTTGTTGAAAACTTGATGGTGGACTGGAATTATATGATGCTATGGAACAGCATTGCTTGTGAAAGTATTCTTTCCTTAGATTGCTATTGAAAACTTGTTGAAACTTACATGTTCCCATGGGCTGATGACATGGATAGAGACACAGTTTTGAACAAAGAAATGGAACTTTGATAGGTTGGACAACAATATTCTTGCTAATAATACTATGTAGGCTTCTCTAGAGATGAACCCATGGACTTTGGGGCCTTACTAGTGCAAAGCCTATTAATTGCTCCAAATTCTTAAGGAATACATCGAGAACTCATGATAAAGATTTGTTAGCTATGCTCACAAAAATTTATAAGTTATGTTATGGCATAGTGATCAAGTTCATCTAATATCAAATTTGCTTCTCTATTTACTCAAATAGTTTATTTGTGTCTTTAAAATTTATAAGTTATGTTATCCCATTCTCTTATGGTTTTACTTAAGCACAATATGATCCGAACACAATTCTGGGTGCTGAATTTCTTTTGCTATATTTGTATTACTTATCTTTGTAATTATTTGCATATATAAATTATTGTTCTAATCCTTAGAACGTTGTCAATTAGATGTCTTCCATTCCTACTACAAATTTATCTTTTGAAGATGTCGAAGAGTTGGTGGCAAATTGGAACGTTGATCAAGAGGCAATATTCATTGAATTGATGGTGGAGGAAGTGAAGAAGGAAAATAGATTAATGACAACATTTAAGAAATGTGGATGGAAAAAGATTAGAGAGGAATTTTATAGAATGACTGGGAAAAAATACGGGATGAAACAATTCCAGAACAAATATAATAACTTGAGAGAAAGATATAGAGAGTTCACACAACTGAGGGAAATACCTACAAGCTTTGGTTGGGATCCAAAATGCTCAAACTGTAACAACATTTGATTCAATATGGGAATCTTATTTAAAGGTAAACATTTTATTGTTATTTAATAGTTTTTTGAATATTAATAATTAATTATACAATATGTTAATAATAGTTTATTATTTTAATATAGGTTCATCCAAAAGTAAGAAGATTTCGACAGGTAGGTTGTCCCATGTATGATCAATTTGTTATCAAATATGGCGACACATCTGCTTTTGGGGAAATGGTTGGTGCAAATAATCAAGATGTATCGGACAACAATGATGATTCTGATCATAGACAGGAGTTGCAAATTGAAGAGCTTGGCACACCTTTCTCTCCTATCCCATTTCTAAGTCAGTTTGATACCCATAATGAGCATTGCCCTTCAAGTCATGAAAGACAATGCTCGCGATCTCGAACCCAAGGTAGCCAACATCGATCAAGGAGTCGTTCAATGGGATTGGAGCTGTCTAATGCTATTCTTTATATGGCCGATAAAAGTAGTGAACGAATGGAATCACGTGCTCAAAGGTCATCATCAAGTTCGCCTTCTAGTGTTGAGCCATACTCAATGGCTAAGTGCATTTCAATTCTTGAAAGCATGGAGGGATTGGAGATAGACACTTATTATAAAGCAATTGAGAAAATGGAAAACAAGATATGATGGGAGGCATTCATTGAAATGTCTGATGAGCATAAGAAAGGGTGGTTGGCTAGACTTTAGGATTGGTATTTTTATTTTTGTGATGATCAGACTTTGTTATGGGATTAATATTTTGTTTTTGTTATGAAAGCTTTCCATTGCTAACTTTTTGATGTTGAATGTTTTTTATGATGTTCGATAGTGTTACAATTAATTACTTTGTCATTAGTAATTATTATAATCTTCTATTGCTATCTTACATTTGTTTTGGTCATGTTATTTAGGTCGACATTTATTTTTAGAACATGGATATAGATAGAGATTTAGATGATGAAGAATTTTTGAGAAATGAGATGGTAGCAGCAGTAGCAGCTGTTGTTGAATATCATAATAGATACATTTGTAAGATACCTGTAGACACCCCAAATTGCACTACAAAATGAGAAAATAATTGAAAACATGTAATTAGGATTTAAAACAGTTCAAAAATGCATAAAATCTGATCAAGCATGCATTGCCCATATTATATCTGCGGGCTGGTCGCGCCCGAATTTGTTATACGGGCATGCCGCGCCCGTATTAAAAATACGCGCACCATTTGCCCGCAATATATATATGGGCGTGATGTTTTTGTGCGAATTTTATCCTTTCTCGATTTCTGAGCCTTATCTTCAGTCTAATATCTCTCTAGATGAGCGAATTATCTCTTTCATTCGCTCGAATTATCTTTGTTGGCCATGGATGGGCATTATCCTTATTTTTAACCCAATCTGGTGAGTTCTTGGTATATCCCTTTGGACCAACCATACCCCTGGGCTTGCCTATAAATAGAGGGCAAATCCTCAAGCAAATGGCCACGAAAATTTGAAGTCTAAGGAGCTCCAAGTGAAGAGAGGAATCCCTGCTGCTCTGCTTGTTCAATCCAGGTAAATCCTTTTTCCATTGTATTTACTTTAATTTTCTGTTTTTAATTCTAGAATTAATCTATTCTTCTCCATTGCTGTAGAATAAGGCCTTCTTTTATTCTGTATTCCTAAACTTGTCTCTAAGTACCTCAAGAGTCTCTCTAGCCGTAAAACGTGAAGAGAGAGCTAGGGGAAAGGGGAACAGGTGGATCCCTAGAATAGAACCCCATAATCTGTTCTTTTCTCTTTTCTTTGAGAATAAGGACTTTAATTGTGTTTGTGTACCCAAACCTATCTCCAAGTACCTCAAGAATCCTCTCTAGCCGTAAAACGTGAAGAGCGAGCTAGGGGAAAAGAGAACAGGTGGATCCGTAGGGTAGGCCCCCATATGCTCTAATCTGTGAGATATGGTTGCTTTTGATATCTTGATCATGTTTTAATGATCTTGTGATTGAATCTGAATGAATCCTATAAATCTATGATGTTTATAGCATGAAATCCTATTTTTCTCCTAAAATTAAGATTTTCACCACTTTTGCACCTACAGCACTGTTTTCGTGATTTTTGTGATATTAGGCTAAATCATCATCTATATGATAGATCTAGATTCAAAAGCCTGAAAGTAATTTCTAGGGTTTCATGATATGGTTTTTGAGTTCTTTTTCACTTTTGAGAGAAGACCCTACGGTCTAAGTTCTCCCTTTTTTATGTTCTTCATCAACGTGGGTATTTTTGGTTTTGATTTCTTGATTTAATGTGAAATTTGGGCTATATCTATGTCCTGGACTATTCAGGTTCAATTCTGCAATATTTCATAAAAATCATATTTTTCTAGATTTCTAGAATTTAACTTAAAGCCAGATTTTTGAAGTTTTCACTTTATTTTGGTTTTATTTGATTTTATCTCAATTTTATTTTAATCATGAAACCCTAGGAATGGTATGATCTTATTTGAAAGTTCTAGATCAATCAGGCTATTCGTATGAAAAAACCATACATTTTTGTCTTTTTTATGATTTTTCATGATTTTTGTAGCAAGCCCTTTTTCTTTTGAAAAACATGAACAATACCTGGCAACAACCTTGTGTGGATGAATAGGGGTGCCTAACACCTTCCCCTGTTCATAACCTAACCCCCTTACCCATCTCTGGTTGTTTTTTTAATAGGGTTATTTTTACCCTAAATTTTTCCTTTTTGTGCTTATTTAAGATTTTGGTGTCCATTCACACCTAAAAAGAATGGTGGCGACTCTTTGTTTTTAATGAATCCTGCGTGATGATTAGGAAGTCATTAAATTGATTTTTCCATGTCTCACAACTGGTGACTCTGTTGGGGACTTGTGGACTTCAGCCTTTTGGTGTTTTTGTTCATGTTTTTGATGTTTTGGTTTTGCTTGCTATTTTGTGTTTTTCTAGAATGTTTGAGATGTTTTATTGTTTTGCTTGCTATTTTGTGCTTTTAAGCATGCTTGGTATGTTTTAAATCTAAATTATTGCTTAAAAGTTCATGGGGGTAGAAACATGCTTAATTCTGATTTATAGGATTGTTTCTAGAAACATGCGTAGGGGAGGTTTATTTTGATAAACCATGCTTATTGGTGAGTTTTTGTTTTTTTTATTAATATTATTAAAGTATAGTTGTGTGCTTGTTAACGGAAGTGGATGCGGGAACATGTAGGGTTTCCAGTGGGCGAGCGTGCATAGGATCAAGGAATTTAAGGAGTTATCGAGCGGTGTATGTAGCGTACAAGGTAAATATACAAAAAGGGAAAGTAGGGTTTGGGTTTATAGAATACTCGTATGAATACTTTTGGCAATACTTTTGTTTGCTGAATAAGTTGGGCGACTTGGCGATTCGCGGCTCTGGTGTGGTGATTAGGGTTTTGCTGAGAAGAACGAGAGCTGCAAATCACTGCTTCAAGTCGGAGCTAGAGATTCAATCGGTTAATCTCTCTCGCGAACAGGGGATATATCATCTACAGTCGCATCCTCGCGCGCAGCCGGAAAAGTGATCGGCCGAGGTTGTGTTATTCTGGGATAAGTGTATACTGTGAGTAGCACTGATTTACAACTGAGGTTTTAGTTTATTCGTGATGTATTTTGAATTGCATGGTTGTATTGCGAGTTTCTGTCTTTTCTGGAATACCATGAGTCCGAACGTGAGATTGAAATTCAACTTGGAATTAAGGGTGTTTAGATTAAATCCAAAACTGGTTGGGAAGTATTCTGGGAACATTGGGAGTGTATTGGAACAATTACAGACCGAAACAAATCAGCCAGACATGGAGATCTCGAATTAACAGAGACTCGAAAACCGCAGTGGGTATCCGCCCACCTGGCGCAGAGCTCGCGCCCACTTGGCGCTCAGCTCGCGCCCACTTAGATGTCTCATGCTTTTCTCGCGCCTATCCCACGCCCTTCTCGCGCCCTTCTCTCGCTCAGCTCGCGCTCACTTAGCGTCGAGTGAGCGCATAGTTGATTTTAGCCTGTTTCCTTTCCGCCGACTGGCGCTCACCTGGCGCTCACTTCAGGAAGTGAGCGCATACCCAATTATACTTGCCGAATTTGATTTTCAACTGAACCAAGAGTATTTTGATGACTCGAGGATTATACCTTTTAACCAATCACTTGGTTGGGAACCTTAGAACCTGCATTACTTATTAAATTCCTAGAGGAAATTCTAGTGGCAAATTCTTAAGGGTTTCTAAGGTTGAGCTTAGGTTAATTGTATGTGTTGTGCTGGATACCAAAACAATAGGAGTTACTAGTTGTTTTATCTTTGAATTTATACACAGTTTTGATTGAGAAATTATTGACTTCTGGTTTCAATTGTTTGGAAAATTCTGAATGTATTGTCTTGGTATAAATAACTGCGTTTTGTATTCAAATGGCATGGGTTGCGGAAATGAGAAAATACTGAAAGTATTTGAGATACTGCTTGGTCCAGAGGGACAGGTGATGAACTGTGATGAGTTATACATGATGTGGAATGAATGGTTTTACTTTGATGTTGGAAATTGAGATTATACGATGTTTTACTGTTTTGGTTTAGCTTGTTCTGGATCCAGATGTTTAAGCTTAGTAATGTAATGTTATTGTTGGTTGTTGGAATTGCATGGCCTTGTGTGTTGCCACGACCGGTGTAGAGCAGCCAGAAACCCTGAGTAGGCCTGGTTGTCAACGCAGAAACCCGGGGAGTAGGCCTGCATTAGATGACGAAACCCTGAGTAGGCCGTCATTTTAGAGTTTCCGAAACCCTGAGTAGGCCGGAACTGTGTACATGGAGGTGTGGAGTGTCTACTTGGCATGTTTAATTTATCAACTTAACGATAGTCATGACATTGACCAATCGATGTGTTGCCTTGCTTAACTGAGATGTGATTTGACTGATTGAAACAAGTTTTGGTTTGAACTTGAAAAATTGATGTCAGTTGTTTAACCGTATGGAATGTTTGTCGATGCATAGTTTTAAATTGTGATTAACTATTTCTGCATGCATGTGCTACTCGCTGAGATATTCGTATCTCACTCTGTTGTTTTGTTTTGATTTTCAGATACTCGTGGTGAGGCGACTACTGGGGTAGATCATGCTGAGGCTTATAGGAAGGAAGATTACTATTACCTTCCTTAGACTTGTAGGATATCTTGTTCCAAATTTGAGTAATTTGAATGTTTGAGGAGTACTAAAGTCTATTTGGAGTTGAACCATATGATTCTAGTTAAGTTCTAAATGTTACAATCTTGGACGAATCAAATTGTGCACTCTGACAGGTTATAGTTAGATGATTATCCAGCGATCATAATTGATTAACGATCCTTGCCTAACCTCCGTGAGACGTGTTATATCTTTATTGAACAACACGGATCCGGGGCGTTACATGGCAAGGGGTTGAGACGTTGTGAATGTACCTACTCTTTACAAATGCACTGTGCACATTTTTCTTTTTTTTTACACAGTCTACCTATAACTTATAGGAAGTTGAACCCGAATGTGTGTAGCTTGACGCAACGAGGTCGTTACTTCGGAAAGCGAAAGTGAAAACATTCACCTTAGAACTTTGGGCCAATGATGTGATGATAACGTGGATCTGTGATTCGATTCTGGTCATCACTAGGCTTGAGTTCTAAGTTGCCATTAAGCCAAAACCCAAAACCCCTACACTTGAAGGTGGAGATACACGTTTTTGGCTAAAGTACACAGTTACGTGGGGATATGGGTTTGTAATTGAGGGAAGGCCATTTGCATGGCTCACAAACCAGGGCATAATGTGGATGCCATATTGAAGGTAAACAAGGTAATAAGGTAACCTTAACTTTTGCATTATTTTCATGTCAAGTGAATGTCATGGTGTCCGTTGGTTTGGGATGAAATTGTTCCCAATGAGGTATGTATTTTAAAACTGGTGCAATCCATAGGAAGAGTTTTTTTTAACTCTTATCAGAATTGATCCTATTCAATGTTCATACAAGAGGCAACAAAAGGGTACCAAAGTCTTGAGTTTGGTGGCTAATTTGGAGGGAACATATGCCCTCCTACGCATGAATTTTTGCAAGTAGGGTCAAAGTCCTCTTTGGGATAGTTTAGAAGTCTTGCATAGGTGAACCGTATGTTTGGATGAGCAATCAAAGTGATCAAATCATGTAAAAACTGAAAAAAAAAGGAAAAGGCCCCGCAAAACCGCAATTAGTATATGGGCTAGGCTTACCCATATTGGTTATACGGGCAAGGCTCGCCCGTAATTTAAATGCGGGCAAAGCCAGATCGTATACTATATACGGTTTTTACGGGAAATTCAATTTTAAACAGTTTTTCCACTGAATTTTGTTCCTTTAACCTTAAGTAATAAAGGAAAATGAGTTTGAATAAAATATTTCAAAAAAAAAAATCCTTGGGCCTTTGAAAGCCTTTGAATTTCAAATCTTTTTTCCTTTGGACCTCTGAAAGCCTTTGAATTTCAGATCTTTGGGCCTCTGAAAGCCTTTGAATTTCAAATCTTTTTCTTTGGACCTCTGAAAGCCTTTGAATTTCAGACCTTTTTCAAAAAATCTTTTGGGCCTCTGGAAGCCTTTGAATTTCAGATCTTTGGGCCTCTGAAAGCCTTTGAATTTCAGATCTTTTTCTTTGGGCCTCTGAAAGCCTTTGAATTTCAGACTTTTTTCAAAAAAATCCTTGGGCCTCTGGAAGCCTTTGAATTTCAGATCTTTTTCTTTGAGCCTCTGAAAGCCTTTGAATTTCAGATCTTTGGGCCTCTGAAAGCCTTCGAATTTTAGATCTTTTTCTTTGGGCCTCTGAAAGCCTTTGAATTTCAGACCTTTTTCTTAGGTCCTCTGAAAGCCTTTGAATTTCAGACCTTTTTCTTAGGTCCTCTGAAAGCCTTTGAATTTCAGATCTTTTTCTTTGGGCCTCTGAAAGCCTTTGAATTTCAGACCTTTTTTAAAAAATCTTTTGGGCCTCTGGAAGCCTTTGAATTTCAGATCTTCATCTTTGGGCCTCTGAAAGGCTTTGAATTTCAGATTTTTTTTCTTTGGGCCTCTGAAAGCCTTTGAATTTCAGATCTTTTTCTTTAGGCCTCTGAAAGCCTTTGAATTTCAGACCTTTTTCTACAAAAAAAAAGCACCCTTGGGCCTCTGAAAGCCTTTGAATTTCAGACCTTTTTCCAAAATATCCCTGGGCCTCTAAAAGCCTTTGAATTTCAGACATTTTTCAAAAACACCCCTGGGCCTCTGAAAGGCTTTGAATTTTAGACTTTTTTTCTTTGGGCCTCTGAAAGCCTTTGAATTTCAGATCTTTTTCTTTAGGCCTCTGAAAGCCTTTGAATTTCAGACCTTTTTCAACAAAAAAAAGCACCCGTGGGCCTCTGAAAGACTTTGAATTTCTGACCTTTTTCCAAAATATCCCTGGGCCTCTGAAAGCCTTTGAATTTCAGACTTTTTCCAAAAATATCTTTGGGCCTTTGAAAGCCTTTGAATTTCAGACTTTGATTGTAGGCCCTCTGGAAGCCTTAGAATATTTCAACAATAAAAATAAAAAGAAATCCAAACTCGTGTTCACCTAGCTTGCACATAGGCATTCATAGGTATGTGAAGGAGATTAAAATTGGAACTGATGTTTTCTTTATTTTTTTTTGTCAGGTACCAATACACTTGCAACCATAGCTCCTGTAACCAGATCAAGAGCTCGCACCCTGAATCCCATTGAGAATGAAGCTGATGTCCCTAACCCAGATGTTGCCTTGCTCCAGGAGTAAGTGGCAGGACTAGCCCAAATGCTAGAAAACATATTGTTGGTGTAGGCCCAAGAAGTGCAAGCCCAGAACCAAGCATCCACTTCCAACCCAGCACCTCCACCCCAAATCAATATTCCACCTCCGGTTCAACCTATTCCTGAACCCACCCCTGAACCTATACTGATCAGGGATGAGACAGTGGAATCGGAAAAAGCAAAGGAAAAGGAAAAAATGATTGAAGAAATGGAAAAGAAATTCATGTATAGACTGGAGATGATCCAAGAAGAACTGAGGGAGATTAAAGGGGTGAACAACTTTGGGGGCACCAATTTTGAAGACTTGTGCCTATACCCCAACGTGAACCTACTGGCCAAGTTCAAGCGCCCAGACCTGGACAAATATGAGGGCACTGGCTGCCCCATGAGTCATCTGAAGTTGTACTGCGGTGCCCTATGCCAGTTCGGGCGGGATGAAGGCATACTGATTCAGCTTTTTCAAAGGAGCTTGACTGGAACAGCTCTGAGGTTGTTTGCCACCTTAGACCATGGAAAGATCAGAAGATGGAAGGACCTAGTAGATGCCTTCTTAGCTCAGTACCAGTTTAATTCAGAGATTGTGCCAGACAGGTACGATGTAATGAGGATGAGCAAAAGCAAGGACGAATTTATAAGGCAGTATGCCAAGAGATGGAGGGAGACAGCCTCTCAGGTTAGGCCACCTATGCTGGAGCAAGAGATGATTTCTACCTTCATCAGTACATTGGGCCAACCATTCTATAGCCATTTGGTGGGTCAGACCACCACTAATTTCGCGGCCTTGCTACAAGTGGCCGACCGAATCGAAGACGGGATCAGGTCAGGTAAAATAATTGATCATTCTGCTATGGTCAGTCAGCAGGACCCCAATCTGAAGAAGGGGAATGGCATGAAGAAGAATGGGAATAGGAAGGATGGGGAGGTAAACATGGTGCAACAACCATCAGGCCCTAACAAGCCCATACAAATCAATATATCTACCCCTTTTCCTACTCCATCTGCTCCATCTACCTAGGCCCCTATGAGGGTTAATGTTCCAGCAGCACCCTCAGAACAAAAAAGGGCTTTTACTAAGGAAGAAAGGGATGCCTATTTTGCAGCAAGGAGAAATAGGATTTTCACCCCTATTCCAATGTCTCCGTCTGAATTGCTACCTACTTTATTGCAAGCAGGGTATATTACCTTAAGAGAACCAAAATCCAAATGCATCTAAGGGGAGAAATTTTGATCCCTCCACCACTTGCGATTTCCACATGGATTCACCTGGGCACCCTACTGACAAGTGTTGGCCTTTGAAACATGCCATTCAGGACTTGCTTGACCAGAATACCCTGACTTTCAATACAGGGGCTCCCAATCCTCCAAGAACAGATATTGGACAAAACCCTTTGCCTCAGCATCATGACTCAGGCCCATCTAATGTCATAGGGGTAATTTCTTCTGATAAAATAACCTTTGACCCATCCTAGTTAATTGCTCCTATAGGGACAACGGTCAAAGTTTATTTTGATAGAAGAAATAGTGATAAAGAGGTAAATGTGATTTCAAAAGGGAATGATCGTGCTGCTGAGAGCATTAGCTCTGCTTTGGACCGGGCCTCCTCCCTCATGGCCCAATTAAATATTGCAAAGCCACCTTTGGTAACCAATTGCAATCCATCCACCCATTCTTCACCCGCTCTATCAAAACCACCATTGGTCATAAACTGTGACCATCTCAATGCATCAGTCACTTCTGCAACCCCTCAACCAAAACAACTTCCACCATTGGTTGTAGATGTTCCTCTTACTCAGACTTCTGCATCCAGGACCAAGCTTCCTCCCCTTGTGATAAATGTCCCAAAGCCTTCCTACTCTGAATTAGCTATACCATGGAACTACAGTGAAGGCTACACCACCACCTTTCCTGCAGTTAAGGGAGAAAGCAAGAAAGAAGTAAACATCATGATGAGGTTGGGAAAATGCATAGGTGAGGGAGACAAACAAAAGGAAAATGGGAAGGAAGAAGCTGAGAAAGAGAAAAACAAGGGAAAGGCAAAGATAGGGGATGATGCCCCTCAGGAAATTGACAATGAGGCTGCTGACCTCATTAAGCTAATTAAACAGAGTGAGTTCGATGTTGTCGAACAGTTGAACAAAGTCCCTGCCCAGATCTCAATACTGGGATTATTGTTGAATTCTGAAAAACATAGGGAATCCTTGTTAAGGATACTTCATGGGGCACATGTGCCTAAAAATATTGAACTAGACCAACTAGGCAAGATGGTTGGGCAGATTCTATCCCATAATATCATAACTTTTTCTAAGACTGAAATTAGCCCAGCAGGGTACCATCATGTTGATCTTTTGCACATAGTTGTGCTTAGTAAGGGTTGCATGATAGCCCGGGTTTTAATTGATAATGGGTCAGCTCTGAATGTCTGCCCATTAATTACCTTTGTAAAGCTTGGTCTGGAGCAAAACAAAAGTAAGCAAAATGGAAGAATCATAAGAGCTTTGATAGCTCAAAAACACACTCCCTAGGGGACATTGAACTGCCGGTCACAATTGGACCATATATTTTTAATATCACATTTGAAGTGATAGATATACCTGCAGCCTTCAACCTACTCCTAGGAAGGCTGTGGATTCATACGACTAGGGCCATACCATCTACCCTCCACCAAAGAGTTAAATATATTAAAGGGCAAAAGGTGATTACGGTCCTATCTGAAAATTTAGTTCCTCCCATGTGGTCCCCTGATGTACCCTACATAAACATGGAAATGACTGCAGACAAGATGGCATTTCACTCTTTCCAGTTTGAAACGGTCAATATTATACCTGGGGGGTACCAGAAAAAACTAGAAAAGATGACTTGTGCTGAGAAAATGGTCAAGAATGTGCTGGGAAAGTACAATTTCCACCTTGGAAAAGGTCTGGGGGTTAACCTGAAAGGAAGGATAGAACCGGTAAAGGCCAAGAAACTGGTCCATAGAGCAAGATTGGGATCCAAGTCAAGAGTTTGGAAAGGACAGAAGCAATTGGAAGACACGAAATTCCCTCATATCAGGGAAAATTTTCCTAAACTTTCTCATATGATTCAACTGTCTCCTCCTCAGGATCAGTCAAAACCTCCATACTATAATATCAACCCGTTCCAAAAACCTTATATCCCTACCTTGCAACCATATGTTCCACCTCCACCTACCCAAGCATTGGTTGAGCCTGAGCCATAGGCATAGCAGGAGCAGGATTTTTCTGAGGACGTTGGAGCCTTTTTTGCCATGACAGAAGACAACCAAGAAGAAGGAACAGATGAGCTACCCTTCATTGACTGGGTTGCAGTAGAAGTTCCATCTGGGACAAGCCCTGCAACAGAAGCAGGCGATGCAATTCACCCAGTACCGGTGATTTCCGATGCGGACCCTGAGCTTGGGGAGCAGGCTTATGTTATTACCCCTGCCCCAGATTCTTTTATCTTGATCAATTGGTAGGAAACTCCCCTTACTTTTGAAGCCTCGTTTGTTTGGCAAACAGACATGATTTCCAAAAAAAAACTCCATTAGTGGAATGCCCTTTTCCTGAAGGTTTTAATGAGCCTTCGTCTTCAGGAAAAGATTTTTTAGAAGGCTCTCAAAAAACCAAAAAAAGATTTTCCTATTTTTTCTAGAAAAATTAAAGTTTTCAAAAAGGTCCAAACCATTTATGAACCCTATAATCAAATGGCATTGGATCAGGTTGAGTATGACTTCGACCTCGAGCTTGACTTTGACCTAATGGGGGTTGAGGAAGAGACCGAAGTTGAAGAAGACGACCCTCTAAAAGAAATCACATATCAATTGGAGCGTCATGAAAAGGGGGTCCAACCCAATATTGAGGAGACCCTATCTATTAACCTAGGGACTGAAGATGACCCAAAATATTTAAGATTGGGGTATGCCTATCTGAGGTACAACGTGATGAAATGACACGGTTTTTGGCTGATTACAAAGATGTGTTTGCTTGGTCTTACCAATTCTACCGGATGTCAAGCCAGTTAAGCAGAAGTTGAGGAGGTTGAAACCTGAGTAGACATTAAAGGTCAAGATGAAGTAGTCAAACAGTTCCAAGCAGGATTCTTGGCAGTCTCCACATACCTTGAATGGTTTGCAAATATAGTGCCAGTGCCAAAGAAGGACAGAAAGGTCAAAATGTGCGTGGATTATAGAGACTTGAATAAGGCAAGCCCAAAGGACGATTTTCCATTTCCACACATCGACATCCTGGTTGATAACACTGCTGTACATAGCCTGTTCTCATTCATGGATGGTTTCTCAGGGTACAATCAGATTAAGATGGCTAAGGAAGACCAAGAGAAAACAGCATTCATCACACCTTGGGGTACCTTCCACTATACTGTCATGCCATTTGGACTTAAGAACACCAGGGCAACCTACCAGCGGGCCATGACAGCATTATTCCATGATATGATCCATAAGGAGATGGAGGTCTACGTGGATGATATGGTAGCCAAATCATGTGAAGAAGAAGACCACTTGATCAACTTGAAGAAGGTGTTTGATAGGCTTAGGAAATACAGTCTAAGGCTTAACCTTGAAAAATGTGTCTTTGGGGCTATATCAGGAAAATTGTTGGGATTTATTGTAAGCATAAAGGGAATTGAGATTGACCCAGCTAAAGCCAAGGCAATAATTGAAATGCCTTCACCTAAAACGGAAAAGGAGGTTCGGGGTTTTCTTGGAAGGATTCAATACATAAGCCGGTTCATAGCACAGCTCACTGCTATCTGTGAACCGATTTTCAAGCTTCTGAGAAAGAATAACCCGACGGTCTGGAATGACGATTGCCAAGAAGCCTTTGACACAATAAAGTAATATCTATTGAACCCACCTATGCTAGTGCCACCAACCCCAGGAAGATCACTAATTCTATACTTGTCAGTTTTGGAGACGTCAATGGGATGTGTCTTAGGGCTGCATGATGAGACAGGCAGAAAGGAAAGGGCGATTTACTACCTAAGCAAGAAGTTCACAGAATATGAAGCAAAGTATTCCCCTTTGGAATAGACCTGTTGTGCTTTAGTGTGGGCAACTCAGAGACTGAGGCACTATTTCCTTAGTCATTCCACCTTACTGATATCACGAATGGACCCTCTGAAGTATCTATTTGAGAAACCAGCACTAACAGGTATAACGGCGAAGTGGAAGTTGTTACTTTCTGAATTTGACCTCACATACATCACTCAGAAGGCGATTAAAGGTCAAGCCATTGCTGATCACTTAGCTGCACATCCTCTACCAGAATACCAACCTTTGAAGACTAATTTTCCTGATGAGGAAATTCTGTTCACAGAAGAAGAGGAAAATGAAAGCTCATGGCAAATGTTCTTCGATGGGACCGCCAACATGAATGGAAATGGAATAGGGGCAGTTTTGGTCAAGCCAGATGGGTCACATATCCCAATCGCAGTAAAGTTAAGATTCCAGTGCACAAACAATATAGCAGAGTATGAAGCATGCATAATTGGGTTACAAGCAGCCTTAGACCATGAAGTAGAGGAACTTGACGTATATGGAGATTCGAGTCTTATCATCTTCCAAACAACTGATGAATGGAAAACCAAGGATCACAAATTGATCCCCTATCACTAGTATTTGAAAGAAATAAGCACCAAATTCACTCGGATTTCCTTCAATTATATGCCAAGGGCCAAGAACCAATTCGCAGATGCTCTAGCAACATTGGCTTCAATGGTCAGTATGCCAGAAGGTGTTGATATTAAACCACTAGAAATTGAAGTTAGAGATGAACCTGCTTATTGCCTTGTTCTAGAAGGGGCACCAGAGGAAGAAGTACCATGGTTCCAAAACATTAAAAACTTCCTAAATGATCGGAGTTTGCCTGAAAATGTCACTTCTACAGAGAAAAGGATAATACAGAGGTTGGCAGGTCAGTTCTTACTAAGTGGTGGGCAGTTGTACAAGAGGTCACACAACGATATCCTACTCAGATGTGTTGCCAAGACTGAATCAGAAAGGTTAATTGATACGGTACATGGAGGTGTTTGTGGACCCCATATGAACGGGCACATGCTTGCCAAGAAGATTCTGCAATTGGGATACTACTGGTTGACTATGGAACACGATTGCTATATACATGTCAAAAGGTGTCATCTATGCCAAGTTGATGCTGATAATAAGAATGCACCTCCAAATGAGTTGCACAATATGACATCACCATGACCCTTCTCTATGTGGGGCATCGATGTCATTGGAATGATCTCTCCAAAGGCATCGAATGGACACAGGTTTATACTTGTAGCAATTGATTATTTTACCAAGTGGGTAGAAGCAGCTTCGTATGCAAACATCACAAGTAGTCACGTTCTTAAGTTTTTAAAGCACAACATCATTTGTCGCTATGGTTTGCCAAGTGCCATAGTAATAGACAATGCTTCAAACCTTAATAACAAGGATATGAGGAAGATGTGTGAGCAGTTTCAGATTACCCATCACAAGTCAGCTCCTTACAGACCAAAGATGAATGGGACAATGGAAGCAGCAAATAAGAACATAAAGAAGATCATTCAAAAGATGGTAGTGAGTTTCAAAGATTGGCATCAAATGTTGCCGCTTGCTCTACATGCCTACAGAACCTCAATCCGGACTTCTACTGGGGCAACCCCGTATTCCCTAGTCTATGGGATGGAAGCAGTTTTACCAGTGGAAGTAGAAATCCCTTCACTAAGAGTGCTAATGGAAGCTGGATTAGAAGAAGTTGAATGGATACAGTCAAGACATGATCAACTCAATTTAATAAAAGAAAAGTGTTTGAAGGCGCTTTGTCATGGCCAATTGTATCAGAAGAGAATGGCCAGGGCTTACAACAAGAAGATGAAGGCCAGAACTTTCCAAGAAGGAAATTTGGTATTAAAGAAGATCTTACCCTTTTTGGAAGACCCTCGTGGAAAATTCAAACCAAATTGGGAAGGGCCTTGTGTTGTCAAGAAGGTCCTATCAGGGGGTGCTCTCATCTTAACAGAAATGGATGGAAAAGATTTTTCTGAGCCAATCAATTCTGATACAGTAAAGAGGTATTTTCCTTGATTGAATATTACTAGAAAATGATCCGAGGCCATTTGTCCTTATTTCCCAAAATTTTAATCCCTAGTCTAGCCAATCTGAGCCAGTTCGTCTTTTTGATTAACCTAAACTGGACTTACAGTCTTATACTGGGGCAAAGACAATTGGGGCAAAATAAATTGGGGCAAAAGAAAAAAAAAAGAAGAAGAAAAAAAGGAGAAGAAAAAAGCAAGGAATAGTGGCAAATGAAAGCCAAGTACAAAAAGAAAAGGAAAAGCATAAAGTCAGGGAATGGGATCAAATTCATCATGACTGTAAGTTCGGTTGACCTATTTTCACACTTAAAAATTTTGAGCCTTTAATACATTTTCTTTCATAAACCGAGCTTAACCTTTGTTTCGTCCTATGCTTAAGCCCTTGGTGATTTTAGTATATTCATTCAACTTTCAGAATAAGATTGGTGATGACGGAATGCAGAAGCCGCCCTTAGTGAAAACCGTAATTGGCACTAGGGGAATTATTGGCAAAAAAAAAAGGGAAGTTGAGTTGATCATGCTATCCAAAGTTTGAAATCAGCATGAGCACTGGAAACTGAGCAGAATAGCACAGTCAATCATGGAGGAAAAGCCATTTGGGGATGATTCTAAAGGTCGCAGGATAGACAGATTTGGTCTCTCCCTATTGCTTGGATTACCCTTTTCATTATTCAACTAGATTTTAATTCCTTTAATTATATGTGATAGTGTTTTGGATCAAAAAAAAAACTATACTTTGGCCAGTGATGAGAAATCAAATACTTTTCATAAAACTTTTGTTTTTACAAGCATCTGAGAATTCTGAGGCCAATAATATAAAACCTACTTTTGTATTAAATCCTTTGTCTTTCCACTATTGGAGTTGACTTTTGTATAAAGGTATGAAAAAAAATAGAAAGAAAAGAAAAAAATGCAATAAAAGAATCTAATCCCTATTCTTTAGCTGCTCCTCAAGCTCCTGAATCCGAGCTACCTGAGTTGGAATGATTCCTGAAGCTCCGTCTGCACCTGGATTGCCCAGAAAGGAGATGACCTCATCTGAAAGTGACTACTTGAGCTTCAATGTCCTAAGGTTAGCCAAGGAATCCTGATATTTCATGAATCGCTCGGACTTCAAAGCGACGAGCCTGTCTTTGTTCCTCAAGTTTCTTCTCCATAGCAACGCGGCAAGATATCTGCTCTTCAAGTTACCTCTCCATATCAATACCTTTTATCCTAATATCTTGGCCTTCTCGTACCCATATTTGTTGAAGCCGTTTGTGGGTTGCCCTTTCAGACTCCAAGATATCTTCATAAGTAGGGGGAAGAACTACAGGAGGATCCTCTGGTACTGGGGCATGACTTAGCACCTGCTCTTTGATCTAGAAATGATAGAACTTCACATGGGACTCAGAAAAGACTGGGCCCCGCAGAAAACGAACATAGGACCACTCATTCATTAATCGAGCATTCAGCCCCATGGTGGCTGGTGTGAGTGGTCTAAGGAAGTCCTCATACCCAGATGGGATCGTGATCCCTTGTGTTGCTCCAAACTGTCGAAGAACTCTCAAAGGAAGATAAAGAACAGTAGATTTCAAGCCTGCTAGAACCAGAAAGTTCCTATCTCTGAAGCTGATCACTGTCTTTGGATTGGGCTGATAAGTGCCACGCCATCTCACCTGATCATCCTGGAGAATACCTAAGAAAGTGAACCAACCTTACTTACCACCATGGATGTTAGGACAACCCCTGTTGTTCATCAAAACAGGAGCTTTCAATCTTGGAAAAAAGCGGTGAGTTATCTCTTCAACCTGACTCAAGTGGTCAAGTAACCAAAGCTGCAGAAAAAGGGATGTATTTTAATTCATTTCAAAAAAAAAAATTTTTATTTTTTACCTGTAGGATAGGGGCACATGCAAGGAAGCACTTCTTCTTCCTGAAATAGCAGTCAGTTAGAGCTTGATATATCTCTGCCAAAATCATAGGGGCCAATCTCTCACGTTCCCTAACCTGGCAGACAACTGAGATAAGAGCCAAGTCAACCTGGTCGTCACCCCGTGGAAAAAGCAACTAGTTGACCACTATCAGAGTCAATGCGTTGAACCGAGCATCCTTGTCCTCACCCCTTAGAAGTTTTTCAATTAGAAAGGTCTTGGACAAAGTCAGCAATGTTTCAGAATCTCCTAGGTCTTTCTTCCCTATACCTAAGAAGGTGGATGCCTCCTTTTGGTAGCTAGGTTTAAGGGGCGGGTTCGCTACTTTTTCAGAAAACCTTAGGCCAAGGATGGTTTCAATTTCTTCAATGGTAGGAGTCATCTCTTTGTCATCAAAGCGGAAGAGATTCAATTCAGGTACCCAGTGCCCAATCAAAGCTTCAATAATTTCCCACTTAAAGGGAATTTTAGGGATGTGTAGGATGTGACCTAAGTGGATGGAATCCCAACGAATTTCCTCATCAAGGGTCATAGAGTTAACCCATCTATCGTAGAAGGAATCCACAACATTATACCTGGTGAGATTAGGAGGTTTTGATCTAACAGGTTGTCTTGCAGGAGGAGATTCATCGGCAGAATAGAACGGGGTGAGGGAAGCCATGGAAGCACCAAAGACGCTAAGGAAAGCAAAAAACGGAGAGCTCAGGGAGTTTTCAAACTATTAAAAGTGTCACAATGACGTGCCCTATGAGTTTATATAGAAAAGTCAAAAATCCAATAAAATCTGTATTTACAATACGGGCAAGGCGTGCCCGTAATGAAATTAAGGGTGCTGCATGCCTGCATTCAATTTACGGGCATTGCTTGCCTGCATTTAAAATAAGGTTTATTCGGAAAAATGCAAAAAAATGGGAAATTTTAATTTCATTACTTTCCTAGGCTTCACCTATCCCTGCTTTAATATATATCATGCAAGGAAAAAGCAAGAAATGAAAAAGTAAGAGCATAAATGAAGAAAAATGAATCAAATTTCTTTTATATATATAAAAGTGTACATCAGTTTGTCAAAATACAAATACATATAATGTCCTAATCTAATTTGTCTATACAGGTCCACCCCTACGGCCACGGCCATGTCCTCTGCCTCGACCACGGCCTGAAGGTCGCCGGCGCTCAAAAACATGCTGCACAATGTGACGAGTTGTACTACGGGTCATCTTGCTCAAAATAGACTGAATATCATACCACATATATAAAGGCACAAGGCCAGCAGTGGGATGATCAGGAGAAACGTACCCTGAAGTATCTACATATCCCGTAGACTCGGTATCAGAATCCGTAGGGACAGGCTTAGTCACAAGATCGGCAGCAGCAGGACCTCCTCGGTCACAGCAGACTCCGTGGTAGGATCAGTAGGAACAGACGCCTCAGGAGCATTAGTATCAGGTCCAGGCTCTACAGGCTCAGCAGCAGTCTCCTTTATCAGCATAGCCTCATCAGTAGGCTCCACTACAGCGGCATCCCTGGCCGACTCCATATCTATCTCAGCAGGCGCATCAGGAGCGGTCTCTGGTGCTGGAGCAGACTCTGGCACGTCCTCAGTAGTAGGGACAATAGTAGGTGAAACCTCGGCCTCGATCTCGGGCTCTAGTGCAGGCACCTCTACCGATCTAGGAGAGGTCACAAACTCTACTCGTGCCACGGAAAAAACCTCGCCACGAAGGTACATAGGCAGTGATGAAGCAGGTGAAGAAGGGCCGGCTGTGTCATCCTGAAAATAAGAAAAGAAATTTTAGTCAGAACAGGATAAGCAGATATAAGAACAGGAACGGAAAGAGGTGAAAGAATTAACCTGGGTATGAGATGGACCCACATGGTCCTATGCATCAGAAGGACCCGCCTGGCCCTATGCCCTGGCAAGCTGTCCCCGAAGGTCTGAAATGGTAATAAAGAGGGCGTCCCGCTCGGCAATAGCGGCATCCCGTTGGTGCTCTATATCAGCGTACCGAGACCGGATCTCTGCCAACTGAGCCTCCTGAAATAAAAGAGAAGGTGTCAAAAAATACCAAGTCCAAATAGAATATAAGAATAGGAAGATCAAAAAGGAGAAGGCATACCGTCGTATCGTAGACCCTGATCACTATCCCTCCTATCTCCGTGACTCCACCACGGACAGGCATGGATGGCATGAGGCACCCAACTGAAGCCTGCCTGAACCAGGCATCATAGTCACCCTCCTCTAACAATGTCTCTGCCTCAATCCAATCTAGGAACTAAGCAGGATCAACAGGCATAGGAGGAAAAGGAGTAGTATCTGGAGGAAAGGCAAGAATCCGAGGCTCTCCGACATGCTGATAAAAGAAGCGCTCACCACAGTACCAGATGCTGCCCATCTGACCAATGAAGAATTGGTAACGCTGACGTCTTTGGTCAGGGGCAAAGGCATCATCTCTAGCCGCATGCAGGGCCAGCACCTCATGAATGTCCTCCATCCGAGGGACGAACAACTGAGAAACAAAAAAGGGATATTAGACTTGTAATCTAGGAGAAGAAAAAAGAAGAATTAAAGAAGCTTACCTCAGACCGATACAGCCTGTCCAGATGAGCCCGGGCAGACATAGGATGACTCTTTTCAAAGTCGTGCTCCACATGGCACCACCTACAAGCCATAGGATATGTCTCCTCTGACATCGTAGAGGTAGGGCGGAAATAGGGAATATACACCCTAGCAAAAAACTGCAAAAAGAAGAAAAAGGGTCAGAAGAATAAAGAAGAGAGAGGAAGAGAAAGAAAGAAAAGAGAAATAGGTGTTTCACTTGCAGGAAGGGCCAGAAGAATCTGCACCCAACTCCAGCTCCTCGGGAAGTAGAGAGGCCGCTAACTGATCGGCGCAGGCCGGCCAAAATGGTGCCAAAAATAAGCAGGCCCCAAGCGTACCTCCTCGCTCGATGAAGATCTCCCAATAAACTCAGAAAATGAGGACTGACAGAAGTCGTGTCCTTTGGGAAGAAGTAGGAGCCCATCATGTACAAGAAGATGAAGCGGAAGGCAAACGGAAAAACTGAATGACTAGTGGCAAGCTGGCCAAGCAGCCTCCTCTGGAAAGTCTCTCTCAACCAAGTCAGAGACAATCTAGCTCTCCCTCTATCCCATGCCTCCGGAGGCAACACTATATATCCAAGATAGGAAGCGATCTCCTCAGCATCTGGCATCACCATCTTGGGAATAATATCACCAGTCATCCTAATCCTGGTGATAAGTGTAAAGTCAGACGGCTGGATCCCAATCTCAATATCTAGAAAATGGAAGCTCAAAGTCTCTGGAAAGAACCTCTCAAGCATCGTTGTAATAAGGGCTCAATCCAAGCGTACATCCGGGATAGTGATAAAGAGACCAAAACCAAACAAGCCCAACTCCCGGCAGAAGGCTGAACTGCAGTCTCTGAGAAATCTAATGAAGCTGGCCCAGCTCCTTCAATAATGAGACAAGGGATACTCTAAAGGGATATCCGCCTTGATACAAGCTGAGGGATGAGTCCTCAAGCCATGTAGCAAGTCGGTATCCCTAATCTGTGATGCAACTACCTTAGGGACCTCAACCCTAGTCCTAGCCTCATCCCTGCCACGGCCTCCTCTACGGCCCTCATCTCGGCCTTCATCTCTGCCTCCACCTCGGTGCCTGTTACGGCTCCTATCTCGACTTGAAGCCTCAACTGCTGGCTAAGGAAATAATTGGAAGGAAGAAAGAATCAGGGTGATGAATTTTGTGAAGGAATGTGAAATTTCAGAAAGGTTAGAGTATACCTCTGGGGTCGCCTCACGCGAATCCCCAGAAGGAAGATCAGGGAAGTCCGAATCAGAATCCCTCTCGGCCCTCGAAGATGAGGCCACATCAGTATGATCCCGCCAAACCCTAGAAGAAGAGGGCTCATCTGCAGGATCCCTAGAGGCTGATCGAACGCGAACCATCTGTAAGTTCAAAGCAGGGAGATGACTTGTTATTTATTTCTGTGAAATTTAATTTGTTCTTCATTTAATCAAGTTTAATTGTTTGCAGGATTGGAAAGTGAAGAGCAAAAAGGAAAATGCCTCAGAGGCACAACCAAATCGGGATTCTACCAAAGAGGATTTCCTTTGGTGCTCCAAAATTTTGTTTTGGGAGACTTTACTACTTCTTTGTTGTTGTTTTTCTTATGTATTATGCTTATACAACAAAAAGAAAAATGAGAGAAAAAAGTGCTTGTTAAAATTTAGATTCTGAGATTGGAATTTATTTGGTTTCTAAGATACCTGATGGTTTAACTTTTCTTGGTTTCAGAACAGTCAAGGCACATTCAAACTAACATGAAGTTATAAATAGGAGTTCAAGCCTATTGTGGTAATAGGGAAAATGCCTAACGAATCCGGGTTTGTTCAAGGATCAATTCATACCAGGCTATACAAGTGTCCAACGCAAGCTAAGGTGCAGACAGCATGCTAAGTGAAATTGGGTCATTCAAGAACAAGTCAAATCAGGCAAAGCACGATGCATGCACATTTCCGGATTAAAATTGGCAGAAGCAAGAATCAGAGAAATGCAGGTAGTTGGCATCAGCAAAACAAGTAAATACAGAAAATTTGGGGATTCTCAATGCAAGCAGAAAATTTCCCAAATTACAGCATGGTTTAGATTATTACTTGAGTGTGGAAAGAGAAGTCAAAAGCAAGATAACAAGAAATTGCAAAACAAGGAGGATTTCGGCCACTCAAGAAGCTAGTCACAGAAATGGCAAAGCAAAGGGGATTCTGGTTACCCAAAGAGTAACCATCTAAATACAATCAATCAAGAACAGAAAAATGCAGAGAATGAAGTCAAACATGAATTGAGAATTTTTCAGAAATTCGGACGCAGAGGGGAATTCCTGGTCATAGAGATACAGATAAAATTCTCAAACAGTAAATATGAAATCATGAACAGCAAGTCAAAGTTTGTGCATGAACCAGATTCGTCCAGTTATATGGATGCTATCAGTGTTTTCCATGAACTGAGGTTCGGCCACTTACCTATTTCGATCAAAATAGGAATTTTTGCAAGCAAAGTGGAAACCTTTACTTCACCAAAGCTTCAAGGAGTGTTCAAGGTTGCTTGAAAAGAGTCGAAGTACACCAAAAGCTTGATCACGGTCGAAGCAATGAAGGGAGAAACAAGAACAGTTGGTCTTCTCCAACGGATGTTTGAATGATTGTTGCCGAAAATGACGTCGCTGGAGGAGCCAATCGTTGCCGGAGAAGACAAAGTCGCCGTCGGAAGACAAGTGCAGACGGAGAGAGAGGGTCGAAGACCGTAAGGGAGATTACGGACGCAGAGGAATTAGGGCTGAAGTGCGAGCAGAAATGAAGAAACTGTTCGCGGCCGCGGTTAAGAAGGAAGCCAAAATCCTTAAAAGCAATACGTGGCAACAGGCGCCCGCAAAGGTAATGCGGTCAATTGCGCCCGTATTCAAATTACAGGCATGACCTGTTCGCAATATAAATACGGGCAAAGCAGAAAATTGCAGTTTTTCATCATTTTCTCCACACTGTTTAGGAGATTAATGTTTATATTAGTTGTAAGTTGCAAGGATTGCCACCTTACCCACTTTTGTTTTAAAATTTGTCTCAAATCTTACTTCATAGCCACGAGTGCTCAGTGAGACTAGAGAAGAGGATTTGCCCCTTAAGGTTAGGGACTTTTCAGCAAATCTTCCACACAAATTCTTTTTCCAAAATCATCCATTAATCCTTGCAAAATTCAATTAGTTAGACAAAGATCTCAAAAAGTGCAATTGGTGGGTCTTTTTGCTCTCTGCTTGTAATTGGTTCCAATTACCAGCAAAGAGGGGGCAGTTGTAGACACCCCAAATTGCACTACAAAATGAGAAAATAATTGAAAACATGTAACTGAGATTTAAAACAGGTCAAAAATGCATAAAATCTAATTAAGCTGCCATTTCCAGTATTGTATCTGTGGGCTGGTCGCGCCCAAAATTGTTATACGGGCATGCCGCGCCCGTATTAAAAATACGGCACCATTTGCACGCAATATATATACGGGCGCGATGTTTTTGTGCGAATTTTATCCTTTCTCGATTTTTGAGCCTTATCTTCAATCTAATATCTATCTAGATGAGCGAATTATCTCTTTTATTCGCTCGAATTATCTTTGTTGGCCATGGATGGGCATTATCCTTATTTTTAACCCAATCTGGTCAGATCTTGGTATATCCCTTTGGACCAACCATAACCCTGCGCTTGCCTATAAATAGAGGGCAGATCCTCAAGCGAATGGCCACGAAAATTTGAAGTCTAAGGAGCTCCAAGTGAAGAGAGGAATCCCTGCTGCTCTGCTTGCTCAATCCAGGTAAGTCCCTTTTCCCTTTTATTTACTTTTATTTTCTGTTTTTAATTCTAGAATTAATCTATTCTTTTCCATTGCTGTAGAATACGGCCTTCTTTTATTCTGTATTCCTAAACTTGTCTCTATGTACCTCAAGAGTCTCTCTAGCCGTAAAACGTGAAGAGGGAGCTAGGGGAAAAGAGAACAGGTGGATCCGTAGGGTAGGCCCCCATATGCTCTAATCTGTGAGATATGGTTGCTTTTGATATCCTGATCATGTTTTAATGATCTTGTGATTGAATCTGAATGAATCTTATAAATCTATGATGTTTATAGCATGAAATCCTATTTTCTCCTAAAATTAAGATTTTCACCACTTTTGCACCTACAGCACTGTTTTCGTGATTTTTGTGATATTAGGCTAAGATCCTGGATCTATCATCATCTATATGATAGATCTAGATTTAGAAGCCTGAAAGTAATTTCTAGGGTTTCATGATATGGTTTTTGAGTTCTTTTTCACTTTTGAGAGAAGACCCTACGGTCTAAGTTCTCCCATTTTGATGTTCTTCATCAACGTGGGTATTTTTGGTTTTGATTTCTTGATTTAATGTGAAATTTGGGCTATATCTATGTCCTGGACTATTCAGGTTCAATTCTGCAATATTTCATAAAAATCATATTTTTCTAGATTTCTAGAATTTAACTTGAAGCGAGATTTTTGAAGTTTTCAGTTTATTTTGGTTTTATTTGATTTTATCTCAATTTTATTTTAATCATGAAACCCTTGGAATGGTATGATCATATTTGAAAGTTCTGGATCAATCAGGCTATTCGTATGAAAAAACATACATTTTTGTCTTTTTTATGATTTTTCATGATTTTTGTAGCAAGCCCTTTTTCTTTTAAAAAACATGAACAATACCTGGCAACCACCTTGTGTGGATGAATAGGGGTGCCTAACACCTTCCACTGTTCATAAACTAATCCCCTTACCCATCTTTGGTTGTTTTTTTAATAGGGTTATTTTTACCCTAAATTTGCCTTTTTGTGCTTATTTAAGATTTTGGTGACTATTCACACCTAAAAAGAATGGTGGTGACTCTTTGTTTTTAATGAATCCCGCATGATCATTAGGAAGTCATTAAATTGATTTTTCCATGCCTCACAATACCATACAGAGATGATGTGTTAACTGGGTCTGAATATGTTCATAATGTGGTGTATGGGAATCCAGAAAGATGTCCTGATATGTTTAGGATGAAATCACATGTATTTCTTAATTTATGCACTGCACTAAAAGGGAGAGGCTTCCTTCGTGATACACGGTATACATCTGTGGAAGAGCAAGTTGCAATATTTTTATTGACATTAGCACATAATTCTTCAAATCGAAAGATTGCAAATCGATTTCAACATTCAGGAGAGACTATTTCTTGTTTTTTTGGTAAGGTTTTGAAGGCAATGGTTCGGTTTGGGAAAGAAATTATAGTTCCGCCTTCTTTTCCACAAACTCCTCTCAAAATTCGACGCAATCCCAAATATTACCCATGGTTTAAGGTAAGTTTGATTATCTTTTTGCATCATTATTTTATTGTAATTTTTTTATTAATTATAAATGAAAGTTATATTTTTTTATAGGATTGTATTGGAGCAATTGATGGGACTCATATTAGTGCCAGTGTACCATTTGATAAACAAATACCTTATATGGGACAGAAGGAAACGATAACCCAAAATGTTTTATGTGTTTGTTCTTTTGATATGCGCTTTACTTTTGTTTTAGCTGGGTGGGAAGGAACAGCACATGATGCATGGGTTTTTCTTGATGCAGTTTGTAAGCACCTTATTTTTGCACCCCTGGAAGTGCTGAAAATGAAAACCCTGGCTGAAAAGTCAAACCCTGAGGGGACGAAAATTGACTTTTTGATCAAGTGATAATTGGTCACCTTGCTTTATCTCAGTGGATATAGAATCCTGACACGGTTCCAATGCAACTGAGTTTGCTGGAATCGGAGTCCGGATGAAGGATCTATGAGCTGGTCAAACTTGAGGGGAGAAGAAAGTTGACTTTTTGCTAAACCCTGAATCAACTGCTTAACCCTATGCCAATGGATAGAGGGCTCCGATACGATTCTAACGCAACTGAGTTTGCCTGAATCAGAGTTCGAATGAAGAAGATGTAAGCAGTTGAAGTTCTAAGGCAGCATGCTGGAAAACTGCACATGTGGCAAAAGTGTGCACACGTGGCAAGCAGCAAAGCAAAAAGGTCTCAGGGATTAAATCTGTAATTATCCAAATCAATGAAAAATATCTCAAGGGTAAAGCTGCAGATATCCAAGGGCATCAAGGACTAGATCCATAAATATCCAAACTTGAGAAAATATCCCAAGGACCAATCTGTAAATATCCAAAAGTATCAGGGACTAAATCTGTAAATATCAAAAGTATCAAGGACTAAATCTGTAAATGTCCAAAAGTATCAGGGACTAAATCTGTAAAAATCCAAATTTCCAGGGACCAATCCACAAATATCATGATTTGCTCATGATTGATGTCCCCTATGGGCATGCATGGGCATCATCCATGCATGCATCTCTCTCTCTCTCTCTCCCACATGGGCATCATCACCATCATCCATACATCCCTCTCTATCTCTCTCTCTCCTCCCATGATCATACATCATCATCCATCCATAACTCTCTCTCTCTCTCCCCCCCCCCCCCCATAATTGTGTCCCCCATGCATACACACACATCACATGCATGCATACACATCCCACACACATCATCTTATAAAAAGCCCAAGCCCCCATATGTATGGGGGGTTGAGCACATTTTGTCTCTCCATGCTTCTTCTCTCCCATCGCTCCCAAGCTCTCTTCGTCTCTCCCACTCTCTTGAACCCCTTCTCCCAAGCCATTTCCCTACCACTTTTCTTCACTTCCATCACTTGGAAGAGGTCTTGGAGATCATTTGGAGAGGAGGAGGTGCTGCCCAAGGACTGTGGTGTCACAAAGTAGCTCAAGCACATCTCCAAAGGGGTCTTACACTTCAAGGTATGATTCCCTACTAAGTTTTATGTAACATATGTTAAAATAAGTATGATCAAGGCATGTTGCTTCACTTTTTCATTGTGTATGTGTTGTATCCCCTTTCTCCAAGCATGCTTTCCCCTTTTACTAGTCTCTTTAGGCTCATTTAAGGGTGGGTATTTTCTCATGGTAAGAGGAGAATCTCTGGTAGCCTAAAGAGAGGGAGAAAAGTTTTCTTTGGTTGATTAAGAAGGTCCTTTCGACCACTGTTTTGTTGGTTTCTATTTTGGGTTATTTTTATCAAAAAGGAGGAGTATGTTCCTCTTGTGCATGCCATCTTTTGTACCACATGAGTAACCCCCCTTCTCCTCCCTTCTCATGGTGTTTCTAAGGCTACAAAATGGGTCGCATGGGTTCTTCCATGTGAAGGTTTCTTTTGGTAATACATGCTAGCACTCTCTAGTATATTTGTATGATTATGCATGCTAGGTTACCCCCTTGTGTAATGCATCTTCCGTTATTGTTTTCGGGTGGTTTAGCATGACTTTTGCCCCACCCCTACTGCTGTTTTTGCTTATACAAGATTACCTCACTTGGTTTAGACATGGATTCTAGGTGCATGTTTGTGCATTTGCTTATTAGGAATGCCTTGAGATGTTTCAAGTGTTTTATCATGTGTGCTAATCTTGCATGATCATAGATCATTTCTTTTTTTGGTCCTTGAACACAATAAGCACATGCATGCACCTCTCAACGAAAGATAGGCCTCAAGTGGAGCATCTTTTTTATTGAATGCCTCGTTTTATTGTTCAAGTTGATTGCTGTTCCCTTAGGTTACAAGTGACCTGAACAGAGGTGCATGGCCTCTATTCCTTTGCTGGACTTTATCCAAGAGAACGAAGAGGGAAACCCCCCTCCCATCTCTCATAGTTTGGTTTGAAGAACCCAAAAGAAGTAGCAAGATGGCTCTCCACTGCCCACCGTGGGCCCACACAGGAGCCCACCCAATCATGGAGCACCCTAAGGGGCCCAGGAATCCAAGCCCAATGCAAAAATCCGAAAAAACCAAGTTTTTAGGTTGATTCGACAACTCTGGTCGGATCAACCGGGCATTGTTTGTAACCGGCCAAAGATGGCGGATACACTGACCCTTATGTGTAACCAGCATCTCAAGCCGGCTACACAACCAGATTGTCTTTTATGCTATTTCATGATCTAGTACTGTTTTCTTGATTTGTTTGATCAATCCGAATGAAACAAAAGGGTTTCCGGGTCAACCGGAGACCCAAGACGGGTCATGGACCAACCCGGTCCAATTTGATTCCAGTGGGCCTTCCAACAGAGCCCACTAAGCCTGACAAACTTATTTTTGTTAAATCAAGATAATCAAATTGATTGAGTGGGCCAAACCCATTGAGGCCCAACAAAGCCCACTTAGGAAGCATGATGCTTAGATTTAGGCATGGTTTGGCCGAGACCAAGGGCAAGGCCTGTCAGGCCCATTAAGCCCATTGAACCCAACCAAGGTTAGGGTTTCCAAAGCCTAACTCAAGAAGCCTTGGGCTTTCAAGCCCAAGCCCAGGTAAAGGGCCCCAAGCCCAAAAGCCTGGCCCATTTTGGCATAGTTAATCAAGATAATCTCAAAATCACTTGGCAACCAACTATGTCGCCCACTTAAGGGCCCATAAAGCAATCTCGGCCCACTTTGGCATGAAAATCCACTTAAATAACCAAACTTGAATTTCAAAATAAAATCAATTCATTGAACCAAAGCCCAAAGGGCCTCTCAGGCTAGACTGAGGCCCACCAGGGGACACGTGGGCTTAACCAAGCCCACCAAGGGATCCGTAGGCCTTCCAATGGGGCCTGCCCGATCAGACTCAGATCATTTTAACCAAAGAAGATAAAATCAAGTAAAGGGATCTGCACTACTTTGGCGGTCCCGCCAGACTTAACCAAATTGAATGCTGGAATAGGAATCAGGTGAGTGAGAGACCAAAGTTGACTCAAACCAGGTACCTATGGGACCCGTCATTCGACGGGACGAACCGGGGTGTCTACAGACTTCCCCGAACCGTAACCGAGAACTTGCTTAGAATCTTAAGCCGCAGACCAAGCCCTAATAGACAAAAATAGGCACCCAGGTGTCTGCCTGCACCCCATCAGGCAGTGGCGACTCCAAACAAATCCCGAGGCACGCATCATTTTTTGTGTGCGCCTCGTCGTGCGGCCGAAATCAGGTGCGCACAGCCTGGTGACTCCACTGGGGACCTCTCAGCCCAGTACCCTATTTAGCTTGAGTCAGTGTAAGAGGGATTTCGGTGATATTTAGGGTTCTTTCTACCTCGTTTAGTAAGATACAGAGTACACGTAATTATGTGTTCTGGGGAGTCCTGTCACAAGGACGAGATAATTGCCTAAGGCAAGTGGAATTTAAGTGGTTCCCTGTGACCCTCCACTTACCTGGGGACTCTCCCGGAACCTCGTATGGTGTGCCAATTTTGTACCTTACTATACAAGATGGTAGAAATTCCTTTATCAACAAAATCTAGTCAAATCTCACCCGATTAGACACAACACTCAGCCCAACTGCACATATGGGCACACCACCACACCGTGGATGGATTTAATTTCCAAATTGGTGATCAATTGCGTGAGGTGACACGCACGAGGGGGACTACGTGAATGATACGACCTTGAATGAATGAGTGCGGATATTGCATCTTCTTTTCCAAGACTTAGACCTCTCTAGCAGCCTACCCTTCTGATTCCTATGAACTGACTCTTGGGATGGTATTAGCACCTACGCTCCCGTGGCTTGCCGGGGAAAGCAGGGCAAACCCATCCCCCCAGTTTTCTGGAGTCCATTAGCACCACTGGTTTCTTGCCGTGGCACGCAAGGATCCAGTGCTGGTCCAGACCCTTGTAGGCTTATGTCTCGGGCTGGGTATCCTCCTCCACCTAACGTTTCTGAGTAAAACCAAGTGTTGAGCATGCGAGGGTGGGTATGTTGTGAATGATGAATACAAGAGGAGTAAAATCGGAATAAAACCCAAGAGTCCATCAGGGGCAGCAACCCCCGCTTTTTTGCATCAAATTGAGTATATCCTAGATAATGGGCTACCTCAACCCCAATTTAGGAAACCAACCTAATTTTGATCAGGGGAACCACCCCAGACCCATGCATTGAGTCCGGTAAGCTATGGGCCTCGACCAATTAAAGTCCGCTGGAAGCACCCTGAGTCTGGGTCGACCTTTTGAACAGATGAAAGCCGGTCAGATTAGACAATCAGATGAAAGCATGCCAGGTCAGAATAGGAGCACCAAACCCTAGATTTAGGAATTTGGCCAATCCGTGTTGAAGCAAGTTTGTACCCTTCCTTTTGGCTCCCAACAGAAGGATGAATTCTTTGCAAATTTCTGTGAATATCGTGTAATTTTCGCCCTCGTTGGCAAGTTATAAATTCTTTTGGTTTGATACCTGAAGTCAAAGGCAGACGAAAGAATAGATGAAAGAAAGTAGACCGGGACTCGGATGTGTTTCCATACACAAGTATGTCTATGGGTTGTGCCCCGCAGGGCACCAACCTTTTTAGGACTGTGCACACACCCTGTTGGTTTAATTTTCATATTCATTTTTTAATACTGAATTTTTGAATGGTAATATCATTTAAGCCTTCATTTTAATTTTGTGCAAGCATCTTCATACCTTAAGTGCACACACTTCAATATCATTTGCACAAACATTTTGATTAAATCATTTCCAAAGGAAAGAATGCAAGATTTTCCAAAATCAAAGCTACACCGGGACTTGGTCCAAT
This sequence comes from Buxus sempervirens, assembly GCA_947561395.2. NCBI lineage: Eukaryota > Viridiplantae > Streptophyta > Magnoliopsida > Buxales > Buxaceae > Buxus > Buxus sempervirens. The sequence goes on from OX387188.1 coordinate 27,410,838, forward strand.
TCCCTGTGCCTTAATCAGTTTCAGTCGGATCAGGAAAAAAATCATTTGGCTACGACCTAGCCCAAAATAATAAGTCAAGAAAAATCAAGGATGAGTCTGACCCTTGTTGATGACCATCATCCAAATTGGAAAAATGATGAAAATAAGAAAAGAAGAAAAATCCAAGGGAAGACCAAATGGGTCAAAATATCAAATCTTAGTCGAGGCCATTTTGCGGCCCCAGGAAATCATTTCGTGTTTCCCCAAAAAGCAGGAACCCTCCCCAAATCGGGACTTTCCCCAAAATCAGGGACTTCTACCCAAGACAAGGACTTCTCCCCAAACCGGGACTTCTTCCCAAACAGGGACTATCCCAAAAAAAAAAAAAACAAGGACTCTCCCCTTGCCCCCAGATAGCGGCTAAAAAGAGATCAAAGTGAAAATTAATTCTTGCAAATTCCAAAAAAATTTCAGAAATCAACTCTTGCAGTTTCTAGAACCAAAAATAGGGACCCTCCCCTTGCCCCCAGATTGTGGCTAAAAAGAGATCAAAGTGAAAATTAATTCTTACAAATTCCAAAAAAATTTCAGAAATCAACTCTTGCAGTTTCTGGAACCAAAAACAGGGACTCTCCCCTTGACCCCAGATAGCGGCTAAAAAGAGATCAAAGTGAAAATTAATTCTTGCAAATTCCAAAAAAAAATTCCAGAAATCAACTTTTGTAGTTTCTGGAACCAAAAACGGGGACTCTCCCCTTGCCCCCAGATAGCTGCTGAAAAGAGATCAAAGTGAAACTTAATTCAAATTCCAGAAAATCTAAGAAATCAACTCCTAGAGTTTCTCAGAAATCAACTCCTCAAGCTTCTTGGAAATCAACTCTTACAGTTTCCTAGAAATCAACTCCTAGAGTTTCTCAGAAATCAACTCCTCGAGTTTCTTGGAAATCAACTCTCGCAGTTTCCCAGAAATCAACTCCTAGAGTTTCTCAAAAATCAACTCCTCAAGTTTCTTGGAAATCAACTCTTACAGTTTCCCAGAAATCAACTCCTCGAGTTTCCCAGAAATCAACTCCTAGAGTTTCTCAGAAATCAACTCCTAGAGTTTCTCAGAAATCAACTCCTAGAGTTTCTCAGAAATCAACTCCTCGAGTTTCTTAGAAATCAACTCTTACAGTTTCCTAGAAATCAACTCCTAGAGTTTCTCAAAAATCAACTCCTCGAGTTTCTTGGAAATCAACTCTTACAGTTTCCCAGAAATCAACTCCTCGAGTTTCTTAGAAATCAACTCCTCGAGTTTCTTGGAAATCAACTTTTGCAGTTTCCAAAAACTTTAGAAATCAACTCTTGTAGTTTCTGGAGACCAAATACAGGGACTCTCCCATTGACTTATCCAAGCCTCTGGAAATCAACGCTTCGCATTTCTTAAGCCTAATGCAAAAATCAACGCTTCGCGTTTTCATAAACCCCAAATCTTTGATCAACTCCTTGAGTTTTTTGGAAATCAACTCTTGTAGTTTCCCGAACTCAATCAAGTGGAAATCAACTTTTCAAGTTTCCACATCCCAACGAACATGAAAAAAAAAAAGAGAAGATCATAAATAATCTGCACTGACATACATTATATTTCATTGTAGTATGCATTCTTTATACTGACTTGTCTATTTTTCACCTTAAGGTACCAAGATTGCGTATCGCAGCCCATACCTCCTACGTTCAAGAAGAAGATTACAGATGGATCCTGCGGAAGGACTCGAGCAAGCGCCCCCTCTCCCACCTCACGGGCAAGAGGACTTGGAAGGCCACCCTGTGATCGTTAGCCTTAATCAGCAGATGGCCAACATGACCACCATGATAACTGCCATGATGCAGCAAATGGAGAGAATGCAAGCACCACAGCAGCTTGTACAGCCACCACTAGCGGTACCCCCCGCCACAGCAGCCGGTACCTCCGGTACTACAGCCACCACCAGTTCTCACACAATTGAACCTACAGCTGCCAGAACCACAGATCCCTCATCATTTGCCAGTTCAACCAGAGCAGCCCTTACAGATTCCAACACCCTTGGCTGTACCACCGCAGCAAGTAATGCCACAAGGAATGGGGCATGTAGAAGAAGAGTGGTACAGAGCACAGGAGGCAGTGGGTGTCACAGCCCAGATGCAAGCAAACTTGCAAGCACTGAAAGAACAAATGTTGAATGCAAGTCGAGGCCCCATGCTGAGGGAAGCTTCACTGGATAGGCTAGGATTTTTCCCGAATCTGCAACTCCCACCAAAATTCAAATGTCCAGATTTCGTGAAATTTGACGGAAGTTGTTGTCCACTATCCCACCTCCGAGCATATCATGGGGACATGTGCCAGTATGCTTATGACAAAAGGATCATGGTCCAATTTTTTCAACGCTCGCTAACGGGATCAGCAGAGAAGTGGTTCGCTACTCTAGACAGGAACCAGATCAAAACTTGGGATGATCTTGCAAGCACGTTCCTGAAGCACTTTAAATTCAACACTGAGATCTTGCCCACCCGAATGGAACAACAGAAAATGTTCAAGAAAAGCACCGAGTCTATTCGGGAGTATGCAAAGAGATGGCGGGAAATGGCAGCAATGGTCCAACCTCCCATGTTGGAGAAAGAGATAGTGATGCTATTCATCTCGACTCTGGGGCAGCCCTACTACACATTGCTACTGGGGCAATGTGCTGCAAGCTTCGCAGACCTTGTTGTGGTAGCCGACAAGATAGAGGATGGAGTGAAGTCTGGCAGGGTGGCAGGTTTCTCAACCGAGCAAATAAGGAACCCCGCCAGTGGACGAGGCATGGACCGAAAGAAGGAGGATGAGGCTATCAACTACGTCCAGAAAAATCAGCCCTTCCACTTCTCAGCATCTGACAGGAGAGAGAATCAGAACAATGGCCAAGGGGTACAATTTCCAGGACAGCTGAGGCAGTCCAGAGAAGAAATGTAAGCAAGATGGAATAGGGTGTTCACACCTCTCCCTTACCCGTTGACGGAACTGGTTCCAACGTTGCTAAAGAAGGGATACTTGCAGACGAAGCAGCCAACCCACCAGGCAACCAACAGTCGTTCTTACAATGCTAACGAATGCTGCGAGTACCACATGGGAGCTCCCGGGCATCATACCAACCGCTGCTGGGACTTGAAGCATGATGTGCAAGACTTGATTGACAGCAAGTGTATCTCGGTCAATCCCCCAGTATCGACTCCTCCCTCGGCCGTTTTCACGAATCCTCTCCCTAACCACAATCAAGCGTCTTCAAGTGGCACCAGCTGAAAAAGTTGGTAAAACTGCAAGGCAAAGAGCATCCCGAAATCCAAAATCTTCAGTCCGCCGTGACCAGGATAAGTTGAACTCTATTTTTTGCACCAAACATCCTTGGTAGGGGTGGTCGTTTTGTAAATATTTTAAATTCTTTTTACTTTCGTGCAAGCTTTTGTAAAAAACCTTTTGAAAAACACAAAAAGAAAAGAAAATATCTTCTAAAAAAATGCAAGTGTTGGTCGGTGATGACATTGCTCTGAGACCACACCCTTTTTGGTACGACCATGATCATGAAGAAATGCTAAGTTGCTCAAAGGTGTCCTCAGCTGGGTGCAACATACTGCTCCCATGAGAACCTTAACTGAGCCAAAGGCAATCTTTCCTGATCCATGCCTTGATTTTCCTCCCAAAACCCCATCTCTACACTGGGCAGAGCAAACTTTGAGGGAAAAGAAAGGAAAAGAAAGAAAGTGAAAGTGCAAAAACCAGTTAAGGGCTGATGTCAGCTTTAACATCATATCTCTAAGAAAGGATAAGAGGCCATCTTTCATGTATCCTGAATTTTGAGAATCGCTAGTCAAAACACTTTGAGCTTGATCGTGTTATTCAAATACCCGTGTTGTGTCTAGCCACCCCACATTGGGGCAAAGCTACAAAAGAAAATGAAAAGGATAAACAGATTCTTGAATGAGGTTGCATGAGCATTCCGAGTTGTCACAACTTCTGCAAGAGGATGAAAGGCCATCCTTGCTTTATTTCCCCAGTTTTCAAAGTCATATCTCTAATCAAACCATTTTGAGCCTAATGTTCTTTCTTTTAACCCACTGAGTCATGAGCCCTAAAATTTGGTGCTGGGTAAGAGGAGAGAAAACAATGAATGAGCAAGAACAAAGAAGAGGAAAAGAAAGTAGAAAACACACTAGGACTTGCTAATCAAAGCAAAAAGCCAAGTTGATCCCAGAGCAAAGGAAAAGAAAGGCAAAAATGCTAGAGGAAAAAACGAAGGTCACAAAAGACCTCACAAAGAAAAATGAAGGAAAGCAAAAGGGTATTGGCAAAACCCAAGCAGTCAAGAAAATGGTGGAACATGACTCGACCCATTTACAAAGAAACTTTGAGGCATATTCCCTTTCTTTCATGAACCAAAAACCTCAGCCTTCGTTTCGTCCCATCAGAAAGTCCTTTCTGATTGTAGGAAATGTGATGATGGAATTCATGCGAGTTAATGATGAAGGAATCTAGAAAGAAGAACGAGCTTTGGCAAGATACAAAGTAAAACCTGAAAATGGAAATATAAGAACTTGAGCCTTATATCCCTTCATTTCTCAGATTTAAAACCAAGCCGATGTTTCGTCCTAATATAAAGACCTCTCTGATCTATGAGACATGATGTACAAGTCGGCCAAAACCCGTAAACCGGGACTGGCACTAACCCAAGGGAAAAGAAAAAGGGAAAAACCTTCAGCTGGGAAATCCTGAAACCACCCTGGAAAAATTGGGTCGAGGTGAGAGAAAGCCAAAACTGGGAAAGGGAGAACATCCATCGAGATGCCCTTCAATTTTCTAAACCTCTGTAGAGCCTTTGGTGGCACGAGTCAAGAATCTCATGGGAATGTGTGTCAAGCACACCGTCCCAAGACACCTCAAGTCAACAAGGCATTTCACCATGTTCACTGGTCTCGCCTCTCTTTTAAAATCACTTGTACAAATTTCTAATAAAAAAAAAACTTTCGAAAATTGTGTCATTTTAGTCATGTGCACTGGCACACACATTAAAAGCAAGTAAGCCGTAGGTGCTTACCCCTGTTCAAATTTCAGATACATCACTGCTTTGTGAGAATTTTTTAGGCCCAGGCAAGGCGAAAGAATTAGGAAAAGTCAAGAAGCGCCTCGAAGCCAAGAGGAAAAAAAAAAGAGAAGAAAAAAGAAAGCCGGTATGCACCAGCAAGGGAATGGCAAAGACTTTCGTTGTCCCCCAACAGATTGATTTCCTCAGCAGAACTTTCGAGAAACCTAAAGCAACGTGTCAAGACCATGCCCAGTCTGAAGAGGCTGGTTTTACACAAGAAAGATAAATCCAAGAAGGCTTCCACAAATCCCCAATGGAGTGGTCACTTCTGAAGGAGTCCCAATATTGACCTAAATGATGGCCTCCTCCTTGAAAAGGCAAGAGCAGGAGTCAAAATCTCCAGAGAAAAGAGCCTCGTGTGGAAAAGTCTGATCAAAATCAGATAGATGCCCCTGCCAAAAGAAGGAAACGGCAGAAGAAAGAAGAGCAGGATGAAGAACTTTTTGGGCAAGTTGGCCCCATTTGTAAATTTTTTATTTCCCACTTTTGTAAATAGAATAGGATAGGTGTGTGAGCTCCCTTGTAGCACCGAGCAGCACTGAGAGCACCTCCTCGCCAAGAGCATCTCCTCCTTCGTTCCTTCCAGTCCCTAATCCAAACCCCTAAAAAAAAACCCCAAGTCTAAAATCTGAAATCTGAAATCAAGTCCCAAATCTGAAATCTGAAAACACCTAAAAGCTTTAATGGAACAAACAAGAGAAAGAGAAAATTGTTGAGTGCCTTGTATCAACGTCAGAATAGGTTGGTGAGCTTAAGTCCAACCCCATCCTTTTTAATCTGAATCAAAATCAGAAGTTGCTCCCAGAAGCCTAAAGTGGGTGAGAAAACTTCGAAACCTTAACAGAAACCAGTTGGTGTTTTCACTACTTTGGAGATCAACGCTTGTCGTCTCCACCCTCGTTTATGAAAATCAAGAGGATTTAAGCTCATCAATCACGTTGACAGAGATGCTGGGTGCAAAAACAAGGTTCTTCTTTTTTCCTTGCCATTCATCCCCAAGGTGACTCCAGCAAAGGGGGATTGCTATAAGCACCTTATTTTTGCACCTCTAGAAGTGCTGAAAATGAAAACTCTAGCGGAAAAGTCAATGTAACGCCCCGAACCCGGGTCAGTGCAAACCGGCACCCGACCCGAACCCGGATCGCTACTGTAACAACCCCAATTTAGTTCAACAACCAAATCCGAGGTGTTACTGGCCCATATCATATACAACATCAAAACATACCAGACCAAAGAATTCAAAATCCATTATCTTATTATACTATCAGAGTTGCGGAAACAAGTATGTGCGGAAGTGTAGTTCAAAATCCTCATATGAACATAAAGTTTGAGCATCAACTAGTAATATCAAAGTCTGGTAAAATAACTGGGTACTATCTCTCTCATCTCTCAATACATCAACCCAAAAATAATAATAATAATCCAATCAAATGTACTAAGTCTATAGCAACAATCCACCTCAGACAAGATCTGGATAATAGTAATCCTCTGGAGAATACTCAGCTATCTCTCCCTGGAAGTCTAAGAGATCCCCCTCTCGCGTATCAGCTGAAAAAAATGGAATAACAGTAGGGTGAGATACGAATATCCCAGTAGGTAACACATGCATGATTAAACAGTTAATATAAGGAAAGTAACAGTTCATGCACGATTAAGCAACATCGACTAATCAGGCTCGTATAACCATTCGTATCATTCATGAACACAAAACAATATACTAAACAGTTCTAGAGATGAATTTCGGCAAGTTTTATTATGAGAATACAATAGTCAAATCAGTAACATAGTTCACACATTGCCAGGATGTACTAAGCAGTCACATCCGACCCATGTCTCAATCGCATGCCTCCCGCATGTATACAATAATAATACCAAGTGTTGTGATTTCAGTGTCATTGTAGGACTCACAAAGATAGATAAACCTTTTGAGATGATTCTCAACCAATTGCTATACCACCGTGCGACTTAGGAGCGATGCTACTAATGATACTCAAGCCCCATGCAGCGCAGCTTAGACAAGAGCCGTAGTCACCGACTTATTGCACACATACCCATCAGAGTTGGCATGTACCACCAGCATGCAGCACCAGAATCAATACATGGAGATGGTCGCTTATCCACATGTACAGGGAATCACTAGCGGCTCACTGGGGTGTCCCTCCAGACATAGGACCTTCCCAGACAAACTAACTTGCAAAGGAAGCGCGTCGCATATAGGAGTAACTCAACCCAAATGACATATCCCTCAGCTATCTAGCTACGACTATGGATCCATAACCAGCTATGCCCACTAGACTCCAAAATTCCCTAAAGTATCATATTTCTATAAGGGTTGGTGCCTAGCGGCATATAATGGTTATAACTGTACATTTACTTCAATACTTGTTCATCTGAACTCTGAATTCTCTTTAGAATGTATTCTGATTTTTAATGTCATTTAGAGGTGTTTTGAAAATCAAAGTGTAGTTAGGCTTTTCCAAAATCACATTTCTTGATTACCTTTGAAGACTTGGCAACTAATACCCTAAATATCTCCCTAATTTATTTTTCTATAAAACAGGGATTTAGGTAGTTTATTTTGGTCTTAAAGTACCTTAATTAATCATTAAAATTGTCTAAAAATAGTTTAGAATTGAATTTGGTTCGAAATTATGAAAATCTGGATTTTCTGCTTAGAGCGCCTAGGATCGCTCAGGATCGCCCTGGCGGTCACAGGTCGGCGGTAGTGCAAATTCGAGCGCCCGCGGTCCGTCTTCTCGCGGTCTGCGGCGTCCTAATTTTTTTAACCAGTGCCGAAGAGCGCCGATGATCGCTGAGAACAGTCGAGGTCGGCGGTCATACAAAATCGAGTGGAAACAGTTCTAAATCATGATTTTTCTCGTCTAAACTCATTCTAATGTATTTATAACATGCTTATCTAACGAAATACACCAATACATATAATAGAAACATGCGTTTGCGAGTAAACAAAAGAAAATCCGATTCCGAAAGCAAAACGGTGTCACCTACCTCGTATACGCGCGTTCCTCTTCTTCTCCTCTGAACAGCAACCCTCAAATCTCTCTTCAGTTGCAAAGCAATGCTCCGAGCAAGTTTACTTGGTCTTCCTCCCTCCTTCTCTTTCTTCTCTTCTCGGTCGTTCAACTCTCGTCGTTTGCGGCTGAGAATTACGAGCAACAATACGATTAGGTTATTTTAATACATATTTATACCCTCTGATCCCATGCATCTCCCATGCAAACTCTCCTATACACCTCGCCCAATTAGAATACATACCTCGATATCTCAAAATCGGACGGTCAGATCTGCATCTAATTCTGGATTTCCACTAAACTGATCACCCCCTACAATAATAAAATATTCCCATCAATCATAACCCTCAGTAATATTATTTACTAATTTAATTTCTTATTTAAGGAAAATTCTGGGTTTTACAGTCAAACCCTGAGGAGACGAAAATTGACTTTTTGATCAAGTGATAATTGGCCACCTTGCTTTATCTCAGTGGATAGAGAATCCCGACATGGTTCCAACGCAACTGAGTTTGCTGGAATCAGAGTCCGGATGAAGGATCTACGAGCCGGTCAAACTTGAGGGGAGCAGAAAGTTGACTTTTTGCTAAACCCTGAATCAACTGCTTAACCCTATGCCAATGGATAGAGGGCTCCGATACGATTCTAACGCAACTGAGTTTGCCTGAATCAGAGTTCGAATGAAGAAGATGTAAGCAGTTGAAGTTCTAAGGCAGCATGTTGGAAAACTGCACATGTGGCAAAAGTGTGCACACGTGGCAAGCAGCAAAGCAAAAAGGTCTCAGGGATTAAATCTGTAATTATCCAAATCAATGAAAAATATCTCAAGGGTAAAGCTGCAGATATCCAGGGGCATCAAGGACTAGATCCATAAATATCCAAACTTGAGAAAATATCCCAGGGACCAATCTGTAAATATCCAAAAGTATCAGGGACTAAATCTGTAAATATCAAAAGTATCAAGGGCTAAATTTGTAAATGTCCAAAAGTATCAGGGACTAAATCTATAAAAATCCAAATTTCCAGGGACCAATCCACAAATATCAAGATTTGCTCATGATTGATGTCCCCTATGGGCATGCATGGGCATCATCCATGCATGCATCTCTCTCTCTCTCTCTCTCTCTCCCACATGGGCATCATCACCATCATCCATACATCCCTCTCTATCTCTCTCTCTCCTCCCATGATCATACATCATCATCCATCCATAACTCTCTCTCTCTCTCTCTCCCCCATAATTGTGTCCCCCACGCATGCACACACATCACATGCATGCATACACATCCCACACACATCACCTTATAAAAAGCCCAAGCCCCCATACGTATGGGGGGTTGAGCACATTTTGTCTCTCCATGCTTCTTCTCTCCCATCTCTCCCATCTCTCCCAAGCTCTCTTCATCTCTCCCACTCTCTTGAACCTCTTCTCCCAAGCCATTTCTCCACCACTTTTCTTCACTTCCATCACTTGGAGGAGGTCTTGGAGATCATTTGGAGAGGAGGAGGTGCTGCTCAAGGATTGTGGTGTCACAAAGTAGCTCAAGCACATCTCCAAAGGGGTCTTACACTTCAAGGTATGATTCCCCACTAAGTTTTATGTAACATATGTTAAAATAAATATGATCAAGGCATGTTACTTCACTTTTTCATTTTGTATGTGCTGTATCCCCTTTCTCCAAGCATGCTTTCCCCTTTTACTAGTCTCTTTAGGCTCATTTAAGGGTGGGTATTCTCTCATGGTAAGAGGAGAATCTCTGGTAGCCTAAAGAGAGGGAGAAAAGTTTTCTTTGGTTGATTAAGAAGGTCCTTTCGACCACTGTTTTGTTGGTTTCTATTTTGGGTTATTTTTATCAAAAAGGAGGAGTATGTTCCTCTTGTGCATGCCATCTTTTGTACCCCATGAGTAACCCCCCTTCTCCTCCTTTCTCATGGTGTTTCTAAGGCTACAAAATGGGTCGCATGGATTCTTCCATGTGAAGGTTTCTTTTGGTAATACATGCTAGCACTCTCTAATATATTTGTATGATTATGCATGCTAGGTTACCCCCTTGTGGAATGCATCTTCCGTTATTGTTTTCGGGTGGTTTAGCATGACTTTTGCCCCACCCCTACTGCTGTTTTTGGTTATACCTAGATTACCTCACTTGGTTTAGACATGGATTCTAGGTGCATGTTTGTGCATTTGCTTATTAGGAATGCCTTGAAATGTTTCAAGTGTTTTATCATGTGTGCTGATCTTGCATGATCATAGATCATTTCTTTTTTTGGTCCTTGAACACAATAAGCACATGCATGCACCTCTCAACGAAATATAGGCCTCAAGTGGAGCATCTTTTTTATTGAATGCCTCATTTGATTGTTCAAGTTGATTGCTGTTCCCTTAGGTTACAAGTGACCTGAGCGGAGGTGCATGGCCTCTATTCCTTTGCTGGACTTTATCCAAGAGAACGAAGAGGGAAACCCCCCTCCCATCTCTCATAGTTTGGTTTGAAGAACCCAAAAGAAGAAGCAAGATGGCTCTTGTAGCGCCCTAGATTCAGGTCTGCCCTATCACAGCACCAACCCGTACCCGAGACCTACCTATGGGCCCAATAGAACCGGATTAACACAATTAATCCTGGGAAATTACAAAGTAATCATCAGAGTGCATGACTAAAGAAGCATGGAATAAAAATTTCCATCTAATCAAAATTTCATCTGTACTATAATCTCCGAACATGATATATATGTGAATAAAATTACAACTAAGGCAACTAACCATTTACAATGATCTCTCCAAAATATATAGACATGTACAAAAGATATCTCCCAAGAGTATAGGTCCAAAAATAATATTTACATCCCATATACAATCCCCAAGACAAAATACATTGTTATAAAAAGAACCCTACTATGGTTGGTAGAAATCTTCTGGCCTGAACTAAAGCTCACCCTCAATGCTTGCCCCAATACGCGGCTCACCAAGCGGATCTGAAAACAAATTCGGTAAAACAAAACACGCGTGAGACTTAAAGTCCCAGTAAGCAGCAAACATGCATGCAGAGAAATAGTTTATGCAATTTTGTAACATCATGATAATGTTCACAAGTATAAGATACCAAATGTAAACCAAAACATCTCAAACAGATATAAAGTGTAATTCCAAGTCAAATATCTCAATCGGGTAATTCATGAAATCAAATCAACCATTCCAAGTCAAATATCTCAATCAAATTAATGGCCACGATCCAAGGTTAAGGCCAAGCGGAGTACTTCTACACTGCCGACAAATCAAGGCCAAGTGGAGTACTTCTACGCTGCCAACAAATCCAAGCCAAATTCACAAATATATAATACCAAATGTAAACCCAAAACAGTTCAATTGGATATAAACAGAAATTTCAATGCAAATATCTCAAACGGTTACTTCATGAAATCAATCAACAATTCCAAGTCAAATGTCCAAATCAGATTAATGATTGTTGTCCAAGATTAAAGCCAAGCGGAGTATTTCTACACTGCCGACGCATCAAGGCCCAGTGGAGTACTTCTACACCGCCGACGAAATCAAGGCCAAGTGGAGTACTTCTACACCGCCGACGCATCAAAGCCAAGTGGAATACCTCTACGCTGCCCGATGACTCAAGGCCAAGTGGAGTACTTCTACACTGCCCCGGTTCATGAAATCCAAAATCAATCAAAACGAGTACCATGAAATCCTCAAAATACATTTTGGATGAGTGGAGTAGTCTTAGAATTCTCAAATAAGTCATCCTACCAAAAATCAATGGATTCCGAGACAAAAAGTTTTGGGCCTCGAAAATATTCTAAGTCTGGATGAAAACGTTGACTTTTCAGTGTAGAATTTTTCTAGACAGATCTACAAGGATTTTGGGGCTCAAATTCTGGTTGTAGTCTATTGGAGGGTATACAAATCATCTAAAATTTTCTGGGCTTCTGAATCACTCGTTTGGATATCAAACTCAAAAAATGGCCCTTTTTGGAAATCGGGAAAACTTGGAAATTAGGCACAAACTGGAAAGTTGACTTTTTATTGGTTGGGAATTGGGCCTTGGGAGTATTTTTATTGGTTCCAAATGGGGGGTAAAACCTTATTTACATGTAAAGACTTAAGTAAATGGAGTAATAAATACACAGGACATTACTTAAATGTCTTTCATGTAATAAGGGTGCTATGCGAGAAGCTTGGGTTGTTTGAGAAATGGTTGGAGAGAAAAAGGCTTAAGAACTCAAGAAACAGGGTCCACGATTAGCCCCTGGATTAATCTCCCAGGGGCGATTAGCTTAGCGTGCGGGCGCTGGGATTCAAAGTTCGGGCGTTAAGGTTAAAACAAAGGCAGCGCGCGCACGTTGAAGGTTGACGTTCGCGCGCTAAGGTTCTGGATTAATCGCACAGGTTAATCCTGAGCTGCGATTTAAGATAACAGAGACTTGTTTTTAGGGTTTTGGCTCAGGATTAATCGCCAAATCTCAGGATTAATCGCCAGGTCGGGATTTTGAAATACTTTGACTATTTTCAACACCAAACTCATGGGAATCATTTCCAATACTTCCAACATCAACTAGGGCAATCATAAAACATCTCAACAAGCTTTAAAACAACTTTCCAAACCAAAGATTCATCCCAAATCTCAAACCCTAATCTGAAATATAATTAATAGAGCTAGAAATCCATGGCAAATCAATAGAAGACTAAACAAGAGCATTATACAATCAAAACCCACGAATTTTAGAAGCAAATAGCAACATGCAAGATCATTTCTTCAAATAAATCAAACCCTAGAGAGAGAATACGAATTTTAGTAATTCATTTTGTTTTGAAGGGTTTGCTACTTACCTGTTAATGGAGAAGCACAACTTCTCTTCAAGTTCTCATCTCCTTCTTCTTCTTTTTCTTCTTGTTCAAGCTTTCAAGTGAGCTCACAATCTTCCTCTCTTGATCTATACGTCCAAGACAAGAGAAATGGGTTTTCAAACTCTTAATTAGAAATTAGGGCATCCTTTTATATGCCCAAGTTTTGGGTTTTTCAAATCTACCCCTAAACAAGGCTTTTATTCAACTAAACCCTAGGGTGTACCTAAGGCATACCAGGGGGTACCTTAGTGTTATTCGAGTGGGGTACCTTAGTATTGAGTGGGGTACCTTAGTGTTAAGTAGGGTGTTTGCCTTAGCCACTTCAAAAGGCATGCTTTAGGAATGCTTGGGAGGTGTACCTCAGTTATATTGAGGAGGGTACTTAACTATAGAAGGGGTGTACTTTAGTTACATGAGGGGGGTACCTTAGCTATATAATGAGTTATACCTTAGGCAAAACAATGGGGGTTACCTTACTTATTTAGGGGTTACTTTAGTTATACAAATGGGGTACTTTGGCTATATAAAGGGTGTACCCTAGGTAAAACAGTGGGGGTACCTTACTTATATGAGAGGAGTACGTCTAGGAAATACAAGGGGTGTACCCTAGGTAATATAGGGGATGTACCTTAGGTATGTTAGAGGTACTTTAGTTATATAAAGGGGGTACCTCTAGCTGTATAAGGGAATGTACCCTAGCTAAACAAGGGGTACTTCAAGTAAGATAGTAGGGTACCTTAGTTAAAATAAAGAGATACCTTAGGCAATACAAGTGAGGTACCTTAGGTACAATTAGGGGGGGTACTTTAGGTATTCAAATGGGGTACCTTGGACAAAACAGTGGGATACCTTAGCCAATAGGAGTGAGGTGCCTTAGGTAATATAAGGGGGTACTTTAGCTATACATGTGGGGTACCTTAGGCAAACACAAGAGGATACCTTAGGTAAACACAGGGGTACCTTAGGTAAACACAAGAGGATACCTTAGATAAACACATTGGTACCTTAGGCAATTAAAGTAGGGTACCTTAGGGATACAAGTGGGGTACCTTAGGTATAATTGAGAGGTACTTTAAGTAACACTTGAGTGGTACCTTGGGTAATACTTGAGCATACCTTGAGCACACAATGAGGGTACCTTAGGAAATACTTGGGTGTACCTTGGGTATAGAAGTAGGGTACCTGGGGTATACTTGAGAGGTTATTTGGGTATTCTTGGTAGATACTTAAGGTACACTTGAGAGGTACCTTGGGCATTCTTAAGAGTTACTTTGGGTATTCTTAGGGGATAATTTGGGTACACTTGGGAATTACTCTAGGTACACATAAGTCAAATTTTTCAGAATTTGATTTCCAATTCATTTAAGCTAATTGGAGAGTATCTTAGACAATTGGAATTTAGAAATAACATTAATTAAACTTACTTCAATAACCTTCATAAAGTTCATTTGATTTCTCTAAATCCTCAAGAATAATCCACATTTACCTCATCTTCATAACACAAATACTTAATTAGTCTATTAATCACACTTTAGATAATTAATCTTAATAGTTAAATTATAATCCGGGTCGGGGTTTTACAGCTCTCCACTGTAAAATCCCGAATTTTCACCAAATAAATAAATAAATAAATAATAAATAAAATAAAATATGAGTTAAGTCAAGATTTAGAGGTAAGTAATTCAAATAGGTCATAAATTGTAAACAAAGAAAGAATTTTAAATGAAATAATCCTAAAAGAGTAAAAGGGTAATTTGGTAATTTTCAGAAAAGGTAATTAGTAAATAGATCATCAAATAATAATTAGAAACAGAAAATAGAAGAAAACAAATTAGTTCGACAAGTTAGAGATCAAAAGAAATTAATAAAAGCCTAAAAGTGGAGAAAAGGGTAATTAGGAGATTTCACGTCTTAATTTGGAGAAAATAAGGTTTTAAGTGATAATAATGTTTAATTAAATATTTTGCACAAAAATAGATTATAAATAGGAGTTTAGATAATAAGAAACTAAATTAGTATTGTTTAAGTAGAAAAATAGAAGGTGGAGGAAAAGTAGGAATTAAATTAGAAGGATTAGACTTTAACTAGACCATGGTTGGGTTAGCCCAAATTAAAATTATACAATTAGGGTTGGTTTAGGATTTTTAAAGCTTAGTATAAATAGGAAACTAAGGTTTGACAAGAGGGAATTTTCGTGGGTTTCTTATGGAGAGAAAGGAGGGAGAGAAAGGAAGGAGGTTTCTAATGGAGGTGTCTGACCAGCCACCATCAAAACGCGATCGGGGAAAATCCATACGGTGGATCGCCTTCAAATTTGGAGGTTTCGTTCTTCACTGATGGAACTACATTGTGTACGGTGGAGATTTGGATTGGAAGCGTCTAGCTTGGTGCGTTTGGGAGCAAAAGTCAGGTCCAGAATTAGAAGGTGCAATAGAAGAAGGATTTAGCGTATAAGGCAAGTAGTAACCCTTGGAAAACGTGAGAATTGCATGATTTTGATTTATGTGATTTCATATGGTTAGCATGGATTAGACGGAACTGTATTTACATGGAATCAAGTTGCTTATATTTTCATGGTTTGTGTTCTTGATGGAATTATCAAATTAATGAAGAAAGTTTAGTTGGATTATGTAAATAATGGTAGGAGGGTATTTAATTCATAAAAATTACTCTAGAAGGCTCTAGGTAAGTTTCAAAAAGTTTGTAGATTAATTTAGACCAAGAAAACATAAAGCAAAAGCATAAGAATCCGAAATTGGAAAATCTGGAAAATTCTATTAAAAATTGCACGAGCGCCTATGATCGCTCAGGATCGCTCAGCCCTGTAGAGGTAGGCGCTCTAAGTAAAATTTGTAGATTTTGGGGATTTTGTAATTCGAATAAATACCCAATAATTCTTATGATTAGTTAAGCATGTTAGCATCTTTATAAGGACCTAATTAAGCTATAAAAATTATAAAATTAATTTGGAAAGAATAAGCAATAAATTGAAGGTTATAAGGAAAGGATTGTTTATAAAAGAGTCAAAGGGTATGGATATTGCTAGAAATAATACTACTGAAATTTATAGCTTATAAACATCTTTTAAACTTCATTCTAGGTCTGTAGAACATGCTGGAAAAATAAAATACAGAAAATTCAAATAGAAACTAGCTTAGGTGCTAAGGTAGGAAATTGGATTCTAATAAAAGGGATTAATAAAGAAAACTCTAAGTAAGAATGGATTTACTTTATTTTGAGCTTTATATAGGAATATTGGCTACAGGAATTGCATAAACTCAGATTTTACCGGATTTAGGATACTTGAGTTTTATTTTGAATATAATTGGAAGAATTGCATAGATTATTCTGAAAATGCCTATAATTGGATTGTTATGATTGAATCATGGATTTCACCTAGAATGGAATACTTTGGTATGGATTGGTATGTGGTATGATATTGTTCTCTTTAATTTTGCGGTTGGGTGATACGGCTTCTGTGGTGGAGTTGATACTATCTTTTACGGCAGAGATGGGTAATCCTCTGTGTAGAGATGTGTAATCCTTTACGAGTAAAAGTGTGTATGCCTCCTAAATTAGCGTGTCCTCCCGTATGTGATTTTATCGTGGTTTGTGTCAGTGGACTTAGCTATATATGGATCCATAGTTTTGGCTGGTTAGCTAAGTGGTATTTAGTTTGGATTGATTTACTCCTATATGCGAGCGCACTTCCCTCTGCAAGTTAGTTTGCTCTGGGAGGGTCCTATGTCTGGAGGGACACCCCGGTGAGCCGCTGGTGATTCCCTGTACGTGTGGATAAGCGACCACACTCCATGTATTGATTCTGGTGCTGCATACTGGTGGTACGTCCAACTCTGCGGGGTTTGTGCGCAATAAGTCGGTGACTACGGCTCTTGCCTAAGCTGCGCTGCATGGGGCTTGAGTATCATTAAGTAGCACTGCCCCTAAGCCGCACGGTGGAACAGCATTTAGTCGAGTGTCATCTCAAATACTTATCATCTTTGTGAGTCCTGCAATGGCACGTGTTTTGTCACTTTTGTTGGTTTACCTCGTTAACATCAAGTTACTGGTATTTATACATGATCATCTGTTTCATCGCCTTATTTGTAATTGCCATGAATAACTTGGATTTCTCGTCTTATCGTGGATTAATCGAATACCTCATGAATATTGCTTACATTGGACTGTTTCAAATTGCATACACCTGCTACTTGCTGAGATGTAAATCTCACTCCGTTTTCCCTTATTTTTCAGGTTGCTTGGAGAGATCGCGAAGATGGGGTTTTAATTTGATGGGTAGAATTATAATTGGTATTAATGTCACATGTTGATTAGATAAACTTAATTGTAAATTGAATTGAATATATTGATTAAAGAATTTTTTTTATTGGCCACCATAACTCTGATATAATTTGTAAAGTTTAAAATTATTGTGAATCTTGGTTTGTATCTGACCCCAGCTTCGTGGTAACACCTCGAGTTTGGTTGTTGAACCGGACTTGGGTTGTTACAGTAGCGAACCGGGTTCGGGTTGGGTGCCGGTTTGCACTGACCCGGGTTCGGGGCGTTACATCCACTGCCCACCGTGGGCCCACACAGGAGCCCACCCAATCATGGAGCACCCTAAGGGGCCCAGGAATCCAAGCCCAATGCAAAAATCCAAAAAAACCAAGTTTTTAGGTTGATCCGACAACTCTGGTCGGATCTACCGGGCATTGTTTGTAATCGGCCAAAGATGCCGGATACACTGACCCTTATGTGTAACCAGCATCTCAGGCCGGCTACACAGCCAGATTGTCTTTTATGCTATTTCATGATCTAGTACTGTTTTCTTGATTTGTTTGATCAATCTGAATGAACCAGAAGGGTTTCCGGGTCAACTGGAGACCCAAGACGGATCATGGACCAACCCGATCCAATTTGATTCCAGTGGGCCTTCCAACAGGGCCCACTAAGCCTGACAAACTTATTTTTGTTAAATCAAGATAATCAAATGATTGAGTGGGCCAAACCCATTGAGGCCCACCAAAGCCCACTTGGGAAGCATGATGCTTAGATTTAGGCATGGTTTGGCCGAGACCAAGGGCAAGGCTTGTCGGGCCCATTAAGCCCATTGAACCCAACCAAGGTTAGGGTTTCCAAAGCCTAACTCAAGAAGCCTTGGGCTTTCAAGCCCAAGCCCAGGTAAAGGGCCCCAAGCCCAAAAGCCTGGCCCATTTTGGCATAGTTAATCAAGATAATCTCAAAATCACTTGGCAACCAACTATGTCGCCCACTTAAGGGCCCATAAAGCAATCTCAGCCCACTTTGGCATGAAAATCCACTTAAATAACCAAACTTGAATTTCAAAATAAAATCAATTCATTGAACCAAAGCCCAAAGGGCCTCTCAGGCTAGACTGAGGCCCACCAGGGGACACGTGGGCTTAACCAAGCCCACCAAGGGATCCGTAGGCCTTCCAATGGGGCCTGCCCGATCAGACTCAAATCATTTTAACGAAAGAAGATAAAATCAAGTAAAGGGATCCGCACCACTTTGGCTGTCCCGCTGTAGACACCCCAAATTGCACAGTCAAAATGATCAATAATCATCAAAAATCATCATCTCCTTGAAAGCCAGCACAGAATTTGAAGAAAAAATGTTTTTTCTTGTATCCGGTAACTCAGGCCGGATACAAGTATTTTTCATTGTATCCGGTGAAACATACCGGATACAAGCTGACCTCAGTGTATCCGGCATCCTAGGCCGGATACATTAAGGTACTTGTGTATACGGCCTAATATGCCGGATACATTAGTTTTTGCTCAAAATTAGGGCTTTCCGAGAGATTTTCACTTTTACCATCATGTCCTTCATTAAATGGAGGGAAATCTCGGAAATAGCTGTAAGCACCTTATTTTTGCACCCCTGGAATTGCTGAAAATGAAAACCCTGGCAAAAAGTCAAACCCCGAGGGGACAAAAAGTTGACTTTTTGATTAAGTGGTATTTGGCCACCTTGCTTTATATCATTGGATAGAGAATCCCGACACGATTCCAACGCAACTGAGTTTGCAGGAATCGGGGTCCGGATGAAGGCTCTGCGGGCGGTCAAACTTGAGCGGAGCCAAAAGTTGACTTTCTGCTAAAATCTGATCCAGAGGCCTACCTCAAGGTCATGGGATAGAGGGCTCCGATACATTCTAACGCCATTGAGTTTGCCCAGATCGGAGTCTGGATGAAGAAAATATGAGCTGACAAAATTCCCGAGCAGCAAAACCGGCAAACTGCGCACGTGGCAGAGAGTTGCACACGTGGCGAGTTGCGCAGGAAAATATCTCGGGGATCAAATCCATAAATATCCAAACATTCAAAATATCCCAGGGACTAAATCTGTAAAAATCCAAGAATATCGGATTAAATTGAAAATAACCAGGGACTAAATCCGAAAATTCGGATTTTCCGACCAAACGAGCGGCCGCATTAATGGTTTTTTAATCATTCGGTCGCTCGCGTGAACGTGGCAGGGGGTATGTGCTCACCTGGAGGTGGGCGCCAAACTCGGCGGATACCCTCTGTCCTCTTCTATAAAAGCCGCGCAAGGTTTCATTTCCAGGGGTTGGAAAAATTTTCGTTGGAGAGTTTTGGGGTTCGGGATTTTAGGGGCCGGCTTTCGTCTCTGGCGAAATTCTTTCCGGGGCAGAGAGTTCTCACTCTCTGGTTCTCTCCAGGGTTGGGTCTTCCCACGGAGAACTAGTCCTCCTTGCTTGGCCTGAGTTAAAAGAACCCTCCCTTCTTCCTCTCCGATTACCTCACAACCGAGAAGACGACCAGTGGGTGAGACCAAGAAGACGACCAGTTGGTAAGGAGAGGTAGTGCTCCAGCGACTGCTCGTGCGCTCCAAGGAACCCTCCGGCATACCCTGCAAGGGATTAAAACAAGGTAATTTTCCCTGTTTAATAAATGAGCTCATTTCAAGCTTTCAAGCATGACTAGGGTGTCTCCTGGGTGTGCTAATTTATTTGCTGTTTGTGCTTGATTGATTCGAAGGGGGAGCATGTTCCCCCCTGAGTTATCCATCTCTGTTGTATCCCGATAAAGCCCCCGGTTCCCTTCTTGATTATTCATGTTATGTTAATGCAGGTTCTGTTAGTGTTTGGTTTTCGGGCTCATAGGTTTGCAAAGAGATTTGATTCTCACAAGTTAGGTTAGATTAATTTTCAGGTATGTTCAGGTGTCTCTTGGGAGTCTGGGGAGCACCTGGGGGGGCTTACAGAGCCCAAAAAACGAGTTACAGAGCTTAAAAATCAGCTAAAAAATGGAGTTTGAAAAAACCCGAGAGCATCGAGTGTCCGCCGAGCTTGCGCGAATCTCGCGCGAATTTTCAGGTGTTTTTTTCGCTATTTTCGGTCCGCCCATTTCGCGCCGACCTCGCGCCTACTACCTGAGGTCAGTGCCTACCCCTAAAACATGCCGAATTGATATATTTTTGAAAATTCCCAAAAATACCCTTTACTGTACCGCGGGGGGCTTAGCCCCCCGCACCCCCACCCCCTTTGTTCGTTGGGCATCCAACTAATTCTTTGGTGCGGGGAGGTACCCCACCCCGTGGGCTCCGCTTCGCTCCGCCCACAGGGCCCCCGGGTACCTCCCCTTGGACCCAGCACAATGAGCCAATTTTTTCTTGATAGAGTGTCAATCTTGTGCATTTTCTTATGTGATTATTGCTGAATGTGGGTTTTATTTCCAAACCGAACCGGATGAACCAATAGGGTTTCCAGGTCACCCGGAAACCCAACATGGGGCTTGGACCCTTGGTCCAACTTGGTTTCCAGTGGGCCTTCCAACGGGGCCCATCAAGCCCGACCAATTCATTTTGCTTAGCTAAGATAATAAAAGATTTGAGTGGGCAAGACCACTTGAGGCCCACCCAAGCCCTAATTGGGCCATGCATGATTAAAGTAGGATGTGGTTTGGCCGAGACCACGGGTAGGGCCTATCGGGCCCACTAAGCCCACGAACCCAACCAACTTAGGGTTTCAAAAACCCCAACTCAGGAAGTCTTGGGTTTTCAAGCCCAAGCCCAGGTAAAAGGCCCCAAGCCCAACACTTGGCCATTTTGGCACAGATAAGCAAGATAATCAAAACCACTTGGCAACCAACTGTGGGGCCCACCCAGGGGCCCGAAATGCAATCCGACCCACTTTGCATGGAAATCACTAAATAATCAAACCTGAACTCTAAAATAAAATCAATTCAAAGGGAGCCAAAGTCCAAAGGGCCACACTTGGCCCACCAAGGAATATGCAGGCCACACTTGGCCCACCAAGGGATACCGTGGGCCTTCCAATGGGGCCCACCCCACCAGACCCAGATCATCCTAATTAAAAAGATAAAATCAAGTAAAGGGACCCACACTACTTTGGCGGTCCCGCCAGACTTAATCAAATTTCATGCTGGAATAGGAATCGGGTGAGTGAGAGACCAGAATTGACTCAAACCAGGGAAACCTACGGGACCCGTCACTTGACGGGGTGGATTGGGGTGTCTACGGACTTCCCCAGACCGCAACCGAGCCCCTACTTAGAATCTCAAAGCCGCAGACCAAAAGCCTTAGTAGAAGAACTTAGGCACGCAGGTGTCTGCCTGCACCCCATCAGGCAGTGGCGACTCCAAACAAAAACCCGAGGCACGCGTCGTCTTGCGTGCGCCTCGCCGTGCGACCGAAATCGGGTGCGCACAGCCTGGCGACTCCACTGGGGATTTCTCAGCCCAATTGGACCCTTGGTTAGAATGAGTCAAACTAAGAGGGATTTAGTCGATTTTAGGGTTTTACTACCTCGCTTAGTAAGACGTGGAATACATGCAATTGCGTATTCTGGGGAGTCCTGTCCCAAGGACATGATAATCGCCTAAGGAAAGTGGGATTTAAGTGGTCCCCGGTGACCCCCCACTTACCTGAGGACTCTCCCGGAACCTCGTATTGTGTGCCAATTCTGCACCTTACTATACGAGACGGTAAAAACTCCTTTATCAACAAAATCCAGTCAAATCTCACCCGGTTAGACACCGCACTCAGCCCAAAGGCACATACGGGCACGCCACCACACCGTGGATGGATTTATTTTCCAGTTTTGTGATAAACTGCGTGGGGTGACACGCACGAGGGAGGATGCGTGAATGATCCGACCCTGAATGATTGAGTGAATGCGGATATTGCTTCTTCTTCTCCAAAACCTAGATCTATCTAGCAGCCTACCCTTCTGATTCCTATGAACTGACTCTTGGGATGGTATTAGCACCTACGCTCCCGTGGCTTGCCGGGGAAAGCAGGGTAAACCCATCCCCCCAGTTTTCTGGAGTCCATTAGCACCACTGGTTTCTTACCGTGGCACGCGAGGATCTAGTACTGGTCCAGACCCTTGCAGGCGTATGTCTCGAGCTGGGTATCCTTCCCCACCTAACGCTTCTGAATGAACTGCGTTTTGGGATTGTGAGATAGTGTGAATGATGAAGTAAGAAAAAAAAATCAAAATAAAATCTAGAGTCCACCAGGGGCAGCAACCCCCGCTATTTGCATCAAATGGAATAAACCCTAGATTATGGGCTGCCTTAGCCCTAATTTAGGAAGCTAACCTAACTTTGATCAGGGGAACCACCCCAGATCCATGCATAGAGTCCTGCGAGCCGTGGGCCTTGACCCATTGAGTCCGTTGGAAGCGCTCTGAGTCCGGGTCAACCTTTTGAGCAGATAAAAGCCGGCTAGATCAGACAATTAGGTGAAAGCAGGCCAGATCAGAGCAGGGGAACTAAACCCTAGATTTAGGAATTTGGCTTACCCGCTTTGAAGCAAATTTGTATCCTTCCTTTTGGCTCTCAACAGCCCTGAGGATGAATCCTTTGCAGATTTTTTGTGAATATCATGTAAATTTTCGCCCTCGCTGGCAAGTTGTAAATTCTTTTGGTTTGATACCCAAAGGAAAAAGCAGATGAAAGAACAAATGAAAGAAAAGCTAATCAGGACTCAGCTGTGCTTCCATACACAAGTGTGTCTAGGAGTCGTGCCCCGCGAGGCACCAACCTTTTTAGGGCTATGCACACTGTAAAACCCCGAATTTCCCTTAAATAATAAATTAAATTAGTAAATAATATTACCCAGAGATATAAATTGATAGAACCATTTTAATATTGTAGGGGGTGATCAACTTAGCGGAGATCCAGAAGTAGACGCAGATCTGACCGTCCGATCGTGAGATATCGAGGTATGTATTCTGAGTGGGCAAGGTGTATAGAAGAGTTGCATGGGAGATGCATAGGATCAGGGGGTATAAATATGTATAAAGAATTAACCTAATTCATATATGTGTATTGTCGCTCGTATTGAAGAGCCGCAAGCGACGAATTGTTCAAGCGACCAAGGGAAGAAGAAGGAGAAGAAGAAGGAAGGGCTGGGCGTGCGTTCATCGTCCAGAGGATTCTTCAGTGCAAGAGTTCGTCATTGTGCATAATAGAGAAGGAGGAATCAGCGTAGAGAGGTAGGTGACACCGTTTGGGTTTAAAATTTGGATTTATCTCTGTTTAATCGCAAAAGCATGTTTCTATGATATGTAAAGTTGTATTTAGTTAGCTAAGCATGTTATAAATACATTAGAATGAGTTTAGACGTGAAAAATCGTGATTTAGAACTGTTTCTGTTCGATTTGGTGAGACCGCCGACCTCGACTGTGCGAGGCGCTCATCGGCGATCTTAGGCGCTGGTTAAATACTCGAGGACGCCGTGGACCGCGGGACGACGGACCGTGGGCGCTCGAATTTGCACTACCGCCGACTGATGACCGCCCGGAGCAATCCTGAGCGATCCCAGGCGCTCTCAGCAGAATTTCCAATTTTTCATAATTTCGAACCTAATTCAATTCTAAACTATTTTTAGACAATTTTAATGATTAATTAAGGTGTTTTAAGACCAAAATAAACTACCTAAATCCCTGTTTTACAGAAAAACAAATTAGGGAGATATTTAGGACATTAGTTGCCTAGTTTTGAAGGTAAACGAGAAATGTGATTTTGGAAAAGCCTAACTACCATTTGACTATCTAAACACTTTTAAATGGCATTATAAATCATAAGACATTATAAAGAGAGTTCATAATCCGCATGACTGAATAATGAAGTGAATGTACAGATATAACCATTATATGCCGCTAGGCACCAACCCTTATAGAAATATGATACTTTAGGGAATTTTGGAGTCTAGTGGGCATAGCTGGTTATGGATCCATAGTCGTAGCTAGATAGCTGAGGGATATGTCATTTGGGTTGAGTTACTCCTATATGCGACGCGCTTCCTTTGCAAGTTAGTTTGTCTGGGAAGGTCCTATGTCTGGAGGGACACCCCGGTGAGCCGCTGGTGATTCCCTGTACATGTGGATAAGCAACCACCTCCATGTATTGATTATGGTGCTGCATGCTGGTGGTACATACCAACTTTGATGGGTACGTGTGCAATAAGTCGGTGACTACGGCTCTTGTCTAAGCTGCGCTGCATGGGGCTTGAGTATCATTAGTAGCATCGCTCCTAAGTCGCACGGTGGTATAGCAATTGGTTGAGAATCATCTCAAAAGGTTTATCTAACTTTGTGAGTCCTACAATGACACTGAAAACATAACACTTGATATGATTACTATTGTGCACGTGCGGGATGCATGTGATTGGGATATTGATTGGATGTGACTGCTTAGTACATCCTGGCAATGCATGGATTATGCTATTGATTTGCCTATTGAGATCTTATATTAAAACTTGTTGAAAATCATTTCTAGAACTGTTTATCAAACTGTTTTGTGTTCATGAATAGTATAAATGATTATGCGAGCCTGATTTATCGATGTTGCTTTATCGTGCATGAACTGTTACTTTCCGTATATTAACTGTTTAATCATGCATGTGTTACCTACTGAGATATTCGTATCTCACCCTACTTCTATTCCATTTTTTTCAGCTGATACGCGAGAGGGGGATCTTTTAGACTTCCAGGGAGAGATAGCCGAGTATTCGCCGGAGGATTATTATTATCCAGATCTTGTCTGAGGTGGATTGATGTTATAGACTTAGCATTTTAATTGGTTTATTATCATTAATTGGATTTGATGTATGAGAGAGGCAAGAGAGAGTTAGTAACCAGTTCATTCTACCAGACTTTGATAATATTGATTGATGGTCAAGCTTCATGTTTTCACCGATATACCATGTCAAGTAGTTGCTGAATTTTTAGGCATCAATTTGGAGTATAAGTGATGCACTTTTGAGCATGAAAAATCTGGAAATTTTAGTGTATATTTTGAGGGTTTTCAAGCATGTTTAAATCATCAAAACCTTTCTTATATCATGTCAAGTAGTGCTAAATTTTGTAGGCTTCAACTTGGGCAAATGATACACTTTGAGCATGGAAAAGAGCATGAAAATCTGGAATTTTAGGGAATGCTTTTGGGTTTCAAGCATGCTTCCATGGTTTAATTGTTGTTTGCACAAATAACATATTTGTATACTACTTTTTGGGCATGTAATGCTTGTGTGCATATTTAGTTGCTTTGGTTCCCTTGCTTGCTTGTATTTAGCTTCATTATATTGTCATATGTGTCTTGGCTTGAAATTGAATGCATAGCTACGAAAAAGAGTGGCAAGGGGCTGGGACGTTGTGAATGTTACCTCAATTTTAAATTGCACTTGAGCACTTTAAACTATTTGCACAGCCTACCCATTACCTATAGGAAGTTGAACCATGAATGTGGGTAGCTTGGTGCACCGAGGTCGTGACTTCGGAAAGCGAAAGTGAAAACATTCTCCTTAGAATTTGAGTCAATGATGTGATGACAATGGGATCTGTGATTCGATTCCGGGCATCACTAGACTTGAGTTCTAAGTTGCCAATTAAGCCAAAACCCAAAAACCATACGCTTGAAGGTGGAGAAACACGTTTTCAGCTAGAAGTACACAATTGCGTTTGGGGAATTGGGTGTAAATGTGGGAAGGCCATTTGCATTTTTTACAGGCCAAGGTATACTATGAATACCATATTGAAGGTAATACAAGGTGGCAAGGTAAAGCCATGTTCTTTTCATGAATTTGTGAATTTTGCAAGTATGATGTCCAAGCCCAATTTGGGGCAAGTTTTAAAGGCCAAGTCAAGGTGAACATTAAGTGGGAATGAAAATAACATGATCTGGAGAAAAAATGAGTCAAAAAGGGCCATTTCGGCCTTAACCGACAACTCAGGTCGGTTAAACAATGCCTTCTTCTTATCCGACATACTTCGTCGGATACAAAGACTTATGCGTGTATCTGACACACTTCGTCGGATACAATAAGCCATAACCTTATCCGATATATTATGTCGGATACATTTAAAATATATATAAATTGGGTTTTTCAGCCCAAATTTTCAGAATGAAATGCCTAAAATACTGTGGATAATCCATAGGCACCCCAAAGAGAATATAAAAAATGTTTCAAAAAAAAAATAAAAAAAATAAAAATTGTTTTTAGGGTTCAACCTAGTTTTGAAAATCAAAGAGGGAACCAAGGTGTCATATTTTTTGATATCAATTCAATTCAAACATGTGTCAATCAAGCTTTGGAACTTGAAAACTGAGAAAATTCAGCAAGAAAAAAAAATATAAAAAAAAACCTTGGTTGGTTATTTTTATCAATCAAATCAAAAAAAGTGGGACCTCTGGAAGCCCTAAAATATTCCATGAAACCCTTGGTTGGTCTTTTTCATACCAATCAAATCAAAAAATTGTGGGACCTCTAGAAGCCCTAAAATATTCCATAAAAACCTTGGTTGGTTATTTTTATCAATCAAATCAAAAAAGTGGGACCTCTGGAAGCCCTAAAATATTCCATGAAACCCTTGGTTGGTCTTTTTCGTACCAATCAAATCAAAAAATTGTGAGACCTCTGGAAGCCTTAAAATATTCCATAAAAACCTTGGTTGGTTATTTTTATCAATCAAATCAAAAAAAGTGGGACCTCTGGAAGCCCTAAAATATTCCATGACACCCTTGGTTGGTCTTTTTCGTACCAATCAAATCAAAAAATTGTGGGACCTCTGGAAGCCCTAAAATATTCCATGAAAACCTTGGTTGGTTATTTTTATCAATCAAATCAAAAAAAGTGGGGCCTCTGGAAGCCCTAAAATATTCCATGAAACCCTTGGTTGGTCTTTTTCGTACCAATCAAATCAAAAAATTGTGGGACCTCTGGAAGCCCTAAAATATTCCATGAAAACCTTGGTTAGTTATTTTTATCAATCAAATTAAAAATTGTGGGACCACTGGAAGCCCTAAAATATTCCATGAAAACCTTGGTTGGTTATTTTTATCAATCAAATCAAAAAAAGTGGGACCTTTGGAAGCCCTAAAATATTCCATGAAACCCTTGGTTGGTCTTTTTCGTACCAATCAAATCAAAAAATTGTGGGACCTCTGGAAGCCCTAAAATATTCCATAAAAACCTTGGTTGGTTATTTTTATCAATCAAATCAAAAAAGTGGGACCTCTGGAAGCCCTAAAATATTCCATGAAACCCTTGGTTGGTCTTTTTCGTACCAATCAAATCAAAAAATTGTGAGACCTCTGGAAGCCTTAAAATATTCCATAAAAACCTTGGTTGGTTATTTTTATCAATCAAATCAAAAAAAGTGGGACCTCTGGAAGCCCTAAAATATTCCATGACACCCTTGGTTGGTCTTTTTCGTACCAATCAAATCAAAAAATTGTGGGACCTCTGGAAGCCCTAAAATATTCCATGAAAACCTTGGTTGGTTATTTTTATCAATCAAATCAAAAAAAGTGGGGCCTCTGGAAGCCCTAAAATATTCCATGAAACCCTTGGTTGGTCTTTTTCGTACCAATCAAATCAAAAAATTGTGGGACCTCTGGAAGCCCTAAAATATTCCATGAAAACCTTGGTTAGTTATTTTTATCAATCAAATTAAAAATTGTGGGACCACTGGAAGCCCTAAAATATTCCATGAAAACCTTGGTTGGTTATTTTTATCAATCAAATCAAAAAAAGTGGGACCTTTGGAAGCCCTAAAATATTCCATGAAACCCTTGGTTGGTCTTTTTCGTACCAATCAAATCAAAAAATTGTGGGACCTCTGGAAGCCCTAAAATATTCCATAAAAACCTTGGTTGGTTATTTTTATCAATCAAATCAAAAAAGTGGGACCTCTGGAAGCCCTAAAATATTCCATGAAACCTGTAAGCACCTCATTTTTGCGCTCCTCGAAAAACCAAAAAATGCAAACCCTGGACAGAAAGTCAAACCCTAAGGGGTGAAAAGTTGACTTTTTGATCAAGTGAAAATTGGCCACCTCGCTTTATGCCATTGGATAGAGAATCTCGACACGGTTCCAATGCAACTGAGTTTGCAGGAATCGGGGTCCGGATGAAGGTTCTGCGGGCGGTCAAACCTGAGCAGAGCCAAAAGTTGACTTTCTGCTAAAATCCGATCCAAAGGCCTACCCCTAGGTCATTGGATAGAGAGTCTCGACACAGTTCCAACGCAATTGAGTTTGCAGGAATCGGGGTCCGGATGAGGGTTCTGCGGGCGGTCAAACCTGAGCAGAGCCAAAAGTTGACTTTCTGCTAAAATCCGATCCAGAGGCCTACCCCTAGATCATTGGATAGAGAATCTCGACACGGTTCCAACGCAACTGAGTTTACAGGAATCGGGGTCCGGATGAGGGTTCTGCGGGCGGTGAAACCTGAGCAGAGCCAAAAGTTAACTTTCTGTTAAAATCCGATCCAGAGGCCTACCCCTAGGTCATTGGATAGAGAGTCTCGACACAGTTCCAACGCAATTGAGTTTGCAGGAATCGGGGTCCGGATGAGGGTTCTGCGGGCGGTCAAACCTGAGCAGAGCCAAAAGTTGACTTTCTGCTAAAATCCGATCCAGAGGCCTACCCCTAGATCATTGGATAGAGAATCTCGACACGGTTCCAACGCAACTGAGTTTACAGGAATCGGGGTCCGGATGAGGGTTCTGCTGGCGGTGAAACCTGAGCAGAGCCAAAAGTTAACTTTCTGTTAAAATCCGATCCAGAGGCCTACCCCTAGGTCATTGGATAGAGAATCTCGACACGGTTCCAACGCAACTGAGTTTGCAGGAATCGGGGTCCGGATGAGGGTTCTGCGGGCGGTCAAACCTGAGCAGAGCCAAAAGTTGACTTTCTGCTAAAATCCGATCCAGAGGCCTACCCCTAGGTCATGGGATGGAGGGCTCCGATACGATTCTAATGAAACTGAGTTTGCAGGAATCGGGGTCCGGATGAAGAAAATATGAGCTGACAAAATTCTCGAGCAGCAAAACCTGCAATCTGCGCACGTGGCAAAAAGCTGCACACGTGGCGAGTTGCGCAGGAAAATATCTCACGGATCAAATCCGTAAATATCCAAACATTTGAAATATCCCAGGGACTAAATCTGTAAAAATCCGAGAATATCGGATTAAACAAAAAATTACCAGGGACTAAATCTCAATTTCCCGATTTTTTAGACAAACGAGCGGCCGCATTTAATGATTTCTCATCATGCGGTCGCTCGAGCCGAGGTGGCAAGCAAGTGGGCGCCCCCCCCCCCCCCCCCCCCTGTTTTTTTCCCTTATATAAGCCGCGCGACTTTTCGCGCAGGGGGTTGGAAGATTTTTCGAAAAAAACTAAGTGTTCGGATTTTTGGAGGGTTCGAAGGGTTTTTGTTTTGTTTTCTTCTTCCTTCACCCGAAGCCCCCCTCTCTTCACCCCTGCTTGCTTCCCAGAAAACCCCAAGTGCCTCACCCCCCTTTGGTTCTCCTCCAGTTCATCCTAAACCAGTGGAGGCTTACTACTGTCGGTGCGGTAAAGAAGAGGCTCCAGCTGCTGTCCGCCTTCGAGGAGGCTCCCCCACTCAGCTCCAGAACTCAAGAACCGCCAGGTAAACATCCCTGTTACTTTGGGTTATACATATATGAGTATGCGATGTTTTTTCGTAAGCCGGTCTTATTCGGTGGTATAGGACCACTGCCATGAAAGCTTGCCATGTTTTTTTTTCTTTCTTTTCACTTCCATCCGATGAAGACCGCCAAGTAAGGAAGAGGAAGATGCATGTTTTGCTTGCGTCGAAAAGGGAAGCTAACATGTTCTTTTGATTTTTCTTCGCCAGGTACAATTATTTGCAACCATTGCTCCCGTGACCAGATCCAAGGCCAGAGCCATGAACACTGAAGAGAACCAAGCCCAAGCCACCGTACCCGCTCAAGACTTTGCTCAGCTGCAGGAGCAAGTGGCTGGTCTGGCCAAGATGCTGGGAGACTTACTGGCGGCTCAGGCCCAGGCCCAAAACCAAGCATCTACCTCCCATCAAGAACCACCACCTCAGGCCTACATTCCGCCTCCGGCTCAACCCATGCCTGAGCCCATATCTGAATCGGTCCCTGAACCCATTCTGATCAGGGAAAATACAGCAGAATCCGAGAAAGAACTGGAGAAGGAAAAAGCCAGAGAAGAGATGGAAAGGAAAATGCTGCTCAGGATAGAAAGGATCCAAGAAGAATTAAAAGAGGTAAAAGGGGGAAATAGCTATGGAGGTACCACCTTTGACGATCTGTGCATGTACCCAAGCGTATGTCTACCGGCCAAATTCAAGTGCCCGGGCTTTGACAAATTCGACGGCACAGGCTGCCCTATGAGTCACTTAAAACTATATTGCAGGGCCCTATGCCAATTTGGCCGGGATGACGGCATACTAATCCAACTCTTCCAGAGGAGTTTGACCGGGTCAGCTCTTAGGTGGTTCGCCATAGTGGACCATGGCAGAATTAGAAGATGGAAAGACTTGGCTGATGCATTTCTGGATCAGTACAAGTTCAACTCTGAGATCGTGCCAGACCGGTACGACATGATGAGAATGAGCAAGGGAAAGGAGGAGTCTGTACGGCAGTATGCCAAGAGATGGAGAGAGGCCGCCTCCCAGGTCAGGCCGCCTATGCTGGAACCAGAAATGATCTCAACGTTCATGGGCACACTGGGGCAGTCTTTCTACAACCATTTGGTGGGGCAGATTACCACCAATTTTGCAGCCCTGGTACAGGTGGCAGACCGGATCGAGGAGGGGGTCAAGTTTGGAAGGCTTATTGACTATTCTACTTTGACTGGGCAGTTTGATTCCGCTGCTTCCCTGGCACAAAAAAAAGGGAACTGGGTTCAAGAAGACAGGGGCCCGAAAGGAAGGAGAAGTAAATCTGGTCCAGGCTCCTCCAGCTAAGAAACCACTCCATGTAAATATCTCGGCACCCCAGCAGGCCCAACGGGCCCAACAGTTGTACCAGACCCCACATAATGTTAATTTCTCCCCTTCCTTGCCTGCAAACCAGAGGAGGGCCTTTACTAAGGAGGAGCAGGAGGCCTGGATGGCAGCAAGGAGGAATAGAGTCTTCACTCCTCTCCCGGTATCGCTGTCCCAACTGCTGCCAACCTTGCTGAAGGGGGAATATTTGACTCTGAAAGAGCCCAACCCAAATGCCCCAAAGGGGAGGAATTTTGATCCAGCTATCACATGCGACTATCACATGGGTGCACCGGAGCACTCTACTGACACTTGCTGGATGCTGAAACATGCCGTCCAAGACCTGTTGGACCAGAAGGCCTTGGTTTTTAACACTGCTGCACCCGCACCGTCTGGGAATGATATTGGGCAGAACCCTCTGCCTTACCATAATGGGGCAAGCCCATCCAACTCTATCACAGCCATATCCACCACCAGAAGGGCCTTTGACCCATCTCAGCTCATAGCTCCCATAGGGACCACAGTCCAGGTCCATTTTTTCCTGAAGAAGGAGGAAGAGGAGATCAACATGGTCTCCCAGAAAAACAATCATGCTACTGAGGACATAAGCTCCTCTTTGAACAGGGTCTCCTCTCTTCTAGCCCAGATAAACACTGCAAGGCCTCCATTGGTCTTCAATTGCAGTCCACCCACTTATTCACCATCCAAGCCATCAAAGGCTCCACTGGTCATTAACCTTGACCCCACCACTGCTTCCATCACTTCTTCTGTCCCCACAAAATCCAAGCTCCAGCCCTTGGTTGTAAATGTTCAGCCAGCCCAAACTATCCCTAAACCGGCCCATACATCCCGGTCCAAACTCCAGCCATTAGTGGTTAATATCCCTAAATTAGCCTATTCTGAGGCCGCTGTACCATGGAACTACAGCAAGGGAATCACAGCTACGGTTCCAGTGGTTAGGAACCAAAACCAGGAGGAGATGAACCTGACGAGGTCAGGGAGATGTGCAGGGGTTGAACAGAAAGAAAAGGAGACGGAAGTAGAGAAAGAGAAAAAAGAAAATGAAGAAAAAAGAAAACAGAAAGGAAAGGCAAAAGTAGGAGAAGACACCCCCCAGGGTGCGGAAAATGAGGCAGCAGACCTCATAAAAATAATAAAAAAAAGTGAATTCAATCTTGTGGATCAGCTAAACAAGGTCCCAGCCCAGATTTCAATACTGGGCCTTTTGCTGAATTCTGAAAAGCATAGGGATGCATTGTTAAGGGTGCTACAGAATGCACATGTATCCCAGACAATCGATCCAGACCAGCTAGGCAAAATGGTTGGTCAAATCTTGTCACATAATGTGATAAGCTTCTCTGAAGGAGAGATAAGCCTAGGTGGGTGTTATCATGTGGACCCTTTGCACATCACAGTGCTTTGTAAGGGCTGCATGATCGCACGGGTACTAATTGATAACGGGTCGGCGTTAAACGTTTGCCCGTTAATCACTTTTACCAAGCTTGGTCTGGACCAATCAAGGATCAAGCAGAATGGAAGGATAGTGAGGGCCTTTGATAGCTCCAAGACCCACTCCCTAGGGGAGATTGAACTGCCGGTCACAATTGGGCCGAATATCTTTAACATCACATTTGAAGTGATGGATATACCCGCAGTATTCAATCTTCTCCTAAGAAGGCCGTGGATACACTCGGCTAGGGCAATACCATCCACATTACACCAAAGGGTGAAGTACATAAGAGGGCAAAGGGTGATAACAGTCCTAGCCGAGAATTTGGTGCCTCCCATTGTGTCACCTGATGTACCCTTAATAAATGTAGACTTAACTGTCGACAAGATTACATTTCACTCATTTCAGTTCGATACGGTCAATTACATACTTGGGGGTGTGAGAAAAAGAAGGAAAAATGGATCACTGCAGAAAATATGGTCAAGAAAGTGATGGAGAAATACCACTTTCACCCGGGGAAAGGCCTGGGAATAAATTTGCAGGGAATGGTGGAACGAATCACGGCTAAGAAACTGATCCCCAAAGTAGGGTTGGGCTTCAAGCCCAGAGGTTGGAGGAGAATGACGCACGAAGAAGGAGAGAAAAGAAGTAAAGGAAAACTCCCTCATTTAAGGGAAAGTTTCCCTAAACCCTCCTATACAATCCAACTATCCCCTCCCATGGACCAATCTAAGCCTCCTTACCGAAACATCAACCCATTTCAAAAGCCTTTGTTTCAACCCTACAACCCTATAACCCGTCTCCAATACTGGAAGCAGCAGATGGGCCTGGGCCACAGCCAGAGCAGCGGACAGACTACTCTGAAGATGTTGGGGCTTTCTTCGCCATGACTGAAGGTGAAAAAACTGGTAGTGACAACGAGCTACCATTCATTGACTGGGCCGCAGTGAAGGTTCCAGATGAGGTCATATCTGGATTGGGCCCTGTAGCAGAAAAGGGCAGTACCCACCCGGTGATGATGGCATCGGATTCTGGGTTTGAGGAGCAGGATTTCCTATTTCCCCTGCTCCCAAAAATTTTGTAATGAACAATTGGGAGGAAACTCCCCTTACCTTTGAAGCAGCGTTTGTTCGGCAAACTAACGCGGCTTCCAAAAAAAAACTCCAATAGTGGAATGCCATTTCCCTGAAGGTCCTAATGAGCCTTCGTCTTCAGGGGAATTATGTTTAGAAGGCTCACAAAAAAAGCAAAAAGATTTTTCCATTTTTTCTAGGAAATTTAATTTTTTCAAAAAGGTCCAAACCACTTATGAACCATATAATCAGACCGAATTGGACCAGGTTGAACATGACTTCGACCTTGAGCTCGACTTTGATCTCATGGGGGTCGAAGAAGAGACCGAGGTCGAAGAAGAAGACGTTCCAAAAGAAATTGAATATCAATTGGAACGTCATGAAAAGGGGGTCCAACCTAATATTGAGGAGACCATATCCATAAATCTTGGGACCGAAGATGACCTAAAAATTGTAAAAATCGGGGCATGCTTGTCTGATGTGCAGAAAAATGAAATGTCACGGTTCTTAGCAGACTACAAGGATGTGTTCGCTTGGTCATATCGGGACATGCCGGGGTTGGACATCGACATGGTGGTGCACAAGTTGCCAATTTTGCCAGGGGTTAAGCCAATCAAGTAGAAGCTGAGAAGATTGAAGCCTGAATGGACCTTAAAGGTCAAGGATGAATTAATCAAGCAATTCCAAGCAGGATTTCTGGCAGTCTCTACGTATCCGGAGTGGCTCGCAAACATAGTGCCAGTACCAAAGAAGGACGGGAAAGTCAGAATGTGCGTGAACTATAGAGATTTGAATAAAGCAAGCCCAAAGGATGATTTTCCGCTTCCACACATAGACATCTTGGAGGACAATACTGCGGTACATCGCCTATTCTCCTTCATGGATGGCTTCTCTGGATATAATCAGATCAAGATGGCTAAGGAAGATCAAGAGAAAACAGCGTTCATCACACCTTGGGGCACATTCCACTATACAGTCATGCCATTTGGGCTTAAAAACGCTGGGGCAACATATCAGCGGGCCATGACAGCTGTAAGCACCTCATATTTGCGCTCCCAGAAAAACCAGAAATGCAAACCCTTGACAGAAAGTCAAACCCTAAGGGGTGAAAAGTTGACTTTTTGATCAAATGAAAATTGGCCCCCTCGCTTTATACCATTGGATAGAGAATCTCGACACGATTCCAACGCAACTGAGTTTGCAGGAATCGGGGTCCGGATGAAGGTCCTGCGGGCGGTCAAACTTGAGCAGAGCCAAAAGTTGACTTTCTGCTAAAATCCGATCCAGAGGCCTACCCCTAGGTCATTGGATAGAGAATCTCGACACGGTTCCAACGCAACTGAGTTTGCAGGAATCGGGGTCCAGATGAAGGTTCTGCGGGCAGTCAAACTCGAGCAAAGCCAAAAGTTGACTTTCTGGTAAAATCCGATCCAGAGGCCTACCCCTAGGTCATTGGATAGAGAATCTCGACACGGTTCCAACGCAACTGAGTTTGCAGGAATCGGGGTCCGGATGAAGGCTCTGCGGGCGGTCAAACTTGAGCAGAGCCAAAAGTTGACTTTCTGCTAAAATCCGATCCAGAGGCCTACCCCTAGGTCATGGGATGGAGAGCTCTGATACGATTCTAACGCAACTGAGTTTGCCCAGATCGGAGCCCGGATGAAGAAAATATGAGCTGACGAAGTTTCCGAGCAGCAAAACCGGCAATCTGCACACATGGCAAAAAGCTGCACACGTGGCGAGTTGCGCAGGAAAATATCTCGGAGATCAAATCCGTAAATATCCAAACATTCAAAATATCCTAGGGACCAATCTGAAAATATCTGAATAAAATAATATTAAACCTAAATATCCTAGGGACTATATCTTAATTTTCAGATTTTTTAAACAAACCCGCGGCTGCATTAAATGGGTTAATCATTTTGTCGCTCGCGCCCAGCGACAGCAAGTGGGCGTGAGCTGGGCGCCAAGGTCGGCGGATACCCCTTTCTTCTTCTATAAAAGCCACGGCAGCCTTCATTTTCGGGGTTGGACATTTTTTGTGGTTGGTGATTTGAAGGTTGGCCTGTTCTTCAGCATTCGAAGGTGGTCTTGACCACCATCTTCCTCAAAGAACAAACCAGACAATTCTTCCCCACCTTCCTCGGATCTCTCTTCCCATCCTCATCCTCATCTCTTGATACCCAAAGGAGAAGGAGGAGCTTGCTGGTTGAGCTCAAAGGAGGAGATTCCAGCAGCTGCTGGAGCTTCAAAGGGGGAGCCTACCTGCTCACTTCAAAAGGGTGCTTTGACACCCAGGTAATGTTCCCGACCACTCTTTTGTTTAGAATATAAGCTCATTTCAAGTGTGCGCACCTAAACCTGGCCTAGATCGCACACGAGGCGCACGTGGAAGTTCGTGCCACGGGACTTATGGAGTCGCCACTGCCTGAGAGTGCAGGCAGACACGGGTTTGCCCTAACCGGGTCTAAGTCTGGTCTGCGGCTTATTAGAGTTCTAGCTAAGTCCTCGGTTACGGTCCGGGGAAGTCCTAAAGACACCCCGGTCCGCCCCGCCGGTCTGACGGGTCC
Organism: Buxus sempervirens; assembly: GCA_947561395.2. NCBI lineage: Eukaryota > Viridiplantae > Streptophyta > Magnoliopsida > Buxales > Buxaceae > Buxus > Buxus sempervirens. Next base: position 27,447,234 of record OX387188.1, read on the forward strand.
CTCGGGTCTCCCTGGTTTTTGAGTCAATCTCACCCTTCCTAAACCAGCATGCTGCCTTGTTGGGTCTGGCGGGGCCCTCTATAGGTGTGGGTCCCTTTTATTTTGATTTTATCTTTTTTATTAATTTAAGTGAAGTGGGTCGGACCCGGGTCCCGTTGGAAGACCCGTGGGCTGCCATGGTTGGGCCTGGGGCCCAGTTGGGTTATTGGGTAACCCATTTGGTTATTTTATTAAGTTTTATTTATTTACAATTTTAGTTTGGGCTTAGTGGGCTTGGAGTGGGCCCATTAGCCAGAGTCAAGTGGCCTTGGGCCTGTTTGTTGAAAACGGGCTTGGTTTAGGCTAGTCGGAATGTGGACCACACATGTGGGCCCGGGGTGTCTTGGTGGGCCCATCTAGGCCCATGGTCTGCCCGTATTTACTCTACGGTTTGGTCTGAACCATAATTTTAACACGGTTCAGACCGGACCGTATATTGAATATGGGCACGCCTGGTCCGTACATAAAATACGAGCTTCGCCCGATTTTACAAGTTTGCAACATTTTCAGTGGTGATCGATTTGGATGTCTTCTATTGTCATTCGGCAACCTCTGCTGGTGATCCTAGCACAATCTTATTGTGCAAATATCTTCACTTGGCTGCCAATCTTCATCTTTCCTCTTTAACGCTCCATTGCTTGTAAACCCACATGCATGAGGACTTTTAGAAGGGATAGAGGGAGGAAATCTTATGGGTTACAACAGATTCCCAAGGAGGACAACTCCCTCCGTAATGAATAGCCAAGATGTGAAAGTATCAATTTAACAAAAGAGAAATGGTGTTAGCTTGAGTCCTGTAACCAAAAGACATTTTCTTTTCACCTCTTAGTTGGGTACCTTCACCATGGGGAACTCAATGCCGCGTACAATAAGAGCAAGCCGGTGAGATAAACGTAATGAAACAAATAGTAGACAAAGAGGATTTAAAAACAAAGTCAAATTTAAGACATGTTGAATATTACATTACCAGAAACATTCTTTTGCTATTACCTTCTTCTTGTTGATGTGTGACGGTTTTCCAAGAATTTTGGCAGCGCTTCCGCACCTCCGTTGGATTTCACGAATTGATTTGAACAGGGCCTCTCTTGCTTTAGGTAAAAAGGGATTAGAGTTGAGGAGAAACTTGGACAGCGCTTCCGCGCTCCTTTAGATTTCCAAAAATGGGTTGAAAAGGGGGTTCTCCTACTTCCTAGATCGAAAGGGTAAAAGGGGAAGGGATTAGGTATGGTTGAGGGGTAAAATGGGAAGGAAAATTATGTTTGAAAGTGAAGTGGGGATTTTGGCAGAGTATGGGATGAGCAAAAACACAAGAGAGGAGAGGGGGAGTGAAGTGGGAGAGAGCAAAAGGGGAAGAAGAGAGGGGTTTGGTGCTTGGAATGGAATGGGGGGTGGCCCCCCTTTTATAGTTGAAAAAATGACCTAAAAATGAATTTTAATCACCTTTTTTGACTGAATTTTAATTTTATGTTTCATGTAACTAAAACTTAAATATTTTTTATTCTCATCGAATCCAACTCATTAAGCTTATCCATAGTGATGACATGTGGTTGATATTTTTTTGTTTATTTTTTATTTATCTTAATTTTTAGATTCTTTAAGATTTATTATTATTTTATTCTTAAGATTTTTTGGTTAGAAGACACATGTGTTTTCTATTTTCTATTTTATTTTTGATTTAATTTAATTGTTAGATATTTACAAAATATTATTATTTTATTCTTAGATTTTTTTTTGTCATTTCTTCAATCTTGCCACATGTGCAGATTTTCCGAAATTTTTGACTGCTCATAACTTTCTCATTTGATATCCGATTTCAGCAAACTTAGTGGCGTTGGAATCAGGTTGAGATTCCCTATCCACTAAGCTAAAGTTTGGCAGCAAATTCGGGCTTTTTAGTAGAAGTGCGAATTCGCGTCCCGGAGCCAGTTTTTCTCATATCTCCTTATCCGGGACTCCGATTCCAGCAAACTCAGTTGCGTTGGAGTCGTGTCGACGCGCTCTTTCTGCTGATGTCCAATTGAGCAGCTAATTTGGAGTTTTGCAGAAAGTCGATTTCTGCTATTTCCAGATTTGACCAACCCATAACTTCTTTATCCGGACTCCGATTTGAGCAAACTCAGTTGCGTTAGAATCGTATTGAAGTCCTCTTTCCAATGGTATAAAGTTTGGTAGTCAATTTGCACCTGATCAAAAAGTCAAAATTTTGACCCGTTCAGGTTTGAATTTTAATTTGACTTTTAATTTTCTTCATTTCAGGGGTGCAAAAATCAGGTGTCTACAGCTGCCCCTCTTTGCCGGAGTCACCTTTGGGGATGAACGGCAAAGAAGAAAAAAGAACCTTATTTTTGCACCTTGCATTTCTGTCGACATGGTCGATGAGCTCATTTCTTGAATTGTTTTCAGGGAATGGGGAAGTGTCAGATGTCTGGTATCACTTCCTGATTTTGGAATCCCTATACCCTCTTTCGGGTTTGAATAGGGCTGTTCCTTAGTTCTTTGTTTTTTGAAAAGAAAAATAGGATTAAATCTGAGCTCATCAGCCTGTTTCGGCGTTGATGCAAGGCACTTAACAATGTTCTTTTCTTCTTCTTTGTTCCATTAAAGCTTTTAGTGACTTCAGTTTTGACTTTCTTGTTTTCTTTAAACTTGGTTTTTTTTTTGTGATTGTTAGGTTAAGGTTGGGGACTGGGAGTGAAGGTGAGAGGAGGCTTCTGCGCTGCTGCCCATCATCTTGGATACCACACAAACCTATTCTAGCCTGGACTATTTACAAAAGTGGGAAATCAAAATTTACAAGAGGGGGCGAATTGGCCCGTTATCTTCTTTTCCTTGAAGAGTTTGTTGTTCCTTCTTGCCAGGCTTTCTTTGTCGAGGCAAAGAACTTTCTTGTGGGGACCTCCCAGTTTAACATACCTCCATTGGGGATTTGGTGGGAATGTGATCTGTTTAGATGACTCTCTGGGGATTATTGTGATGTCTCTCTTTGCTCTTGAAGTTTTGTTGGAGGGTTTGAGGATCTTGACGATCTTCTTTCTTCTGAGCTCCGCTGGGGATGAAAGGGAAAAGACCTCTGATGGGGAAGAAAGTGTCCTTTCTCATGGTCATCTTATGTCTTATTTCTTCCCTGTTTGAACCTGTACAAGGAACAAAACATTAGTGCTTGATCTGTTGGGGATTGATATAATCTTCAATTAATCAAGCAACTTCGTGGGGTTTTTCTGAAGACCTTGAGTAGTGGTACTCCCTTGGGGACTTGTGCCTTTTTAGGATTTTAACAGGTATGGACTTTGGAAAGCTATTTTGGTACTTGATTATAGATCTATTTTAACCGTCCTAAAACAGTTGGGGAAGAGAACCCAAAGACAATTTTATAAGGTCGATCTATTTTAATCATTTGGAATGATTAGGGGAGAGAACCCTGGACCTGATCTATTTTAGCTGAACGGCTGGGAAAGAGAACCTCGAGGTTAAACTGGTCTATTTTAGCCAAACGGCTGGGAAAGTGAACCCAAGGTTAAACTGGTCTATTTTAGCCAAACGGCTGGGAAAGGGAACCCAAAGTTAAATTAATCTATTTTAGCCAAACGGCTGGGAAAGGGAACCCGAGGTTAAACTGGTCTGTTTTAGCCAAACGGCTGGGAAAGGGAACCCAAAGTTAAACTGGTCTATTTTAGCCAAACGGCTGGGAAAGGGAACCCAAGGTTAAACTGGTTGGTTTGAACTTAGTATCTCAGGGTTGGACCATGTAAAGTCTCCGCAGGGGGTGAGTTGAAAAACAACACCCAGGTGTGCCTCAGCCAACCTTCAGTTTAATCATTGACGGCGTTGGTACCACAAACTTTGGTCAATTAATGTGTGAATACATTATGATGACTCTTTCTACGTCCCATGTGTGGATACACGGTGACGAATTTTGTTTGTGTCCCATGTGAGAATACATGGTGACTCTTTTTCTGTCTTTTTGTCTTAATTCAAAGCTGACTTATTTGTCGGTGGCCTTTCAAACTTTTGTCAACCAATGTGTTGATACATTGTGATGACTCTTTTTGCGTCCCATGTGTGAATACATGGTGACTCCTGTCCTTGTCTTGTCTTAATTATATTCGAAGCTGACTTACTTGTCGGTGGCTTCACAAACTTTTGTCAACCAATGTGTGGATACATTGTGATGACTTTCTTTGCGTCCCATGTGTGAATACATGGTGACTTTTGTCTTTTTGTCTTAATTCGAAGCTGACTTATTTGTCGGTGGCTTCACAAACTTCTGTCAACCAATGTGTGGATACATTGTGATGACTCTTTTTGCGTCCCATGTGTGAATACATGGCGACTTTTGTCTCTGTCTTTTTGTCTTAATTCAAAGCTGACTTATTTGTCGGTGGCTCCACAAACTTCTGTCAACCAATGTGTGGATACATTGTGATGACTTTCATTGCGTCCCATGTGTGAATACATGGCGACGAATTTTATCTGTGTCCCATGTGAGAATACATGGTGACTTCTGTCTTTAGGAGACATTTTGTTTCTTTTGTCTTTGTCCATTTCTTTTCTCTCTTAATCTTTTTCTCTTCTTCTTCTTCTTCTTTTTCTTCTTTTTCTTTCTTTCAATCCATTTTTTTTATCAATTTCAAATTCATGTATCAACAGCTCTGATATCACAAACTATGCTGGGACATTCCCTCACTAATTTCTGACTTATCCGTCAGTGGTTTTGATTCCAGTTTCTTCTTCGTCCAATGTGTGAATACACTGTGACGGTTTTGTTTTTTTCATCAGCGTGTAAATACGCCGGAATGGCTTTTCTGCGTTTCATGTGTGAATACATGGTGCCAATTCTGCTTGCGCCCCATGGTGAGTACATGGTGACGATTCATTTTACATTCTATGTGTGAGTACATGGTGATGGCTTCCAATGTGTGAATACATCGTGATAGCTTTTTCTGCGCCCCATGTGTGAATACGTGGTGACGAATTTTACTTTTACATCCAACGTGTGAATACGCTGTGATGGCATCCAATGTGTGAATACATTGTGATGACTTTTTTTGCGCCCCATGTGTGAATACACGGTGACGGATTTTGCTTTGGCATCCAACGTGTGAATACGCTGTGATGGCATCCAATGTGTGGATACATTGTGATGACTTTTCTGCGCCCCATGTGTGAATACATGGTGACGGATTTTGCTTTGGCGCCCAACGTGTGAATACGCGGTGATGCCTTTTCTACGTCCCATGTGTGAATACATGGTGACGGATTTTGCTTTAGCATCCAACGTGTGAATACGCAGTGATGCCTTTTCTACGTCCCATGTGTGAATACATGGTGACGGATTTGTTCTTGTGCCCCATGTGAGAATACATGGTGGCGAATTTTAATATCAGTGTGTGAATACACCGTGATGGCTTTTTTGTCTGTTTCAAGTTTTGCCAGTACCTGCAAAAGTTCAAGTGAAAATCAGAATTTGTTTATCATCCAAAATTATGTGCAAAATCCAGGCAATTAAAATCTTTTGAGAATTCACCAAGTGTTTGGAGTTCCCTCTTTTCAAAGTGGGTCCATGACAAGACTAGTAATCTTTGGGTCAGTCACCTGACACTCTCATTTAGACTTATGAAATGATGCTACTCGGCATTCCCTGTAAAGGTCTCAACATTTTTTCCTTCAATGGCATGCCCCAAGTTGGAATGAGGGGAATTGTTTTGGTTCAGGGGGTTTCTTTGGCACTACCCTTCCCCAGCTCTTTTAATTTTCTCTCTTGTTTTTTCCTTTTTCCCACCCTTGGTTGGGGGTTTTGAAATGGTTTTTCTCTCACTTGGTTCCCTTATTCGGGTTCGGTGCATTGCCCCAGTCCGAGGGCCTTGTCAATTTCCACAGATCATGATCCAACGATTAGAGAGGACTTATTAGCCGGACGAAATGTAGGCTTTGGTTCCAGTGTTTAGAAATGAAGGATAAACAGGTTCAAATCCTATATAACTTCATTCTATGGGTAACCATTATGTCTAGCCAAAGTTCTTTGGTTCCTTTGATTCTGTCATTGCCAGTTGGTCTGGGAGTTAGTGTCACATTCTCTGTAATTAGAAAGGACTTCATAACAGGAAGAAACGTAGGCTGGGTTTATGGGTCTAGAAGAAATGATATAAAGACTCAAAATTTGTGAGCAGGGTAAGAGTCATGTCCTGTCTACTTTTCTTGGTTAGGGCTTACTTCATCTCTTGTCCCTTCAGCTTTGTGTAGCTTCTTTAATTTGTAGCTGCTTCTCCCTTCTCCCTTTTTTCCATCTTTGTTCTTTTCTTTCTTTTCTTTTCTTGGGTTCTTTGCCCCAATTCTTGACTTTTGCTTTTGGGGTTTGCCCCGGCTTTTGTTTTTTCTTCTTTTCTTTTCTCAAAGGGAATTGCCCTAATTTTTTCTTTTCTTTCTTGTTTTCTGGGTTTTATCCCGTTCCTCCTTTTTAGGGCGCTTTTCGCTTTACCCTTCTTTACCTTGGTTTTCCCGTATCTCCAATTTCATGAAGCTTGTGTACCCCAGTTTTGAAGACAGGATATGGTAGGGTTAAATGAAGAGATTGTTAGGCTCAAAGTGTTTTGCTAGGGTTTCATCTTATGTCAGATGATTTTTGGAGAAATCAAAGATGGCCTTCCATTTTTACAGAGAATGTAACACATACTTATCTTTGCACAATTAACTAGCTCAAGAAACATTTTCATCTTTATTCATTTTTCTTTTTGACTTTGCCCCAGTTTGGGGTGGCTAGACATAACATGGGTTAAAAATGAGACGATCAAGCTCAACATGTTTGACTAGCGGATTTTGTTTTGAAGTATTTTAGCCAAAAATGGCCTCTCATCATGTCATTGGGATCATTGATCCTGGATCATGTCAGTGACCCTTAATTGGTATGGGCACCTTACCCCTTCTTCCTCTTTTTTTCTTCTTTTTTTTTTCAGCTTGCCCCACTGTTTGGCAGGGTAGGGTTCAAAATGTAGTGCTGATGGGGGATCCCTTGGCTATGTTGAGACCCACACAGTTTGTGCTGTTCGACACATTTTCATCTATCAAGTTTGATTGTTCAAGTTTGTCCTTAGATCACAGTCTTGTCTTGGTGTGGTTCAACACTTTGGTGATTTCCCAAAAGACTTCATTATCTTGCAAAAAAAAAAAGCATGTTGTCAAGTTCTGAAATTAAAAGCAAGCATAAACAAAAGTAGAGTAGCAAATTATGCAAAAAGGTGGCTGATGTGAATCAGCATTCTTGGAATTCGGTTGCATGTCATGGGAGGAAGCCTTCAGGTGCTCTCCTCGTCCTTCTTTTTCACATCATCTTCTCTTTCCTGCGGGAAGATGGTTGATTCAGACATTCGGACCTGTGCCAACTTGTCAGAGATGTTTGTCCTTTAACAGATTCCGATTGCTCAAATAGTTCCTTCAAGAACCCTTGATCAATCAGATCTTGAATGTCATGCCTCAGATCCCAACACCGGTTTGTGTGGTGTCCTGGAGTACCAGAATGATACTCGCATCGTTCTGCAGCGTTGTAGTTTCTGGACCGAATCATTCGGGGGTTCGGGGGTTTGATCTGCACATACCCCTCCTTCAATAGTGTTGGAAGCAATTCTGCCGGTGAATATGGTAAAGGGGTGAAAACCCTCCTCATTCTGGCCTCTGCTTCCTCTTTTGTTCTCCTTGGGGAATCACCTAAAGGATTCTGCTTTTTCATGACTTGAGGAACATCTGCTGCTACAGCTTTCCCTTTCTCTTTCCGCAATTGACTACCTACTGTGGTTGGTGGGCGGCTTACTTCCTGACTGTTCAGGGGCATGTTTTCTTTCATTCTCTTGATCTCTCCTTCAAGATCTCTTACTCGAGATCGCAATTCAAAATTTTCTTCTCCTAATGCTTCCCAGCATTTGTTCCATGTTTCTTCCCTGATCGTTATCATTCGTAGTAGGTTCCATAGAGAGGCCACTATGCTGGATATTTGTTGGGCCGCATCATGACTTGTTTCTGAGGTGTGGTCCATTCCGACTACCGAAGGGGTTCCTTCTAGAAGAAACAAGCATCAGAAACCAGAATCCATGAAATGCTAGGCTGCATAGAGATGATCTTTTTTTCAATCTTTTCCCCTTTTTTCTTTTTCTTTTTTTTTCTTATTATTTATTTTCTTCTTCAATTTGGCGGAGGATCAATTTTGAGTTCCCCAGCTTCAAGTAGATCTTGGACCGCATGACGGAGGCTCCAACATTCGTCAGTATCATGCCCTGGTGCTCCCTTATGGTAACCACATGTCTTGGATGGGTCATAACCTCTACTTGCTGGTGCCCTTGGATTTGGGGGAACCTGCTTCAGGTGTCCTTCTTGCAGCAAGGTAGGCAACAACTCAGCCAGGGAATATGGGAGCTGTGTGAACACACGGTTCTTTCTTTCTTCCTTAGTCAAAGGCTCCTTCAGTCGAGTCATGGTGACATTTGCACAGGGATGATCATTTCCTCTTTTGCGCTTAGCAGATCGGACATGGTTGATCATTCCCTCATATCTTATGTCTTCTTGGGAGGATTCTGTCATAGTAGCTCCTATTTTTCCAGCCTTAACTGCATCTTCGATCCTTTCAGCCGTCATCATCAGATCGGCGAAACTTGCAGCACATTGTCCCAATAGCATTGTAAAGTATGGCTGCCCTAGTGATGAAATGAACAGAGAGGTTTGTTCTTGTTTGAGGAGAGGGGGTTGAACCATATTTGCTAGTTTCATCCATCTTTTAGCGTAGTCTCTTACAGACTCATTAGTTCCCTTTGACAATTTCTGTAATTTTGCCCGGGTTTGAACCATCAGACTGTTCAAATGGTACTGTTGGATGAATACAGTAGCAAGGTCGTTCCATGTCTTGACCTTCTGCTTGTCCAGACTTAGGAACCAAGAATATGCTGCCCCAGCTAGCGATCTCTGGAAGAACTGAACCATAATCTTCTCATCCTTTGCATATTGGCACATGTCGCCAACATAGGATCGCAGGTGTATCAAAGGACAGCCAGTGCCGTCGAACTTATGCAAGTCAGGACATCGGAATTTTGCTGGCAGATGGATGTCTGGGAAAAGGCACAGGCTCTCCAGTGTGGTTTCCTCACGTACTGGGTTGGGCTGGAGTTGTTTCAAGAGCTCTTCTCTTATTGCGGCTATTTGGGCCTTACTGTCTTCCTTTATTACAGTCAACATTTCCTCAAGTTGGGCCATCCATACCCTACTTCGGTCTTGCTTTTCCTGCCCCAGCTGAACAGGCGCACATGGTTCTTGTTGTGGAGGGTGGGTGGCTATTGCTGCCGGATGTGGGAATTGGGTGTCCCGTGGTGGTAGATCAATTGTCATGAGGTTCGGCTGGGGTGGTTGTCCCTGTTGGATTTCTGGTACTTGAACCCCCGTGGCATGTGTCATGGCTACTTGTTGACTTAGATCCATCATGACTTGCTGTTCTTCAGTTCTTGGTTGTGAGGATGACGAAGTTGGAGCCTCAGAAGAATTCATTGCAGTCCTTTTTCAATGCAAATGTAGTGTTCTGGGTAGTGCTTTTAATGTGAAGTACCTGAATCGTACCTTTTCATTAAAGATCTCAATCAATTTCTTTTCAACTTATAAACAAGGTGTTGTGTGTGACGAGATCATTTACACCGTGAGTGGTGCTCTGGTGTCATGATGAGCGAAAACTTGAAATATGGGACGATTAATGCATGAAAATCACAACTTCGACAAAACATTACTGTGAACAGTGTGTGACAGTGCCATATCCACTCAAGAGTTTTTCCTGAAAATTGCGATGTTAAAAAAACTTGCAGTTCGATCTTTCAGAGATTGAGACTCTGGAGATCATATCGTGTTTGATGGTTTTCAAAACCGTGCAACACATGCTTTATGAGTGCAAACCTCAGGAAATCATATCTGTGCCTTAATGGGCGGCGACTGAAAATTTTTTTGAAAACGTGTCCTGAACAATGGCATGGAGAATTTACGCTGCAAGATGGGCGACTTGATTTATGTCTAAACAGCTAGCTCAATATAACCACAGATGACGGTTTTATTGTGCGTAGCACGAGACAAAGTTAATGTTTGTCATGAAAGACGATTCAATGTAGGCCCGAAAGCCGCTTTGTTGTGTGCTTTGAAAAGCAATTTTGATGAGCACCTCAGAAGCTGGCTCAATGCATGCCCGGAAAATATTTTGTGCATTTTTGAAAACAATTCGGCTAAACAGGTTAGTGTAAATGATCTCTAAGTGCACATGTTTAACGTAAGAACAAATATATACACAGGTAAAATGAAAGTTAAATGCTAAAAAAAAACCCACAGGTGTGTGCATGGTCCTAAAAGGGTTGGTGCCTGTTAAGGCACGAATCCTAGACATACTTGTGTAAGGAAGCACTCCTAAGTCCTCATCAGCCTTTTATCTTTCATCTGTTCTTTCAACTACTTTTGGGTGTCAGATCCCAACAAAAATGTTTACAACTTGCCATCGAGGGCGAAATTTACAAAAATAATTCTGTAAAGAAAATCACCTTTAGGGCTGTTGGGAACCCAAAAGGAGGGTACAAGTTTGCTTCTTGGCAGGTGGGCTGAGGTCCTAAATCTAGGGTTTTTCTGCCCTTGTTCTGGCCTGTTTCTGTCTGATTGTCTGATCTGGCCGACTCTCATCTGCTCAAAAGGCCGACTAAGACTTAAAGTGCTTCCAACGGACTCAATGGGTCGAGGCCCATGATTCACAGGACTCAAATGCATGGATCTAGGGTTAGACCCCTGATCAAATTGGTTTGGTTTCCTAAATTAGAGCTAAGACAGCCCATGGTCTAGGTCTCACTCAGTCTGATGCAGAAGGACAGGGTTGTTGCCCCTGAGTGACTCTTGGGTTTTAAATTGATTTTTCCCTTATTTTGTTTCAGCATTCGCATTCAGATTCAGATCCATTCACATTCAGAGTATCAAGGTTTTTCAGAATCAATAGGTGGGGAAGGATACCCAGCCCGAGGCATCTGCCTGCAAGGGTCTGAGCCTAGTACTAGACCCTTCGCGTACCATGGCAAGAAACCAATGGCGCTTGAAGAATCCAGAAACCTGGGGAGATGGGTTTACCCTGCTTTCCCCTGCAAGCCACGGGAGCGTAGGGCTAATACCATCCCAAAAGTAAGTTTCTCGATTGAAGAAGGGTGGCTGCTAGAGAGATCTAGGTTTTGGTTAAGAAGAACATTCACAGAGTGCAGACAGCATTCAGTTCGGATCATCCATGCAGACTCCCTCGTGCATGTCATCCTATGCAGTTAAAAAATTCATTCACGGTGTAGTGAGGTGCTTGTATGTGCAGTGGGGTCAAGTGCTGTGTCTATTCGAGTGATTCTTGGATAATGGGCTGATTAAGGGTTCCTTAATGTCACTTTTATAGTGAGAATACAGAACAGTATGCAATACAATGTCTGGGTGGATCCCCAGGTAAGTGGAGGGTCACAGGGAACCGCTTAAATTCCACTTTCCTTAGGCAATTATCTCGTCCTTATGACAGGATCCCCCAATACCATGTAATTGCATAAGTTCCATAAACCACTAAGGTTGGACAAGAAGTACTTCCTAAATCTGCTTATATCCACCTAATTGACTCATTTGATAACCAGGGTCCAGCTGGGTTGAGGGTCCCCAGCAGAGTCGCCAAGCTGTGCGCACCTAAACCTGGCCTAGATCGCACACGAGGCGCACGTGGAAGTTCGTGCCACGGGACTTATGGAGTCGCCACTGCCTGAGAGTGCAGGCAGACACGGGTTTGCCCTAACCGGGTCTAAGTCTGGTCTGCGGCTTATTAGAGTTCTAGCTAAGTCCTCGGTTACGGTTCGGGGAAGTCCTAAAGACACCCCGGTCCGCCCCGCCGGTCTGACGGGTCCCTCGGGTCTCCCTGGTTTTTGAGTCAATCTCACCCTTCCTAAACCAGCATGCTGCCTTGTTGGGTCTGGCGGGGCCCTCTATAGGTGTGGGTCCCTTTTATTTTGATTTTATCTTTTTTATTAATTTAAGTGAAGTGGGTCGGACCCGGGTCCCGTTGGAAGACCCGTGGGCTGCCATGGTTGGGCCTGGGGCCCAGTTGGGTTATTGGGTAACCCATTTGGTTATTTTATTAAGTTTTATTTATTTACAATTTTAGTTTGGGCTTAGTGGGCTTGGAGTGGGCCCATTAGCCAGAGTCAAGTGGCCTTGGGCCTGTTTGTTGAAAACGGGCTTGGTTTAGGCTAGTCGGAATGTGGACCACACATGTGGGCCCGGGGTGTCTTGGTGGGCCCATCTAGGCCCATGGTCTGCCCGTATTTACTCTACGGTTTGGTCTGAACCATAATTTTAACACGGTTCAGACCGGACCGTATATTGAATATGGGCACGCCTGGTCCGTACATAAAATACGGGCTTCGCCCGATTTTACAAGTTTGCAACATTTTCAGTGGTGATCGATTTTGATGTCTTCTATTGTCATTCGGCAACCTCTGCTGGTGATCCTAGCACAATCTTATTGTGCAAATATCTTCACTTGGCTGCCAATCTTCATCTTTCCTCTTTAACGCTCCATTGCTTGTAAACCCACATGCATGAGGACTTTTAGAAGGGATAGAGGGAGGAAATCTTATGGGTTACAACAGATTCCCAAGGAGGACAACTCCCTCCGTAATGAATAGCCAAGATGTGAAAGTATCAATTTAACAAAAGAGAAATGGTGTTAGCTTGAGTCCTGTAACCAAAAGACATTTTCTTTTCACCTCTTAGTTGGGTACCTTCACCATGGGGAACTCAATGCCGCGTACAATAAGAGCAAGCCGGTGAGATAAACGTAATGAAACAAATAGTAGATAAAGAGGATTTAAAAACAAAGTCAAATTTAAGACATGTTGAATATTACATTACCAGAAACATTCTTTTGCTATTACCTTCTTCTTGTTGATGTGTGACGGTTTTCCAAGAATTTTGGCAGCGCTTCCGCACCTCCGTTGGATTTCACGAATTGATTTGAACAGGGCCTCTCTTGCTTTAGGTAAAAAGGGATTAGAGTTGAGGAGAAACTTGGACAGCGCTTCCGCGCTCCTTTAGATTTCCAAAAATGGGTTGAAAAGGGGGTTCTCCTACTTCCTAGATCGAAAGGGTAAAAGGGGAAGGGATTAGGTATGGTTGAGGGGTAAAATGGGAAGGAAAATTATGTTTGAAAGTGAAGTGGGGATTTTGGCAGAGTATGGGATGAGCAAAAACACAAGAGAGGAGAGGGGGAGTGAAGTGGGAGAGAGCAAAAGGGGAAGAAGAGAGGGGTTTGGTGCTTGGAATGGAATGGGGGGTGGCCCCCCTTTTATAGTTGAAAAAATGACCTAAAAATGAATTTTAATCACCTTTTTTGACTGAATTTTAATTTTATGTTTCATGTAACTAAAACTTAAATATTTTTTATTCTCATCGAATCCAACTCATTAAGCTTATCCATAGTGATGACATGTGGTTGATATTTTTTTGTTTATTTTTTATTTATCTTAATTTTTAGATTCTTTAAGATTTATTATTATTTTATTCTTAAGATTTTTTGGTTAGAAGACACATGTGTTTTCTATTTTCTATTTTATTTTTGATTTAATTTAATTGTTAGATATTTACAAAATATTATTATTTTATTCTTAGATTTTTTTTTGTCATTTCTTCAATCTTGCCACATGTGCAGATTTTCCGAAATTTTTGACTACTCATAACTTTCTCATTTGATATCCGATTTCAGCAAACTTAGTGGCGTTGGAATCAGGTTGAGATTCCCTATCCACTAAGCTAAAGTTTGGCAGCAAATTCGGGCTTTTTAGCAGAAGTGCGAATTCGCGTCCCGGAGCCAGTTTTTCTCATATCTCCTTATCCGGGACTCCGATTCCAGCAAACTCAGTTGCGTTGGAGTCGTGTCGACGCGCTCTTTCTGCTGATGTCCAATTGAGCAGCTAATTTGGAGTTTTGCAGAAAGTCGATTTCTGCTATTTCCAGATTTGACCAACCCATAACTTCTTTATCCGGACTCCGATTTGAGCAAACTCAGTTGCGTTAGAATCGTATTGAAGTCCTCTTTCCAATGGTATAAAGTTTGGTAGTCAATTTGCACCTGATCAAAAAGTCAAAATTTTGACCCGTTCAGGTTTGAATTTTAATTTGACTTTTAATTTTCTTCATTTCAGGGGTGCAAAAATCAGGTGTCTACATCAAGCATATCATGTCAAGATGTTTTCTCTTCTACCATTTTGTTTACTAGTATTGTTTGTGTGATTCGAAGGGGAGCGTGTTCCCTGTGGTCATTTCATCTCGTGTACCCCATTATAAACCCCATTTTCCCTTCTCTGTTAATTTGTTGATGTGTGATTTTGGGGTTCGGATTCTCGCGAAGAGATTTGAGTCGTGAGGAAAGGGTAGGTTAGATTAATCTCAATGCATGTTCAAGTGTCTCTTGGGAGTCTGGGGAACACCTGGGAGGGCTTATAGAGCTTAGAAACCATTAAAAATAGAGTACAGAGCTTAAAAACCATTAAAAATGGAGTTCGGGCAAAAAACAGAAAATCAGGGTATATGCGCTCACTTCATTTTTGGGTGCGCTCACTTGGCGCACACTTCATTTTTGGATGTGCTCACCTCGCGCTCACTTGGCGCCCACTTCATTTTTGGATGCGCTCACCTCGCGCTCACTTAAATTTGGATGCGCTCACCTCGCGCTCACTTAAATTTGGATGCGCTCACCTCGCGCTCACTTAAATTTCGATGCGCTCAGCTCGCGCTCACTTGATTTTTGGGTGCACCCACTTCACCTTTACCTTGATAAATCCCGAAAATGCCCTTTACCTTGAAAAATCCCGAAAATGCCCTTTACCTTGATAAATCCCGAAAATGCCCTTTACCTTGATAAAATCCCGAAAATGCCCTTTACCTTAAAAAATCCCGAAAATGCCCTTTACCTTAAAAAAAATCCTGAAAATGCCCTTTACCTTAAAAAATCTTGAAAATGCCCTCTACCTTAAAAAAAAATCCCGAAAATGCCCTTTGCCTTAAAAAATCCCGAAAATGCCCTTTACCTTGTGACCCCCCACTTACTTGGGGACTCTCCCGGAACCTCGTATTGCGTGCTAATTCTGCACCTTACTATATGAGACGGTAGCAATCCCTTTATCAACAAAATCCAAACAAAGCTCACCCGTGTAGACACAGCACGCAGCCCAACGGCACACACGAGCACACCACCACACCGTGGATGGATTTTTTTCTTGTGTAATAAACTGCGTGGGGTGACACGCACGAGGGAGACTGCGTGGATGATCTGATCCCGAATGAACGAGTGAATCGGATATTGCAACTTCTTTATCGAACTTAGACCTCTCTAGCAGCCTACCCTTCTAATTCCTATGAACTGATCTTTGGGATGGTATTAGCACCTACGCTCCCGTGGCTTGCCGGGGAAAGCAGGGTAAACCCATCCCCCCAGTTTTCTGGAGTCCATTAGCACCACTGGTTTCTTGCCGTGGCACGCGAGGATCCAGTACTTGTAACGCCCTGGGTCCGAGTCACATGGAAACCCGTAACTCATACCCAGAGGTTAATATAAATAACAGGATCGCACTACCAGAGTAAGGAAAACATGAACTAAATAATGCTAGGTAACAGAGTGCACTAAAATAATCCCAAAGTGAAACTCACATGACCCAATTTCACTACCCGCAATTTCCGGCTCTCCATACGTATCTGAAAAACAAACAGAAATAAAAGAGTGAGATACGAATATCTCAGCGAGTAGCACATGCATGCAGCAATACACATCTTCTAGTTGTAAGTTTATGATCGAGTAATCACCCGAGAAAACAAGAATAACCCGGTGAAGTCAGCGTAAACCCTTTTAAAATTTGTTTGACCCCAGGGGTCTAGGAAGCAATTTAAAATATACGAAATTAACATCGGTAATTCCTTCATCAACAAAACTCCGATCAGTTCCAGAAACTATATCAATCTAACCATGCTCCAAGAAAACAAATTCCACTATTTATTCCATAGTATCTAAAACAGATAATTGAATAATAAATCCACATGGTCAATGTCATACAAATATTTGATTGGTTAATCAACATGCCAGAGTGTGAGACACAGGGAAAAGATCACCCACCATCAACACACGGGGCTCTACGTAAAAAGTTGGGAGAGTCGCCACCATTCAATGTTTTGGGTGTGAATGGACACCAAAAGGTTAAAAATAAGCAAAAAGTGCAAAAATGCCAATTCTAAGGTAAAAATAACCTTACTTGAAAATCAAATCCAGAGATGGGTAAGGGAATTATATTATGAACGGGGGAAGGTGTTAGGCACCCCCGTTCATCCACACGAAGTGGTAGCCAAGTGTTTGTTCATGCAAAAATAAGAAAGCTTGCTAAAAATCATAGAAAACCTTGAAAAAGGACCAATGTATGATATTTTCACATGAAGATCTAAATGGACTCTAGATCCTCTCTTATGTCAATATCATTTCTGGAATATCACAAAAAGATGGAAATCAAAGCACAAGTTGCTCAAAACCAAGTTGAATCAAATCCGGAAAATTCGGTGAAAGTAATGCCATTTGTCTTAAAATCATTCAAATCCAATTTTAAATCAAATCAAACCAAGTCCATTTGAAAGATTATGGTAAATAATAGTCTCATGCAAAATTTCAAGCCATTCCGATTGAAAACCTAGGAGTTATGCTCCTTTAAAGTTGCTGTTGGGGATATTTAAAAGTGATGAGTGAGCCACTTTAGAAAATCACATAGAAAACTCCACTCCATAAAAATCCACGAAATTTGGTGTGATTTTAGTCTGTATGGCCATCTTTCCAAAGAAACTAGCCTCATACAAAAATTCTTTCAGATGTGCCTTGGGTGGTCTCCCGAACAGGCCCCGAAGATCACAGATTTACCCAGAAAAGTGCCATTGAGCAGTTCTGAGTAAATCGGCTACCAATAATTCAAATCGCGTCACAAATTTATGAAACCAACTGGATTTGAAAATAGACTCATAAAGGAGTGCCCAGAAACAAAAATCATTCGAATCGGACTTAAAACGAACACATGGCGCTCCGTCGAAGTGACAAGTTCTGTATTTGAACCTGAACTGTCCACTCAACTTCGACAGAGAGGTGTCAAAAATCCGCTTAATAGAAATTTATGAAATTTGGTGGACATCAACTAGACAGCTTCACCTTTCCCATGGTTCTAGAATCGCTCAGAAATTCATCCGGACGATGAAGTTATGAGCGTCCGAAGTAAGGGTACAGGTGCTGCCTAGTTAGACCCCTTTTTGAGTAAAACCAATGCGAAAATGTGACAAAGTGTGTGAGATTCGTGCAAGATGAATCCAAAACCTTTAAAAATCACTTGAAAACATTCCAGAATTGATTGAGGCCATTTATTTGAGATTTATCACAATAAATGCAATAAACCCCAAATGTAAGCCTATCCCGCCAAAATAGTGCTATGTATGTGTAAGTGTGAAAAACCATACAAGATTATTAGAACAACATTGCATGCATACATATTCATCAAAATAAGGTTCTAAAACAACCTAGGGTTCCGTTCCATTATTGTTTCCTTCTGTTCTCTCTCCCCGTTAAACACGGTTCTTCAAGATAATCAAGGGTACTTTGAATATGAAACGGTTTACAATCAATCAAAAGCTTTATGCTACATAGGTTCTAGCACTAGGGTCAATCCCCAGTCTCGTTTCTCCTAGATCCCGCCTCCACGTTTTACGGCTAGGGGGAGTCTCGAGATACTTTGAGCCGGGGAAGGATTTTCACACACAAAGAATGGCCTTATTCTACAGAAAGGTAGAAGAAGAGATCTAGATCTAGGAATGTAAAAACATAAATTAAAGAGAGGTTTGAGGCTTACCTGGATTCTGGAAGCACTTCCGCAGCGGTTTCCCTCTTCTCTTGGAGTTCTTCTTGGCGAGAATTCAAAACAAGAGTTAATTGCCATTTGCTTAAGGAGGAGCCTCCTATTTATAGGCAAAGGCTAGGGTTAGGGTTGGTGAGAATGGTAGACACAACATAATGTCTATAGCCCACCAACCTTAACCCTAAGGCTATTTCCGAGATTTCCCCTCATTTAATGAGGGACATGATGGTAAAAGTGAAAAACTCTCGGAAAACCCTAATTTTGAGCAAAACTTATGTATCCGACATGTCAGGTCGGATACACTAGCACCTATGTGTATCCGACACCTGCTGTCGGATACATTAAGGGCTACCTGTATCCGACAGCTTGTGTCGGCTACGAAAGGGAAACTTGTATCTGACCTGAGTTGTCGGATACAAGGAAAACTTGATTTTTTCACATTTTTGTGCTGGCTTCAGAGGAGATAATTGTTTTTGATGATTATTGATCATTTTGACCGTGCAATTTGGGGTGTCTACAACTGCCCCTCTTTGCGGGAGCTGCGAAGCAGTGAGCTGCAAAGAGTAGACAAGCCCAAATTGCATTCCCTTGAGCATGATTTGCTTGGTTCAATTCAATTTTGTAGAAAACAATTTTTGGGTGAAGATTTGCCAAAAAGCCCTAACTTTAAGGGGGCATTTCTCCAAGAATTCTTAAATTCCACTGAGCTCTCGTGGCTATGAAGTGGATTTTAAGCCCAAAAATAGGATTTTTGAAAACTGATTTTTTATCAAACCAAGTTAAAAAATGAGTGGATATCCTCCTTTTTGACCAGCACATTTCCCAAAGTTGTCCTAAATTCCACTGAGCTCTCGTGGCTGTGAGGTGGATTTTAGGGCAAAAAAAAAAAAAGGATTTTGTGAGAAAATAGTTAACGTTGTAGCACATTGCTCTCTTTTTTTTCTTTTTTTTTCTTTTTTCTCTTTTTTTTTTCTTTCTTCTCTTTTTTTTTTCTTTTTTTCTCTCTTTTTTTTCTTTTTTTTTTCTTGTTTTTCTTTTGTATCTGACATAGCATGTCGGATAAGAGGGGTTTCTCTTGTATCCGACATGCTCTGTTGGATACACCCTGTTATTTAAGTCGCGCGCGAGCGCGACTTTCCCTCTTCCTTTCTTTCTTCTCCGAGCACAAACCCCGGCCATACTTCTTCTTCTCCGACCGTGACATTCGATTCCTTCGTTCTCCGGCGACTTCTCCGGATTCCGGCGACCCCTATTGACACCGGCGGCCGTCCTTGCTCCGACAACATTCGCACGTTGCCGCGACCGAGCCCTAGCTCAGCTTTCTTCTGATTTTTCTTGATTTCCAGCGATTTTCCCAACTCGGCGTGGGGCATTGTTCTCCGGTGATATGTGCTAACTCCGGTGACCTGTTTTTGCTAATCCGAAGACCTTTTCTTCATTGCAATCCAACCGGGTCAGTGCATTCATGTTGCCCTTTTTTTTTTTCTTCTTCGCATGTATTGGACGAGCATTCGTTTTTTTTTTTCTTTTGCTTGCTCTGCATGTCCATGGTTTGAACACTTGCGGCCTGTTGTTTTGGTGACGCCTTGATAGCAGTGAATTGTGAAACTTCCAATGCTTCTGCTCACTTTGAACTGTATTGCCGATGGTGCCTCATTCTGCCTTTGCCATGCTATTTTTTTTTCTTGTTTTGACTGCCTTGCTAATTCTTGATCTGTATTTCTGCAAATCCTTGGGATACGGTTGCCTGCCTGTGAACTGAATTGTTTATCCTGTCATGACTTGATCCTGACTACTTTGATATCTCTGAATACCAAATTGCTGACATCCTGCCGGGATTCTTGATTTGTAATTCTGGTAGAATTGCTTGCCGGCATAACAATAGTCATCCTTCTAGAATGATACTTTTGGCAGTATCTGGTAACTTTTAGACTTTTCCACTGAATTGCATAAAATGCTTTTGAATTGCTGGTGAAGAGAAAAATCTTTCCAGGTGTCATGCTATGATCGGTTCTTTCCTGGTCTGATTTTAGCACGTCTTTGACCTTGGTGGTGCGTTGACTGTCAGGATTTTTCTTTGATTGGCCCTTGGGTCTTTGATTTAGCTAAGACCTTCTGCATCCTTGTCCGGCTTCTATGTAGAATTCCTGCAGTAAATTAGCAAACATTACGCCTTGTAGATGTCTTTAGAAAAAAGCTTTAGAGTTAGGATTTCACACACTAGTAATGCCAACTACTTAAACTTTGAGCCGAAACAGATAACAAAATTAAAATAAGACTTTCTTAAGACCAAACAAAATCATGCAAGATCCCTGATGAACTGAAACCTAAAGCAAGGTAAAACTTCTGGTAAACTTGTACTGAAATTCATAAAACACTTCCCTGTGTAGATGGCTAGGACTCGTTCTCGCGTTAGAGAGGAGGCGGACCCGGCTGATCAGCCCTCCACCTCGCGGGCTCGAACAGAGGCGAGTTCCAGCGCCACCTTGTCGGAGCCACTAGATGTCTCCCGGGAGAGCTCTGCTGTGGTGGGTTTTCAAATTCCTCCCTTCCTTTTTCTTCTATCCTCTTCCTACACAAACCTTCACATTTCTCTGTTGGATTTTAGCCCGTTGTCGCTCCTGCTCGTGGTCGAGGCAGAGGCCGAGGCAGAGTTCAGGATCAGGCCCTTGAGGGCGAGGGAGGCCGTGGCAGAGGCCGTGGACGTGGCAGAGCCAGAGGTGCAGCTCAGGATCCTGTTATTGGAGGCGATGCTAGAGGGTTCCGTTTGTCCTTTCCCGCGGATTTGATGGCATCTGTTCAGGACACCGAGCTGCTCATGGGATTGGATCATCATCCGTCTATGTGTGTCCGAGCAGACCTTCCACTTCAGTATCCCCCTTCTCACCTGAGAGGTAGTTGGGGGAAGTTTTGTGAGCTGTACCAGACCCTATCTCCCGGACTCAGACGGGAGTTCCGCAGATGCCGCTTCGACCATTTTCTACTCATTCCATCCTTCCGAGCTGATAGGCCTCTTATCTTCACCATGCTGGAGCGGTATTTCCCTGATACGCAGACCTTTCATCTACCCAAGGTTGAGCTGGGGATTCGCCCATCAGATTTTGTCATGCTCACCAACATCCCTTTGACGGGTAGGACCATAGAGATGGAGCGTCCTCCCGTTGCGGATATTGGCACCCTGCTTGGGTATGAGGACTTTCCTGCTGCTGCTTGGGATGGCAGGAGTGGTCGGATTTCTATCAGCTGGTTGCGAGTCAGCATTACCGATCATCCTGACCGGAGGCATACGACTGTTGCTGAGGCTGATGACGATTTCCTCCCTCTATTTCGCCGAGTATTCTTGCTAATGCTGGGCAGCTGCTTCTTCTAGGAGGATACGACGTCAGTCAGTCCTGTTTTTCTGGATGCCCTGAGGGATCTTAGGCACACCCGGTGACTAGCTTGGGGTCGGTTGATATACGGGACCATATTAGCCGGACTGAGTCGAGTCGTTCGAGGTATGGCCGCTCCGAGGGGAGATGGTATCAGCTGCCGATTTTTCTAGCAGATTCTACAGGTACGGAACATTTGGACTTAATCCCTTGAATTTCTTTTATCTCCTTCTGACTTGTTTTCTTTCATTGTCAGGTATTTATGTATTCGTACATGACCTACTTCCGCCCTTCTCCCATGCCTGGCGTTGCAGAGTTTCCTGTAGCCGTACGGTGGTCGGTCTTGGACAGAGATGCGGACCGGAGCCAGCCACAGTCTGCCCGGGCGCATTTGGACCGTTCTCGCCGGTCTGAGGTAACTTTCTCTTCCCTCAATCCTTTCCTTTCTCTTATACTGCCTTGTACCTGACACTTTTCCTTGTGATTGCAGCTGATACTGGCTCGTTTTGAGGACGTGGATGACGAGGTTGCTCGTCAGGAGATGGTACAGGACGCCTTTGAGCGGGATGCACGGCGCCAATCCTACCAGTGTTTCATTGGGAGACTTGGTAGGATTGTGTACCTAGGCGAGCGCCTGTACTTCCAGCACACTGGCGCTCCTTGTATCCCAGTTCCTCCACCACTTGTTGACCTGGCCATCCTCCTGCCCGGATTCAATGTGGCCCAGTTTGATCAGTGGGAGGATGCAAAGTTACTCACTGTGGCTGGTGACTATGAGGAGTGGATCCAGAGAGTGTCCATTGGATGCTTGATGGATCGACCCACTCGTGCTGGGGTGACTGAGATCGGCGGGATCTATGTCCGGGTCCACGATGATACGGTGAGTTTTGTGATCTTCATCTTCCATCTCATTCTTCTTTAGTTCTATACTTCTGCCTCTAATCCTGTTCTTATTTGCAGGTACATGAGCTGAATGCCGTGCGGGACCGGTTCGAGAGTCAGCGGGCTGCGATCGATGATATGATCGCTGAGCATGACGCGATCGTGGCCCAGAGGGACGCCCGGATCAGAGAGTTGGAGGCCCTAGTTGCCGATCTTCAGGCTAGACAAGTATTTGATTCCTTATAATTTTTTCTTTCATTTCCATGTTTCTGCTATTCTGATATGCCTGTTTGACTTGTGCAGGGCCTAGTCCCAGATCAGGATGCTGCTTTCGAGCCTGACTTCCTTGTCCCTGATCCATCCCCAGTTTGGGCTACTGCTCCTGTGGACGTCCCATCTGCTGATCCGGTGGTAGCTGCTCCTACGGATCCCATGGCGGATACTCCTGGTAAGTTTAGCTTCACTTCTTTGGTTCATCTTCATATCTCAATTTCTGACTCTTTCTGTTGATCCAGATATTTCAGTTCCTAGTCCATCTGCTGCTGCTGCTGAGTCTTCTGGGGCTGCAGGAGTGGAGACTGTCGTGGCTGAGGATTCGGCTGCACTTGAGGTAGCTCCTTTGCCTACTGAGCCTATTCCTGCTGGCCCTTCATCCCCTATGGCGGTTCCTGATCCCGCTCTTGAGGTCCTTGGTAAGTTGCTTTTAGTTTCATCCCTTTAGTTCATTTAGATACCTCAGTTTCTGATTTTTTCCTGTTGATCCAGATGCTTCTGCTCCGGGTCCCTCTTCTACTGCCGCTGGGCCTTCCGGATCTGTGGGTCCAGTCGAGCCTGCTCGTGCTGAGCCAGAGGCATCCTCTCCAGATTCTGCTCCTGCTCCGCCCCCGGACCTTGAGGAGTATTGCATGGAGTATCAAATCCAGCAAGTTCTGGGCCGGCATCCTCGTCATGCTGCTGAGCGCATTCTGGCCTATTCCAGGGGCCGATCACTTCGAGGGGGAGGCCGTAGAGGTGGACGTGGCAGAGGACGCGGGGATGATCCTACACAGGAGTAGAGGAGTTAGGATTTTTCTTGTATTTTCATCATCCTTTGTATAGAAAAACTTGCATATATATATGAAAGAAACTTTTTATTCATTCTCTCTTGTTTTGAACATCTTTTGTTTTCAATTTCTTGCAAATATAACATGTAAGCAGGTAAAACAGGTAAAAATTTCGGATTTTTCTCCATTTTCTCTTTTTTTTGCAATTTTCTTTGTATCCGACATATCAGATCGGCTACATATATTTTCCTTTGTATCCGACATGTCCTGTCGGATACATATTGTTCTCTTTGTATCCGACACACTTCGTCGGATATGAATATAACCTTTTGTATCCGATCTGAGTTGTCGGATACATTAAAAGATACTATAAATGCAACCAGCCTCGGGATTTGAGCATTTTTTTACGAGTTTTTGAGTTTAGAAAACCCCTTTTTTCGCCTTTTTCGTCCTCCCATTGAGTTCTAGCTCGCTCCCATCATATCCAATGGATTCCGGATCATCGTCTGCCCTGCCATTGTCTGTCCATACAGCCTCCCCTGCGAAACAACCTTTTAGATCGAAACCCCCAAATCTCACTAGGTACAACCCTGTGGATTCCTTTTACACAAGATGGGTTAACTCTATGACCCTAGATGAGGAGAGGAGATGGGATTCTACTAATCTAGGCCACACCCTGCTTATTCCCAAGGTTCCCTTCAAGTGGGAGATTATAGAGGCCATGATTGGCCATTGGGTGCCTGACCTCAACTTGTTCCGTTTTGGGCACCATGAGATGACCCCGACCATTGAGGAGGTAGAAACCATCTTGGGCTTAAGGTTTGATGAGAAGGTAGTGAACCCGCCCCTAAGGCCCAGCTATAAGAAGGAGGCTTCTACATTCTTGGGCATAGGGAAGAAGGACTTAGGGGATTCTGACACCCTATTGACCTTGTCCAAGTCTTTTTTGATCGAGAAGCTTTTGAGAGGGGAAAACAAGGAAGCCCGGTTCAATGCCTTGACCCTGATAGTGGTCAACCAGCTGCTTTTCCCACGAGATGATGATGAGGTGGACTTGGCCTTGATTTCAGTGATATGCCAGGTTAGGGAGAGGGAGAGGTTGGCCCCTATGATTTTGGCTGGGATGTATCAGGCCTTGACCGACTGCTACAATAGGAAGTCGAAACGCTTCCTAGCATGTGCACAGATCCTGCAGGTAAAAAATATATATATATATATTTTTTATTTTGCTTTTTTTTTCACTTTTTGCTTAATTTTTGCTTTTTTGCTTTTTTTCTTTTACAATGTGCTGATATATCTCTTCTCTTCTGCAGCTTTGGCTACTGGATCATCTGAGTCAGATTGAGGAAATCAATCGACACTTCTTCTCGAGCCTGAAAGTCCCCATCTTGATGAGCAACCGGGGGTGTCCCGATATTTCAGGGGGTAAACAAGGTTGGTTCGCCTTCTTGGGTTGAATCCAGGATGACCAGGTGAGATGGCCTGGTACTTATCAACCCAATGCAGAGACTGTGATTAGCTTCCGAGACCGCAACTTTCTGGTTCTGGCGGGCTTGAGACATGCAGTGCTGTATCTACCTTTGCGGGTCCTTCGTCAGTTCAGAGCGACCCAGGGGATTATAGTCCCAAGTGGGTACGAGGGTCATCTTGGGCCCCTTTCTCCAGCTACCATGAAGCTGAATGCCTGGTTGATGAGGGAGTGGTCCTATGTTCGCTTTATGCGGGGCCCGGTCTTCTCAGAAGCCCATGTGAAGGATTATCTCTTCTGGATCAAGGAGCAGATACAGAGTTAGGCACCAGTACTTGAAGATCCTCCTGCAGTCTTAGCTCCTACTTATGAGGATATTTTAGAGTCTGAGAGAGCTTCTCATAGGCGGCTTCAGCAGATATGGGTACGAGAGGCCCAGGAGCTTAGGATACTGGGCCTTAACATGGAGAGGCAACTTGCAGAGCAGGTGTCCCGCCGTCTTGCCATGGAGAAGCAACTTGAGGAGCATAGGCAGGCCCGCTGTCTTGAGGTCCGAGCCTTGAGGCAGAAGCACCAGGATGCTTTAGCCAGCCTTAGGAGCATGAGGATGAGGCAGACTATTTCAGATGAGGTCATTTCCTTCTTGAGTGATCTGCTGCAGAGGGGGCTTCTGGAGTTGTTGCAGCTCAGGCAGCTCGGATTCGGGAGCTTGAGGAGCGGCTAGGAGACAGATTAGTTTTATTTCCTGCACATTTTTTTTTCATACCTTTGTACAAAATTGAACTCCAATAGTGGAAAGCCAAAGTATTTAATTCAAAATAAAATTTTTTATATTATTGGCCTCAGAATGCTCAGATGCTTGTAAAAACAAAGGTTTTATGAAAAGTATTTGATTTATCATCACTGGCCAAAGTATAGTTTTTTTTTATTTTTTTATTTTATTTTATTTTTTTTGAAATTTGGTCCATACACTTAATCACCCATAATTAAATGAATTAAAACCAGGTTAAATAATGAAAAGGGTAGTCCAAGTAATAATGAGGGATCAAAACCGTCCATCTTAGGTCCTTTAGAGTCATCCCCAACTGCTTTTTCTTCCAGAATTGACCGTCTTACCCAATTTGCTCAGTCTCAGTACTTGTGCTGATTTCTCTTCAAGCTTGGATCACATGATCAACTCAACCTCTGATTTTCCTTCTTTTTTTTTATATTTTTTTTGTTCTTCTTTTTTCTTGCCAATATTGCCCCTAGCGCCAGTTACGGTTTTCACTAGGGCCGGCTTCTGTATTCCGACATCACCAATCTTACTCTGACATTTGAATGAACAAACTAAGATCACTGAGGGCTTAAAAGTAGGACGAAACAAAGGCTAGGCTTGGTTTATGAAAGAAAGGGTATTAAAGGCCCAAAAATTTTCAAATGTGGAAATAGGTCAATCGGACTTACAGTCATGATGAATTAACCCTTTTTCCCCCAAATTGCATTCTTTGCATTTTTTTTCACACTTGGCTTTCATTTGCCATTTTTCATTGCCTTTCTCTTTTTTTCTTTTTTCCTTAATTTTGCCCCAATTTGCTTTGCCCCAGTATAAGACTGTAAATCCGGTTTGGGTTTATCAAAGAAATGAACCGGCTCAACTTGGCTAGACTAGGGATTAGAATTTTGAAGGAAATAAAGAAAAATGGCCTCGGATCCTTTCCTAGAAATATTCACTCAAGGAAAATACCTTTTTGCCGCATCAGAGTTAATTGGCTCAGGAAGATCTGTCCCATCCATTTCTGTCAAGATGAGTGCACCCCCTGACAGGACTTTCTTGATGACATAAGGCCCTTCCCAATTGGGCTTGAACTTACCCCGAGGATCTTCCAAAAATGGTAAGATTTTCTTTAGCACTAAGTTTCCTTCTTGGAAGGTTCTGGGCCTCACTTTCTTATTGTAGGCCTTGGCCATTCTCTTCTGGTACAATTGGCCATGACAAAGTGCTTTCAATCGCTTTTCTTCAATTAGGTTGAGTTGATCACTTCTTGACTGTATCCATTCAGCTTCTTCTAATTCCGCCTCCATGAGCACTCTGAGTGATGGGATCTCTACTTCCACTGGCAAGACTGCTTCCATCCCATAGACTAGGGAATACGGGGTTGCCCCAGTTGAAGTCCGGATTGAGGTTCTGTAGGCATGTAGAGCAAGTGGCAGCATTTCATGCCAATCCTTGTAGCTCACTACCATTTTCTGAATGATTTTCTTTATATTCTTGTTTGCTGCCTCCACTGCCCCATTCATCTTTGGCCTGTACGGAGCTGACTTGTGGTGGGTGATCTGAAACTGCTCACACATTTTCCTCATGTCCTTGTTCTTAATATTTGAAGCGTTGTCTGATACTATGGCACTTGGCAGTCCATAGTGACAAATAATATTGTGCTTCAAAAATTTAATAACATGGTTGCTTGTGATGTTTGCATACGAGGCCGCTTCTACCCACTTAGTGAAGTAATCAATTGCCACCAAGATAAATCTATGCCCGTTCGATGCCTTAGGCGAAATCATGCCAATGACGTCTATGCCCCACATGGAAAAGGGCCACGGTGATGTCATGTTGTGCAACTCACTTGGGGGCGCATGCTTGTTATCTGCATATATCTAACATTGGTGACACCTCCTGACATGTATACAGCAATCATGCTCCATGGTCGACCAGTAGTATCCCAACCGCAGGATCTTTTTTGCGAGCATGTGCCCGCTCATATGGGGTCCACAAACTCCTCCATGTACGGTCTTGATTAACCTTTCTGATTCTGCCTTAGCCACACATCTGAGTAGAATATCGTTATGTGACCTCTTGTACAAATGTCCACCACTTAGCAGAAACTGACCAGCCAATCTCTGTATTGTCCTTTTTTCCGTGGAAGTGGCATTTTCTGGCAAACTCCGATTGTTCAAGAAATTTTTGATATCTTGAAACCATGGTGTTTCTTCTTCTGGTGCTCCCTCTAGAACAAGACAATAAGCCGGTTCATCTCGGACCTCAATTTCTAGTGGTCTGATGTCTACCCCTTTTGGTATGCTGACCATTGAAGCCAATGTTGCTAGAGCATCCGCGAACTGATTCTTGGCCCTTGGCATATAGTTAAAGGAAATTTGAGTAAAATTTGTGTTTATTTCTTCCAAATACTGGTGATAGGGGATCAATTTGTGATCCTTGGTTTTCCATTCACCAGTTATTTGGAAAATGATAAGACTCGAATCCCCGTATACGTCAAGTTCCTCCACTTCATGATCTATGGCGGCTTGCAACCCAATTATGCATGCTTCATATTCTGCGATATTATTGGTGCACTGGAATCTCAGCTTTACTGCAATCGGGATGTGTGAACCATCTGGTTTGACCAAGACTGCCCCTATTCCATTTCCGTTCATGTTGGCGGCCCCATCGAAGAACATTTGCCAAGAACTCTCATTTTCCTCCCCTTTAGTAAACAAAATTGCCTCATCAGGAAAGTTGGTCTTCAAAGCTTGGTATTCTGGCAAAGGATGTGTAGCCAGGTGATCAGCTATGGCTTGACCCTTGATCGCCTTCTGAGTGATGTACGTGAGGTCAAACTCGGATAGTAGTAGTTGCCATTTTGCCGTTCTGCCAGTCAATGCCGGTTTTTCAAACAAATACTTCAGTGGGTCCATCCGGGATATCAATAGTGTGGAGTGACTAAGTAAGTAATGCCTTAGCCTCTGAGTTGCCCCCACTAGGGCACAACAAGTCTTTTCCAATGGTGAGTACTTGGTTTCATATTCTGTGAATTTTTTACTCAGATAGTAAATGGCCCTTTCTTTTCTACCAGTCTCATCATGCTGCCCCAAGACACATCCCATCGACGTTTCCAACACTGACAAGTACAGGATCAGTGGTCTTCCTGGAGTTGGTGGCACTAGCATAGGTGGGTTTAGCAAATACTTCTTGATTGTATCAAATGCCTGCTGGCAATCTTCATTCCAGACCGTCGGGTTATCCTTCCTCAGAAGTTTGAAAATTGGTTCGCATATAGCAGTGAGCTGTGCTATGAACCGGCTTATATATTGAATTCTCCCTAGAAAACCCCTGACCTCCTTCTCTGTTCTGGGTGCTGGCATTTCAATTATGGCCTTGGCTTTAGCCGGGTCAATTTCAATTCCTCTTCTGCTCACTATAAACCCCAGCAACTTCCCTGATGTAGCCCCAAAGACGCACTTTGCCGGGTTAAGCCGTAGACTGTACTTCCTAAGACGATCAAATACTTTCTTCAAATTGATCAAGTGGTCCTCTTCTTTGCACGATTTGGCAATCATATCGTCCACGTAGACCTCCATCTCCTTATGGATCATGTCATGGAATAGTGCTGTCATGGCCCGTTGGTATGTTGCCCCAGCGTTTTTAAGCCCAAATGGCATGACTGTATAGTGGAATGTGCCCCAAGGTGTGATGAACGCTGTTTTCTCTTGATTTTCCTTAGCCATTTTGATCTGATTTTATCCAGAGAAACCATCCATAAACGAAAATAGGCTATGTACCGCAGTATTATCGACCAGAATGTTGATGTGTGGAAGCGGAAAATCATCCTTTGGGCTTGCCTTATTTAGATCTCTGTAGTCTACGCACATTCGGACCTTCCCGTCTTTCTTTGGTACCGGTACTATGTTTGCGAGCCACTCGGGGTACGTAGAGACTGCCAAAAATCTGGCTTGAAATTGTTTGACCACTTCGTCCTTGACCTTTAGAGTCCATTCAGGCTTAAATCTTCTCAGCTTCTGCTTGATTGGCTTAACCCCTGGCAAAATTGGCAACCTGTGCACCACCAAGTCAGTGTCCAACCCCGGCATGTCTCGATATGACCAAGCGAATACATCCTTGTAATCTGCCAAAAACCGTGACATTTCATTTTGCTGTACATCAGACAAGCATGCCCCAATTTTGACTATTTTTGGGTCCTCTTCGGTCCCAAGATTTATGGATATGGTCTCCTCAATATTAGGTTGGACCCCCTTTTCATGACGTTCCATTTGGTATTCAATTTCTTTTGGAACATCTTCTTCTTCGACCTCGATCTCTTCTTCGACCCCCATGAGGTCGAAGTCGAGTTCGAAGTCGAAGTCATATTCAACCTGGTCCAATTCGGTTTGATTATAGGGTTCATAAATGGTTTGGACCTTTTTGAAAAAATTAAATTTTCTAGAAAAAATAGAAAAATCTTTTTGGGTTTTTTGTGAGCCTTCTAAACATAATTCCCCTGAAGACGAAGACCCATTAGAACCTTCAGGGAAATGGCAATCCACTATTGGAGTTTTTTTTTGGAAGCCGCGTCAGTTTGCCGAACAAACGCTGCTTCAAAGGTAAGGGGAGTTTCCTCCCAATTGTTCATTACAAAATTTTTGGGAGCAGGGGAAATAGGGAAATCCTGCTCCTCAAACCCAGAATCCGATGCCATCATCACCGGGTGGGTACTGCCCTTTTCTGCTACGGGGCCCAGTCCAGAAATGACCTCTTCCGGAATCTTTACTGCGGCCCAGTCAATGAATGGTAGCTCGTTGTCACTACTAGTTTTTTCGCCTTCTGTCATGGCGAAGAATGCCCCAACATCTTCAGAGTAGTCTGTCCGCGGCTCTGGCTGTGGCCCCGGCCCATCTGCTGCTTCCAGTATTGGAGACGGGTTATAGGGTTGTAGTGTTGAAACAAAAGGGTTTTGAAATGGGTTGATGTTTCGGTAAGGAGGTTTGGATTGGTCCATGGGAGGAGACAGTTGGATTGTATAAGAGGGTTTTGGAAAATTCTCCCTCAAATGCAGAAGTTTTCCTTTGCTTCTGCTCTCTCCTTCTTTGTACTTCATTCTTCTCCAGCCTCTGGGCTTGAAGCCCAACGCTACTTTGGGGATCAGTTTCTTAGCCGTGATTGGCTCCACCATTCCCTGCAAATTGATTCACAGGCCTTTCCCCGAGTGAAAGTGGTATTTCTCCATCACTTTCTTCATCATTTTCTCTGCAGCAGTCTCTTTCTTTTTTCTTTCTCACACCCCCCAGGTATGTAATTTACCGCCTCAAATTGAAACGAGTAGAATGCAATCTTGTCAACAGTCAAGTCCACATTTATCAAGGGTACATCAGGTGACACAATGGGCGGCACCAAGTTCTCGGCTAGGACTGTTATCACCCTTTGCCCTCTTATGTATTTCACTCTCTAGTGGAGCGTAGATGGTATTGCCCTAGCCGAATGTATCCACAGCCTTCTTAGGAGCAGATTGAATGCTGCGGGTATATCCATCACCTCAAATGTGATGTTAAAGCTATTCGGCCCAATTATGACCGGCAGTTCAATCTCCCCTAGGGAGTGGGTCTTGGAGCTATCAAAAGCCCTCACTATTCTCCCATTCCGCTTGATCCTTGATTGGTCTAGACCCAGCTTGGTAAAAGTGATTAACGGGCAAACGTTTAATGCCGACCCGTTGTCAATTAAAACCCGTGCGATCATGCAACCCTTACAAAGCACTGTGATGTGCAAAGGGTCCACATGATAACACCCACCTGGGCTGATCTCACCCTCTGAGAAACTTATCACATTATGTGACAAGATTTGACCAACCATTTTGCCTAGCTGGTCTGGATCAATGGTCTGGGATACATATGCACTCTGTAGCACCCTTAACAATGCATCCCTGTGCTTTTCAGAATTCAGCAAAAGGCCCAGTATTGAAATCTGGGCCGGGACCTTGTTCAGCTGATCCACAAGATTGAATTCACTTTTTTTTATTATTTTTATGAGGTCTGCTGCCTCATTTTCTGCACCCTGGGGGGTGTCTTCTCCTATTTTTGCCTTTCCTTTATGTTTTCTTTTTTCTTCATTTTCTTTTTTTTCTTTTTCTGCTTCTGTCTCCTTCTCCTTCTCTTTACCCCCTGCACATCTCCCCGACCTCGTCATGAGGTTCACCTCCTCCTGGTTCTGGTTCCTAACCAATGGAACCGTTGCCGTGATTCCCTCGCTGTAATTCCATGGTACAGCGGCCTGTGAATAGGCTAATTTAGGGACGTTAACCACTAGTGGCTGGAGTTTGGACCGGGATGTATGGGCCGGTTTAGGGATAGTCTGGGCTGGCTGCACATTTACAACCAAAGGCTGAAGTTTGGATTTTGGGGGGACAAAAGAAGTGATGGAAGCAGTGGTGGGGTCAAGGTTGATGACCAGTGGAGCCTTGGACGGCTTGGATGGGGAATAAGTGGGTGGACTGCAATTGAAGACCAATGGAGGCCTTGCAGTATTTATCTGGGCCATGAGTGAAGAGACCCGGTTTAGAGAGGAGCTTATGTCCTCAGCAGCAGGATTATTTTTTTAGGAGACCATGTTGATCTCCTCTTCTTCATTTTCTTGAAAAAAATGGACCTGGACTGTGGTCCCTATGGGAGCTATAAGCTGAGATGGGTCAAAGGCCCTTCTGGTGGTGGAGATGGCGGTGATAGAATTGGATGGGCTTGCCCCATTATGGTACGGTAGAGGGTTCTGCCCAATATCATTCCCGGATGGGGCTGGTTCAGCAGTGTTAAACACCAAGGCCTTTTGGTCCAACAAGTCCTGGACCGCGTGCTTCAACACCCAGCAGGCATCTGTAGAATGCCCCAGTGCACCCATGTGGAAGTCACAAGTGACCGATGGATCAAAACCCCTCCCCTTAGTGGCATTCGGGCTTGGTTCCTTCAAGGTCACATATTCCCCTTTTAGCAGAGTTGGCAATAATTGGGAAAGAGATACAAGAAGAGGAGTAAAGACTCGGTTCTTTCTTGCTGCCAACCAGGCCTCCCTTTCCTCCCTGGTAAAAGTCCTCCTTGGGTTAGCTGGCACGGAGGGGGTGAAATTGACATTCTACGGGGTCTGATAAGAGTGCTGGGCCTGCTGGGGTGCAGAGATGTTGACGTGGAGCGGTTTCTTAGCTAGAGGAGCCTAGACCAGATTCACTTCCCCTTCTTTTCGGGCCCCTGTCTTCTTGAACCCGGTTCCCTTATTCTGGGCCATGGATGCAAAGGAATCAAACTGCCCAGTCAGAGTAGAGTAGTGTATCAGCCTTCCTGACCTGACCACTTCCTCGATCCGGTCCACTACTTGTACCAGGGCTGCGAAGTTGGTGGTGATCTGACCCACCAAATGGTTGTAGAAAGGCTGCCCCAGTGTGCCCATGAATGTTGAAATCATTTCTAGCTCCTGCATAGGCGGCCTAACCTGGGAGGCAGCCTTTCTCCACCTCTTGGCATACTGCCGTACCGGCTCATCTTTTCCCTTGCTCATTCTCATCATGTCGTACCAGTCTGACACAATCTCAGAGTTGAACTTGTACTGATCCAGAAATGCATCGGCCAAGTCCTTCCATCTTCTGATCCTTCCATGGTCCACTGTAGCGAACCACCTAAGAGCTGACCCGGTCAGACTCCTTTGAAAGAGTTGGATCAGTATGCCATCGTCCCGGCCAAACTGGCATAGGGCCCCGCAGTATAGTTTGAGATGGCTCATAGGACAGCCTGTGCCATTGAATTTGTCGAAGTCCGGGCACTTGAATTTAGCCGGTAGGCATACGTCTGGGTACATGCAGAGATCCTCAAAAGTGGTACCCCCGTAGCTGTTTCCCCCTTTTACCTCCTTCAGCTCTTCCTGGATCCTTTCTATTCTGAGCAGCATTTTCTTTTCCATTTCTTCTCTAGCCTTTTCTTTCTCAGATTCTGCCGTATTTTCCCTGATCAAAATTGGTTCAGGGACTGGTTCAGAAATGGGCTTAGGCATGGGTTGAGCCGGAGGCGGCATGTAGGCCTGAGGTGGTGATGCCTGATGGGAGGTTGACGCTTGATTTTGGGCCTGGGCCTGAGCCGCCAATAAGTCTCCCAGCATCTTGGCCAGACCAGCCACTTGCTCTTGCAGCTGAGCAAAGTCCTGAGCGGGTACGGTGGCTTAGGCTTGGTTCTCTTCAGTGTTCATGGCTCGTGCTTTGGATCTAGTCACAGGAGCAATGATTGGAATTAAGTGTACCTGGAGTAGAAAAACAAAGACACAAGTCAGCTTCCATTTAATTTGAAACACACCCCTATACATGTAGACAAGTAGGTTAGGTGAACACCAGTCCAGGGTTTTTTTTGTGTTTTTTTTTTGTATTTTTTTGTTTGTTTTTTTTTTGTGTTGGAATATTTTTGGGCTTCCAAGGGTCCCACAATTTTTTGATTTGATTGGTACGAAAAAGACCAGCCAAGGGTTTTTATGGAATATTTTAGGGCATCCAAAGGTCCCACTTTTTTTTTGATTTGATTGATAAAAATAACCAATCAAGGTTTCTTGGAATATTCTAGGGCCTCCCAGTGTCCCACAAATGTTTTGATTTGATTGATAAAAATAACCAACCGAAGGTTTCTTGAAATATTCTAGGGCTTCCAAGTGTCCCACAAATGTTTTGATTTGATTGATAAAAATAACCAACCAAAGGTTTCTTGGAATATTCTAGGGCTTCCAAGTGTCCCACAAATGTTTTGACTTGATTGATAAAAATAACCAACCAAAGGTTTCTTGGAATATTCTAGGGCCTCCAAGTGTCCCACAAATGTTTTGATTTGATTGATAAAAATAACCAACCAAAGGTTTCTTGGAATATTATAGGGCTTCCAAGTGTCCCACAACTGTTTTGATTTGATTGATAAAAATAACCAACCAAAGGTTTCTTGGAATATTCTAGGGTCTCCAAATGTCCCACAAATGTTTTGGATTTGATTGATAAAAATAACCAACCAAAGGTTTCTTGGAATATTCTAGGGCTTCCAAGTGTCCCATAAATGTTTTGATTTGATTGATAAAAATAACCAACCAAAGGTTTCTTGGAATATTCTAGGGCTTCCAAGTGTCCCACAAATGTTTTGATTTGATTGATAAAAATAACCAACCAAAGGTTTCTTGGAATATTCTAGGGCCTCCAAGTGTCCCACAAATATTTTGATTTGATTTATAAAAATAACCAACCAAAGGTTTCTTGGAATATTCTAGGGCCTCCAAGTGTCCCACAAATGTTTTGATTTGATTGATAAAAATAACCAACCAAATGTTTCTTGGAATATTCTAGGGCCTCCAAGTGTCCCACAAATGTTTTGATTTGATTGATAAGAATAACGAACCAAAGTTTTCTTGGAATATTCTAGGCTTCCAAGTGTCCCACAAATGTTTTGATTTGATTGATAAAAATAACCAACCAAAGGTTTTTTTGGAATATTCTAGGGCTTCCAAGTGTCCCACAAATGTTTTGATTTGATTGATAAAAATAACCAACCAAAGGTTTTTTTTTCCTGACTTTTCTCAGTTTTCAAGTGCAAAAGTTTGATTGAAACATGTTTAAATTGAATTGGTATCAAAAAATATGACACCTTGGCTTGTTCTTTGAGTTTCAACATTAGGTTAAATTCTGAAAGAATATTTTATATTCTTTTCGGGGTGCCTAAGGATTATCCACAGTGTTTTAGGCATTTTATTCTGAAAATTTGGGCTGAAAAGCCAATTTGCATATTTTTTGAATGTATCCGACATGACATGTCGGCTAAAGCTATCACTTATTGTATCCGACGAAACATATCGGCTACACGCATAAGCTTTTGTATCCGACGAAGTACGTCGGATAAGTAGAAGTTATTGTTTAACCGACCTGAGTTGTCGGTTAAGGCCGAAATGGCTCTTTTTGACTCATTTTTTCTCCAGATCATGTTATTTTCATTCCCATTTGATGTTCACCTTGACTTGACCTTCAAAACTTGTCCCGAATTGGGCTTGGACATCATACTTGCAAAATTCCCAAATTCATGAAAAGAATATGGTTTTACCTTGCCACCTTGTATTACCTTCAATATGGTATTCATATTATACCTTGGCCTGTAGAACATGCAAACGTCCTTCCCACATTTACACCCAATTCCCCAAACGCAATTGTGTGCTTTTAGCTGAAAACGTGTTTCTCCACCTTCAAGCGTATGGT
This sequence comes from Buxus sempervirens, assembly GCA_947561395.2. Classification (NCBI taxonomy): domain Eukaryota; kingdom Viridiplantae; phylum Streptophyta; class Magnoliopsida; order Buxales; family Buxaceae; genus Buxus; species Buxus sempervirens. Next base: position 27,482,973 of record OX387188.1, read on the forward strand.
TTTTGGGTTTTGGCTTAATTGGCAACTTAGAACTCAAGTCTAGTGATGCCCGGAATCGAATCACAGATCTCATTGTCATCACATCATTGACTCAAATTCTAAGGTAAATGTTTTCACTTTCGCTTTCCGAAGTCACGACCTCGGTGCGCCAAGCTACACACATTCATGGTTCAACTTCCTATAGGTAATGGGTAGGTTGTGCAAATAGTTTATTGTGCTCAAGTGAAATTTAAAATTGAGGTAACATTCACAACGTCCCAGCCCCTTGCCACTCTTTTTCGTAGCCATGCATTCAATTTCAAGCCAAGGCACATATGACAATATAATGAAGCTAAATACAAGCAAGCAAGAGCCAAAACAACCAAATATGCACAAAAATATTACATGCCCAAAAAGTGGTATAAAAACATGTTATTTGAATAACAATTAAACCATGGAAGCATGCTTGAAACCTAAAAGCATTCCCTAAAATTCCAGATTTGCATGCTCTTTTTCATGCTCAATGTGTACCATCTCTACCCGAATTGAAGCCTAAAAATTTTAGCAACTACTTGGCATGGTCCAAAAGTGTTTCAATTAGGTAAAACATGCTTGAAATCTCCCCAAAATGCACTAAATTTCCAGATTTTTCATGCTCAAAAGTGCATCCCTTATACCCCCAAATTTTAGCAACTACTTGACATGGTGTAAGGAGAGTTTTGATGGTAAAACATGCTTGAAAACCTCCAAATTAGCTACTGAATTTCAGATTTCATGCTCATGGTTTTCATGCTCAAATCATGTTATCCTATACCCCCAAATCCAATGCATGGCATAAAACAAACATTAAGTACCAAAGAAGCTTTGTTCATGGGAAACATGCTTGAATACCCAAAATAAACACAAAATTCCCAGATTTCAAATATTTCATTTTTTTTAGCTCATGGCATTCAAGCCCCAAAATAACACATGCTATCATATAATATAGCCAAGTCATATCACAATATGGGTTTTCTTTTCAACAAAAATCAAGCAACATGCCTATGCTTTTATCCATGTGAATTCTCTAATCACACAAATCAAATTTGAGATTCAAAGATACCCAAGCAAAGTAATCAAAATAGCAAGCATTCAAACGTGAAGAAAAAGCATGAACATACACAAAATGGCTTAAATCCACAAGTCCCCAGCAGAGTCCCCAGTTGTGAGACACAGGGAAAAGATCACCCACCGTCAACACACGGGGCTCTACGTAAAAAGTTGGGAGAGTCGCCACCATTCAATGTTTTGGGTGTGAATGGACACCAAAAGGTTAAAAATAAGCAAAAAGTGCAAAAATGCCAATTCTAAGGTAAAAATAACCTTACTTGAAAATCAAATCCAGAGATGGGTAAGGGAATTAGATTATGAACGGGGGGAAGGTGTTAGGCACCCCTGTTCATCCACACGAAGTGGTAGCCAAGTGTTTGTTCATGCAAAAATAAGAAAGCTTGCTAAAAATCATAGAAAACCTTGAAAAAGGACCAATGTATGATATTTTCACATGAAGATCTAAATGGACTCTAGATCCTCTCTTATGTCAATATCTTTTCTGGAATATCACAAAAAGATGGAAATCAAAGCACAAGTTGCTCAAAACCAAGTTGAATCAAATCCGGAAAATTCGGTGAAAGTAATGCCATTTGTCTTAAAATCATTCAAATCCAATTTTAAATCAAATCAAACCAAGTCCATTTGAAAGATTATGGTAAATAATAGTCTCATGCAAAATTTCAAGCCATTCCGATTGAAAACCTAGGAGTTATGCTCCTTTAAAGTTGCTGTTGGGGATATTTAAAAGTGATGAGTGAGCCACTTTAGAAAATCACATAGAAAACTCCACTCCATAAAAATCCACGAAATTTGGTGTGATTGAAGTCTGTATGGCCATCTTTCCAAAAAAACTAGCCTCATACAAAAATTCTTTCGGATGTGCCTTGGGTGCTTTCCCGAACAGGCCCCGAAGATCACAGATTTACCCAGAAAAGTTCCATTGAGCAGTTCTGAGTAAATCGGCTACCAATAATTCAAAGGGAGTCAAACAATTATGAAACCAACTGGATTTGAAAATAGACTCATAAAGGAGTGCCCAGAAACAAAAATCATTCGAATCGGACTTAAAACGAACACATGGCGCTCCGTCGAAGTGACAAGTTCTGTATTTGAACCTGAACTGTCCACTCAACTTCGACAGAGAGGTGTCAAAAATCCGCTTAATAGAAATTTATGAAATTTGGTGGACATCAACTAGACAGCTTCACCTTTCCCATGGTTCTAGAATCTCTCAGAAATTCATCCGGACGATGAAGTTATGAGCGTCCGAAGTAAGGGTACAGGTGCTGCCTAGTTAGACCCCTTTTTGAGTAAAACCAATGCGAAAATGTGACAAAGTGTGTGAGATTCGTGCAAGATGAATCCAAAACCTTTAAAAATCACTTGAAAACATTCCAGAATTGATTGAGGCCATTTATTTGAGATTTATCACAATAAATGCAATAAACCCCAAATGTGAGCCTATCCCGCCAAAATAGTGCTATGTATGTGTAAGTGTGAAAAACCATACAAGATTATTAGAACAACATTGCATGCATACATATTCATCAAAATAAGGTTCTAAAACAACCTAGGGTTCCGTTCCATTATCGTTTCCCTCTGTTCTCTCTCCCCGTTAAACACGGTTCTTCAAGATAATCAAGGGTACTTTGAATATGAAACGGTTTACAATCAATCAAAAGCTTTATGCTACATAGGTTCTAGCACTAGGGTCAATCCCCAGTCTCGTTTCTCCTAGATCCCGCCTCCACGTTTTACGGCTAGGGGGAGTCTCGAGATACTTTGAGCCGGGGAAGGATTTTCACACACAAAGAATGGCCTTATTCTACAGAAAGGTAGAAGAAGAGATCTAGATCTAGGAATGTAAAAACATAAATTAAAGAGAGGTTTGAGGCTTACCTGGATTCTGAAAGCACTTATGCAGCGGTTTCCCTCTTCTCTTGGAGTTCTTCTTGGCGAGAATTCAAAACAAGAGTTAATTGCCATTTGCTTAAGGAGGAGCCTCCTATTTATAGGCAAAGGCTAGGGTTAGGGTTGGTGAGAATGGTAGACACAACATAATGTCTATAGCCCACCAACCTTAACCCTAAGGCTATTTCCGAGATCTCCCCTCATTTAATGAGGGACATGATGGTAAAAGTGAAAAACTCTCGGAAAAACCTAATTTTGAGCAAAACTTATGTATCCGACATGTCAGGTTAGATACACTAGCACCTATGTGTATCCGACACCTACTGTCGGATACATTAAGGGCTACCTGTATCCGACAGCTTGTGTCGGCTACGAAAGGGAAACTTGTATCCGACCTGAGTTGTCGGATACAAGGAAAACTTGATTTTTTCACATTTTTGTGCTGGCTTCAGAGGAGATAATTGTTTTTGATGATTATTGATCATTTTGACCATGCAATTTGGGGTGTCTACACAGAGCGACCTCCACACCTCCATGTACACAGTTCCGGCCTACTCAGGGTTTCGGATACTCTGAAATGATGGCCTACTCAGGGTTTCGTCATCCAATGCCGGCCTACTCAGGGTTTCGACATTGACAACCAGGCCTACTCAGGGTTTCTGGCTGCTCTACACCAGTCGTGGCAACACTCCATGGCCATGCCATTACTCCAATAAAATAAAAGCATCCCATTACTCAGCTTAGACTCTGGATCCAGGACAAGCTAAACCAAAACAGTAAAACATCGTATAATCGCAATTCAAACATTTAAGTAAAACCATTCATTCCACATCATGTATATCTCATCACAGTTCATCACCTGTCCCTCTGGACCAAACAGTATCTCAATACTTTCAGTATTTTTCATTTCCACAAACCATGCCATTTGAATACAAAACACAGTTATTTATAACAAGACAATACATTCAGCATTTTCCAAACAATTGAAACCAAAAGTCAATAATTTCCTAATTAGAACAGTGTATAAATTCGAGGAGAAAACAACTAAGAACTCCTAGAGTTTTGGTATCCAGCACAACATGTATAAAATAACCTAAACTCATCCTTAGAAGCCTTTAAGAATTTGCCACTAGAATTCTCCTAGGAATTAATAAGAAATGCAGGTTCCAATGTTACCAAACAAGTGATTGGTGAAGTGATATAAACCCCAAGACATCAAAATCCCCCTTGGTTCAGTCGGAAATCACATTCGGCAAGTATAATTGGGTATGCGCTCACTTCCTGAAGTGAGCGCCAGGTGAGCGCCAGTCGGCGGATAGAAAACAGGCGAAAATTGACTATGCGCTCACTCGACGCTAAGTGAGCGCGAGCTGAGAGAGAGAAAGGCGCGAGAAGAGCGCGGGATAGGCGCGAGATAGGCGCATCGATTTTAAGTGGGCGCGAGCTGAGCGCCAAGTAGGCGTGAGCTCGGCGCCAGATCAATATTTCTATGCGCCTACTTCCTGAAGTGGGCGCAAGTGGGCGCCAAGTGGGCGGATACCCACTGCGATTTTCAAGTCTCTGTTATTTCGAGATCTACATGTCTGGCTGGTTTGTTTCGGTCTGTGATTGCTCCAATACACTCCCAATGCTCCCAGAAGACTTCCCAACCAATTTTGGATTTAATCTAATCATCTTTATTTTCAAATTAATTTTCAATCTGACATTCGGACTCACGGTATTCCAGAAAACCCAGAACTCACAATACAACCATGGCATTCGAAATATGTCACGAAGAAAACTAAAACCACGATTTTAAATCAGTGCTACTCACAAGTATTGAAGACCTTCTTCAAGCTTCCGGCCATCCTTGGTGGATTTCATCTCGAGAGCTAAGCTGCTTGGCCACTGCCCTAATTTCCTTCCGAGCAACAACCTTTTCCCGAATCCCCGAAATTTTTGTATGAGTTACCTATTTATAGACACCGCCAGGATTAAACCTAATTCACCCTTCACCCTCGGAATCCCCTTTCTACCCCTCATTAGTGTAGGGCTTTCCTGGATTTTAACTATCGACCCGTTTCCATTTATTTCCGGTCCAAATATGACTTACATATTAATATTTCCACCACATTTTCTTTAACACTAATGACCACAAATTTCTAGCACTAATAAATATTTTTTTTCTCAAAACTGGGGTTTTACATTCTTTCCCCCTACAAAAATTTCGTCCTCGAAATTCAACACACTGTTCCATGCTAACTTTCACAGTCAAATTGCACTTAATGATTGATATATATATATATATATATTTTTCAAAGCCGAAAATTTCTTAACTTAAAATACTGCAGAAGAAATCCGCAAACCTTCCCTTCTCAATCTTTCCATATAAACGCGTCTGCCTATATGTAAGTTTTGAGCAGGAAATTTGCAATTTCTACTAGTTTTTAACTTGAATATATTTAGAACAATATCTGCTTTATGCATTGTGAGACATGGAAATGTCATCTAGGATGACCTCCGATATCGTCACGCGGGGATAAAAAAAAGATATAGAGTCGCCACCATCCATTTTAAGGTGTGAATGGACACCAAAGGGTTCATAGATGTCAAATAGAGCCAAAGTAGCTCTAATACAAGGAAAATCCAGAGATTGGGTACGGGGAATTATTTATGAGCGGAGGAAGGTGTTAGGCACCCCCATTCATCCGTCTAAGACGGTTACCATATGCTTGCTCATACTAAGAATTATTTTTCTCACAAAATGGGCAAAAGGATGCTTACAACAAGCACCATGTATGTGATCATTCCACATGAGAAGTCTAATGAACTTAGACTCTCTTTGTGGATTCATCACTTCTAGAACTTCATGAGTGAAGTGAAATCAAGGTAAAATGAAGAAAATCCAGCTAAGGCAAATCTGGAGAAGTTAGGTCAAAAGGGCTTGAAAACTTTGATAAACCATAACTCATTCAATTTAAATCCAAATCAAATGAAACCAAAGCCATTTGAAAACTGATACATATTAGAATATACAGTAGAAAATTCAGCTTGATCCGATTCAAAACTAGAGAGAAATCCACGTCTGAAATCCGCTGCTATAACTCAGAAAATGTGTTAAGTAGGCATTTTCAAAGCTCTATTCGTGGAGTTTGGCTCAATAAAAAAACCATGAAAATTGGTGTGGAGGAAGTATGTAGTGCCATATTTCCAAAGAAAAAAACCTCACACCAAACTCTATCCGGATGTGACTTGTGTGCTCTCTTGAACAGGCCTAAAAGACCACAGATGAGCTCTGGACTATGCCAGCGAGCACTTCTGAGTCAACTGAGCACCCAAGACACAAAACAGATTGAAACCTGCTGAAACCAGTTGGAAATGAAAATAGACTTCTCAAAGAAAACTCAGAAACTGCAATCACAGGAAACGGATTAAAACTGAGCAAATAGTGCACCATCAAAGCGGCAAGTTCAGCAATCTGGGCTGAACTGTCTTACAAACTTTGAAGAGATGGTGTCAAAATTTGGCTACATGGAAGTGGACGAAAATTTCCAGATATTAAGTAGACACATCCATCTATCACATGTCTTTGGAATCACTCAAAAATTCATCCGGAGGATGAAGTTATGAGTCTTCCAAGACAGGCCACAGATTTGTCCTGTTTTGAAGTTTTTGAAGAGGAAACATGGAAACCAGTGCATGTGGATTCGACCAAAACCTCAAAATCAACAAAAACCTTCTCATGAAGTTCTAAAAACTCATTCTAAGGCCAATGATCTCAGATTTTCCATATTCACATGGAAATCCAAGATCTAGCCTATTTTGATAAAAAATGGTGGAAAGTGGGTGTGAAGATGTGGAAAATCACATTCCTATGAGAAAATTGGACTCCATGGCTATTGAGAGCATGGATTCACATCTTCTCCAAATACAAAACAACTCAGAGAAGCATTCAAGGGTTCAAAAATAACCATATAGCATGCTTTTCATCATTTGAGGGTTCTAAACCTAGAGGATCCATTCCACCTTCCTTTTCCCCAGGCTCTCTCTTCACGTTTTACGGCTAGAGAGGATTCCCAGGTACTTCAGAAGGGGTTTGGGGTTGCAAAAATGCACAAAGGCCTTACACTACAGAAAGGTAGAAGATGAGAGATTTGCTAGAACTAAAAAGGGAAGCAATAACTCAAATAGGCCTTACCTTAGTAGCTTGAACAGTTGAGTAGCCAATCCAGCAGAGGTTCTCCTTCTTCTTGCAGAGTTTCTAAGCTTCAGATTGTCAGCCATTTGCAAGAGGAGGACCCCTCTATTTATAGGCCAAGTCAAGGGTAGAAGGGTCCCAAGGGTAGGCCAAAAAGGCCTTCTAGATTATTCCAATTCTCCTCCAAGGCATGAATTGGAGTAATTCAGCAAGTTTCGGAGGGTGAAATAGGGAGTTCAAGTCCCTAAGAGAGAGGTAATATGTGTAAATAAGGCTCAGGGATCGAGCCATTTCGCAAATCCCCGAAACAGCCAAAACCGTATACTCAGTGCGGTTTCTACACAACCGCCACTCAAAGTGTGGTTTATGTACAAATTTGACCAAACCGTATATACAGGGCGGTTCAATTCAGTTATGCTTTAATTGATTGCTGTCCACGCGGCTTAACGGCCGAAGCTTCGCGAAGCCACGTGGCCGCCAGCGCAACAAGCATTGATGTGAACCGTGCTGTGTGTGCGGTTGCAACCGCACATACAGAGCGGTTGAGACCAAGATTATAAAAACCGCATATTCAGTACGGTTGGCACTGATTCTGAAAGTTTTTGAAAGTTTGACATATGTCAAGGCTCAAATAAGACATTTAAAGCCCATCTTAGTTAATCTCTTATATTGGGGTGCAATTTGGGGTGTCTACAACTGCCCCCTCTTCGCTGGAATTGGAATCAATTGACTGCGGAGAGCAAAAGACCCGCAAATTGCACCTCTCAGGATCATGTCCATTCGATTATGAGCTGCAAGAACTCCAATATGGTTTTTGAAAAAGAATTTGTTTAAAGGATTTGATGAAAAGTCCCTAACCTTAAGGGTCAAATCCTCTCCTCGCCTCTCACAGAGCACTCGTGGCCATGAAGTGAGATTTGAGCAAATTTTAAAAGCAAAAGTTGATAGGGTGGTGTTTCTTGCAATTCACAACTATCTTGGACATAGATCTTCTGAAAGAGATGGGAAAAAGTTTTAAAAATTCATTTTCGGGTGCCAACCGTACTGAACATGCGGTTTTTAACAATTTTGATTTCAACCGTGCTGTATGTGCGGTTTTCAACAATATTAATACCAACCGCTCTGTGTATGCAGTTTTCTAGGTTTCATATAACCGAGGCCGCGACCGCGGCTGGCTTCATTTCGCTTGCGAAAACCCTTGAACCCTGAGTCTATTTCTCTTCTCTGGCGACCGTGGTTTCCCTCCGGTCTTCTTCCCTCTTCTCCTCGGACAAAGACACCTCCTCCGGCGAACTCATTTTTTCGGTGAACTCTGCTTTCACTGGTGACTTCGTCTTTTTCCGGTGGTCTTTGTTTTTCTTCCGGCGACCGGCAAGCTCAACGACTATCGTGTTCAGCGAGGGATCTGTTCTCACTGCCCTCTTCATTTCTCCACTTCGCCTGAGGATATTTCCTAGCCCCTATTTCGATCCACTGCCCTTGGAGCTCCGGTGAGACCACGAACTCAACTTTTCTTGCTCAACTTTGATTTCGGCTAATACAGGTGAGTGGCCGAACCTTGTGGCTTTCTTGTACTTGGTAAATTCGGAAATTGGTATCTTACTTTCCCTACTAAACGAGCTTGTTTTATGCATGGACTTTGCCTCTTGTTCTTCATTAAGCTTGCTAATTATCTGATTGCACTTCCTCTGCACTCTGGATGAGAGAAAAAACACTTGAACCAACTGTGTATGAACTCTTGATTTCATCTATTGTTGTGGCCTGATTTGCATTGATTTTGATGACATTGTCTTCTTGCTCATGTTGGAATCATGCCTTGATGTACATCTAAATGTATTTGCCCTTTCATTTCTGATTACTCGAGCATTCGGTGTATCAAATCATAACATGCTTCAACGTTGATTTTTGTAAAGGTTGGCTGTTTTCTGAGCATGTTCTGCATTACTGCCCAGATTTCATTTGTCCTGTTTTGTCAGCCTTTGATTTGATCTGAACACTTGGATGTCTGGTATGGATTGCTCTTGGAACCGATTAATGTTGACATGTTAAAATGACCATGATCGGCACTTCTAGTTAGCTTGAATTTCGCTTTGACTGTCTCTTTTACCACCTGCCCTTTGTGAACCTGAGAATTGGATCATATTTAACAGTTTAGGGCTTTAGGCAATTTGTAAGTTTATCAGAATTGAAAATGAATTGAAACTCTGAATAGCTTGCTTCAAAATTTTTCTTTCCTTCTTTGTTTATAGGAAAGATATATAGGAAATTTTGTCTCTTATATATAATTCTTATAGATGACAGAAATAATAAAGAAGTTAAAAGGAAATCAAATCCTTGTTCGGCCGGGCACTTTTTGAAGTGTCTCTTCCGACTTCCTTTTTCCTGTAAACCAAACAAATTCGATTAATTTAAAGAAAAGAAAAATTAAAGAAAACATGTAAGAAAATATCATGGTTTTATTTAAACGAAGAAGCATAATGAATTTCTCCCTGTAATTGGTCCTGTAGATGGCTCGCACACGTCGTGCTTCCCGGGGTCCTGCAGATGAGCCTTCGTCTTCGAGGGTTCGGAGGGACCCGGCCGATGTGGCCTCTTCTTCTAGGGCCGAGCCGGACCCTGAGCCTTCTTCTCCCAGTGGTCTGGAGCTTTCAGATTCAGATTCTGGAGCGTCTGGGGATTCGCTGGAGTCGATCCCAGAGGTATTCCTTTTCCCTTTTTAACATCCGGCCTTTTTTTTATCACCTTCAACTTAAACCCCCTCCCTTTTTTATTTGCCTTTTTAGCCTGCTGGTGAGGTCCGTGAGCGTAGGGGAGCCCGTCGTAGAGGTAGGGCAGGGGCCCGGGCGACTCGTGTCGCCATTCCCGCAGAGATAGCAGATCAGATCCGGGACACCTCTCTTCTTCATAGTCTGACGACGCATCCTTCGGCAGGCGTTAGGGCAGACATCCCTCTTAGATATCCTTCTTCTCATTTCCGAGGGAGCTGGGCCCTTTTTGCTGATGTTGTCGCTGCCTGCTCGACCTCTTTGCGCCGAGAGATGGGCCGTTTTGGATTTGGCCCCTTCATCACCATCACCGGCGTTCGTCAGGATCGGCCTTTGATCTTGGCTTTGTTGGAGCGCTTTTTCCCAGAGACCCTGAGCTTCCATCTGCCTGATGTGGAGATAGGCATTCGACCCTCCGACTTCACTCTTATTACTGGGATCAGGATGACTGGAGATGTCATCACTGAGATGGATCGGCCGGCGGACTTGGAGATCGCCGAGCTTTTGGGGTATGACGAGATGCCAGTGGAGGCGTGGGACCGGAGCAGGATCACTCGTATTTCCCGGACATGGTTGAGGGAGGCATTTTTGGAGAGGGGCTTCAGCACCCTAGCAGCGGAGCATCCCAGTTTCCCGATAGCTTTCCGGTTTCTTTTTCTTCTGATGATGGGATCCTGCTTCTGCTTGGAGGATACTACTTCAGTCAGCCCTCATTTCTTGAGTCTTCTCCGTGATCTGCACCGAGCGAGGGACTATGCCTGGGGCCAGCTGGTTTATGGCACCTTGCTAGCAGGGCTTCGGCGGGTAGTTTCTGGCCTATCCTCTCCCAGGGGTGCCGGAGTGGGTTGCAGATTTTTCTGGCCCTTTCTGCAGGTATAAATTCTTTTCTTCTGCCTTTCCTTTCTCTTTTCTTTTCTCTTTTTCTTTCTTTTCTTTTCTTTTCTTTTCTTTGCTTAACCTCTTTTTTTCTTTTCCTTTTTTGTTCTTCTTTTTTTTTCTTTTTCAGTTCTTTGCTCGGGTCTATGTGGCCCACTTTCGCCCTACCTCCACCTTGTCTGAGGGGACATTTCCCTTGGCCCGTCGGTGGAATCAGATTAGGCGTGACTCAGAGAAGAGTCGCCCTAGGTCGGCCAGGGCTCACCTGGATAGGACCTTCAGGAGAGAGGTAAGCACTTTCTCCATCTCTCTTTTCTCATTTCCTTTTCTCCTTTTTATCAGATTCTGATATTCTTCTTTGTTTACCCTCAGCTATCTGTTCCCCGTCTTGACGGCCTGCATGACGAGTTGGCTTTTCAGCCTTTTGTGGATGACGCTTTCGCCCTGGATCAGAGGCGCCAGAGGTACCCATTCTTTATTGGGTAGTTGGGCAGTATATGGTACCTCGGGGAGCGCTTCTTCTTCCAGCATACTGGCGAGCCCCGGATCCCTGCGGCTCCTCTAGCTACAGCCCCTTTCATCCCTCCTGGTCCATTCGACCCTGCCCACTTCGGTGAGTGGGAGGCAGGAGATGGCCTTTTAGTCGATGGTGACTATGATGCCTGGTTCGGGCAGGTCTCAGTGGGTTGTTTGATGCAGCCCATGCCCGTTCGAGGTGGAGTTACTGAGATAGGAGGGGTAGTGATACGCCTCTATGATACCATGGTATGAACCTCCTTTTCTTGTAAATTCTTCTAGTCTTCCTTTCTTATTTACTGATATCTTTTCTCTCCTTATCTTATTTCAGGAGGCACAGCTAAAGGAGGTCCGAGCTAGATATGCGGATCTGGAGCGCCAGCTGGCTGAGAGAGATGCCGCTATTGCTGAGAGCGACGTCATCATCACTGGGCAGGCCGCTCTCATTGCCGACTTGCGGGCCCAGTTGGCCAGTGCTCAGGGCCAGGCGGGGCCTTCAGGAGCTCAGGTCCGTCTTCTTCAGTTTCTTGTATTTTTTTTTCTTTATCTTTCCTGCTTCTGATCAGTCAGTCTTTGTCTTCCAGGAGGATGTGGTGCCTTCACTATCCAGTTCCCGCACTTTGTCCTTCTCTTTAGGAGCTGTGGAGATTCTCGAGAGAGAGAGTGAGGTGGCGGCCGAGGCTACCTCTGCTGGTGTAGTTCCTGAGTCGGCCGAGATGCCCGAGGCTGTACCTGTATCTGAGACCGCTCCTGCATCTGAGCCAGAGACCGCTCCTGAGACAGCGGAGGGTGACTTGGAGGTTCCCGTGGTTCCCGAGACGGTCGAGCCTGCGAGAGAGGAGGATGTTCCCGGCGTAGCTGAGCTAGCAGATCCATCTCCTCCCGCAGAGGACTCTCGGGTTCTGGAGCTGGTCCCCTTGGCGACGGACACTTCAGTCTCCTGCTTCATGGACCTGAGCCGGGAGGATCCAGTTCCAGTTTCAGCCCCTTCTACCGATCCGGTGCCTTCTGCAGACCCAGAGCCTCTTGCTGGTCCATCCTTGCTTGGCGAGCCTTCTTCTCCCGCTGGCCAGCGCTTCTCAGATCACTTTTTCATCCGGCAGCGACGGCGAGGTAGAGGCGATAGGGATTGACCTGTTAGAGATAGGTCTAGATTAGGATTTATTTGACATTTGTATATAAACATGATGTATCCATTGGCAGTTTATATGAAAAGAGAAGATTTTTGGTTTTGTTTCTTTTTTGTAGATTTTTTTTGGTTTATTTTTGTATGTTTGTCATTTTACAGGTAACAGGTTTTCTGGGGAACCTGACTTATTAAAAGAAAGAAGCGAAACCCCTTTTTGTGCAAAAACCGTACATACAGGGCGGTTGTACAAGAACCGTACTTATCCCGCGGTTTTTAAATTTTGCGGGAATGCAACCGCATATTGAGTGCGGTTCAAGCACAACCGTTCTGTGTATGCGGTTTTTGCCCTTAGGTTATTTTAAAACCGCGAATTGCGGGCAGGACGTCATTTTGACGTATTGCTTAGGTCAGAAACCCCCTGTTTCAGCGATTTTCTCTCTCCTAGCTGCCTTTAATCCACTTTTGCCCATTAATGGCTTCTGGTTCAGCTTCTGTGCCTTCTTCATCTTCTGTACCTGAAATATCAGCACCTAGACAAAAAATTAGGTCCAAACCTCCTAATTTGACTAGGTATGCCATTGTAGATACATTCTATGAGAGGTGGGTCTCCTCAATGACCCCTTAAGATGAGGTGGATTGGGCCTCTGCCAATCTAGGCCACCTCCTCTCAATCCCAAAGGTTTCTCTAAAATGGGAAATCATAGAGGCACTGATTGGGCATTGGGAGCCTCAATTGAACCTCTTCAGGTTTGGGGAAAAAGAGATGACCCCTACAGTCGAGGCGGTTGAAACCATTCTCAACCTTAGCTTCTCCAAGAAAGTAGTCAACCCACCTCTCAAACCGAGCTTCGAAAAGGAAGCCTCCACCTTTTTAGGGATTAACAAGAAAGAGTTAGGGGAAGCCGACGCCTTATTGACCCTATCCAAGTCATTTTTGACTGAGAAGCTGTTAAATAGCTCCAACCAGTCGGCTCGGTTCAATGCCTTGACCTTGATAGTGGTCAATCAACTTTTGTTCCCCCGAGGCGATAGCGAGGTTGATTTATCCCTCATTTCAGTCATCTGTCAAGTTAGGGAGCGCAAAAGGCTTGCCCCTATGATCCTGGCTGAAATATACCAGGCCTTGACTGACTGCTATCACCGGAAGCAGAAGAGTTTTCTTGCCTGCGCCCCTATACTTCAGGTAAAATCTGAACCTCTTTCTTTGAATTGTAATTTTTATTGCAAAATTGAAATTTTCTAAGGTTGGAAATGCTTCCCTTTTATTTGCAGCTCTGGCTACTTGACCACCTGAGTCAAGTTGAAGAGATCACCCGCCGCTTCTTCCCTCGGCTAAATATTCCTGTTTTGATGAGCAACAAGGGGTGTCCCAATATCCATGGTGGCAAACAGGGATGGTTTGCTTTCTTGGGGACGCTTCAGGACGACCAGGTGAGATGGCCTGGTGCTTATCAGCCTTCTGTCGAGACAGTGATCAGCTTCTCCAATCAGAATTGTAAAACCCCGAATTTTCACTAAATAAATAAATAAAAATTTAATACGAATATTTGGAGTGTCAATGAATTTGTCAAAATAAATTGGGGATTTAATATAAAGGAATGATTTGCGGTACTTATAATTCATTCTGGATGTATAACGGACTAATAATGAAAAAGAGAATAAACTTGGAAATTTCGGAAGAAATTGAATGGGTAGATGTGAAAATATTGAGAGAAGGGTATTTTGGTCAATTCACATTAATTATCGGTAAAATAATTAAATACATTAATTAAAATTTGTTATTAGACTTGAGAAATACTAATAGATTTAAATTGGGGTTTAGATTGTCTATTAACAATGATATTTAAAGCTTAGTAATTGGAATAATGGCATATTGGTAATTATGTTTGATTTGAAGCCTGAAGTCAAGGAGATGAGAATTTTATTGAAGGATATTAATTATAATTATAGATGATCACACTGATAGGGGAGATTTGGAGTTTGACGCAGATCTGACCATTGGATCGCGACATATCGAGTTAAGTATGGATTAACGGTCCTTATTAAGTCTAATGGGTGGATGAGTATGGAACCTGATCCTAGGGAGATGCGTGGGATCAGGGAAGAATAAAATAGGGTTGAATAGTTTTAGTTGTATTCGTAGGATGTCTTGTGCGTTGAAGTTGGAGACTGCGGCGGAAGAGAAGAAGAACGAGAGAGAGAGAAAGGGAGACTGAGAAGAAGGAGGAAGAGGGCATATCTCTGGTTCCTCACCGTTCCTGGAACATCTCTTGCCTGCGAAGAGGAGAGGAAGTCTCTAGTTGGAAGAAGAAAGGATCGTGAGCGGACGGAGGTAGGTAGCACCGTTTTCTCGTTCGTTTTGATTTCTTGCAGTTTATTCGATTCGATTGCATGATTTATGGTTATATAAGTATGTAGATAGATTGATTGTATGCTTATATGAATGTTAGAAGCAATTTGAATACAAAAAAATTAGTTTTCGAAACTCCGTTCGTCGTTTTGGTTAGAGAGCCGAGCTCGCCTGCACTCAGCGCTCCTAGGCGATGTTCGGCGTTAGTTAAGAAATTTTGAGCGCCCAAGATCGCTAAGTGACGGTCACTCAGCGCTTGTTTTATTTAAATAAATCACGCGTTTCTAAAAAGCACTACCGCTGAAGACCGCCAAACTCGTTACCCTAGCAATCCTAGGCGGTCGTTGTAAAACACAATTTTATGGTTGCAATCATTACAAGCCTAATTTGTAATAACTTTTATTAAAATTTAGTCAATAACACTCATTTGTAATAACTCCTTTTTTTACTTTATTTGACTTAAACTAAAACCTAAATACTTCTATTTGTCTCTTTTGATCATGACTAAACCTTAATAACTTGAAAAACACAAACCAAATTAAAATCATGCTATGTACGTGAATTCCTCCCACTGTATCCAAACTTGAATAATTTGTATATTATAACCGAAACTTAATTAAATTGTATTACCTTAAAAACCACTCACCTATACTGTTAAACAATTGAGTATTAATGTAATTAATACATGATTAGAACCGCACTCTAGCGTACGTGTTATGCATCAAATTTCTTACTTAATTAAATATCTACCTAACACTAAATTGGGTTATCATGCTGAAGATATTTTTATATACTGAACAAAATATTATGATTAATAAACTGGGGAACTGTTTAGAACCGGACTTTGAACATGAACCTAATATGTTATAAATAATAATGAAACTGAGAATTATCTGTGTGATGGCTTGGTGGCCAGCTTTATTAATAACCCGCTTGGTGGCAGAGACCCTAACCCGCTTGGTGGCGGAGACCCTAACCTGCTTGGTGGCAGAGATACCCGCTTGGTGGCGGAGACCCTAACCCGCTTGGTGGCGGAGACCCTAACCTGCTTGGTGGCAGAGATAACCCGCTTGGTGGCGGAGACATTACCTCCTACGGGAGAGATTCATTACCTCCTGTGGGGCAGATGTATTTCCGATGGATTGCATCCTACAGGAGAGATACCTCATGTGGGGGAGATGTGATTATGCGTGATTGCATCCCACATGGAGGATGGGTGTGTGAGTTACCACTGGAAGGTGAGGAAGCTATCTCCTACGGTAGAGGTAGATGCTAGGTGTTCACATCCTGCGGTAGAGTTATGCTGTCTCCTGCAGGGGGTACCTGTAGTCTTAGAGATGTGCATTCTCCTGCGGAGCTTGTGTGGATACTACGTGTTTGCGTTCTATGGTAGAGATAGGCTACTACCTGAAGGTTGGCTTTTATTACTGATATGATGATTGATTCTCAGGATGATGGATTGTTTATTTAAAAAGGAAATATTGAAATGTCATAACTGAATAGAATTGCTATGATTAATGAGAACTGTTAAAATGGAATATTATGGAATCACGAATAAAATGTGGAACTGCTCTTAAGAAGACACTAAAGAAAATAAACCAGAAACCATGGGAATGTGAAATATAATACATTGTCCTTTAAATTGAACGGAAATGCACAGGATTAACTTATTTTATTTCGGGCACTGAGTAAATGTTTGTTTTATATTGAGATTATTCGTTTATCTTATTGACCGTAATTAGTCGTCTATTTTACCGAGCATGAAACCACTGTTATTTTCTATATGTATAAACTGTTTCCTCATGCATGTGTTACCTACTGAAATAGTTGTATCTCACCCCTACTTCATATTCTACTTTTCAGGTCATCTTGGAGAGGATGCCACGGGTTAGACAGATAGTGGGTTGAAGTCTAGAAATTTCATATGAAAAGAGTAGGATGATTTTATATAGCTGTATTTATTTTATTGGAATCGTAATAGATGATTGTGTAGGATATTAAGAGTTAGTTAAATTTGTAGTTGCCTTTCATTTAATTAGTGAATGTAATCGGATGATTCAGCTTCTAATAAATGATTTAAGCTTCCTAGTACTCTGATAAATCTTAGTTCTTTATTTCCTTATATTTGAACTGATTGTAATGTACCACAAGTTAATGCCTTGATCCGAGTCAAAATGAAAAAAAAAAATGACCCGGATTCGGGGCGTTACAAGAATTTCGCTGTGGTCATGGGCTTGAAGTCTACCTTGCTCTACTTGCCTTTGAGAGTCATCCGGCAGTTTGGAGAGGAGTCTCAAGGGATTTTGGTACCTCATGGATATGAAGAACTCATTGGTCCCCTCACACCAGCCACCATGGGCCTATGCTTCCGGTTATTGAAGGAATGGTCGTAGGCCTGCTTCTTGAGAGGTCCTGTCTTCTCCAAATTGCATGAGAAGGACTATATCTTCTGGATTAGAAAGCAGGTGCAGAGCTGCGCTTCTGTACCGGTGGATCCTCCTGTTATACCGTGTCCTACCTATGAGGACCTCTTAGAGACCGAGCGGGCTTCTCATAGGCAGCTTCAGCTCATATGGGTGGAGGAGGCCCGAACCTTGAGATTGGAGAAGGAAGATCTGGAGAGACGGTTATCAGAGCAGATACAGGCCCGTCGCTTCGAGGTGAGAGCTGCATGGCGCAGGCATGATGAAACCATGGCCAGGCTCCGAGATATGAGGACTAGGCAGACCCTCTTCGATGACGTCATCTCATTCCTCAGTGACCCGGATGCAGAGGGGGCTGAAAGGCTTGTGGCGGTTCAGGCGGCTCGGATCAGAGAGCTTGAGGAAAGGCTAGGGGATAGAGATTAGCCCCTTTTATTGTATTTTTTTTTCTTTTTTACACCCCTGTACAAAGAGAAACTCCACTAGTGGAAAGATAGAGAATACAAAATAGGTTTTTATACTATTGGCCTCAGAACTCTCATATGCTTGTAAAAACTGACAGTTTTAATGAAAAGTTACTGATTTCTCATCATCGGCCAAAATATAATTTTCATTTTTGTGTGTTTTTATTGTAAATTGGTCCATGATTCTTTAATCCCATATAGTTGGATGAATTGAAGTAAGTTGGGCAAAAAGGGTATTTCAGTTAATGAGGAGGAAGCCAATCCGTCCCCCTTGGAACCCTTAGACTCATCCCCAAGTTTCTTTCCCACTTCCAGGGGGCCTGCCCCAGCCTACTGGTTCAGTCCTGTGCATAAAATCTGCTCAATTCACTTCTACTGCACAAAACCGCGCATTCATAACGGTTTAGCCAAAACTGTCTTCAATATGCGGTTGCATAGCCCTTCTGCCAAAACCGTAGAAAAAGGGCGGTTTAGTTCAATCTGTATCCCAAGTGCGGTTGGTGACCTTTTTCCTGTTTCTTCCCTTTTCTTTTATTCTTTTTTTTTTTTCGCCTTCTTTCTGCCAATATTGCCCCTAGTGCCTGTTACGGTTTTCACTAGGACCGGCTTATTTATTCCGTCATTGCCCTTTTGACATTTCGAGCTTGAAGGAATACACCCAGATCACCGAGGACTTGACCAATAGGACGAAATGAAGGCTGGGTTGAGTTTATGAAAGAAAGTTATTATAGGCTCAAAATTTTAACATCTTGAAAATGGGACAACTGGGCTTACAGTCATAATGGATGTGACCCCCCATTCCCAATATTGGCCTTTTTTCCTTTTCTTTGTATTTGGCCTTTCTTTACTATTTCCTTTTTTATGTTTTTTTTTCTATTAACCCTGCCCCAATCGCGACTGTAAGCTCCAGTTTAGGTTCTTTAAAACACGAACAGGCTCAACTTGGTTTAATCTAGGGATATTAAAATTTGTGAGGGATGAAGAAAAATGGCCTCGGATAATTTCTTTGTGATATTCCTTCAAGGGAAATATTGTTTGACCGCATCGGAGTTGATTGGCTCAGGAAAATCTGTCCCATCCATTTCTGTCAAGATAAGAGCGCCTCCTGACAAGACCTTCTTCACTACATAAGGTCCCTCCCAATTTGGCTTAAACTTTCCGCGAGGGTCTTCCCGAAATGGCAATATCTTCTTTAAGACTAGATTACCCACTTGGAAAGCTCTGGGCCTCACTTTCTTGTTGTATGCTCTGTCCATTCTCTTCTGATACAGTTGACCGTGGCAAAGTGCCTTAAACCGCTTTTCTTCTATCAAATTGAGTTGCTCATATCTAGACTGAACCCATTCAGCCTCTTCAAGCTCGGTTTCCATAAGCACTCTTAATGAAGGGATTTCTACCTCAACAGGTAAGACTGCCTCTGTTCCATAAACCAAGGAATACGGCGTTGCCCCAGTAGAAGTTCGGATCGAGGTTCTGTAAGCATGGAGAGCAAATGGTAACATCTCGTGCCAATCTCTATAGCTTACCACCATCTTCTGGATTATTTTCTTTATGTTCTTATTTGCCGCTTCTACTGCTCCATTCATCTTTGGCCTGTAAGGGGCTGACTTGTGATGAGTTATCTGGAACTGCTCACACATCTTCTTCATATCCTTGTTCTTAATATTTGAAGCATTGTCTGAAACTATGGCTTTTGGCAACCCATAGCGACAAATTATGTTGTGCTTCAGAAACTTAAGAACATGGTTTCCTGTGATATTTGCATACGAAGCAGCTTCAACCCACTTTGTGAAATAATCAATTGCCACTAGAATGAACCGGTGTCCATTTGACGCTTTAGGAGAAATCATCCCGATGACATCAATACCCCACATAGAGAAAGGCCATGGAGAGGTCATGCTGTGCAGCTCACTGGGTGGTGCATGCTTATTGTCAGCGTATACTTGGCACAAATGGCATCTCTTAACATGTAGGCAACAATCGTGCTCCATTGTAGACCAATAATATCCCAATCGCAATATTTTCCTTGCGAGCATGTGTCCATTCATGTGCGGCCCACAGACTCCCCCGTGCACTGTTTCAATCAACCTTTCTGCTTCAACCTTGGTGACGCATCTGAGTAGAACATTATTGTAAGATCTCTTATATAACTGCCCACCACTTAGAAGGAACTGTCCTGATAATCTCTGTATTGTTCTTTTTTCAGTGGGACTAGCGTTTTCTGGAAAATTTCGATTATCCAAGAAATTCTTGATATCTTGGAACCATGGTATTTCTGTTTCTTGCGCTCCTTCCAAAACAAGACAGTAAGCCGGCTCGTCTCTGACTTCAATTTCAAGTGGTTGTATGTCTACCCCTTCTGGAATACTAACCATTGAGGCCAATGTCGCCAAGGCATCCGCAAACTGATTCTTAGCCCTTGGCATATAGCTAAAAGAAATTCGAGTAAATTTGGTACTTATTTCTTCCAAATATTGGTGATATGGGATCAATTTGTGATCTTTGGTTTTCCATTCCCCAGTTGTTTGGAAGATGATAAGACTCGAATCTCCATATACGTCAAGTTCTTGAACATCATGGTCTAGAGCAGCTTGTAATCCGATTATACATGCCTCATACTCTGCTATGTTGTTCGTGCACTGAAACCTCAATTTCACTGCGATTGGGATATGTGAACCATCTGGTTTTACTAATACCGCGCCTATCCCATTTCCATTCATATTTGCAGCCCCATCAAAGAACATCTGCCAGGAGTCTTCACTTTCTTCCTCTTCAGCAAATAAGATAGCCTCATCAGGGAAATTCGTTTTAAGAGGTTGATAATCTAGCAATGGATGCTCAGCTAGATGATCAGCAATTTCCTGACCTTTAATTGCTTTCTGAGTGACATATGTTAGGTCGAATTCTGAAAGCAAAAGCTGCCACTTCGCTGTTCTGCTAGTTAAAGCCGGCTTTTCGAACAGATATTTCAACGGATCCATCCTGGAAATCAATAAAGTTGAATAGCTTAAGAAATAGTGCCTAAGCCTCTGAGTTGCCAAGACCAGAGCGCAACAAGTCTTTTCCAAAGGCGAATATCTTGTCTCATAATCTGTGAACTTCTTGCTCAAATAGTAGATAGCCTTTTCTTTTCTGCCTGTTTCATCATGCTGCCCCAATACACATCCCATTGATGTTTCTAAATCTGATAGATACAGAATCAATGGTTTTCCTGGAGTTGGCGGTACTAGAACAGGAGGATTTAACAGATAATCCTTGATTTTGTCGAATGCTTGTTGGCAATCCTCATTCCATATAGTTGGGTTATTCTTCCTTAGAAGTTTAAAGATCGGCTCGCAAATAGCAGTGAGTTGTGCTATGAACCGGCTAATATACTGAATTCTTCCCAGAAAGCCCCTAACTTCTTTTTCAGTCTTAGGAGATGGCATCTCAATGATTGCCTTGGCTTTAGACGGGTCTATCTCAATCCCTCTTCTGCTTACAATGAATCCCAATAACTTCCCGGATGTGGCTCCAAAGACACACTTTGCTGGATTAAGCCTTAAGCTGTACTTCCTTAGACGGTCAAATACCCTCTTTAGATTGATCAAGTGGTCTTCCTCTTCACATGATTTGGCAATCATATCATCCACATAGACTTCCATCTCTTTGTGGATCATATCATGGAAAAGGGCTGTCATGGCTCGCTGATATGTTGCCCCGGCATTCTTCAATCCGAAAGGCATGACTGTGTAGTGGAAGGTTCCCCAAGGAGTAATGAAAGCGGTTTTCTCTTGATCCTCCTTTGCCATTTTGATTTGGTTGTATCCGGAAAAGCCATCCATGAAAGAGAACAAGCTGTGCACTGCCGTATTATCAACCAAGATGTCGATGTGTGGCAATGGAAAATCATCCTTCGGGCTCGCCTTGTTCAAGTCTCTGTAATCCACACACATCCTGACTTTTCCATCCTTCTTTGGAACTGGGACTATATTGGCTAGCCAATCAGGGTATGTGGACACTGCCAAAAACCCGGCTTGAAACTGCTTTACTACTTCATCTTTGACTTTCAAAGTCCATTCTGGTTTCAACCTTCTCAATTTCTGCTTAATAGGCTTTACTCCAGGCAGGATTGGCAGCCTGTGTACAACCATGTCTGTATCCAACCCTGGCATATCCCGATAAGACCATGCGAACACGTCCTTGTAATCGGCCAAGAATTGGGACATTTCCTTCTGCTGCATTTCAGATAAGCATGTACCAATCTTTACAAATTTTGGGTCCTCTTCAGTTCCCAGGTTTATGGAAATGGTTCCTTCAATATTAGGTTGAATACCCTTTTCGTGACGTTCCAATTGGTATGATATTTCTCTTGGAAGGTCATCGTCTTCGGCCTTGGTCTCCTCTTCGATCCCCATTAGGTCGAAGTCGAGCTTGAGGTCGAAGTCGTATTCAACTTGCTCTAGCTCAGTCTGTATATATGGCTCATAAGCAATCCGGACCATTTTGAAAGCTTTAGATTTTCTAGAAAAAATTGAAAAATCTTTTTGGGTTTTTTGAGAACCTTCTAAAGAGGCTTTTCCTAAAGATGAAGGTTCATTAAAACCTTCAGGAAAAGGGCAATCCACTAATGGAGTTTTTTTTTGGAGGCCGCAGCTGATTGCCAACCATATGCAGCCTCAAACGTCAAAGGGATCTCTTCCCAATTTTTCAGTGCAAAGCCCTCTGGAACAGGTGGTATAGTGCAAACCTGTTCTTCCTCAAACTCTTGATCCGATACCATCATTACCGGATTTGAAAAACTGCCCTTTTCTGCTTCGGGGCTGAGTTCAGAGGTGACTTCATCAGGAATCTTGATTGAGGCCCAATCAATAAAAGGAGTCTCTTTTTCTGCTTTTTCTCTTCCTTCATCCTCTGCCATTGCAAAGAATGCCCCTATCTCTTCAGTGAAATCCTGCTGCTCTTGTGGCAGTGGCTCAGGCTCACCCGTGGCTTTGGGTGCCAAAGTGGGTGAGAGTGGGATAAAAGGTTGAAGGGTTGAGGTAAAAGGTTTTCTAAAAGGGTTGTCATTGAAATACGGAGGCTTGGAGGAATCTGTAGGAGGAGCCAATTGAATGGTATGAGAGGGCTTCGGGAAAGTTTCCCTTAAATGAGGGAACTTTCCTTGATTCTTTTCCCTCTCATTTTCTTTCTGTGGTCCCCTCTTCCATCTTCTCATTTTCATCCCTAGTCCTACTCGTGGGACCAACCTCTGTGCCTCTATGGGCGTTACCCTTCCTTGCAGGTTAATTCCCAACCCCTTGCCTGGGTGGAAATTGCAATCCTTCAAGACCTTCTCCACCATCTTATTGGCGCACGTCAACTTCTCATTCTTTTTTATACACCCCCCAGGTATGAAGTTGACTGTTTCGAACTGAAAAGAGTGAAAAGCAATTTTGTCCGCCGTTAACTCCACATTAATAAAAGGTACATCCGGTGATATGACTGTGAGACATGGGAAAAAATCAATTTAATGATTTCCTCAATCATCACACGGGATTATATAAACAAAGAGTCGCCACCATTCAATTTAGGTGTGAATGGACACCAAAATATTAAATAAGCACAAAAGGCAAATTTTAGGGTAAAAATAACCCTCCTTTAAAAACAACCAGAGATTGGTAAGGGGATTAAGTTATGAACAGGGGAAGGTGTTAGGCACCCCTATTCATCCACACAAGGTGGTTGCCAGGCATTGTTCATGTTTTACAAATAAAAAAGGCTTGCTATAAAAATCAGGAAAAATCTCAGAAAAGACAAAAATATATGGTTTTTTCATATGAATAGTCTGATTGATCCAGAACTATGAAACATGATCATACCATTCCTAGGGTTTCATGATCAAAACAAAATTGAGATAAAATCAAATAAAATCAATTTAAAGTGAAAAATCCAAAAATCTGGCTTCAAGTAAAAATTCTAGAAATCTAGAAAAATATGATTTTTATAAAATATTTCAAAATTGAACTTGAATAGTCCAGGACATAGATAAAGCCCAAATTTCACATTAAATCAGAAAATAAAAACCAAAAATACCCACGTTGATGAAAAACACCAAAAGGGGAGAATTTAGACCGTAGGGTCTTCTCTCAATAATGAAAAACAATTTAAAAACCATATCATGAAACCCTAGAATTTATTTTCAGGCTTCTGGATTCAGATCTACCATATTGATCATGATAAATCCAAGATCCTAGCCTAAAACCACAAAAATCACGAAAACAGTGCTATAGGTGCAAAAGTGGCAAAAATCCAAATTTTGGAAAAACGAGAGGATCTCATGCTATAAACATCATAGATTCATGTAATTCATTTAGATATATCATAAAAAGCATTAAAACATGATCAGGATATTCAAAATAGCCGCATCTCACAAATTAGAGCACATGGGGGTCTACCCTACGGATCCACCTGTTCTCTTTTCCCCTAGTTCTCTCTTCACGTTTTACGGCTAGAGAGACTCTTGAGGTACTTGGAGATAGGTTTGTTTACACAAACACAATCAAAGGCCTTATTCTATAAGAAACAGATATGGGGTTCTATTCTAGGGATCCACCTGTTCCCCTTTCCCCTAGTTCTCTCTTCACGTTTTACGGCTAGAGAGACCCTTGAGGTACTTAGAGACAAGTTTAGGAATACCAAAAACAGATATGGCCTTATTCTACAGCAATAGAGATGATCCTATTACTTCTAGAATTGAAGACAGAAAATAAAAAGGGATAGGGGACTTACCTGGATTGAGCAGGCAGGCAGCAGGAGGAGTTCTTCTCTTCTCTTGGAGCTTCTTAGAATTCCTTGACTTCAAAATTTCGTGGCCTTTAGCTAGAGGAGAGAGCCTCTATTTATAGACACACCCAAGGGCATGGTTGGTCCAGAAGGATATAGCCTGGTCTTTAAGATAGAGTGAAATACAGAGATAATGCCCATCCATAGCCAACCAAGGTGACTTGAGCGAATAAAAGACATAATTCGCTCGTTTAAAGATATATTGGACTTCACATAAAGCTCAGAAATCGAGAGAAGGACAAAACTCGCACGTGTCTTTAATGCCCGTAAATGATTTACGGTCCAATGGTGACCGTATAGTTACTACGGGCGCGCCTGCCCGTAGATATGTTGCGGGCGAGATGGGCCCGTGAAGAAAATACGGGCAAATCCTGTTCATTCTGTTTTTGGGCTTTTTTGACCTGTTTTAAGCTCTAATTACAGGTTTTTATTATTTTCTCATTTGGCAGTGCAATTTGGGGTGTCTACAGCTGCCCCCTCTTTGTTGGTAATTGGAACCAATTACAAGCAGAGAGCAAAAAGACCCACCAATTGCACTTTCTGAGATTTTTGTTAATCAATTGCACTTTGCAAGGATTAAAGGGATGATTTTTTTGAAAAAAAGAATTGATTGTGGAAGATTTGCTAAGAAATCCCTCAGCTTAAGGGCCAAATCTTCCTCTCTCCTCTCACTGAGCACTTATGGGCTATGAAGTGAGATTTGAGACAAAATTTTTAAACAAAAGTAGGTAAGGTGGCAATCCTTGCAACTTACAACTAATACAAACATTAATCTCTTGAAAATTGTGAGAAAATGATAAAATACGCAATTTTTGGCTTCGCCCGTATTGTGCTTACGGACAGACCCTGCCCGTAGAGATTTCTCGGGCGGCCGGGACCGTAGTAGACTCACGGGCGTCTGATGCCCGTACTGATTTTACGGATTTTGAACTCCTTCTTAATCTCGCGAACGCGACTTTTCCTTCTCTGCTCGCATTTGCCCTAATTCTCTACTGCCCGTATCTTCTCTTACGGACGTCTCTCTTCTTCTTCAATAATCCTCCGACGACCACTGTTCTCCGGCCATTCTCTCTTCTCCGGCAGCCACTGTCGTTTCCCATTTTCCGGCGACCATCTTCGCCGATTCTGTTTCATTGCTGCTCCATTTATATCACTGCCGAGATTGTTGCTTCAAGCCTCTTCATTGTCAGACCATTGCATCTTCTCGTCACTTGGGATTTCATTCTACAGATTGCACTTATTCGTGAGTGAACTTAGCATTTCAATTCTTTCTTTGCCCATTTTCACATAAACAGGTATGCCGAAAATCCATGTTATATTTGTGGTATTCTTATAAGTTCTCGACTTGTGCCATTTCTTGATTCCTGATTGAATGCTTTAGATGATAACTTCGAAATCTCCCAGATGCTAATTTACCTCATGATTCATCACAGTCTTCATTTTTATACTTCTGTTCCATCCGAAAATTGATGTTTTCTACATGTCCATGTATATATTTTTCTAGCTGATTGAATGAACAACTTCTAATGCTTTTGGATTTTATTTCTGGGGTACCCAGCTGAATGGTTTGCAATTTTCCTGATTGACTGAGTTCATGCCTTGTTTGCTGTATGCTTTAGACATTGATCATCATGGAGTAACTTTGCCATTGTCATTGGGTGTACTTAAACTCTTTACTGTTAGACCTTGTATTGTTGATAGGCTGATTAGCTTGCTAGTAACCCATGCATGTACTATCGATAAACTTGCCTTTTCCAGGAATTTTTCTGCACACTCCCCATGTACACATGGTTTGTTTTTATGCTGTCACTTGTTCCAAGTCTTGACAAATCTGAATGCTTTCCTCACTTGAATGCTCCAACTTTCTGCTAACCTCCTGCTGCTGAGGACGTGCCAGAGTCTGCCCCAGTAGCTGAGACTGCTCCTGCTGCATCTGCTGATGTAGCTATGGATTCGGCTATGGACGCCACTGTGGTAGAGCCTACCATGGAGACTGCGGTAATGGAGGAGGCTACAGCTGATCCTGTAGAGCCTGGGATTGATGCTGATGCACCTGGGACCTCTGCTCCTGCTAGTCCCAATATGGAGGATGCTGAGGTGACGCATGCTGCTGTGGATACGTCAGCGGAGTCTTCCCGTACTGATTCTGATGTAGATACTTCAGGGTATGTCCCTCCTGATCATCCCACTGCTGGCCTTGTGCCTTTATATATGTGGCATGATATTCAGTCTGTTTTGAGCAGGATGACGCGTAGCACGGCCCGCAATGTTGTGCGGCATGTCTTTGAGCGCAGGCGATCTTCAGGCCGAGGTCGAAGCAGAGGACAAGGCCGTGGCCGTAGGGGCGGACCTGCATGGTCATTAGATTAGGATTCTTCTATGTATATTTGTATTTTTTGGCAAAAGTGATGTAAACATTCATATATATAGAAAAGAAGTTTGATTTATTTCCATTTGTGTTCTTTTCTTCTTTATTTTCAGTATTTATTACCTGATGAACGTTAAACAGGGACAGGTGATGCTTAGGAAAACCAAGAAATTAAAACTTCCCACTTTTTTGCATTTTTTCGAAGGAACCGTACTTATACTACGAGCAAGCTGTGCCCGTAAAGTTACTACGGGCGCACTTTGCCCGTAAAGTTTGCACGGTCAGGCATGTCCGTAGATCCTATACGGGCGTGCTTTGCCCGTAATATAATTACGGAATTTACTGCCTTACGATTTTTTCTATATAAACTCCTAGGGAACATCATTGTGACACTTTTATTAATTGAAAAACTCCCTGAGCACGTCTTTTCTCGCTTTCTTTGGCTTCTTTGGCGCTTCCATGGCTTCCCCTACGCCGCTTTCTCCTGCCGTTGAATCTCCTCCTGCAAGACAACCTGTTAGATCAAAACCTCCTAATCTTACCAGGTACAATATTGTGGATTCCTTTTATGATAGATGGGTTAACTCCATGACCCTTGATGAGGAGATTCGTTGGGATTCCATCCACTTAGGGCACATCCTACACCTCCCTAAAATTCCCTTTAAGTGGGAAATCATTGAAGCTTTGATTGGCCACTGGGTACCTGAGCTGAATCTCTTCCGTTTTGATGACAAAGAGATGACTCCCACCATAGAAGAAATTGAAACCATCCTTGGCCTAAGATTTTCTGAAAAAGTTGTGAACCCACCCCTAAAGCTTAGTTATAAAAAAGAGGCTTCCACTTTCTTGGGCATAGGGAAGAAGGACTTAGGAAATTCTGATGCACTATTAACCTTGTCCAAGACCTTTTTGACTGAAAAACTTCTAAGGAGTAATGACAAGGACTCTAGGTTTAATGCATTGACCCTGGTAGTGGTCAATCAGCTGCTTTTTCCATGGGGTGATGACCAGGTTGACTTGGCTCTCGTCTCAGTTATCTGTCAGGTTAGGGAACGCGAGAGGTTGGCCCCTATGATCCTAGCAGAGATATATCAGGCCCTTACTGACTGTTATTTCAGGAAGAAGAAACGCTTCCTTGCCTGTGCCCCTATCCTACAGGTAAAAAATATGCATATATTTTTTTCTTTTTTTTTTCTTTTTATTCTTCCTTTCCTTTCCTTCTTTTTTTTTTTCTTTCTCTTCTTTTTTCTTTTTTTTCTCTTTTTTTTTGAAATAAATTGAAATACTCCTTTTTCTGCAACTTTGGTTGCTTGACCATATTAGCCAGGTTGAAGAAATAACTCGCCGCTTCTTTCCAAGATTGAAAGTTCCTATTTTGATGAGCAATAGGGGATGTCCTAACATCCAAGGTGGCAAGAAAGGCTGGTTCACTTTCTTGGGTACTCTCCAGGATGATCAAGTGAGATGGCCTGGCACTTATCAGCCTACTCCAGAGACAGTGATTAGCTTTAGGGATAAAAACTTTTTGGCCCTAGCAGGCTTGAAATCTGCTGTTCTCTATCTTCCTTTGAGGGTTCTTCGGCAATTTGGAGCGACCCAGGGAATCATGATCCCCACAGGTTATGAGAGCTTTGTAGGGCCACTTACATCAGCCACCATGGGGTTAAATGCTCAATTAATGAAAGAGTGGTCCTATGTTTGGTTTTTGCGGGATCCAGTCTTTTCTGAGTCCCATGTGAAGGACTATCACTTTTGGATCAAAGAACAGGTGCAGAGTCATGCCCCAGTACCAGAGGATCCTCCTGCAGTTCTTCCTCCTACTTATGAGGACATTCTGGAGTCAGAAAGGGCAACCCATAAACGGCTTCAACAAATATGGGTACGGGAGGCTCAAGAACTTAGGATAAAAGTCCTTGTTCTGGAGAGGAAGCTTGAAGAGCAGAAGTCTGGCCGCATTGCCATGGAGAAGAAACTTGAAGAACAAAGGCAGGCTCGTCGCTTTGAAGTCCGAGTGATGCGGAAGAAGTATCAGGATTCCTTGGCTGACCTTAGGGCGTTGAAGAGCAAGCTTTCTTTTTCAGATGAGGTCATCTCCTTTTTGAGTGATCCTGATGCAGAGGGTGCTTCTGGAATTATTGCAACTCAGGCAGCTCGGATTAGGGAGCTTGAGGAGCAGTTAGGGAGTAGGGATTAGATTCTTTCATCTTTTTTCTTTTCTTTTTTTTTTTCTTTCATTTTTTTTCCATACCTTTTTTACAAAAGCAAACTCCATTAGTAGAAAGATATTAGATTTAATTCAAAAATAGGTTTTATATTATTGGCCTCAGAATTCTCAGATGCTTATAAAAACAGAAGTTTTATGAAAAAGTATTTGATTTCTCATCACTGGCCAAAGTATAGTTTTTTTTTTTTTTTGAAAGCTGATCCAAAACACTTAATCACATATAATTAAAGGAATTAAAATCAGGTTGAATAATGAAAAGGGTAGTCCAAGCAATAGGGAGAGACCAAATCTGTCTACCCCGTGACCATTAGAATCATCCCCTAATGATTCTACCTTCATGATGGACCCTGCTAATCTGCTCAGTTTCCAGTGTTCATGCTGATTTGAAACTTAGACCACATGATCAACTCAACCCTTGATTCTTTTTTTTTTTTTTCTTTTTGCCATTCTTGCCCCTAGTGCCAATTACAGTTTTCACTAGGGTTGGCCTCCACATTCCGTCATCAACAATCTTACTCTGAAAGTTGAATGAATATACTAAAATCACCGAGGTCTTAATAATAGGACGAAACAAAGGCTAGGTTCGGTTTATGAAAGAAAAGGTATTGAAGGCTCAAAATTTTCTTAGTGTGAAAATGGGTCAACTGGACTTACAGTCATGGTGAATTCAATCCCATTCCCCTTCTTTTGTATTTGGCTTTTATTTGCCCCTATTTTTTTTTTTTTCAATTTTTTTCTTTTTGCCCCTATTGGCTTTGCCCCAGTATAAGGCTGTAAGTCCAGTTTGGGTTTAAAAAAAACGAACAGGCTCAAATTGGTTTGACTAAGGATTCAAATTTTGGGATATAAGGAACAATGGCCTCAGATCATTTCCTAGTAATATTCATTCATGGAAAATATCTCTTTACTGCATCAGAGTTAATTGGCTCAGGAAAATCTTTCCCATCCATCTCTGTTAAGATGAGAGCACCCCCTGATAGGACCTTCTTGACTATATAAGGTCCTTCCCAATTTGGTTTGAACTTTCCACGAGGATCCTCCAAAAAGGGTAAAATATTCTTTAATACCAAATTTCCTTCCTGGAAAGTTCTGGGCTTTACCTTCTTATTGTAAGCCCTGGGCATCCTCTTCCGATATAATTGGCCATGACTAAGCGCCTTCAAACGATTTTCTTCTATTAAGTTGAGTTGATCATGCCTAGACTGTATTCATTCAGCTTCTTCTAATTCAGCTTCCATTAGCACTCTTAGTGAAGGTATTTCCACTTCCACTGGTAAAACTGCTTCCATTCCATAGACTAGGGAATATGGGGTTGCCCCTGTAGAAGTCCGAATCGAGGTTCTGTAAGCATGTAGAGCAAGTGGCAGCATTTCATGCCAATCTTTAAAACTCACCACCATCTTTTGAATAATCTTCTTTATATTCTTATTCGCTGCTTCCACTGCCCCATTCATCTTTGGTCTGTAAGGCGCTGACTTGTGGTGGGTAATCTGAAATTGTTCACACATCTTCCTCATGTCTTTGTTCTTAAGGTTTGAAGCATTGTCTGTTACTATGGCACTTGGCAAACCATAGCGACAAATGATGTTGTGCTTTAAAAACTTAAGAACATGGCTACTTGTAATGTTTGCATATGAAGCTGCCTCTACCCACTTGGTGAAGTAATCAATTGCTACAAGTATAAACCTGTGTCCATTTGATGCCTTTGGAGAGATCATTCCAATGACATCTATACCCCACATAGAAAAAGGCCACGGAGATGTTGTCAGCACCTCATTTTTGCACCCCCAAAAATGAAAGAATAAAACCCTAATTGAAAAAGTCAAACCTGAAGGGCTCAAAAAGTTGACTTTTTGATCAGGTGCAAATTGACCACTAAACTTCATACCATTGGAAAGAGGATTCCGATACGGTTCTAACGCCACTGAGTTTGCTCAAA
The DNA here is from genome assembly GCA_947561395.2 of Buxus sempervirens. Lineage (NCBI taxonomy): Eukaryota > Viridiplantae > Streptophyta > Magnoliopsida > Buxales > Buxaceae > Buxus > Buxus sempervirens. The sequence goes on from OX387188.1 coordinate 27,513,990, forward strand.
TCGGAGTCCGGATGAAGAAGTTATGGGCTGGTCAAATCTGGAAATAGCAGAAATCGGCTTTCTGCAGAACTCCGAATTAGCTGCTCAATTAGATATCAGCAGAAAGGGCGCATCGACACGACTCCAACGCAACTGAGTTTGCTGGAATCGGAGTCCCGGATAAGGAGATTTGAGCAAAACTGGCTCCGGGACGCGAGTCTGCACTTCTGCTAAAAAGCTCGAGTTTGCTGCCAACCTTTAGCTTAGCGGATAGGGAATCTCGAGCTGATTCCAACGCCACTGAGTTTGCTGAAATCGGATACCAGATGAAAGAAATATGAGCAGTCAAAGTTTCAGAAAATCTGCACATGTGGCAAAAACAGCAAAAAGAAAAGAATCTTCAATTAAAATAATAATATTTTCATACAACACCTAATTAAGAGGTTTAAAATAAAGGAAAAAGAAAATAAAAAATCAAAGCATGCATGTGCTCAAAAACCAAAACAAAGATCTAAATAAAATAATAAGAAAATCTAAAAATATCTAGTAATTTAGATAATTAGAAAATAAAAGATATTAAGAAATAATAAAATACTAAACATTTTGCACATGGGGGATACGTGTCCCCCATGAGGTGTCCAAGATAAGAATAAAACTTATTTAAGTTTTAGTTACATTACATATAAAATTTAAATTTGGTCAACAAATGTGATTATAATTTACTTTCGTTTCATTTTTTCATTATAAAAGGAGGGCTACCCCCCATTCTTTGGAGGAGAAAAAAAGCCCCCTCTCTTCTCCCCTTTCTCTCTTCCTCCTTGATCTCCCCTCAAGCAAGCTAGCACCCTCTCTGCCCTCTCTCTTCCCTGTCTAAACCCCTGCTACAGCTAACCCCTGTCAAACCCAAATCTCTTTTATTTTCTTGCAAACCAAAGATAGGTTTAGAAATCACCTTTTGAGCTTGAAGTAGAGCCGTTATGCTGTCCAAAGCCTCTTTATAACCTTGCCAAAGCCCCCAAGTTCTGTCCAAATATACCAAAAAAAACCTCTCCATCATCCCCCCCCCCCCTTCATTCCAAACCCAAAAGAAGCCTAAAGTTCTTTCCCCCAAACTTGAAATAGAGCTGTTACGCTGCCGGAAGAGCTTCAAAGGGATTCAACACCTTCAAGCAATCCTAGGTAAGCTTCTGGTAAGTTTTCATTGCAAATATAAAAAGATGAACTACTTTTATCAATGAAATTCTTCAGGAATCACTAACTTTTGTTCTAGCAAATGTGTTGGATTTTTCTCCCCTTTTCCTACATACAAAGAAGTCACCATGACAGAAAGATGATTCGATGGTATGGGGTAAAGTGTGATTCAAAGGCATTCTCTTTATTTTCAAAAAGGGAGCATGTTCCCTTCCTCATCTTCAAATTCTACTGTACCCCTATTAAGTCCCCTTAATCCTTTCTTAATATGTTGTCATTTCATTTCATTTTTTTTTTTGGTTTGATTGGTAGGAGATCAACAAGGTTTTTTTTTTAAGTATTGCACCACTGTAGGCCCACACAGGGGCCCACATAATTTCAAGCAACCCCAAAAACCCAAAATAGACCTTGGATTTGACAGTCCAATTTGATCCACTGTGGGCCTTCCAACGGGGCCCACCTCCGACCCACTTCACTTTAATGGATAAAAAGATAAAAATGAATAAAAGGGACTTACACCTGCAAAGGTCCCTACCAGACTTAATCTGATACATGCTGGGCTAGGATCAGGGTGAGACTAAGTTGACTCAGAACCAGGGAAACCCAAGGGACCCGTCATTTGACGGGGCGGACCGGGGTGTTTTCGGACTTCCCCGGACCGTAACCGAGAACTTGCCCGAATCTCTAAAAAAGACGCAGACCAGCAAATCTTAGACCTGTATAGGCACCCAAGTGTCTGCCTGCACATCTCAGGCAGTGGCGACTCCGATACCTCGAAACCCCAACGCAATTCCGTGCGGCGCCTCGCCGGGACGTGCGCACAGATGTCATACTGTGTAATTCACTTGGGGGTGCATTCTTGTTATCCGCGTACACTTGGCATAAATGACACCTTTTAACGTGCATGTAGCAATCATGCTCCATAGTCGACCAGTAATATCCCAATCGCAGAATCTTCTTGGCAAGCATATGCCCATTCATATGGGGTCCACATACTCCTCCATGTACCGTCTCAACTATCCTTTCTGACTCAGTCTTTGCAACACATCTAAGTAGTATATCATTGTGTGATCTTTTGTATAACTGCCCACCACTTAGTAAGAACTGTCCTGCCAGCCTCTGTATTGTTCTTTTCTCTATAGAGGTGACATTTTCTGGTAAGCTCCGATCATTTAGGAAGTTCTTAATGTCTTGAAACCATGGTACTTCTTCTTCTGGGGTTTCTTCTAGAACAAGGCAGTAAGCTGGTTCATCTCTGACTTCAATTTCCAATGGTCTAATATCAACACCTTCTGGCATACTGACCATTGAAGCCAATGTTGCTAGAGCATCCGCAAACTGATTTTTGGCCCTTGGCATATAATTGAAGGAAATTCGAGTAAACTGGGTGCTTATTTCTTCCAAATACTGGTGATAGGGGATCAATTTGTGATCCTTGGTTTTCCATTCACCAGTTGTTTGGAAGATGATAAGACTCGAATCCCCATATACGTCAAGTTCCTCTACTTCATGGTCTAAGGCTGCTTGCAACCCAATTATGCATGCTTCATACTCTGCTATATTGTTCGTGCATTGGAACCTTAACTTCACTGCGATTGGGATATGTGCCCCATCTGGCTTGATCAATACAGCCCCTATTCCATTTCCATTCATATTAGCGGCCCCATCAAAAAACATTTGCCATGAGCTTTCGCCTTCTTCCTCTTCAGCAAACAGGATTGCCTCATCAGGGAAGTTGGTCTTTAAGGGTTGGTATTCTGGTAAAGGGTGTGCAGCCAAGTGATCTGCAATGGCTTGACCCTTAATGGCCTTTTGTGTGATATAGGTGAGGTCAAATTCAGAGAGTAACAACTGCCACTTTGCTGTTCTGCCAGTTAAAGCCGGTTTCTCAAATAGATACTTCAAAGGGTCCATTCGGGATATCAGTAAGGTGGAATGACTAAGGAAATAGTGCCTTAGTCTCTGAGTTGCCCATACTAAAGCACAACATGTCTTTTCCAAGGGGGAATAATTTGCTTCATATTCTGTAAATTTCTTACTTAGGTAGTAAATCGCCATTTCCTTTCTGCCTGTCTCGTCATGTTGTCCTAAAACACATCCCATTGATGTCTCCAAAACTGACAAGTATAAGATTAATGGTCTTCCTGGAGTGGGTGGTACTAGCACAGGTGGGTTCAATAAATACTCCTTTATTGTGTCAAAGGCTTCTTGGCAATCATCATTCCAGACTGTCGGGTTATTCTTTCTTAGAAGTTTGAAAATTGGTTCACAGATAGCGGTGAGCTGTGCTATGAACCGGCTTATGTACTGAATCCTTCCAAGAAAACCCCGAACTTCCCTCTCGATTCTAGGTGATGGCATTTCAATGATGGCTTTAGCTTTAGCTGGGTCAATCTCAATTCCCCTTCTGCTTACTATAAAGCCCAACAATTTTCCTGATGTAGCCCCAAAGACACATTTCGCAAGGTTAAGCCTTAGACTGTATTTCCTAAGCCGGTCAAATACCTTCTTCAAGTTGATCAAGTGGTCTTCTTCTTCACATGATTTGGCTATCATATCATCCACATAGACCTCCATCTCCTTATGGATCATATCATGGAATAAGGCTGTCATGGCCCTCTGGTAGGTTGCCCCAGCGTTCTTAAGTCCAAATGGCATGACAGTGTAGTGGAAGGTACCCCAAGGGGTGATAAAGGCTGTCTTCTCTTAGTCTTCCTTAGCCATCTTAATCTGATTGTACCAGAAAACCCGTCCATGAATGAGAATAGACTATGTACAGCAGTGTTGTCCACTAAGATGTCTATGTGTGGAAGTGGAAAATCATCCTTTGGGCTTGCCTTATTCAAATCTCTATAATCTACGCACATTCTGACCTTTCCATCCTTCTTTGGTACTGGTACTATATTTGCAAGCCATTCAGGGTACGTGGAAACTGCTAAGAATCCGGCTTGGAATTGTTTAACCACTTCATCTTTGACCTTTAGCGTCCATTCAGGTTTTAACCTTCTCAGTTTCTGCTTAACTGGCTTAGAGTCTTGTAGAATAGGTAGCCTGTGTACAACCATATCTGTGTCTAACCCTGGCATATCCCGATACGACCATGCAAACACATCTTCATAATCAGCCAAAAATCGTATCATTTCATCCCGCTGTACCTCAGATAGGCATACCCCAATCTTCACTATTTTTGGGTCATCTTCGGTCCCTAGGTTGATTGATATGGTCTCTTCAATATTGGGTTGGACCCCCTTTTCATGACGCTCTAATTGATATGTGATTTCTTTTGGAACGTCGTTTTCTTCGTCCTCGGTCTCTTCTTCAACCCCCATTAGGTCAAAGTCGAGCTCAAGGTCGAAGTCATATTCATCCTGATCCAATTCCGTTTGCTTATATGGTTCATAAATTGTTTGGACCTTTTTGAAAACTTTATCTTTTCTAGAAAAAACTGAAAAATCTTTTTGTGTTATTTGAGAGCCTTCTACAAAATCTTTCCCTGAAGACGAAGGCTCATTAAAACCTTCAGGAAAAGGGCATTCCACTAATGGAGTTTTTTTTGGAAGCCATGTCTGTTTGCCAAACAAACGCGGCTTCAAAAGTAAGGGGAGTTTCCTCCCAATTATTCAAAATAAAAGAATTTGGGGCAGGGATACAAGCCTGCTCCCCAAGCTCAGGGTCTGCATCTGAGATCACCAGTACTGGGTGAGTTGCATCGCCTGTTTCTTCTGTAGGGCCGGTTCCAGATGGAACTTCTACTGCAGCCCAATCAATAAAAGGTAGCTCCTCTGCTACTTTTTCTTGGTTGCCTTCTGTCATGGCAAAGAATGCCCCTACGTCCTCAGAAAAGTCCTGCTCCTGTTCTGCCTGTGGCCCAAGCCCAACAGATGCTTGTGGAGGTGGAGGTGGAACATATAGTTGTACGGTTGAGGGTTTGGGTTTCTGGAATGGGTTGATCTTGTAGTATGGAGGTTTGGACTGATCCTCAGGAGGAGACAGCTGAATCATGTGAGACAGCTTAGGAAAAGTTTCCCTGATGTGCGGGAATTTTATAGCTTCTATCTGCCCCTGTCTTCTCCATTTCCTTGGCTTGGACCCCAATCCTGCTCTGTGAACCATCTTCTTAACCTGTACTGGTTCTATCCTTCCTTGTAGGTTAACCCCCAGACCTTTTCCAGGGTGAAAATGGTACTTTTCTAGCACATTTTTGACCATTTTTTCAGCACAGGTCAATTTTCCTTCTTTTTCCTGATACCCCCCAGGTATATAATTCACAACTTCAAATTGGAAAGAGTGAAATGTCATCTTATTAGCAGTCATTTCCATGTTAATACAGGGTACATCAGGGGACCACATGGGGGGAACCAAGTTTTCAGCCAGGACGGTAATCACCTTTTGCCCTCTAATGTACTTGACTCTTTGGTGGAGGGTAGATGGTATGGCCCTAGCTGTATGAATCCACGGCCTTCCTAGGAGTAGGTTGAAGGCTGCAGGTATATCCATCACTTCAAATGTGATGTTGAAAATATACGGTCCAATTGTGACCGGCAGTTCAACCTCCCCTAGGGAGTGTGTTTTAGAGCTGTCAAATGCTCTTATAATTCTTCCATTTTGCTTTATTTTGTTTCGCTCCAAATTGAGCTTAACAAAGGTTATCAATGGGCAGACATTGAGAGCCGACCCATTATCAATCAGAACCCGGGCTATCATGCAACCCTTACTGAGTACAGCTATGTGCAATGAGTCAACATGATGGTACCCTGCTGGACTAATTTCAGTTTCTGAAAAGGTTATGACATTATGGGATAAAATTTGACCAACCATCCGGCCTAGTTGGTCTGGTTCAATACTTTTAGGCACATGGGCCCCCTGGAGTATCCTTAACAAGGAGTCCCTATGTTTTTCGGAATTTAACAATAATCCCAGAATTGAGATCTGGGCAGGGACTTTGTTCAACTGCTCAATGACATTGAACTCACTCTTTTTTATTACCTTAATGAGGTCAGCAGCCTCACTGTTAGTTACCTGAGGGGCCTCTTCCCCTACCTTGGCCTTTCCTTTATTTTTTTCTTCTCTTTTCTCCTTCTCTGTTTCCTTTTGTTTTTCTTCCACCCCTACACCTTTTCCTGACCTCATCATGAGGTTCACTTCTTCCTTGCTTTCAGCTGCAGGGCATGTAGTGGTAAATGTCTCACTGTAGTTCCATGGTACAGCCGATTCAGAGTAGGAAGGCTTGTGGACATTCACCACCAATGGGGGAAGTTTGGGCTTGGCGATGGAAGTCTGAGTAATAGGAACGTTAACAACCAATGGAGGAAGTTGTTTTGGTTGGGGGTTTGCAGAAGTGACTGATGCACTAAAGGGGTCACAATTTATGACCAATGGTGGCTTAGACTGAATGGGCGGAGTAAAAGTGGATGGATTACAATTAATGACCAAAGGTGGCTTGGTGATGTTCATCTGGGCCATGAGGGATGAGACCCGGTCCAAAGATGAGTTAATGTTCTTTGCAGCACTATCATTCCCCTTTGAAATCATATTTATTTCTTTGCCTTCACTTCTCCTGTCAAAATATACTTTGACCGTTGTCCCTATGGGAGCAATTAATTGAGATGGATCAAAGGTTATTTTGTCAGAAGAGATGACTCCTATGACATTAGATGGACCTGCCCCATGATGCTGGGGCAGAGGGTTCTGTCCAATATCTGTTCTTGGAGGATTGGGAGCCCCTGTATTGAAAGACAGGGTATTCTGGTCTAGCAAATCCTGAATAGCATGTTTCAAAGGCCAGCACTTGTCTGTAGGGTGCCCAGGTGCACCCATATGATAATCACAAGTGGTGGAAGGGTCAAAATTTCTTCCCTTAGATGCATTCGGATTAGGCTCTCTTAAGGTGATATACCCTCCTTGCAATAAAGTGGGTAGCAATTGAGAGGGAGTCATTGGAATAGGGGTAAAAACCCTATTTCTCCTTGCTGCAAAATAGGCATCATTTTCCTCTTTGGTAAAAACCCTTTTTTGGTCTAAAGGTGCTGCTGGAACATTAACCCTCATAGGGGCCTGGGTAGGTGGAGATGGAGTAGGAAAATGAGCGGGTACGTTGATTTGTATGGGCTTGTTAGGGCCAGATGGTGGCTGCACCATGTTCACCTCACCCTCCTTCTTGTTCCCATTCTTTTTTATCCCGCCTCCTTTCTTTAGGTTGGGGTCCTGCTGGTTAACCATGGCAGAGTGGTCAATTATTTTACCTGATCTTATTACATCCTCAATTCGGTCGGCCACTTGAACCAAAGCTGCAAAATTAGTGGTGGTCTGACCCACCAAGTGGCTGTAGAATGGTTGACCCAAAGTGCTTATGAAAGTAGAAATCATTTCCTGTTCTAGCATGGGTGGCCTGACCTGGGAGGCCGTCTCCCTCCATCTCTTGGCATATTGCCTTACAGTCTCCTCCCTTCCTTTGCTCATTCTCATGACGTCGTACCTATCTGGCATGATCTCTGAATTGAATCGGTATTGAGCCAGGAAGGCATCGGCTAGGTCCTTCCATCTTTTGATCTTTCCATGGTCCAGAGTGGCGAACCATCTTAATGCGGTTCCAGTCAAGCTCCTTTGGAAAAGTTGGATCAAGATACCCTCATCCTGCCTGAACTGGCATCGGGCACCGCAATACAACTTTAGGTGGCTCATGGGGCTTCCAGTGCCATCATACTTGTCCAAGTCTAGGCACTTAAACTTAGCCGGCAGGTTAACATTGGGGTATAGGCACAGGTCTTCAAAATTGGTGCCTCCAAAGTTGTTTACCCCTTTGACTTCCCATAGTTCATCTTGGATCATTTCTAGCTTATGCATGAACTTTCTTTCAACCTCTTCCCTTATCCTTTCCTTTTCCTTAGCCTTGTTTGATTCAGCTGTCTCATCCCTGGTCAGTATAGGTTCAGGGGTGGGTTCATAGACGGGTTCAAGAGTTGGTTGCACTGGAGGTGGAATATTGACTGGGGGTGGAGGTGCAGGGTTGGATGTGGATGCCTGGTTCTGGGCCTGCATTTGTTGGGCCTGTACTGATAGTATGTTCTCTAGCATTCGGGCTAGTCCTGCCACTTGTTCTTGGAGTAGAACAACATCTGGATGAGGAGCATCAACTTCATCTTCAACGGGATTCATGGCTCGAGCTCTTGATCTGGTTACAGGAGCTATGATTGCAAGTGTATTGGTACCTGGATACAAGATAAAGGAAAAATATCAGTGCCCAATTAATCTCATTCACATGCCTAGGAATGCCTATGTGCCAGCTGGGTGAACACGAGTTTGGATTTTTCTTTATTTGCTTTTTTTCTTTTTCTTTTTATATATTTTTTTATTTTATTTTTCTTTTATTTTCTTTTATTTTATTTATTTATTTATTATTATTATTATTTTTTTGGATTGAATTGTTGGAATATTCTAGGGCTTCCAACAGGTCCCACAAAAGAGAGAAAGATCTGAAATTCAAAGGCTTTCAGAGGCCCGGGGGGTTTTTGAAAAAGGTCTGAAATTCAAAGGCTTTGAGAGGCCCAGGGATATTTTTGGAAAAGGTCTGAAATTCAGAGGCTTTCAGAGGCCCAGAAGTTTGATGAAAGTCTGAAATTCAAAGGCTTTCAGAGGCCCGGGATTTTTGGTGAAAGTCTGAAATTCAAAGGCTTTCAGAGGCCTAGGGATATTTTGAAAAAAGTCTGAAATTCAAAGGCTTTCAGAGGCCCAAAAGTTCTGAAATTCAAAGGCTTTCAGAGGCCCAAAAGATCTGAAATTCAAAGGCTTTCAGAGGCCCAAAAGAAAAAGGTCTGAAATTCAAAGGCCCAAAAGATCTGAAATTCAAAGGCTTTCAGAGGCCCAAAAGGAAAAGTTCTGAAATTCAAAGGCTTTCAGAGGCCCAAAAAGAAAAGTTCTGAAATTCAAAGGCTTTCAGAGGCCCAAAAGGAAAAGTTCTGAAATTCAAAGGCTTTCAGAGGCCCAAAAGGAAAAAGGTCTGAAATTCAAAGGCTTTCAGAGGCCCAAAAGATCTGAAATTCAAAGGCTTTCAGAGGCCCAAAAGGAAAAGGTCTGAAATTCAAAGGCTTTCAGAGGCCCAAAAGGAAAAAGGTCTGAAATTCAAAGGCTTTCAGAGGCCCAGGGATATTTTGAAAAATCTGAAATTCAAAGGCTTTCAGAGGCCCAGGGATGTTTTGATGAAAGTCTGAAATTCAAAGGCTTTCAGAGGCCCGAGGAATTTTTTTGAAAAATCTGAAATTCAAAGGCTTTCAGAGGCCCAGGGATATTTTGAAAAATCTGAAATTCAAAGGCTTGCAGAAGCCCAAGGAACCTTTCTCTCACATTTTTTTTCTTTTAATTATTTTGTTTGTTTGTTTTTTTTTTTTGTTTTTTTTTTGAAGCATTTTATTCAAACTTGTTTCCCTTTATCATTATTTAAGGGTTAAAGGAAGATTTTAGTGGAAAAAACTGATTAAAGTTGAATATTCCGAGAAAACCGTATACACAGTACGGTCCAGCCGTGCCCGTATTCAAATTACTAGCAAGCCGTGACCGTATGGAAAACACGGGCGAGCCTAGCCCGTATAACCAATACGGGCAAGCCCAGCCCGTGTACTAAATGCGGTTTTACGGAACCCTGTTATGTTTTTCCAGTTTTTACATGGTTTGATCACTTTAATTGCTCATCCAAACATACGGTTCACCCAGTACAGAGCTTCTAAACTGTCCCAAAGTGGACCTTGGCCTTTTTGCTAAAACACATGTTTAGGAAGGCACATGTACCCTCCAAATTGACACCATACTCAAGAATTTGGTATCCTTTTGTTGCCTCTTGTATGAACATAGGGTAGGATTGATTCTAAACAGAGTTGGAAACTCTTCCTATGGGCTACACCATGTTTAAGAACAAACATATTTGGGACCAATTTTGTCCCCAACCAATGGGCACCATGACACTCCTATGACATGATAATAATGCAAAGCAATAGGATTACCTTGTTACCTTGTTTACCTTTAATATGGCATCCGCATTATGCCCTGGTTTGTAAGCCATGCACACGGCCTTCCCACAATCATACAAACCCATATTCCCACGTAATTGTATACTTTAGCCAAAAACGTGTAACTCCACCTTCAAGCGTAAGGGTTTTGGGTTTTGGCTTAATGGCAACTTAGCACTCAAGCCTAGTGATGACCAGAATCCCAGATCCACGTTATCATCACATCATTAGCTCAAAGTTCTAAGGTGAATGTTTTCACTTCCGCTTTCCGAAGTATCGACCTCGTTGCGCCAAGCTACACACATTCGGGTTCAACTTCCTATAGGTTAAGGGTAGGCTGTGTAAAAAAAATAAATGTGCACAGTGCATTGTAAAAATTGGGTGCATTCACAACGTCCCAAACCCTTGCCACTCTTTTCGCAGCCATGCATAAACAAACCAAGGCATAATAGGAAAGCATATTTAAAATAAACAAGTAAATAAAGCAATCCTATAGCACCTAAAACATGCTCATAAAAAAATCATCTATCATGCAAACATATGATCATGTTATACACCCAAAATCATCATGGAGATCATGCTGAAAATTAAAACATGCTATCATAAAAAATATAGCAAGAAATAAGCATGATTCAGCAAAACGGACCTCCCCTACGCATGTTTGTAGAAACAATCCTCTAAATCAAAATTAAGCATGTTTCTACCCCCATGAATTCTTGAGCAGTAATTCAGATTTAAAACATACTTAACATGCTTAAGAACACAAAATAGCAAGCATTAAAAAAAATCAAAAACATGAACAAACACCAAAAGGCTGAAATCCACAAGTCCCCAACAGAGTCGCCAGTTGTGAGACATGGGAAAAAATCAATTTAATGATTTCCTCAATCATCACACGGGATTATATAAACAAAGAGTCGCCACCATTCAATTTAGGTGTGAATGGACACCAAAATATTAAATAAGCACAAAAGGCAAATTTTAGGGTAAAAATAACCCTCCTTTAAAAACAACCAGAGATGGGTAAGGGGATTAAGTTATGAACAGGGGAAGGTGTTAGGCACCCCTATTCATCCACACAAGGTGGTTGCCAGGCATTGTTCATGTTTTACAAATAAAAAAGGCTTGCTATAAAAATCAAGAAAAATCTCAAAAAAGACAAAAATATATGGTTTTTTCATATGAATAGTCTGATTGATCCAGAACTATGAAACATGATCATACCATTCCTAGGGTTTCATGATCAAAACAAAATTGAGATAAAATCAAATAAAATCAATTTAAAGTGAAAAATCCAAAAATCTGGCTTCAAGTAAAAATTCTAAAAATCTAGAAAAATATGATTTTTATAAAATATTTCAAAATTGAACTTGAATAGTCCAGGACATAGATAAAGCCCAAATTTCACATTAAATCAGAAAATAAAAACCAAAAATACCCACGTTGATGAAAAACACCAAAAGGGGAGAATTTAGACCGTAGGGTCTTCTCTCAATAATGAAAAACAATTTAAAAACCATATCATGAAACCCTAGAATTTATTTTCAGGCTTCTGGATTCAGATCTACCATATTGATCATGATAAATCCAAGATCCTAGCCTAAAACCACAAAAATCACGAAAACAGTGCTATAGGTGCAAAAGTGGCAAAAATCCAAATTTTGGAAAAACGAGAGGATCTCATGCTATAAACATCATAGATTCATGTAATTCATTCAGATATATCATAAAAAGCATTAAAACATGATCAGGATATTCAAAATAGCCGCATCTCACAAATTAGAGCACATGGGGGTCTACCCTACGGATCCACCTGTTCTCTTTTCCCCTAGTTCTCTCTTCACGTTTTATGGCTAGAGAGACTCTTGAGGTACTTGGAGATAGGTTTGTTTACACAAACACAATCAAAGGCCTTATTCTATAAGAAACAGATATGGGGTTCTATTCTAGGGATCCACCTGTTCCCCTTTCCCCTAGTTCTCTCTTCACGTTTTACGGCTAGAGAGACCCTTGAGGTACTTAGAGACAAGTTTAGGAATACCAAAAACAGATATGACCTTATTCTACAGCAATAGAGATGATCCTATTACTTCTAGAATTGAAGACAGAAAATAAAAAGGGATAGAGGACTTACCTGGATTGAGCAGGCAGGCAGCAGGAGGAGTTCTTCTCTTCTCTTGGAGCTTCTTAGAATTCCTTGACTTCAAAATTTCGTGGCCTTTAGCTAGAGGAGAGAGCCTCTATTTATAGACACACCCAAGGGCATGGTTGGTCCAGAAGGATATAGCCTGGTCTTTAAGATAGAGTGAAATACAGAGATAATGCCCATCCATAGCCAACCAAGGTGACTTGAGCGAATAAATGACATAATTCGCTCGTTTAAAGATATATTGGACTTCAAATAAAGCTCAGAAATCGAGAGAAGGACAAAACTCGCACGTGTCTTTAATGCCCGTAAATGATTTACGGTCCAATGGTGACCGTATAGTTACTACGGGCGCGCCTGCCCGTAGATATGTTGCGGGCGAGATGGGCCCGTGAAGAAAATACGGGCAAATCCTGTTCATTCTGTTTTTGGGCTTTTTTTGACCTGTTTTAAGCTCTAATTACAGGTTTTTATTATTTTCTCATTTGGCAGTGCAATTTGGGGTGTCTACAATGACGGGAGGGACTAGGTTCTCGGCTAGGACCGTTATCACCCTTTGGCCTCTTATAAATTTTACTCTTTGATGAAGAGTGGAGGGTATAGCCCTAGCTGAGTGGATCCACGGCCTTCCCAGAAGTAGATTGAAGGTAGCCAGCATATCTATCACTTCGAATGTGATATTAAAGATATTCGGTCCGATGGTAATCGGCAGCTCAATCTCTCCCAGGGAGTGTGTTTTGGAGCTATCGAAAGCTCTCACTATCCTCCCGTTCTGTTTTATCCTAGATTGGTCCAGACCAAGCCTCACAAAAGTTACCAGGGGACAGACGTTTAAGGCTGACCCATTGTCAATTAGGACCCTGGCTATCATGCTACCCTTACAGAGCACAGTGATGTGCAAAGGGTCCATGTGATAACATCCGCTAGGGCTTATCTCGCTTTCTGAAAAACTTATTACATTGTGAGATAGGATCTGGCCGATCATCGTGTCGAGCTGGTCTGGCTCAATTGTTTTGGGCACGTGGGCGCTCTGGAGTACTTTTATTAATGAGTCCCTATGCTTTTCTGAATTAAGCAACAATCCCAGTATTGATATCTGGGCAGGGACCTTGGTTAATTGGTCAATAATATTGAATTCACTCCTTTTCAGTATCTTTAGGAGGTCCTCTGCCTCCTTACTGTTGTCCTAGGGGGTGTCCTCCCCTATCTTGGCCTTTCCTTTCTGGACTTGTTCTGCCTCTTTCTTTTCTTGTTCCTTTCCTTCCACACACCTCCCTGATCTTGTCATGAGGTTTACCTCCTCCTGACCCTGATTCCTGGCCACTGGGATAGTGGTCGTATAACCCCCGCTGTAATTCCAAGGTACAGCAGTTTCTGAATAGGAGGGTTTAGGAACGTTAAATACCAAGGGTTGGAGATGAGACCTTGGTGCAGGAGCTGATGTGGGAATCAGGTTAGAAGAAGGCACCCCAATAACCAGAGGCGAAGGTTGCCTTGGTGCCTTGGGTTGAGAGGATTTTAAGGTCTGAGAGGAAATAGATGTAATTGAAGCAGTGGTGGGGTCATAATTAATGACCAAAGATGGTTTGGATGATGGAGTAGGTGGGGAAGCAACAGCCTGGTTGCAATTAATAATGAGAGAGGGTTTGGCTACATTAATCTGGGCCATGAGAGAAGCGGCTCGGTTTAAAGAGGCATTAATGTCCTCTGCAGTCTTGCCATTTCCATTATTTCTAGAAATGACATTGATTTGTTCCTCTATCTCTTCCTGGTCAAAATAGACTCTAACGGACGTCCCTATTGGCGCAATTAACTGCGAGGGATCAAACGTCCTAGGTCTAGAAGAGATGGTCCCTACAAAATTGGAAGGACCAGCCCCATTATGCTGGGGCAGAGGATTCTGACCAATGTCAGTCCTGGCGGGAGAGGGTGCAGCCGTGTTAAACAACAGGGTTCCCTGATCGATCAAATCCTGGATGGCATGTTTTAATGGCCAACACCTGTCTGTAGGGTGTCCTGGTGCACCCATATGGTATTCACAGGTGGTGGAGGGATCGAAATTCTTTCCCTTTGAAGCATTCGGATTTGGTTCTTTCAGGGTGACATACCCCGCATTTAACAAAGATGGCAATAGCTGGGATGGGGTCACAGGAAGAGGGGAAAGGACCCTGCTCCTTCTGGACGCCATCCAAGCGTCTCTCTCCTCTTTTGAGAATACCCTTTTTTGGTTGGGCATTGCTGCTTGAGGAACATTAATGTTGAGAGGGTTTTGATAGGTCGATTGTGGCTGCACTGGACTGGGTGGAGGTGCAGCAATATTGATCTGGATGGGTTTTTGTGGTGGTTGGGGTTGTACCATGTTTACTCCCCCTTCTTTCTTTCCTCCATTCCTTCTTGCCCCATTTTTTTGCTTCTGGGCAGAAGGATCAAAAGTGGGCTCCTGCTGACGGGCCGAGACAGTGTGGTCATAAATTCGCCCGGATCTGATTCCATCCTCGATCCGGTCTGCAACTTGCACTAGAGCGGCAAAACTGGTGGTAATCTGACCCACCAAGTGATTGTAAAATGGCTGCCCCAGTGTGCCAATAAAGGTGGTAACCATTTCTGGTTCCATCATGGGAGGCCTAACTTGAGAGGCGGCTTCCCTCCACCTTTTGGCATATTGCCTGACTGTCTCTTCTCTTCCCTTGTTCATCTTCATCATATCGTACCTATCCGGCACGATGTCCGCATTGAATCTGTATTGAGCTAGGAAAGCATCAGCCAGATCTTTCCACCTTCTGATTCTGCCATGGTCCACTGTCGTGAACCACCTCAAAGCTGCCCCTGTCAGGCTTCTCTGGAACAGTTGGATCAAAATGCCGTCATCCCGGCCGAACTGGCATAATGCCCCACAGTAGAGCTTCAGATGGCTCATTGGGCACCCTGTGCCGTCATACTTCTCAAAGTCCGGGCACTTAAATTTGGCCGGTAAGCATGCGTTGGGGTATAGGCAGAGATCTTGAAAGTTGGTACCTCCCAACGTGTTGATCCCCCTCACTTCTTTCAGTTCCTCTTGAATGGACTCCAGCTTGTCCAAAAATTTCCTCTCCACTTCTACCCTCAGTCTCTCTTTTTCTTTTTCTTTCTCCTTCTCATATTCAGATTCCTCCTCCCGGATCAGGGTAGGCTCGGGGTTTGGATGAGAGAGTTCGGGTTGAGGTGGGATAGGTTGGATTGGTGGTGGAAGTTCAGTCTGGGGTGGAGCCTGTGGTGGTGCATTGTGGGATGATGAAGCTTGGTGAACCTGAGCCTGCGCCTATTGCGCCTGCACCTGAGCCTGAGCGGCTTGGTTGGCCAGCAAATTTTCCAATAGTTTGGTCATCCCTGCCACTTGCTCTTGCAGTTGAGCAAAGGCCTCAGCCGAAACAGTAGATTGTTCTTCAGCAGGGTTTATGGTGGCAGCTTTTAGTCTCTGAGACCGTCGGGGAGCAATGGTTGCAGTAAGAACTTAGTACCTTAGGTAAAAGAAAAAGACAAAAGAGAAAAATGTTAGTATCCCCCTAAATCAATTTTAGACACCTATGCATGCATGCATGTAGGCTTGGTGAACATGAGTTTGGGGTTTTCTTTGTATCCATATTTTTTGATTTTTGTATTTATGGTTAAAATAACCTTATTAAGACGAGGTGATTGATACGAAAAAGATCAAACCTCAGGAATTTTGTTGGAGTATTCTAGGGCCTCCAACATGTCCCACAGAAATGATATGGCTATGGTAAAAGCCCATAGTCAAATCAAGCATTGGAATTACACAAGCTTCCAAGGGCTTATGACTTGGTTGGTGCGAAAAAGACCTACCAATATTGGAAAATTCTAGGGCTTCCAACACATCCTACAAAAATGAGATGTCCAAAGTAAAAAAAACCTTAGACAAACTCGAGACTTGGAATTACGCAAGCTTCCAAGGGCTTATGCTTTGGAATTAAGGCTTCCACAACCTCCCGAAATTACGCAGGCTTTCAGGGGCCTATGATTTTCTAAATTCAGGCTTTAGAAGGCCTATGAAGATTTTGAAAAATTCTGGAATTTCAGGCTTCCAGGGTCCTATGAGTTTCTAAATTCAGGCTTTAAAAGGCCTATGAAGATTTTGAAAAAGTCTGGAATTTCAGGCTTCCAGGGTCCTATGAGTTCCTAAATTCAGGCTTTAGAAGGCCTATGAAGATTTTGAAAAAGTCTGGAATTTCAGGCTTCCAGGAGTCCTATGAATTGATTTTCTGAAATTCCAAGGCTTTCAGATGCCTAAAATATTTTTGATTTCCAGCCTTAGGTGTTTTGAGTTAAAAAGAGACTCAATTTGTCTTTAAGGTGGTGATTTATTTGAAATTTTCTTTCATTGGATCTTTAAATGATCACTTGCTTGGAATTCAGAGGTTTCCAAGTGACCCAATGAGTTGAAATCTTAAAAGTTTGAACACTTTATGATTAAAGATTTCTTATTTTTTGGTTGGAATTTGTTCCATTTCAAAAGAGTTGAGCTTCTTTTCCTTTTACTCTTGGTTTAGATCCCACTTTAGGCTTAAAACATGCTTTGGAAACTTATTGTGATTTCCAAGTTCAATTCTTGAGGTTGAAGTATGATTAGATTGGTTATTTGAACCAATTTTCTTTTAATCATTTACTTCACCTAAGATAGGTTAAGTGTTCAAATTAGGTAAAAAGAGCCTAACATGAGCTTAAACCCCAGAATTTGGTGCTTGACCTGATTTTTGGTTTGAGCCAACTTTTATTTTATCATTTTTACCTTTGAGTTGGATTAATTTGCTCAATTTAGGTGAATATGTTCAAAATGACCTTAATCTCTTGATCTGGGTGGATTTGGAATGGTTTAAATGCCATTTATCTTATTTGGAGCCCCTGCACACTTGCTTATATAACTTAGGGATGAAAGGACCCAGAAATGTTTAATTAGCAAGGCCAGAATGGGATTTCGGCTTAAAACCGCACACTCAGGACGGTTTGGCCCAAACCGTATGATACATGCGGTTGCAGCGAAAATATAGACAACCGCATACTCAGGACGGTTTCAAGCCGAAAATGAGATTTTCGATTTGTTTCTTTTTCCAATTGGTTTTATTAACTTAGTTAAATGCTCAAACACATTGTTCACCATTGGGTGGCTTTCAGACTGCCCCAAATTGGGCATTTGACACATCAAATGGCATTAAAGGCCCGCTTAACCCTTGAATTTCATGAAATTGCATGGGGATACAAAAAACATGCACAAACAGATTTCTCATTATAAAAGAAACTTTTTACAATACAAATTGGCCTTCAAAGGCATGAATCAAAACAAAATTACAATTTTTGCCTCCTTGGGCTTGAGAATGAGAGTTTTTAAACTAAAAAGGAAAAGACCCTTTGTACCAGCAGCTCCAAGGTGTTCTTCACACACAAATTTCCTGCAAAACAAAGGATTAGTAATATTCATACCTAGGAGGGCCTAGGCTCCCTCCCCAAAATGGACACCCAATGCATGGATTTTGGGACTTTTAGGTGCCTCCTATGGACATTTGGGTAGAATGACACCTAAGAAGAGTAAAAACTCTCTCTAAGGGCTACACCAATCCTAGGATAACAACAAATTTCTGGGAACAACAAAATCCCCACAAATGGCCAACATGAGCTTGATACTTACAAAGTAAAGAGGTTACCACAAATAATAGGATTACATTACCTTGTTACCTCATGTTTACCTTCCAAATGGTGTCCATATCATGCCTTGGACCACCTGAGCCATGCAAGACGGCCTTCCCTCAATTACAAACCCTTTCCCCATCGCATTTGGTTTATTTTGGCCAAAAGGGTGTTTCTCCACCTTCGCGTAGGGGTTTTGGGTTTTGGGTTATTGGCAACTTAGAGCTCAAGCCTAGTGTATGACCAGAATTCTAGATCCACCATGTCATCACATCATTGGCTCAAAGTCTCTAAGGTGAATGTTTTCACTTTCGCTTTCCGAAGTAACGACCTCGGTGCGCCAAGCTACACACATTCTTATTCAACTTCCTATAGGTGATAGGTAGGCTGTGTAAAAAATAAAAAAGTGCTCAAGTGCATTTGAAAAAGTGGGTCACATTCAACACAACGTCCCACCCTTGCCACTCTTTTTTTTCGTAGCCATGCAAGCCATACACACCAAGGCATGATATAGAGATCATTTCTGAAGCAAATAAACATGGGAACTGTAACGCCCCGAACCCGGGTCAGTGCAAACCGGCACCCGACCCGAACCCGGTTCGCTACTGTAACAACCCGAATTTAGTTCAACAACCAAATCCGAGGTGTTACTGGCCCATATCAATTACAACATCAATAACATACCAGACCAAAGAAAGTAAATCCAATCCATATATTAAACTATCAGAGTTGCGGAAACAAGTATGTGCGGAAGTGTAGATTAAAATCATCAAACAAGCATGAAGCTTGACCATCAATCAATAGTATCAAAGTCTGGTAGAATGAACTGGTTACTAACTCTCTCTTGTCTCTCTCATACATCAAATCCAATTCAGTGATAATAAACCAATTAAAAATGCTAAGTCTATAACATCAATCCACCTCAGACAAGATCTAGATAATAATAATCCTCCGGCGAATACTCGGCTATCTCTCCCTGGAAGTCTAAAAGATCCCCCTCTCGCGTATCAGCTGAAAAAAAATGGAATAGAAGTAGGGTGAGATACGAATATCTCAGTAGGTAACAGATGCATGATTAAACAGTTAATATACGGAAAGTAACAGTTCATGCACGATAAAGCAACATCGATAAATCAGGCTCGCATAATCATTTATACTATTCATGAACACAAAACAGTTTGATAAACAGTTCTAGAAATGATTTTCAGCAAGTTTTAATATAAGATCTCAATAGACAAATCAATAGCATAATCCATGCATTGCCAGGATGTACTAAGCAGTCACATCCAACCAATATCCCAATCACATGCATCCCGCACGTGCACAATAGTAATCATATCAAGTGTTATGTTTTCAGTGTCATTGTAGGACTCACAAAGTTAGATAAACCTTTTGAGATGATTCTCAACCAATTGCTATACCACCGTGCGACTTAGGAGCGATGCTACTAATGATACTCAAGCCCCATGAAGCGCAGCTTAGACAAGAGCTGTAGTCACCGACTTATTGCACACGTACCCATCAAAGTTGGTATGTACCACCAGCATGCAGCACCAGAATCAATACATGGAGGTGGTTGCTTATCCACATGTACAGGGAATCACCAGCGGCTCACCGGGGTGTCCCTCCAGACATAGGACCTTCCCAGACAAACTAACTTGCAAAGGAAGCGCGTCGCATATAGGAGTAACTCAACCCAAATGACATATCCCTCAGCTATCTAGCTACGACTATGGATCCATAACCAGCTATGCCCACTAGACTCCAAAATTCCCTAAAGTATCATATTTCTATAAGGGTTGGTGCCTAGCGGCATATAATGGTTATATCTGTACATTCACTTCATTATTCAGTCATTCGGATTATGAACTCTCTTTATAATGTCTTATGATTTATAATGCCATTTAAAAGTGTTTAGATAGTCAAATGGTAGTTAGGCTTTTCCAAAATCACATTTCTCGTTTACCTTCAAAACTTGGCAACTAATGTCCTAAATATCTCCCTAATTTGTTTTTCTGTAAAACAGGGATTTAGGTAGTTTATTTTGGTCTTAAAGCACCTTAATTAATCATTAAAATTGTCTAAAAATAGTTTAGAATTGAATTAGGTTTGAAATTATGAAAAATTGGAAATTCTGCTGAGAGCGCCTGGGATCGCTCAGGATCGCTCCGGGCGGTCATCAGTCGGCGGTAGTGCAATTTCGAGCGCCCACGGTCCGTCGTCCCGCGGTCCACGGCGTCCTCAAATATTTAACCAGTGCCTAAGATCGCCGATGAGCGCCTCGCACAGTCGAGGTCGGCGGTCTCACCAAATCGAACAGAAATAGTTCTAAATCACGATTTTTCTCGTCTAAACTCATTCTAATGTATTTATAACATGCTTAGCTAACTAAATACAACTTTACATATCATATAAACATGCGTTTGCGATTAAACAGAGATAAATCCGAATTTAAAACCAAAACGGTGTCACCTACCTCTTGCACGAAGGTTCCTCTTCCTCACTTCTCTCAACCACGCTTCTTTATCACCCAGCAACACTCTGGAAGATGAAGAACTCCAAAAACCCAAGCTTTTCTTCTTCCCCTTCTTCTTCTTCTCCTTCGGTCGCTTGTCGCTTGCGGCTGATCAATACGAGCGAAAATACACGCGTATAAAATTAGGTTATTAAACTAATACTTATACTCACTTATCCCATGTGTCTCACCTATACCAAATTCCATACACATGCCCAATCAGAATACATACCTTGATATCTCATGATCGGACGGTCAGATCTGCGTCTAATTCTGGATCTCCGCTAAGTTGATCACCCCCTACAATATTAAAATGTTTCTATCAATCATAACTCTGGGTAATATTATTTACTAATTTAATTTATTATTTAAGGGAAATTCGGGGTTTTACAGGAACATCCAAATAATAATAAAAAAAAAAGAACCTAGCATGCTTCATCTAAATATGCATTCACACAATCATGTAAACATGGAGGCATGTTATCATATCATACAACAAATAGTATTTAATTATGGTGAGCATGCTTTTGACATATTCAAAATATCTCCTTAAAAATCCTGATCACATGCTCAATGACATTAAAATCCTAATCAAAACATGCTCATCATATAAACATGGTAGCCTAGCATGGTAAAACTAGCTAGATCTCCTAACAGGGTTTTGAGCATAACCAAAGCATCACACATCTCATACCCTATTTCCTAAGGTCTCACATTCTCTAGATATAGAAGCATTCAAATCAGCATGCTTATTACAATCACTCCAAAACAACAAACAATCAATAAAATCAAACAAAGAATAAGCAAGCAAAAGACATGGCTCAATTCCACACAAGTCCCCAGCAGAGTTGCCAGTTGTGAGACATGGAAATGTCATCTAGGATGACCTCCGATATCGTCACGCGGGGATAAAAAAAAGATATAGAGTCGCCACCATCCATTTTAAGGTGTGAATGGACACCAAAGGGTTCATAGATGTCAAATAGAGCCAAAGTAGCTCTAATACAAGGAAAATCCAGAGATTGGGTACGGGGAATTATTTATGAGCGGAGGAAGGTGTTAGGCACCCCCACTCATCCGTCTAAGACGGTTACCATATGCTTGCTCATACTAAGAATTATTTTTCTCACAAAATGGGCAAAAGGATGTTTACAACAAGCACCATGTATGTGATCATTCCACATGAGAAGTCTAATGAACTTAGACTCTCTTTGTGGATTCATCACTTCTAGAACTTCATGAGTGAAGTGAAATCAAGGTAAAATGAAGAAAATCCAGCTAAGGCAAATCTGGAGAAGTTAGGTCAAAAGGGCTTGAAAACTTTGATAAACCATAACTCATTCAATTTAAATCCAAATCGAATGAAACCAAAGCCATTTGAAAACTGATACATATTAGAATATACAGTAGAAAATTCAGCTTGATCCGATTCAAAACTAGAGAGAAATCCACGTCTGAAATCCGCTGCTATAACTCAGAAAATGTGTTAAGTAGGCATTTTCAAAGCTCTATTCGTGGAGTTTGGCTCAATAAAAAACCATGAAAATTGGTGTGGAGGAAGTATGTAGTGCCATCTTTCCAAAGAAAAAAACCTCACACCAAACTCTATCCGGATGTGACTTGTGTGCTCTCTTGAACAGGCCTAAAAGACCACAGATGAGCTCTGGACTATGCCAGCGAGCACTTCTGAGTCAACTGAGCACCCAAGACACAAAACAAATTGAAACCTGCTGAAACCAGTTGGAAATGAAAATAGACTTCTCAAAGAAAACTCAGAAACTGGAATCACAGGAAACGGATTAAAACTGAGCAAATAGTGAACCATCAAAGCGGCAAGTTCAGCAATCTGGGCTGAACTGTCTTACAAACTTTGAAGAGATGGTGTCAAAATTTGGCTACAAGGAAGTGGACGAAAATTTCCAGATATTAAGTAGACACATCCATCTATCACATGTCTTTGGAATCACTCAAAAATTCATCCGGAGGATGAAGTTATGAGTCTTCCAAGACAGGCCACAGATCTGTCCTGTTTTGAAGTTTTTGAAGAGGAAACATGGAAACCAGTGCATGTGGATTCGACCAAAACCTCAAAATCAACAAAAACCTTCTCATGAAGTTCTAAAAACTCATTCTAAGGCCAATGATCTCAGATTTTCCATATTCACATGGAAATCCAAGATCTAGCCTATTTTGATAAAAAATGGTGGAAAGTGGGTGTGAAGATGTGGAAAATCACATTCCTATGAGAAAATTGGACTCCATGGCTATTGAGAGCATGGATTCACATCTTCTCCAAATACAAAACAACTCAGAGAAGCATTCAAGGGTTCAAAAATAACCATATAGCATGCTTTTCATCATTTGAGGGTTCTAAACCTAGAGGATCCATTCCACCTTCCTTTTCCCCAGGCTCTCTCTTCATGTTTTACGGCTAGAGAGGATTCCCAGGTACTTTAGAAGGGGTTTGGGGTTGCAAAAAGGCACAAAGGCCTTACACTACAGAAAGGTAGAAGATGAGAGATTTGCTAGAACTAAAAAGGGAAGCAATAACTCAAATAGGCCTTACCTTAGTAGCTTGAACAGTTGAGTAGCCAATCCAGCAGAGGTTCTCCTTCTTCTTGCAGAGCTTCTAAGCTTCAGATTGTCAGCCATTTGCAAGAGGAGGACCCCTCTATTTATAGGCCAAATCAAGGGTAGAAGGGTCCCAAGGGTAGGCCAAAAAGGCCTTCTAGATTATTCCAATTCTCCTCCAAGGCTTGAATTGGAGTAATTCAGCAAGTTTCGGAGGGTGAAATAGGGAGTTCAAGTCCCTAAGAGAGAGGTAATATGCGTAAATAAGGCTCAGGGATCGAGCCATTTTGCAAATCCCCGAAACAGCCAAAACCGTATACTCAGTGCCGTTTCTACACAACCGCCACTCAAAGTGCGGTTTATGTACAAATTTGACCAAACCGTATATACAGGGTGGTTCAATTCAGTTATGCTTTAATCGATTGCTGTCCACGCAGCTTAACGGCCGAAGCTTCGCGAAGCCACGTGGCCGCCAGCGCAACAAGCATTGATGTGAACCGTGCTGTGTGTGCGGTTGCAACCGCACATACAGAGCGGTTGAGACCAAGATTATAAAAACCGCATATTCAGTACGGTTGGCACTGATTCTGAAAGTTTTTGAAAGTTTGACATATGTCAAGGCTCAAATAAGACATTTAAAGCCCATCTTAGTTAATCTCTTATATTGGGGTGCAATTTGGGGTGTCTACATGCATTTATACACTTCCTTATTTTATACTAATACATATCCCAATTGCATAGGTTTCGCACTCAGTGTAGTTCCGCATGGTACCCTGCTTCACCACACCTAGATACGTATCCCACTCAACTGGCTCAACAATCATCGGATAGCATTCAGCAGTAATAAAACATTAGATATCATTTAGCAACAACAATAAATTCAGTAACTCAATCATCCTCAATTGTTTAATATATAATTGCATAGTTTACCCTTACTATATATATATTTATTATTTATTATATATTTTTTTCAATTTGATCTGAAGGTTTCACAGAGTTTCAGAGACAATTCTTTATGTGTACTTTAATGTCAGACAACCTATCAAATTTCTCCCTTATATGTTACTTATATTGTTAAATTAGTAAGGTGTAGAGTTTACCTGACAGTTGGTTATGACTAGTAAATCTTCCTTGCATATTTATTTTACTGAGAAAGAGAAACACAATTTAACCTTACTACGAAAGAAGAAAGCAAATAAAAAAATTATATTTGGAAAGCAAAACCCACACTCACTCCAAAATTTCCGCCAGGGTCTTGGGTTTAAGACCCGCTGCTCTAATCACTCAACCGGACCAACCCAGCCCATTGGTTTCCCTACAAAACGAACAAACCCTTAATCCTCTCCCATTTCTCCCTCTCGCCCGAACCCCTTTCTTCTCCCCTTCCTTCCACTCGACACACCCGCTCAGCCACTTTCCCCTCCGCCAAGCTCTGTTCACTCGGCGGAGACTCGATCTACTCGGCGCGAGCTCACACTCCCCACCGACTTGTCGCGACAAGGTAAGCACTTCCCTTTTGCGAAAATTTCTTTCATGCGGTTAGGGCATCCCGATTTCTAAAAAAAATTCTGTTCGCCAGATGAGTGCGCGGTTTCACAACTGATTTTGTTTGATTTCTACTTCGATCACACTAACCGATCGTTGATTTGCGATCGATCTCAAAAATTTGGCTTCTTCGCATGTGACTGCCCGTACCATGGAATCCACAATTTTTTTCTGTTTAACCTAGAAAAGGGTGCGATAGTCGGGTTCCACTTGAAATTTTCATTGTCATTATCTAAAATTTTTTTTTCTACCTCGCCTGGGTTACACTTCTAGGTTGTATCAAAGTTCAAACCTGTTGATAGCCTCACTTTTCTTTTCACTTGGCATGCTCCTAAATTTTAACCATGCCTGACCATGCGCTTAGTCTTCGGACTGAGCGGCACTGGGTTCACATTGGTGCTCCCAATATTATGTTTAAGTTTATAACTATTTATTTTTGTTATTACTTTTCACTTGTTTTTTTTTTTCCTTAAGTTTTGCTGTCGAAATCCGAAGTTGTTATTTTCACCTGCTTCAACCTATTGTTATATAAAAGAAAATTTTCCTTTAATTGCATTTATTTAACTATTGTTGCTGACTAATCCTGGTTTCTGTTGTTTTGTTTTTTTTTTGTTTTTCAAAATTTCTGGCTCCAAATCTTAGATGACTAGGACTTCTTCTGGGAATCCCTCTAAGAGGGCTAGGGCTGAGCCTAGAGACATTAGGTTTCTTTCAGACACAGAGAGGGATATATACGATAGGTATCTGCAGCATCTTGCAGTTCTATTAGAGAGAGAAGTGAGGTTTGGGGATTTTGATTCTTCCATAGAGTATATTTTCAGAGCCCGCGGTTGGTTACCCGTGTTCAGTGGCTTCACTCCCACTTGCTAGGAGCTAGTTCGGGAGTTTTACAGTAATATCCATGATATCTCTCCTGATAGTACCTCCTTCTATGTTCATATCCGAGGTACCCGGTTTCAGGTTTCTCCTGAGTTCGTAGCTGCCAGCCTTCGGGTCCTTAGGGTGGAGCACCCAGTGTATCCCTATTCCAGTGGGACCATGCTCGATTATTCTGCCGTCGCCACATCCCTTATGGGCCGGCCGATTGAGTATACTAGGGTGGGTCCTCTCCATACTTCGGGGTTTTCTGCTAATGTTGCTATCCTATCTAGGATTGTTTTTACCGATCTCTGGCCTGTTTCTCATTTTCCTCTCTCCCCAGCTCTCGCGCTCTGCTTCTCTATACCATTCGGAAGGGAGATTCCATTGATCTGCCTTCGTTGATCATTTCCACCATGCTTGGGGTTTATGAGGACCATAGGCGATCGATCGCGTTACCCTACGGCTGTTTGATATCTAGGCTCATTTCTGCTTCTCCAGCCGTGTATCCCAATTTTACTATCTTACCTCTTAGCCAGCCGATTGGCAGAGCTACCGCAGGTATCTCCCGTGGTAGGAGGGCTGCGATTACTGCTACAGTGCCCCGCCCCTCTGTTCCTTCGACTTCTTCCCTCCCAGATCCTTTCTCTGCTTCTGCTCTACCCACTCCTTCTGACATTCCTTCTTCTTCTTCCCTTCCCTCATTTTCTGACTTCGCGTCTTCCTCTCATTTTCTCTCTTCCACTGACCTTCCGTCCTCCTCTGGTGCTCCCCCGGCTCCTACTTCGGACCCTTCTCCTCCCCCTACATTGGAGGGTCTTTCTACTCTAGTGAGGACTCTACAGGAGATGGTGAGGGCACTGGGCCATCACGCGCTTCACACGGTGAGAAGCGTTGATGAGGTGTCGAGAGCCCAGACAGCGATACAGCAGACCCAGGTGAGGATGCTAGAGACTATGTCTACCCTGTAGGGGCAAGTGCAGTCTATGCAGGCTGTAGCGCCCGAGGTCCGAGTCACACGAAAAACCCGTAACTCGTACCCAGAGGTTAATATAATTAACAGGATCGCACTACCAGAGTGAGGAAAACATGAACTAAAGTAATGCTAGGTAACAGAGTGCACTAAAATAATTCCAAAGTGGAACTCACATGGCCCAATTTCACTACCCGCAATTTCCGGCTCTCCATACGTATCTGGAAAAAAACAAACAGAAACAAAAGAGTGAGATACGAATATCTCAGCGAGTGACACATGCATGCTCAAATACAATTTAGCGTTTGTAAAATATGAATCGGATAACCACTCGGGCAAGTAAGCACGGCTTAGGTAAAACCAATAAGAGGAAACCCTAATGTTACCACAATCCATTAACATATATATATGCCAAATTTGAATATCAAGAACTCCCACCATGGTCAATGTTATGCAATTATTTGATTGGTTAATCCACATGCCAGAGCTGCCTTCACACCTCCATGTACACAGTTCCGGCCCACTTAGGGTTTCGGATACTCTGAAATGACAACCCACTCAGGGTTTCATCATCTAGTCCCAGCCTACTCCAGGTATCGGCACTGACAACCAGGACTACTCAGGGTATCTGGCTGCTCTACACTGGTAGTGGCAACACTTCATGGCCATGCCATTTCCCCAATACAACAAAGGCATCACATTTCTAAGCTTAGATTCTGGATTCAGGATAAACTAAATCAAAACCGATAAATCGCCGATAAAACACCGTACTCAGTATGCACATCGCAAGTTGTTCTGACCAGAACAGAAACTCACAAGTGTTCCAACCAGAACAGAAACTCACAAGTGTTCCAACAAGAACAGAAATTCACAAGTGTTCCAACCAGAACAGAAACTCACAAGTGTTCCAACCAGAACAGAAACTCACCAGAACAGAAACTCACAAGTGTTCCAACCAGAACAGAATCTCACAAGTGTTCCGACCAGAACAGAAACTCACAAGTGTTCCAACCAGAACAGAAACTCACAAGTGTTCCAACCAGAACAGAATCTCACAAGTGTTCCAACCAGAACAGAAACTCACAAGTGTTCCAACCAGAACAGAAACTCACAAGTGTTCCAACCAGAACAGAATCTCACAAGTGTTCCAACCAGAACAGAAACTCACAAGTGTTCCAACCAGAACAGAATCTCACAAGTGTTCCAACCAGAACAGAATCTCACAAGTGTTCCAACCAGAACAGAAACTCACAAGTGTTCCAACCAGAACATAAACTCACAAGTGTTCCAACCAGAACAGAATCTCACAAGTAACCAAGTAAACAATCTTTGCAATTTAATTCAAAACTTGTCATCGAAACAGGGTTTAATAAATCAAATCAAATACCAAGCAGTGTACAATTCAAGAGAACTAACATAAAGCCCCAGTGTTTTTGATATCCCGAACATCCTCGAATTATTTCCCAACATCTACTTCATAAGCCTTTACGAAACCTAGGATCTCTCTCAAATGTTCTCATAAGCAAATTTTTTTTCTCTAATGTAGTAAGCGAATATTTTGGTAAGTGGTCGAAGACCCTCTAGTATCCAAAACCCCTTTATTTTACTAAATTATGGGATTCGGCAAGAAAAACGAACTGGGCGCTCACATCCTGAAGTGGGCGCCAAGTGAGCGGTGCTGGATTCATAAAAATAAGGGTGGCGCTCACTCGTGGATGAGTGGGCGCGAGCTCGGCGCCAGATGGGCGCGAGGATTTTAAGTGGGCGTGAGCTGAGCGCGAAGTGGGCGCTAGCTCAGCGCCGGGTCAAACTTTCTGACCGCCTACTTCCCGAAGTGGGCGCCAAGTGGGCGGTGACCCCCTACGATTTTCAGTTCTCTGTTAATCCCAGAACTCCAACTCTGGCTGAATTTTTCCAGTCTGTAACTACTTATCTAGTCTCCCAATACTCCCAGGACACACTCCAACCTATTTTGGATTTAATCTAACATGATTTCCAATTATCCCCAATTCCACTGTACAAAACCCTCCGTAACTGTTTTTGCCCAGAAAACACCAAGAATACTTCAATCATAAACCATGCATTCATTCAACCAAATACACGAATAAACCCGAAAACTCGTTTGTAAAACAGTGCCACTCACCTGGTATTGGAGATCTTCTTCAAGCTTCCGGCCATCCTTGGGTGGATTTCATCTCGAGACATAAGCTGCTTGGCCGCCGCCCTAATTTTCTCCAGAGCAACACCCTTTTCCCAAAATCCCCGAAAATTTTATATGAGTTATCTATTTATAGACACCGCCAGGATTAAACCTAATTCACCCTTCACCCTCGGAATCCCTTTTCTACCCCTCATTAGTGTAGGGCTTTCCCGGGTTTTACGTATTGACTAATTTTGTTTGACTTACTGCCGTATTTTAAGTTCGAATATGACTTACATATTAATATTCCACCTCATTCTCTTTGACAACTAATGACCACCAATTTCTAGCAAAAGCAATTTGATTTAACTTGTCCATAAATCCATATGTTCATAATCTTGCATATATTTTTATTTTTATCTACTATTATTATTATTTTTTTTTTCTACTCAAAACTGGGGTTTTACATTCTTTCCCCCTACAAAAATTTCGTCCTCGAAATTCAACACACTGCTCCATGCTAACTTTCACAGTCAAATTGCATTTCATGATTGATATATTTATTTATTTATTTATTTATTATTATTATTATTATTATTTTTTTCTTCAAGCCGAACATTTCTTAACTTAAAATACTGTAGAAGAAATCCACAAACCTCCCCTTCTCAATCTTTCCATATAAACGCGTCCGCCTATATGCAAGTTTTGAGCAGGAAATTTGCAATTTCTACTAGCTTTTAACTTGAATATAATTATAGCAACATCAGCATATGTATTTATACACTTTCATATTCATACTAATACATATCCCAATTGCATAGGTTTCGCACTCAGCGTAGTTCCGCATGGTACCCTGCTTCACCACACCTTGACACGTCGCCTACTCAAATGGCTCAACAAACACCAGATCTCATTCAACAAAAATAAATTTAGTATCTCACTCATCCTCAATTATTTAATATACAATTTGCATAGTTTTACCTCACCAATTTTCTATTTATGCGTCAGCAACTTTTATTTTAACAATTTGATCCGGAGGTTTCACGGAGTTCAGAGGCAAATCTTTATACCGACTTTAATTGTTACCTCTGACAACAAATCAAATTTCTCCCCTATAGGTTCCCTATATTGCTAAGTTTAGTAAAATTTAAGGTTCTCCCGACGGTGGCTTAGGCCTAGTAAATCCTCCGTGCACATTAACTTCACTGAAAAAAAAAATATATTGTATCATCTGAAGATCAAAACTAAGCACTCACTCAAAAATTTTCCGCCGAGGTCTTGGGTTTAGGACCCAACCGTTCGAATCACTCGACCGGCCCAACCCAACCCACCAATTCCTTATGAGGCAAACGAGAACCTTAAAACCCTCAACCCACGCCCATTTTTTTTTCACTCGCCCAAAACCCTTTTTCCCTTTTCTCCTTTTTCCTCTCGACGCAACTTCACTCGGCCATTTCTTCTTCCGCCAAGCCCTATTCACTCGGCGGAGACTTGCTTTACTCGGCGCTAGCTCAAATCCCCATCAATTGGTCAGGACGAGGTATGTGCTCATCCGATTTTTATCTTTAGACAAATCTCTTTCTCTTTTCATGCGGTTAGGGCAAACTCAGAATTCTTTTTTTTTTTTTTTTCTTTTTCCCGCTTGAACTTGGCTCGAATCCGACCTTCCACTTCGATCACACTTACTGTTCACTTATTCGTGGCTTCGTTTTCAAGAAAATTTTCTTTTTCTCCGCATTGGCTACACGAAACATGGAAACCCCAATTTCCATTTTGTAAAATGCAAGGTTTGTGCGGCCTTTGAGCGCTAATAGTTAATTTATTTATTTATTTACCTTTTCTTTGTTGTTGTGTGTTGATCTTATTTCCTAGACACTTCTAGGCTGTATTAAGGTTTTAACTTGTTGATGACCTCACAATTTCTCACTCGGCATGCAACCCCAAATTTTCTAACCATGGCCGACCATGCGCTTAGTCACCGAACTGAGCGGCACTCGGTTCACATTGGGCCCCCAGTATTATGTTTATAACTAGTTATTATTTATTATTATTTTTCACTCATTTTCCTATCCTTAAGTTGTGCTGCCGAATTTTTAAAATTGTTTATTTTCACCTGCTTCGACCTATTGTTATATAGAAGAAAATTTTCCTTTATTTGCATTAATTTAGCTATTATTGCTTACTAATTCTGGTTTCTCTTATTCTTGTTTATTTTCTAATTCCAATCCGTTTGGTTTCAAATCTTAGATGACTAGGACCTCTTCCGGGAATCCCTCTAAGAGGGCTAGGGCTGAGCCTAGAGATGTTAGGTTCCTTTCAGACAAGGAGAAGATGATATACGATAGGTATCTGCAGCATCGCGCAATCCTAGTAGAGAGAGAGATTAGATTTGAGGATTTTGACGCTTCCATAGAGGATGTCTTCAGAGTCCGCGGGTGGTTACCCGTGTTCAGTGGCTTCACTCCCACTTGCGAGGAGCTAGTTCGGGAGTTCTATAGTAATATCCATGATATCTCTCCTGAACATACCTCCTTCTATGTTCATATCCGAGGTACCCGGTTTTAGATTTCTCCCGATTTCATAGCTGCCAGCCTTCGGGTTCTTCGGACGGATCACCTGGTATATCCCTATTCCAGTGGGACCATGCCCGACTATTCTGCGATTGCCACATTTCTTATTGGCCGGCCGACAGAGTATACCGGGGTGGGTCCTCTCCATACTGCGGGATTTTCCGCCGACGCCGCTATCCTATCGAGGATTGTTTTTACAAATCTTTGGCCTTTTTGTCATTTTTCCTCTCTCCCTAGCTCTCGTGTTCTGCTACTTTACGCTATTCGGAGGGGAGATTCCATTGACCTACCCTCATTGATCATTTCCGTCATGCTTGGGGTTTATGAGGACCATAGGCGACCTATCGCATTACCCTACGGTTGTTTGATATCTAGACTCATTTCTGCTTCTCCAGCCGTGTATCCTAGTTTTACTATCTTACCCCTTAGTCAGCCCATTTGCAGGGCTACCGCAGGTATCTCCCGTGGTAGGAGGGCTGCGATTACGGCTGCCGTGCCCCACCCTTCTGTTCCTTCGACTTCTTCCTTCCCAGATCCTCCCTCTGCTTCTACTCTACCCACTTCTACTGACATTCCCTCTTCTTCTTCCTTCCCTTCATTTTCTGACTTCGCTTCTTCCTCTCATTTTCTCTCTTCCACTGACCTTCCGTCCTCTTCTGGTGCTCCCCCGGCTCCTACTTCGGACCCTTCTCCTCCCCCTACCTTGGAGGGTCTTTCTACTCTAGTGATGACTCTACAGGAGATGGTGAGGGCACTGGGCCATCACGCGATTCACACGGTGAGAAGCGTGGACGAGGTTTCGAGAGCCCAGACAGCGATACAGCAGACCCAAGTGAGGATGCTAGAGACTATGTCGACCCTGCAAGGGCAAGTGCAGTCTATGCAGGCCACACACCGCCAGTTATTGCAGTATCTACTGGATGATGACAGGTCTAGTTCTGAGTTTGCTACAGATGAGGATTCAGGTGCTACTGAACCTATTGGTGGTGATGGTGGTGCAGGAGGGGGCGCGGGTGATGGAGGGGACGATGCAGATCCTTCTAGCTGACACTTCTTATCTCTTGAAGTCTTTATACTTTATCGCTTTGTCCTATTTTTGGGTTGTATATGTTGTAACTGAAAGAGTGAAAGGGTGTGATCTTAGTAAGCTTAGTTGGTTGTATATCCGAATGGTTTAGTTTAGTTCTTTCTCTCTTCTTTTTTTTTTATAAACTGAGTTTATCAGGTAATTTTTGTGGTTTGAGGGCTTAGCCCATGCTCGTATGTACAAGCGTTATATAGCCGTTTTTCTGAAAAATTTTAGGATGTTTTTTTTTTGTCTTGTTAGTTGTTGAGTAAATTTTCCCCCACTTTGGGCCCTAAGGTCGCGCTCAGGAGCCACTATGAACCCGATAAGGGTGGACCTGGTTCCGGAGTGCTACACATACCCTATAGATAAAACATAGAAGATCAAGTATCTTACCTTTAACCATATTGTTTACAGCTAGATCTAAAGAAATAACACTCTCAACATATATTTCCTATTTAAGGAATGCTATCTAACGAGCACACAACCCCCAAGTCCATCTTAGAGTTTTCCTATTCCTATGTCATGTTTCCTATTATAAGTCTGATACTCTCTGATACCATCTGTAACGCCCTGGGTCCGAGTCACATGGAAACCCGTAACTCATACCCAGAGGTTAATATAAATAACAGGATCGCACTACCAGAGTAAGGAAAACATGAACTAAATAATGCTAGGTAACAGAGTGCGCTAAAATAATCCCAAAGTGAAACTCAGATGACCCAATTTCACTACCCGCAATTTCCAGCTCTCCATACGTATCTGAAAAACAAACAGAAATAAAAGAGTGAGATACGAATATCTCAGCGAGTAGCACATGCATGCAGCAATACACATCTTCTAGTTGTAAGTTTATGATCGAGTAATCACCCGAGAAAACAATAATAACCCGGTGAAGTCAGCGTAAACCCTTTTAAAATTTGTTTGACCCCAGGGGTCTAGGAAGCAATTTAAAATATACGAAATTAACATTGGTAATTCCTTCGTCAACAAAACTCCGATGAGTTCCAGAAACTATATCAATCTAACCATGCTCCAAGAAAACAAATTCCACTATTTATTCCATAGTATCTAAAACAGATAATTGAATAATAAATCCACATGGTCAATGTCATACAAATATTTGATTGGTTAATCAACATGCCAGAGCGACCTCCACACCTCCATGTACACAGTTCCGGCCTACTCAGGGTTTCGGATACTCTAAAATGATGGCCTACTCAGGGTTTCGTCATCCAATGCCGGCCTACTCAGGGTTTCGACATTGACAACCAGGCCTACTCAGGGTTTCTTGCTGCTCTACACCAGTCGTGGCAACACTCCCTGGCCATGCCATTACTCCAATAAAATAAAAGCATCCCATTACTTAGCTTAGACTCTAGATCCAGGACAAGCTAAACCAAAACAGTAAAACATCGTATAATCGCAATTCCAACATTTAAGTAAAACCATTCATTCCACATCATGTATATCTCATCACAGTTCATCACCTGTCACTCTGGACCAAACAGTATCTCAATACTTTCAGTATTTCTCATTTCCACAAACCATGCCATTTGAATAAAAAACACAGTTATTTATAACAAGACAATACATTCAGCATTTTCCAAACAAATGAAACCAGAAGTCAATAATTTCCTAATTAGAACAGTGTATAAATTCGAGGAGAAAACAACTAAGAACTCCTAGAGTTTTGGTATCCAACACAACATGTATAAAATAACCTAAACTCATCCTTAGAAGCCTTTAAGAATTTGCCACTAGAATTCTCCTAGGAATTAATAAGAAATGCAGGTTCCAATGTTACCAAACAAGTGATTGGTGAAGTGATATAAACCCCAAGACATCAAAATCCCCCTTGGTTCAGTCGAAAATCACATTTGGCAAGTATAATTGGGTATGCGCTCACTTCCTGAAGTGAGCGCCAGTCGGCGGATAGAAAACAGGCAAAAATTGACTATGCGCTCACTCGACGCTAAGTGAACGCGAGCTGAGCGAGAGAAAGATGCGAGAAGAGCGCTGGATAGGCGCGAGATAGGCGCATCGATTTTAAGTGGGTGCGAGCTGAGCGCCAAGTAGGCGTGAGCTCGGCGCCAGATCAATATTTCTATGCGCCTACTTCCTGAAGTGGGCGCAAGTGGGCGCCAAGTGGGCGGATACCCACTGCGATTTTCAAGTCTCTGTTATTTCGAGATCTACATGTCTGGCTGGTTTGTTTCGGTCTGTGATTGCTCCAATACACTCCCAATGCTCCCAGAAGACTTCCCAACCAATTTTGGATTTAATCTAATCATATTTAATTTCAAATTAATTTTCAATCTGACGTTCGGACTCACGGTATTCCAGAAAATCCAGAACTCACAATACAACCATGGCATTCGAAATATGTCACGAAGAAAACTAAAATCTCGGTTTTAAATCAGTGCTACTCACAAGTATTGAAGACCTTCTTCAAGCTTCCGGCCATCCTTGGTGGATTTCATCTCGAAAGCTAAGCTGCTTGGCCGCCGCCCTAATTTCCTCCCGAGCAACAACCTTTTCCCGAATCCCCGAAATTTTTGTATGAGTTACCTATTTATAGACACCGCCAGGATTAAACCTAATTCACCCTTCACCCTCGGAATCCCCTTTCTACCCCTCAATAGTGTAGGGCTTTCCCGGATTTTAACTATTGACCCGTTTCCATTTATTTCCGGTCCGAATATGACTTACATATTAATATTTCCACCACATTTTCTTTAACACTAATGACCACAAATTTCTAGCACTAATAAATATTATTATTATTTTTATTTTTTTTTCCTCAAAACTGGGGTTTTACAGTATTGGTCCAGACCCTTGTAGGCTTGTGTCTCGGGCTGGGTATCCTTCCCCACCTAAAGTTTCTGAATAAACTATGCGTTGAGCATGCGAGGGTGAGTATGTTGGGAAGGATGAATATAAGAGGAGTAAAATCAACAATAAAACCCAGAGTCCATTAGGGGCAGCAACCCCCACTTTTTGCATCAAAGTGAGTGAACCTTAGATAATGGGCTACCTCAGCCCTAATTTAGGAAGCCAACCTAACTTTGATTAGGGGAACCACCCCAGATCCATGCATTGAGTCCCGAAAGCTGTGGGCCTTGACCCATTAAGTCTTCGGGGAGCACTCTGAGTCCAGATTGGTCTTTTAGAGCAGACGAGAGCCGGCCAGATCAGAAAATCAGACGAAAGCAGGCCAGACCAGAGAAAAGGCAGAAAGCCCTAGATTTAGGAGTTTTAGCTCACCCGCCTTGGAAGCAACTTGTACCCTTCTTTGGGGCTCCCGACAGCCCTAAAGATGAATTCTTTGCAGCTTTTGTAAATATCATGTAAATTTCGCCCTCGATGGCAAGTTGTAAAGTTGCTGTGAACCGACACCACAAAGTAGAGGAAAGAACAGATGAAAGACAAAAGGCCAGTCGGGACTTGGACGTGCTTCCTTACACAAGTATGTCTAGGAGTCGTGCCTTGATAGGCACCAACCATTTTTTAGGACTGTGCACACACTTTTGGGCTTTTTTATTGTTTAATAACATAGATTTGCTAGATGGTAATAGGATTTGAGTTCATTTTGCTTATGTACATGCCTGTTTATATACTAAGTGCACGCACTTCGAGATCATTTGCACAAATATTTTTGGCCAAACAGCTTTCAAAAGTGCACAAAAGAATTTCCTAAAACAAAGTTGCCTCTGGGCGTACATCAAATTGCCTTCGGGCATACATCAAATCGCCTTCGAGCGTACATTAAATCGCCTTTAGGCGTACATCAAATCGCCTGCGGGTATACATCAAGCCGCCTCTCAAGGCGCACATCAAAGTTGCTTTTTCAAAGCACACAATAAAGTGGCCTCCAGGCCTACATTGAATTGTCTTCCATGACATAAACACTGTCTCTGGTGACGCACAATAAACCGTCATCTGTGGTATATTGAGCTACCCATATAGACGTAAATCAAATTGCCCATCTTGGGGCATACATTCTCCATGCCATTCATGGCACAATGCGAGCTGTCCAGAATGCGTTTCCTGATTCTTATAATTCACTTGCCGCTGCACGATTTCTAAGGATTTTACAATCGCTGCAGATCAGGGCACGGATTTTAAGGTTCCATCCTCGCAACAGGTTTTTCAAGGATTTCTACTCATAAAGTACATGTTGCACAAATTTTGAAAATCGTCAATGTGCGCACCCAATTTCGGTCGCACGACGAGGCGCACGCAAAACGATGCGTGCCTCGGGATTTGTTTGGAGTCGCCACTGCCTAATGGGGTGCAGGCAGACACCTGGGTGCCTAAGTTATTCTACTAAGGCTTGGTCTGCGGCTTGAGATTCTAAGTAGGTTCTCGGTTGCGGTCTGGGGTAGTCCGTAGACACCCCAGTCCACCCCGTCAAATGACGGGTCCCATAAGTTTCCCTGGTTTGAGTCAATTCTAGTCTCTCACTCACCCGATTCCTATTCCAGCATGCAATTTTGATTAAGTCTGGCGGGACCGCCAAAGTGGTGTGGGTTCCTTTACTTGATTTTATCTTTTTAATTAAGATGATCTAGGCCTGGTGGGATGGGCCCCGTTGGAAGGCCCACGGTATCCCTTGGTGGGCCAAGTGTGGCCCTTTGGACTTTGGTTCAATTTGAATTGATTTTATTTTGGAGTTCAAGTTGGATTAGTTAAGTGGATTTCATGCCAAAAGTGGGTCGGGATTGCTTTGTGGGCCCTTGAGTGGGCCCCACAGTTGTTTGCCAAGTGATTTTAATTATCTTGATTAATTATACCAAAATGGACCAGGTATTGGGCTTGGGGCCCTTTACCTAGGCTTGGGCTTGAAAGCCCAAGACTTCCTGAGTTAGGGTTCTGAAACCCTAACCTTGGTTGGTTAATGGGCTTGGTGGGCCTGATAGGCCCTGCCCTTGGTCTCGGCCAAACCAAGCCTAGATCTAAGCATGCATGTTGCCCCAGTTTGGCTTCGATGGGCCTCACAGGGTATGGCCCACTCAATTCTTTTAATTGTCTTATTTAAGTACAACTAAGTTGGTCGGGCTTGGTGGGCCCCGTTGGAAGGCCCACCGGAAATCGATTTGGACCGGGTCGGTCCATGGCCCATCTTGGGTTTCCGGGTGACCCGGAAACCCTTCTGGTTCATTTGTTTCGGTCAAACCAAGCACAAAGATAGCAGAGATCATCAAAAATAGCAAAAATACAATCTGGCAGTGTAGCCGGCCTGAGATGCCGGTTACACACAGGGTTCTGTGTATCCGGCATCTTTAGCCGGCTACACATGGGTTTCAGTTGATCCGGCCTGAGTTGCCGGATCAACACACAGAAGTCTTTTTTCCAGATTTTTGCATTGGGGTTGGATTTCTAGGCTTCCTAGGGTGTTCTAGTGATTGTGTGGGCCCACAGTGGTTCAAACAGAAACAAATGGCTTCTTTTTGATGGTTTTGAACTCAAGATCAAGGGAGATGGATGAGGGTCCATCCTCCCTCATGGGGACCAAGGCTAGCCAATAAACAGGGACTCAAGTGTCCCTGTTTCGATTCCTTTTTCATCCTAAAAAATCCAGCAATCACTGACCACAAAAAGAAAATCAACATAAATACCATCAAATGGACTCAAAGAGTATTCTACATCATAAAAATGTGTGGTGTGTGCTCTATGTGTTTAGGAAAAAAAGGGACACTTCTATGCATGCAAAGATCAAATTATGAGTTAAAAATGTAAACCAACTACCTCTCAATTCCTTGAAGATATAAATACCCACATGAAAGATAAGATAAGGAAAATGGGGCTAACCTCACATGATAACCAAAACAGCAACCAATCTTGAGTTGGAAACCCAATTAAAGCACATAAAATAGTAAAACAAACATGCTCATCAACTTGCCATACCCTAAGACTAAGCTTCACTCATGCACATGCTTTGAATACCTAGTCATGAGGGAATATTGCATGCATGCCTAACTATAGTCATATACGAATGAATAAAAAAGGTATGTATCACACATTACTTACATTAGAAACCTATGAATCCCAAGCCACCCATCTAGCTAAAAAAAGGCATCCAAAGAAAGGAATAGGGGGGTTATGTTAAGGATACATTAGAAGATCACAAGAGGGGAACATGCTCCCCCCATACATGAGATGGAGACATAATAAACCAGCACCTTAAAGAAAACCTTAAGATCATGTGAAAAACACCACTCATACCCCCATTAGAACCCTACGAAAACCCTCTCCTACCTTGAAGGCTTTCCTTGGGGGCGTATATGCAAGAGAAAAAAGTAAGCTACACACTTGCTTTAACAAAGGGAAACAAACCATTTGAACATGCTCGAAACATTCTCATTTTCATATATGTAAAAAAAAATATGTCAAGGAACAATACCTTAGGCTTTAAAACCCCTTTGAAGTGTGTAGTCTTGTCCTTGAAGCACAAGTGGTTGCTGGAGCTCCTCCCTTGGCCACCAACAGCAAGCCTCTCTTCTCCTCCAAGGGTTTGAGTGGTGGAGATGAAGAAGGGATGGAGGATGGAGGGTTAAGATAGGCTTTAGGCTAGGGTTTTTGGGGAGATGGAGAAGGAGAAAGCTTTCTTCCAAAAATTTCAGCAACTCAAAAAATGAGAGACCGGACGTATGGGTGCTTGGGGGGTTTTATTCATGTGGCAATCCTATGGGCATGCATGCATGGGGGGCATAATCATGGGAGAGAGAGAGAGAGAGAGTTGCATGAGGGGTGGCATGCATGGATGATGCCCATGCATGCCCATCCACCATGAGAGAGAGGGGGATGCATGTATGAGGCATGCATGGTTGGTCATGGGGGGAGAGAGAGTGAGAGAGAGATGCATGAGGGGTGGCATGCATGGATGATGCCCATGCATGCCCATAGGGGACATCAATTATGAGTAAATCCCAATATTTGTGGATTGGTCCCTGGAACTTTGGATTTTTACAGATTTAGTCCCTGATACCTTTGGATATTTACAGATTTAGTCCTTGATACTTTTCATATTTACAGATTTAGTCCCTGATACTTTTGGATATTTACAGATTGGTCCCTGGGATATTTTCTCAAGTTTTGATGCTTATGGATCTAATCCCTGATACCCTTGGATATCTGCAGCTTTACCATTGAGATATTTTTTCACTGATTTAGGTAATTACAGATTTAATCCCTGGGACCTTTTTGCTCTGCTGCTTGCCACGTGTGCAGACTTTTGCCACGTGTGCAGTTTTCCAGCACGCTGCCCTAGAACTTCAACTGCTTACATCTTCTTCATCCGGACTCCGATTTGGGCAAACTCAATTGCGTTAGAACCGTGTCGGAGTCCTCTATCCATTGGCATAGGGTTAAGCAGTTGACTCGGGGTTTAGCAGAAAATCAACTTTCTGCTCCCCTTCAAGTTTGACCGGCCCATAGATCCTTCACCCGGACTCCGATTCCAGCAAACTCAGTTGCGTTGGAACCGTGTCGGGATTCTCTATCCATTGAGATAAATCAAGGTGGCCAATTATCACTTGATCAAAAAGTCAACTTTTCACCCCTTAGGGTTTGACTTTCTATCTAGGGTTTGCATTTCCGGCACTTCCGGGGGTGCAAAAATGAGGTGCTTACAGTCAAATATGGCATGGCCTCTAGAGTTTCAGATCTCTGAAAGACCATGTTACAAGGTTTTAAACTTCACAAGTCTTAGGAGCTTTTTGGACAACTAGGGCACTGTCACACACTTTTTGCAGTGTTGTTTGGTTAGGTCGTGGTTTTCATGCATGAACAACCTTGTATTTTTTTTGCCAGTCATGGCGCGAGAGTATCACTCACGGTGTAATGATCTCGTCACACACGACACTTCATTCATAATTAAGGAAGGAATTGATCAAAATTTCTCTTAATCAGGTACAGTTTAGATAATTCACATTTAGAGCACCATTCGTAACTTGGCCTTCACGGTGAGAAAGGACTGCAATGAATCCGGTTGAGGCCCCAATTCTATCATCATCACAGCAAAGGGCCGAAGAACAACCGGCCATAACGGATCCAAGCCCACAAGCGGCCATGATACATGCCACAGGGATTCGAATGCCAGAAATCCCACAGGGGCAACCACCGCAGCCAGCACCCAGGGCAGGGCATCTGCCGCCACAAGACGCCCCAGTTCCTATCCCTCCTCCACAGCAAGAGCCGTTTGTGCCTATCCAACTGAGACAGGAAGAGCTAGACTGGAATAGGACACGGGAAGCCCGGTTGGAGGAAAGATTGGCAGCAATCAAAGAGGATCACATGCTGCAGCTGGCGGCAATAAAGGAAGATAGCAGGCCATAGATGGCCGCCATACGTGAGGACCTTTTGAAGCAGCTTCAACCAAGCACTATTCGGAACGAGGCTACGCTAGAAAGTCTTTGCTTCTTCTCGGATATCCAGTTCCCAGCCAAATTCAGATGCCCTGAACTGCACCAGTTCGAAGGCACAGGCTGCCCATTGAACCACTTGCAATCTTATGTTGGCGACATGTGCCAATATGCGAAGGACGAGAAGATTATGGTTCAATTCTTCCAAAGATCTCTAACTGGGGCAGCCTACGCTTGGTTCTTAAGTCTGGATAAGCAAAAGGTTAAGGCATGGAATGACCTCGCCGCCGTGTTCATTCAGCGGTACCACTTAAATAGCCAAGTGGTTCGGACCAGGACCGAACTGCAGAGACTGTCAAAGAGAAACTGCGAATCTATGAGAGACTATGCTAAGACGTGGATGGAACTGGAAAACGTGGTGCAACCCCCTCTTCTTGAACAAGAGTGGACTCCCCTGTTCATATCCTCGTTGGGGCAACCATACTTCACAATGCTATTGGGACAGTGCACTACAAGCTTCACTGACCTAATCATGGCAGCAGAAAG
Source organism: Buxus sempervirens (assembly GCA_947561395.2). NCBI lineage: Eukaryota > Viridiplantae > Streptophyta > Magnoliopsida > Buxales > Buxaceae > Buxus > Buxus sempervirens. The sequence continues at coordinate 27,555,131 of OX387188.1, forward strand.
AATTGAAGATGCGATTAAAATGGAGAAGCTCGGAGGCCCCATGACGAGTTTGTTGCATGGAACAATCTCAAGTGGCATGAGGCAAGAGAACGACGACGACGCAAGCGCAGTCAACCGTGTACAACCTTCTGCGCCGTTTCACATCCCTTCCTCAAGAAGCGTGAGCTTCCACTCCATCAACAATGCTCTGTCTCGCCTCAGGGGCGTCTCACCAAAGAGGAAAGAAAGAATCGGGAGTTCACTCCACTTCCGTACACGCTGGCTGAATTGTTACCAACGCTCCTGAGAGAGGGACACCTGCAACTGGCAACGCCGAATCCTAAGGCGTCGAAAATGAAGGACTATGATCCAAACAAGAGCTGTGAGTACCACATGGGCGTACAAGGCCACGATACTGATGGATGTTGGGGCCTTCGTCATGCAGTCCAAGATCTTCTGGAAGCTGGGGAACTCAAAATCGATCCTCCGTCGGATTTAAAAAAAAGTGAAAAAATGATGAAAAAAAAAATCATCATTTCCATGCATCTTATCATGTATTCTGCTTCCTAATGTTTGTTCCTCCTAGCAGGAACTGTAAGTGTGAAAACTCACACTCCTTATATGGCAAATGTTTGACAAATTATATCGTCTAATAATCTTCAAGATGTGCAGAATCAAAATATAAATTCTATGAATTTAGTAAAGAGGAAAGTGAGGCTGCCACACAGCTACCACGCCGCTGGTAGCTCAAGGAAATGTAAAGATTTCTAACGAAAGAACATTTCGTAAATGCACTTGCAAGGAACAACACCGCTACCACTCCGCTGGCAGCGCATAAGTGAAATAGCACTTTGAAAGTAAAGCACGCGTACCGGCTTCGTAAGGCGACGCCGACACGCCGCTGGTAGCGCAGGGCAAGATTGAAGAATCTACAAATCAGCTGTGCACATGCCGCGTTCCCTCCCGCTAGCAGCGCGCTGGCAGCGCACCCTTAACTGAGTCTTTTGGATTTGAGCGGGACTTGAGTTCGCTTCCAACCGTCTACCCCGATCGCACCACGACGCCACCAGCGCTCGACGCGATCTGAGATTTCTTCTTTAAATAGACGAGCTGTATTCTTTTTTAAAAGACTTTTTTTTCTTTGATCAATTGGTTTTGAATCTTGAGGTGTTCGAGATTCAATCAATTCGTTTTTAGAAAGTCGGTGATCGAGTGAGGGGGAGATCTGAGAGAGATCACCTGGAATTGAAGTTGAGGATTCTTCTTCAATTCGGAACTTCACTTGATCGTATGATTTCCTGGATTGGTGATCGAGTTTGTTGGATGCATAGGTGGATTCCTATTGCATTGGATCATCTCAGTCGACTCTGAGGTGATTGTTACGATCTGGACTGATCGTGAATTGCAGCTTGTGGATTCAAGTTGTGTTGTAGTTCGTGGATTCGAGCTGTGGATCTGGATTGATCGTGATTTGCAACTTGTGGATTCAAGTTGTGTTGCAGTTCGTGGATTCGAGCTGTGGATCTGGATAGATCTTGAATTGCAGCTTGTGGATTCAAGTTGTGCTACAGTTCGTGGATTCGAGCTGTAGATTGCTGTTGAGTAAGTTCAATTGTAAAGGTTAAGTGTGTTCTCCTTTGTAATTGCTTTTCATTCAATAGTGGAGATTCTAAGGGTTAGTCGCCTCATATAGACTCGAGGTTTTTCCTGGATTTGGATTTAGGTTTCCTCGTATAATTTCTGTGTGTATGTTTCCGCATTGTTAAGTTCTTAATTGTTGTAGATCGTGGACCTTTAGAGTAGTCTCCTACTCTTTCAATTGGTATCAGAGCCATTTCACTTTGAATTGTTATACAAAGTGTGATCTAGATCTATAGCATGGACTTTGGAAAAGAAGGAGGATCTGCCTCTAGACCTCCATTATTTGAAGGTAACAATTATTCTTACTGGAAAGCAAGGATGAGAGCTTACCTGAAGTCTATCGATGAGCGTGTCTGGCTCTCGGTATGTAATGGTTATCATCCACCTAAAATCACAACAGAAGGAGGTGTTGTGATGCGTAAACCTCATGATCAGTGGAGTAAAGCTGAATTTGATCTATGTGGATGGAACAACAAGGCAATGAATGCCTTATTTTGTGCTGTAAGTGTTGAGGAATTTAGGAGAATTTCCTCATGTGAAGTAGGTAAGGAAGCTTGGGACATTTTTGAGGTCACTCATGAAGGAACCTCAGCTGTCAAGCTATCTAGACTTCAAAGACTTACAACATCTTTCGAAACTCTATACATGAAGGATGATGAGTCCTTTGATGAATTTTATGCTAGACTTTCGGATATTGTTAATTCGAGCTTTAACCTTGGAGAAAAGATCTCTTCATCCAAGGTTGTTAGAAAGATCTTGAGATCTTTGCCTGAAAAATTCAGACCAAAAGTTACTGCCATTCAAGAGGCAAAAGATGTTGATACCATGAGAATTGAAGATCTTGTGGGATCTTTACAGACTTATGAGCTAGACCTGAATATTCCTAAAAGGAGTAAAGGAATAGCTCTAAAATCTGTAAATAATGAAGAATCAGATAATTCTGAAGTAGATTTGGATGAATTAGTTCTCTTAGCTAAAAAGTTTAAGAGAATGTTTAAAAAGAGACAATCTAATCCTTTATCATCCATGGACAGATCTAATAGGAGATCTGATAAGAAAATTTCTGATCTAAGAAAGGAGAAGAAATTTTCTCAGAATGATGAAGTTCAATGTTATAAATGTAGAGGATTTGGACATGTTGCTTCTGATTGTCCCTCAAAGGATAAAAAGAAAAAGACAAATTATCAGGTTACTTGGGATGACAGTAATACTGATAATTCTTCACAATCAAATGAGGATATTTCTGCTAATTTTACTACTTTAAATTCTTTTTACTCATCCTCTTCTGGTAGTTCAATCTCTGACATTGCAAGAGATAATAAAGAAAGTTTATCAGATGATGAAGAAGAATTACAAGAAGCCTACAATCAGCTATACAAGGAATTCAATAGAGCTCAGAAGAAAGTCAAGAAATTGAGTAAAAAATTGAAGGAGTCAGAAACAGAGAAAAATAAAGCATCTGCAGAAATAGATTCAATAAACAAGAAGTTACTTGAAAGACATGTCAAAGAAAATTTTCTGGTAACTTCTTTGACTGAAAAAACTGAAAAATTAAGAGAAAAAGAAGCTCAGATTTCTGCACTTCAAGGTAAAGTTATTGAACTTGAGAAATTGTCAAATTCAATTAAATCTAATGCTTCAAATTTTTCTGCAGGAAATCATCAAATTGATGGGGAATCAACTTCAAAGGAAGTTCCTGAAAGCTCAAATTCTGCTGAAAAGAGAATGAGTGTAAGTAATCAAAATAAGGAATTTTCACAGAAAAATTCTGCTGGAGAAGTAAGCTCAACAGGTAAATCTTCAACATCTGAGAAATCTAAATCTGTACAGTTTAGAAATACTGTCAAATCTGGAAATTTTGATTCTTCTGAACATAGGTTCATACCTGTGTGCCATCATTGCAATAAAAAAGGTCATATAAGACCAAATTGTTATGTTTTGCATGGTTTTCCTGAGGGATATTTTAACAATAAGAGGAAAGTAAATCAAAGTCAGTCCTTGGATTTACATAACAGATTTGATTCCCTATTAAAATTGACTGAATCATTAAATAAGGAAGTTACAAATCTGTCAAAGAAACTTCCTTCAAAATCTCAAGTTGTTGATGAAGGTACTTCTCAGAAAACACCTGAAAAACAGATTTGGGTTAGAAAAGACTCTTTAGTTGCAAATGTGGTTCATATAGCTTTGAAAGTTCATGATGTCAACATGTGGTACTTGGATAGTGGTTGTTCAAGACATATGTGTGGACATAAGTCTATGTTTAGTACCTTTGAAGAATATTTTGGTGGAAGTGTAACATTTGGTGATGGAAGCACTTCTCAAGTCAAAGGTAAAGGAACAGTAACTGGTCCTAATGGAGTTTGTCTAAAGAATGTGTTATTTGTATCTGGTTTGAAGGCAAACTTAATTAGTATTAGCCAGTTATGTGATTCAAGATTGTTTGTCAACTTTACCAGAAAAGAATGTAAAATTTTGGATAATTCTGGGAAAACAGTTCTTATAGGTGTAAGAACTAGTGACAATTGTTATGGAATCATTGGAAACAATGAAAGCTCTTTAAAGTCCTCTATATGCAATGAAAATGATTTGTGGCATAGAAGACTTGGTCACATTAACTATAGAGATTTGTCAAAAATCTCTAAGTCTGAATTGGTTAGAGGAATTCCCAAGTTTGGGAACAATAAAAAGAAAGGAATGTGTGGTCCTTGCAATCAAGGAAAGCAAATCAAAGCCACACACAAGAAAACCAACATTGTAGGAACCTCTAGACCATTAGAACTGATTCATATGGACTTGATGGGTCCTACAAAGACTGAAAGTTTTGGAGGAAAGAGGTATATCTTTGTTGCTGTAGATGACTACAGTAGATACACCTGGGTAAATTTTCTAAGAGAAAAATCTGAATGTTTTGATTGCTTTAAACAATTGTGCTGTCAAATTCAAGTTGAAAAGAACTTGCAAATAGGGAGGATTGTTAGAATAAGATCTGATCATGGGACAGAATTTGAAAATCAAATGTTTTCCAAGTTTTGTGAAGAACAAGGAATTAAACATGAATTTTCTGCTCCTAAGACCCCACAACAAAATGGAGTTGTGGAAAGGAAGAACAGAGTTTTGCAAGAAATGGCTAGAACCATGATGATAGCCAAGAAAGTGTCAACAAAATTCTGGGCTGAAGCAATAAATATTGCCTGTTATATAAGTAACAGAGTATATGTCAGATCTGGGTGGAAACAAACTCCTTATGAAATTTGGAAAGGAAAACAGCCAAACTTGAAATATTTTAGAGTTTTTGGAAGTAAATGTTATATCTTAAAGGACAGAGAAAATCTAGGAAAATTTGATTCTAGAAGTGATGAGCTACAGTGAACAGTAGAGAGCTACAGTGACTTGCTACAGTGACTTTTACTACAGTGACTTTTGCTACAGTACTTGTCTTAAAAAGCTACATATCATCAGGATCGTCTGGATCGAAATCACCAACTGATTCATCTTCTTTTGGTGAATCATCATTTTGATCAACTGCTTGAGAATCAACAGCCAGAAGGGCTTCGTTAAGAAAATTTTTGTATTGTTCTTTTGTCATAGCTCCTGCTAATCCTGCTTGAACCTGAGACTTGGTCATTAAAAATTGTTCTTGACTTGGAACAGCTGTCTTGATTTGCTTTTGATTCTGAGCTCTAACTTGTCCGAGTAAATATTGCTTGATTTGTCCAACAGTAACATTGTTGCCATAAAATTTGTCCCACCATTTTGTTCTAAATTGTCTTTTGTATGATTCAATAAATATCAAGATTATCTCTTCAAATCTCACACTTGTTTAGTACACACGCCAAGTAGATCTCGTGGTTGGTGCTATGGCTGTGGTTCCACAGATCTGCTCACGACGGACGGCTTTGCCGCCGGTTTTCTAATTTTTTACAAGATATAATCAATTAAACAAATCAATTCTTCAAGATTAATTCATGGCTGGCCCTGCCGCCTTGACTCTTTAAAATCAATCCGATTTAGAACAAGGGTCGTCTAATAGGCACTGCAGCCTCTGCTAGACACTACCGGAACAGAAGAAAGGTACCAAGTATCTCTACGGAGAGCGGAAAAAAAACAAAGAAGAAATAAGAAATAAACAACAGCGGAAATAACTTTGTTAAATTGAATTGAAAATTGGTTGATTAATCAAACAGATCAATAGATCTGATCAATTGATACTCTAAAAGATCAATGAGCCGATTAGATCCAGAATACTTTCTCTGTCATACAGGGAGATGACAGGGTAACCTTTTCTCCGTAGAGATACTTGGTACCTTTCTTCTGTTCCGGTAGTGTCTAGCAGAGGCTGCAGTGCATACTAGACGACCCTTGTTCTAAATCGGATTGATTTTAAAGACTCAAGGCGGCAGAGCCAGCCATGAATTGATCATGAAGAATTGATTTGTTTAATTGATTATATCTTGTTAAAAATTAGAAAACCGGCGGCGGAGCCGTCCGCCGTGAGCAGATCTGTGGAACCACAGCCGTAGCACCAACCACGAGATCTACTTGGCGTGTGTGCTAAACAAGTGTGAGATTTGAAGAGATAATCTTGATATTTATTGAATCATACAAAAGAGTACATAATATTGTTACAAACTACGATTACATTTGAAAATACATACTATGGAGAACAATAATTAAAACTAGGACTTGACGAAAGGTAGGAGATTGAAAAGATTGGACTTACAAGACTCGGGTGATCTTCTGGAACCTTGGTCTTGAAAGCAATTGAACTTGGAGATTGATCTTGAAAGAAAGATGGAAGAAGATTGTAGATGATAATTGAAGAGGATTGAAAATGGTATCGGAGCCATTTTTCCCCAAGGATAGTAAGTATAGGTATTAAAATTTATTTAATCATATTTTAGTTTGAGGTATTTTGACTCCTTGCATGACCCCAAGTCGCGTAGCCGTTAAAGGCTGTTCTGTGTGATAAAGGCCGTTTTAGGCGTAAAACGTTGACAGTCCGGGAGAAGGGATACCGATAACTAAGGTAGAAGTTAAATGACCAAAATACCCTTATGAATTATCTAAGGAGAACCATGTCTCAGAGAAGCTTAAATACGGGTCAAACAATTAACATAGAGGAAAACAACTTAATAAATATAGAAAAAGATTTAAACAATTGGACAATTCCCAAAGTACCAATAAATCAAGTTTACAAAAAAGGAAGTTTTAAATTTATATTTGATTATACAATTAAAACAGTAGAACAAACAATCTCTCTAACCAATGAACACGAAAGAATCAATCTTTTAAGTAATAAAACATTAGAAAAACATAGGCAAAAATACAATTACTTGCATATAGGAATGGTTCAAATAGCAATCAAACCATTAACTAGACAAGGTCTTAATACTGCAATTTTATTATGTTTACGAGATTGTAGACATAATCAATTCAATGATTCTTTATTAGGAATTATAGAGTCCAGCTTGTACAATGGTCCAATATATTTCAACTGTTTCCCAGATTTTTCAATATGTCTAACAGATCCAGGAGTTCTTCAATCCTTAGTTTTAAATGTTAAATCTACAGGATATGATATGCTTCCAGGATCACTCCCATTTGCAATTATTTATAGGATACACTATAAAGCAATGTCAACAATGGCAGATCCATTAGTCAGAGTTGCAAGCCCAAAAGGAGAAACTCTTCTCCTTTAGAGTAACCCTAGTGATTCAAACGTTATTGTTCCAAGAACAATCAAATGGAATGAAGTTAGCTTTCCCAGGAAATGGAATTTTCAATCAGCTGTTACTCCTTCCAAAAAAGAAAATAGTCAATTAGATCATATAGTACAACATGATGATGGTAGTGTAGAAATAAAATTTTCCAAACTAAGCTTTAGAAATCCTGAATTTGGACAGTCTAGTCGAAATCCTTTAGGTAATAGAATTCCAATTTTTACTAATCCTAATCCTGAATTAGGACAATCAAGTCAAAAGATTCCATCCTTTTCCAGTCCAAGAAAATCATGCTCATCAATTCCTTCCACAATAAACTTATCAGGAATTAAGACACAAGCAAACATAGTTAAACCAACTTACAAAACCAATGAACCAGATGAAACAGACAAAGAATTTGAAGAACAAAATCTTTCCCCAACCTACTCTCAAATGCAAGATCCGCAAGCAGATCCTAGCCTTATGGTCATAGAAAAACAATTTCAAATAGACAAAGAATTTCTTAGAAAAGATTTCTATTCCCAAAACAATAAATCGAAAAGAGATCAATTTTTTAAGAGTTACAATAAAGAACAAAGAGATCAAATTCAAACAAAATATTATGAGTTTTTAAACTTAATACAATCAAATATGTATTTCTTTGATTGGTTTGACTCTGATCTATCAATCTTAGATAAACCAATAACAATTTGGAAAAATACAGATGAAAAGTCCATAGCATCTGTACATCCTCCCCAAGATCAGATCAAATTCAATATGAAACAAACAGAAATAGTTGCTGCCCCTTACAAAGTCAAAAGTAGAGATAAAGATGCACAAGTAACAGATAAAAGTATAGATAAAATTATTGAACAAAATAATTTTACAAACAAGTGTTTATATACAATAGGAAATCAAGTTGATAGAATAGAAACAATAATTCAAAAACAAGATATTACAATACCTTCAACATCAAAAAACACACCAATTTTCAAACCAGTAGAAATACCAAAACAATTAAATAAACAATTAGAAATCAAAGAATTTGATCGAGAAATAGATAATAGACTAAGAGAACTCTTAACAGAAGATACAATAATTCCAGATACACAAGAATCTCCAGTTCCACAGGCTCCTCTTAGGATTAGACCAGGAACAAATAGTCAAGGAAAACATGTTGATACAATAGAAAGATCAGAAAACTTAGAAATCAATAAGATGAACTGGAAAAATACTAGGAACTATTATCCCAGACCTAGTTTTCCAGATATGCAATTAGAAGAAAAGAATCAATTTACCCAAGCCTCATTCCATCCCAATACAATTTATGAATGGAACATAGACGGTAAATCTGAACACTTAATTATAGAAACATTACAACATATGACAATGGTTAGCACAGCTTACAAAATTAAACAAGAAAATGTGTCAGAACAAGCAATTGCCCAAGTCTTGATAGCCGGATTTACAGGTCAATTAAAACATTGGTGGGATAATTATCTTACTGATATTGAAAGAGCCAATATTTTAAATTCCGTAAAAATTGATGAAAATGATGAACCAATTAAGACTGAAGATGACCAAGAGTTACCCAATCCAGTAGAAACTTTAATTTACACAATTATGAAAATGTACATTGGAGATCCATCAAAATTAAAAGACAATTCCTCTGAAATCTTGTTGAATCTTAGATGTAGAAAATTACAAGACTTCAAGTGGTATAAAGATATGTTTTTGTCCAAGGTCCTATTAAGAGAAGACTGTAGCCAAGCCTTCTAGAAAGAGAAATTCTTGTCCGGATTGCCTCAGGCACTGTCTGCAAAAATTAAATCAAAATTAGCAGAACAATATAAAGGATCAATCCCTTATGATAAGTTAACTTATGGAGATTTAATCTCTACAATCAATTATGAAGCCTTAGCAATATGTACGGAAATACAATTAAAAAACAAACTTAAAAAGGATAGTTTAACAACAAGAAAAGAATTAGGAAGTTTTTGTGAACAATTTGGTTTCGAAAACATTCAAACACCTTCAACAAAACCAAAGAGAAGTTACAAACCATACAAAGCAAAACCACATAAATCTAAGTACAGAAAATTCAATAAACACCACAAAAGGGATACCAAAAATAACGACAATGAAAAACCAAGCTCATCAAAGAAACCTTCAAAATCATTTAAGAAAAACTTTAGTAAGGATAAGACTTGTTACAAATGTGGAAGAGTAGGACATTTCGCAAACAAATGTAGAGTAAAACAAAAAATCAATGAATTAGAAATAACAGATGAACTAAAAAATCAATTACAAAAAATATTTATAATCAATTCAGAATCAGAACAATCAGAAACTGATTATGAAACATCAAGTGAAGAACAAATAAATAAAATTCAAGATGATGACTACAATTCAGAATCTGATCAAGATTCAGAAACTGAGTCAGAATCCGATAATGAAAAACCCAAAACATGTTTAGGAAAATGTTGTAACAAACCAAGTATTTTTATGTTAACCAAGGAACAGAATATATTATTAGAATTAGTTGATGAAATCCAAAATCCCGAAGAGAAAAAATTAATATTACAAAAGTTAAAACAATCACTTAATAAACCAGACAAAAATAGCTTAGAAAAACAAATTGCAGACAAAACCAAGAATCCTTACAATTTCAAAGAAATCGTTGAAAGATTTAAGAAAGAATCAAAAGATGATGTATCAATTCAAGATTTGAAACATGAGGTTAATCAAATTAAATCAGAATTAAAAGAATTGAAATCTATCACAAACAGTTTACAAGCTCAAGTTAATATTCAAAGTCACCTCACCTACAATCAAATGAGAAGAATTCCTGAAGAAAAGGATGATGAAGCATCCACATCTCAAGAAATTGAAGAAGTAGGAGAACAAGAAAGATTTCTAGGATTAATTTCACAAGTTAATTTTAGAAAATGGTTAATCAAGATCAATTTAGTTGTCAATAAAGAATTTAAATTAGAAACAATTGCTTTAGTTGATAGTGGAGCAGATCTCAATTGTATTCAAGAAGGTATAATACCTTCTAAATACTTTGAAAAAACCAAAGAAAAGCTCCATACGGCAAGCGGAGTTAGAATGAAAATCAATTACAAGTTATCGAATGTCCATATATGCAATGAAAATATTTGTTTTAAAATCCCGTTTATTTTAGTTAGTGATCTTAACAAACAGGTTATTTTAGGAACACCATTCTTAGCATTAATTCAACCATTTAGGGTTACTAACGATGGTCTAGAAACAAAACAATTAGCTTCAAATTTATCACTAGACAAATGACTAGAGAAATTGATGTCTTGAAACAATTGTCAATAACATTAGAAGCCAATTTAATCCAAAGAAAAGAAAAACAAATTATGTTTCTCAAATAAGAAATAGAAAATAAAAATATGGAACAACTTAACAATCCAAATTTAGTTCAACAAATAGATAGTTTCAAACAAAAACTTGAAAGAGAAGTATGTTCTGATATTCCAAATGCTTTTTGGCATAGGAAAAAACATACAGTCTCTTTACCATATATTTCAGATTTTCAAGAAAATAAGATTCCCACCAAGGCAAGACCAATTCAAATGTCTCAAGAATTATTACAATACTGTAAACAAGAAATTCAAGATTTACTTAACAAAAATATTATTAGACCAAGCAAATCCCCTTGGAGTTGTTCTGCATTCTATGTCAATAAGAATTCAGAAATTGAAAGAGGAACTCCAAGATTAGTGATAAACTACAAACCTTTAAATGACGCATTACAATGGATAAGATATCCAATCCCCAATAAATCAGATTTAATTCAAAGATTACATAATGCAAGAAACTTTTCAAAATTCGATATGAAATCTGGTTTTTGGCAAATCCAGATTGCTGAGCAAGATAGATACAAAACGGCTTTTCCAGTTCCGTTCAGACACTACGAATGGAATGTAATGCCTTTCGGTCTAAAGAATGCTCCCTCTGAATTTCAAAAGATCATGAATGACATTTTGAATCCATATGATAAATTTACAATAATTTACATTGATGATGTACTTGTTTTTTCATCATCAATATCTCAACATTGGAAACATTTAAACCAATTCTACAATATAATAAAGCAAAATGGACTTGTAATTTCAAAGCCCAAAATTGTTTTATTCCAAACCAAAATAAAATTTTTAGGTCATATTATTCATCAAGGAACAATACGTCCTATTGAGAGATCTCTCTCATTTGGAGAAAAATTTCCTGATGAAATCAAAGACAAAAAACAATTACAAAGATTTTTAGGAAATTTAAATTATGTAACAGATTTCTTTCCTAACCTTAGCCAATCAGTTCAATTGCTCAGAAAAAGACTTAAAAAGACTCCTGGTCCTTGGACACCGGAGCACACAGCAATTGTTCAAAAAATCAAGAAAGAAGTTAAACACTTGCCATGTTTAACTTTACCAAACCCACATGCATTCAAAATAGTTGAAACCGATGCATTAGATATTGGTTACGGAGGGATACTTAAACAAAGAATCAATATGAAGGAACAATTAGTTAAATTTACAAGTGGAACTTAGAACCAAACTCAATCCAATTATTCCACAATCAAGAAAGAAATTTTATCGATGGTTTTGTGTATATCAAAATTTCAATTAGATTTACTCAATCAAAAATTTCTTTTAAGAGTTGATTGCAAAGCGGCAAAAAGCGTTTTACAGAAGGATGTCAAGAATTTAGCTTCAAAACAAATTTTTGCCAGATGGCAAGCTATACTTAGTATATTTGATTTTGATATTGAGTTTATTAAAGGAGAACATAATTCTTTGCCTGATTTCTTAACCCGTGAATTCCTTCAGGGTCAAGATGCCAAGACAATTACCAACTAGTTGGCCCAAGCTCAAGCCAGGGTCCAAACCAGTTCAAAATATTAGTTCATCATCAGAACCGCAGTATACAACCCCAGAATCTTATGGTCAATTTGCTCAAAACCCTAATCCAACAACTAGTCAATCATCTAGTCAAACCCAAAGATTAGTTCGTCAAATCCAAACTCAACCTCCTTCCATTTCACCTTCAAAAGTCCAAGTTAGTTGTCCAATCCCTGGAAACCCATCACCAAAACTTTCATGGGCCGCCCAAATGGAAAAGGAAGAAGAAAAACTAAGGATGCAATTGCTTCAAATTGAACAAGCCAAGGAACTAGAATTGAGTTCCCCTCCATTCAAGGAAGTAGTCAAAAGAAATACCAAAGGAAAACAAATTGTAAATTCATCAGCAGCAAGCCAAATTGTGGTGACCAGACCTGGTCCCGCACCTTTACAATCAAAATCATTTTCTACAAAAACGTTTTCAACAAATCAATCAAATTATTTGATTAAATCAAACAATCTTTTTGTTTGCACAATCGAAGAAGAGTTCTACCATCCGGACCCGGATAGGTGTGCCTTCAATTATTTTCGCAATCACAATTTTTCAAATGATAATGAATTTCCAACAGGTTTTTCTGACAAAGGTAAAAAATTTTATGAATTTATTTTAGTTGACACAGGCTCTGTCCTTATCAAGCATTATCCTTCTCAAGGACCAGATCCCTTTATTACCCATTCTACATGCCAATTGCTCCAAGTTCATAATCTCTCTTCATGGGGAGACCACCCTTTAACCCCAAGAAGATTTTGTCAAACCTTTAGCCCTCAGTATTTCAATTACTGGGATTATTGTCAAGCCTGGCATAATACTTTCTTCCTTAGACCAACTAGCCATTCATTGCTCTTTTTCTTCAAGAAACAATTCGTAGACACAATCCCGGCCTGGTTCTTACCATGGTGGTCTTATTTTGGCCCCATTCCTGAGAATGTGCCCGAACCGTTTGATCAAGGTTTTTCCCTTTTCTCCAAACAATACCAGAATACCAAACCTCATCTTGCAAATTTCCCAGTCCTATTCCATTTCTTTCTCAATTTTAAATTAGCGTGGATTCTTAGCTGGGACTTTACCATCAACAAAGACAATATAGCTTTTCCAGATTTATCAAGACAATTTAGAACAAAATGGTGGGACAAATTTGATGGCAACAATGTTACTGTTGTACATATCAAGCAATATTTACTCGGATAAGCTAGAGCTCAGAATCAAAAGCAAATCAAGACAGCTGTTCCAAGTCAAGAACAATTTTTAATGACCAAGTCTCATGTTCAAGCAGGATTAGCAGGAGCTATGACAAAAGAACAATACAAAAATTTTCTTAAAGAAGCCCTTCTTGCCGTTGATTCTCAAGCAGTTGACCAAAATGATGATTCACCAAAAGAAGATGAATCAGTTGGTGATTTCGATCCAGACGATCCTGATGATATGTAGCTTTTTAAGACAAGTACTGTAGCAAAAGTCACTGTAGCAAAAGTCACTGTAGCTCTCTACTGTTCACTATAGCGGGACACTATAGCAATTTACTATTCGGATGTCAAATTTTTATTTGAAGTCCATAGGTCTCCTTTGCCTATTTAAGGAGACCCCTCCCTTCATTTGAAGGCATCTTCTATCTTCTATTTCAATCCTCTTCAATTATCATCTACAATCTTCTTCCATCTTTCTTTCAAGATCAATCTCCAAGTTCAATTGCTTTCAAGACCAAGGTTCCAGAAGATCACCCGAGTCTTGTAAGTCCAATCTTTTCAATCTCCTTTCAATCTCCTACCTTTCGTCAAGTCCTAGTTTTAATTATTGTTCTCCATATTATGTATTTTCAAATGTAATCGTAGTTTGTAACAATATTATGTACTCTTTTGTATGATTCAATAAATATCAAGATTATCTCTTCAAATCTCACACTTGTTTAGCACACACGCCAAGTAGATCTCGTGGTTAGTGCTACGGCTGTGGTTCCACAGATCTGCTCACGACGGACGGCTCCGCCGTCGGTTTTCTAATTTCTTACAAGATATAATCAATTAAACAAATCAATTCTTCAAGATCAATTCATGGCTGGCCCTGCCGCTCTGACTCTTTAAAATCAATCCGATTTAGAACAAGGGTCGTCTAGTAGGCACTGCAGCCTCTGCTAGACACTACCGGAACAGAAGAAAGGTACCAAGTATCTCTACGGAGAAAAGGTTACCCTGTCATCTCCCTGTATGACAGAGAAAGTATTCTGGATCTAATCGGCTCATTGATCTTTTAGAGTATCAATTGATCAGATCTATTGATCTGTTTGATTAATCAACCAATTTTCAATTCAGTTTAACAAAGTTATTTCCGCTGTTGTTTATTTCTTATTTCTTCTTTGTTTTATTTCCACTGTTGTTTAAAATGGTATCAATAATTAAAACTAGGACTTGACGAAAGGTAGGAGATTGAAAAGATTGGACTTACAAGACTCGGGTGATCTTCTGGAACCTTGGTCTTGAAAGCAATTGAACTTGGAGATTGATCTTGAAAGAAAGATGGAAGAAGATTGTAGATGATAATTGAAGAGGATTGAAATAGAAGATAGAAGATGCCTTCAAATGAAGGGAGGGGTCTCCTTAAATAGGCAAAGGAGACCTATGGACTTCAAATAAAAAATTGACATCCAAATAGTAAATTGCTACAGTGTCCCGCTACAGTGAACAGTAGAGAGCAACAGTGACTTGCTACAGTGACTTTTGCTACAGTACTTGTCTTAGAAAGCTACATATCATCAGGATCGTCTGGATCGAAATCACCAACTGATTCATCTTCTTTTGGTGAATCATCATTTTGATCAACTGCTTGAGAATCAACGGCCAGAAGGGCTTCCTTAAGAAAATTTTTGTATTGTTCTTCTGTCATAGCTCCTGCTAATCCTGCTTGAACCTGAGACTTGGTCATTAAAAATTGTTCTTGACTTGGAACAGATGTCTTGATTTGCTTTTGATTCTGAGCTCTAGCTTGTCCGAGTAAATATTGCTTGATTTGTCCAACAGTAACATTGTTGCCATCAAATTTGTCCCACCATTTTGTTCTAAATTGTCTTGATAAATCTGGAAAAGCTATATTGTCTTTGTTGATGGTAAAGTCCCAGCTAAGAATCCATGCTAATTTAAAATTGAGAAAGAAATGGAATAGGTCTAGGAAATTTGCAAGATGAGTTTTGGTATTCTGGTATTGTTTGGAGAAAAGGGAAAAACCTTGATCAAACGGTTCGGGCACATTCTCAGGAATGCGGCCAAAATAAGACCACCATGGTAAGAACCAGGCCGGGATTGTGTCTACGAATTGTTTCTTGAAGAAAAAGAGCAATGAATGGCTAGTTGGTCTAAGGAAGAAAGTATTATGCCAGGCTTGACAATAATCCCAGTAATTGAAATACTGAGGGCTAAAGGTTTGACAAAATCTTCTTGGGGTTAAAGGGTGGTCTCCCCATGAAGAGAGATTATGAACTTGGAGCAATTGGCATGTAGAATGGGTAATAAAGGGATCTGGTCCTTGAGAAGGATAATGCTTGATAAGGACAGAGCCTGTGTCAACTAAAATAAATTCATAAAATTTTTGACCTTTGTCAGAAAAACCTGTTGGAAATTCATTATCATTTGAAAAATTGTGATTGTGAAAATAATTGAAGGCACACCTATCCGGGTCCGGATGGTAGAACTCTTCTTCGATTGTGCAAACAAAAAGATTGTTTGATTTAATCAAATAATTTGATTGATTTGTTGAAAATGTTTTTGTAGAAAATGATTTTGATTGTAAAGGTGCGGGACCAGGTCTGGTCACCACAATTTGGCTTGCTGCTAATGAATTTACAATTTGTTTTCCTTTGGTATTTCTTTTGACTACTTCCTTGAATGGAGGGGAACTCAATTCTAGTTCCTTGGCTTGTTCAATTTGAAGCAATTGCATCCTTAGTTTTTCTTCTTCCTTTTCCATTTGGGCGGCCCATGAAACTTTTGGTGATGGGTTTCTAGGGATTGGACAACTAACTTGGACTTTTGAAGGTGAAATGGAAGGAGGTTGAGTTTGGATTTGACGAACTAATCTTTGGGTTGGACTAGATGATTGACTAGTTGTTGGATTAGGGTTTTGAGCAAATTGACCATAAGATTCTGGGGTTGTATACTGCGGTTCTGATGATGAACTAATATTTTGAACTGGTTTGGACCCTGGCTTGAGCTTGGGCCAGCTAGTTGGTAATTGTCTTGGCATCTTGACCCTGAAGGAATTCACGGGTTAAGAAATCAGGCAAAGAATTATGTTCTCCTTTAATAAACTCAATACCAAATCAAATATACTAAGTATAGCTTGCCATCTGGCAAAAATTTGTTTTGAAGCTAAATTCTTGACATCCTTCTGTAAAACGCTTTTTGCCGCTTTGCAATCAACTCTTAAAAGAAATTTTTGATTGAGTAAATCTGATTGAAATTTTGATATACACAAAACCATCGATAAAATTTCTTTCTTGATTGTGGAATAATTGGATTGAGTTTGGTTCCAAGTTCCACTTGTAAATTTAACTAATTGTTCCTTCATATTGATTCTTTGTTTAAGTATCCCTCCGTAACCAATATCTGATGCATCGGTTTCAACTATTTTGAATGCATGTGGGTTTGGTAAAGTTAAACATGGCAAGTGCTTAACTTCTTTCTTGATTTTTTGAACAATTGCTGTGTGCTCCGGTGTCCAAGGACCAGGAGTCTTTTTAAGTCTTTTTTTGAGCAATTGAACTGATTGGCTAAGGTTAGGAAAGAAATCTGTTACATAATTTAAACTTCCTAAAAATCTTTGTAATAGTTTTTTGTCTTTGATTTCATCAAGAAATTTTTCTCCAAATGAGAGAGATCTCTCAATAGGACGTATTGTTCCTTGATGAATAATATGACCTAAAAATTTTATTTTGGTTTGGAATAAAACAATTTTGGGCTTTGAAATTACAAGTCCATTTTGCTTTATTATATTGTAGAATTAGTTTAAATGTTTCCAATGTTGAGATATTGATGATGAAAAAACAAGTACATCATCAATGTAAATTATTGTAAATTTATCATATGGATTGAAAATGTCATTCATGATCTTTTGAAATTCAGAGGGAGCATTCTTTAGACCGAAAGGCATTACATTCCATTCGTAGTGTCCGAACGGAACTGTAAAAGCCGTTTTGTATCTATCTTGCTCAGCAATCTGGATTTGCCAGAAACCAGATTTCATATCGAATTTTGAAAAGATTCTTGCATTATGTAATCTTTGAATTAAATCTGATTTATTTGAGATTGGATATCTTATCCATTGTAATGCGTCATTTAAAGGTTTGTAGTTTATCACTAATCTTGGAGTTCCTCTTTCAATTTCTGAATTCTTATTGACATAGAATGCAGAACAACTCCAAGGGGATTTGCTTGGTCTAATAATATTTTTGTTAAGTAAATCTTGAATTTCTTGTTTACAGTATTGTAATAATTCTTGAGACATTTGAATTGGTCTTGCCTTGGTGGGAATCTTATTTTCTTGAAAATCTGAAATATATGGTAAAGAGACTGTATGTTTTTTCCTATGCCAAAAAGCATTTGGAATATCAGAACATACTTCTCTTTCAAGTTTTTGTTTGAAACTATCTATTTGTTGAACTAAATTAGGATTGTTAAGCTGTTATATATTTTTATTTTGTATTTCTTCTTTGAGAAACATAATTTGTTTTTCTTTTCTTTGGATTAAATTGGCTTCTAATGTTATTGACAATTGTTTCAAGACATCAATTTCTCTAGTCATTTGTCTAGTGATAAATTTGAAGCTAATTGTTTTGTTTCTAGACCATCGTTAGTAACCATAAATGGTTGAATTAATGCTAATAATGGTGTTCCTAAAATAACCTGTTTGTTAAGATCACTAACTAAAATAAACGGGGTTTTAAAACAAATATTTTCATTGCATATATGGACATTCGATAACTTGTAATTGATTTTCATTCTAACTCCGCTTGCCGTATGGAGCTTTTCTTTGGTTTTTTCAAAGTATTTAGAAGGTATTATACCTTCTTGAATACAATTGAGATCTGCTCCACTATCAACTAAAGCAATTGTTTCTAATTTAAATTCTTTATTGACAACTAAATTGATCTTGATTAACCATTTTCTAAAATTAACTTGTGAAATTAATCCTAGAAATCTTTCTTGTTCTCCTACTTCTTCAATTTCTTGAGATGTGGATGCTTCATCATCCTTTTCTTCAGGAATTCTTCTCATTTGATTGTGGGTGAGGTGACTTTGAATATTAACTTGAGCTTGTAAACTGTTTGTGATAGATTTCAATTCTTTTAATTCTGATTTAATTTGATTAACCTCATGTTTCAAATCTTGAATTGATACATCATCTTTTGATTCTTTCTTAAATCTTTCAACGATTTCTTTGAAATTGTAAGGATTCTTGGTTTTGTCTGCAATTTGTTTTTCTAAGCTATTTTTGTCTGGTTTATTAAGTGATTGTTTTAACTTTTGTAATATTAATTTTTTCTCTTCGGGATTTTGGATTTCATCAACTAATTCTAATAATATATTCTGTTCCTTGGTTAACATAAAAATACTTGGTTTGTTACAACATTTTCCTAAACATGTTTTGGGTTTTTCATTATCAGATTCTGACTCAGTTTCTGAATCTTGATCAGATTCTGAATTGTAGTCATCATCTTGAATTTGATTTATTTGTTCTTCAATTGATGTTTCATAATCAGTTTCTGATTGTTCTGATTCTGAATTGATTATAAATATTTTTTGTAATTGATTTTTTAGTTCATCTGTTATTTCTAATTCATTGATTTTTTGTTTTACTCTACATTTGTTTGCGAAATGTCCTACTCTTCCACATTTGTAACAAGTCTTATCCTTACTAAAGTTTTTCTTAAATGATTTTGAAGGTTTCTTTGATGAGCTTGGTTTTTCATTGTCGTTATTTTTGGTATCCCTTTTGTGGTTTTTATTGAATTTTCTGTGCTTAGATTTATGTTGTTTTGCTTTGTATGGTTTGTAACTTCTCTTTGGTTTTGTTGAAGGTGTTTGAATCTTTTCGAAACCAAATTGTTCACAAAAACTTCCTAATTCTTTTCTTGTTGTTAAACTATCCTTTTTAAGTTTGTTTTTTAATTGTATTTCCGTACATATTGCTAAGGCTTCATAATTGATTGTAGAGATTAAATCTACATAAGTTAACTTATCATAAGGGATTGATCCTTTATATTGTTCTGCTAATTTTGATCTAATTTTTGCAGACAGTGCCTGAGGCAATCCGGACAAGAATTTCTCTTTCCAGAAGGCTTGGCTACAGTCTTCTCTTAATAGGACCTTGGACAAAAACATATCTTTATACCACTTGAAGTCTTGTAATTTTCTACATCTAAGATTCAACAAGATTTCAGAGGAATTGTCTTTTAATTTTGATGGATCTCCAATGTACATTTTCATAATTGTGTAAATTAAAGTTTCTACTGGATTGGGTAACTCTTGGTCATCTTCAATCTTAATTGGTTCATCATTTTCATCAATTTTTACAGAATTTAAAATATTGGCTCTTTCAATATCAGTAAGATAATTATCCCACCAATGTTTTAATTGACCTGTAAATCCGGCTATCAAGGCTTGGGCAATTGCTTGTTCTGACACATTTTCTTGTTTAATTTTGTAAGCTGTGCTAACCATTGTCATATGTTGTAATGTTTCTATAATTAAGTGTTCAGATTTACCGTTTATGTTCCATTCATAAATTGTATTGGGATGGAATGAGGCTTGGGTAAATTGATTCTTTTCTTCTAATTGCATATCTGGAAAACTAGGTCTGGGATAATAGTTCCTAGTATTTTTCCAGTTCATCTTATTGATTTCTAAGTTTTCTGATCTTTCTATTGTATCAACATGTTTTCCTTGACTATTTGTTCCTGGTCTAATCCTAAGAGGAGCCTGTGGAACTGGAGATTCTTGTGTATCTGGAATTATTGTATCTTCTGTTAAGAGTTCTCTTAGTCTATTATCTATTTCTCGATCAAATTCTTAGATTTCTAATTGTTTATTTAATTGTTTTGGTATTTCTACTGGTTTGAAAATTGGTGTGTTTTTTGATGTTGAAGGTATTGTAATATCTTGTTTTTGAATTATTGTTTCTATTCTATCAACTTGATTTCCTATTGTATATAAACACTTGTTTGTAAAATTATTTTGTTCAATAATTTTATCTATACTTTTATTTGTTACTTGTGCATCTTTATCTCTACTTTTGACTTTGTAAGGGGCAGCAACTATTTCTGTTTGTTTCATATTGAATTTGATCTGATCTTGGGGAGGATGTACAGATGCTATGGACTTTTCATCTGTATTTTTCCAAATTGTTATTGGTTTATCTAAGATTGATAGATCAGAGTCAAACCAATCAAAGAAGTACATATTTGATTGTATTAAGTTTAAAAACTCATAATATTTTGTTTGAATTTGATCTCTTTGTTCTTTATTGTAACTCTTAAAAAAATTGATCTCTTTTCGATTTGTTGTTTTGGGAATAGAAATCTTTTCTAAGAAATTCTTTGTCTATTTGAAATTGTTTTTCTATGACCATAAGGCTAGGATCTGCTTGCGGATCTTGCATTTGAGAGTAGGTTGGGGAAAGATTTTGTTCTTCAGATTCTTTGTCTGTTTCATCTGGTTCATTGGTTTTGTAAGTTGGTTTAACTATGTTTGCTTGTGTCTTAATTCCTGATAAGTTTATTGTGGAAGGAATTGATGAGCATGATTTTCTTGGACTGGAAAAGGATGGAATCTTTTGACTTGATTGTCCTAATTCAGGATTAGGATTAGTAAAAATTGGAATTCTATTACCTAAAGGATTTCGACTAGACTGTCCAAATTCAGGATTTCTAAAGCTTAGTTTGGAAAATTTTATTTCTACACTACCATCATCATGTTGTACTATATGATCTAATTGACTATTTTCTTTTTTGGAAGGAGTAACAGCTGATTGAAAATTCCATTTCCTGGGAAAGCTAACTTCATTCCATTTGATTGTTCTTGGAACAATAACATTTGAATCACTAGGGTTACTCTAAAGGAGAAGAGTTTCTCCTTTTAGGCTTGCAACTCTGACTAATGGATCTGCCATTGTTGACATTGCTTTATAGTGTATCCTATAAATAATTGCAAATGGGAGTGATCCTGGAAGCATATCATATCCTGTAGATTTAACATTTAAAACTAAGGATTGAAGAACTCCTGGATCTGTTAGACATATTGAAAAATCTGGGAAACAGTTGAAATATATTGGACCATTGTACAAGCTGGACTCTATAATTCCTAATAAAGAATCATTGAATTGATTATGTCTACAATCTCGTAAACATAATAAAATTGCAGTATTAAGACCTTGTCTAGTTAATGGTTTGATTGCTATTTGAACCATTCCTATATGCAAGTAATTGTATTTTTGCCTATGTTTTTCTAATGTTTTATTACTTAAAAGATTGATTCTTTCGTGTTCATTGGTTAGAGAGATTGTTTGTTCTACTGTTTTAATTGTATAATCAGATATAAATTTAAAACTTCCTTTTTTGTAAACTTGATCTACTGGTACTTTGGGAATTGTCCAATTGTTTAAATCTTTTTCTATATTTATTAAGTTGATTTCCTCTATGTTAATTGTTTGACCCGTATTTAAGCTTCTCTGAGACATGGTTCTCCTTAGATAATTCGTAAGGGTATTTTGGTCATTTAACTTCTACCTTAGTTATCGGTATCCCTTCTCCCGGACTGTCAACGTTTTACGCCTAAAACGGCCTTTATCACACAGAACGGCCTTTAACGGCTACGCGACTTGGGGTCATGCAAGGAGTCAAAATACCTCAAACTAAAATATGATTAAATAACTTTTAATACCTATACTTACTATCCTTGGGGAAAAATGGCTCCGATACCATCTTAAACAACAGCGGAAATAAAACAAAGAAGAAATAAGAAATAAACAACAGCGGAAATAACTTTGTTAAACTGAATTGAAAATTGTTTGATTAATCAACCAATTTTCAATTCAGTTTAACAAAGTTATTTCCGATGTTGTTAATTTCTTATTTCTTCTTTGTTTTATTTCCGCTGTTGTTTAAGTGAATTTGAGATGAGTATGATGGGTGAACTGAATTTTTTCTTAGGTCTTCAGATTTATCAATCTGAACAAGGGATTTTTATCTCTCAAGCAAAATATGCAAGAAATCTAGTCAAGAGATTCAGTTTAATTCATGCAAAACATGCTAGGACTCCTATGAGTACTAGCTTAAAGCTTGGAAAAGATGAATCTGGAAAGGATATAGATCCTACTTTGTACAGAGGGATGATTGGAAGTCTTCTGTACTTAACAGCAAGTAGACCTGATATAAGTTTTAGTGTTGGAGTTTGTGCAAGATATCAGGCTAATCCTAAAGAATCTCATCTAAATGCTGTGAAAAGGATTATAAAGTATGTAAATGGAACTGTTGATCTGGGAATTTGGTTCTCCAAAGAAACAAACCCATATCTTACTGGATACACTGATGCTGATTGGGCTGGGTGTATGGATGATAGAAAAAGCACCTCTGGTGGTTGCTTTTATATGGGAAATAACCTCATTGCTTGGTTAAGCAAAAAGCAAAACTCAGTCTCACTGAGTACAGCTGAAGCAGAGTACATTGCTGCAGGTAGCAGTTGTACTCAACTAATTTGGATGAAACAAATGCTATCTGATTATGGTTTAGATCAGGATCAAACAATTATCTTCTGTGACAATCAAAGTGCCATAAATATTTCCAAAAATCCTGTTCAACACTCAAGGACTAAACGTATAGACATCAGGCATCACTTTATAAGAGAGTTAATTGAAGACAAAACTGTTTTGATTGAATATATATCTACTGAAAAACAATTGGCTGATATTTTCACTAAACCTTTAGATCAGAACAGATTTGAAACTCTTAGGAAATCCCTAGGAGTTTGCTCTCAAAACTGAAAATCAGGTTATGTTTTGAGTTAATTTAGATGTAAAATAATTTACATGTCTGTTCAAAATGATCTTGTGTGTTCTTGATACTAAAATCTTAATTCAGGAAGCTTGAGTCTATGCATATTGATAGAAATGTCTTATAATCAACTATCATTTTTGTCTTAAACACCTTTGTATATTGAAGTTTATTGTGTGTTTGAAGCTTAGGTTCTATAGGCTATCACCTTTATGAAAAGAAAAGTTTTGGAAATGGCTGCCATAGAGATTAGAGTGAAAGCCACTGTAATTCTCAAAAAGAAAAAGAGAAAGAAGGTATATTCTTGGAATGAACTGTAAACTCAGTTTTTTTAAGGGTCAATGCCTTCTACAAAAAGAAAAGAAAAAGAGATCAGAAAAGGCTACCTATCTCTGATGTGCGAAAGCCACCAAAATGAAGTTGGGGTATGTCTATACTTTCCAAGTATGATTACACTAAAATAGCCTTCCATATGTATAAAGTGTAAAAGTCAAATAATGTATTTCACACACTACACAAGCATTGATTCATTGATATGCATATGTGCTCAATATCTTGAAGAAAATTTATAGTATGAGAAACCATGAAGGATTTTTTTGGCCATAGATATGAAATATATCACATCTGAATTAACCTTGATAGGTTCTTCAAAATCAGTTTTGTGATAATTACTTCTTGGATTGAATAAAAGTTGATTATCTGGATGATTTTTAGTTCAGTTAAAATCTTAGCTTTGTGTTTAGATGTATGATTTTTTCATGAAGAATAGTTCAAACTCTTTTTATAAATTTTTGCCTTGTGATTGTGTTTTTTCTTGCTTGTGCATGTGCACCTTCTACGTCGCTAGAAGCGTGCTGGTAGCCTCTCCTCTCTTTCGTGCTTTGGCACCTGCCGTGTTAAGCGTCGCTGGATGCACACTGGCAGCGAAATCCTTTTGTCTATAAAAAGGGGAAATCCGTTTCACTTTTTACCTCTGTTTTTTTTTACTCTATTTGCGATTCACCTCGCTCCTCGCGTCGTGGTGCTTCGTGCCTTCGTGCTTACCTTCCATCACCTTGTCCACTGTTCAGGTAAAATTTTTTTTTACTGTCTTCGTCTTGCTTCTTCATTTTCTTCTTCCTATTACAGTGGTCTTCTCTCGTTCTTCTAAGTTAGGGTTTGGTAGATTGTTCTGCCATTAGGGCTTTGTCGTGCTTTGCTTGTGTTCTTCTCTCTCGTCTATTTTTTTCTGTATT
Source organism: Buxus sempervirens (assembly GCA_947561395.2). NCBI lineage: Eukaryota > Viridiplantae > Streptophyta > Magnoliopsida > Buxales > Buxaceae > Buxus > Buxus sempervirens. The sequence continues at coordinate 27,579,652 of OX387188.1, forward strand.
TTCATCATGCCTCCCAAGAAAAAGTCGAGGACTGATTCTCCTTCCACCTCTTCTCCACTAGTAAGAACCTCTCCGGTTGTCTCTTCTCCACCGGTGAGACCCCCATCCCCTTCTCATTCCTCTGAACCATTCATTGGAAATGGTTTGTTTGATTTTAATGAGTTCTTCAAGCACAGGCCACTCCTTTTGGAAAGGGCCATTAAGCTTGATTCCTTTTCTGACTCTCCGCTCTTCTCATTGTTTTCGGACAATGGTTGGAAGAAATTTGCTTTGTTAAGTGGTTTTGCATATCCTGACCTGGTTCGAGAATTCTATTCGAACCTCCACCATCTTCATCTTGCCAATCAAGGCTTTGTCAAAGCCTATGTCAGGGGTATCTCTTTCGACTTCTCGAAAGATCTTATCTCCTCTCTTCTCGAACTGCCCCTTGTTGATTCTCCTTCCTTTGACTTTCTTGATTCTCACTCTGATCCTCCCATGGAGTCAATCATTTCTTCTCTGATTGTTCAGGGTGCTCCCACCTCCATAAAAAATAAGCCAAACTATCTTCCTCATGGCTCTCTCCAAGATCTTCTCAGGATCTTGAATCTGTTTGTTTGTGCTTCTCTTGTTCCCTCAGATTATCATTCTGAGATTTCTCACTCTAGAGCAAGACTCCTTCATGCTCTCTGGAACAGAGACAGTGTCTGTCTTCCTTCCATCATATTCAATCAGATCCTTCAGTCTCGGAATTTAAAATCCAAGACTGCTGCTCTTCCTTTTGGGATATTCATCTCTTACCTGTGCATTCACCAGGGGGTACTCACTGATCCTGTTGAAATGACCCTTCACCCCAAACCTCCCATTGATGCCTCCACCCTGACCAGAAGCAAAAGAGCTAATCCTTTTCGGTTGGCTTCTTCGGAGCCTTCTTCTTCTCACTCCTCCTTGTCCAGTTCTGATGCTATGGCAATCCTAGACAAGTTGAATTCTTTGCAAGCCTCTCAAGAGGCTTTCAATTCTGAGGTAAGGGCTCACATGCTCATGATGAGCATGTTCAAATCAGAGACCCAAGAGAAGCTGGATAAACTTGCAAAGGATGTTGATTTTGCTTGTGGCGAGGTACAAAGGGATGTTGCTACTCAGCAACGAATGCAAAATGAAGCTGATCATTTTCTGAGTAGCATTCGAAGGACTCAGTTGGAGATGGATCACAAACTATGTTGGCTGCACTCCCGGTCCCAAGATGCGTACCGGCATTACTCTAGAACTTGGGATCCGAAACCTCCTTCCAGAAAGGGGGAGTCATTTTGATGATGTTGCTGATGGTTGTTGGTTGATGCTGGTTGCTGGTTGATGGTTGCTGGTTGATATATCAAGTTTTTGTTTTTGTTTGTTCTGTTGGTTTTTGGGGTTCTGGAAGTAGGTTTACGGGGGAGTTTTTTGTTTGGTTGGATGTGTATATATTTTCTGAACAATGTATATTTCTTCTGAATACTGTATATTTTCTCTGAACATGAATGAAATTCTGAATTTTCCCTTATCATGGTGTTTTGAATGTTTAAATGGAATTCAATATCTGAATTTGATAATAAGCACTGTTGTAAGTTTGTTGTCAAGAATTTGCCAAGGGGGAGATTGTAAGTGTAAAAACTCACACTCCTTATATGGCAAATGTTTGACAAATTATATCCTCTAATAATCTTCAAGATGTGCAGAATCAAAATATAAATTCTATGAATTTAGTAAAGAGGAAAGTGAGGCTGCCACACAGCTACCACGCCGCTGGTAGCTCAAGGAAATGTAAAGATTTCTACAGAAAGAACATTTCGTAAATGCACTTGCAAGGAACAACGCCACTACCACTCCGCTGGCAGCGCATAAGTGAAATAGCACTTTGAAAGTAAAGCACCCGTACCGGCTTCGTAAGGTGACGCCGACACGCCGCTGGTAGCGTAGGGCAAGATTGAAGAATCTACAAATCAGCTATGCACATGCCGCGTTCCCTCCCGCTAGCAGCGCGCTGGCAGAGCGCCCTTAACTGAGTCTTTTGGATTTGAGCGGGACTTGAGTTCGCTTCCAGCCGTCTACCCTGATCACACCATGACGCCACCAGCGCTCGACGCGATCTGAGATTTCTTCTTTAAATAGACGAGCTGTATTCTTTTTGAAAAGACTTTTTTTTCTTTGATCAATTGGTTTTGAATCTTGAGGTGTTCGAGATTCAATCAATTCGTTTTTAGAAAGTCGGTGATCGAGTGAGGGGGAGATCTGAGAGAGATCACCTGGAATTGAAGTTGAGGATTCTTCTTCAATTCGGAACTTCACTTGATCGTATGATCTCCTGGATTGGTGATCGAGTTTGTTGGATGCATAGGTGAATTCCTATTGCATTGGATCATCTCAGTCGACTCTGAGGTAATTGTTACGATCTGGACTGATCGTGAATTGCAGCTTGTGGATTCAAGTTGTGTTGCAGTTCGTGGATTCGAGCTGTGGATCTGGATTTATCGTGATTTGCAACTTGTGGATTCAAGTTGTGTTGCAGTTCATGGATTCGAGCTGTGGATTTGGATAGATCGTGAATTGCAGCTTGTGGATTCAAGTTGTGCTATAGTTCGTGGATTCGAGCTGTAGATTGCTGTTGAGTGAGTTCAATTGTAAAGGTTAAGTGTGTTCTCCTTTGTAATTGCTTTTCATTCAATAGTGGAGATTCTAAGGTTTAGTCGCCTCATATAGACTCGAGGTTTTTCCTGGATCTGGATTCAGGTTTCCTCGTATAATTTCTGTGTGTATGTTTCCGCATTGTTAAGTTCTTAATTGTTGTAGATCGTGGACCTTTAGAGTAGTCTCCTACTCTTTCAGGAACTCCATTAACAATCAGCATGGACCGTACCTCAGGGACAAATCATGATGTAACCCAGCAAATAACCACCATAGTGGCCTCCCTACATAGCCTACTACGGACAATAACAATCAAGGAAGAAACGATGAACAAATGCTGGGAAGCGTTAGGAGAAGAAAATTTTGAGCTGCGTTCCCGAGTGAAGGTTCTTGAAGAAGAGATCAAAAGCATGAAGGGAAAGATACCCCTGAGCAGACAAGAAGTGAGCTGTCCACTAACCATAGCAGATGGTCGAATGCAAAAGGAGAGAGGGAAAGCCGTCGCAACAGATGTTCACCAGCTCATGAAGAAGCTGACTGTTTACCGTGGCAAAGGGCGACATGACAGATTGATGGATAAATCGGAGGGTCCCCCTAGGAGGACAAAAGAAGAAATGGAGGCTAGAATGAGGAGGGTTTTTACCCCACTACCATATACACCGGCGGAGTTACTACCGACGCTGTTGAAGGAGGGGTATGTGCAGATTAAGCCCCCGAACCCCCGGTTGGTTAATGCCAGAAGCTACAACGCCGCAGAACAGTGTGAGTACTATTCTTGTGCTCCAGGGCACCACACAAGCCGGTGCTGGGATCTGCGACACGACATTCAAGATCTGATTGATCAAGGATTCTTGAAGGAAATGCTCGAGAAACGAAGGTCCATTGAAGGACGAGACATCTCTGACATGTTAGCGCAGATTCAGACATCCAAACCAGCCATCTTCCCGCAGAAAGGAGAGGATGATGATGAGAAGAGCACTTGAAAGCTCCCTTCTGTGGCATGCAACTAAATTCCAAGAACGCCAATTACATTGGCCACCTTTTTTTGCATAGTTTGATGTTCTGTTTTGCTTATGCTTTCTTTTCATTTTAAATTCTGAACTTGATAACATGTTTCTTCTTGGAAGCCTATAAAATCTTTTGGGAAATCATTAAAGTGTTGTACCACACCAAGGCATGACCGTAATTTTGGGACAAACCTGAACAATCAAATTGGACAAATGAAATGTGCCAAACAGCACAAACTGTGCGGGTCTCGACATGGCCTAAAGATCCCCCGTCAACACCACATTTGAACCCTTCCATGACAAACACAAGGGGCAAGTTGTGATATGAGAAAAAAGGAAAAAAAGAAAAGAAAGTGCAAGGTGCCCCATACCAGTCGAAGGTCACTAACATGATCCAGGATCAATGATCTCGAGGAAATGATGAGAGGCCATTTTTCGGCTAAAATACTTAAAATAAATTCCGCTAGTTAAACGTGTTGAGCTTGATTGTCTCATTTATAGCCCACGTTATGTCTAGCCACCCCAAACTGGGGTAAAGTCAAAAGCGAAAGAGAAAAAAAACAACAAAATGAACAAAGAAGAAAATGGTTCTTGAACCAGTTAATCGGGCAAAAATAATTAAGTGTTACATTCTCTGTGAAAGGATGGAAGGCCATCCTTGATCTTCTCCAAAAATCATCTGACACAAGATGAAACCCTAGCAAAACACTTTGAGCCTAAAAATTCATTCATTAACCCTAGCATGTCTTGTCTTCAAAACTGGGGCGTGAAGCTTCGTGCAATTGAAGACACAAAATGGATGAAGGTGAAGATAGGGCAAAGCGAAAAGCACCCTAAGAACAAAGGGGGCAGAAAGGAGGAATGGGGAGAACCCCAGAAAGCAAGAATTCAAAGAAAGAACTGGGGCAATCCCTTGAAAGAAAAGAAAAAAGAAGAAGAAAAAAAAGAAAAGAAAAGAAAAACAACAAAAGCCGGGGCAAACCCCGAGAGCAAGAATCAAGGATTGGGGCAAAAGACCCAAGAAAGAAGGGAAGGAAGGAAAAGAACGAAGATAGAAAAAGGAGAAGAAGCTAATCAAAGTTGACTGTAAAGTTGCAGGAACAAAGGTGAAGCAAGCCCTAACAAAAAAAGGTGGACAGGACATGGCTCTTACCCCATTCGTCAATTTTGAGCCTTCATATCATTTCTTCTAAACCCTTGAACCCAGCCTACATTTCGTCCTACTGTGAAGCCCTCTCTGATTACAGAGAATGTGACATTGAATCTTGGACGAACTGGCAATGACAGAACCAAAAAAGAGATAGAGAAGAACTTTGGCTAGACATAATGGTTACCCATAGAGTGAGGCTATATAAGGTTTGAGCCTGTTTATCCTTCATTTCTAAACATTGGAACCAAAGCCTACATTTCGTCCTACTGCTAAGTCCTCTCTGATCATTGGATCATGATCCGTGGAAATTGACAGGGCCCTCAAACTGGAGCAAGGTACCGAGCCCAAATAAGGGAGCCAGTGAGAGAGAACCATCCCACAACCCCTAACCAAGGGTGGGAAAAAGAAAAAAAAGAGACAATCAAGGAAAAGCTAGGGCAGGGCAGTCCCAAAGAAACCCCCTGAACCAAAACAATCCCCTTCGTCCCTACATGGGGCATGCTATTTGAAGGCTAAAAAATGTTGAAACCCTTACAGGGAGTGCCGGGAGGCATAATGTAACGCCCCGGATCCGTGTTGTTCAATAAAGATATAACACGTCTCACGGAGAATAGGCAAGGATCGTTAATCAATTTATGATCGCTGGATAATCATATAGCCATAACCTGACAGAGTGCACATTTCCATTTATGCAAAATTGTGACATTTAAACTGAACTAGAATCGTATAGTTCAACCCAATTAAACTTTAATACATCTCAATTTATTCAAAGTTCTCAAGTTCAGAACAGATAACCTACAAGTCTAAGGAAGGTAATAGTAATCCTCCTCCCTATAAGCCTCAGCAGGATCTACCCCAGAAATCGCCTCACCACGAGTATCTGAAAAACAAACAAGACAAACAACGGAGTGAGATACGAATATCTCAGCGAGTAGCACATGCATGCAGAAATAGTTGATCACAATTTAAACTATGCATCGACAAACGCTGAATACGGTTAAACAATCAACATCAATTCTCAAATCGAAATTCAAGACTGGTTCTAATCAAACAGATCACATCTCAGTTAAGTACGGTAACACATCGATTGGTCAATGTCAAGACTATCGTTTAGTTGATAAATTAAACATGCCAAGTAGACACTCCACACCTCTATGTACACAGTTCCGACCTACTCAGGGTTTCGGAACTCTGAAATGACGGCCTACTCAGGGTTTCGTCATCCAATGCAGGCCTACTCCCCGGGTTTCTGCATTGACAACCAGGCCTACTCAGGATTTCTGGCTGCTCTACACCGGTCGTGGCAACACACAAGGCCATGCAATTCCAACAACCAACAATAACATCACATTACTAAGCTTAAACATCTGGATCCAGGACAAGCTAGACCAAAATAGTAAAACATCGTATAATCTCAATACCAATATCAAAATAAAACCATTCATTCCACATCATGTAAAACCCATCACAAGTCATCACCTGTCCCTCTGGACCAAGCAGTACCTCAAGTACTTTCAGTATTTTCTCATTTCCGTAACACAAGTCATATGAAAGTAAAGCTCAATTCATTCATACCAAGGAAATCTTTACAATACATTTAAAGTTTCCAAACCAGTGAAACCAGAATAGAATAACTCCTCAATCAAAACAGTGTATAAAACAGAGGAAATGTAACTAGTAACTCTTAGTGGTTTGGTATCCGGCATAACATTCATGAATAACCTAAACTCAACTTGAAAGCTTTTAAGAAGTTCACTAAATTTTCCTCTAATAGTTTCCTAGGCAAAATAGATTCCCAGGTTCCCAAACAAGTGAATAGTGAAGTGGTTTAATCCTCAAGTAACCCAAATACCCTTAGTTAAATCAAATCTCCAATTCAATAAGCAAAATAGGGTCTGCCGCTCACTTACTGAGGTGGGCGCGAGGTGAGCGCCGGTCGGTGGTGAAGAAATGGGGTAAAATCGACCTACCGCTCACTCGACGCTAGGTGAGCGTGAGCTGAGCGCGAGACGGGCGTCAGGTGGGCGCGAGATTCGCGCGAGATGAGCGCAAGGTTTTCTGCTGAGCGCGAGCTGAGCGCCAGCCGGGCGTGAGCTCGGCGGTGGGTCGTGTTTAACGGGGTGCCTACCTCTTAGGTGAGCGCCGGTGAGCGCGAGGTGGGCGGATACCCCCTGTGATTTTTGTTTCTCTGTTATTCCAAGATCTACAAGACTGGCCGGTTTGTTTACCTCTGTAATTGTTCTACTACACTCCTAATACTCCCACAAGACTTCCCAACCATATTTGGATTTAATCTAAATACATTTAATCTCAAGATAAATTTCGGTCTCCGACTCTGTTTCATGCCATTCCAGAAAACTAAAAGAAAACTCAAGAGATCATTTAAACTACAACCATGCATCAGAATAATCTCGGGAAAACATAAAACACAAAACCCCAGTTGTAAATCAGTGCTACTCACCTGAAATCGCTTATTCCGGAATACCCAAAACCTCGGCCGATCACCACTCCGGCCACGCACGCGAGTACAGAATCTACCCAAACACTTCGTCTCAAGCAAGGAGAAATAACCCACTCAACTCCAACTCCGAAACCCTTCTCTTACCCCTTGCGATCCTTGTTCTTCACAAGCACAGAACCCTAGTCGCCACTCCAGCCGATTCTCCTGCGCTCCAAGTATCAGACTAACGAACAATGTTTCCGTAAGTATGATAGGCGTATTCTCATAAACCCCAAAACCCTACTTACCCTTTTTAGTATATTTACCTTGATACATACGCCGCTCGATCCTTCTCCCATTTCCTTGATCCCATGCACGCCGGCCCACTGAAAACATCCTACATGTTCCGACCACTTAAGTTAACAAGTGCCCAAGCTATATGTATATATATATATTTTTTTATACTAATAATAATATAATTTTTCCAGAAAAATGGCTATATAACGCCTGTACATACGAGTATGGGCTAAGCCCTCAAACCACAAAATAACCTGATAAACACAGTTTATACATCAAAATAAATCCTAATTAAATAAATAAATAACTCACAAAATCAGGGTCTTACACATAACTTCCTAAGTCTAAATGAGAGTGTCAGGTAACTGACCCAAAGATTACTGGTCCTGCCAATGGACCCACTTGAGAGGGAAAAATCCAAACACTTGAGGAATCCCCAAGAGATTTCTATCAAAGAAAAATTGCTTGAGCTTGCATATAATTTTGATAAATAAATTCCAATTGAATGAATTCTACATGAATTTTTTCAGGTACCAACCAAAACCTGAAATAGACAGAAGAAGGCAGCACAGCGAATCTCACACGTCGGATGGAGAAAAGAATCGTCACCATGTATTCTCACATAGGGGACGCAGAAAGAGTCATCACAGTGTATTCACATACTGGTTGACCAAGTTCGTGAAGCCAAAGCCACCGGCGAATAAGTCAGAGATTGGTGGAGGCAACTTTGAATGCAATCAAGAAAGAAAAAGAAATAACCAAGTCAGAATAAGTAATGGACGAAGACAGAATGGAGAGAGGAGCCTCCGAGAATTGAAGAATTAAGGAGCAAGGAGTCTCCCAAAAAAATTGAATTAAAGAATGGAGCAAGAAGCCTCCAAAATTTGAAGACAGAAGGAGCAAGGTGCCTCCCAACCAGAATGGAGCAAGAAGCCTCCAAAATTTGAAGACAGAAGGAGCAAGGTGCCCCCAACCAGAATGGAGCAAGAAGCCTCCAAAATTTGAAGACAGAAGGAGCAAGGTGTCTCCCAACCAGAATGGAGCAAGAAGCCTCCAAAATTTGAAGACAGAAGGAGCAAGGTGCCTCCCAACCAGAATGGAGCAAGAAGCCTCAAAAATTTGAAGACAGAAGGAGCAAGGTGCCTCCCAACCAGAATGGAGCAAGAAGCCTCCAAAATTTGAAGACAGAAGGAGCAAGGTGCCTCCCAACAAGAATGGAGCAAGAAGCCTCCAAAAATTAAAGGCAGTAGGAGCAAGGTGTCTCCCAACTATGGAGAGCAAGGCATCTCTCAAGACTAAAAGGGCAAGGTGTCCCTGGAGCAAGGCGACTCCAAAACTAAATGGAGCAAGGCTACTCCCAACCACCGAGAGCAAGGCGTCTCTCAAAACTGAAAGGGCAAGGCGTCCCTGGAGCAAAGTGTCTCCCAAAACTAACGGAGCAAGGCGACTCCCAACCACCAAGAGCAAGGCGTCTCTCAAAACTGAAAGGGCAAGGTGTCTCCAAAAACTAACAGAGCAAGGCAACTCCCAACCACCGAGAGCGAGGCGTCTCTCAAAACTGAAAGGGCAAGGCGTCCCTGGAGCAAGGTGTCTCCCAAAACTAACGGAGCAAGGCAACTCCCAACCACCGAGAGCAAGGCGTCTCTCAAAACTGAAAGGGCAAGGCGTACCTGGAGCAAGGTGACTCCAAACCTAATGGAGCAAGGTGTCTCCCAACCACAGAGAGCAAGACGTCTCTCAAGACTGAAAGGGCAAGGCGTCCCTGGAGCAAGGCGACTCCGAACCTAATGGAGCAAGGTGTCTCCCAACCACAGAGAGCAAGGCGTCTCTCAAGACCGAAAGGGCAAGGCGTCCCTAGAGCAAGGCGACTCCAAAACTAAATGGAGCAAGGTGTCTCCCAACCACCGAGAGCAAGGTGTCTCTCAAAACCGAAAGGGCAAGGCGTCCCTGGAGCAAGGCGACTCCAAAACTAAAGGATCAAGACATCTCCCATCATTTGAATGACACGGAAATGTGTCCCTAAGGAGCAAGGCGACTCCCACATTTGAAGTACCTAAGGAGCAAGGCGTCTCCCACCACTTGAAATACTAAGGAGCAAAGCGTCTCCCACCATTGGAATGACACGGAAATGTGTCCCTAAGGAGCAAGGTGTCTCCCACCATTTGAATGACACGGAAATGTGTCTCTAAGGAGCAAGGCATCTCCCACCACTTTGAACGACACGGAAATGTGTCCCTAAGGAGCAAGACGTCCCCCACCACTTAATGACACGGAGATGTGTCCCTAAGGAGCAAGACGTCTCCCACCATTTTGAATGACATGGAAAGGTGTCCCTAAGGAGCAAGGTGTCTCCCAAAATTGAAGAACTAATGGAGCAAGGCGACTCCCACTTTTGAAATCCCCAAGGAGCAAGACGTCTCCCACATCTAAATGACATAGGAATGTGTCCTCAAGGAGTAAAGCATCTCCCAATGCTGAAGGACATAGCGTCCCCAGAGCAAAGTGTCTCCACAAAGCCGAACAAGTAGTTTTCGTTCCTGGAAACGGCAAAGAAGCAAGACATGAAGAAGAAGGCAAAATGAGGAACCACTGGGCAAATTGGCCCCCATTGTAATTTTTGTCTCCCACTTTTGTAAATAGAATAGGACGGGTGTGTGAGCTCCCTTGAGGCACTGGATAGCGATGGAAGCACCTCCTCACCAACAGCAGCTCCTCCTCCACTCTTCCTTCCTCCTTTCTCCATTCGGTCCACATCCTAACCCAACCCTTGGCCATCAAATTCTATAAAATAAAAAAATAAAAAAAATGCAAACAAACTTCAAGTAAAAGACACAAAATGGATCAGAAGTTTGAAGTCACCTAAAGGCTTAAATGAAACAAACAAGAAGAAAAGAATATTGTCAAGTGTCTGGCATCAATGCCGAAACAGGTCGGCGAGCTCAAGTCCAATTTAATCTCTTTCAAACTTAAATTAAATGCTGAAGAGTTGCCCTACAAAAACCCGAAAAGTAAAGGGTAAGGAAACTCTGAAGCCAGGAAGCGACGCCACATCATTGGCCGCTTCCCTCTCAAAATAAACACTTCAAAGGACAAAGCTCGTCGGCCATGTCGATAGAAATGTCAGGCGCAAAAATAAGATTCTTTTTCTCTTTGCCGTTCATCCACAAGGAGACTCCAGCAAAGAGGGGCAGCTGTAAGCACCTCATTTTTGCGCTCCCAGAAAAACCAGAAATGCAAACCCTAGACAGAAAGTCAAACCCTAAGTGGTGAAAAGTTGACTTTTTGATCAAATGAAAATTGGCCCCCTTGCTTTATACCATTGGATAGAGAATCTCGACACGGTTCCAACGCAACTGAGTTTGCAGGAATCGGGGTCCGGATGAAGGTCCTGCGGGCGGTCAAACTTGAGTAGAGCCAAAAGTTTACTTTCTGATAAAATCCGATCCAGAGGCCTACCCCTAGGTCATTGGATAGAGAATCTCGACACGGTTCCAACGCAACTGAGTTTGCAGGAATCGGGGTCCGGATGAAGGTTCTGCGGGCGGTCAAACTCGAGCAGAGCCAAAAGTTGACTTTCTGCTAAAATCCGATCCAAAGGCCTACCCCTAGGTCATTGGATAGAGAATCTCGACACGGTTCCAACGCAATTGAGTTTGCAGGAATCGGGGTCCGAATGAAGGATGTGCGGGCGGTCAAACTTGAGCAGAGCCAAAAGTTGACTTTCTGCTAAAATCCGATCTAGAGGCCTACCCCTAGGTCATGGGATGTAGAGCTCCGATACGATTCTAACGCAACTGAGTTTGCCCAGATCGGAGCCCGGATGAAGAAAATATGAGCTGACGAAGTTTCCGAGCAGCAAAACCGGCAATCCGCACACATGGCAAAAAGCTGCACACGTGGCGAGTTGCGCAGGAAAATATCTCAGGGATCAAATCCGTAAATATCCAAACATTCAAAATATCCCAGGGACCAATCTGAAAATATCTGAATAAAATAATATTAAACCTAAATATCCCAGGGACTATATCTTAATTTTCAGATTTTTTAAACAAACCCGCGGCTGCATTAAATGGGTTAATCATTTTGTCGCTCGCGCCCAGCGACAGCAAGTGGGCGTGAGCTGGGTGCCAAGGTCAGCGGATACCCCTTTCTTCTTCTATAAAAGCCGCGGCAGCCTTCATTTTCGAGGTTGGACATTTTTTGTGGTTGGTGATTTGAAGGTTGGCCTGTTCTTCAACATTCGAAGGTGGTCTTGACCACCATCTTCCCCAAAGAACAAACCAGACAATTCTTCCCCACCTTCCTTGGATCTCTCTTCCCATCCTCATCCTCATCTCTTGATACCCAAAGGAGAAGGAGGAGCTTGCCGGGTGAGCTCAAAGGAGGAGATTCCAGCAGCTGCTGGAGCTTCAAAGGGGGAGCCTACCTGCTCACTTCAGAAGGGTGCTTTGACACCCAGGTAATGTTCCCGACCACTCTTTTGTTCAGAATATAAGCTCATTTCAAGCATAGCATGTCAAGATGTTTTCTCTTCTACCATTTTGTTTACTAATACTGTTTGTGTGATTCGAAGGGGAGCGTGTTCCCTGTGGTCATTTCATCTCGTGTACCCCATTTTCCCTTCTCTGTTAATTTGTTCATGTGTGATTTTGGGGTTCGGATTCTCGCGAAGAGATTTGACTCGTGAGGAGAGGGTAGGTTAGATTAATCTCAATGCATGTTTAAGTGTCTCTTGGGAGTCTGGGGAACACCTGGGAGGGCTTATAGAGCTTAGAAACCATTAAAAATGGAGTACAGAGCTTAAAAACCATTAAAAATGGAGTTCAGGCAAAAAACAGAAAATCAGGGTATATGCGCTCACTTCATTTTTGGGTGCGCTCACTTGGCGCCCACTTCATTTTTGGATGCGCTCACCTCGCGCTCACTTAAATTTGGATGCGCTCAGCTCGCGCTCACCTTGCGCTCACTTAAATTTGGATGCGCTCACCTCACGCTCACTTAAATTTGGATGCGCTCAGCTCGCGCTCACTTGATTTTTGGGTGCGCCCACTTCACCTTTACCTTGATAAATCCCGAAAATGCCCTTTACCTTGAAAAATCCCGAAAATGCCCTTTACCTTGATAAATCCCGAAAATGCCCTTTTGTAAGACCCTGATTTTTGTGAGTTATTTATTTATTTATTTATTTATTTAGTTATTTATTTTGATGTATAAACTGTGTTTATCAGGTTATTTTGTGGTTTGAGGGCTTAGCCCATACTCGTATGTACAGGCGTTATATAGCCATTTTTCCGAAAAAAATCGTATTATTATCATTATTATTATTAAAGTATAGTTATGTGCTTATTAACGTAAATGGATGCGGAACATGTAGTGTTTCCGGTGGGCGAGCGTGCATGGGATCAAGGAAATGGGAGAAGGATCGAGCGGCGTATGTATCAAGGTAAATATACTAAAAAGGGTAAGTAGGGTTTTGGGGTTTATGAGAATACGCCTATCATACATACGGAAACATTGTTCGTTAGTCTGATACTTGGAGCTCAGGAGAATCGGCTGGAGTGGCGACTAGGGTTCTGTGCTTGTGAAGAACAAGTATCGCGAGGGGTAAGAGAAGGGCTTCGGAGTTGAAGTTTAGTGGGTTCTTTCTCCCTGTTCGAGACGAATTGGTTGGGTAGTTTCTGTGTTCGCGTGCATGGCCGGAGTGGTGATCGGCCGAGGTTTTGGTATTCTGGAATAAGCGATTTCAGGTGAGTAGCACTGATTTACAACTGGGGTTTTGTGTTTTATGTTTTCTCGAGATTATTCTGATGCATGGTTGTAGTTTAAATGATCTCTTGAGTTTTCTTTTAGTTTTCTGGAATGGCACGAAACAGAGTCGGAGACCGAAATTTATCTTGAGATTAAATGTATTTAGATTAAATCCAAATATGGTTGGGAAGTCTTGTGGGAGTATTAGGAGTGTAGTAGAACAATTACAGAGGTAAACAAACCGGCCAGTCTTGTAGATCTTGGAATAACAGAGAAACAAAAATCACAGGGGGTATCCGCCCACCTCGCGCACACCGGCGCTCACCTAAGAGGTAGGCGCCCCGTTAAACACGACCCACCGCCGAGCTCACGCCCGGCTGGCGCTCAGCTCGCGCTCAGCAGAAAACCTTGCGCTCATCTCGCGCGAATCTCGCGCCCACCTCACGCCAGTCTCGCGCTCAGCTCACGCTCACCTAGCGTCGAGTGAGCGGGAGGTCGATTTTACCCCATTTCTTCACCGCCGACCGGCGCTCACCTCGCGCCCACCTCAGTAAGTGAGCGGCAGACCCTATTTTGCTTACTGAATTGGAGATTTGATTTAACTAAGGGTATTTGGGTTACTTGAGGATTAAACCACTTCACTATTCACTTGTTTGGGAACCCTGGGAATCTATTTTGCCTAGGAAACTATTAGAGGAAAATTTAGTGAACTTCTTAAAAGCTTTCAAGTTGAGTTTAGGTTATTCATGAATGTTATGCCGGATACCAAACCACTAAGAGTTACTAGTTACATTTCCTCTGTTTTATACACTGTTTTGATTTAGGAGTTATTCTATTCTGGTTTCACTGGTTTGGAAACTTTAAATGTATTGTAAAGATTTCCTTGGTATGAATGAATTGAGTTTTACTTTCATATGACTTGTGTTACGGAAATGAGAAAATACTGAAAGTACTTGAGGTACTGCTTGGTCCAAAGGGACAGGTGATGACTTGTGATGGGTTTTACATGATGTGGAATGAATGGTTTTATTTTGATATTGGAATTGAGATTATACGATGTTTTACTGTTTTGGTCTAGCTTGTCCTGGATCCAGATGTTTAAGCTTAGTAATGTGATGTTATTGTTGGTTGTTGGAATTGCATGGCCTTGTGTGTTGCCATGACCGGTGTAGAGCAGCCAGAAACCCTGAGTAGGCCTGGTTGTCAATGCAGAAACCCGAGGAGTAGGCCTGCATTGGATGACGAAACCCTGAGTAGGCCGTCATTTCAAAGTTCCGAAACCCTGAGTAGGCCGGAACTGTGTACATAGAGGTGTGGAGTGTCTACTTGGCATGTTTAATTTATCAACTAAACGATAGTCCTGACATTGACCAATCGATGTGTTACCGTACTTAACTGAGATGTGATTTGTTTGATTAGAACCAGTCTTGAATTTCGATTTGAGAATTGATGTTGATTGTTTAACCGTATTCAGCGTTTGTCGATGCATAGTTTAAATTGTGATCAACTATTTCTGCATGCATGTGCTACTCGCTGAGATATTCGTATCTCACTCCGTTGTTTGTCTTGTTTGTTTTTCAGATACTCGTGGTGAGGCAATTTCTGGGGTAGATCCTGCTGAGGCTTATAGGGAGGAGGATTACTATTACCTTCCTTAGACTTGTAGGTTATCTGTTCTAAACTTGAGAACTTTGAATAAATTGAGATGTATTAAAGTTTAATTGGGGTTGAAACATACGATTCTAGTTCAGTTTAAATGTCACAATTTTGCATAAATGGAAATGTGCACTCTGTCAGGTAATAGCTATATGATTATCTAGCGATCATAAATTGATTAACGATCCTTGCCTATCCTCCGTGAGACGTGTTATATCTTTATTGAACAACACGGATCCGGGGCGTTACACCTTTACCTTGAAAAAATCCCGAAAATGCCCTTTACCTTAAAAAATCCCGAAAATGCCCTTTACCTTAAAAAAAATCCCGAAAATGCCCTTTACCTTAAAAAATCCTGACAATGCCCTCTACCTTAAAAAAAATCCCGAAAATGCCCTTTGCCTTAAAAAACTCCCGAAAATGCCCTTTACCTTGAAAAAAATCCCGAAAATGCCCTTTACCTTAAAACAAATCCCGAAAATGCCCTTTACCTTAAAAAATCCCGAAAATGCCCTCTACCTTAAACAAAAATCCCGGAAATGCCCTTTGCCTTAAAAAATCCCGAAAATGCCCTTTACCTTGAAAAAAAAATCCCGAAAATGCCCTTTACCTTAAAAAAATCCCGAAAATGCCATTTACCTTAAAAAAAATCCCGAAAATGCCCTTTACCTTAAAAAATCCCGAAAATGCCCTCTACCTTTAAAAAATCCCGAAAATTCCCTTTGCCTTAAAAAATCCCAAAAATGCCCTTTACCTTGAAAAAATCCTGAAAATGCCCTTTACCTTAAAAAATCCCGAAAATGCCCTTTACCTTGAAAAAAAAATCCCGAAAATGCCCTCTACCTAAAAAAAATTCCTGAAAATGCCCTTTGCCTTAAAAAATCCCGAAAAGGCCATTTACCTTGAAAAATCCCGAAAATGCCCTTTACCCTGATAAATCCCGAAAAATCCCTCCCCTTTGGACCCAATATAATGAGCCAGTCTCTCCTTGATAAATACCAATTTTGATCTGTTTCTGTGATGTACATTCTGTAACTTTTGCTAGACATGGGTGGCATTCCTAAATCAAGCCAAATGAGCCAAAAGGGTTTCCGGGTCACCCGGAAACCCAATATGGGACTTGGACCCCTGGTCCAACTTGATTTCCAGTGGGCCTTCCAACGGGGCCCACCCGGCCCAATAAACATGTATGCATGTAACTTAATCAAGATAAGCAAAATTAACCGATTAAACCGGGCGGGCCAAACCTAAGGCGGTCCACCCGAACCGGACTTGTGAAATTGATGTATGAAATGCGTGGTTTGGCTGAGACTAAGGGCAAGGGCCTATTGGGCCCGCCAAAGCCCACGAACCAACCGAGTAAGGGTTCAAAACCCTAACCTCATATGACCTGGGCTTTCAAGCCCTAATCAGGACCACGGGCCCCAAGCCCAATGTCCCACCCATTTTTTTTGAAACTTAAGTAGGATAAATCCAATAAAAATACTTGGCCACCATGTGGGCCCACCTTAGGGGCCCACAAACCAATCCGTCCCACCTTTTCATGGAAAACACTTAAACTTCAAATCTGAACCTAAAGTAAAATCAATGCACTTAACCAAAACCCAAAGGGCCTCCTAGGATAGACCGAGGCCCACAAGGGTACACGGGCTTGCCTAAACCCATCAAGGACACCGTGGGCCTTCCAACGGGGCCCACCAAACCAGACTCAGATTACCTAATTAATCAAGATAAAAGCAATTAAAGGGACCCACACCACTCAGGTGGTCCCGCCAGACTTAACCAAACTGCATATCGGATTAGGAATCGGGTGAGACCAAAGTAAACTGACTCAAACCAGGACAAACCTAAGGGACCCGTCACCAGACGGGGTGGACTGGGGTGTCTACGGACTTCCCCGGACCGCAACCGAGACCCTACTTAGAATCTCAAAGCCGCATACCAGAAGCCCTAATAGACAAAATTAGGCACCCAGGTGTCCGCCTGCACCCCATCAGGCGGTGGCGACTCCGAATTTCCCCGTGCCGCGTTTCCCGACGTATGCACAACAGCACTATTCCATGAAATGATCCACAAGGAGATGGAGGTCTACGTGGACGATATGATTGCCAAATCGTGCAAAGAGGAGGACCACTTGATCAATCTGAAGAAAGTGTTTGATCGTCTCAGGAAGTACAGTTTACGGCTTAACCCGGCAAAATGTGTCTTTGGGGCTACATCAGGAAAGTTGCTGGGATTTATTGTGAGCCGAAGAGGAATTGAAATTGACCCGGCTAAAGCCAAGGCCATAATTGAAATGCCAGCACCCAGAACAGAGAAGGAGGTCAGGGGTTTTCTAGGGAGAATCCAATATATAAGCCGGTTCATAGCACATCTCACTGCTATCTGTGAACCAATTTTCAAACTTCTGAGGAAGGATAACCCGACGGTCTGGAACGAGGATTGCCAGCAAGCATTTGATACAATCAAGAAGTATTTGCTGAACCCACCTGTGCTAGTGCCACCAACTCCAGGAAGACCACTGATCCTGTACTTGTCAGTGTTGGAAACATCGATGGGATGTGTCTTGGGGCAGCATGATGAGACGGGTAGAAAGGAAAGGGCCATTTATTATCTGAGTAAGAAATTCACAGAATATGAAGCCAAGTACTCACCATTGGAAAAGACTTGTTGTGCTCTAGTGTGGGCAACTCAGAGGCTAAGGCATTACTTCCTTAGTCACTCCACACTATTGATATCCCGGATGGACGCTTTGAAGTATCTGTTTGAAAAACCAGCACTAACTGGAAAAACGGCAAAGTGGCAACTACTACTATCCGAGTTTGACCTCACATACATCACTCAGAAGGCGATCAAGGGGCAAGCCATTGCTGATCACCTGGCTGCACATCCTTTGCCAGAATACCAACCTCTGAAGACCAACTTTCCAGATGAGGCAATTCTGTTTACTGAAGAGGAGGAAAGTGAGAGTTCTTGGCAGATGTTCTTTGATGGGGTTGTTAACATGAATGGAAATGGAATAGGGGCAGTTTTAGTCAAGCCAGATGGGTCCCACATCCTGATTCCAGTGAAGCTAAGATTCCAATGCACCAACAATATTGCAGAGTATGAAGCATGCATAATTGGGTTGCAAGCCGCCATAGATCATGAAGTGGAGGAACTTGACGTATACGAAGATTCGAGTCTTATCATCTTCCAAACAACTGGTGAGTGAAAAACCAAGGATCACAAATTGATCCCCTATCACCAGTATTTGAAAGAAATAAGCACAAATTTTACTCGAATTTCCTTTAACTATATGCCAAGGGCCAAGAATTAGTTCGCGGATGCTCTAGCAACATTGGCTTCAATGGTCAGCATAACAGAAGGGGTAGACATCAGACCACTGGAAATTGAGGTCCGAGATGAACCGGCTTACTGTCTCGTTCTAGAGGGAGCACCAGAAGAAGAAACACCATGGTTTCAAGATATCAAAATTTTCTTGAGCAATCGGAGTTTGCCAGAAAATGCCACTTCCACTGAGAAAAGGACAATACAGAGATTGGCTGGTCAGTTTCTACTAAGTGGTGGACACTTGTACAAAAGATCACATAATGACATTCTGCTCAGGTGTGTTGCTAAGGTTGAATCAGAAAGGTTGATTGAGACAGTACATGGAGGAGTCTGCGGACCCCATATGAACGGACATATGCTGGCAAAGAAGATCCTGCGGTTGGGATACTACTGGTCAACAATGGAGCATGATTGCTGTATACATGTCAGGAGGTGTCACCAATGTCAGATATATGCAGATAACAAGCATGCACCCCCAGGTGAGTTGCACAACATGACATCACCATGGCCCTTCTCTATGTGGGGCATAGATGTCATTGGCATGATTTCACCTAAGGCATCCAACGGGCACAGATTCATCTTGGTAGCGATTGATTATTTCACCAAGTGGGTGGAAGCGGCTTCATATGCCAACATCACCAGCAACCATGTTATTAAATTTTTGAAGCACAATATTATTTGTAGCTATGGACTGCCAAGTGCCATAGTATCGGACAATGCTTCAAATATTAAGAACAAGGACATAAAGAAGATGTGTGAGCAGTTTCAGATCACCCACCACAAGTCAGCTCCGTACAGGCCAAAGATGAATGGGGCAGTGGAAGCAGCAAACAAGAACATAAAGAAAATCATTCAGAATATGGTAGTGAGTTACAAGGATTGGCATGAAATGTTGCCACTTGCTCTACATGCCTACAGAAATTCAATCCGGACTTCAACTGGGGCAACCCCGTATTCCCTAGTCTATGGGATGGAAGCAGTTTTGCCAGTGGAAGTAAAAATCCCATCACTTAGAGTGCGCATGGAGGCGGAATTAGAAGAAGCTGAATGGATACAGTCAAGAAGTGATCAACTCAACTTAATAGAAGAGAAGCGACAGAAAGCGATATGTGATGGCCAGTTGTACCAAAGGAGAATGGCACGGGCCTACAATAAGAAAGTGAGGCCCAGAACTTTCCAAGAAGGAAACTTAGTTCTAAAGAAAATTCTACCCTTTTTGGAAGACCCTCGTGGTAAGTTCAAGCCCAATTGGGAAGGGCCTTATGTCATCAAGAAAGTCCTGTCAGGGGATGCACTCATCTTGACAGAAATGGATGGGTCAGATTTTCCTGAGCCAATTAACTCTGATGCAGTAAAAAGGTATTTTCCTTGATTGAATATTACTAGGAAATGATCTGAGGCCATTTTTCGTTATTTCCTTCAAAATTTTAATCCCTAGTCTAGCCAAGTTGAGCCGGTTCGTTTCTTTGATAAACCTAAACCGGATTTACAGTCTTATACTAAGGCAAAACAAATTGGGGCAAAATTAAGGAAAAAAGAGAAAAGAGAGAAAAGCAATGGCAAATGAAAGCCAAGTATGAAAAAAGATGCAAAGAATGCAATTTGGGGGAAAAAGGATTAAATTCATCATGACTATAAGTCCGGTTGACCTATTTCCGCATTTGAAAATTTTTGGGCCTTTAATACCCTCTCTTTCATAAACCAAGCCTAGCCTTTGTTTCGTCCTATTTCTAAGCCCTCGGTGATTTTATTATGTTCATTCAAATTTCAGAGTGAGATTGGTGATGACGGAATACAGAAGCCGGCCCTAGTGAAAACCGTAACTGGCGCTAGGGGCAATATTGGATAAAAGAAAAGAACAAAAAAGAACAAAAAAAAATGAAAAAAAAGGGGGAAAAATCAAAGGTTAAGTTGATCATGTGATCCAAGCTTGAGGAGAAATCAGCACAAGTACTGAGACGGAGCAGACTGGGTAACACGGTCAATTCTGGAAGAAAAGGCATTTGGGGATGACTCTAAAGGTCCCAAGATGGACGATTACGATCCCTCATTATTACTTGGACTACCCTGTTCATTATTTAACCTGGTTTTAATTCATTTAATTACGGGTGATTAAGTGTATGGACCAAATTTCAAAAAAATATAAGAAAAAAAAAACAAAAAAAAAAAGAAAGAAAAACTATACTTTGGCCAGTGATGATAAATCAAATACTTTTCATAAAACCTTTGTTTTTACAAGCATCTGAGCATTCTGAGGCCAATAATATAAAAAATTTATTTTTGAATTAAATACTTTGGCTTTCCACTATTGGAGTTCAATTTCGTACAAAGGTATGAAAGGAAAAAAATGTGCAGGAAATAAAGCTAGACTCTGTCTCCTAGCCGCTCCTCAAGCTCCCGAATCCGAGCTACCTGAGCTGCAATAACTCCAGAAGCCCCCTCTGCAGCGGGATCACTCAAGAATGAAATGACCTCATCTGACAGAGTCTGCCTAATCCTCATGCTCCTAAGGTCAGCTAGAGCATCCTGGTACTTCTGCCTCAAGGCTCGGACTTCAAGACAGGGGGCCTGCCTATGCTCCTCAAGTTGCTTCTCCATGGCAAGACGGCGGGACACCTGCTCTGCAAGTTGCCTCTCTATGTCAAGGCCCCGTATCCTAAGCTCCTGGGCCTCTCGTACCCATATCTGCTGAAGGCGCTTGTGAGAAGCTCTCTCAGACTCTAAAATGTCCTCATAAGTAGGAGCCAAGACTACGGGAGGATCTTCGGGTATTAGTGTTTGAATCTGTATCTGCTCCCTGATCCAGAAGAGATAGTCCTTCACATGGGCTTCTGAGAAGACTGGGCCCCGCATAAAGCGAACATAAGACCACTCCCTCATCAACCAGGCATTCAGCTTCATGGTAGCTGGAGAAAGTGGCCCAAGATGATCCTCATACCCACTTGGGATTATAATCCCCTGGGTCGCTCTAAACTGACGAAGGACCCACAAAGGAAGATACAGCACTGCATGTCTCAGGCCAGCCAGAACCAGAAAGTTGCGGTCACGGAAGCTAATCACAGTCTCTGCATTGGGTTGATAAGTGCCAGGCCACCTCACCTGGTCATCCTGGAGTGAATCCAAGAAAGTGAACCAGCCCTGTTTGCCCCCTGGAATATCGGGACACCCCCGGTTGCTCATCAAGATGGGAACTTTCAAACTCGGGAAGAAGTGTCGATTGATTTCTTCAATCTGACTCAGATGATCAAGTAGCCAAAGCTGCAAAGGAAGAGAGATATATCAGCACATTGTAAAAGAAAAGGCAAAAAAAAAAAAGCAAAAAAGGCAAAAAAAAAAAAAAGAAAAAAAAATTTAATTATGACTTGCAAAATCTGGGCACATGCTAAGAAGCGTTTCGACTTCCTATTGTAGCAGTCAGTCAGTGCCTGATACATCCCAGCCAAAATCATAGGGGCCAACCTCTCCCGCTCCCTAACCTGGCATATCACTGAAATCAAGGCCAGGTCTACCTCATCATCATCTCGGGGGAAAAGTAGCTGGTTGACCACTATCAGGGTCAAGGCATTGAATCTGGCTTCCTTGTTCTCCCCCCTCAAAAGCTTCTCAGTCAAAAAAGACTTGGACAAGGTCAAAAGGGTGTCAGAATCCCCTAAGTCCTTCTTCCCTATGCCCAAGAATGTAGAAGCCTCCTTCTTGTAGTTGGGCCTAAGGGGCGGATTCACTACTTTCTCATCAAACCTCAAGCCCAGGATGGTTTCTACCTCCTCAATGGTCGGGGTCATCTCATGGTTCCCAAAACGGAAAAGGTTGAGGTCGGGTACCCAATGGCCAATCATGGCTTCAATAATCTCCCACTTGAAGGGAACCTTCGGGATAAGCAGAATGTGGCCTAGATGGTTGGAATCCCATCTCCTCTCCTCATCCAGGGTCATAGAATTAACCCACCTATTATAAAAAGAGTCCATGGGATTGTAGCTAGTAAGATTAGGTGGTTTTGATCTAAAAGGCTGTTTTGCAGGGAAGGCTGTGTGGACAGACAATGGCAAGGCAGAAGATGATCCGGATTCCATTAGATATGATGGGAACAAGCTAGAACTCAAGGGGAGGAAGAAAAGGGCGAAAAAGGGGGTTTCTAAACTCAAAAACTCGAAAAAAATGCTCAAATCCAGAGGCTGGTTGCATTTATAGCATCTTTTAATGTATCCGGTAACTCAGACCGGATATAAAAGGTTCTATTCATATCTGGTTAAGTATGCCGGATACAAAGGGGACCATATGTATCCGGCATGTTATACCGGATACAAAGAACAATCAATGTATCCGGTCTGATATGCCGGATACAAAGAAAAAATGCAAAAAAAAGAGGAAAGGGAGGAAAATCCGAATTTTTTACCTGTTTCACCTGTATACAAGTTATAATTGCATGAAATTGAAGAGAAAAGAAGGGCAAGACAAGAGAGAACGAATAAAAAGTTTTTTTTTCATATATAAATGCAAGTTTCTCTGTACAATGATGATGGAAAATACATAAAAATCCTAAATCTCCTACTCCTGTACAGGATCATCACCGCGTCCTCAGCCGCGTCCTCTGCGACCTCTCCCTCTCCCTCGGGAAGGCCAACGACTGAAGACATGAGAAATGATACGCGCGGCGGCATGGCGAGGGAGCCGACCCACTACCTGCTGGATCTGGTACTCCAAGCAATACTCTGAAAGGTCGGGAGGCGGATTAGGAGCAGAATCTGGGGAAGAAGCCTCGGGCTCAGCAAGAACGGGATCAACTGGACCCTCAGCTACAGCAGTCTCTGCCCTCCCAGATCCAGAAGGCCCAGCAGTGGTAGAAGAGGGACCAGGAACAGAAGCATCTGGATCAACAGAAAAAATCAGAAATGAAAGCATCAAAATGAACCAAAGAGGAAAATTAAAGAAAACATACCAGGAATATCTACAGCAGGCACTGGGGGATCCGGATCCACTGGGTCAGCAGCAGGGACCTCCTCCGGCTCAGGAACCATCACTGGAGATGAAGGAGCAGCCAGGGCATCCGCAGGAGTAGCTGGGGCATCAGTAGGTGGGGCATCACCAGGATCAGCAACTGGGGCACCCTCGTGATCAGCAACCCGAGCGGGAGATGGATCAGATACCGAGAAGTCAGGCTCGTAGGCAGCATCCTGATCAGGGACCGGGCCCTGCACAAGTCAAATAGGCATGTCAGAATAACAGAAACAGGGAAATGAAAGAGATGAAAATATAAGAAAACCAGATACCTGTCTAGCTTGGAGCTCGGCAACCAGAGCCTCCAGCTCTCTGATCCTAGCATCCTGCTGGGCCACGACCGCGGCCCGCTGGCTCTGGAACCGGTCCCGAATCAGATTCAGCTCGTGTACCTGCCAATAAGAACAGAATTAGAGTCAGAAATACAGAAGGGAAGAAAAGTGGATGAAAATATGAAGATTACAAGACTCACCGTGTCCTCATGGATCCGGATACAGATCCCGCCAATCTCGATCACCCCGGCACGAGTGGGTCGATCCATCAAGCACCCAATGGATACTTTCTGGATCCACTCGTCGTAATCCCCAGCTACTGTGAGCCCCTCTGCATCCAGGAAATGATCGAACTGATCCACATCAAAGCCCGGTAGGAGTGTGTCGGGACCCACAGGAGGAGGGGGAACGGGGATACGAAGTGCGCCGGTGTGCTGATAGTACAGGCGCTCTCCCAAGTACATCACCCTACCTAGCCTCCCAAGGAAGCACTGGTAGGGCTGACGTCGCCGATCTCTATCAAAGGCATCCTGTACTGCCATCTCACGGGCCACTTCGACATCCACGTCGTCAAAGCAGGACAGGATGAGCTGCAAAGAAGAGAAATGTTCAAATACAGTCAAGATGCAGAAAAAGAAATAAAAGGGAGAAGGAGAAAGGATTTACATCGGATCAGCGGGCACGGTCCAAATGCACCCGAGCAGTGCGAGGCTGACTCCTATCAGCATCTCGGACCTGGGCCGACCACTTCAAAGCCACAGGGAACGCCGCAACGCCAGATACAGGGGATGGGCGGAATAAGGTCATATAGGTGTACATAAACACCTGTCAAAAAAAAATCAGTCAGAAATAAAAGAAGATGAAGCCCAAGGAATGAGACAAGACAATTCAATACCTGCAGGATCTGCCAGAAAAACCGGCAGCTGACTCCATCACCTCTCGGGGATGCCAGGCCTCGAACCGCTCGGCACAACCCAGCCAGGACGGTCCCATAAATGAGTCGACCCCATGCTAGCTGGCGGGTCTGATGAAAATCTCTCAAGGCATCCAAGAAGAGCGGGCTAACACTGGTAGTATCCTCCGGTAAGAAACAACTCCCAAGCATCAGCAGAAATACGTGTCGGAAAATAGGGACAAAAGCTGCATCCTCCACAGCGACGGTCGCATGTCTCCCCCCATAATGTCGAGCCAAGCTCTCCCGCAGCCAACTGATAGAGAGGCGACCACTCCGCCCATCCCAAGCAACATGAGGCAGGTCCAGATACCCCAGGAGGAGGCCAACATCTTCCGCAGAAGGCCGATCCAAAACAATGGTCCGCCCCGTCAAAGGAATACCGGTGATCATCACAAAATCGGAGGGGCGGATCCCTAGCTCCACGTCCGGTAGATGAAAGGACTGCGTCTCCGGGAAATATCTCTCCATCATAGCAAAAATGAGTGGGCGATCGGCTCTGAATGATGGGATGCTAAGGAAATGATCCAAGTGGCACCTCCCGAACTCGCGTCTGAGTTCTGGAGAAAGAGACTGTGCCAACTCACTGAATCTCCCCCAACTGCCTCGCAAATGGGAGGAGTGATACGGAAGAGGCACATCTACCCTGATACACATGGAGGGGTGGCTATCCAAGCCACTGAGGAGCTTTGTATCATGAACAGATGCCCTCAGCTCCTCAGAGACCCCTGACAGAGCTACAGCAGTACCATCCTGAGCCGCACCTCTGGCTCTGCCACAGTCTCGGCCTCTACCACGGCCTCCCTCACCCTCAAGGGCCTGATCCTGAAGTCTGCCTCGGCCTCTGCCTCGGCCTCTGCCTCGACCTTGAGCAGGTGCAACAACGGGCTAAAATTCAAGAGAAAGGTGTGAAGATTGGTGTAGGAAGAAAATAGAAGGAGAAGAAGAATTTGAAAGCCTACCTCAGCAGAGCTCTCCCTGGAGACATCTAGCGGCTCCGACAGGGTGGCACTGGAACTCGCCTCTGTCCGAGCCTGCGAAGTGGAGGACTGATCAGCAGGGTCAGCCTCCTCTCGAACGCGAGAGCGACTCCTAGCCATCTACACAAGGAAGTGTTTTATGAATTTATCAGAAGTTTTTACTTTGCTTTTGATCTAGATTCAGTTCAAATTTATCAGGAATTTCACCTTGCTCTAGGTTTCAGTTCAAATTACCTCGCTTCTAGCCTAGGTTTCAGTTCACCGGGAATCTTAGAGGATTTTCTTTCAAATTATCATTTTACTTTTGCTGTTTCAGTTCAAAGTTGTTGATGTTTCTGTCTAATCAACAATTGCATGCTTATCAGAAATTTTGGTTCTACAGTATTTTCATATGGTCCTAAGCGTCTATGCAAAGCCTAATATTTCCTAATTTATTTTCAGGAGTTGTTCTGGAAGGCAGAACAAAATGGGCAGAATAAGGACCAACATGGGTAAGCATACTCCAAAGGCTACAGAGGCACCAAGTGGGGTGGAACCAAGTCTGTTCAAGAGTTAATCACAGGGATTCAGGAATGGAGAACAAGCATACCACTCAAGGTCAATTTCGGCAGGGACATTGGGGAAATTGACAATCAACTACAACTAAGGGAGATCATAGCATGGCAAGATTGCTTGGATGTGGCAGTGAAGCATAGTGCAAGAAAAAATGCATAGCATCAAGTTCAAAATTTCTAGCATCAACAGAACAAAATCTCATAAAAATTTCTAGCATCATGCCATGAATAGTTCGGCCAAGGGCTCAATGACAAGCACGAAATCTGAAAAAATTTCAAATCATGTTCACTTGTTAAGAACAGTGGGCGATCAATTACAAGCCTCAAACTCAATCAACAGCCGAGGCAAATCATAGCATTGGAAGTAACCGTTCGGTATACAAGGAAAATTTTTTCGATGGATAATAGCACTTACTGTTTGATTGGCAATGAAAAAAGAGCACCTGATTGCAAGCGAGTAAATTGAATTGGTGAGAATAGGGAGTCACCGGAACTCAGAGAAGATCACCGGAGCAAGGGCGACGTCGTTGAGCTGAGGAAACCACCGAAAATCCAAGGAAATCGAGCTAGGGCTCGACCGCGGCTGAGAATGAGCAATCACTGAAGTCGCCGGAGTTATAGGCTGTCGCCGGCAGCAATAGAAGGCACCGGAGCTCAAGGAATCGTTGGGAGTGATCAGAGAGGAAGGAACAGTCGGGGACGAAGGGTCTGTAGCCGGTTTGAGTAATCGGAGAAGGAAGAAAGAATGGGGAAAGTCGCGGTCGCGCGCGACTTTATAAAAACTTGTGTATTCGGTGAATTAGGCCGGATACACACGAGCTCTGCCTTATCCGGTATGATACACCGGATACAAAAGAAAAAAAAAGAAAAAAAAGAAAAAAGAAAGGGAAAAAAGAGAAAAGAAATGAAAAAAAAAAAGAAAGAAAAGAAAAAAAAATAGAGAAAAGAAAAAAAAAAGAAGAAGAAAAAAAAAGAAGAGGAGAAGAAAAGAAAAAAAAAAGAGCAAAATTGTGCTACAAATTCTACTATTTTCTCACAAAATCCTATTTTTGCCTTAAAATCCACCTCACAGCCACGAGAGCTCGGTGGAATTTAGGACAACTTTGGGAAATGTGTTGGTCGGAAAGGATGATATCCACTCAATTTTTAACTTGGTTTGATAAAAAAATCAGTTTTCAAAAATCCTATTTTTGGGCTTAAAATCCACTTCACAGCCACGAGAGCTCGGTGGAATTTAAGAACTCTTGGAGTGATGCCCCCCTTAAAGTTAGGGCTTTTTGGCAAATCTTCACCAAAAAATTATTTTTACAAAATTGAATTGAATCAAGCAAATCATGCTTAAGAGAGTACAATTTGGGCTTTTCTAATCTTTGCGGCTCATTGCTTCGCAACTCCCGCAAATAGGGGTAGTTGTAGACACCCCAAATTGCACAGTCAAAATGATCAATAATCATCAAAAATCATCATCTCCTTGAAAGCCAGCACAGAATTTGAAGAAAAAATGTTTTTTCTTGTATCCGGTAACTCAGGCCGGATACAAGTATTTTTCATTGTAACCGGTGAAACATACCGGATACAAGCTGACCTCAGTGTATCCGGCATCCTAGGCCGGATACATTAGTTTTTGCTCAAAATTAGGGCTTTCTGAGAGATTTTCACTTTTACCATCATGTCCTTCATTAAATGGAGGGAAATCTCGGAAATAGCCTTAGGGTTAAGGTTGGTGGGCTATAGACATTATGTTGTGTCTACCATTCTCACCAACCCTAACCCTAGCCTTTGCCTATAAATAGGAGGCTCCTCCTTAAGCAAATGGCCATTAACTCTCTTGCCAATAATTCTTGCCAAGAAGATCTCCAAGAGAAGAGGGAAACCGCTACGGAAGTGCTTCCAGAATCCAGGTAAGCCTCAAACCTCTCTTTAATTTATGTTCTTACATTGCTAGATCTAGATCTCTTCTTATACCTTTCTGTAGAATAAGGCCTTTCTATGTGTGTGAAAACCCTTTCCCGGCTCAAAGTATCTCGAGACTCCCCCTAGCCGTAAAACGTGAAGGCGAGATCTAGGAGAAACGAGACTGGGGATTGACCCTAGTACTAGAACCTCTTTGCTATAAGCCTTTTGAATCTTTGTAAACCGTTCCATATTCAAAGTACCCCATGATTATCTTGAAGAACCGTGCTTAACGGGGAGAGAGAACAAAGGGAAACGATAATGGAACGGAACCCTAGGGTGTTCTAGATCCTTTTTTTATTATTAATCTGAATGCATGCTGTGCGCACCTAAACCTGGCCTAGATCGCACAACGGCGCACTTTTGGTACGTGCCACGGGACTTATGGAGTCGCCACTGCCTGAGAGTGCAGGCAGACACGGGTTTGCCCTAACCGGGTCTAAGTCTGGTCTGCGGCTTATTAGAGTTCTAGCTAAGTCCTCGGTTACGGTCCGGGGAAGTCCTAAAGACACCCCGGTCCGCCCCGCCGGTCTGACGGGTCCCTCGGGTCTCCCTGGTTTTTGAGTCAATCTCACCCTTCCTAAACCAGCATGCTGCCTTGTTGGGTCTGGCGGGGCCCTCTGTAGGTGTGGGTCCCTGTTATTTTGATTTTATCTTTTTTATTTATTTAAGTGAAGTGGGTCGGACCCGGGTCCCGTTGGAAGACCCGTGGGCTGTCATGGTTGGGCCTGGGCCCCAGTTGGGTTATTGGGTAACCCATTTGGTTATTTTATTAAGTTTTATTTATTTACAATTTTAGTTTGGGCTTAGTGGGCTTGGAGTGGGCCCATTAGCCAGAGTCAAGTGGCCTTGGGCCTGTTTGTTGAAAACGGGCTTGGTTTAGGCCAGTCGGAATGTGGACCACACGTGTGGGCTCGGGGTGTCTTGGTAGGCCCATCTAGGCCCATGGTCTGCCTGTATTTACTCTACTGTTTGGTCTGAACCATAATTTTAACACAGTTCAGACCGGACTGTATATTGAATACGGGCACGCCTGGACCGTACATAAAATAAGGGCTTCGCCCGATTTTACAATTTTGCAACATTTTCAGTGGTGATCGATTTGGATGTCCTCTATTGTCATTCGGCAGCCTCTGCTGGTGATCCTAGCACAATCTTATTGTGCAAATATCTTCACTTGGCTGCCAATCTTCATCTTTCCTCTTTAACGCTCCATTGCTTGTAAACCCACATGCATGAGGACTTTTAGAAGGGATAGAGGGAGGAAATTTTATGGGTTACAACAGATTCCCAAGGAGGACAACTCCCTCCGTAATGAATAGACGCACGTGGAGGTGTTAGCTTAAGTCCTGTAACCAAAAGACATTTTCTTTTCACCTCTTGGTTAGGTACCTTCATCATGGGGAACTCAATGCCGCGTACAATAAGAGCAAGCCGGTGAGATAAACATAATGAAACAAATAGTAGATAAAGAGGATTTAAAAACAAAGTCAAATTTAAGACATGTTGAATATTACATTACCAGAAACATTCTTTTGCTATTACCTTCTTCTTGTTGATGTGTGACGGTTTTCCGAGAATTTTGGCAGCGCTTCTGCGCCTCCGTTGGATTTCACGAATTGATTTGAACAGGGCCTCTCTTGCTTTAGGTAAAAAGGGATTAGAGTTGAGGAGAAATTTGGGCAGCGCTTCCGCGCTCCTTTAGATTTCCAAAAATGGGTTGAAAAAGGGGGTTCTCCTCCTTCCTAGATCGAAAGGGTAAAAGGGGAAGGGATTAGGTATGGTTGAGGGGTAAAATGGGAAGGAAAATTATGTCTGAAAGTGAAGTGGGGATTTTGGCAGAGTATGGGATGAGCAAAAACACAAGAGAGGAGAGGGGGAGTGAAGTGGGAGAGAGCAAAAGGGGAAGAAGAGAGGGTTTTTATGCTTAGAATGGAATGGGGGGTGGCCCCCCTTTTATAGTTGAAAAAATGACCTAAAAATGAATTTTAATCACTTTTTTGACTGAATTTTAATTTTATGTTTCATGTAACTAAAACTTAAATATTTTTTATTCTCATCAAATCCAACTCATTAAGCTTATCCATAGTGATGACATGTGGTTGATATTTTTTTGTTTATTTTTTATTTATCTTAATTTTTAGATTCTTTAAGATTTATTATTATTTTATTCTTAAGATTTTTTGGTTAGAAGACACATGTGTTTTCTATTTTCTATTTTATTTTTGATTTAATTTAATTGTTAGATATTTACAAAATATTATTATTTTATTCTTAGATTTTTTTTTTGTCGTTTCTTCAATCTTGCCACATGTACAGATTTTCCGAAATTTTTGACTGCTCATAACTTTCTCATTTGATATCCGATTTCAGCAAACTTAGTGGCGTTGGAATCAGGTTGAGATTCCCTATCCACTAAGCTAAAGTTTGGCAGAAAATTCAGGCTTTTTAGCAGAAGTGCGAATTCGCGTCCCGGAGCCAGTTTTGCTCATATCTCCTTATCCGGGACTCCGATTCCAGCAAACTCAATTGCGTTGGAGTCATGTCGACGCGCTCTTTCTGCTGATGTCCAATTGAGCAGCTAATTTGGAGTTTTGCAGAAAGTCGATTTCTGCTATTTCCAGATTTAACCAACCCATAACTTCTTTATCCGGACTCCGATTTGAGCAAACTCAGTTGCGTTAGAATCGTATTGAAGTCCTCTTTCCAATGGTATAAAGTTTGGTAGTCAATTTGCACCTGATCAAAAAGTCAAAATTTTGACCCGTTTAGGTTTGAATTTTAATTTGACTTTTAATTTTCTTCATTTCAGGGGTGCAAAAATCAGGTGTCTACACATGCTATGAGCCTTGTGATTCTTTGAAAACCCTTCCATATTCAAAGTACCCCATGATTATCTTGAAGAACCGTGTTTAACGGGGAGAGAGAACAAAGGGAAACGATAATAGAACGGAACCCTAGGTTGTTTTAAAACCTCATTTTGATGAATATGTATGCATGCTATATTTTTATATTGATCTTGTATGATTTTTCACACTTGCACATACATGGCACTATTTTAGCGGGATAGGCTCACATTCGGGGATTTATTACATTCATTGTGATAAATCTCAAATAAATGGCCTCAATCAATTCTGGAATGTTTTCAAATGATTTTTAAAGGTTTTGTGTTCATTTTGCACGAATTACACATACTTGGTCACAGATTTGCATTGGTTTTACTCAAAATGGCTTAGCTTGACAGCAACTGTACCCTTACTTCAGACGCTCATAACTTCATCATTCGGATGAATTTTGGAGCGATTCCAGAACCATGGGAAAGGTGAGGCTGTCTAGTTTATGTCCACTAAATTTCATTAATTTCTATCAAGCGGATTTTTAACACCTCTCTGTCGAAGTTGATTGGACAGTTCAGGTTCAAATACAGAACTTGTCACTTTGACGGAGCGCCATGTGTTAGTTTTAAATCCGATTCGAGTGATTTTTGTTTCTGAGCACTCCTTTATGAGTCTATTTTCAAATCCAGTTAGTTTCATAATTTTTTGACTCCATTTGTATTATTGGTAGCAGATTTACTCGGAACTACTCAAAGGCACTTTTCTGGGTAAATCTGTGATCTTCGGGGCCTGTTCGGGAAACCACCCAAGGCACATCCGAATGAGTTTTTGTATGAGGCTAGTTTCTTTCGAAAGATGGCCATACAGACTTCATTGACACCAAATTTCATTGATTTTTATGGAGCCGAATTTTCTAGGCGATTTTCCGAACTTGCCTACTTGTTACTTTTGATTTTCTCCAGCAGCAACTTCAAAAGAGCCATAACTCTTAGAATTTCAACCGGAATTAATTGAAATTTTGTATGAGACTATTGTTTACCCTAATCTTTCAAGTGGATTTGGTTTGAGTCAATTTAAAATTGGATTTGAATGATTTCAAGACAAATGGCATTACTTTTTACCAAATTTCCTGGATTTGCTTCAACTTGGTTTTGTGGAACTTTTGTTTTGATTTCAATCTTTTTGTGATAGTCCAGAAATGATATTGACATAAATAGAGGATCTAGAATTCATTTGGATTTTCATGTGAAGATATCATACATGTGTCCTTTTTTTCCAAATTTTAGTGATTTTTAGCAAGCTTTCTCATTTCTTAGCATGAACAACACTTGGCAACCACTTCGTGTGGATGAATGGGGGTGCCTAACACCTTCCCCCGTTTATAATCTAATCTCCTTACCCATCTCTAGATTTGATTTTCAAGTAGGGTTGTTTTTACCCTAGAATTGGCCTTTTTGCACTTTTTGATTATTTTTAAACTTTTGGTGTCCATTCACACCCGAAATTTGAATGGTGGTGACTCTCCCAAACTTTTAAGATGAGCCCTGTGTGTTGACGGAGGGATGATCATTCCGGTGATTTTTTCCCGTGTCTCACACCCGCCAGACTTAACCAAATTGAATGCTGGAATAGGAATTGGGTGAGTGAGAGACCAAAGTTGACTCAAACCAGGAACCTATGGGACCCGTCTTTCGAAGGGGCGGGCCGGGGTGTCTACGGACTTCCCCAGACCGTAACTGAGAACTTGCTTAGAATCTCAAGCCGCAGACCAAGCCCTAAAAGACAAAAATAGGCACCCAGGTATCTGCCTGCACCCCATCAGGCAGTGGCGACTCCAAAAAAATCTCGAGGCACGCATCATTTTTGCATGCGCCTCGTCGTGCGACCGAAATCAGGTGCGCACACAGTTACTAACCCTGAATGTACATTTCCTCATCCACCAGAAGGTAAGTTATTTAATTTAGCTTTTAATGTTAAAAAAACAAATAAATGATTTTTGATGAATTGTTATTCATTTATTAGGTAAGTATTATGTGGTCGACTCTAGTTATTGTAACATGCAAGGTTATTTGACACCATTTCCTGGAGAGCGATATCACCTTCAAGAGTATAGAGAAAATAATCGTCAACCATCAAAAGCAAGAGAGTTATTTAATCAAAGGCATTCATCTTTGCGTAATGTCATAGAACGTTGTTTTGGAGTTTTGAAAAAACGTTTTCCTATATTAAAGATGATGCCTCCATACTCACTTAAGAAGCAACAACGTATTGTTATTGCTTGTTGTACATTACATAATTTTATCAAAATGCAAGCACATGAAGATAATTTGTTCACAGAATTTGAAGATGAGGAAATGGTGGTCGAAGATGAGCTAGCAGGTTCAAGTTCAGAACAACCCATAGAGATTGATGTGACGGCTAGATCTCGACGAGCGATGTCACAATTAAGAGACTCAATTGCACGTAGACTAGCCAATGCATATGGATTAGCACAATGGTGATATTAGATACTAGTTTAGTTATGTGAATGTTTGCAAATGAATTTTATGAATCTTTTATAATATTGGACTTATATTTTTGGGTATATTTCTAAGTACAATTCATAAATTGTGTACAATACTGTTATGGAAGCAAAAAGCAATTTCTATGGTACTGAAATTACCAAACATGCTTTTTTGCTTCTTAGAAGCAAAGCAAAAGTTTACCAAATGCATTTACTTCAAGAAAAGATCTTTCGAAAAGTATAAAATTGCTTTTTTGCTTTCTTGCTTTTAGAAGCAAAAAAGTAAAAGCGTTACCAAACGTAGCCTAAAAGTGGTTTTTTACCACCTCTACTTTCCAATATGACTATTATTTTGCAATTAGAAGGGTAGAAAAGGTCTTTTAATAATCAATTACAACCATAACTCCCAAATATGCTGTTATATAGTTGTTGGGGGCGCGCCGGGGGGGGGGGGGGGGGGGGGGGGTAAAATGAGCACAAAAGTGGCTCAAAACAACCTTTTTGGAGGGAAGAGAGAGAGCTCTGGTGGGCCGGCACGCCCCCCGGTGTGCCGTGGCCCGCCGAGCTGCTTGCCCTGGTGGGCCGTGTCCGTAGGACCCCGGGCCCGGCACGACACGCCTGGGCCGGCCCGATAAGCAACCTAGGAAGATAGTACAAAAGGTTGCATCAAGCTAGTATGCAATGATGAATATGCTGGTACATTTGATAAAAAACAAGTATTAAGCTGATGAACAATGGGTATATGCGGATAAAAAGATCGTGTAACAAAAATGTTGCATTAATATAGATTGACCCCATTTTTTTGGACACGTGTTAGGCTCTTACTAGTATAACACGCCCGGCATCGAGAATGTATAACAGAAGAAACGAACTCTTCTTTAGGAAACCAGGTGGCCGATTCTTTGGAAAATCATGCAATTGATCATTTTGAGTGGACATGGTTTACTTCTCCTCCTACTTTTTTGCCTCTTTTGTTATACATGATCTCATAGGCCGTGTACATGAAAGACATTACACATAATTAATCTATTTGCTTTTTCCGTTTTCCATAAAAAAAAAAAAATTTATATGAAAGAATGTAATGTTATTGGATCGAGCCTGGTTTCTATATCACGAAGCTTAAGATTGGCTTATAATTTAACTAGGCCCGATTCTATTGAAGAGTCTAAAGATACAAGCCAATGTATCTAGCACAAAATTTTAGGGAAAATTAATTTTTAGTGGTGCTTTATCAAAATATTTAATATTTAGTAGGCAAAGTTTTGAGTTTTAACATTTAATGCATCTTTATCAAAATAATTAATTTTTAGTGTTGTTTCACTGTTTCAAATAAATTCTTACAAAAATATCCTTATACAACTTACTTCCGGGACTTGTACAAGCAATAAATTGACTTGTACAAACCATTTTAGACTTGTACAAGCAATAAAATAACTTGTACAAGTCAATAAAATGACTTGTACCAAGTCAATAAATTAACTTGTACAAGTCAATAAAATGACTTGTACCTTAAATAAGTGACTTGTACAAGTCATTTGGATGTGTGATGTAAGGGTATTTTTGGAAGAATTTATTTGAAACTGTGAAACAGCACTAATTAAACACTAAAAATTAATTATTTTGATAAAGGTGCATTAAAGGTTAAAACTCAAAACTTTGCCGACTAAATATTAAATATTTTGATAAAGCATCACTAAAAATTAATTTTCTCAATATTTTATGTACCCTTCACTGTGGCTTTCTCTATAAAATCAACTATGGAGGCATTGGGATGAAATCTTTTGCAATTATTACACTACATTTTTTTTCCTGCTGTGGGCATGAGCATTTCATGGCTAGTATTTTTTCATGGTTTATATGGGGCCCACTTGAATATATAGTAATTGTGAGGATGCTCTACCTGGCAACATCTCTCCTTCTCTCTTTAAGTGAAATTAAAAGTTAATTTTAATATTTTACAAATTCATTATCCACTTCTATTATAAAGTTGACATTTGATGCAAAAAATGTTCTCCACATTTTATTAAATTAACTTCTTAACTCATCTGTTAATACCATGTGTATCAATAACTAACTGCTGAATATTTTAATATTCAAAATGCCCTTAATTCTGTTTCAAATTTGCTACGCACATAGTTCATGCATTCTCATAGAATAACTACATATTAGACCCACGCCTGAACTACTAAAATATCATTGTCACTGGCTTTTCATGCTCAACTTGTTTGTGGAATTGTCTATGTGATGGCCCACTTAGAAAAACCATCCCCCGGAAACAACTATTTTCCACACCCTTATTTGGCTCATTGATTCAACACTTATCAGCTTAAAATTTCGTGGTGAGGACGCAAGGTAGGGCTAACTAGTGGGTTATTCAAAGTCCAAGTCATGAGTTGGAAGACCGCAAGTCTTTCCAGCTTGATGTGATCCGGTTGAGGAAGTCGACCCGGTTCAATGAGGTTCCATCCACTTGGATAGCAGATCAAGCGGACCATTTCACATCAGGCACAATTAACCCAAATCAAATAAAGGAAGATAAGTGAAATTTACCCCCTTGAGGTTTGAGACAATCCAACCATCTCCCCTGAGGTATTTGAAATATCATTTTACTACGTTGAGATTTGTTGTGTTATTACATTCTCCTCCTTTAAAGATTTGACCATTATAATTTTAACAATATTGATGAGGTAGCAAGAGGTAAAATATATATTAACAATTTTGCCTATTTGTGATAATTATTTAAGATAATACCAATGTTACCTTTTACTGGGCTGGTTCAATGTTTACAACACTTGCTAAAATGAGGAAAAAAAAAAAAACTAGATCCAATTCACATAAGGGCATTTTTGGCACTCAAGGTGTAGATTAAAGCTTTTTACTTTAAAATTTAAATAAGAAGAGGAAATTTCTTAATTAACATTTTTTTTCAGTTATGATCGATTTCAACAGTACTGAAACCTCTAAAAAGGGGCATTTGTTACATATTGAAAACCTTAAGGGTAAAAACGCATTTTAGAAACCTTAGGTTATGAAACTGGGATTGTTGGAAATCTAAAGGGGTATATACTGTAAATATCTTTGAAGGAGAAAAAAGAAAGTAACATGGAATTTTTCGGTTCAAAGTGGCTTATACTGATTTTGGACCGGTTTGAATCAATTCAAACCTGTAAATTTAGAATCTCAGAGACCTAATTAATGACTTCTCCCTCCTGTTGGATTAAAAATCTAATCCCGGCCATTTATTGGCTTAGGATCCTCTGTGAAACGGATCCTCTGTGAAGCGCAATCCAACGGTCCAAACGTTGGATCAAGTTAAACGAAGGATATCAAATATGGGAGTACCTCAGGCAAACAATGGGGTACCTCTATCAAATACCATGATACCTCAGGCAAACATGGGGGTACCCAATCATCTTCATGGAGATACCTTCGGCCTAACATTGGAGTACCTCTGTCAAATACAGGGTACCTCAGATACCCCACTATAACCCGAAGCTACCTCCCTAAATCGTGGTTGATACCTTCCAAAATAAGTTTAAAGTACCCCACTATAAGCCCAAGGTGCCCTTATGTAAGTCTAATATACTCCCATATAAGCCTAAGGTACCCCCCATGGTAAGCCATATGCAATCACAAAAAATAGTCTAAGTTACCCCCTTCTAAGCCTAATGTATCCTAATATAAGCTGAAGGTACCTCCCTACAAGCCGAAGGTACCTCCCTACAGAGGATCGGACCAAATTAATTTGGTCCATTGGATTGCGCTTTACAGAGGATCCTCTGCTTCACAAAGGATCCGCTTCACAGAGGATCCGTTTCCCCATTTATTTTACTCCCAATTAATTCCCAGATGACTCTTGACTTCAAGTAGAAGTGCAGAAATAAATAGCGGTGAAGGCGTAGTACCCCTCTCATCAACTACACAAAGTTAAATATGGCTAACAAGGCTTCTGTTTTCCTCTGTATCATCTTCTTGGTTGCCATTCTTTCAGTTCCGTCTGAAGGGACAGGACGGCGACTTGCTGGAGCTGCTCCCACAACATGTGAGTGATCAGTAGCATGATTCTCATGTCATGCTTGCTTCATGATAGTTTTATAAAATGTCCACATCATCTTTCTGTAAATTAATGTTTGTGTGTAGCTAACAACAGAACTTCTTGGCTGTTAAGTTGATCATTCTGAGATTATTTTTGTTCGTTTCTTATGAATTTGACAAGCAAGACACGTTCTTTTTGTACCTTTCTATTATGTTAATTGACTGATGTCTCTGAACTTTTCTGTAGATTATGGTAACGTGCCCTATTATCCTGTATCAACACCGGGATCAGGTCCTGGTCCTGGTGTCAAGAACGCTCCTGTTTTTAGGTCTGTCAATGGGAGTGTTGTATGTGCGAGCAAATCGGACAAAAAATGTCTGCAGCGCCAAGGTTTTCCGTGAAGATGAATTGCAGGAAAGGATATTAATTGGGGAGCGGCCTCTATCTCAAGTTTAATTACCAAACCATCAAGGATGTTTTTATGATACCGTGTAGCAGAAATTAAATATATATTGGTTCCCACCACCAATAAATAAATGAATAAAGAAGCAAATAAATAAATATGTATTGAAGGTTAATGTTAAATTACTGCTTGCTAGCTTGATGGGAAATTTAAATTACAGCTTCAAATGGTGCTTGATGTTCATCTAACTTGTTTGAACGTTCTCAAGGATTAGGCAATAGCCGGAATGGAATGAAAACCGATCCTGCGATCAAAATGAAAATTTTTAGAAAAGCTTAAGCAGTGGTCCAACCAAATTCGCGCATTTCGTGAGACCAGATTTATCAATGCGTATATTTGCAAATATTTATTGGTATATAGATAAATATTTAAACAGAAACATGGAAGAAATATTGTTAAGAATATAAAATTATTCAGAAAACGAAACTATTATAGGGTTTGATATATATATATATATATATATATCTTTACATGGCATAAATGCAAGGTTGAAGAAAGAATAACTTTATACTGTTGTAAATGCAAGTTATCAAAACCAAATGTCAAATGAGCTTATTCGATACATATTATCCACGTGTTCATTAGGAAGACTACCTGGCAAGCTTCTTATTGTAGAACCAACAACAGTTATCTCTATACCTCAAATGGTATGCCTTACAATCCTTATAATAAGATACTTAATGTGATTAACATTACAATACTCTAGAACAATCATTTACAGGATTTAATGATTTCTAAGAACGGATTCATCCTTTTAACTATCCGGCACAGTCCTTTGATTTGGTAATAAATAAAAAAAACGAAATTACAATAGGGTTTGATATATAATACGGCCATACAAAAGTATTTCAAAGTAATATATATATAAAACTTTGAAATACTTTCATATAGCCATAGAACTTTAAAACAAAATGTAATATCCTTAACCATTATGTGGTATCTTTATACCCATATAACATATCATAATCACATAAATTATGGCAGTTATACTCTTTAGTTGAATATCTACTTCCATATGTCATAAGAAATCAATCTTTCTTGCATAAGTCTTTACATGGCATAAACGTTATGATTGACTGGAAACTCCCACTCTTCATCTACTATTTTATTTTTTGAATTTATATGTATACGTTGAGCTAAATAAAGAAAGAATAACTTTATAGTATTATAAATGCAAGGTCTCAAAGCCAAATGTAAGATGAGCTTATTCCATCCCTATGACCCACATGTGAATTAGGAAGATCATATAAAACAATAAATGTCAAGGCAAACTCATTCCTGGGAGTTGAACGCAAGACCTCTAGGCCAAACGACCATTGCACCTAAAAGCATAAACTAATAGGTGAATCCGCAACTACGTATATAAGAGAGTGCAAATATGATACTTCAACACTCCTCTCCTACACAAGACGTTGGTAAGATGGTGATCAATGCTATACATTTTTTTCTAACATCCAGTCTGAGGGTTTTCTGTCAGTGCTAAAGTTAACATCACTACCAAAATAAAAAAAAAAAATTAAAAATTAAAGGACACACTCTCTTTCCCTCTCTCTCTAAGTGAAATTAAAAATTAATTTTAATATTTTACAAATTCATTATCCACTACTATTATAATGCTGACATTTGATGCTAAAAATGCCCTCCACGTTTTATTAAATTAATTCCTTAACTCATCTATTAATGCCATATGTATCAATAACTAGTTGCCTAACTTTTAATATCCAAATTGCTCTCAATTCTTTGTCGAATTTGTTACGCGCATAGCTCATGCATTTTCCTAGAATAACTACATATTAGACCCATGCTTGAACTACTAAAATATGGGTTTCATCTGCTTTGGATTCATGCGCAACTTGCTTGTGGAATCGTCTATGTGATGGCCCATTTAGAAAAACCATCCCCTGAAACAACAATTTTCCACACCCACCTTATTTGGCTCATTGATTCAACACTTATCAGCTTAACATTTCGTGGTGAGGAGGCAACCAGGTAGTTTATTCAGAGTCCAAGTCATCAGTTGGAAGATCGCAAGTCTTTTCGGCTTGATGTGATCCGGTTGAGGAAAGTCAGCCCAGTTCAATGAGGTCCCATCCAGTTGGATAGCAGACCACGTGAGGCATTATTAACTGAAATTGAAAAAAGGAAGATAAGTACAATTTATCCCTTTGAGGTTTGAGACAATCCAACTGTCTTCCCTAGGTATTTGAAATATCATTTCACCACGCGGAGATTTGTTGTGTTATTACATTCTCTCCTTTTACAGATTTGACCATTAAAATTTTAATAATAATTTTGATGAGTATTAAGAGATA
The DNA here is from genome assembly GCA_947561395.2 of Buxus sempervirens. Lineage (NCBI taxonomy): Eukaryota > Viridiplantae > Streptophyta > Magnoliopsida > Buxales > Buxaceae > Buxus > Buxus sempervirens. Next base: position 27,619,783 of record OX387188.1, read on the forward strand.
AAACATATATTAACAATTTTGCCCATTTATACTAATTATTTAAAATTAATACCAAAGTTACCTTTTAGTGGGTGGGTTCAATGTTTACAACACTCGCTAAAATGGAAAAAAAAATAAAAAACTAGATCCAATTCACATATGCACTAAGGGCATTTTCGGTACTAAAGGTTTAGATTAAAGCTTTTTATTTTAAAATGTAAATAAAAAGAGGAAATTTCTTAATTAACATTTTTTTTTCAGTTATGATCGATTTCAGCAGTACTGAAACCTCCAAGAAGGCATATTTGTTACATATCGAAAACCTTAAGGGGTAAACAGGCATTTTAAAAACCTCGGGTCACGGAACTGGGATTGTTGGAAATCTAAAAGAGTATACTGTAAATATCATGGAAGAAGAAAAAAAAAAAGGTAACATGGAATTTTTCGGTTCAAAGTGGCTTATGCTGATTTTGGACTGGTTTGAATCAAACCTGTAAATGTAGGCCCTTCTACTTGACTTCAAGTAGAAGTGCAGAAATAAATAGCGTTTTTAGGTCTGTCAATGGGAGTGTTGTATGTGCGAGCAAATCGGACAAAAAATGTCTGCAGCGCCAAGGTTTTCCGTGACGATGAACTGCAGGAAAGGATATTAATTGGGGAGCGGCCTCTATCACAAGTTTAATTACCAAACCATCAAAAAATATATATTGGCCTTTTACCCAAAAAAATAAAATAATAATTACGAAACTATCAAGGATGTTTTATGTTTTATGATACCGTGTAGGAGAAATTAAATATATATTGGTTTCCACCACCAATAAATAAATGAATAAAGAAGCCAATAAATAAATATACTTTAACTGTTTCCAAACTCGCTCCACAAAGTTCTTGACTGAGTTTAGAGCTGCTAAAGTGACGAATATTTCAATGAGAATAAGATTTCTCCATCGCTCCTCCAGCCAGGATTTTTCATCACCACGTAAGGAGAACACCTTTTTTGGCCTAGCTGGGATAATGAGATTATGAAAACTCTCCGAAAGTTCCTCCATGGGCAAGGAAACGATCAAAGAACAGATAAACACCAAAACCTCAAACACCACCAAGGAAAGAAACATTTAAACGAGAGAGATTTGAACGAGAGATAGCAGCAGGCGTGCCGTGCCGGGCCAGGGGTATTAAACTCCTTTTTTTCAAAAAAAAAATCCCAAAAAAATTCTGAAAAATACTTTTATTATTCACAAAATTGTCTTACATATATTGGGATAGATTTTGCTCAAAAAAAAATTCATTAATTATCACAAGTATAATTACAATTTTGCAAAAATTACATAATTACTTGAACAAATAATACTGAATCATTATAGTATAAGCACATCCCAACTAGGTTGGCATCCACTCATCTATCTTTCATTTGTAGTTTAAATTAAAAAAAAAAAAAGAGAGTACAATTCCTATACTTTGATTACAAAAATTATAACAAAACTTAGACTAATCTGGATGACTAAATTCATCAATATTCAAATCATCGAAGTCTCCAGCAAATTGATCATCTTCATATTCCTGATCTCTCAGTTCCGCCCTTAACCAATTTGTAAGGCTGACACATACTTGCACTATCTCCGGCATTAATCTATTCCTGTAGTCATTCAAGATTCGTCCACCTGCGCTAAAAGCTGATTCCGATGCAACTGTGGACACCGGAATCGTTAGTAGATCATGTGCCATGGCGGCAAGCTGTGAGACATGGGAAAAATCACCGGTGTGATCATCCCTCCGTCAACACACGGGGCTCGAAATAAAAATGGGAGAGTCGCCACCATTCAGAATTTTGAGGTGAGAATGGACACCAAAAGTTTAAAAATCATCAAAAAGTGTAAAAATGCCAATTCTAGGGTAAAAATAACCCTACTTAAAAATTAAATCCAGAGATGGGTAAGAGGATTAGATTATGAACGGGGGAAGGTATTAGGCACCCCCATTCATCCACACGAAGTGGTAGCCAAGTGTATGTTCATGCATAAAGGAAGTAAGAAAGTTTGCTAAACATCATAAAAAACCTTGAAAAATGTCAAATGTATGATATTTTCACATGAAGATCTAAATGGATTCTAGATCCTCTCTTATGTCAATATCATTTCTGGAATACCACAAAAAGATGGAAATCAAAGCACAAGTTGCTCAAAACCAAATTGAATCAAATCCGGGAAGTTTGGTAAAAAGTATGCCATTTCCCTTAAAATCATTCAAATCCAATATTAAATTGAACCAAACCAAATCCATTTGAAAGATTAGGGTAAATAAGAGTTTCATGCAAAATTTCAATCCATTCCGATAAAAATCCTAGGAGTTATGCTCCTTTGAAATTGCTGCTGGGGATTTTTAAAAGTGATAAGTGGGCAACTTTGGAAAATTGTCTAGAAAAATCCACTACATAAAAATCCACGAAATTTGGTGTGATTGAAGTCTGTATGGCCACCTTTCAACAGAAACTAGCCTCATACAAAAATCCCTTCGGATGTGCCTTGGGTGGTCTCCCGAACAGGACCCGAAGATCACAGATTTACCCAGAAAAGTACAAATAAACAGATCTGAGTAAATCGGCTACCAATAATTCAAATGGAATCCAAAAATTATGAAACCAACTGGATTTGAAAATAGACTCATAAATGAATACTCAGAAATAAAAATCACTCGAATCGGACTTAAAACGAACACATGGCGGTCCGTCGAAGTGACAAGTTCTGTATTTGAACCTGAACTGTCCACTTAACTTCGACAGAGAGGTGTCAAAAATCCGTTCGATGTAAATTCATGAAATTTGGTGAACATAAACTAGACAGCCTCACCTTTCCCATGGTTCTGGAATCATCCCAAAATTCATCCGGATGATGAAGTTATGGGTGTCCGAAGTAAGGGTACAGGTGCTGTCAAGCTAAGCCATTCTTGAAGAAAAAACCAAATCCGAAAATTGATACAAATATGTGATTCGTGCAAGATGAACACAAATACTTTAAAAATCATCCAAAAAGCATTCCAGAATTGATTGAGGCCATTTATTTGAGATTTATCATAATAAATGCAATAAACCCCAAATATGAGCCTATCCCGCCAAAATAGTGATATGTATGTGCAAGTGTAAAAAAGCCAAACAAGATCAATAGCATGCATACATATTCATCCAAATAGGGTTCTAAGACAGCCTAGGGTTCCGTTCCATTATCGTTTCCCTCTGTTCTCTCTCCCCGTTAAACACGGTTCTTCAAGATAATCAAGGGTACTTTGAATATGGAACGGTTTACAATCAATCAAAAAGGCCTTATGCTACATGGGTTCTAGCACTAGGGTCAATCCCCAGTCTCGTTTCTCCTAGATCCGCCTTCATGTTTTACGGCTAGGGGAGTCTTGAGATACTTTGAGCCGGGGAAGGATTTCCACACATACAAACAAGGCTTTACACTACAGAAAGGTAGAAGAAGAGATCTAGATCTAGGAATGTAAAGACAGAAAATAATAAGAAAAGTTGAGGCTTACCTGAGTTCTGGAGGCGATTCCGCAGCGGTTTTCTTCTTCTCTTGGAGTTCTTCTTTACGAGAATTCAAAACAAGAGTTGAGTGCCATTTGCTTAAGGAGGAGCCTCCTATTTATAGGCAAAGGCTAGGGTTAGGGTTGGTGAGAATGGTAGACACAACATAATGTCTATAGCCCACCAACCTTAACCCTAAGGCTATTTCCGAGATTTCCCTTCATTTAATGAAGGACATGATGGTAAAATATGAAAACTCTCGGAAAACCCTAATTTTGAGCAAAACTAGCGTATCCGGCATGTCAGGCCGGATACACAAGTACCTTAATGTATCCGGTCTATGATGCCGGATACACTGAGGTCTACTTGTATCCGGCATTTTCCACCAGATACAAAGAAGGACACTTGTATCCGGCTTGAGTTGCCGGATACAAGGAAAAAAGCCTTTTTTCCGAATTTTAACACAGGCAATACTTATTTACATGTAATATCGTTTAAGTAAATGTCCTCGTATTTTTTAATCTCCATTTACTTAAGATATTACATGTAAATAAGCAAACACCCCCCCCCCCCCCCCCCATTTGAATCCATTAAAAATAGTTCCAGACCCAAATTCCAAGTGAATAAAAAGTCAACTTTCCAGTTCTAGGCAAAATTCCGATTTTTCAGGTCTGGAAAAAAGGTTCAATATGTTAAAACCAAGGTATTCGTCAAGATTTAAAATCTCAAAAAATTCTTTTATGCAATAACATGGCTAAAAACCTGATTACCGGGAAAAATTATCTTAAAATCTGGCTTTAAAAGATATTTCATTTTCTGGGGTCAAAAGTCAACAAAATTCAACCGGAAAAAGCTTGACTTTGCACAAAAGATTGAATTCGGGCATTTTCCTTTTCCGTTTTGGATTCAAATGGGTTAAGTATCTCAAACCCAATGCAAAGAATTGGAAATTCCAATAAAATATTTCTCTCATTCAAGATTTATCAAAAATCGTGCAATTTTGGGGTGTCTACATAAGCACAAGATAATTAACTTGATTATGCTTCTACCATGTCAAAATGTTAAAAGAATTATGCTCTTCCATAGTATTGAAATTTATTGAGGGGATTTTTAAATAAATCCTTAACTCAGATGATCTCCCACTACTAAATGCTGGTTGTTTTCCCTTTCTTCTCCCACTTAAAAATTTCCAAGAGGAATTATCTGGTAGTGCTTGTTGGGTTTGCGTATGACCTTGTATGCTACTACTAGTATCATATTCACAAAAAAGTATTTCTAATAGGGTTCTTATTTTACGTATATTTATTTGAAAAGTAAAATTCATATTCTCATTTATTCCATCTATTAAGTCTTCCACTCCTAATTTAATCCTAGGGTCTATTGTAGTAGCTAAATAATATAAATTAGGCATATCTTGTCAATATTTTAAAATTTTAGCTTCCATTGCAGGGCAAATTTTCTTAGCAATGGGCATATTTCTATATTGTTGAAAGCAAATATTTATTTGATATATACAAGTTAAAATACTTGGGGATGTTCGACAATAAACCGCTGATAAATATCTTGTTGCATCATAAAAAACTTTTAAAAAATCTCTTAAAATTTCTGCTATTTGCCAATAAAGTTCTTCTAATTCACTTTCAGGCACTTTAGTTTTATAAAATATTGTAAGTTCTTGTTTTAATGCTAGTGCAGCTTCTAGCTTCCACCTATATTCAACATCTAAGGTAATTTTTTTAGGTTGATTTCCTAAATTTTCACAATAATATTTAAATTCTCTAGCGGTTATGCTAGATTGTTTTAAATATCTTACTGCATCTCTAATATTTGTTAAATGATGTTTGACAATTTTTAATCCATCTTGCACAACTAAGTTTAGGATGTGACAAGCACACCTAACATGAAATAAACTTCCATTTATATTTAAGTTTAAATGTTTTCTTAATATATCTACTGGAACATTATTAGCACTTGCATTATCAAGTGCTAGAGCCATTATTTTATTTTGTATTTGATATTTTCTTATATTTTTTGCTATAGTATTTGCTATATTTTGTTTAGAATGGTTAGAATCTAGTGGTTCAAAAGTTATTATTCTTTTTTTTCTATATTCCAATTTTCATCAATATAATGTGCAATTATAGCTAAATAACTTATTTATTGTCTACTTGTCCAAATATCTGAGGTTAAAGATATTTTAAAGGTATTGTTTGAAAAAGTTTCTATTAATGCGATTTTCATTTTTCCGTATAATTTTATAGCGTCCTTTCTTAAAGTGTGGCGTGAGAAAGCTTTAAATTGTGGTGCTAGATATTTAGTTATTAAACGGTTAAATCTTTTAGATTCTATTAATCTAAAGGGTAATTCTTCTTGAATTACCCACTTTACTATTTCAAGCCTAGTTTCTTCTTGATTAAAAACAAAATTACTCATATTAACACTACTGCTAAAAATTTGAGCTTGCCTAAGGTTAATTTGGCCTTGTTTTGGAAGGTATTTCTGCAAATGTCGTTGCAAGTGGCCTGCACCACTTTTTCCTTTACAACTAAAATTTTTTTTGTAGTGGTTACACACTGCCCTCTCTTCACTTCCTACATTTTCAATTGTAAAATTGATCCAAACATCGAAGCTTTTACTCCTCTTGGTGCTCCTAGGTGGTAGGGAAGACGATCCCATCTCTTGGGAACGCAATTCAGTTTCATAATCTTGGATGGAAGGTTCTACTCCTCACGGATTTGTTCTTAAGGGATAACACGAGAAAACTTCCCAGTGGTCACCCATCCTAACACTACTTTCACTCGAGATCGCTTAACTTCAGGGTTCCAAGGGGATTTAGTCCCCTGTTATGCCTTAAAAGGCCTCTTGCTTAGTAGGGGATCTCAAGACTACTTATAGCATCCCCGAGCGTTGTGGGATCCTAACCATATGCTCATCCTCGCCTGGTAGTTCGCCCAGTAAGATTACCCTTTCACCCGCCCACTCCGACAGCCAGGATGTCACATAGATGTAAGATCCCGAATTTTCCTTAAATAATATAATAAATTAATAAATAATATCTTTGGGAATTATAATTGATAGAAATAATTTATTGACGTAGGTGAGCGTGATATCAATGGAGATCAAGTGTTGGATGCAAATCCTACCTATGATCGAGAGATATCAAGGTATGATTAATATTTAAACTTGATGTGATATGATTGGGCGATGTGCATTGAGTTTTATGTAAGTGAGTTGTGTGGAATCGTAAGTATATAAATACATTAAAATAACCTAAAGGAATACGTTTGGAATACTTGCTCGTATTCAACAGCCGCAAGAGAGAAACCAAGAGAGCGACTGTGCGACCGAAAGAGAAGAAGAAGAAGGAGGAAGAAGGAAGGACGTTTGGCTTATGTTCTTCATCGCCTAGAGAGTTCTTCATCGCCTAGAGAGTGTCTCGCATCTGTGAGTACTGTTGTTTAGAGAAGAAAGAGGAGGACGCATAATAGAGGTAGGTGACACCGTTTTCTGTTCGTTTTTGTATTCACGATCGATTAATCTCAATTGCATGTTTTTATATGATATAATCATGTATTTAGTTTGATAACAATATTATATGTATGTTAGAATAATCTTGGACGTGAAAAATCAAGTTTTTAAATTGTTTCTGAACGTTTTTGAGTGACCGTCGACCTTACTGTACTCGGCGATCCTCAGCACTCTTTGGCGCTAGTACAAAATTTGAGATCGCCCAAGACCGCTTGATGACTTATCGTCGGCGACCTAAAATGAACTACCGCCTACCTTAGACCGCCTGAGCAATCCTAGGCGATCTTCGGCGCTCTGTGTAGAAAATGTAGAATTTCGTATTTTCAAACTCTGATTCAATTCCAAACTATTTTTAATCAATTTTAATCATTAAATAAGATGTTTTAAGACCAAAATAATTTATCAAATTTCCTGTTTTACAGAAAAATAAATTACGGATATAGTTAGGACACTAGTTGCCAAACTTTGTATGAAACTGTGAAATCTAGTATTTGGAAAACTTGGCCTATCATTTAATTAGCAGAACATCTTTAAAATTACACTATAAACCAGATAATTATATAAAGAGATTTTAGATCATAAGTTCAACTCAGTTAACCCGAAGATTGAAGGAAATGTCAGATTTAACCCTTTATATGCCGCTAGGCACCAACCCTTATAACATTATTAGACTTTAGGGAATTTTTGGAGTCTAGTGGGCATAGCTGGTTATGTATCCATAGTTGTGGCTAGATAGCTAAGGGATATTTCATTTGAGTTGAGTTTCTCCCTTGTGTGAGCGCGCTTCCTTTGCAAGTTGGTTTGTTTGGGAATGTCCTATATCTGGAGGGATAACCTGATGAGCCGTTGGTGATTCCCTGTACATGTGGATAAGCGACCATCTTCATGTATTGATTCTGGTACTACATGCTAATGGTACATGCCAACTCTGATGGGTACCTGTGCAATAAGTTAGTGACTACGGCTCTTGTCTAAGTTGCGCTGCATGGGAGTTGAGTATCATTAGTAGCACTACTCCTAAGCCGCACAGTGATATAGCAATTGGTCGAGAATCATCTCAAAAGGTTTATCTATCTTTGTGAGTCCTACAATGACACTAAAATCATAAACACATGTTGTTACTATTGCATACATGCTGGAGGCATGTAATTGGTATATTTGTTGGATGTGATTGTTTAGTGCATCCTGGTAATGTATGGATTATGCTATTGATTTATGATATTGGATTCCTATCATAGAACTTGCTGAAATTTATATTTAGAACTGTTTATTATACTTGTGCGCACCTCGGGCACGCTAAAAAAGCATGTTACAATCTGTTATAGAGTCGCCACTATCTGAAATGGTGCAGGTAGACACCTTGTTGATTTTTGGTCTGCACCAGTGATTCCGGATAAGTGACCCGATTACAACCCAGGGAAGTCCTTGAACACCCTGGGTTGCCCCACCGAAATGGGTTCCCTTAAATTAATTGGATATTTAATGGGCTCTCTTATTTATTATTTTTATTTTTTAATGGGCTCTCTTATTTTTTTTCTAATTTTTTATCATTTTAAGTGTACAACAAATATTAATCTATATGTATAAGGCTTCCACAAAATTACATCGAAAGTAAAGCAATATGAACAAAACGAAACCATGCTAAAACAATTTTCAACCACAAGAAAGAATCATCGCTTCAATGCTTATTTCATTTGCTTTTTCCCTTTCTTATTATTTATTATTTTTGTTTTGTTTTGTTTTCTATTGTTTTTATCATGCACGATTAATTAATTACTAATTTACAAGCCAAGAAAATGAGACCACTTGAACTATTTTTAACCATGGCCTAATTACTAATTCACAAAGGAAACAAAAAAATGAAATAACCTGAATTACTACGCTATCCACATTCAAAGATTCATATCTCCCTCAATTCTTAACCAAATTGTGCGAAATTTGATTCCTTAGAATCATGACTTTAAGAACTAAAATAACCTATAGCAGTTTTCAAAAATTCATTTTTATTTAAGAGATATGAAGCTCCAAAATTTACTGTTAGACATTTCCAATTGAAAATCTGAACCAAAGAAAATTAAAAATAAAATACCTACTCATAGTGTAGGGTCTCGAGCATATTTTTAGATTAAACTAAAATAAAAATACCACAAATCTCATGTGAGGACTCCAGACTTGAATCAAACTAGAACTAGGTAAAAGAAATTTGTTTATCTGGAAAACAGGTGCAAACCTATTGCAGAAAAAAAAACTCAAAACTTTACATCTTTGTCTTTTTTTTTTTTTACATGATAAAATTACCCAAAGCCATCAAACATATAGACATGTATCTCACCGATCATGTAATCTCATCTCAAAAATTGTAATAAAAGAGAGGTCTCATACAATGTATTAAACAAATGACTCACCTGTTATGGATTGACACTTCAAATCAAGTCTTGGAACCTTGGTGTGTCGTGAATAGCAGTTTTCCTTTCTCCCTCTTTGCTAGTAGACGTCCCTCTTCTTTTCTTTACTTCTTCCTACTTGCTCTTCAGAGAGCTCTCTTACTTGCTGCCCCTTCTTTTTTCAAAGAACTCTCTTACTTTTTCTCCTCCCCCCTTTTGCTATCAACTTAAAGCCCTTTTATAGAGGATTCTCACCCATTCAACTTCTTAACTTCTCCTTTTAAACACCTAAGCTCCTAACTCCTTTCTTAAACACCTAAACTCCTAACTCCTCTCTTAAACACCTAAACTCCTAACTCCTCCTCTTCCTCTCTTAAACCTCTCATTTTCTTAACTTCTCCTCTTAAACACTTAAACTCCTAACTCCTATTCCTCTCTTAAACCCTTCATTCATTTAGGTTTGGTCAAAGTCTATATTGTCCCTCATTTTTATTAGGCATATATTTTTTAGGCTTAGTTTCAATATCTCAAGAGAATATGAGTTGGACCAATTCGTCCAACTCATTTCTCTTTGTTTATTTTTATTATTATTATTTTTTAATCTTAATCTTTTATTAACTTTGTTATTTATTTGCATAAGAAACCTTACTTATTTACTAAAACAACCCCACAAAATTTTAATTTGTCATTGGTTACATGGCAGCCACCATGGCGTACACGTGGCTGCCATGTGGCATCCAATTTCGGTTTTGTAAAAAATCCCCAAACTACCTTTTATTTATTTTATTCATAACTTAGCCGTTTGACATCCGATTTGAGCACGATTCAGTGCATTGGAATTGGTTAAGAATTCTCTTTGTTATGGGCTTGTTATTTCAAAAATACGGGTCCACTATAAAAACCTCGATTTACGTGCCTACATATATGCCGGTTTAAGATATGCTTCTTGGGCAATTTTATAGTACAAAAATGGGGTGCTGACAATACTGTTTTGTATTCATGATCGATACGAATGGTTATACGAGCCTGTTTAGTCGAGATTGCTTAATTGTGCATGAATTGTTATTTTTATATATATGAACTATTTAAACATGCATGTGTTACCTACTGGGATATTCGTACCTCACCCTACCTTTATCTCATTTTTCCGCTGATACGCGAGAAGGAAATCCTAGTAGTGATTTCCAGGGAGAGCTAGCTGATTATTTGCCAAAGGAGTACTATTATCAGTATTTTGTCTGAGGTTGTGGATTGATATGGATTTAGTTTATTTGATTAGATTATTATTCATTTTGGTTTGATGTATTAGAGAGATGAGAGATTAGTGACCCTTTTATTTTACCAGACTTTAATATTGATTTTGATGATTAATTATATCTTAGTTTCTTGAGGATATTAGACTATACTTCCGTACATACATGTTCCGCACTCTGATAGTTAATTAATGAATGGATCATTTATTTGTTTAGTCTGGTATATTCTTGATGTTTAACTGATATGTGCCAGTAACATCTCGCATTTGGTTGATGAACTGAATTCGGGTTGTTACAGTAGCGAACCGGGTTCGGGTCGGATCTTGGTTTTGCATTGACCTGGGTTTGGGGCATTACAATATCATCAGAAAAGGTTGGGCCAGAATAGGGTCTAAGATATTCCCTTTCTTCAGTGTTAAAAAACATAGGATGCCTAGAGTCCATTATCAAAATTTTGGAAAAGAAATTCTTAATAAATAATATTATATTAAATATTTGGTGATACTAATTTATAAGAAAGGTAGAAGGAGAAAGTTACTTCTAATAATAATATTTATACTAATTTTAAAATCGAAAAATTAAATAGAAGAATACCTCTTTAGAATGAATCTTGAACTTTGCAGTTGAAGCCTTCAACCTCCAGAGTTCAATTTCCCACTTCTGATGCTTTAAAAATTAGAAGAGAGTACCACCAATTTCCAATTACAACAATTAGCAAAGCAACTATTTGATAATCAATCAGAAGAGAGTAGAAGATGTGTGGTTCGGAGTGGGAAGGGTAAGCCTATTTATAGAAAATTAAAAGTGGTTTTTTTACCACGTCTACCTTCTAATATGACTGTTATTTTGTAGTTGGAAAGGTAGAAAAGGTTTTTTAATAATCAATTACAACCATAGCCCCCCAATATGTTGTTATATAGCTGTTTGGGGGGGAGGGGGGTAAAATGGGCAAAAAAAGTGGCTCAAAACCACTTTTTTGGAGGAAGAGAGAGCTCTAGAGAGGGCCCAGGCCGGCACGCGCGTTGGCGTGCCGTGGCCTGCCGGGCCGCGTGCCCTGGCGAGCTGTGCCCGTAGGACCCCAGGCCCGGCACGGCACACCTAGGCCTGCCCGATAAGCAACCCTAGGAAGATAGTACAAAAAGGGTTGCATCAAGATAGTATGCAATGATGAATATGCTGGTACATTTGATAAAAAACAAGTATTAAGTTGATGAACAATGAGTATATGCGGATAAAAAGATCATGTAAAAAAAATGTTGCATCAATATAGATTGACCCCATTTTTTTGGACAAGTGTTAGGCTCTTACTAGTATAACACGCCCAGCATAGAGAATGTGTAACAGAAGAAACGAGCTCTTCTTTAGGAAACCAGGTGGCTGATTCTTTGGAAAACCATGCAATTGATCATTTTGAGTGGACATGGATTACTTCTCCTCCTAATTTTTTGCCTCTTTTGTTATACATGATCTCATAGGCCATGTACATGAAAGACATTACTCATAATTAATATATTTGCTTTTTCCGTTTTCCATAAAAAAAAATTTTTATATGAAAAAAATGTAATGTTATTGGATCGAGCCTGGTTTCTATATCACCAAGCTTAATATTGGCTTATAATTTAACTAGGCCCGATTCTATTGAAGAGTCTAAAGATACAAGCCAATGTATCTAGAACAAAATTTTATGTACCCTTCAGTGTGGCTTTCTCTATAAAATCAACTATGGAGGCATTGGGATGAAATCTTTTGCAATTATTGTACTACATTTTTTTTTCCTGCTGTGGGCATGAGCATTTCATGGCTAGTATTTTTTCATGGTTTTTAATGTTTTATATGGGGCCCACTTGAATATATAGTAATTGTGAGGATGCTCTACCTGGCAACATCTTACACTGTAGCAGATAAAAATGCATAAAACATTACATAAGATTTTATTCTAGAGGCACTACATCACCCAATAATCATTAAATGATTTATCTTTGCCAAGGGGTTTTGATTTTTATGTTGGTGCAAGCATCAGTCAATCTGGTTTTTTTCTTTCTTTCTCTCTCTCTCTCTCTCTCTTTCTATCTTAATATTCTTTCACATGGAATTTGAGAGGATATAAAATTTTTTTATTAAAAGGAAAAAAAACGTGAAAAAAAGGAAGAAAAAAAAAGGGAAAATTAATTTTTAGTGGCACTTTTTTAAATATTTAAGATTCAGTCTTCAAAGTTTGGAGGTTTAACTTTTAATATATTTATATCAACATAATTAATTTTTAATACCATTTCATTATTTCAAACCAACTATTCCAAATAAGCCCTTACATCACTTATCTAAATGACTTGTATAAATCACTTACATAAAGTACAAGTCATTATATTGTTTGTACAAGTCTAAAATAACTTGTACAAGTCCTGGGAATGAGTTGTATAAGGGTATTTTTGGAAAACATTATTCACAATAGTGAAATGGTGCTAAAAATTAATTATTTTGAAAAGATATATTAAAAGTTAAAACTCAAAACTTTGAAGAATGAATTTTAAATAGTTTGAAAATGTGCCACTAAAAATTATTTTTTCTAACAAAAAAAGAGAGAGAGAGAAGGGGTGCAACTACTTTTACATTTTTCAATTTTTTGGATGCACTTGGCACACACTAGTAACCCACTGGGCGCATGTAAGTAAAAGTTTCTAATTTTATCGTTTACACAATAGATTTATGAGAAAATTGGTTTTTAGTGATGCTTTTTAAAAGTAATCATGATTCAGTAACCTAATTCTTAATAATTGGGAATTAGTGATACTTTTTGAACATAATTCAGAATCAGTGTCGTTTTACTATTCATGAAAGAGTTTTTCCAAAAATACCCTTAACATACTTGAAAAAAAATTACTTTTCATTACGTTTTAATGAGGTTAAGAAGGTTTTGAGGGCGTTTTTGGAAGAAGTCTGATGTGAACAGTAATTTAATATTCATTCTCAATTATGTTTAAAGAGTATCACTAATTCTCAACTACCAAAAATATTATAACTGAATCATAGTTATTTTTAAAAAGTAACATTGAAAACCAATTTCCCCTAGATTTAGTATTTATCTTATGATCTACCTTCATTCTTTTTCTGATCTTGGAACCATTCTTTTTCTGATCTTGGAACTAACCCTAGTGTGGACTTTGCGTCCCAGGACTTACCAACAACGCTGCCTCCCCCACTTTGAAATTACTTAAATACCCTGTTAAATTATACAAAAGAAAAAAAAAATTCCTTCTTAACCCTTCCTAGAAAAGGAAAGGAGAAATTTGGTTTTTGCTATTACTTTTTTAAAATATTGGAAATTAGTGATACTTTTTTTAAGTAATTGATAATGAGTGTCATTTTAATGTTCTCAAAAGACTTCTTCCAAAATTACCCTCAAAACACTTCTTAGACTCATTAAAACATTATAACAAACATTATTATACAAGTATGTTAAGGGTATTTTTGGAAAAACCCACACTGATTCACAATCATTTCCAAAAATTACTACTAATATTTAATTACCAAGAATTTAGAATACAAATTATGTTTAAAAACATCACTAAAAACCTATTTTCCAATCTTGGTTGCGTTGCGTTCATAAGGGTATCTTTGCGAAAGAAAGCTTTAAATGGGCAGCGAAAGTCAACTTTCACGTAGATCCTTGTCCGACGGGCTGAGCGCCTTGTAATCTAAGTGCTTAAATCACACCACCTGCATCCCTCCAACATAGCCGCCCTTGGTCTTAATAAATTTCAAGAAATAAACATCGAAAGAGGGGCAAGCAAGAGACATGGATCTCTCTTCTCAAACAACTCCCTCTTTCTCCACCACCAACATCCTCTTCCTCTTCCTCCTCGTCTCTTCCAATCTCCTCACTTTTTTCCTTTCTTTCTCTCTCTCTCTCTTCGTCCTCCTCCTACTCTTTCAGAACCATTCCCCAATACAAAAAAATTGATTTTTAGCGGCGGACTGAAACCGCCGCTAAAAGTCCTGCCGAACGACGCCTGTCCGCCGATGATTAGCCTATCGCTAATTCTTTCAACGGCGGTCTTTTTGACTTTTAGCGGCGGTTTAAGACCGCCTCTAAAAGCCCATTATTTTCCATTTTTTTTCCTACTCAAATCGACACACTTTTGTTTTAATTTTTACAAGGCCCCCCCCCCCCCCCCCCCCAAAATTTCATCAACCCACTTTTCTTTTAATTTTTACAACCACACCCCCACCCCCACCCCCCCAAATTTCTATTTTTACAAACAAACCACCCAACCCCACCCCACCCGTACCTGTACCCAAGCGCCTAAATTACACAATTAAGCCAAATAAAATAAAATAAATTTAATTTGCAATTTGAAAAAAAAAACATTAATTTGAAACCTGTACTTTCCATTACAATATTTAGTAGCAAGCCACAAAAAACAAAAAAAAAAAAAAAAAAAAAAATTTAAACTTGTTTCTTGACATTTGATGGTTTAAAATTCATCTACAAACCTTATTAGAAAAAACAGAAAAAAAAAATTTGCTCACACCCATGATTTGATGTTTCAAAATCCATCTCCAAACCTTCAAGCTCCACTGCGAAAATAGTCATCTCCAAACCTTCAAATTCATCTACATAAGTAGGATTTCAACAGTATGATTGCGAAAGTCAAAACATGTCTGTTATTTTACCATCAAAATTTCTACTTTGTATAGTTGATACAGAATGAAAGTATCATGAGGTTTATACCTAGATGGAATGAGAGAATATAAGGAATTATCCATATCTCCGGCGGCAATGGGTTATTTCTGGACCATTCAAAAGCTCAAAGAACCTGTTATTATAAAAGAACACAAGTCAAATAAAATCCCTTAAGAACTTGTAGAAAATCGACTTGCTATTTAAAACAACAAAGAGCACTATATGAAAAGAGAAGCACTGATGTGTGTTTCCTGATAAAATTCTTTCCTATTAAGATGATTTCTTGTACTTTGGAATACAGAAAATGAGACACGAACAAACAATTAGTTCTTAAATTAAAACAAGACAGACACGCTCCATGAAACCTAATAGGCTGCAGTTCAAATTTCAAAACACTGAATTTTCACTTGCCTGATGATTGTAGAGAGAACGGTGTATCTCCTCTTGGTGTTCTTTTGATAAGACAGCATTCAGTGGCCCTGTTATGGATAGAGTAATAACCTGTTTCATTGAAATGTATGATTGAAACTCATAACAGAAGTTATGCCTAGGTATATTCTACGTCTATATTCAATACAATGCCCCACAATCCAATATAGCGAATCTGAAACCCAACAGCTTGGATCAAATTATTTTGGTCCGATCCAACTTTCAGGAAAACTTGTGGGTCTATTCTATAAGCAAAAGGGATCATTTGGTATGAGTAGAAATCAGACTTCTTAAGGATCAAATTACCTGGGATTGGTGCTTGTCAATTCTTCGGATCAAACTAGCAGCTGCTTGTTGATTCAAGTGTTCAACTATTCTTTGACAGACAATACTGAACCTGTACATCAGGAACATGATCCAATGTAATACCATCATGTGATCCAAAAAGACCCATTCTGTACGGACTCTAAACCCTGATAGGTGCCCCCCTCCTTTTAGGGGAACATCTATATTTTCATTAGTACAGGCATATATACAAGGAGGACAAGAGGACTTATGCTTCTAAATATGCTTGAAATAGTAGAATGATGCCATACAAACTTAATTTTCTAGTTACATGTCCCATCATAAATACATATTTTGCATAGAAAGATGAACCAGACTACTTACCAGACATTCTTTTTTATCACATTGGAATCAATGAAATCTTTTCGAGCTATAGTTCCATCAGCATTAACAGATAATCGGGTCAACTTCTTCCTAGGACAAAAGAATATCACAAAAGTTAAGATTAACCTTTTCAGCAGCAATAAACAAGGAAGTTAACATAAAAGTTAAATTGACACAATATCTGTCATGAGTTTGATCTCTCTCTCTCTCTCTCTCTCTCCCCCTCTCCATTGCTGAACATATGCCCAATACCCCCCCTCTAGCAACACACCATTAATACCTGTCTAGATTTATTCGTCACATAACATGCCCTTAACCATCTCCGTCTCTAGAATTTTAACTTTCAAAACTTACTTTATGAAGTTAAAGTGCACCATACACTAAGACTAGGAAGAACCCAAAAAAAAAAAAGATGAAGCACATAACTGTCATCTTTGGGAAACAAACAAAAAATGACAATGTATCTCTAAAGTCACTGTTAAAGATGGAACTTTTAGCTAAATTGGCAAGAGGCTAGGCTGCAAGTCAAACCAATAACATGCTCAGCCACTTCAGCTTCGTCTATGCATTGCCTTGAATGCACCCTGGTAAAATGAGTGGTTAATTTTGACAAGACCTGTAAGATTCACGTGTTTTAGATACTATTAATATTAAAAGTTGGAAAGCCCTGTGATGTGGGAAAGGGATTTTTGTAAGATCCAACCTCCTCTACTGGTGGACGTCTCCAACAATTATTATTTGTTGGGTTCTTGTATTGTCCTTGTTCCCTAAGACAATAACAAAACAATGTTTCAGAAGATTGGACCATTATATCATCATTATCCAATTCAATAAACAAAATACAGTGAACATTATTTGGATATAGTAGTAAGAGGTTACATAAGTAGACAAAATTTTTTGCCCTAAACGAATTATATTTACACAGTAACATTTCATATTAATAAGTTAAGAACTCAAATTGAACATTAGATCAGCAAGAACAGGTATAGAAAAAGAATCAGTCCTGTTTAGAAGGATAAAATGTAAATCCTGTTTCATATTTAAAGCATCCAGAGCTAAGTATAAATGGCATATTATAGAGCAGAGTGATTGCATTCACAGTTAAAGAGGTAGATCATACACTTGGCACATCAGGCCCACCAATGGTTATGGCTACAGACCCATGTCATGGTCAATTAAGTTTCAGCCAAAACTGATGCACGACTTTTGAGGGTCACTGGAAAGTTACACCCCTTATCAGTCATGAACCAATTCTATCAACTAAAAAAAAAAGGTTTGCCAATACATATAAAAAGTCCCTTCTAACAGTCATGAACATTCCAAGCTCTGACCTGTATAACGAAGCAAATGGCTCAACCTAAAGCAAACACATTACAAGAAATTGCCATTTACCTATTTTTTATATAGCATAATTCAAATTCACATCTGAAGCTTTCAGAATAGTAATAACAAAACTAATCAACTTATTGATAAAAGTTCTCCCAATGAAGATAAGGCCAAAATGAATAAAGCTTAAAAGAATTGGATAGAATTGGGCCTTTTATACCGCTAAGGACATGTATGGGTTAATTCAACCAAGAATTCAGGATGTTATGATTTTATTTTATTTTATTTTTTTGAAATTTCAGATTATAAAATAACCATTCTCATACTAAGGCTATACCTAAGAAGATATAAAATGCAAAGGAAAACAATTTTATAGCATTTGGATGAAAAGGAAATTACTAAACCACCTGGATTTGAAGCTCTTGCCGTGTCAACAACAGTCTTCCCTTTCTCAGTCAGTTTTGGGCAACCACTTGTGTAGCGATTTTCTCTTCAAACTCTTTTCTAATACCATCATTTACCCAGAAAAAAAAAAGTAGTAAGTCGTAAGACTCGTAACAATAGTAAAAAGAAAAAAAATTAAGGTTAAGAAGAGCAGATATTTTTATAAAAATATGATTGAACAAATACAATGAACTTACCTGCAAGGCAAATGTACATACTGCTGCCGCAGGACTAGCTAGCAAGCCAAATGAAAAAACTGTAACCCTGAACAGGGACATAAAATTATAGTCAGATGCTCCACTGTTCAAGATTAACATATTACAGCAACATTTGAACAGCAAGAGAGACTTTGATCAGGAAAACTTTGCACAATTGCACCAGGTTAAACTTTTATTTGAAAACTATAAAGAGAGCCTGAAAAACTTTTCTTCTCTTCTCAAAAATCTAAGTTTCCAATCATTGCCATGTCCCCTGTCCTTCATAATTTTTATTTTATCCACCTAGACATATGAGTGGCCTAAAACAAAAAGAAAAAATAAAAGGAACCAAAATCTCACATCAATATTTTCTGTACAATTCTAATAGGAAGAATCTCCTTCCATGTCCAAAGAAGAGAACCCCAGTTCTTTCACCTCAGCCAACCCAACTAAAAGAGCACAAGCCTAAATGATAAGGGTCTCGCAACTGAAAGCATTCTAATAAAATATTACTAATAGACATATGAATGCTGGAGAAACAGAAGCCTACAATATTGTCAAATTCATAATGCCTTGCAGCATTCAAATATCTTGCACTTGCTTTCTACGCATATTAATTTCCACCATCATTTTCCCAACCAAGTTTGCAACAAACCAATGTTGTTCAAATGGGGATACAGTCATAATCAAATAAACAAAAATTATGAAAGCCAAAAAAATATACCAATAACAAACAAATTAAATGAATAACATAATTCTGTTTTTCAACCAAAAAATCAAAAAGTTACATAGTATAGCATTAGGATTGAAGACGAAAAAACACCCTCAATAATAATACAAAACATAAATTCATGACTTATTAGAATTCTCATGACTTCAAAATCAATCAAAACAAATATTGAATTGTACAGAGGGGAAACAAAACCACGTGAGACCAGAACCAAATCAGAAATTTTTAAAAAAGTTAAAATGAGCAGTTCTAGCATCAAACGAGAACAGAAAAATGGTCTAGAAATGCTTAGCAGGCTAGGCATGTTTCCCTTCACAATTATACACAAATAAATCAAACCAAACCGAGAAAAGGAAAATGAAAAACAAACCGATTTTGCTTGGACAATTGAACCTGGATGAAGTTCGTCTTCTGGATGGGGCTTTCAGCTTTGTCTTCTCCGATCAGACAAATGAAGGTGACAGGAGTTCTTCCGGCAACGCTTTCTTAGATAAAAGCCAATCTCAACAATCTCTGGATTTAATGCATTACAGAAGGCAGGGAAGATGGCGCAAAAAGTCGATTAGGGCAAATGCAAAGGGAATCGAAGAGTGATTAGGGCGAGGAGAGGAGATGGCGCGGCAGGGAAAATGTCGGACGAGAGATTAGGGTGAAAGAAATGGTTTTCGCGAGACGGAAGAAGAGACAGATCGGGGAAAGAGGGAGAAGAAGAGACAGATCGGGGAAAGAGGGAGAAGAGGGGGAAGAAGAGACAGATCAGACCGGGGGAAGAAGAGACAGATCGGGGAAAGAGGGAAATCGTTGAGTGACTTTTAGCGGCGGTCATTAAAAGACCGCTACTAAAAATCTACCAAACCCCTGCCGCTGAAGCCATGTTTTTTTGTAGTGCCCACCACCACCACCACAACCACTGTAAGGACCTGATCAAACCTTGACCAAGACCTTTGGTCATTATATCTCTTAGTTATAACTAGTAGGGTGTAGGGCTCCTGGTATGTGAACATACACCTTATCATTAGTTTTGGATGTGTAAGCACCTCATTTTTGCGCTCCAAGAAAAACCAAAAATGCAAACCCTGGACAGAAAGTCAAACCCTAAGGGGTGAAAAGTTGACTTTTTGATCAAGTGAAATTTGGCCACCTCGCTTTATGCCATTGGATAGAGAATCTCGACACGGTTCCAACGCAACTGAGTTTGCAGGAATCGGAGTCCGGATGAAGGTTCTGCGGGCGGTCAAACTTAAGGAAAAGCCGAGAGTTGACTTTTCCTCGAATTCCGTGCCAAGTACCTTGCTTTATATCATTGGATAGAGAATCTCGACACGAGTCCAACGCAACTGAGTTTGCAGGAATCGGGGTCCGGATGAGGGTTCTGCGGGCGGTCAAACCTGAGCAGAGCAAAAAGTTGACTTTCTGTTAAAATCCGATCCAGAGGCCTACCCCTAGGTCATTGGATAGAGAATCTCGACACGGTTCCAACGCAACTGAGTTTGCAGGAATCGGGGTCCGGATGAAGGTTCTGCGGGCGGTCAAACTTGAGCAGAGCCAAAAGTTGACTTTCTGCTAAAATCCGATCCGGAGGCCTACCCCTAGGTCATGGGATGGAGGGCTCCGATACGATTCTAATGAAACTAAGTTTGCCCAGATCGGAGTCCGGATGAAAGAAATATGAGCTGACGAAATTCCCGGGCAGCAAAACCGGCAATCTGCGCACGTGGCGAGTTGCGCAGGAAAATATCTCGGGGATTAAATCCGTAAATATCAAAACATACGAAATATCCCAGGGACTAAATCCGTGAAAATCCGAGAATATCGGATTAAATCAAAAATTGCCAGGGACTAAATCTGAATTTTTCAGATTTTTACGTCCTGCGAGCGGCGGCATTAAATGATTTTCATCATTATGCCGCTCGCGCGGACGTGGCGAGCGAGCATGTGCCCACCTTGAGCTGGGCGCCAAGGTGGGCGGCACCTTTTTTTTCTGGCTTATATAAGCCGCGCGACTTCTCGCGCAGGGGGTTGGAAAATTTCGGAAAAAAGCTGAGTGTTCGGACATTTCTTTTGAGGGTGCGAAGGGTTTTTTGTTGGTTGTCTTCTTCCCTCACCCGAAGCCCCCCCCCCCCCCCCCCCCCCCTCTCGATCCCTGCCCCCAAAAAAAAAACCCAAGAGGCTCACCCTTCTTTGGTTCTTCCCCATTTCCACCCAAGCAAGTGGAAGCTTGCTACTGTTGGTGCGGTGAAGTGGAGGCTCCGGCCGCTGTCCGACTTCGAGGAGGCTCCCCCACTTAGCTCCAGAACTCAAGAACCACCAGGTAAACATCCCTGTTACATTGGGTTATACATATATGAGTATGCATGTTTTCTTTAGTAAGCCGGTCTTATTCAGTGGTATGAATCCACTGCCATGAAAGCTTGCTGTGTTTTTTCTGTTCACTTCCATCCGATAAATACCACCCAGCAAGGACGAGGAAGATGCATGTGCTATTCACGTCAAGAAGGGAGCATGTTCCCCAAGTGCCCGCCATCTAATGTACCCCTGTAAAACCCCCCTCCTCCTTCCCTTCTTCGGGTATTAGTGTGCATGTTCGAGGTCCAGTCGGGTGGAGGAAAGTGCATATAATGTCTGCATGTGGTTTTTTTTGTTGTTTTTACGTGGCTGGACTTGCAAACATGCTGTTTTCTACTCGTGCACCCTTGAGCATGCTCCCATCACCCCCCCCCCCCCTTTTAAGCTATTTATGAGTCTGTACCTGTTTGTTTTTTTATCAGGTTTGTTTTTTTCCTTTTAAGAGATTTTGGGATGAAGCATGAAGCATGAAGCATGTTTAGATTAGTTTGAATACATGTTTAAGTGGCTTCTGGGGAGTGGTCGAAGCCCGGGGAAGTGTCATGGGCATATTATTCGTGAAGTATTTTGAATGCATGTTTGTACTGTGAGTTTTCTGGGTTTTCAAAACTTGAAATAAAATGTGTTTAGATTAAATCCAAAATTAGTTGGGAGGTGTTCTAGGCATGTTGGGAGGCTAGTGGAACAGTTACAGACCTAAAAAAATCGGCCAGAGTTGGAGATCTCAAAAAAACAGAGAGTTGAAAATCACAGTGACCTGCCGCCCACCTGGCGCCCACCTGGCGCTCACCTAGGAGGTGGGCGCCCCTTTCAGCCCACTTCCCGCCGAGCTGGCGCCCACCTGGCGCTCAGCTCGCGCCCACCTAAAACCAAGTGAAATTCTCGCGCCCATCTCGCGCTCACCTCCCGCCCATCTCGCGCTCACCTCCCGCCCAGCTCGCGCTCACCTGGTATCGGGTGAGCGCCAGGTCAAATTTTCGCCCGGTTCTGGCGCCCATCTGGCGCTCACCTCAGGAGGTGAGCGCCAGGTCCAAAACAGGCCGAATTGTTATTTTTTTTTTAAAATTCCAAAAATGAGCCAGCACAATGAGCCAGTTTTTTTCTGACAAAGTGTCTATCTTGTGTCTTTTTGTGTGATTATTGCTAGATGTGAATGATATTTCTGAACCGAACCGGATAAATCAATAGGGTTTCTGGGTCACCCGGAAACCCGACATGGGACTTGGACTCCCGGTCCAACTTGACTTCCAGTGGGCCTTCCAACGGGGCCCACCAAGCCCAATAAACACCAAAAGCATGCCATTAGAATAACTTAAGTAAAATGAACAATTTGAACCGGGCGGGCCAAACCCAATGCGGCCCACCCGAGCCTTGTTATGTGAAATTGATGCACGAATTGCGTGGTTTGGCCGAGACCAAGGGCAAGGGCCTACCGGGCCCGCCAAAGCCCACCAACCGAACCAAGGAAGGGTGCAAACCCTAACTTCCGGTAACTGGGGCTTACAAGCCCAGATTTGGACTGCGGGCCCCAAGCCCAGTGTCCGAATCACTTTGGCAAAATTAAAAAGATAAGTCCAATAAAAAAAATACTTGGCCACCATGTGGGCCCACCTAAGGGGCCCACCCACCAGTCCGGCCCACTTGTGCATAAAAAACACTTAACCTTCAAATCTGAATCTAAAGTAAAATCAATGCACCAACCAAAGCCCAAAGGGCCTCCTAGGATAGGCCAAGGCCCACAAGGGCACACAGGCTTGACTAAGCCCACCAAGGACACCGTGGGCCTTCCAACGGGGCCCACCCAACCAGACTCAGATCACCTAAGTAATCAAGATAAAAGCAATTAAGGGGACCCACACCACTCAGGTGGTCCCGCCAGACTTAACCAAAATTGCATATCGGATTAGGAATCAGGTGAGACCTATGTAAGCTGACTCAAACCAGGGAACCCACGAGACCCGTCATCCGACGGGGTGGACCGGGGTGTCTACGGACTTCCCCGGACCACAACCGAGAACTGACTTAGAATCTCAAGCCGCAGACCAAAAGCCCTAATAGACAGGATTAGGCACCCAGGTGTCTGCCTGCACCCCATCAGGCGGTGGCGACTCCGAATTACCCCGTGCCGCGTTTCCCACGCGCGCACAGCCTGGCGACTCCACTGGGGACTTTTCAGCCCAGTAGGACCCTAGTTAGATGAGTCAGCATAAAGAGAGATTTAGTTGATGTTTAGGGTTTCTTACTACCTCGTTTAGTGAGATATGGAATACGCGTAATTACGCGTTCTGGGGAGTCCTGTCAAAGGGACGCGATAATTGCCTAAGGCAAGTGGGATTTAAGCGGTCCCTTGTGACCCCCCACTTACCTGGGGACTCTCCCAGAACCTCGTATTGCGTGCTAATTCTGCACCTTACTATACGAGACAGTAACAATCCCTTTACCAACAAAATCTAGACAAAACTCACCTGTTGTAAGCACCTCATTTTTGCGCTCCCAAAAAGTCAGAAAATGTAAAAAACCCAGCCAAGAAGTCAAACCCTGAAGGGGTGAAAAGTTGACCTTTAAATCAGATAAAATTTGGCCACCTTGGTCTATCCAGTTGGATAAAGAATCCCGACACGGTTCCAACGCAACTGGGTTTGCAGGAATCAGAGTCCGGATAAAGGTTCTAAGGGCAGTCAAACTTGAGGGAAAGCCAAGAGTTGACTTTTCCTCGATTTCCGTGCCAAAAACCTTACTTTAGCCCAACGGATAGGGAATCCTGACACGGTTCCAGCGCAATTGGGTTTGCAGGAATCAGAGTCCGGATGAAGATTCTAAGGGCGGTCAAACTTAAGGAAAAGCCAAAAGTTGACCTTTTCTCGGGATCCGTGCCAAGTGCTTAGCCCCATGTCATTAAATAGAGGGCTCCGATACGAGTTTAACACAATTGAGTTTGCTCAAATCGGAGTTCGGATGAAGGAGATATGATCTGTCAAAGTTTCCGAGCAGCAAAACCAGAAACTGCACACGTGGCGCAAGAACTGCACACGTGGCAGCCAACGCAGCAAAATATCTCAGGAACTAAATCTTAAATATAAAATTTTCGTACGGGCGATCCGTAGATATCAAAAAAGGTCAAATCGGTCGAGTCAGTCGAATCGGTCAAGTCGAGGGGCAAATCCGTAAATTTTCGATTTGTATCCGGTTACCTATACCGGATACACAGCCTCCCCTTCTTATCCGGACTTGAAGACCGGATACATCAAGATATTCGCGCGAGATCCGCGCCGATCGCCCGACAAATTCGCGGCGGCATTTAATTTTCGAATGATTATGTCTCGTATCCGGACTTGAAAACCGGATACAAAGGGAAGCTAGGGTATCCGGACGTGAAGTCCGGATACGAAGAGGCCTTAGTGTATCCGGCCTGAGTTGCCGGATACATTAAAATTTCTATAAATAGCAAACCAGCAGCTCATTTCCGGGGTTGGGCTTTTCTTGGCTGTCTTGAGGTTCCTCCCTCCACTCTTCTCCCACACGAATCCCCACCCCTTCAACCCCTCTTGGCCCCCATACCATCCCAAGCCCTTCCCCCCTTCTCCTTCTCCTCTCTATCCCCACTGAAAGAAGAAGGACTTGAGTGGCTGTTGGTGTTCCAAGGAGGTCTCCAGGAGCTGTACCACCCCCAAGGCATACCACCACCTTGCACAAGAGGTCAAGGACCTCAGGTATCACTCCTCATCACGTTAGCTTCAACATATATTAAATGTAGAATTTTCTGGAATTTCTTCTGCTTTTTTGTCTTCTGGCTTTGCATGGCCTAGTTTTAGCACGTTATATGCACGCACTTGGTCTCCCTGTCGTGGCATGGAGTCACCTCATGTATGATACCCACGTAGGCCTCTTAAGGAACCATGCATGCTTAGTAAAATGCCATACTTAATACGCTGTTGTAATTATCTCGGGGAGGAGAATGTCCCTCCCCGCTCATCTAATGTACCCCCCAGAATAAGCCCCCTTCTCTTTCCCTTCTTACGGCGCCTCCTTCTTGTTTAAAGCATGGGACTAGAGCTCTAGACTCTGTTGTGGTTTTATCTTCTTCGTGTTCTCTCTTGCACGCATGGCGATATGCATGGTAGAGCCATATGGGTCATTATCTACTGTTGTGTATGTTACGTATTAGACTAGGCCTTCCGTGACAGGATAGTTACTGTCTTCATTATTCGAAAATCTGTCCGTGTGAATATGCTATATGTGAATGCATGCATGAAAGAATGATCCCCTTCCCCAAGGCCCCCCCTTACCTTGCTGTAAGTCCAAGGGGAGAAGCCAAGTGTGGCTTCTCCCAATTCTGAACCTACGTGGGCTCATCCAGGAGCCCACAAGACCCTTAACATGTCCCTGGAACCCCCTGGGATCAGTCCCAAAAGGCCAAAACCCAAAAAGGCCAATTCCAGTGTGATCCGGATACTCAGGCCGGATCACCTATGGCCTCTGGGTATCCGGATGCACTGGCCGGATCACCCACAGACCCTGTGTATCCGGCCTGTGTTGCCGGATACACACAGCAGCATGATTTTTTTTGCATGTCATTGATCCTTTGCCGAATTTTGAATGACCCGGAGCTAAACCAACGGAACCAACAGGGTTTCCGGTCCACCCGGAAACCCAACTTGGGACTTGGATCGTCGGTCCAACTTGGCACACTTGTGGGCCTTCCAACGGGGCCCACCAAGCCCAATGAACCAAAGCATGCTAATTGAACAACTTAAATGAAATGAACAAATTGAACCGGGCGGGCCAAGCCCAATGCGGCCCGCCCGTATCTCGTGATATGAGTGAATGCATAAACTATCTGGTTTGGCCGAGACCATGGGCTAGGGCCTGCCGGGCCCGCCAAAGCCCGCCAACTAAGCCAAGGAAGGGATCAAGCCCTAACTTCATTGAATTCGGGCTTCCGAGGCCCAAAACCGGATTACAGGCCCCAAGCCCAACGTCCCAAAAGATTTTGGCCCAAATATAAAGATAAGTCTAAAAAACCCTTGGCCACCACGTGGGCCCACAAATCTATCCGGCCCACTTTTGCATGAAAACAAACCTAATAATTCCAATATAAACCTAAAGCAAAATCAATTCACTAACCAAAGCCCACAGGGCCTCCTAGGCTCAGACAGAGGCCCACAAGGGCACATGGGCTTATCCAAGCCCGACAAGGACACCGTGAGCCTTCCAACGGGGCCCACCCAATCAGACTCAGACAATTTAAGTTAAAGCAAAGATAAAATCAACTAAAGGGACCCACACCACTCAGGTGGTCCCGCCAAGACCTAACTTAAAAGCATGCCGGATTAGGAATCGGGTGAGAACCAAGCAAGAAAGCTGACTCAAACCAGGGAACCCACGGGACCCGTCATCCGACGGGGTGGACTGGGGTGTCTACGGACTTCCCCAGACCGCAACCGAAATCCCGACTTAGAATCTCAAGCCGCAGACCAAAAAGCCCTAAATAGACAAGATTAGGCACCCAGGTGTCCGCCTGCACCCCATCAGGCGGTGGCGACTCCGATTTACCCCGTGCCGCGTTTCCCACGCGCGCACAGCCTGGCGACTCTGCTGGGGACTACTCAGCCCAGTAGGACCCTACTTAGGACCGAGTCAGCTCAAGAGGGACTTAGGCGATATTCTAGGAACTTTTGCTACCCCGCTTAGCAAGGTACAGAATACACGTAACTACGTGTTCTGGGGAGTCCTGCCACAAGGACGCGATAATTGCCTAAGGCAAGTGGAATTTAAGAGGTCCCCTGTGACCCTCCACTTACCTGGGGATTCTCCCAGGACATCGTAAAGCGTGCCAATTCTGAACTTTACTATACGAGGCAGTAAGGATTCCTTTATCACCTAAATCCAGACAAAACTCGCCCGTATAGGCACAGCACCCAGCCCAACTGCACACACGGGCACACCACCACACCGTGGATGGATGATGGCATATATGTAAAATTTAATTTCCCGCATTTTGTGTGATAAAACTGCGTGGGGTGACCCGCACGAGGGAGGATGCGTGAATGATCCGACCTTTTGATAGATGAGCGAATCGGATACTGCTACTTCTTTACCAAAACTTAGACCTCTCTAGCAGCCTACCCTTCTTCTTACTATGAACTGATCTTTGGGATGGTATTAGCACCTACGCTCCCGTGGCTTGCCGGGGAAAGCAGGGTAAACCCATCCCCCCAGTTTCTGGAGTCCATTAGCACCACTGGTTTCTTGCCGTGGCACGCGAGGATCCAGTGCTGGTCCAGACCCTTGTAGGCTTATGTCTCGGGCTGGGTATCCTTCCCCACCTAACGTTTCTGAATGAACTTTACGTTGAGCATGAGAGGGTGAGTAGGATGTGAATGATGATTAAAATTGAAATAAAATCCAGAGTCCATTTGGGGCAGCAACCCCCGTTCTTTGCATCAAATTGAGTAAACCCTAGATGCTGGGCTACCTCGGCCCTAGCTTAGGAAGCTCACCTAATTCTTGATCAGGGAAACCACCCCAGATCCATGCATGGAGTCCTGTATCCTATGGGTCTTGACCCATTAGAGTCCGCGGGGAGCACTCTAAGTCCAGATTGGTCTTTTAGAGCAGACGAAAGCCGGCCAGATCAGACAGACAGATGAAAACATGCCAGGGTACTAAACCCTAGATTTAGGGATTTTTTAGCCTACCCACTTTGAAAGCAATTTGTATCCTCCCTTTTGGCTCCCAACAGCCTTAAGGATGAATTCTTTGCAGCTTTTGTAAATATCTTGTAAAAATTCGCCCTCGATGGCAAGCTGTAATTTCGCTAGGGTCCGACACCGAAAGCAGATGAAAGAACAGATGAAAGACAGAAAGACTGATCGGGACTTGAATGTGCTCCTCTACACAAGTATGTCTAGGAGTCGCGCCTTAACTGGCGCCAACCCCTAGGACCACACACCAGGTGTGCCTGAGTTAAATTCCGCACGGTTTTGTTTTGCTCATTTTGGTGAAGCATGATAGAACTGCTAGTGGTTATCTCTTTTGCTTAAAATTATGCATGTCTTAGGACTAACTTAGAGTCTTGGTGTGGAACCTTAATTTGACTCGGAATTTTGATCGGATAGTTGGCATGGCATCTTCATCCTCATCTGAGAGAACCCGTTTCCCTAGGATAGAGAAGTGTGCCTGGGATACCCCCTGGATCCGTTCTTGGACAAGGCAGCTCCAAGGGAGTGAGCAGATTGAATGGGAGCACAAATACCACATGGGACAGACTTTGTCCCTGTTAAATGTGCCGATTAACTGGGATATGATCCAAGCAGCCCTGCTTTTCTGGGATCCCCAGCTTTCAGTGTTTCGATTCGGGGTCAATGAGTTGACTCCCACAATTGAGGAACTTGACCTGTTCCTCCGATTCCGTGACTTAGGAGAACCCGCCAGGCCAAGTCTCAAAGAAAGTTACAAGAATGAAGCTTGTGTTTTCTTTGGCCTCTCAAGGGGAGAATTTCAGACCTTAGGAGGTGACAAATCATTTACTCGGGTCTCTAAAACATTCCTAGCTGAGAAAATGAGAAACAAAAAGCAGGAAAGACCCCGGGCTTGGTTTGACACCTTCACCCTTGTGGTTCTGTCACAAATCTTCTTTCCAACTGGGGGAGACACCATTAATTTGGCCCTCATGGAAATTGTGGATCAACTCAGGGCAGGGTACCGAATCATGCCACTGATCCTAGCTCAATTGTTCCATTCCCTGACTTTGTCCAAAAACGGAACTCGGAGGTTTCAAGGGTGCGCTCCCCTCCTCCACCTTTGGCTGCAAGATCACCTGATGGTGTCATCACCTGTCAGTGCATATTACAAGGCAACCGGGGACAACATCCATTGGTTGGCTCAAAGAGAGATCGAACCAGACCTACCCACTCGTGAGGATTGGTTTAACCACTTTCTCCGCCTGAAGGGAGAAACAGACATTAGATGGTGGGGTACATACAACATCCCCTACACCCCCATCATAGCTTTCAAGAAAAGAGAGGGACTTGCCTTGATAGGCCTTACCCATGCCGTGCCATACTATCCGATTCGAGTTCTGAGACAGTTTGGGAAACCGCAGGGAATCCCGATCAAGGACGACTTGGGCAATTTGATTGGTCCACTCACCAAGGGACTAAGGACCCAACTGCTGGTGGAATGGAAGACAATGTGTGTATATCGAGAAGACGTCTTCATCGAATCACGTTTTCGAGACTACGAGCAGTGGATAGCTCGGGAGTTCGGCCACGACGGCCCCCCACCTCTCCAGCCTATCGCTTCAAGCGACATTCCAGTTCCGCCCCCTAACACATATAGGGACAGGGTGGCCGAACTGCAAGAGACTCACTCCCGTATCCATTCAGCTTATGTGGATTCAGAACGGGAGAGTAGGCAGGCCAATACGGCCTTGCAACATGAAATGGAATTAGTGCGCAAGCGCGCTGAGGAGGACCGACGTCTGCGGAACAAGCTTCTGCGAGCCTTGAGGAGGCAGGACGTGTCCTCCCACTATGATGATGACCAACCTAGCTAGACTTTGGCTTTGTTGTATTTTGCCATAAATGATGATATACTTTGTGCCATGACGGCGCCTTTTGATTAAAGCATGAATTTATTTCCACTTTGCTACATATTGTGCAAACTTAATAAGAACAAGAGATAAAATAATTCCCTCCAATAGGGCAAATCGGTCTCCGACAGACCACCTCTCTCCAGATAATTGCAATGTGCTTGGTCGCTGCGACCACCTAATTTCCTTTGATTGCATCTCTCTCATTGAGATCGCCAAACCCGGCAAGTGTTTAAAAACACCCGAGACTTTGAGCTCAGATCACACCCGTCTGCATCTTTTCAAGATCATACGGTCAAACCTGTAGGGCACCAAAGCCGCTGACGGATGAGTTGGATATTGGTGGAGGAGCGTCCTGGCATAGCCTACCCCTTTCAGTGACACCAAAGCCGCCGGTGAGTGAATCGGATATTGGCTGCGGAGCGTCCGGGTACTACTAGCCGAATTCTTAGGGCACCAAAGCCGCCGACGGATGAGTCGGATATTGGTGGAGGAGCGTCCTGGCATAGCCTACCCCTTTCAGTGACACCAAAGCCGCCGGTGAGTGAATCGGATATTGGCTGCGGAGCGTCCGGGTACTACTAGCCGAATTCTTAGGGCACCAAAGCCGCCGACGGATGAGTCGGATATTGGTGGAGGAGCGTCCTGGCATAGCCTACCCCTTTCAGTGACACCAAAGCCGCCGGTGAGTGAATCGGATATTGGCTGCGGAGCGTCCGGGTACTACTAGCTGAATCTTTATATCGCCGAGACCCCCGACGAGTGAGTCAGGATTTGGTTAAGGCAACCCTGAGTGCTGTTCTTCAGTCCCCTTTCTGGGACCTTGATTGGTCCAACCCTGTGATTCTGAGCTCAAACAAAACCCCTTAAATTGAAGGTCCTCTTTCCTTGCCTAAACAGCTAAAATAGATTTAGTTCAACCGGGTTCTCTCTCCCAGTCGCTTCCGAGCGACTAAAATAGACCAGCTTTCAGAAAAATAGGGTTCTCTCTCCCAGTTGCCTGCGGGTGACTAAAATAGACTCGGTTCCCAAGGCTCTCTTCCCTTGTTACCTACGGGTAGCTAAAATAGATCAGTCTTCAAATTTATTAAGGTTCTCTTCCCTTGTTACCTGCGGGTAGCTAAAATAGATCAGCTAATCCATTTAGGGTTCTCTCTCCCGGTTGCCTGCGGGTGACTAAAATAGATCCGGTTACTAGGGTTCTCTCTCCCGGTCACTTCCAAGTAACTAAAATAGATCAGTCTTCAAAATTCATC
Source organism: Buxus sempervirens (assembly GCA_947561395.2). Classification (NCBI taxonomy): domain Eukaryota; kingdom Viridiplantae; phylum Streptophyta; class Magnoliopsida; order Buxales; family Buxaceae; genus Buxus; species Buxus sempervirens. Next base: position 27,651,121 of record OX387188.1, read on the forward strand.
AAGGTTCTCTTCCCTTGTTGCCTTAGGGTAGCTAAAATAGATTAGTTAGTCCAAATCCAATCAAACAAACAAAAACAGCATAAATCGAAGAAACAGATTCTACTAATTGCATAACCAATTTGTGTAAAATTGCACTAATGCCTGCGAATTGTCCCATCAGGTACCAAAAATTGCTTTCAGAAGCCCGTACCTGTTAAGATCGAGGAGAAGGCTCGAAATGGACCAGCAAGGAGAGCAGACGCCGCCAGGGGAACATCCTGCAGAGTCTAGTCATGCGCAAGTGGTTAATGAGATGCAACAAAAGATGGACAGCATGGGTGCCATCATCCAGGAACTAATGACAGAGCTGAGAGAGTTACGGCAGGGCCCACCCGGGGTGCCGGTTGCCCAGCAGCCACCGCCGCAGTTCCCACCACAAGCGGAAGCGGTGCCACCGCCGCGTCCAGTAAACCCCCCTCCCCTAGCACCGCCACCACCACCACCACAGGCAGCGCCATTTCATGTGGCACAACAAGAGCAATTTCTGCCTATCCATCTGGGACAAGGTGATGAGGACTGGTACAGAACTCAGGAGGTACAGTTTGAGGAGAAGCTGACAGCCGTAAGGGAAGAGAACAGAACGGAAATGGCTGCCCTGAAGGAGCAGCTCAAACAACTCCAACCTAGCACAGTGCAGAACGAGGCTACTCTAGAAAGCCTCTGTTTCTTTTCAGATATCCAACTCCCGGCTAAGTTCAAATGCCCTGAGTTGCACCAGTTCGACGGCACCGGGTGCCCCCTGAACCATCTGAGGTCCTATTCTGGCGACATGTGCCAGTATGCCAAGGAAGAGCGGATTATGGTGCAGTTCTTCCAGAAGTCACTAGCCGGGGCCGCTTACTCTTGGTTCCTGAGTCTAGACAAGGCTAAGATCAAGACATGGAATGACCTGGCAGCAGTCTTCATCCAGCAGTACCGCCTGAACAGTCAGATAGTACAGACGAGGGCAGAATTGCAGAGGCTGGCAAAGAAGAGCCAAGAGTCAGTAAGAGAATACGCCAAGCGCTGGAAGGAATTGGCAGCATTAGTACAGCCGCCGTTGCTAGAACAAGAGATGACGTCGCTGTTTATTGCGTCATTGGGCCAGCCTTTCTTCACTCTGCTGCTGGGACAGAGTACATCGAACTTCAATGACCTGATCTTGACTGCGGATCGGATTGAAGACGCAGTAAGGGCCGGAAAGATAGATGGCAGTGGGCAGAGTGCCGCGCCGAGGAGGCCAGTAACAGGACAGGCCAGCAGAAACCAAGGGCCGGAGCCCAGGAGGCAGGAACAGCAGGCAGTGAATTACGTGCACCCTGTACAACCCCATCATTTCTCTCAAAGACCAGAAGCAGTGGCACCCCAAGGAACCGGACAAGCTGCTTACCAAGGGGTAAGAAGAACAAGGGAAGAGATGGAGGCCAGAATGAAGCGGGTTTTCACTCCACTCCCGTACGCGCCGGCAGAGTTGTTGCCTACTTTGCTAAAGAAGGGGTACGTGCAAGTCAAACCCCCGAACCCTCGTTTGGTCAACGCCAGAAGCTATAACGCTGCAGAGCGGTGCGAGTACCACTCTGGTGCCCCAGGGCACCACACCAATCGGTGCTGGGATTTGAGGCACGATATCCAAGACCTGATTGATAGTAAGCGCATCACGGTCGACCCTCCAGCACCACCGGCCCAGACTCCAGCAGCTGGCGTAACCACCAATCCACTCCCAGATCACTCAAAAGCCTCCACTAGTAGAACGGCAAATCAGGTGAGCAGCGATCAGGGCACCAGGCAGTTCGACCCTTCTACACTTATTGGCCAACCAGGGCAGACAGTGAGGGTGCAGCTTCGAGCAGGAACCCCCTCGGCAGCAAGGGTAGCTAATGAGAATACAGAGGCCCATGTCTGCACGATTGAGGATGAACCTCAGAGCAGTGAAGAGGTCTCAGGGCCATGGAACCCGGTACAGTGCGGATGGATCAGTGACTCATCCCCTCCGCGTAGGGAAGGAATCGGCAGTTCTGAGGGACCCTGGTTCCGAAATGGGCCGCCGGACACGGACGCGTCAGTGGGCAGTTCAAAGGTACTCCCGCAGATGTCTACCGGATGGCCACCTGAATATATGTCTGCAACTTCAGAGCCGGACCTACAATCCCTCTCCGATCCCCTATCAGCGGAGCCAAGTTCAGAATCCTCTTCCCACGGCACGTCAGAGTGGTTCGTCCCCCCTTATGCCACGGAAGAAGAGGAACCGCCATCCACTCCTGAACCTGCAACCCTGCTTGATCCATATGAGAGTTCAGATGAGTCCCCTGATACGGACTCAGAGGACACGTCGGCAGAGGAAAGCAGGGCAGTGAACGTCGTTGAAGGAGATGGCAGTGACTTCCCCACGGATCTCCCTCTGGTGCATTTTCACCCACACACAGACCAAGAGTTTTTCTACCCCACCCCTTTCACCAACCCCTCCGCCCTTAACATCCATGACATCATGGACTCACCTCCACAAGACCCTTTCTCCCTTTCATTTGAACCACCCACCCTAAACCTTTCACAACTCAACCTGGAACCACCCTCATACAACAGGGTATCCCCACCCTACCCCACTACATCTTTCCGCCTTCAAGCCACCTCTGCAACCACCATTGAAGCAGAAATCGATCGGATCACCCGATCCGGTCGATACATAAACACCGACCCCCCACCCGCACCAGAGGAGGGAGCAGAAGCAGAAGCAAAAAGGAAAGAAAAAGGGAAGGACGTGGTCACAGAATTGCCACCGACCCTCAAAAGAAAGGGAAGGGCCACAGAGGAGGAAGTCACAGATTTGCACCATAGTGTGTTCACCCCAGAGTACGACCTCCTCCAGCAGTTGAACAAGGTGCCCGCCCAAATCTCCATAATGCGACTTCTGATTGACTCAGAGAAGCACCGGACAATACTGATGAAGGTCCTAGGGGATGCACACGTACCTGCAAGCATTGACCCGGAACAGCTAGGGGCAGTGGTGTCAGTAATCATGACACCCCAGGCCATCTCCTTCTCTGCAGCAGATTTGCCCCCAGAGGTTTGTGACCACGCTGAGGCGCTCTACATAACAGTGAAGTGCGTCGATCTCATCGTGAAACGAGCCATGATTGACAACGGGTCAGCACTGAACATATGCCCGATGAGGACATTTCATAGTCTGCAGTTGAGCCCTACCATGATCAAGCCAAGTGGGCACAATGTCAGAGGCTTTGACAACGCCCGAAGGGACTCACTGGGAGAGGTCACGTTGGTAATCATGATCGCGGATAGGCCATTCACCATGGAGTTCGAACTCATGGACATCAACGCCTCATTCAACTTGCTGATCGGGAGGCCTTGGCTGCATCAGGCAGGAGCAGTATCTTCCACACTGCACAGAATGGTCCGGTTCGTGTCAGGCAACGAACTTATAACAGTACATGCCGAGGATCACCGAGAGTTCGAAAAGGTCGGAGTACCCTATGTGGACTATGAGTTGCCCACCACACTCAATTTCCAAGCAGTGGAGATGGTGCAGGTGAACCGTATCCCTGAAGCTGAGAGGGGGCGACGACTCTCGAAAAAGAGGAGAAAGTACATGTTCAGCGCTGCTGACTGCGCGGACTGGGGCCTTAGGGCCGGTGATGGATTAGGCAAGTATAAGCAGGGAATTAAGGCAGCCATCCGACCTCATGAGCAGACTACTGGTTTCGGACTGGGGTTCAGACCACAGCCAGAAGACTACTCCCGACTCCATGGGAACCGTGCAGAGAGGAAAAGGGCCAGAACTGAAGGAAGAGACCCCCACTGGCCCATATGCACACACGGGAACTTGTACCACCGCTTCTCTAACATGGAGCATGAAGCGGCTCAGGCTATCGAGAATATAGTCCCCCAAGGGTGGGGAGATGAGTTTCTGGACACCCCTGCTGCAGAAGAAGACTACCTGCAAGGCCTAGCTCAGATGCTCTGGGAAGAGCCACCACCTATGGAAATGATTGGGGATATAGTGGAAGTAGACCCGTTGGTTCCTAAGGGGTCACCAGAGGGCCTGCCAGCACTGGTCGCCCTAGACTCAGTCGACGAAGTCACCATGGCCTTCGCCCCACCAGATGAGCAGTTCATCCCTGATGGGATCCCGATCAACTCGGCGACTGTCATAGAAGCACCACCGCCAGCTCCCCTAGGAGACTCCCAAGAAGGGGGCCCAATCATGTATGTCTGCATGATGGAAGGGCGAGACAGCTCAGGAGTACCGACCCGCAGGCCAAGATCGCCTCCTCCACGCCCCTATATCCCGCACCCTGGAACTCGCGATGGTTTGAACCGCATGTTCCGTAGCATGCCCCAAGTGCTAGGGCCAGTACCGGAAGAGGTGTACCATGCAGCTTATGGCAAATGGGCACCACCAGCTTACTCTTCTACGGTTCCTGGGATACCAACTGGGATGCCCATAATGTTTGCACCCCCCAGAGTTGACCCGGCCAACGAAGTCACCATCGCACATGCGCCACCCAGGGACGAGATACCATGGGCCATCCCCATCAGTGGAGCATGGATGGGGATATCATCAGAATCTGCCCCCCAGTCAGAGAGAAGCCAGAACAAGCCAGTGGGATGCGCAGCGCATGATCCTATCTGCCTATCTTCTGACGACAGCGCCAACATGGTACTAGCTGAAGAACCGGAAGCGGCAGCCGTTATCAACCAGGAAGATCAGGCACCACTCAAAAACTGGAGCGCCACACCTTTTGCCATCAGCAAAGCTACTATCCCAAAGGGGGTTTCTACTACCTCTGAACTTTCTATTGTAGCTACTGCCGAAACTTTTAATGAATATCTCAATGCTTCCTACTACTTGCATCTGTTTGAAAAAGAAAATAACAATAATAAGCAACTTGAGCATCGCAATCTTAGTGTCAATCCCGACGCACACCTGGAAGATCTGGGGCACGGGATTGGTAATAAGATTGCCATAATTGAACAAAAAGAACAAAAGGAATTTGAAAAGCCAGTCCAGATGGCAATAATAAATGAAATGCATGAGCCAGTGCCCAATCCGGAAAACGAGCAAGAACTCGACAAGTCAGATTGGGGCACTCGCCCATCGCAGCAAGAAGATTCAAACATCGTCCCCTGTGAGCCTTTCGAGCATGAGGACGACGATGAATCATGGGAGACCCCGCTTGAAATCCAACTTGCATTGGAAAGGCATGAGATGGGTCCCCAGGCTAACATTGAGGAAACAGAGTCAATTGACATAGGTGAAGTAGCACAACCAAGGATTCTCCAAATTGGTAAAAAGCTGGCACCATTATTGAGAAAACAGATGTTTGATTTTCTTAAATCTTATTCTGACGTGTTTGCATGGTCATACGAGGATATGCCCGGGTTAGATACGGACTTGGTTGTGCATCGGTTACCAACAAAGTCTGAGGCCGTACCTGTGAAACAGAAGCTCAGGCGCACAAAGCCGGAGTGGGCCCTGAAGATCAAGGAAGAGGTCACCAAGCAGTTGGATGCCGGATTCTTGCAAGTAACTCACTATCCAGAGTGGTTGGCCAACATCGTGCCGGTTCCCAAGAAAGACGGGAAAGTCAGGATGTGTGTTGACTATAGAGACCTGAATAGAGCAAGTCCGAAGGACGACTTCCCATTGCCGCACATTGATGTACTGGTTGACAATACTGCAACACACTCGATGTTCTCCTTCATGGACGGCTTCTCTGGTTACAACCAGATAAGAATGGCACCCGAGGATATGGAGAAAACATCCTTTATCACGCACTGGGGCACTTACTGTTACCGCGTGATGCCGTTCGGACTGAAAAATGCGGGTGCTACATATCAGCGTGCGATGACTCTGTTATTCCATGACATGATACACAAGGAAATGGAGGTGTATGTGGATGACATGATAGCGAAGTCTAAGGAAGAAGAAGACCACTTGGTGAACCTTGGAAAGATGTTCGACAGACTCAGAGAGCACAAACTTCGGCTCAACCCAAACAAATGTGTGTTTGGAGTGACTTCAGGAAAGCTGCTCGGCTTCATAGTGGGCAAGCGAGGCATTGAGGTCGATCCTCTCAAAGCAAAGGCAATTCTGGAGATGCCTCCTCCATCGACAGAAAAGGAAGTGAGAGGATTCCTGGGCAGATTGCAGTATATCAGTAGGTTCATTGCGCAGATGACTCCTGTGTGTGAGCCTATATTCAAGTTGCTAAAGAAAGACAACCCTGTGGTTTGGAATGACGACTGTCAAGTAGCGTTTGATAAGATCAAGGCCTACCTGATGAGTCCGCCAACATTGGTCCCACCTGTCCCAGGACGACCCTTGATTATGTATCTGACAGTCTCTGAGACGGCTGTAGGATGTGTGTTAGGACAACACGATGAGAAAGGACGGAAAGAACAAGCAATCTACTACCTAAGTAAGAAATTTACCAACATCGAAGTCAGATACACAGTGCTTGAAAAAACGTGTTGTGCCCTAGTCTGGGCAGCTCAGAAGCTCCGACACTATTTGCTTAGTCACACAGTCCTACTAATCTCCAATCTGGATCCATTAAAGTACATCTTTGAGAAGCCGATCTCCACTGGTAGGGTTGCTAGATGGCAAGTCCTTTTATCGGAGTATGACCTTGTCTACACAACTAGGAAGGCAATAAAAGGGCAAGCTGTGGCGGATCACTTGGCAGAACATCCGCTACCTGACTACCAACCGCTTCTGACTCACTTCCCAGACGAAGATGTGATGTGTACAGAATCTGCAGATGATACAGAAAAAACCAAGTGGCAGATGTTCTTTGACGGGGCAGTGAATGTGAATGGAAAAGGGATCGGAGCAGTACTAATCTCCCCAGACGGTGTCCATCACCCGATAGCAGCGAAACTTCTGTTTGATTGCACTAGCAACATGGCCGAATATGAAGCATGTGTGTTAGGCCTGCGAGCGGCAATTGAGATGCATATACAAGAGCTGAAAGTGTTCGGTGACTCAAGTCTTATTATCTATCAAGTGATAGGAGACTGGAAGACCAGAGATGTGAAGTTAGTACCATACCAAGAGCTGGTCAAGGAATTAGAAGAAGAATTCGAGAGCGTGACATTCGACTACATGCCACGAGACGGGAATCGGTTTGCGGATGCACTAGCTACGCTGGCATCAATGGCCACCATCACGAATGATGCTTGGGTGCAACCATTGGAGATAGAAATTCTACGCTACCCTGTTTACTGCTTCAGTATCGAGAAAAGCACACCCAAAGAAGAGTCTTGGTACGCGGACATTGAGAGATACATAAGAAACAGAATCCTGCCAGAAGGTGCCTCAGCTGCAGAGAAGCGAACTATACAGAGGTTGGCAGGGCAATACTTCTACAGTGGAGGTAGGCTGTACAAGAAATCGTACAATGATTCCCTACTGCTATGTGTCAGGGAAGCCGAGGCGCAGAAATTAATCGAGGAAGTCCATGGAGGGTTGTGCGGCGCACACATGAATGGGCACATGCTAGCAAGGAAGATTCTAAGGATGGGCTATTATTGGATGACCATGGAAGCAGACTGCTACGCTCATGTCAGAAAATGCCAGTTATGCCAGATTTATGCCGACAATATCCATGCGCCGCCAAATGCGCTGTACTCCATGACATCACCTTGGCCGTTCGCCATCTGGGGAATTGACATGATAGGCCAAGTTCATCCAATGGCTTCAAACGGGCATCGGTTCATCTTAGTGGCAATTGACTATTTTACCAAGTGGGTAGAGGCCATGTCCTTCGTAAATGTGAAGAAATCTCATGTGCTCAAGTTTATTAGAAACAATATAGTCTGTCGCTACGGAGTTCCAGAAGCGATCATCACTGACAATGCAAAGAATCTGAATAATAAGGACATGGAAAAGATGTGCGAAGATCTGAAGATCAGACATCTGAACTCCACGGCATACCGGCCCAAGATGAATGGAGCGGTAGAGGCTGCCAACAAGAATCTGAAGAAGATACTCGAGAAAATGGTGGTCACCTACAGAGACTGGCATGAGAAGCTGCCGTATGCACTGCACGCCTATCGGACGTCGATTAGGACATCGACCGGGGCAACCCCGTTCTCCTTGGTATATGGAATGGAAGCAGTCCTCCCCGTGGAAGCACAGATTCCGTCACTCAGAATTCTGAAGGAAGCTGAAATCAGTGATGTCGAATGGGAAGAATCCAGATTTGACCAGTTGCAGTTATTGGATGAAAAGAGGATTAAGGCTTTGTGCCATGGCCAGCTCTATCAACAGAGAGTGGCGCGAGCCTACAATAAGAAAGTAAAGCCACGACAGTTCAAAGTGGGAGATCTGGTACTGAAGAGAATCTTTCCTCATCAAGAGGACAATAGAGGGAAATTCAAGCCGAACTACGAAGGGCCATTCGTAGTCCACAAGGTTCTGTCCCGAGGAGCCCTTATCCTGCAAGAAATGGACGGGACAATTTTTCCGGAGCCGATAAATGCAGACGCAGTCAAACTGTACTATGCTTAAGATCATTCTGATTGGGAAATGAAGAGAGGCCATCCTTAACTCTCCTTTAAACTGTAAATCCTTTCAAATACCTTAAATTCTCCCCTAGTTAGACAATTTTGAGCCTTAAAATTCTTTCAACCCAGTGCAAGTGTTCTACACATCAGACGGGCATTCCCGGCAAAGCAAAAAGAAGCAGGGCACTCTTGCCCAGAAAAAAAAAACCTCAAAAAGAAGAGAGAATGCAATAGAAAAAGAAAAGAAAAAAGAAAGAAACACAAAAAATGGGGAACTGTTTACCCAACAAAAACAGAGGTACAAATAAACCAGGATGTAAGTCCCACCAATAATAAAAGTAGCACACTTTGCAAACCCAAACAATTAAGCTTCTTGAGCCATCTGTCCTTTCTTTCATAGCCGAGACCCAGCCTATGTTTCGTCCTATCTCTAAGACCTCTCGGATCTTGAAAGGAATGATCAGGGCAAACAGTCAGGTCTGCGTTCATCAGCAATGACGGAATTCAGAGTTTCCTAAAAAGGCTAGACACAGCGAAAACCCGAAAAAAGGGCGTTGTGTGGTTAGTCAATCAATCAAAAAAAAAAAAAAAAAAAAAAAAAAAAAAAAAAAAAAAGAGAAGAACTGGTCGCATCTGGATCAAGCGGAGCAAGATACAGACGAGAGCAGTGACAGTGGCAGACAGTAAACTGAGAAAATTGCACAGAGCTGAGGGGTCCGAACCGGCAGGTTGCGCCCGAGTTAACGACTTCACAGTGGCCCGTGATGACGATGCTACTGAAAATACCAAGCGCTCCAAGTCCCTTCTGACCTTGGGAAATTTCGTTGATATTGCACACACAGGCACACACTGACACACCTGTTTTCTCTATAATTATTCTGCTTAACTGTTTTGAGCTCCATGTTGGGCCACTAACCTGAGTTGATAATCTCTTAACCTTGGCAAGGGCCGCTGCTGGCTGCAATGGGCAAAAGGCTCGGAGCAAAAAGAGAATAAGAGAAATGTTTTGCACTCCCCAACTATTCCCTGGCTAACATGTCGTCTTTGCCTGCCTTCACAGGTACGCCGAAAGTGAGATGACGGACGTCGCCTCCAAAATCCCCAGTGGAAGACCTTCAGCAAACAAAGGACGACACCCTTGCATCCCCAGTTGAGTCCTCCCAAGCAGTAAGATACTTGATGATGTGGACTTCTCAAGCCTTGCCCAGTCTGAAGAGGCCGGCTTTGCGAAGAAGAGCGGAAAGAAGACAAGCAAGCTCGCATCAATCCCTGGCGGAACCTCTCGCACTCAACAAAAGCTTGAACGAACATGAAGAATTCGCACCCAAGCAGAGGGAGAAGGCCGTATAAAGGAAAATGGCAGAGTAAGGAATCCCCGCTTATCCCCAGTAGAGCATCCTTCCCAGAGAGACTCCCACGCTCGCCAATGACAAGGATTGAATCAAAAGGAGAGGCAATGAGGAAAGGACTCCTTCCCAATCTCCAGCAACAGTCATGCCCAGCCAGGGAGCCTCTCTAAGAGAACAAGCCAGAGCTACCAAAGAAGGGACAAGAAGACATGAAGAAGAAGAAGCATAAATGAAGATATCACCGGGCAAGATGGCCCCTTTTGTAATTTTGATTCCACACTTTTGTAAATAGATTAGAGCAGGTGTGTGGGCCCCTCTGAGGCACTGGACAGCGCTGGGAGCACCTCTTCACCAACAGCCGCGCCTCCTCCACTCTTCCTTCCTCTTTTCCCCACTCGATCCGCATCCTAACCCAACCCTTGGCCGTCAAGAGAAAGGTAAGCTTCGGGTAAAAGATATAAAAAATGGATCAAAAGTCAAAAAAAAAAAAAAAAAAAAAAAAAAAAAAAAAAAAAAACAAAAAAAAAAAAACACCTAAAAACTTTAATGGAACAAACAAGAAGAAAGAATATTGTCCAGTATCTGGCATCGACGCCGAAACAGGTTGGCGAGCTCAAGTCCAATCTCATCTCTTTCAAAACTTAAACCAAAGGCTAAAGAGTTGCCCTACAAAAACCCGAAAGAAAAGGGTAAGGAAACTCTGAAGCCAGGAGGTGACGCCACATGATTTGGCCGCTTCCCTCTCCAAGTGAAAATTTCAAAGGACTTAGCTCGTCAACCATGTCGATGGAAATGCCAGGCGCAAAAACGAGATTCTTTTTCTCTTTGCCGTTCATCCGCAAGGTGACTCCGGCAAAGAGGGGCAGCTGTAAGCACCTCATTTTTGCGCTCCCAAAAAGTCAGAAAATGTAAAAAACCCAGCCAAGAAGTCAAACCCTGAAGGGGTGAAAAGTTGACCTTTAAATCAGATAAAATTTGGCCACCTTGGTCTATCCAGTTGGATAAAGAATCCCGACACGGTTCCAACGCAACTGGGTTTGCAGGAATCAGAGTCCGGATAAAGGTTCTAAGGGCAGTCAAACTTGAGGGAAAGCCAAGAGTTGACTTTTCCTCGATTTCCGTGCCAAAAACCTTACTTTAGCCCAACGGATAGGGAATCCTGACACGGTTCCAGCGCAATTGGGTTTGCAGGAATCAGAGTCCGGATGAAGATTCTAAGGGCGGTCAAACTTAAGGAAAAGCCAAAAGTTGACCTTTTCTCGGGATCCGTGCCAAGTGCTTAGCCCCATGTCATTAAATAGAGGGCTCCGATACGAGTTTAACACAATTGAGTTTGCTCAAATCGGAGTTCGGATGAAGGAGATATGATCTGTCAAAGTTTCCGAGCAGCAAAACCAGAAACTGCACACGTGGCGCAAGAACTGCACACGTGGCAGCCAACGCAGCAAAATATCTCAGGAACTAAATCTTAAATATAAAATTTTCGTACGGGCGATCCGTAGATATCAAAAAAGGTCAAATCGGTCGAGTCAGTCGAATCGGTCAAGTCGAGGGGCAAATCCGTAAATTTTCGATTTGTATCCGGTTACCTATACCGGATACACAGCCTCCCCTTCTTATCCGGACTTGAAGACCGGATACATCAAGATATTCGCGCGAGATCCGCGCCGATCGCCCGACAAATTCGCGGCGGCATTTAATTTTCGAATGATTATGTCTCGTATCCGGACTTGAAAACCGGATACAAAGGGAAGCTAGGGTATCCGGACGTGAAGTCCGGATACGAAGAGGCCTTAGTGTATCCGGCCTGAGTTGCCGGATACATTAAAATTTCTATAAATAGCAAACCAGCAGCTCATTTCCGGGGTTGGGCTTTTCTTGGCTGTCTTGAGGTTCCTCCCTCCACTCTTCTCCCACACGAATCCCCACCCCTTCAACCCCTCTTGGCCCCCATACCATCCCAAGCCCTTCCCCCCTTCTCCTTCTCCTCTCTATCCCCACTGAAAGAAGAAGGACTTGAGTGGCTGTTGGTGTTCCAAGGAGGTCTCCAGGAGCTGTACCACCCCCAAGGCATACCACCACCTTGCACAAGAGGTCAAGGACCTCAGGTATCACTCCTCATCACGTTAGCTTCAACATATATTAAATGTAGAATTTTCTGGAATTTCTTCTGCTTTTTTGTCTTCTGGCTTTGCATGGCCTAGTTTTAGCACGTTATATGCACGCACTTGGTCTCCCTGTCGTGGCATGGAGTCACCTCATGTATGATACCCACGTAGGCCTCTTAAGGAACCATGCATGCTTAGTAAAATGCCATACTTAATACGCTGTTGTAATTATCTCGGGGAGGAGAATGTCCCTCCCCGCTCATCTAATGTACCCCCCAGAATAAGCCCCCTTCTCTTTCCCTTCTTACGGCGCCTCCTTCTTGTTTAAAGCATGGGACTAGAGCTCTAGACTCTGTTGTGGTTTTATCTTCTTCGTGTTCTCTCTTGCACGCATGGCGATATGCATGGTAGAGCCATATGGGTCATTATCTACTGTTGTGTATGTTACGTATTAGACTAGGCCTTCCGTGACAGGATAGTTACTGTCTTCATTATTCGAAAATCTGTCCGTGTGAATATGCTATATGTGAATGCATGCATGAAAGAATGATCCCCTTCCCCAAGGCCCCCCCTTACCTTGCTGTAAGTCCAAGGGGAGAAGCCAAGTGTGGCTTCTCCCAATTCTGAACCTACGTGGGCTCATCCAGGAGCCCACAAGACCCTTAACATGTCCCTGGAACCCCCTGGGATCAGTCCCAAAAGGCCAAAACCCAAAAAGGCCAATTCCAGTGTGATCCGGATACTCAGGCCGGATCACCTATGGCCTCTGGGTATCCGGATGCACTGGCCGGATCACCCACAGACCCTGTGTATCCGGCCTGTGTTGCCGGATACACACAGCAGCATGATTTTTTTTGCATGTCATTGATCCTTTGCCGAATTTTGAATGACCCGGAGCTAAACCAACGGAACCAACAGGGTTTCCGGTCCACCCGGAAACCCAACTTGGGACTTGGATCGTCGGTCCAACTTGGCACACTTGTGGGCCTTCCAACGGGGCCCACCAAGCCCAATGAACCAAAGCATGCTAATTGAACAACTTAAATGAAATGAACAAATTGAACCGGGCGGGCCAAGCCCAATGCGGCCCGCCCGTATCTCGTGATATGAGTGAATGCATAAACTATCTGGTTTGGCCGAGACCATGGGCTAGGGCCTGCCGGGCCCGCCAAAGCCCGCCAACTAAGCCAAGGAAGGGATCAAGCCCTAACTTCATTGAATTCGGGCTTCCGAGGCCCAAAACCGGATTACAGGCCCCAAGCCCAACGTCCCAAAAGATTTTGGCCCAAATATAAAGATAAGTCTAAAAAACCCTTGGCCACCACGTGGGCCCACATAAGGGGCCCACAAATCTATCCGGCCCACTTTTGCATGAAAACAAACCTAATAATTCCAATATAAACCTAAAGCAAAATCAATTCACTAACCAAAGCCCACAGGGCCTCCTAGGCTCAGACAGAGGCCCACAAGGGCACATGGGCTTATCCAAGCCCGACAAGGACACCGTGAGCCTTCCAACGGGGCCCACCCAATCAGACTCAGACAATTTAAGTTAAAGCAAAGATAAAATCAACTAAAGGGACCCACACCACTCAGGTGGTCCCGCCAAGACCTAACTTAAAAGCATGCCGGATTAGGAATCGGGTGAGAACCAAGCAAGAAAGCTGACTCAAACCAGGGAACCCACGGGACCCGTCATCCGACGGGGTGGACTGGGGTGTCTACGGACTTCCCCAGACCGCAACCGAAATCCCGACTTAGAATCTCAAGCCGCAGACCAAAAAGCCCTAAATAGACAAGATTAGGCACCCAGGTGTCCGCCTGCACCCCATCAGGCGGTGGCGACTCCGATTTACCCCGTGCCGCGTTTCCCACGCGCGCACACCTGTGTAGACACAGCATGCAGCCCAACTGCACACACAGGCACACCACCACACCGTGGATGGATTTTGTATTTTTTGTTCTTATGAGATGAACTGCGTGGGGTGACACGCACGAGGGAGGCTGCGTGAATGATCCGACCCTTGGTAGATGAGTGAAATCGGATATTGCTACTTCTTTACCAAACCTAGACCTCTCTAGCAGCCTACCCTTCTGATTCCTATGAACTGATCTTTGGGATGGTATTAGCACCTACGCTCCCGTGGCTTGCCGGGGAAAGCAAGGTAAACCCATCCCCCCAGTTTTCTGGAGTCCATTAGCACCACTGGTTTCTTGCCGTGGCACGCGAGGATCCAGTACTGGTCCAGACCCTTGTAGGCTTATGTTTCGGGCTGGGTATCCTTCCCCACCTAACGTTTCTGAATGAACTTTGCGTTGAGCATGAGAGGGTGAGTAGGATGTGAATGATGAATAAAATTGGAATAAAATTCAGAGTCCATCAGGGGCAGCAACCCCCGCTTTTTGCATCGCAATTGAGTAAACCCTAGACCATGGGCGACCTCAGCCCTAATTTAGGAAGCTCACCTAATTCTGATCAGGGGAACCACCCCAGATCCATGCCTGGAGTCCTGTATGCTATGGGTCTTGACCCATTAGAGTCCGCTGGGAGCACTTTAAGTCCCGATTGGTCTTTTAGAGCAGACGAAAGCCGGCCAGATCAGACAAACAGATGAAAGCATGCCAGATCAGAACATGGGCACTAAACCCTAGATCTAGGAATTTTTAGCCTACCCGCTTGAAAAGCAATTTGTATCCTCCCTTTTGGCTCCCAACAGCCTTAAGGATGAGTTCTTTGAAGTTTTTGGTAAATATCTTGTAAACCTTCGCCCTCGATGGCAAGTTGTAATTTTTGCTGTGGTACGATGCCAGAAGCAGATGAAAGAACAGATGAAAGACAGAAAGACTGATCAGGACTTGAATGTGCTCCTTTACACAAGTACGTCTAGGAGTCGCGCCTTCATTGGCGCCAACCCTTAGGACCACACACCATGTGTGCTTGAGTTAAATTTCGAACGGGTTTTGTCTTTTGCTTTATTTTGTGAAGCATGTTAGAACTGCTAGTGATTAGTTTTTTGCTTGGAATTATGCATGTCCTAAGACTGATTGAGAGTTTGGTGTGGAACCTTAAACTGATTTGGAATTTTGATCGGATAGTTGGCATGGCATCTTCATCCTCATCTGAGAGAACCCGTTTCCCTAGGATAGAAAAGTGTGCCTGGGATACCCCCTGGATCCGTTCTTGGACAAGGCAGCTCCAAGGGAGTGAGCAGATTGAATGGGAGCACAAATACCACATGGGACAGACTTTGTCCCTGTTAAACGTGCCGATTAACTGGGATATGATCGAAGCAGCATTGCTTTTCTGGGATCCCCAGCTTTCAGTGTTTCGATTCGGGATCAATGAGTTGACTCCCACAATTGAGGAACTTGACCTGTTCCTCCGATTTCGCGACTTAGGAGAACCCGCTAGGCCAAGCCTCAAAGAAAGCTACAAGAATGAAGCTTGCGCTTTCTTTGGCCTCTCAAGGGGAGAATTCCAGACCTTAGGAGGTGACAAATCATTCACTAGGGTCTCCAAAACATTCCCTGCTGAAAAGATAAGAAACAAAAAGCAGGAAAGACCCCGGGCTTGGTTTGACACCTTCACCCTTGTGGTTCTGTCGCAAATCTTCTTTCCAACTGGGGGAGACACCATTAATTTGGCCCTCATGGAAATTGTGGATCAACTCAGGGCAGGGTACCGAATCATGCCACTGATCCTAGCTCAATTGTTCCATTCCTTGACTTTGTCTAAAAACGGAACCCGGAGGTTTCAAGGGTGCGCTCCCCTCCTCCACCTTTGGCTGCAAGACCACCTGATGGTGTCATCACCAGTCAGTGCTGTGCGCGCGTGGGAAACGCGGCACGGGGTAAATTCGGAGTCGCCACCGCCTGATGGGGTGCAGGCGGACACCTGGGTGCCTAATCTTGTCTATTTAAGGCTTTTGGTCTGCGGCTTGAGATTCTAAGTCGGTTCTCAGTTGTGGTCTGGGGAAGTCCGTAGACACCCCAGTCCACCCCGTCGGATGACGGGTCCCGTGGGTTCCCTACTTTGAGTCAGCTTTCTCGCTTTGGTTCTCACCCGGTTCCTAATCCCGCATGTAATTCAGATTGAGTCTTGACGGGACCGCCTGAGTTGGTGTGGGTCCCTTTAGTTGATTTTATCTTTCATTTTAGGGTTTTCTGAGTCTGATTGGGTGGGCCCCGTTGGAAGGCCCAACCGGTGTCCTGAATGGGCTTGAGTTGGCCCGTGTACCCTTGTGGGCCTAGGCCTATCCTAGGAGGCCCTGGGGGCTTTGGTTAATGTATTGATTTTACATGGGGGTTCCAGTTTGATTATTGAGTTATTTTCATGCAGGTGGTGGGCCGGATTGGTTTGTGGGCCCCTTAGGCAGGCCCACCTGGTGGCCAAGTGATTTTCTGTTATCTCATTTTAGTCTTGCCAAAGTGGGCTGGCCATTGGGCTTGGGGCCCATGATCCAGATTTCGGGCTTTGAAAGCCCGGTGCTTTGAAGCTTAGGGTTTTTTACCCTAACTTGGTTCGGTTAGCGGGCTTTGGTGGGCCCGACAGGCCCTAGCCCATGGTCTCGGCCAAACCAGGCATTTTATGCATCCATACACATCACAAGGTTCGGGCGGGCCGCATTGGGCTTGGCCCGTCCGCTTAAATTGGCTCATTTTACTTAGGTTGTTTAATTAGCATGCACTTGGTTCATTGGGCTTGGTGGGCCCCATCGGAAGGCCCACAAGTGTGCCTGGTTGGACCGGTTGGTCCAAGTCCCTTCTTGGGTTTCCGGGTGGCCCGGAAACCCAGCTGGTTCATTGGTTTGCACACAAATCACTTCAAAATTCGGCAAAGGAACAAGATATGTAAAAAACATGCTACTGTGTGTATCCGGCAACTCAGGCCGGATATGCAGGGTCTGAGGGTGATCCGGTCAGTGTATCCGGATACACAGAGGCCATAGGTGATCCGGTCTGAGTATCCGGATCACTCTGGAATTGGCCTTTTTGGGTTTTGGCCTTTTGGGACTGATCCCAGGGGGTTCCAGGGGCATGTTAAGGGTCTTGTGGGCTCCTGGATGAGCCCACGTATGTTCAGATTGTGGGAGGAGCCACCTTTGGCCTCTCTCCTTGGACTTTTTGGCAAAGCCAATGGGGGGCCTGCTGCCCTCCCTGTCATCCTGGGTCAAGCCAGCCATGGGAATGGGGACCAATGTATCCCCAGTCGGTCTCCATGCTCTCACAACTGCATGCATGAGTCAACATGTTAAGATGACAAACAAAACAAAAAAAAACACATTCCCACATACAAAAATGCATACACATGCTCTTATGCATCCTATATGAAAATCAACAAGACATCCCAGCAAAGTGAAGGTATCCGGCTAGGTGTGGGCCTAGGCTGGTAGCCCATCGTGAAACCTTCGGAGAAGGGAAAGAGGAGGGGGATTTATGGGGGTACATTCGATCATAAGATGGGACATGCTCCCTTTGGAAACCACTTAATATACATCTATGCCCCGTAGCTAAAAGGGATTAGGACATGCTTGAATAAGAATCCCAGGCTTCCTTAACGAAGCCTACGTGACCCTCATGCTGGTGGTGACTTCATGCCATGCGAATGACGAAGAGTACATGCTTAAACCATACTAAAGGGAAGCCATGCTGAACAAGAAAACTAAAAAAAAGGAAACCTCACCGAAAAATCTACATTTAATATATGTGGAAGATAAAGTGATGAGGAGTGATACTTGAGGTCCTTGACTTGTGCAAGGTGGTGGTATGCCTTGGGGGTGGTACAGCTCCTGGAGGCCTCCTTGGAACACCAACAGCCGCTCAAGTCCTTCTTCTTTCAGTGGGGATAGAGAGGAGAAGGAGAAGGGGGGAAGGGCTTGGGATGGTATGGGGGCCAAAAGGGGTTGAAGGGGTGGGGATTCGGGTGGGAGAAGGGTGGAGGGAGGAAGCTCAAGACAGCCAAGAAAAGCCCAACCCCGGAAATGAGCTGCTGGTTTGCTATTTATAGAAATTTTAATGTATCCGGCAACTCAGGCCGGATACACTAAGGCCTCTTTGTATCCGGACTTTAAGTCCGGATACCCTAGCTTCCCTTTGTATCCGGTCTTCAAGTCCGGATACAAGACATAATCATTCGAAAATTAAATGCCGCCGCGAATTTGTCGGGCGATCGGCGCGGATCTCGCGCGAATATCTTGATGTATCCGGTCTTCAAGTCCGGATAAGAAGGGGAGGCAGTGTATCCGGTATAGGTAACCGGATACAAATCAAAAATTTACGGATTTGCCCCTCGACTTGACCGATTCGACTGACTCGACCGATTTGACCTTTTTTGATATCTACGGATCGCCCGTACGAAAATTTTATATTTAAGATTTAGTTCCTAAGATATTTTGCTGCGTTGGCTGCCACGTGTGCAGTTCTTGCTCCACGTGTGCAGTTTCTGGTTTTGCTGCTCGGAAACTTCGACAGATCATATCTCCTTCATCCGAACTCCGATTTGAGCAAACTCAATTGTGTTAAACTCGTATTGGAGCCCTCTATTTAATGACATGGGGCTAAGCACTTGGCACGGATCCCGAGAAAAGGTCAACTTTTGGCTTTTCCTTAAGTTTGACCGCCCTTAGAATCTTCATCCGGACTCTGATTCCTGCAAACCCAATTGCGCTGGAACTGCGTCGGGATTCTCTATCCAATGGGATAGATCAAGGTTAACCAAATTTTGTCTGATTAAAAGGTCAACTTTCCACCCCTCCGGGTTTGATTTTTTTAGTCGGGTTTTGCATTTCTGGCTTTTCGGGAGCGCAAAAATGAGGTGCTTACAGCTGCCCCTCTTTGCCGGAGTCTTCTTGCGGATGAACGGCAAAGAGAAAAAGAATCTCGTTTTTGCGCCTGGCATTTCCATCGACATGGTTGACGAGCTAAGTCCTTTGAAATTTTCACTTGGAGAGGGAAGCGGCCAAATCATGTGGCGTCACTTCCCAGCTTCGGAGTTTCCTTACCCTTTTCTTTCGGGTTTTTGTAGGGCAACTCTTTAGCCTTTGGTTTAAGTTTTGAAAGAGATGAGATTGGACTTGAGCTCGCCAACCTGTTTCGGCGTTGATGCCAGATACTGGACAATATTCTTTCTTCTTATTTGTTCCATTAAAGCTTTTAGGTGATTTTTGACTTTTGATCCATTTTATGCCTTTTTACCCGAAGCTTACCTTTCTCTTGACGGCCAAGGGTTGGGTTAGGATGCGGACCGAGTGGGGAAAAGAGGAAGGAAGAGTGGAGGAGGAGCGGCTGTTGGTGAGGAGGTGCTCCCAGCGCTGTCCAGTGCCTCAGAGGGGCCCACACACCTGCTCTAATCTATTTACAAAAGTGTGAAATCAAAACTACAAAAGGGGCCATCTTGCCCGGTGATATCTTCATTTATGCTTCTTCTTCTTCATGTCTTCTTGTCCCTTCTTTGGTAGCTCTGGCTTGTTCTCTTAAAGAGGCTCCCTGGCTGGGCATGACTGTTGCTGGAGATTGGGAAGGAGTCCTTTCCTCATTGCCTCTCCTTTTGATTCAATCCTTGTCATTGGCGAGCGTGGGAGTCCCCCTGGGAAGGATGCTCCACTGGGGATAAGCGGGGATTCCTCACTCTGCCATTTTCCTTTATACGGCCTTCTCCCTCTGCTTGGGTGCGAATTCTTCGTGTTCGTTCAAGCTTTTGTCGAGTGCGAGAGGTTCCACCAGGGCTTGATACGAGCTTGCTTGTCTTCTTTCCGCTCTTCTTCGCAAAGCCGGCCTCTTCAAACTGGGCAAGGCTTGAGAAGTTGACATCATCAAGTATCTTACTGCTTGGGAGGACTCAACTGGGGATGCAAGGGTGTCGTTCTTTGTTTGCTGAAGGTCTTCCACTGGGGATTTTGGAGACGACGTCCGTCATCTCACTTTCGGCGTACCTGTGAAGGCAGGCAAAGACGACATGTTAGCCATGGAATAGTTGGGGAGTGCAAAACATTTCTCTTATTCTCTTTTTGCTCCGAGCCTTTTGCCCATTGCAACCAGCAGCGGCCCTTGCCAAGGTTAAGAGATTATCAACTCAGGTTAGTGGCCCAACGTGGAGCTCAAAACAGTTAAGCAGAATAATTATAGAGAAAACAGGTGTGTCAGTGTGTGCCTGTGTATGCAATATCAACGAAATTTCCCAAGGTCAGAAGGGACTTGGAGCGCTTGGTATTTTCAGAAGCATCGTCATCACGGGCCACTGTGAAGTCGTTAACTCGGGCGCAACCTGCCGGTTCGAACCCCTCAGATCTGTGCAATTTTCTCAGTTTACTGTCTGCCACTGTCACTGCTCTTGTCTGTATCTTGCTCCGCTTGATCCAGATGCGACCAGTTCTTCTCTCTTTTTTTTTTTTTTTTTTTTTTTTTTTTGGTTGACTAACCACACAACGCCCTTTTTTCGGGTTTTCGCTGTGTCCAGCCTTTTTAGGAAACTCTGAATTCCGTCATTGCTGATGAACGCAGACCTGACTGTTTGCCCTGATCATTCCTTTCAAGATCCGAGAGGTCTTAGAGATAGGACGAAACATAGGCTGGGTCTCGGCTATGAAAGAAAGGACAGATGGCTCAAGAAGCTTAATTGTTTGGGTTTGCAAAGTGTGCTACTTTTATTATTGGTGGGACTTACATCCTGGCTTATTTGTATCTCTATATATTTTTGTGGGGTAAATGCTTCCCCATTTTTTGTGTTTCTTTCTTTTTTCTTTTCTTTTTCTATTGCATTCTCTCTTCTTTTTGAGGTTTTTTCTGGGCAAGAGTGCCCTGCTTCTTTTTGCTTTGCCAGGAATGCCCGATTTGATGTGTAGAACACTTGCAATGGGTTGAAAGAATTTTAAGGCTCAAAATTGTCTAACTAGGGGAGAATTTAAGGTATTTGGAAGGATTTACAGTTTAAAGGAGCGTCAAGGATGGCCTCTCTTCATTTCCCAATCAGAATGATCTTAGGCATAGTACAGTTTGACTGCGTCTGCATTTATCGGCTCCGGAAAAATTGCCCCGTCCATTTCTTGTAGGATGAGTGCTCCTCGGGACAGAACCTTGTGGACTACGAACGGCCCTTCGTAGTTTGGCTTGAATTTCCCTCTGTTGTCCTCTTGATGAGGAAAAATTCTCTTTAGTACCAGATCTCCCACTTTGAACTGTTGTGGCTTCACTTTCTTGTTGTAGGCTCGCGCCACTCTCTGTTGATAGAGCTGGCCATGGCACAAAGCCTTAATCCTCTTTTCATCCAATAACTGCAACTGGTCAAATCTGGATTCTTCCCATTCGACATCACTGATTTCAGCTTCCTTCAGAATTCTGAGTGACGGAATCTGCGCCTCCACTGGGAGAACTGCTTCCATTCCGTATATCAAGGAGAACGGGGTTGCCCCGGTTGATGTCCTAATCGACGTCCGATAGGCGTGCAGTGCATACGGCAGCTTCTCATGCCAGTCTCTGTAGGTGACCACCATTTTCTCGAGTATCTTCTTCAGATTCTTGTTGGCAGCCTCTACTGCTCCATTCATCTTGGGCCGGTATGCCGTGGAGTTCAGATGTCTGATCTTCAGATCTCCGCACATCTTTTCCATGTCCTTATTATTCAGATTCTTTGCATTGTCAGTGATGATCGCTTCTAGAACTCCGTAGCGACAGACTATATTGTTTCTAATAAACTTGAGCACATGAGATTTCTTCACATTTACGAAGGACATGGCCTCTACCCACTTGGTAAAATAGTCAATTGCCACTAAGATGAACCGATGCCCGTTTGAAGCCATTGGATGAACTTGGCCTATCATGTCAATTCCCCAGATGGCGAACGGCCAAGGTGATGTCATGGAGTACAGCGCATTCGGCGGCGCATGGATGTTGTCGGCATAAATCTGGCATAACTGGCATTTTCTAACATGAGCGTAGCAGTCGGCTTCCATGGTCATCCAGTAATAGCCCATCCTAAGAATCTTCCTTGCTAGCATATGCCCATTCATGTGTGCGCCGCACAACCCTCCATGGACTTCCTCAATCAACTTCTGTGCCTCGGCTTCTCTGACACATAACAGTAGGGAGTCATTGTATGACTTCTTGTACAGCCTACCCCCACTGTAGAAGTATTGCCCTGCCAACCTCTGTATAGTTCGCTTCTCTGCAGCTGAGGCACCTTCTGGCAAAATTCTGTTCCTTGTGTACCTTTCGATGTCCGCGTACCAAGGCTCTTCTTTGGGTGTGCTTTTCTCGATACTGAAGCAGTAAACAGGGTAGCGTCGAATTTCTATCTCCAATGGTTGCACCCATGCGTCATCCGTGATGGTGGCCATTGATGCCAGCGTAGCTAGTGCATCCGCAAACCGATTCCCGTCTCGTGGCATGTAGTCGAATGTCACGCTCTCGAATTCTTCTTCTAATTCCTTGACCAGCTCTTGGTATGGTACCAACTTCACATCTCTGGTCTTCCAGTCTCCTATCACTTGATAGATAATAAGACTTGAGTCACCGAACACTTTCAGCTCTTGTATATGCATCTCAATTGCCGCTCGCAGGCCTAACACACATGCTTCATATTCGGCCATGTTGCTAGTGCAATCAAACAGAAGTTTTGCTGCTATCGGGTGATGGACACCGTCTGGGGAGATTAGTACTGCTCCGATCCCTTTTCCATTCACATTCACTGCCCCGTCAAAGAACATCTGCCACTTGGTTTCTTCTGTATCATCTGCAGATTCTGTACACATCACATCTTCGTCTGGGAAGTGAGTCAGAAGCGGTTGGTAGTCAGGTAGTGGATGTTCTGCCAAGTGATCCGCCACAGCTTGCCCTTTTATTGCCTTCCTAGTTGTGTAGACAATGTCATACTCAGATAAAAGGGCTTGCCATCTGGCAACCCTACCAGTGGAGATCGGCTTCTCAAAGATGTACTTCAATGGATCCAGATTGGAGATTAGTAGGACTGTGTGACTAAGCAAATAGTGTCGGAGCTTCTGAGCTGCCCAGACTAGGGCACAACACGTCTTTTCAAGCACTGTGTATCTGACTTCGATGTTGGTAAATTTCTTGCTTAGGTAGTAGATTGCTTGTTCTTTCCGTCCTTTCTCATCGTGTTGTCCTAACACACATCCTACAGCCGTCTCAGAGACTGTCAGATACATAATCAAGGGTCGTCCTGGGACAGGTGGGACCAATGTTGGCGGACTCATCAGGTAGGCCTTGATTTTATCAAACGCTACTTGACAGTCGTCATTCCAAACCACAGGGTTGTCTTTCTTTAGCAGCTTGAATATAGGCTCACACACAGGAGTCATCTGCGCAATGAACCTACTGATATACTGCAATCTGCCCAGGAATCCTCTCACTTCCTTTTCTGTCGATGGAGGAGGCATCTCCAGAATTGCCTTTGCTTTGACAGGATCGACCTCAATGCCTCGCTTGCCCACTATGAAGCCGAGCAGCTTTCCTGAAGTCACTCCAAACACACACTTGTTTGGGTTGAGCCGAAGTTTGTGCTCTCTGAGTCTGTCGAACATCTTTCCAAGGTTCACCAAGTGGTCTTCTTCTTCCTTAGACTTCGCTATCATGTCATCCACATACACCTCCATTTCCTTGTGTATCATGTCATGGAATAACAGAGTCATCGCACGCTGATATGTAGCACCCGCATTTTTTAGTCGGAACGGCATCACGCGGTAACAGTAAGTGCCCCAGTGTGTGATAAAGGATGTTTTCTCCATATCCTCGGTTGCCATTCTTATTTGGTTGTAACCAGAGAAGCCGTCCATGAAAGAGAACATCGAATGCGTTGCTGTATTGTTTACCAGTACATCGATGTGCGGCAATGGGAAGTCGTCCTTCGGACTTGCTCTATTCAGATCTCTATAGTCAACACACATCCTGACTTTCCCGTCTTTCTTGGGAATCGGCACGATGTTGGCCAACCACTCTGGATAGTGAGTTACTTGCAAGAATCCGGCATCCAACTGCTTGGTGACCTCTTCCTTGATCTTCAGGGCCCACTCCGGCTTCGTGCGCCTGAGCTTCTGTTTCACAGGTACGGCCTCAGACTTTGTTGGTAACCGATGCACAACCAAGTCCGTGTCTAACCCGGGCATATCCTCGTATGACCATGCAAACACGTCAGAATAAGATTTAAGAAAATCAAACATCTGTTTTCTCAATAATGGTGACAGCTTTTTACCAATTTGGAGAATCCTTGGTTGTGCTATTTCACCTATGTCAATTGACTCTGTTTCCTCAATATTAGCCTGGGGACCCATCTCATGCCTTTCCAATGCAAGTTGGAATTCAAGCGGGGTCTCCCATGATTGATCGTCATCCTCCTGCTCGAAAGGCTCACAGGGGACGATGTCTGAATCTTCTAGCTGCGATGGGCGAGTGCCCCAATCTGATTTGTCGAGCTCTTGCTCGTTTTCAGGATTGGATACTGGCTCATGCATTTCATTTATTATTGCCATCTGGACTGGCCTTTATTTTTGTTTTTCTTGTTCACTTATGGCAATCTTATTACCTATCCCGTGCCCCAGACTTTCCGGGTGTGCGTTGGGATTGATACTAAGATCGCGATGCTCAAGTTGTTTATTTTTGTTATTTCCTTTTTCAAACAGATGCAAGTAGTAGGAAGCATTGAGATATTCATTAAAAATTTCAGCAGTAGCTACAACAGAAATCTCAGAGGTGACAGAAACCCCCTTTGGGATAGCAGCTTTGCTGATTGCAAAAGGCGTGGCGCTCCAGTTCTTCAGTGATGCCCCGGCTTCCTTGTTGATAGCGATCGTCTTCTCTGGCTCTCCTACCACCACCATGTTGGCGCTCTCGTCAGAAGAAATGTAGATAGGATCCTGCGCTGCGCATCCCACTGGCTTGTTCTGGCTTCTCTCTGACTGGGGGCCAGATTCTGATGATATCCCCATCCATGCTCCACTGATGGGGATGGCCCATGGTATCTCGTCCCTGGGTGGCGCATATGCGATGGTGACTTCGTTGGCCGGGTCAACTCTGGGGGGTGCAAACATTATGGGTATCCCAGTTGGTATCCCAGGAACCGTGGAGGAGTAAGCTGGTGGTGCCCATTTGCCGTAAGCTGCATGGTATACCTCTTCCGGTACCGGCCCTAGCACTTGGGGCATGCTACGGAACATGCGGTTCAAACCATCGCGAGTTCCAGGGTGCGGGATATAGGGGTGCGGAGGAGGCGATCTTGGCCTGCGGGTCGGTGCTCCTGAGCTGTCTCGCCCTTCCATCATGCAGACATACATGATTGGGCCCTCTTCTTGGGAGTCTCCCAGGGGAGCTGGTGGTGGTGCTTCTATGACAGTCGCCGAGTTGATCGGGATCCCATCAGGGATGAACTGCTCATCTGGTGGGGCGAAGGCCATGGTGACTTCGTCGACTGAGTCTAGGGCGACCAGTGCTGGCAGGCCCTCTGGTGACCCCTTAGGAACCAACGGGTCTACTTCCACTATATCCCCAATCATTTCCATAGGTGGTGGCTCTTCCCAGAGCATCTGAGCTAGGCCTTGCAGGTAGTCTTCTTCTACAGCAGGGATGTCCAGAAACTCATCTCCCCACCCTTGGGGGACTATATTCTCGATAGCCTGAGCCGCTTCATGCTCCATGTTAGAGAAGCGGTGGTACAAGTTCCCGTGTGTGCATATGGGCCAGTGGGGGTCTCTTCCTTCAGTTCTGGCCCTTTTCCTCTCTGCACGGTTCCCCTGGAGTCGGGAGTAGTCTTCTGGCTGCGGTCTGAACCCCAGTCCGAAACCAGCAGTCTGCTCATGAGGTCGGATGGCTGCCTTAATTCCCTGCTTATACTTGCCTAATCCATCACCGGCCCTGAGGCCCCAGTCCGCGCAGTCAGCAGCGCTGAACATGTACTTTCTCCTCTATTTCGAGAGTCGTCGCCCCCTCTCAGCTTCAGGGATACGGTTCACCTGCACCATCTCTACTGCTTGGAAATTGAGTGTGGTGGGCAACTCATAGTCCACATAGGGTACTCCGACCCTTTCGAACTCTTGGTGATCCTCGGCATGTACTGTTATAAGTTCGCTGCCTGACACGAACCGGACCATTCTGTGCAGTGTGGAAGATACTGCTCCTGCCTGATGCAGCCAAGGCCTCCCGATCAGCAAGTTGAATGAGGCGTTGATGTCCATGAGTTCGAACTCCATGGTGAATGGCCTATCTGCGATCATGATTACCAACGTGACCTCTCCCAGCGAGTCCCTTCGGGCGTTGTCAAAGCCTCTGACATTGTGCCCACTTGGCTTGATCATGGTAGGGCTCAACTGTAGACTATGAAATGTCCTCATCGGGCATATGTTCAGTGCTGACCCGTTGTCAATCATGGCCCGTTTCACGATGAGATCGACGCACTTCACTGTTATGTAGAGCGGCTCAGCGTGGTCGCAACCCTCTGGGGGCAAATCTGCTGCAGAGAAGGAGATGGCCTGGGGTGTCATGATTACTGACACCACTGCCCCTAGCTGTTCCGGGTCAATGCTTGCAGGTACGTGTGCGTCCCCTAGGACCTTCATCAGTATTGTCCGGTGCTTATCTGAGTCAATCAGAAGTCGCATTATGGAGATTTGGGCGGGCACCTTGTTCAACTGCTGGAGGAGGTCGTACTCTGGGGTGAACACACTATGGTGCAAATCTGTGACTTCCTCCTCTGTGGCCCTTCCCTTTCTTTTGAGGGTCGGTGGCAATTCTGTGACCACGTCCTTCCCTTTTTCTTTCCTTTTCGCTTCTGCTTCTGCTTCCTCTCCCTCTGGTGCGGGTGGGGGATCGGTGTTTACGTATCGACCAGATCGGGTGATTCGGTCGATTTCTGCTTCAATGGTGGTTGCAGAGGTGGCTTGAAGGCGGAAAGATGTAGTGGGGTAGGGTGGGGATACCCTGTTGTACGAGGGTGGTTCCAGGTTGAGTTGTGAAAGGTTTAGGGTGGGTGGTTCAAATGAAAGGAAGAAAGGGTCTTGTGGAGGTGAGTCCATGATGTCATGGATGTTAAGGGCGGAGGGGTTGGCGAGAGGGGTGGGGTAGAAAAACTCTTGGTCTGTGTGTGGGTGAAAATGCACCAGAGGGAGATCCGTGGGGGAGTCACTGCCATCTCCTTCAACGACGTTCACTGCCCTGCTTTCCTCTGCCAACGTGTCCTCTAAGTCCGTATCAGGGGACTCATCTGAACTCTCATATGGATCAAGCAGGGTTGCAGGTTCAGGAGTGGATGGCGGTTCCTCTTCTTCCGTGGCATAAGGGGGGACGAACCACTCTGACGTGCCGTGGGAAGAGGATTCTGAACTTGGCTCCGCTGATAGGAGGTCGGAGAGGGATTGCCGGTCCGGCTCTGACGTCGCGGACATATATTCAGGTGGCCATCCGGTAGACATCTGCGGGGGTACCTTTGAACTGCCCACTGACGCGTCCGTGTCCGGTGGCCCATTTCGGAACCAGGGTCCCTCAGAACTGCCGATCCCTTCCCTACGTGGAGGGGTTGAGTCACTGATCCATCCGCACTGTACCGGGTTCCATGGCCCTGAGACTTCCTCACTGCTCTGAGGTTCATCCTCAATCGTGCAGACATGGGCCTCTGTATTCTCATTAGCTACCCTTGCTGCCGAGGGGGTTCCTGCTCGAAGCTGCACCCTCACTGTCTGCCCTGGTTGGCCAATAAGTGTAGAAGGGTCGAACTTCCTGGTGCCCTGATCGCTGCTCACCTGATTCGCTGTTCTACTAGTGGAGGCTTTTGAGTGATCTGGGAGTGGATTGGTGGTTACGCCAGCTGCTGGAGTCTGGGCCGGTGGTGCTGGAGGGTCGACCGTGATGCGCTTACTATCAATAAGGTCTTGGATATCGTGCCTCAAATCCCAGCACCGATTGGTGTGGTGCCCTGGAGCACCAGAGTGGTACTCGCACCGCTCTGCAGCGTTATAGCTTCTGGCGTTGACCAAACGAGGGTTCGGGGGTTTGACTTGCACGTACCCCTTCTTTAGCAAAGTAGGCAGCAACTCTGCCGGCGCGTACGGGAGTGGAGTGAAAACCCGCTTCATTCTGGCCTCCATCTCTTCCCTTGTTCTTCTTACCCCTTGGTAAGCAGCTTGTCCGGTTCCTTGGGGTGCCACTACTTCTGGTCTTTGAGAGAAATGATGGGGTTGTACAGGGTGCACGTAATTCACTGCCTGCTGTTCCTGCCTCCTGGGCTCCTGCCCTTGGTTTCTGCTGGCTTGCCCTGACACTGGCCTCCTTGGTGCGGCACTCTGCCCACTGCCATCTATCTTTCCGGCCCTTACTGCGTCTTCAATCCGATCCGCAGTCAAGATCAGGTCATTGAAGTTCGATGTACTCTGTCCCAGCAGCAGAGTGAAGAAAGGCTGGCCCAATGACGCAATAAACAACGACGTCATCTCTTGTTCTAGCAACGGCGGCTGTACTAATGCTGCCAATTCCTTCCAGCGCTTGGCGTATTCTCTTACTGACTCTTGGCTCTTCTTTGCCAGCCTCTGCAATTCTGCCCTCGTCTGCACAATCTGACTGTTGAGGCGGTACTGCTGGATGAAGACTGCTGCCAACTCATTCCATGTCTTTATCTTAGCCTTGTCTAAACTCAAGAACCAAGAGTAAGCGGCTCCAGTTAATGATTTTTGGAAGAATTGTACCATGATCCGTTCTTCCTTGGCATATTGGCACATGTCGCCTGAGTATGACCTTAAATGGTTCAGTGGGCACCCAGTGCCGTCGAACTGGTGCAACTCAGGGCATTTGAACTTAGCCGGGAGTTGGATATCTGAAAAGAAACAGAGGCTTTCCAGAGTAGCCTCGCTCTGCACTGTGCTAGGTTGGAGTTGTTTGAGCTGCTCCTTCAGGGCAGCCATTTCCGTTCTATTCTCCTCCCTTACCGCTGTCAGCTTCTCCTCAAACTGTATTTCCTGGGTTCTGTACCAGTCCTCATCACCCTGTCCCAGATGGATAGGCAGAAACTGATCTGGTTGGGGAACATGGAATGGCACCGCCGGTGGTGGTGGTGGTGCTAGGGGAGGGGGGTTCGCTGGACGCGGCGGTGGCGCCACTTCTGCCTGTGGTGGGAAAGGGGGCTGCGGCTGCTGGGCAACTGGTGCTGCCGGTGGGGCCTGCCTCAATTCCCTCAGTTCTGTCATCAGTTCCTGGATGATGGAACCCATACTGTCCATCCTTTGCTGCATCTCATTGACCACTTGGGCATGACTGGACTCTGCCGTGTGTTGCCCTGGTGGCGTCTGCTCTCCCTGCTGTTCCATATCGAGTCTTCTCCTCGATCTTAACAGGTACGGACTTCTGAAAGCAATTTTTGGTACCTGATGGGACAATTCGCAGGCATTAGTGTAATATTACACAAATTGATTACACAATTTTATCTGATTGAATTTATTCATTTATTTATTTATTTTTTGTTTTATGATATGATTTGACTAACTGGTCTATTTTAGCTACCCTAAGGCAACAAGGGAAGAGAACCTGGTTTCGAATCAAATGATCTATTTTAGTTACCCGTAGGTAACAAGGAAAGAGAACCTTAAGGAATTTAGAAGACTGATCTATTTTGGCTATCCTAAGACGACCGGGGAAGAGAACCCTAATGATCGAATCTATTTTAGCTACCCGCAGGTAACTGGGAGAGAGAACCCTACTTTTTTTCGAAAGCTGATCTATTTTAGCCGCTCGGAAGTGACTGGGAAAGAGAACCCTATT
This sequence comes from Buxus sempervirens, assembly GCA_947561395.2. Taxonomy (NCBI): domain Eukaryota; kingdom Viridiplantae; phylum Streptophyta; class Magnoliopsida; order Buxales; family Buxaceae; genus Buxus; species Buxus sempervirens. Next base: position 27,680,864 of record OX387188.1, read on the forward strand.
TTCTGAAAGCTGATCTATTTTAGCCGCTCGGAAGTGACTGGGAAAGAGAACCCTATTTTCTGAAAGCTGATCTATTTTAGTCGCTTGGAAGCGACTGGGAAAGAGAACCCGGTTGAACTAATCTATTTTAGCTGTTTAGGCAAGGAAAGAGAACCTTCAATTTAAGGGGTTTTGTTTGAGCTCAGAATCACAGGGTTGGACCAATCAAGGTCTCGGAAAGGGACTGAAGAACAGCACTCAGGGTTGCCTTAACCAAATCCTGACTCACTCGTCGGGGGTCTCGGCGATACAAAGATTCGGCTAGTAGTACCCGGACGCTCCGCAGCCAATATCCGATTCACTCACCGGCGGCTTTGGTGTCACTAAAAGGGGTAGGCTATGCCAGGACGCTCCTCCACCAATATCCGACTCATCCGTCGGCGGCTTCGGTGCCCTAAGAATTCGGCTAGTAGTACCCGGACGCTCCGCAGCCAATATCCGATTCAATCACCGGCGGCTTTGGTGTCACTGAAAGGGGTAGGCTATGCCAGGACGCTCCTCCACCAATATCCGACTCATCCGTCGGCAGCTTCGGTGCCCTAAGAATTCGGCTAGTAGTACCCGGACGCTCCGCAGCCAATATCCGATTCAATCACCGGCGGCTTTGGTGTCACTGAAAGGGGTAGGCTATGCCAGGACGCTCCTCCACCAATATTCGACTCATCCGTCGGCGGCTTCGGTGCCCTAAGAATTCGGCTAGTAGTACCCGGACGCTCCGCAGCCAATATCCGATTCAATCACCGGCGGCTTTGATGTCACTGAAAGGGGTAGGCTATGCCAGGACGCTCCTCCACCAATATCCGGCTCATCCGTCGGCGGCTTCGGTGCCCTACAGGTTTGACCGTATGATCTTGAAAAGATGCAGACGGGTGTGATCTGAGCTCAAAGTCTCGGGTGTTTTTAAACACTTGCCGGGTTTGGCGATCTCAACGAGAGAGATGCAATCAAAGGAAGTTAGGTGGTCGCAGCGACCAAGCACATTGCAATTATCTGGAGAGAGGTGGTCTGTCGGAGACCGATTTGCCCTATTGGAGGGAATTAATTATTTTATCTCTTGTTCTTATTAAGTTTGCACAATATGTAGCAAAGTAGAAATAAATTCATGCTTTAATCAAAAGGCGCCGTCACGGCACAAAGTACATCATCATTCATGGCAAAATACAACAAAGCCAAAGTCTAGCTAGGTTGGTCATCATCATAGTGGGAGGACACGTCTTGCCTCCTCAAGGCTCGCAGAAGCTTGTTCCGCAGACGTCGGTCCTCCTCGGCGCGCTTGCGCACTAATTCCATTTCCTGTTGCAAGGCCGTATTGGCCTGCCTACTCTCCCGTTCCGAATCCACATAAGCTGAATGGATACGGGAGTGAGTCTCCTGCAGTTCGGCCACCCTGTCCCTATATGTGTTAGGGGGCGGAACTGGAATGTCGCTTGAAGCGATAGGCTGGAGAGGTGGGGGGCCGTCGTGGCCGAACTCCCGAGCTATCCACTGCTCGTAGTCTCGAAAGCGTGATTCGATGAAGACGTCTTCTCGATATACACACACTGTCTTCCACTCCATCAGCAGTTGGGTCCTTAGTCCCTTGGTGAGTGGACCAATCAAACTGTTCATGTCATCCTTGACCGGGATTCCCTGCGGTTTCCCAAACTGTCTCAGAACCCGAATCGGATAGTACGACACGGCATGGGTGAGTCCTATCAGGGAAAGGCCCTCTCTTTTCTTGAAAGCTATGATGGGGGTGTAGGGGATGTTGTATGTACCCCACCATCTGATGTCTGTTTCTCCTTTCAGGTGGAGAAAGTGGTTAAACCAATCCTCACGAGTGGGTAGGTCTGGTTTGATCTCTCTTCGAGCCAGCCAATAGATGTTGTCGCCAGTTGCCTTGTAATATGCACTGACTGGTGATGACACCATCAGGTGGTCTTGCAGCCAAAGGTGGAGGAGGGGAGCGCACCCTTGAAACCTTCGGGTTCCATTTTTGGACAAAGTCAGGGAATGGAATAGTTGAGCTAGGATCAGTGGCATGATTCGGTATCCTACCTTGAGTTGATCCACAACTTCCATGAGGGCCAAATTAATGGTGTCTCCCCCGGTCGGAAAGAAGATTTGTGATAGAACCACAAGGGTGAAGGTGTCAAACCAAGCCCGGGGTCTTTCCTGCTTTTTGTTTCTCATTTTCTCAGCAAGGAATGTTTTGGAGACCCTGGTGAATGCTTTGTCACCTCCTAAGGTCTGGAATTCTCCCCTTGAGAGGCCAAAGAAAGCGCAAGCTTCATTCTTGTAGCTTTCTTTGAGACTTGGCCTAGCGGGTTCTCCTAAGTCACGAAATCGGAGGAACAGGTCAAGTTCCTCAATTGTGGGAGTCAACTCATTGACCCTGAATCGAAACACTGAAAGCTGGGGATCCCAGAAAAGCAGGGCTGCTTGGATCATATCCCAGTTAATTTGCACACTTAATAGGGACAAAGTCTGTCCCATGTGGTATTTGTGCTCCCATTCAATCTGCTCACTCCCTTGGAGCTGCCTTGTCCAAGAACGGATCCAGGGGGTATCCCAGGCGCACTTCTCTATCCTAGGGAAACGGGTTCTCTCAGATGAGGATGAAGATGCCATGCCAACTATCCGATCAAAATTCCGAGTCAAATTAAGGTTCCACACCAAGACTCTAAGTTAGTCCTAAGACATGCATAATTTTAAGCAAAAGAGATAACCACTAGCAGTTCTATCATGCTTCACCAAAATGAGCAAAACAAAACAGTGCGGAATTTAACTCAGGCACACATGGTGTGTGGTCCTAGGGGTTGGCGCCAGTTGAGGCGCGACTCCTAGACATACTTGTGTAGAGGAGCACATTCAAGTCCCGATCAGCCTTTCTGTCTTTCATCTGTTCTTTCATCTGCTTTCGGTGTCGGACCCTAGCGAAATTACAGCTTGCCATCGAGGGCGAATTTTTACAAGATATTTACAAAAGCTGCAAAGAATTCATCCTTAAGGCTGTTGGGAGCCAAAAGGGAGGATACAAATTGCTTTCAAAGTGGGTAGGCTAAAAATCCTACATCTAGGGTTTAGCGCCCATGTTCTGATCTGGCATGCTTTCATCTGTTTGTCTGATCTGGCCGACTTTCGTCTGCTCTAAAAGACCAATCTGGACTTAAAGTGCTCCCAGTGGACTCTAATGGGTCAAGACCCATAGCATACAGGACTCCATGCATGGATCTGGGGTGGTTCCCCTGATCGAGAATTAGGTGAGCTTCCTAAGCTAGGGCCGAGGTAGCCCAGCATCTAGGGTTTACTCAATTTGATGCAAAGAACGGGGGTTGCTGCCCCAAATGGACTCTAGATTTTATTTCAATTTTAATCATCATTCACATCCTACTCACCCTCTCATGCTCAACGTAAAGTTCATTCAGAAACGTTAGGTGGGGAAGGATACCCAGCCCGAGACATAAGCCTACAAGGGTCTGGACCAGTACTGGATCCTCGCGTGCCACGGCAAGAAACCGGTGGTGCTAATGGACTCCAGAAACTGGGGGGATGGGTTTACCCTGCTTTCCCCGGCAAGCCACGGGAGCGTAGGTGCTAATACCATCCCAAAGATCAGTTCATAGTAAGAAGAAGGGTAGGCTGCTAGAGAGGTCTAGGTTTTGGTAAAGAAGTTGCAATATCCGATTCGCTCATCTATCAAAGGTCGGATCATTCACGCATCCTCCCTCGTGCGTGTCACCCCACGCAGTTTCATCACACAAAAATGCGGGAATTTAAAATTTACATCTATGCCATCATCCATCCACGGTGTGGTGGTGTGCCCGTGTGTGCAGTTGGGCTGGGTGCTGTGCTTACACGGGCGAGTTTTGTCTGGATTTAGGTGATAAAGGAATCCTTACTGCCTCGTATAGTAAAGTGCAGAATTGGCACGTTTTACGATGTCCTGGGAGAATCCCCAGGTAAGTGGAGGGTCACAGGGGACCTCTTAAATTCCACTTGCCTTAGGCAATTATCGCGTCCTTGTGGCAGGACTCCCCAGAACACGTGGTTACGTGTATTCTGTACTTTGCTAAACGGGGTAGCAAAAGTTCCTAGAATATCGCCTAAGTCCCTCTTAAGCTGACTCGGTCCTAAGTAGGGTCCTACTGGGTTGAGTGTATCCCCAGCAGAGTCGCCAGGCTGTGCGCGCGGGGGAAACGCGGCACGGGGTAAATTCGGAGTCGCCACCGCCTGATGGGGTGCAGGCGGACACCTGGGTGCCTAATCTTGTCTATTTAAGGCTTTTGGTCTGCGGCTTGAGATTCTAAGTCGGTTCTCAGTTGTGGTCTGGGGAAGTCCGTAGACACCCCAGTCCACCCCGTCGGATGACGGGTCCCGTGGGTTCCCTACTTTGAGTCAGCTTTCTCGCTTTGGTTCTCACCCGGTTCCTAATCCCGCATGTAATTCAGATTGAGTCTTGACGGGACCGCCTGAGTTGGTGTGGGTCCCTTTAGTTGATTTTATCTTTCATTTTAGGGTTTTCTGAGTCTGATTGGGTGGGCCCCGTTGGAAGGCCCAACCGGTGTCCTGAATGGGCTTGAGTTGGCCCGTGTGCCCTTGTGGGCCTAGGCCTATCCTAGGAGGCCCTGGGGGCTTTGGTTAATGTATTGATTTTACATGGGGGTTCCAGTTTGATTATTGAGTTATTTTCATGCAGGTGGTGGGCCGGATTGGTTTGTGGGCCCCTTAGGCAGGCCCACCTGGTGGCCAAGTGATTTTCTGTTATCTCATTTTAGTCTTGCCAAAGTGGGCTGGCCATTGGGCTTGGGGCCCATGATCCAGATTTCGGGCTTTGAAAGCCCGGTGCTTTGAAGCTTAGGGTTTTTTTACCCTAACTTGGTTCGGTTAGCGGGCTTTGGTGGGCCCGACAGGCCCTAGCCCATGGTCTCGGCCAAACCAGGCATTTTATGCATCCATACACATCACAAGGTTCGGGCGGGCCGCATTGGGCTTGGCCCGTCCGCTTAAATTGGCTCATTTTACTTAGGTTGTTTAATTAGCATGCACTTGGTTCATTGGGCTTGGTGGGCCCCATTGGAAGGCCCACAAGTGTGCCTGGTTGGACCGGTTGGTCCAAGTCCCTTCTTGGGTTTCCGGGTGGCCCGGAAACCCAGCTGGTTCATTGGTTTGCACACAAATCACTTCAAAATTCGGCAAAGGAACAAGATATGTAAAAAACATGCTACTGTGTGTATCCGGCAACTCAGGCCGGATATGCAGGGTCTGAGGGTGATCCGGTCAGTGTATCCGGATACACAGAGGCCATAGGTGATCCGGTCTGAGTATCCGGATCACTCTGGAATTGGCCTTTTTGGGTTTTGGCCTTTTGGGACTGATCCCAGGGGGTTCCGGGGGCATGTTAAGGGTCTTGTGGGCTCCTGGATGAGCCCACGTATGTTCAGATTGTGGGAGGAGCCACCTTTGGCCTCTCTCCTTGGACTTTTTGGCAAAGCCAATGGGGGGCCTGCTGCCCTCCCTGTCATCCTGGGTCAAGCCAGCCATGGGAATGGGGACCAATGTATCCCCAGTCGGTCTCCATGCTCTCACAACTGCATGCATGAGTCAACATGTTAAGATGACAAACAAAACAAAAAAAAACACATTCCCACATACAAAAATGCATACACATGCTCTTATGCATCCTATATGAAAATCAACAAGACATCCCAGCAAAGTGAAGGTATCCGGCTAGGTGTGCGCCTAGGCTGGTAGCCCATCGTGAAACCTTCGGAGAAGGGAAAGAGGAGGGGGATTTATGGGGGTACATTCGATCATAAGATGGGACATGCTCCCTTTGGAAACCACTTAATATACATCTATGCCCCGTAGCTAAAAGGGATTAGGACATGCTTGAATAAGAATCCCAGGCTTCCTTAACGAAGCCTACGTGACCCTCATGCTGGTGGTGACTTCATGCCATGCGAATGATGAAGAGTACATGCTTAAACCATACTAAAGGGAAGCCATGCTGAACAAGAAAACTAAAAAAAAGGAAACCTCACCGAAAAATCTACATTTAATATATGTGGAAGATAAAGTGATGAGGAGTGATACCTGAGGTCCTTGACTTGTGCAAGGTGGTGGTATGCCTTGGGGGTGGTACAGCTCCTGGAGGCCTCCTTGGAACACCAACAGCCGCTCAAGTCCTTCTTCTTTTAGTGGGGATAGAGAGGAGAAGGAGAAGGGGGGAAGGGCTTGGGATGGTATGGGGGCCAAAAGGGGTTGAAGGGGTGGGGATTCGGGTGGGAGAAGGGTGGAGGGAGGAAGCTCAAGACAGCCAAGAAAAGCCCAACCCCGGAAATGAGCTGCTGGTTTGCTATTTATAGAAATTTTAATGTATCCGGCAACTCAGGCCGGATACACTAAGGCCTCTTTGTATCCGGACTTTAAGTCCGGATACCCTAGCTTCCCTTTGTATCCGGTCTTCAAGTCCGGATACAAGACATAATCATTCGAAAATTAAATGCCGCCGCGAATTTGTCGGGCGATCGGCGCGGATCTCGGGCGAATATCTTGATGTATCCGGTCTTCAAGTCCGGATAAGAAGGGGAGGCAGTGTATCCGGTATAGGTAACCGGATACAAATCGAAAATTTACGGATTTGCCCCTCGACTTGACCGATTCGACTGACTCGACCGATTTGACCTTTTTTGATATCTACGGATCGCCCGTACGAAAATTTTATATTTAAGATTTAGTTCCAAAGATATTTTGCTGCGTTGACTGCCACGTGTGCAGTTCTTGCGCCACGTGTACAGTTTCTGGTTTTGCTGCTCGGAAACTTCGACAGATCATATCTCCTTCATCCGAACTCCGATTTGAGCAAACTCAATTGTGTTAAACTCGTATTGGAGCCCTCTATTTAATGACATGGGGCTAAGCACTTGGCACGGATCCCGAGAAAAGGTCAACTTTTGGCTTTTCCTTAAGTTTGACCGCCCTTAGAATCTTCATCCGGACTCTGATTCCTGCAAACCCAATTGCGCTGGAACTGCGTCGGGATTCTCTATCCAATGGGATAGATCAAGGTTAACCAAATTTTGTCTGATTAAAAGGTCAACTTTCCACCCCTCCGGGTTTGATTTTTTTAGTCGGGTTTTGCATTTCTGGCTTTTCGGGAGCGCAAAAATGAGGTGCTTACAAGTGCATATTATAAGGCAACTGGCGACAACATCTATTGGTTGGCTCGAAGAGAGATCAAACCAGACCTACCCACTCGTGAGGATTGGTTTAACCACTTTCTCCACCTGAAAGGAGAAACGGACATCAGATGGTGGGGTACATACAACATCCCCTACACCCCCATCATAGCTTTCAAGAAAAGAGAGGGACTTGCCTTGATAGGCCTCACCCATGCCATGCCGTACTATCCGATTCGGGTTCTGAGACAGTTTGGGAAACCGCAGGGAATCCCAGTCAAGGACGACATGAGCAGTTTGATTGGTCCACTCACCAAAGGACTAAGAACCCAGCTGTTGACAGAGTGGAAGACGGTGTGCGTGTATCGGGAAGACGTCTTCACCGAATTACACTTTCAAGATTACGAGCAGTGGATAGCTCGGGAATTTGGCCACGATGGCCCCCCACCTCTTCAGCCTATCGCATTAGGCGACATTCCGGTTCCGCCCCCTAACACATATAGGGACAGGGTGGCCGAATTGCAGGAGACCCACTCCCGTATCCATTCAGCTTATGTGGATTCGGAACGGGAGAGTAGGCAGGCCAATACGGCCTTGCAACATGAAATGGAATTAGTGCGCAAGCGCGCTGAGGAGGACCGACGTCTGCGGAACAAGCTTCTGCGAGCCTTGAGGAGGCAAGACTTGTCCTCCCACTATGATGATGACCAACCTAGCTAGACTTTGGCTTTGTTGTATTTTGATAAGCATGATGATGTACTTTGTGCCGCGGCGACACTTTTTAATTGAAGCATGAATTTATTTTCACTATGTTATGTTGTTCAAACTTAACAAAACAAGAATTTGAAATAAAAGAATTAATTCCCTCCAATAGGGCAACTCGGTCTCCGGCAGACCACCTCTTCTCAGATAATTGCAATGCTCCTGGTCGCGGCGACCACCTAATTCTTCTTATCTGCATCTCTCTCGTTGAGATCGCAAAACCCAGCAAGTGTTTAAAAACACCCAAGACCTTGAGCTCAGATCACACCCGTCTGTATCTTTTCGAGATCATTCGGTCCAGCCTGTAGGGCACTGAAGCCACCGGTGATTAAACCGTTTGGTGGATGAACGTCCTGGTATAGCCTTCCCCTTTGTGAGGCGCCGAAGTCAATGGTGATTAAACCAACGACTAGCTAAGGCACGCCCGGGAACTACTAGCTGAAACCTTGGGGCACTGAAGCCGCCGGTGATTAAACCGTTTGGTGGATGAACGTCCTGGTATAGCCTTCCCCTTGTGAGGCGCCGAAGTCAATGGTGATTAAACCAACGACTAGCTAAGGCACGCCCAGGAACTACTAGCCGAAACCTTGGGGCACTGAAGCCGCCGGTGATTAAACCGTTTGGTGGATGAACGTCCTGGTATAGCCTTCCCCTTTGTGAGGCGCCGAAGTCAATGGTGATTAAACCAACGACTAGCTAAGGTACGCCCGGGAACTACTAGCCGGAACCTTGGGGCACTGAAGCCGCCGGTGATTAAACCGTTTGGTGGATGAACGTCCTGGTATAGCCTTCCCCTTTGTGAGGCGCCGAAGTCAATGGTGATAAAACCAACGACTAGCTAAGGCACGCCCGGGAACTACTAGCCGAAATTAGGCGCCGACGCCGCCAGTGAATGAACTGGAGATTGGTTGAGGTACGCCTGGGTGCTGCTTTTCAGCTCACCCCCTGCGGAGACCCTGCATTGGTCCAACCCCGTGATTCTGAGCTCAAACAAAACCCCCTTAAATTGAAGGTTCTCTTTCCTTGCCTAAATGGCTAAAATAGATCAGTGAAATAGGGTTCTCTTTCCCAGTCGCTTCCGAGCGACTAAAATAGATCAGCTTTAAAAAAAATAGGGTTATCTTTCCCAGTCGCTTCCGAGCGACTAAAATAGATCAGCTTTAAAAAAAAAAAACAGGGTTCTCTCTCCCAGTTGCTTCCGAGCGACTAAAATAGATCAGTTCTCAAAAAGAAGGGTTCTCTCTCCCAGTTACTTGCGGGTAGCTAAAATAGATTCGGTCACCAGGGTTCTCTTTCCCAGTCGCTTCCGAGCGACTAAAATAGATCAGTTCTCAAAAAGAAGGGTTCTCTCTCCCAGTTACTTGCAGGTAGCTAACATAGATTCGGTCACCAGGGTTCTCTTCCCAAGTCGCTTCCGAGCGACTAAAATAGATCAGCTTTCAAAAAAAAAAACAGGGTTCTCTCTCCCAGTTGCCTGCGGGTGACTAAAATAGATTCGTTCATTAGGGTTCTCTTCCCCGGTCCTCTTAGGGAAACCAAAATAGATCAAAAAAAAAAGGGTTCTCTCTCCCAGTCGCTTCCGAGTGACTAAAATAGATCAGCTTTCAAAAAAAAATAAATAGGGTTCTCTTTCCCAGTCGCTTCCGAGCGACTAAAATAGATCAGCTTTCAAAAAAAAATAGGGTTTTCTTTCCCAGTCGCTTTCGAGCGACTAAAATAGATCAGCCTTAAAAAAAAACAGGGTTCTCTCTCCCAGTTACTTGCGGGTAGCTAAAATAGATTCGGTCACCAGGGTTCTCTTTCCCAGTCGCTTCCAAGCGACTAAAATAGATCAGCTTTCAGAAAAATAGTGTTCTCTCTCCCAGTTACCTACGGGTAGCTAAAATAGATCAGTTGATTCAAAACCCGGTTCTCTTCCCTTGTTGCCCTAGGGTAGCTAAAATAGATCAGTTAGTCCAAATCCAATCAAAAAAAATCAGTCTTCCAAATTCATTAAGGTTCTCTTCCCTTGTCACCTACGGGTAGCTAAAATAGATCAGTTAATTCATTAAGGTTCTCTTCCCTTGTTTCCTTAGGGTAGCTAAAATAGATCAGTCTTCAAATTCATTAAAGGCTCTCTTCCCTTGTCACCTACGGGTAACTAAAATAGATCAGTTAATTCAATAAGGTTCTCTTCCCTTGTTACCTACGGGTAGCTAAAATAGATCAGTCTTCAAATTCATTAAAGGTTCTCTTCCCTTGATACCTACGGGTAACTAAAATAGATCAGTTGATTCAAAGTTTAGGTTCTCTTCCCTTGTTGCCTTAGGGTAGCTAAAATAGATCAGTTAGTCAAATCATATCATAAAACAAAAAAAAAATAAATAAATGAATAAATTCAATCAGATAAAATTGTGTAATCAATTTGTGTAAAATTGCACTAATGCCTGCAAATTGTCCCACCAGGTACCAAAAATTGCTTTCAGAAGTCCGTACCTGTTAAGATCAAGGAGAAGGCTCGATATGGAACAGCAAGGAGAACAGACGCCGCCAGGGCAGCATCCGGCAGAGACCAGTCATACCCAAGTGGTCAATGAGATGCAGCAAAGGATGGACAGTATGGGTTCCATCATCCAGGAACTGATGACAGAACTGAGGGAATTGAGGCAGACCCCACCGGCAGCACCAGTTGCCCAGCAGCCGCAGCCGCAATTCCCACCACAAGCAGAAGTGGTGCCACTGCCACGTCCAGTAAATCCCCCTCCCCTGGCACCACCACCACCGCCGGCAGCACCATTTCATGTGGCACAACCAGATCAATTTCTGCCTATCCATCTGGGACAGGGTGATGAGGACTGGTATAGAACCCAGGAATCGCAGTTTGAGGAGAAACTGACAGCAGTAAGGGAGGAGAACAGAACAGAAATGGCCGCCCTGAAGGAGCAGCTCAAACAGCTCCAACCCAGCACAGTGCAAAGTGAAGCTACCCTGGAAAGCCTTTGTTTCTTTTCAGATATCCAACTCCCGGCTAAGTTCAAATGCCCTGAGTTGCACCAATTTGACGGCACCGGATGCCCATTGAACCATTTAAGGTCGTACTCAGGCGACATGTGCCAGTACGCCAAGGAAGAGCGAATCATGGTGCAGTTCTTCCAAAAGTCATTAACTGGGGCCGCTTACTCTTGGTTCCTGAGTCTAGACAAGGCTAAGATAAAGACATGGAATGACTTGGCATCAGTCTTCATCCAGCAGTACCGCCTCAACAGTCAGATAGTGCAGACAAGGGCAGAATTGCAGAGGCTGGCAAAGAAGAGCCAAGAGTCGGTGAGAGAGTATGCCAAACGCTGGAAGGAGTTGGCGACACTGGTACAGCCACCACTGTTGGAACAAGAGATGACGTCTCTGTTAATTGCGTCACTAGAACAGCCATTCTTCACTTTGCTGCTGGGGCAAAGTACCTCGAATTTCAACGACCTAATTTTGACTGCGGATCGGATTGAGGATGCAGTAAGAGCCGGGAAAATAGATGGCAGTGGACAGAGTGCCGCACCAAGGAGGCCAGTGACAGGACAGGCTGGCAGAAACCAGGGACAAGAGCCCCGAAGGCAGGAACAGCAGGTAGTGAACTACGTGCACCCGGCACAGCCTTATCACTTCTCCCAAGGACCAGAGGCAGTGGCACCCCAAGGGACCGAGCAGACAGCTTACCAAGGGGTAAGAAAGACGAAAGAAGAATTCGAAGCCAGGATGAAACGGGTTTTCACCCCATTACCGTATGCGCCAGCCGAGTTGCTACCTACTTTGCTGAAGAAAGGGTACTTGCAGATCAAACCCCTGAATCCCAGACTGGTCAACGCCAGGAGCTACAATGCAGCAGAACGGTGCGAGTACCACTCGGGTGCTCCGGGGCATCACACTAATCGGTGCTGGGATCTAAGGCACGATATCCAAGACCTAATTGACAGCAGACGCATCACGGTCGACCCCCCAGCACCACAGGCTCAGACCCCAGCAGCTGGCATCACCACCAATCCTCTCCCAGACCATTCTAAGGCCTCAACCAGCAAGTCAGCTAATCAGGTGAGCTGTGACCGGGGCACTGGGCAGTTTGACCCGTCTGTACTGATTGGCCAACCAGGGCAGACAGTGAAGGTGCAGCTTCAAGCAGAAACCCACTCGACAGCAATTGCAGTCAAGGAGAATACAGAGGTCTACATCTGTGCGATAGAGGATGAGCCTCAGAGCAGTGAGGAAGTTACGGGGCCATGGAACCCAGTACAGTGCGGATGGATCAGCGACTCCCCATCCCCTCCACGCAAAGAAGGAATCGGCAGTTCCGAAGGACCCCGGTTCCAAAATGGGCCACAGGACACGGACGCGTCAGTGGGCAGTTCAAGGGTACCCCCGCAGATGTCTACCGGATGGCCACCCGAGTATATGTCTGCGACATCCGAGCCGGACCTGCAATCCTCCACCGATCTCCTATCAGCGGAACCGAGCTCAGAGTCCTCTTCCCACGACACGTCTGAGTGGTTCGTCCCCCTTCATGCCACGGAAGAAGAAGAACCACCATCCACTCCTGAACTTGCAACCCTGCTTGATCCGTATGAGAGTTCAGACGAGTCCCCTGATACGGACTCAGAAGACACATCGACAGAAGAAAGCAAGGCAGTGAACGTCATTGGAGATGACAGCGACTTCCCTACCGATCTCCCTCTGGTGCATTTCCACCCACCCACAGACCAAGAATTCTTCTACCCCACCCCTCTCGCCAACCCCTCTGCCTTTAACATCCACGACATCATGGGCTCACCTCCACAAGACCCCTTCCATCTTTCATTCGAATCATCCACACTGAATCTTTCACAACTCAACCTGGAACCACCCTCGTACAACACGGTATCCCCACCTTACCCCACCCCATCTTTCTACCATCAAGCCACCACCACCACCATTGAAGCAGAAATCGATCGGATCACCCGATCCGGTCGATACATAAACACTGACCCCCCACCCGTGCCAGAGGAGGGAGCAGAAGCGGAAGCAAAAAGGAAAGAAAAAGGGAAGGAAGTGGTTACAGAATTGCCACCGACCCTCAAGAGAAAGGGAAGGGCCACAGAAGAGGAAGTCACAGATTTGCACCATAGCGTCTACACTCCCGAATATGATCTCCTCCAGCAATTGAACAAGATACCCGCCCAGATTTCCATAATGAGACTTCTGATTGACTCAGAGAAGCATCGGACAGTGCTGATGAAGGTCCCGGGTGACGCACACGTCCAGCGGATATTGACCCTGAGCAGCTAGGGGCAGTGGTGTCAGTGATCATGGCACCCAAGGCTATCTCCTTTTCTACAGCAGACCTGCCATCTGAAGGGTGCAATCACATCGAGCCGCTCTACATAACCGTGAAATGTACTGATCTCATCGTAAAGCGTGCCATGATTGACAACGGGTCAGCTTTGAACATATGCCCGATGAGGACATTTCACAGTTTGCAATTGGACCCTTCAATGATCAAGCCCAGCGCTCATAATGTCAGAGGCTTCGACAATGCCAGAAGAGACTCACTGGGAGAGGTCACTTTGGTGATCATAATTGCAGACAGGCCTTTTACCATGGACTTTGAGGTCATGGATATCAATGCCTCATTTAACTTGCTGATCGGGAGGCCTTGGCTGCATCAGGTAGGAGCGGTATCTTCCACACTGCACAGGATGGTCCGGTTCGTATCAGGCAACGAACTTATAACAGTACATGCTGAGGATCATCGAGAGTTCGAAAGGGTTGGAGTACCCTATGTGGATTATGAGTTACCCACCACACTCAATTTCCAAGCTGTGGAGATGGTGCAGGTGAATAATATCCCTGAGTCTAAAAGGGGGAGACGACTCTCGAAGAGGCAAAGAAAGAACATGTTTAGTGCTGCTGACTGCGCAGACTGGGGTCTCAGAGCAGGCGAAGGACTAGGCAAATACAAGCAAGGCATCAGGGTAGCCATCAAACCTTATGAGCAGACCACTGGGTTTGGACTGGGGTTTAGGCCGCAGCCAGAAGACTACTCCCGACTCCTTGGGAACCGCGCCGAAAGAAAAAGAGCCAGAACTGAAGGAAGAGACCCCCACTGGCCCATATGCGTGCACGAGAACTTGTACCACCGCTTCTCTAACATGGAGCGTGAAGCGGCCCAGGCTATCGAGAACATAGTCCCCCAAGGGTGGGGAGATGAGTTTCTGGATACCCCTGCCATGGAAGAAGACTACTTGCAAGGATTGGCTCAAATGCTCTGGGAAGAGCCACCCTCTATGGAAATGGTTGGAGATGCAGTAGAAGTAGACCCATTGGCTCCTGAGGGGTCGCCGGATGGCCTACCAGCACTGGTCGCCTTGGACTCAGTTGACGAAGTCACCATGGCCTTCGCCCCATCAGATGAACAGTTCATCCCTGACGGGATCCCGGTCAACTCTCCGATTGTGATAGAAGTGCCCCCACCTGCTCTCATTGATGAATCCAAAGAAGAAGGCCCAATCATGTATGTCTGCATGATGGAGGGGCGAGACAGCTCAGGAGCGCCAACTCGCAGGCCAAGGTCGCCTCCTCCACCTCCTCATATCCCGCACCCCGGAACTCGCGACGGTCTGAACCGCATGTTCCGTAGCATGCCCCAAGTGCTAGGGCCAGTACCGGAAGAGGTGTACCATGCAGCTTATGGCAAATGGGCACCACCAGCTTACTCTTCTACAGTGCCTGGAATACCAACTGGAATACCCATAATGTTTGCACCCCCCAGAGTTGACCCGGCCAACGAAGTCACCATTGCATGCGCGCCACCCGAGGATGAGATACCATGGGCAATCTCCCTCAGTGGATCATGGGTAAGGGTATCGTCAGAGTCTGGCCCCCGATCAGAGAGGAGCCAGAACAAACCGGCAGGAGGCGCAGCACATGATCCTATCTACATCTCTTCTGACGAGAGCGCCAACATGGTACTAGCTGGAGAACCAGAGAAGACGATTGCTATCAACAAGGAAGGCGGGACACCACTGAAGAATTGGAGCGCCATGCCTTTTGCTATCAGCAAAGCTGCTATCCCAAAGGGGGTTTCTACCACCTCTGAGATCTCTGTTGTAGCTACTGCTGAAATTTTTAATGAATATCTCAATGCTTCCTACTACTTGCATCTGTTTGAAAATGAAAATAACAAAAATAAGCAACTTGAGCATCGCAATCTTAATGTCAATCCCGACGCACACCTGGAAGATCTGGGGCACGGGATAGGTAATAAGATTGCCATAATTGAACAAAAAGAACAAAAGGAAATGGAAAACCCAGTCCAGATGGCAATAATAAATGAAATGCATGAGCCGGTGTCCAATCCTGAAAACGAGCAAGAACTCGACACGTCAGATTGGGGCACTCGCCCATCGCAGCAAGAAGATTCAAACATCGTCCCCTGTGAGCCTTTCGAGCATGAGGACGATGATGAATCATGGGAAACCCCAATTGAAATCCAACTTGCATTGGAAAGGCACGAAAAGGGTCTCCAGGCTAACATTGAGGAAACAGAGCCAATTAACATAGGTGAAATAGCACAACCAAGGATCCTCCAAATTGGTAAAAAGCTGTCACCATTATTGAGAAAACAGATGATTGATTTTCTTAAATCTTATTCTGACGTGTTTGCATGGTCATACGAGGATATGCCCGGGTTAGACACGGACTTGGTTGTGCATCGGTTACCAACAAAGTCTGAGGCCGTACCTGTGAAACAGAAGCTCAGGCGCACGAAGCCGGAATGGGCCCTGAAGATCAAGGAAGAGGTCACCAAGCAGTTGGATGCCGGATTCCTGCAAGTAACTCACTATCCAGAGTGGTTGGCCAACATCGTGCCAGTTCCAAAGAAAGACGGGAAAGTCCGGATGTGTGTTGACTATAGAGATCTGAATAGAGCAAGTCCGAAGGACGACTTCCCTTTGCCGCACATTGATGTACTGGTGGACAATACAGCAACGCATTCGATGTTCTCTTTCATGGACGGCTTCTCTGGTTACAACCAGATAAGAATGGCACCTGAGGACATGGAGAAAACATCCTTTATCACGCACTGGGGCACTTACTGCTACCGTGTGATGCCGTTTGGATTGAAGAATGCAGGCGCTACATACCAGCGTGCGATGACTCTGCTGTTCCACGACATGATACACAAGGAGATGGAGGTGTATGTGGATGACATGATAGCGAAGTCCAAGGAAGAAGAAGATCACTTAGTAAACCTTGGAAAGGTGTTCGACAGACTCAGGGAGCACAAACTTTGGCTCAACCCAAACAAGTGCGTGTTTGGAGTTACGTCAGGAAAACTACTCGGCTTCATAGTGGGCAAGCGAGGCATTGAGGTCGACCCCGCCAAGGCAAAGGCAATTCTGGAAATGCCTCCTCCATCTACAGAAAAGGAAGTGAGAGGGTTCCTGGGCAGACTGCAGTACATTAGTGGGTTTATCGCACAGATGACTCCTGTGTGTGAGCCTATATTCAAGCTGTTGAAGAAAGATAACCCTGTAGTTTGGAATGACGACTGTCAAGTAGCATTTGATACGATCAAGGCCTATCTGATGAGTCCGCCAACATTGGTCCCGCCTGTCCCGGGACGACCCTTGATTATGTATCTGACAGTCTCCGAGACGGCAGTGGGATGTGTGTTAGGGCAACACGATGAAAAAGAAAGAAAAGAACAGGCAATATACTACTTGAGCAAGAAATTTACTAGCATTGAAGTCAGATACACAGTGCTTGAAAAAACGTGTTGCGCCTTGGTCTGGGCAGCTCAAAAGCTCCGGCACTATTTGCTCAGCCACACAGTCTTTCTAATCTCCAATCTAGATCCTCTGAAGTACATTTTTGAGAAGCCGATTTCCACTGGTAGGGTTGCCAGGTGGCAAGTCCTTTTGTCTGAGTACGACATTGTCTACACGACTAGAAAGGCGATAAAAGGGCAAGCCCTGGCGGATCACTTGGCAGAGCACCCACTACCTGACTACCAACCACTTCTGACTCACTTCCCGGATGAAGATGTGATGTGCACCGAGTCCACAGAAGAAGTAGAAGAAACCAAGTGGCAGATGTTCTTTGACGGGGCAGTAAATGTAAATGGAAAAGGGATCGGAGCAGTGCTAATCTCCTCAGACGGTGTTCATCACCCGATAGCAGCAAAACTTCTGTTTGATTGCACTAGCAACATGGCCGAGTATGAAGCGTGCGTATTAGGCCTGCGAGCGGCAATTGAGATGCGCATACAAGAGCTGAAAGTGTTCGGTGATTCAAGTCTTATCATCTATCAAGTGATGGGAGACTGGAAGACCAGAGATGTGAAGTTGGTACCATACCAAGAACTGGTCAAGGAATTAGAAGAAGAATTCGAGAGCGTGACATTCGACTACATGCCACGAGACGGGAACTGGTTTGCGGATGCACTAGCTACGCTGGCATCGATGGCCACCATCACAGATGATGCTTGGGTGCAACCTTTGGAGATAGAAATTCGGCGTTACCCTGTTTACTGCTTCAGTGTCGAGAAAAGCACGCCCGAAGAAGAGCCTTGGTACGCAGACATTGAGAGATACATAAGAAACAGAATTCTGCCAGAGGGTGCCTCAGCTGCAGAGAAGCGAACTATACAGAGGTTGGCAGGGCAATACTTCTACAGTGGAGGTAGACTGTACAAGAAGTCATACAATGACTCTCTACTGCTATGTGTCCGAGAAGCCGAGGCGCATAAATTGATTGAGGAAATCCATGGAGGGTTGTGCGGCGCACACATGAACGGGCATATGCTAGCAAGGAAGATTCTAAGAATGGGCTATTACTGGATGACCATGGAGGCAGACTGCTACGCTCATGTCAGAAAATGCCAGTTATGCCAGATTTATGCCGACAACATCCATGCACCGCCGAACACACTGTATTCTATGACATCACCTTGGCCGTTTGCCATCTGGGGAATCGACATGATAGGCCAGGTTCATCCAATGGCGTCGAACGGGCACCGGTTCATCTTAGTGGCAATTGACTATTTTACCAAGTGGGTAGAGGCCATGTCCTTCGTGGATGTGAAGAAATCTCATGTGCTCAAGTTTATCAGAAACAATATAGTCTGTCGCTACGGAGTTCCAGAAGCGATCATCACTGACAATGCAAAGAATTTGAATAATAAGGACATGGAAAAGATGTGCGAAGACTTGAAAATCAGACATCTGAACTCCACGGCATACCGGCCCAAGATGAATGGAGCAGTAGAGGCTGCCAACAAGAATCTGAAGAAGATACTAGAGAAAATGGTGGTCACCTACAGAGACTGGCATGAGAAGCTGCCGTATGCACTGCACGCCTATCGGACGTCGATTAGGACATCGACCGGGGCAACCCCGTTCTCCCTGGTATACGGAATGGAAGCAGTCCTCCCCGTGGAAGCACAGATTCCATCACTCAGAATTCTGAAGGAAGCTGAAATCAGTGAGGTCGAATGGGAAGAATCCAGATTTGACCAGTTGCAATTATTGGATGAAAAGAGGATTAAGGCTTTGTGCCATGGCCAGCTTTATCAACAGAGAGTGGCGCGAGCCTACAACAAGAAAGTGAAGCCACGACAGTTCAAGGTGGGAGATCTGGTACTGAAGAGAATCTTTCCTCATCAAGAGGACAATAGAGGGAAATTCAAGCCGAACTACGAAGGGCCATTCGTAGTCCACAAGGTTCTGTCCCGAGGAGCACTTATCCTGCAAGAAATGGATGGGGCAATTTTTCCTGAGCCGATAAATGCAGACGCAGTCAAACTGTACTATGCCTGAGATCATTCTGATTGGGAAATGAAGAGAGGCCATCCTTGACTCTCCTTTAAACTATAAATCCTTCCAAATACCTGAAATTCTCCCCTAGTTAGACAATTTTGAGCTTTAAAATTCTTTCAACCCATTGCAAGTGTTCTACACACCAAATGGGGCATTCCTGGCAAAGCAAAAAGAAACCGGGCACTCTTGCCCAGAAAAACCTCAAAAATAAGAGAAAATGCAACAAGAAAAAAAGAAATAAAGAAAAAAGAAAAGAAACAAAGGAAATGGGGAAATGTTTGCCCCGCCCAAAAATATAGAGATCCAAATAAGCCAGGATGTAAGTCCCACCAACAATAAAAGTAGCACACCTTGCAAACCCAAATAATTAAGCTTTTTTGAGCCATCTATCCTTTCTTTCATAACCGAGACCCAGCCTACGTTTCGTCCTATCTCTAAGACCTCTCAGATCCCAAAAGGAATGATCAGGGCAAACAGTTAGGTCTGCGTTCATCGGCAATGACAGAATTCAGAGTTTCCTAGAAAGGCTGGACACAGCGAAAACCCGAAAAAAGGGCGTTGCGTGGTTAGTCAAAAAAAAAAAAAACTGGTCACATCTGGTTTGATCAAAGCAAGATACAGAGGAGAGCGGCAACAGTGGCAGATAGTAAATCAAGAAAATTGAACAGATTTGAGAGGTCCAGACTGGCAGGTTGCGCCCGAGTCAAAGACTTCACAGTGGCCTGTGATGACAATGCTTCTGAAAATACCAAGCACTCCAAGTCCCGTCTGACCTTGGGAAATTTCTTTGATATTGCAAACACAGGCACACACTGACACACCTGTTTTCTCTATAATTGTTCTGCTTAACTGTTTTGAGCTCCACATTGGGCTACTAACCTGAGTTAATAATTTCTTAACCTTGGAAAAGGCCGCTTCTGGCTGCGATGGGCAAAAGGCTCAAAGCAAGAAGAGAATAAAAGAAGTGTTTTGCATTCCCCAGCTATTCCACGGCTAACATGTTGTCTTTTCCTGCCTTCACAGGTACAGCAAAATTGGGATAACGGACACCTTCTCCAAAATCCCCAGCAGAGTTCCTTCAGTAAACGGAGAATAACAACCTCCAAAAATCCCCAGTGGAAGGCCTTCAGCAGACAAGGGACGACACCCTTACATCCCCAGTAGAGTCCTCTCAAGCAATAAGAGAATGATACCTGATGACGTAGACTTATCAAGCCTCGCCCAGTCTGAAGAGGCCGGCTTTGCGAAGAAGAGCGGAAAGAAGACAAGCAAGCTCGCATCAATCCCTGGTGGAGCCTCTCGCACTCAACAAGAGCTTGAACGAACATGAAGAATTCGCACCCAAGCAGAGGGAGAAGGCCTTATGAAGGAAAAGGGCAGCGTGAGGAATCCCCACTTATCCCCAGCGGAGCATCCTTCCCCGGGGAACTCCCACGCTTGTCACTAACAAGGCTCAACCCGAAAGAAGAGGCGATAAGGAAAAATAGATTCCTGCCCGATCCCCAGCTACAGTCACTCCAAGCTGGGGAGCCTCTACAAGAGGGAAAGCCAATCAGAAAGCACTGCAGAAGAAGGAATGACAAGATATGAAGAAGAATGAACATAAATGAAGATATCATCGGGCAAGATGGCCCCTTTTGTAATTTTTGATTTCACACTTTTGTAAATAGAGTAGAGCAGGTGTGTGGGCTCCCTTGAGGCACTGGACAGCGCTGGAAGCACCTCCTCACCGACAGCAGCTCCTCCTCCACTCTCCCTTCCTCCTTTCTCCATTCGGTCCACATCCTAACCCGACCCTGGGCCTCCAAATCCTAATAGTAAACAAAAAAAAATAATAAATAATAATAAAAATAAAAAAAAGGGGGGAAAGAGAGAGAAGAAGAAAATGCAAGCAAGCTTCAAGTAAAACACAAAATGGATCAGAAGTCTGAAGTCACCTAAAAGCTTTAATGGAACAAACAAGAAGAAAAGAATATTGTCGAGTGTCTGGCATCGACGCCGAAACAGGTTGGCGAGCTCAAGTCCAATCTAATCTCTTTCAAACTTAAACTAAAAAGCCGAAGAGTTGCCCTACAAAAACCCAAAAAAGCAAAGGGTAAGGAAACTCTGAAGCCAGGAAGTGGCGCCACATGATTTGGCCGCTTCCCTTTCAAAATGAAAACTTCAAAGGACTAAGCTCGTCGACCATGTCGACAGAAATGCCAAGCGCAAAAACGAGATTCTTTTTCTCTTTGCCGTTCATCCGCAAGGTGACTCCGGCAAAGAGGGGCAGCTGTAAGCACCTCATTTTTGCGCTCCAAGAAAAACCAAAAATGCAAACCCTGGACAGAAAGTCAAACCCTAAGGGGTGAAAAGTTGACTTTTTGATCAAGTGAAATTTGGCCACCTCGCTTTATGCCATTGGATAGAGAATCTCGACACGGTTCCAACGCAACTGAGTTTGCAGGAATCGGAGTCCGGATGAAGGTTCTGCGGGCGGTCAAACTTAAGGAAAAGCCGAGAGTTGACTTTTCCTCGAATTCCGTGCCAAGTACCTTGCTTTATATCATTGGATAGAGAATCTCGACACGAGTCCAACGCAACTGAGTTTGCAGGAATCGGGGTCCGGATGAGGGTTCTGCGGGCGGTCAAACCTGAGCAGAGCAAAAAGTTGACTTTCTGCTAAAATCCGATCCAGAGGCCTACCCCTAGGTCATTGGATACAGAATCTCGACACGGTTCCAACGCAACTGAGTTTGCAGGAATCGGGGTCCGGATGAAGGTTCTGCGGGCGGTCAAACTTGAGCAGAGCCAAAAGTTGACTTTCTGCTAAAATCCGATCCGGAGGCCTACCCCTAGGTCATGGGATGGAGGGCTCCGATACGATTCTAATGAAACTAAGTTTGCCCAGATCGGAGTCCGGATGAAGGAAATATGAGCTGACGAAATTCCCGGGCAGCAAAACCGGCAATCTGCGCACGTGACAAAAAGCTGCACACGTGGCGAGTTGCGCAGGAAAATATCTCGGGGATTAAATCCGTAAATATCCAAACATACGAAATATCCCAGGGACTAAATCCGTGAAAATCCGAGAATATCGGATTAAATCAAAAATTGCCAGGGACTAAATCTGAATTTTTCAGATTTTTACGTCCTGCGAGCGGCGGCATTAAATGATTTTCATCATTATGCCGCTCGCGCGGACGTGGCGAGCGAGCATGCGCCCACCTTGAGCTGGGCGCCAAGGTGGGCGGCACCTTTTTTTTCTGGCTTATATAAGCCGCGCGACTTCTCGCGCAGGGGGTTGGAAAATTTCGGAAAAAAGCTGAGTGTTCGGACATTTCTTTTGAGGGTGCGAAGGGTTTTTTGTTGGTTGTCTTCTTCCCTCACCCGAAGCCCCCCCCCCCCCCCCCCCCCTCTCTCGATCCCTGCCCCCAAAAAAAAACCCAAGAGGCTCACCCTTCTTTGGTTCTTCCCCATTTCCACCCAAGCAAGTGGAAGCTTACTACTGTTGGTGCGGTGAAGTGGAGGCTCCGGCCGCTGTCCGACTTCGAGGAGGCTCCCCCACTTAGCTCCAGAACTCAAGAACCACCAGGTAAACATCCCTGTTACATTGGGTTATACATATATGAGTATGCATGTTTTCTTTAGTAAGCCGGTCTTATTCAGTGGTATGAATCCACTGCCATGAAAGCTTGCTGTGTTTTTTCTGTTCACTTCCATCCGATAAATACCACCCAGCAAGGACGAGGAAGATGCATGTGCTATTCACGTCAAGAAGGGAGCATGTTCCCATAGTGCCCGCCATCTAATGTACCCCTGTAAAACCCCCCTCCTCCTTCCCTTCTTCGGGTATTAGTGTGCATGTTCGAGGTCCAGTCGGGTGGAGGAAAGTGCATATAATGTCTGCATGTGGTTTTTTTTGTTGTTTTTACTTGGCTGGACTTGCAAACATGCTGTTTTCTACTCGTGCACCCTTGAGCATGCTCCCATCACCCCCCCCCCCCCTTTTAAGCTATTTATGAGTCTGTACCTGTTTGTTTTTTTATCAGGTTTGTTTTTTTCCTTTTAAGAGATTTTGGGATGAAGCATGAAGCATGAAGCATGTTTAGATTAGTTTGAATACATGTTTAAGTGGCTTCTGGGGAGTGGTCGAAGCCCGGGGAAGTGTCCTGGGCATATTATTCGTGAAGTATTTTGAATGCATGTTTGTACTGTGAGTTTTCTGGGTTTTCAAAACTTGAAATAAAATGTGTTTAGATTAAATCCAAAATTAGTTGGGAGGTGTTCTAGGCATGTTGGGAGGCTAGTGGAACAGTTACAGACCTAAAAAAATCGGCCAGAGTTGGAGATCTCAAAAAAACAGAGAGTTGAAAATCACAGTGACCTGCCGCCCACCTGGCGCCCACCTGGCGCTCACCTAGGAGGTGGGCGCCCCTTTCAGCCCACTTCCCGCCCAGCTGGCGCCCACCTGGCGCTCAGCTCGCGCCCACCTAAAACCAAGTGAAATTCTCGCGCCCATCTCGCGCTCACCTCCCGCCCATCTCGCGCTCACCTCCCGCCCAGCTCGCGCTCACCTGGTATCGGGTGAGCGCCAGGTCAAATTTTCGCCCGGTTCTGGCGCCCATCTGGCGCTCACCTCAGGAGGTGAGCGCCAGGTCCAAAACAGGCCGAATTGTTATTTTTTTTTGAAAATTCCAAAAATGAGGCAGCACAATGAGCCAGTTTTTTTCTGACAAAGTGTCTATCTTGTGTCTTTTTGTGTGATTATTGCTAGATGTGAATGATATTTCTGAACCGAACCGGATAAATCAATAGGGTTTCTGGGTCACCCGGAAACCCGACATGGGACTTGGACTCCCGGTCCAACTTGACTTCCAGTGGGCCTTCCAACGGGGCCCACCAAGCCCAATAAACACCAAAAGCATGCCATTAGAATAACTTAAGTAAAATGAACAATTTGAACCGGGCGGGCCAAACCCAATGCGGCCCACCCGAGCCTTGTTATGTGAAATTGATGCACGAATTGCGTGGTTTGGCCAAGACCAAGGGCAAGGGCCTACCGGGCCCGCCAAAGCCCACCAACCGAACCAAGGAAGGGTGCAAACCCTAACTTCCGGTAACTGGGGCTTACAAGCCCAGATTTGGACTGCGGGCCCCAAGCCCAGTGTCCGAATCACTTTGGCAAAATTAAAAAGATAAGTCCAATAAAAAAAATACTTGGCCACCATGTGGGCCCACCTAAGGGGCCCACCCACCAGTCCGGCCCACTTGTGCATAAAAAACACTTAACCTTCAAATCTGAATCTAAAGTAAAATCAATGCACCAACCAAAGCCCAAAGGGCCTCCTAGGATAGGCCAAGGCCCACAAGGGCACACGGGCTTGACTAAGCCCACCAAGGACACCGTGGGGCTTCCAACGGGGCCCACCCAACCAGACTCAGATCACCTAAGTAATCAAGATAAAAGCAATTAAGGGGACCCACACCACTCAGGTGGTCCCGCCAGACTTAACCAAAATTGCATATCAGATTAGGAATCAGGTGAGACCTATGTAAGCTGACTCAAACCAGGGAACCCACGGGACCCGTCATCCGACGGGGTGGACCGGGGTGTCTACGGACTTCCCCGGACCACAACCGAGAACTGACTTAGAATCTCAAGCCGCAGACCAAAAGCCCTAATAGACAGGATTAGGCACCCAGGTGTCTGCCTGCACCCCATCAGGCGGTGGCGACTCCGAATTACCCCGTGCCGCGTTTCCCACGCGCGCACAGCCTGGCGACTCCACTGGGGACTTTTCAGCCCAGTAGGACCCTAGTTAGATGAGTCAGCATAAAGAGAGATTTAGTTGATGTTTAGGGTTTCTTACTACCTCGTTTAGTGAGATATGGAATACGCGTAATTACGCGTTCTGGGGAGTCCTGTCAAAGGGACGCGATAATTGCCTAAGGCAAGTGGGATTTAAGCGGTCCCTTGTGACCCCCCACTTACCTGGGGACTCTCCCAGAACCTCGTATTGCGTGCTAATTCTGCACCTTACTATACGAGACAGTAACAATCCCTTTACCAACAAAATCTAGACAAAACTCACCTGTGTAGACACAGCATGCAGCCCAACTGCACACACAGGCACACCACCACACCGTGGATGGATTTTGTATTTTTTGTTCTTATGAGATGAACTGCGTGGGGTGACACGCACGAGGGAGGCTGCGTGAATGATCCGACCCTTGGTAGATGAGTGAAATCGGATATTGCTACGTCTTTACCAAACCTAGACCTCTCTAGCAGCCTACCCTTCTGATTCCTATGAACTGATCTTTGGGATGGTATTAGCACCTACGCTCCCGTGGCTTGCCGGGGAAAGCAAGGTAAACCCATCCCCCCAGTTTTCTGGAGTCCATTAGCACCACTGGTTTCTTGCCGTGGCACGCGAGGATCCAGTACTGGTCCAGACCCTTGTAGGCTTATGTCTCGGGCTGGGTATCCTTCCCCACCTAACGTTTCTGAATGAACTTTGCGTTGAGCATGAGAGGGTGAGTAGGATGTGAATGATGAATAAAATTGGAATAAAATTCAGAGTCCATCAGGGGCAGCAACCCCCGCTTTTTGCATCGCAATTGAGTAAACCCTAGACCATGGGCAACCTCAGCCCTAATTTAGGAAGCTCACCTAATTCTGATCAGGGGAACCACCCCAGATCCATGCCTGGAGTCCTGTATACTATGGGTCTTGACCCATTAGAGTCCGCTGGGAGCACTTTAAGTCCCGATTGGTCTTTTAGAGCAGACGAAAGCCGGCCAGATCAGACAAACAGATGAAAGCATGCCAGATCAGAACATGGGCACTAAACCCTAGATCTAGGAATTTTTAGCCTACCCGCTTGAAAAGCAATTTGTATCCTCCCTTTTGGCTCCCAACAGCCTTAAGGATGAGTTCTTTGAAGTTTTTGGTAAATATCTTGTAAACCTTCGCCCTCGATGGCAAGTTGTAATTTTTGCTGTGGTACGATGCCAGAAGCAGATGAAAGAACAGATGAAAGACAGAAAGACTGATCAGGACTTGAATGTGCTCCTTTACACAAGTACGTCTAGGAGTCGCGCCTTCATTGGCGCCAACCCTTAGGACCACACACCATGTGTGCTTGAGTTAAATTTCGAACGGGTTTTGTCTTTTGCTTTATTTTGTGAAGCATGTTAGAACTGCTAGTGATTAGTTTTTTGCTTGGAATTATGCATGTCCTAAGACTGATTGAGAGTTTGGTGTGGAACCTTAAACTGATTTGGAATTTTGATCGGATAGTTGGCATGGCATCTTCATCCTCATCTGAGAGAACCCGTTTCCCTAGGATAGAAAAGTGTGCCTGGGATACCCCCTGGATCCGTTCTTGGACAAGGCAGCTCCAAGGGAGTGAGCAGATTGAATGGGAGCACAAATACCACATGGGACAGACTTTGTCCCTGTTAAACGTGCCGATTAACTGGGATATGATCGAAGCAGCATTGCTTTTCTGGGATCCCCAGCTTTCAGTGTTTCGATTCGGGATCAATGAGTTGACTCCCACAATTGAGGAACTTGACCTGTTCCTCCGATTTCGCGACTTAGGAGAACCCGCTAGGCCAAGCCTCAAAGAAAGCTACAAGAATGAAGCTTGCGCTTTCTTTGGCCTCTCAAGGGGAGAATTCCAGACCTTAGGAGGTGACAAATCATTCACTAGGGTCTCCAAAACATTCCCTGCTGAAAAGATAAGAAACAAAAAGCAGGAAAGACCCCGGGCTTGGTTTGACACCTTCACCCTTGTGGTTCTATCGCAAATCTTCTTTCCAACTGGGGGAGACACCATTAATTTGGCCCTTATGGAAATTGTGGATCAACTCAGGGCAGGGTACCGAATCATGCCACTGATCCTAGCTCAATTGTTCCATTCCTTGACTTTGTCTAAAAACGGAACCCGGAGGTTTCAAGGGTGCGCTCCCCTCCTCCACCTTTGGCTGCAAGACCACCTGATGGTGTCATCACCAGTCAGTGCATATTACAAGGCAACTGGCGACAACATCTATTGGTTGGCTCGAAGAGAGATCAAACCAGACCTACCCACTCGTGAGGATTGGTTTAACCACTTTCTCCACCTGAAAGGAGAAACGGACATCAGATGGTGGGGTACATACAACATCCCCTACACCCCCATCATAGCTTTCAAGAAAAGAGAGGGACTTGCCTTGATAGGCCTCACCCATGCCATGCCGTACTATCCGATTCGGGTTCTGAGACAGTTTGGGAAACTGCAGGGAATCCCAGTCAAGGACGACATGAGCAGTTTGATTGGTCCACTCACCAAAGGACTAAGAACCCAGCTGTTGACAGAGTGGAAGACGGTGTGCGTGTATCGGGAAGACGTCTTCACCGAATTACACTTTCAAGATTACGAGCAGTGGATAGCTCGGGAATTTGGCCACGACGGCCCCCCACCTCTTCAGCCTATCGCATTAGGCGACATTCCGGTTCCGCCCCCTAACACATATAGGGACAGGGTGGCCGAATTGCAGGAGACCCACTCCCGTATCCATTCAGCTTATGTGGATTCGGAATGGGAGAGTAGGCAGGCCAATACGGCCTTGCAACATGAAATGGAATTAGTGCGCAAGTGCGCTGAGGAGGACCGACGTCTGCGGAACAAGCTTCTGCGAGCCTTGAGGAGGCAAGACTTGTCCTCCCACTATGATGATGACCAACCTAGCTAGACTTTGGCTTTGTTGTATTTTGATAAGCATGATGATGTACTTTGTGCTGCGGCGACACTTTTTAATTGAAGCATGAATTTATTTTCACTATGTTATGTTGTTCAAACTTAACAAAACAAGAATTTGAAATAAAAGAATTAATTCCCTCCAATAGGGCAACTCGGTCTCCGGCAGACCACCTCTTCTCAGATAATTGCAATGCTCCAGGTCACGGTGACCACCTAATTCTTCTTATCTGCATCTCTCTCGTTGAGATCGCAAAACCCAGCAAGTGTTTAAAAACACCCAAGACCTTGAGCTCAAATCACACCAGTCTGTATCTTTTCGAGATCATTCGGTCCAGCCTGTAGGGCACTGAAGCCACCGGTGATTAAACCGTTTGGTGGATGAACGTCCTGGTATAGCCTTCCCCTTTGTGAGGCGCCGAAGTCAATGGTGATTAAACCAACGACTAGCTAAGGCACGCCCGGGAACTACTAGCCGAAACCTTGGGGCACTGAAGCCGCCGGTGATTAAACCGTTTGGTGGATGAACGTCCTGGTATAGCCTTCCCCTTGTGAGGCGCCAAAGTCAATGGTGATTAAACCAACGACTTGCTAAGGCACGCCCGGGAACTACTAGCCGAAACCTTGGGGCACTGAAGCCGCCGGTGATTAAACCGTTTGGTGGATGAACGTCCTGGTATAGCCTTCCCCTTTGTGTGGCACCGAAGTCAATGGTGATTAAACCAACGACTAGCTAAGGTACGCCCGGGAACTACTAGCCAAAACCTTGGGGCACTGAAGCCGCCGGTGATTAAACCGTTTGGTGGATGAACGTCCTGGTATAGCCTTCCCCTTTGTGAGGCGCCGAAGTCAATGGTGATTAAACCAACGACTAGCTAAGGCACGCCCGGGAACTACTAGCCGAAATTAGGCGCCGACGCCGCCAGTGAATGAACTGGAGATTGGTTGAGGTACGCCTGGGTGCTGCTTTTCAGCTCACCCCCTCCGGAGACCCTGCATTGGTCCAACCCCGTGATTCTGAGCTCAAACAAAACCCCCTTAAATTGAAGGTTCTCTTTCCTTGCCTAAATGGCTAAAATAGATCAGTGAAATAGGGTTCTCTTTCCCAGTCGCTTCCGAGCGACTAAAATAGATCAGCTTTAAAAAAAAATAGGGTTATCTTTCCCAGTCGCTTCCGAGCGACTAAAATAGATCAGCTTTAAAAAAAAAAAACAGGGTTCTCTCTCCCAGTCGCTTCCGAGCGACTAAAATAGATCAGTTCTCAAAAAGAAGGGTTCTCTCTCCAAGTTACTTGCGGGTAGCTAAAATAGATTCGGTCACCAGGGTTCTCTTTCCCAATCGCTTCCGAGCGACTAAAATAGATCAGTTCTCAAAAAGAAGGGTTCTCTCTCCCAGTTACTTGCGGGTAGCTAACATAGATTCGGTCACCAGGGTTCTCTTCCCCAGTCGCTTCCGAGCGACTAAAGTAGATCAGCTTTCAAAAAAAAAAAAAAAAAAACAGGGTTCTCTCTCCCAGTTGCCTGCGGGTGACTAAAATAGATTCGTTCATTAGGGTTCTCTTCCCCGGTCCTCTTAGGGAAACCAAAATAGATCAAAAAAAAAAGGGTTCTCTCTCCCAGTCGCTTCCGAGTGACTAAAATAGATCAGCTTTCAAAAAAAAATAAATAGGGTTCTCTTTCCCAGTCGCTTCCGAGCGACTAAAATAGATCAGCTTTCAAAAAAAAAATAGGGTTCTCTTTCCCAGTCGCTTTCGAGCGACTAAAATAGATCAGCCTTCAAAAAAAAACAGGGTTCTCTCTCCCAGTTACTTGCGGGTAGCTAAAATAGATTCGGTCACCAGGGTTCTCTTTCCCAGTCGCTTCCAAGCGACTAAAATAGATCAGCTTTCAGAAAAATAGGATTCTCTCTCCCAGTTACCTACGGGTAGCTAAAATAGATCAGTTGATTCAAAACCAGGTTCTCTTCCCTTGTTGCCCTAGGGTAGCTAAAATAGATCAGTTAGTCCAAATCCAATCAAAAAAAAATCAGTCTTCCAAATTCATTAAGGTTCTCTTCCCTTGTCACCTACGGGTAGCTAAAATAGATCAGTTAATTCATTAAGGTTCTCTTCCCTTGTTTCCTTAGGGTAGCTAAAATAGATCAGTCTTCAAATTCATTAAAGGCTCTCTTCCCTTGTCACCTACGGGTAACTAAAATAGATCAGTTAATTCATTAAGGTTCTCTTCCCTTGTTACCTACGGGTAGCTAAAATAGATCAGTCTTCAAATTCATTAAAGGTTCTCTTCCCTTGTTACCTACGGGTAACTAAAATAGATCAGTTGATTCAAAGTTTAGGTTCTCTTCCCTTGTTGCCTTAGGGTAGCTAAAATAGATCAGTTAGTCAAATCATATCATAAAACAAAAAATAAATAAATAAATGAATAAATTCAATCAGATAAAATTGTGTAATCAATTTGTGTAAAATTGCACTAATGCCTGCAAATTGTCCCACCAGGTACCAAAAATTGCTTTCAGAAGTCCGTACCTGTTAAGATCAAGGAGAAGGCTCGATATGGAACAGCAAGGAGAACAGACGCCGCCAGGGCAGCATCCGGCAGAGACTAGTCATACCCAAGTGGTCAATGAGATGCAGCAAAGGATGGACAGTATGGGTTCCATCATCCAGGAACTGATGACAGAACTGAGGGAATTGAGGCAGGCCCCACCGGCAGCACCAGTTGCCCAGCAGCCGCAGCCGCAATTCCCACCACAAGCAGAAGTGGTGCCACTGCCACGTCCAGTAAATCCCCCTCCCCTGGCACCACCACCACCGCCGGCAGCACCATTTCATGTGGCACAACCAGATCAATTTCTGCCTATCCATCTGGGACAGGGTGATGAGGACTGGTACAGAACCCAGGAATCGCAGTTTGAGGAGAAACTGACAGCAGTAAGGGAGGAGAACAGAACAGAAATGGCCGCCCTGAAGGAGCAGCTCAAACAGCTCCAACCCAGCACAGTGCAAAGTGAAGCTACCCTGGAAAGCCTTTGTTTCTTTTCAGATATCCAACTCCCGGCTAAGTTCAAATGCCCTGAGTTGCACCAATTTGACGGCACCGGATGCCCATTGAACCATTTAAGGTCGTACTCAGGCGACATGTGCCAGTACGCCAAGGAATAGCGAATCATGGTGCAGTTCTTCCAAAAGTCATTAACTGGGGCCGCTTACTCTTGGTTCCTGAGTCTAGACAAGGCTAAGATAAAGACATGGAATGACTTGGCATCAGTCTTCATCCAGCAGTACCGCCTCAACAGTCAGATAGTGCAGACAAGGGCAGAATTGCAGAGGCTGGCAAAGAAGAGCCAAGAGTCGGTGAGAGAGTATGCCAAACGCTGGAAGGAGTTGGCGACACTGGTACAGCCACCACTGTTGGAACAAGAGATGACATCTCTGTTAATTGCGTCACTAGAACAGCCACTCTTCACTTTGTTGCTGGGGCAAAGTACCTCGAATTTCAACGACCTAATTTTGACTGCGGATCGGATTGAGGATGCAGTAAGAGCCGGGAAAATAGATGGCAGTGGACAGAGTGCCGCACCAAGGAGGCCAGTGACAGGACAGGCTGGCAGAAACCAGGGACAAGAGCCCCGAAGGCAGGAACAGCAGGTAGTGAACTACGTGCACCCGGCACAGCCTTATCACTTCTCCCAAGGACCTGAGGCAGTGGCACCCCAAGGGACCGGGCAGACAGCTTACCAAGGGGTAAGAAAGACGAAAGAAGAATTCGAAGCCAGGATGAAACGGGTTTTCACCCCATTACCGTATGCGCCAGCCGAGTTGCTACCTACTTTGCTGAAGAAAGGGTACTTGCAGATCAAACCCCCGAATCCCAGACTGGTCAACGCCAGGAGCTACAATGCAGCAGAACGGTGCGAGTACCACTCGGGTGCTCCGGGGCATCACACTAATCGGTGCTGGGATCTAAGGCACGATATCCAAGACCTAATTGACAGCAGACGCATCACGGTCGACCCCCCAGCACCACAGGCTCAGACCCCAGCAGCTGGCATCACCACCAATCCTCTCCCAGACCATTCTAAGGCCTCAACCAGCAAGTCAGCTAATCAGGTGAGCTGTGACCGGGGCACTGGGCAGTTTGACCCGTCTGTACTGATTGGCCAACCAGGGCAGACAGTGAAGGTGCAGCTTCAAGCAAAAACCCACTCGACAGCAATTGCAGTCAAGGAGAATACAGAGGTCTACATCTGTGCGATAGAGGATGAGCCTCAGAGCAGTGAGGAAGTTACGGGGCCATGGAACCCAGTACAGTGCGGATGGATCAGCGACTCCCCATCCCCTCCACGCAAAGAAGGAATCGGCAGTTCCGAAGGACCCCGGTTCCGAAATGGGCCACAGGACACGGACGCGTCAGTGGGTAGTTCAAGGGTACCCCCGCAGATGTCTACCGGATGGCCACCCGAGTATATGTCTGCGACATCCGAGCCGGACCTGCAATCCTCCACCGATCTCCTATCAGCGGAACCGAGCTCAGAGTCCTCTTCCCACGACACGTCTGAGTGGTTCGTCCCCCTTCATGCCACGGAAGAAGAAGAACCACCATCCACTCCTGAACTTGCAACCCTGCTTGATCCGTATGAGAGTTCAGACGAGTCCCCTGATACGGACTCAGAAGACACATCGACAGAAGAAAGCAAGGCAGTGAACGTCATTGGAGATGACAGCGACTTCCCTACCGATCTCCCTCTGGTGCATTTCCACCCACCCACAGACCAAGAATTCTTCTACCCCACCCCTCTCGCCAACCCCTCTGCCCTTAACATCCACGACATCATGGGCTCACCTCCACAAGACCCCTTCAATCTTTCATTCGAATCATCCACACTGAATCTTTCACAACTCAACCTGGAACCACCCTCGTACAACACGGTATCCCCACCTTACCCCACCCCATCTTTCTACCATCAAGCCACCACCACCACCATTGAAGCAGAAATCGATCGGATCACCCGATCCGGTCGATACATAAACACTGACCCCCCACCCGTGCCAGAGGAGGGAGCAGAAGCGGAAGCAAAAAGGAAAGAAAAAGGGAAGGAAGTGGTTACAGAATTGCCACCGACCCTCAAGAGAAAGGGAAGGGCCACAGAAGAGGAAGTCACAGATTTGCACCATAGCGTCTACACTCCCGAATATGATCTCCTCCAGCAATTGAACAAGATACCCGCCCAGATTTCCATAATGAGACTTCTGATTGACTCAGAGAAGCATCGGACAGTGCTGATGAAGGTCCCGGGTGACGCACACGTCCAGCGGATATTGACCCTGAGCAGCTAGGGGCAGTGGTGTCAGTGATCATGGCACCCAAGGCTATCTCCTTTTCTACAGCAGACCTGCCATCTGAAGGGTGCAATCACATCGAGCCGCTCTACATAACCGTGAAATGTACTGATCTCATCGTAAAGCGTGCCATGATTGACAACGGGTCAGCTTTGAACATATGCCCGATGAGGACATTTCACAGTTTGCAATTGGACCCTTCAATGATCAAGCCCAGCGCTCATAATGTCAGAGGCTTCGACAATGCCAGAAGAGACTCACTGGGAGAGGTCACTTTGGTGATCATAATTGCAGACAGGCCTTTTACCATGGACTTTGAGGTCATGGATATCAATGCCTCATTTAACTTGCTGATCGGGAGGCCTTGGCTGCATCAGGCAGGAGCGGTATCTTCCACACTGCACAGGATGGTCTGGTTCGTATCAGGCAACGAACTTATAACAGTACATGCTGAGGATCATCGAGAGTTCGAAAGGGTTGGAGTACCCTATGTGGATTATGAGTTACCCACCACACTCAATTTCCAAGCTGTGGAGATGGTGCAGGTGAATAATATCCCTGAGTCTAAAAGGGGGAGACGACTCTCGAAGAGGCAAAGAAAGAACATGTTTAGTGCTGCTGACTGCGCAGACTGGGGTCTCAGAGCAGGCGAAGGACTAGGCAAATACAAGCAAGGCATCAGGGTAGCCATCAAACCTTATGAGCAGACCACTGGGTTTGGACTGGGGTTTAGGCCGCAGCCAGAAGACTACTCCCGACTCCTTGGGAACCGCGCCGAAAGAAAAAGAGCCAGAACTGAAGGAAGAGACCCCCACTGGCCCATATGCGTGCACGAGAACTTGTACCACCGCTTCTCTAACATGGAGCGTGAAGCGGCCCAGGCTATCGAGAACATAGTCCCCCAAGGGTGGGGAGATGAGTTTCTGGATACCCCTGCCATGGAAGAAGACTACTTGCAAGGATTGGCTCAAATGCTCTGGGAAGAGCCACCCTCTATGGAAATGGTTGGAGATGCAGTAGAAGTAGACCCATTGGCTCCTGAGGGGTCGCCGGATGGCCTACCAGCACTGGTCGCCTTGGACTCAGTTGACGAAGTCACCATGGCCTTCGCCCCATCAGATGAACAGTTCATCCCTGACGGGATCCCGGTCAACTCTCCGATTGTGATAGAAGTGCCCCCACCTGCTCTCATTGATGAATCCAAAGAAGAAGGCCCAATCATGTATGTCTGCATGATGGAGGGGCGAGACAGCTCAGGAGCGCCAACTCGCAGGCCAAGGTCGCCTCCTCCACCTCCTCATATCCCGCACCCCGGAACTCGCGACGGTCTGAACCGCATGTTCCGTAGCATGCCCCAAGTGCTAGGGCCAGTACCGGAAGAGGTGTACCATGCAGCTTATGGCAAATGGGCACCACCAGCTTACTCTTCTACAGTGCCTGGAATACCAACTGGAATACCCATAATGTTTGCACCCCCCAGAGTTGACCCGGCCAACGAAGTCACCATTGCATGCGCGCCACCCGAGGATGAGATACCATGGGCAATCTCCCTCAGTGGATCATGGGTAAGGGTATCGTCAGAGTCTGGCCCCCGATCAGAGAGGAGCCAGAACAAACCGGCAGGAGGCGCAGCACATGATCCTATCTACATCTCTTCTGACGAGAGCGCCAACATGGTACTAGCTGGAGAACCAGAGAAGACGATTGCTATCAACAAGGAAGGCGGGACACCACTGAAGAATTGGAGCGCCATGCCTTTTGCTATCAGCAAAGCTGCTATCCCAAAGGGGGTTTCTACCACCTCTGAGATCTCTGTTGTAGCTACTGCTGAAATTTTTAATGAATATCTCAATGCTTCCTACTACTTGCATCTGTTTGAAAATGAAAATAACAAAAATAAGCAACTTGAGCATCGCAATCTTAATGTCAATCCCGACGCACACCTGGAAGATCTGGGGCACGGGATAGGTAATAAGATTGCCATAATTGAACAAAAAGAACAAAAGGAAATGGAAAACCCAGTCCAGATGGCAATAATAAATGAAATGCATGAGCCGGTGTCCAATCCTGAAAACGAGCAAGAACTCGACACGTCAGATTGGGGCACTCGCCCATCGCAGCAAGAAGATTCAAACATCGTCCCCTGTGAGCCTTTCGAGCATGAGGACGATGATGAATCATGGGAAACCCCAATTGAAATCCAACTTGCATTGGAAAGGCACGAAAAGGGTCTCCAGGCTAACATTGAGGAAACAGAGCCAATTAACATAGGTGAAATAGCACAACCAAGGATCCTCCAAATTGGTAAAAAGCTGTCACCATTATTGAGAAAACAGATGATTGATTTTCTTAAATCTTATTCTGACGTGTTTGCATGGTCATACGAGGATATGCCCGGGTTAGACACGGACTTGGTTGTGCATCGGTTACCAACAAAGTCTGAGGCCGTACCTGTGAAACAGAAGCTCAGGCGCACGAAGCCGGAATGGGCCCTGAAGATCAAGGAAGAGGTCACCAAGCAGTTGGATGCCGGATTCCTGCAAGTAACTCACTATCCAGAGTGGTTGGCCAACATCGTGCCAGTTCCAAAGAAAGACGGGAAAGTCCGGATGTGTGTTGACTATAGAGATCTGAATAGAGCAAGTCCGAAGGACGACTTCCCTTTGCCGCACATTGATGTACTGGTGGACAATACAGCAACGCATTCGATGTTCTCTTTCATGGACGGCTTCTCTGGTTACAACCAGATAAGAATGGCACCTGAGGACATGGAGAAAACATCCTTTATCACGCACTGGGGCACTTACTGCTACCGTGTGATGCCGTTTGGATTGAAGAATGCAGGCGCTACATACCAGCGTGCGATGACTCTGCTGTTCCACGACATGATACACAAGGAGATGGAGGTGTATGTGGATGACATGATAGCGAAGTCCAAGGAAGAAGAAGATCACTTAGTAAACCTTGGAAAGGTGTTCGACAGACTCAGGGAGCACAAACTTCGGCTCAACCCAAACAAGTACGTGTTTGGAGTTACGTCAGGAAAACTACTCGGCTTCATAGTGGGCAAGCGAGGCATTGAGGTCGACCCCGCCAAGGCAAAGGCAATTCTGGAAATGCCTCCTCCATCTACAGAAAAGGAAGTGAGAGGGTTCCTGGGCAGACTGCAGTACATTAGTGGGTTTATCGCACAGATGACTCCTGTGTGTGAGCCTATATTCAAGCTGTTGAAGAAAGATAACCCTGTAGTTTGGAATGACGACTGTCAAGTAGCATTTGATACGATCAAGGCCTATCTGATGAGTCCGCCAACATTGGTCCCGCCTGTCCCGGGACGACCCTTGATTATGTATCTGACAGTCTCCGAGACGGCAGTGGGATGTGTGTTAGGGCAACACGATGAAAAAGAAAGAAAAGAACAGGCAATATACTACTTGAGCAAGAAATTTACTAGCATTGAAGTCAGATACACAGTGCTTGAAAAAACGTGTTGCGCCTTGGTCTGGGCAGCTCAAAAGCTCCGGCACTATTTGCTCAGCCACACAGTCTTTCTAATCTCCAATCTAGATCCTCTGAAGTACATTTTTGAGAAGCCGATTTCCACTGGTAGGGTTGCCAGGTGGCAAGTCCTTTTGTCTGAGTACGACATTGTCTACACGACTAGAAAGGCGATAAAAGGGCAAGCCCTGGCGGATCACTTGGCAGAGCACCCACTACCTGACTACCAACCACTTCTGACTCACTTCCCGGATGAAGATGTGATGTGCACCGAGTCCACAGAAGAAGTAGAAGAAACCAAGTGGCAGATGTTCTTTGATGGGGCAGTAAATGTAAATGGAAAAGGGATCGGAGCAGTGCTAATCTCCTCAGACGGTGTTCATCACCCGATAGCAGCAAAACTTCTGTTTGATTGCACTAGCAACATGGCCGAGTATGAAGCGTGCGTATTAGGCCTGCGAGCGGCAATTGAGATGCGCATACAAGAGCTGAAAGTGTTCGGTGATTCAAGTCTTATCATCTATCAAGTGATGGGAGACTGGAAGACCAGAGATGTGAAGTTGGTACCATACCAAGAACTGGTCAAGGAATTAGAAGAAGAATTCGAGAGCGTGACATTCGACTACATGCCACGAGACGGGAACTGGTTTGCGGATGCACTAGCTACGCTGGCATCGATGGCCACCATCACAGATGATGCTTGGGTGCAACCTTTGGAGATAGAAATTCGGCGTTACCCTGTTTACTGCTTCAGTGTCGAGAAAAGCACGCCCGAAGAAGAGCCTTGGTACGCAGACATTGAGAGATACATAAGAAACAGAATTCTGCCAGAGGGTGCCTCAGCTGCAGAGAAGCGAACTATACAGAGGTTGGCAGGGCAATACTTCTACAGTGGAGGTAGACTGTACAAGAAGTCATACAATGACTCTCTACTGCTATGTGTCCGAGAAGCCGAGGCGCATAAATTGATTGAGGAAATCCATGGAGGGTTGTGCGGCGCACACATGAACGGGCATATGCTAGCAAGGAAGATTCTAAGAATGGGCTATTACTGGATGACCATGGAGGCAGACTGCTACGCTCATGTCAGAAAATGCCAGTTATGCCAGATTTATGCCGACAACATCCATGCACCGCCGAACACACTGTATTCTATGACATCACCTTGGCCGTTTGCCATCTGGGGAATCGACATGATAGGCCAGGTTCATCCAATGGCGTCGAACGGGCACCGGTTCATCTTAGTGGCAATTGACTATTTTACCAAGTGGGTAGAGGCCATGTCCTTCGTGGATGTGAAGAAATCTCATGTGCTCAAGTTTATCAGAAACAATATAGTCTGTCGCTACGGAGTTCCAGAAGCGATCATCACTGACAATGCAAAGAATTTGAATAATAAGGACATGGAAAAGATGTGCGAAGACTTGAAAATCAGACATCTGAACTCCACGGCATACCGGCCCAAGATGAATGGAGCAGTAGAGGCTGCCAACAAGAATCTGAAGAAGATACTAGAGAAAATGGTGGTCACCTACAGAGACTGGCATGAGAAGCTGCCGTATGCACTGCACGCCTATCGGACGTCGATTAGGACATCGACCGGGGCAACCCCGTTCTCCCTGGTATACGGAATGGAAGCAGTCCTCCTCGTGGAAGCACAGATTCCATCACTCAGAATTCTGAAGGAAGCTGAAATCAGTGATGTCGAATGGGAAGAATCCAGATTTGACCAGTTGCAATTATTGGATGAAAAGAGGATTAAGGCTTTGTGCCATGGCCAGCTTTATCAACAGAGAGTGGTGCGAGCCTACAACAAGAAAGTGAAGCCACGACAGTTCAAGGTGGGAGATCTGGTACTGAAGAGAATCTTTCCTCATCAAGAGGACAATAGAGGGAAATTCAAGCCGAACTACGAAGGGCCATTCGTAGTCCACAAGGTTCTGTCCCGAGGAGCACTTATCCTGCAAGAAATGGATGGGGCAATTTTTCCTGAGCCGATAAATGCAGACGCAGTCAAACTGTACTATGCCTGAGATCATTCTGATTGGGAAATGAAGAGAGGCCATCCTTGACTCTCCTTTAAACTATAAATCCTTCCAAATACCTGAAATTCTCCCCTAGTTAGACAATTTTGAGCTTTAAAATTCTTTCAACCCATTGCAAGTGTTCTACACACCAAATGGGGCATTCCTGGCAAAGCAAAAAGAAACCGGGCACTCTTGCCCAGAAAAACCTCAAAAATAAGAGAAAATGCAACAAGAAAAAAAGAAATAAAGAAAAAAGAAAAGAAACAAAGGAAATGGGGAAATGTTTGCCCCGCCCAAAAATATAGAGATCCAAATAAGCCAGGATGTAAGTCCCACCAACAATAAAAGTAGCACACCTTGCAAACCCAAATAATTAAGCTTTTTTGAGCCATCTATCCTTTCTTTCATAACCAAGACCCAGCCTACGTTTCGTCCTATCTCTAAGACCTCTTAGATCCCGAAAGGAATGATCAGGGCAAACAGTTAGGTCTGCGTTCATCGGCAATGACAGAATTCAGAGTTTCCTAGAAAGGCTGGACACAGCGAAAACCTGAAAAAAGGGCGTTGCGTGGTTAGTCAAAAAAAAAAAAACTGGTCACATCTGGTTTGAGCAAAGCAAGATACAGAGGAGAACGGCAACAGTGGCAGATAGTAAATCAAGAAAATTGAACAGATTTGAGAGGTCCAGACTGGCAGGTTGCGCCCGAGTCAAAGACTTCACAGTGGCCTGTGATGACAATGCTTCTGAAAATACCAAGCACTC
Organism: Buxus sempervirens; assembly: GCA_947561395.2. NCBI lineage: Eukaryota > Viridiplantae > Streptophyta > Magnoliopsida > Buxales > Buxaceae > Buxus > Buxus sempervirens. The sequence continues at coordinate 27,720,000 of OX387188.1, forward strand.
CAAGTCCCGTCTGACCTTGGGAAATTTCTTTGATATTGCAAACACAGGCACACACTGACACACCTGTTTTCTCTATAATTGTTCTGCTTAACTGTTTTGAGCTCCACATTGGGCTACTAACCTGAGTTAATAATTTCCTAACCTTGGAAAAGGCCGCTTCTGGCTGCGATGGGCAAAAGGCTCAAAGCAAGAAGAGAATAAAAGAAGTGTTTTGCATTCCCCAGCTATTCCACGGCTAACATGTTGTCTTTTCCTGCCTTCACAGGTACAGCAAAAGTGGGATAACGGACACCTTCTCCAAAATCCCCAGCAGAGTTCCTTCAGTAAACGGAGAATAACAACCTCCAAAAATCCCCAGTGGAAGGCCTTCAGCAGACAAGGGACGACACCCTTACATCCCCAGTAGAGTCCTCTCAAGCAATAAGAGAATGATACCTGATGACGTAGACTTATCAAGCCTCGCCCAGTCTGAAGAGGCCGGCTTTGCGAAGAAGAGCGGAAAGAAGACAAGCAAGCTCGCATCAATCCCTGGTGGAGCCTCTCGCACTCAACAAGAGCTTGAACGAACATGAAGAATTCGCACCCAAGCAGAGGGAGAAGGCCTTATGAAGGAAAAGGGCAGCGTGAGGAATCCCCACTTATCCCCAGCGGAGCATCCTTCCCCGGGGAACTCCCACGCTTGTCACTAACAAGGCTCAACCCGAAAGAAGAGGCGATAAGGAAAAATAGATTCCTGCCCGATCCCCAGCTACAGTCACTCCAAGCTGGGGAGCCTCTACAAGAGGGAAAGCCAATCAGAAAGCACTGCAGAAGAAGGAATGACAAGATATGAAGAAGAATGAACATAAATGAAGATATCATTGGGCAAGATGGCCCCTTTTGTAATTTTTGATTTCACACTTTTGTAAATAGAGTAGAGCAGGTGTGTGGGCTCCCTTGAGGCACTGGACAGCGCTGGAAGCACCTCCTCACCGACAGCAGCTCCTCCTCCACTCTCCCTTCCTCCTTTCTCCATTCGGTCCACATCCTAACCCGACCCTGGGCCTCCAAATCCTAATAGTAAACAAAAAAAATAATAAATAATAATAAAAATAAAAAAAAGGGGGGAAAGAGAGAAGAAGAAGAAAATGCAAGCAAGCTTCAAGTAAAACACAAAATGGATCAGAAGTCTGAAGTCACCTAAAAGCTTTAATGGAACAAACAAGAAGAAAAGAATATTGTCGAGTGTCTGGCATCGACGCCGAAACAGGTTGGCGAGCTCAAGTCCAATCTAATCTCTTTCAAACTTAAACTAAAAAGCCGAAGAGTTGCCCTACAAAAACCCAAAAAAGCAAAGGGTAAGGAAACTCTGAAGCCAGGAAGTGGCGCCACATGATTTGGCCGCTTCCCTTTCAAAATGAAAACTTCAAAGGACTAAGCTCGTCGACCATGTCGACAGAAATGCCAAGCGCAAAAACGAGATTCTTTTTCTCTTTGCCGTTCATCCGCAAGGTGACTCCGGCAAAGAGGGGCAGCTGTAAGCACCTCATTTTTGCGCTCCAAGAAAAACCAAAAATGCAAACCCTGGACAGAAAGTCAAACCCTAAGGGGTGAAAAGTTGACTTTTTGATCAAGTGAAATTTGGCCACCTCGCTTTATGCCATTGGATAGAGAATCTCGACACGGTTCCAACGCAACTGAGTTTGCAGGAATCGGAGTCCGGATGAAGGTTCTGCGGACGGTCAAACTTAAGGAAAAGCCGAGAGTTGACTTTTCCTCGAATTCCGTGCCAAGTACCTTGCTTTATATCATTGGATAGAGAATCTCGACACGAGTCCAACGCAACTGAGTTTGCAGGAATCGGGGTCCGGATGAGGGTTCTGCGGGCGGTTAAACCTGAGCAGAGCAAAAAGTTGACTTTCTGCTAAAATCCGATCCAGAGGCCTACCCCTAGGTCATTGGATAGAGAATCTCGACACGGTTCCAACGCAACTGAGTTTGCAGGAATCGGGGTCCGGATGAAGGTTCTGCGGGCGGTCAAACTTGAGCAGAGCCAAAAGTTGACTTTCTGCTAAAATCCGATCCGGAGGCCTACCCCTAGGTCATGGGATGGAGGGCTCCGATACGATTCTAATGAAACTAAGTTTGCCCAGATCGGAGTCCGGATGAAGGAAATATGAGCTGACGAAATTCCCGGGCAGCAAAACCGGCAATCTGCGCACGTGGCAAAAAGCTGCACACGTGGCGAGTTGCGCAGGAAAATATCTCGGGGATTAAATCCGTAAATATCCAAACATACGAAATATCCCAGGGACTAAATCCGTGAAAATCCGAGAATATCGGATTAAATCAAAAATTGCCAGGGACTAAATCTGAATTTTTCAGATTTTTACGTCCTGCGAGCGGCGGCATTAAATGATTTTCATCATTATGCCGCTCGCGTGGACGTGGCGAGCGAGCATGCGCCCACCTTGAGCTGGGCGCCAGCACCTTTTTTTTCTGGCTTATATAAGCCGCTCGCGCAGGGGGTTGGAAAATTTCGGAAAAAAGCTGAGTGTTCGGACATTTCTTTTGAGGGTGCGAAGGGTTTTTTGTTGGTTGTCTTCTTCCCTCACCCGAAGCCCCCCCCCCCCCTCTCTCGATCCCTGCCCCCAAAAAAAAACCCAAGAGGCTCACCCTTCTTTGGTTCTTCCCCATTTCCACCCAAGCAAGTGGAAGCTTGCTACTGTTGGTGCGGTGAAGTGGAGGCTCCGGCCGCTGTCCGACTTCGAGGAGGCTCCCCCACTTAGCTCCAGAACTCAAGAACCACCAGGTAAACATCCCTGTTACATTGGGTTATACATATATGAGTATGCATGTTTTCTTTAGTAAGCCGGTCTTATTCAGTGGTATGAATCCACTGCCATGAAAGCTTGCTGTGTTTTTTCTGTTCACTTCCATCCGATAAATACCACCCAGCAAGGACGAGGAAGATGCATGTGCTATTCACGTCAAGAAGGGAGCATGTTCCCCAAGTGCCCGCCATCTAATGTACCCCTGTAAAACCCCCCTCCTCCTTCCCTTCTTCGGGTATTAGTGTGCATGTTCGAGGTCCAGTCGGGTGGAGGAAAGTGCATATAATGTCTGCATGTGGTTTTTTTTTTTTGTTTTTACGTGGCTGGACTTGCAAACATGCTGTTTTCTACTGGTGCACCCTTGAGCATGCTCCCATCACCCCCCCCCCCTTTTAAGCTATTTATGAGTCTGTACCTGTTTGTTTTTTTATCAGGTTTGTTTTTTTCCTTTTAAGAGATTTTGGGATGAAGCATGAAGCATGTTTAGATTAGTTTGAATACATGTTTAAGTGGCTTCTGGGGAGTGGTCGAAGCCCGGGGAAGTGTCCTGGGCATATTATTCGTGAAGTATTTTGAATGCATGTTTGTACTGTGAGTTTTCTGGGTTTTCAAAACTTGAAATAAAATGTGTTTAGATTAAATCCAAAATTAGTTGGGAGGTGTTATAGGCATGTTGGGAGGCTAGTGGAACAGTTACAGACCTAAAAAAATCGGCCAGAGTTGGAGATCTCAAAAAAACAGAGAGTTGAAAATCACAGTGACCTGCCGCCCACCTGGTGCCCACCTGGCGCTCACCTAGGAGGTGGGCGCCCCTTTCAGCCCACTTCCCGCCCAGCTGGCGCCCACCTGGCGCTCAGCTCGCGCCCACCTAAAACCAAGTGAAATTCTCGCGCCCATCTCGCGCTCACCTCCCGCCCATCTCGCGGTCACCTCCCGCCCAGCTCGCGCTCACCTGGTATCGGGTGAGCGCTAGGTCAAATTTTCGCCCGGTTCTGGCGCCCATCTGGCGCTCACCTCAGGAGGTGAGCGCCAGGTCCAAAACAGGCCGAATTGTTATTTTTTTTTTGAAAATTCCAAAAATGAGCCAGCACGATGAGCCAGTTTTTTTCTGACAAAGTGTCTATCTTGTGTCTTTTTGTGTGATTATTGCTAGATGTGAATGATATTTCTGAACCGAACCGGATAAATCAATAGGGTTTCTGGGTCACCCGGAAACCCGACATGGGACTTGGACTCCCGGTCCAACTTGACTTCCAGTGGGCCTTCCAACGGGGCCCACCAAGCCCAGTAAACACCAAAAGCATGCCATTAGAATAACTTAAGTAAAATGAACAATTTGAACCGGGTGGGCCAAACCCAATGCGGCCCACCCGAGCCTTGTTATGTGAAATTGATGCACGAATTGCGTGGTTTGGCCGAGACCAAGGGCAAGGGCCTACCGGGCCCGCCAAAGCCCACCAACCGAACCAAGGAAGGGTGCAAACCCTAACTTCCGGTAACTAGGGCTTACAAGCCCAGATTTGGACTGCGGGCCCCAAGCCCAGTGTCCGAATCACTTTGGCAAAATTAAAAAGATAAGTCCAATAAAAAAAATACTTGGCCACCATGTGGGCCCACCTAAGGGGCCCACCCACCAGTCCGGCCCACTTGTGCATAAAAAACACTTAACCTTCAAATCTGAATCTAAAGTAAAATCAATGCACCAACCAAAGCCCAAAGGGCCTCCTAGGATAGGCCAAGGCCCACAAGGGCACACGGGCTTGACTAAGCCCACCAAGGACACCGTGGGCCTTCCAACGGGGCCCACCCAACCAGACTCAGATCACCTAAGTAATCAAGATAAAAGCAATTAAGGGGACCCACACCACTCAGGTGGTCCCGCCAGACTTAACCAAAATTGCATATCGGATTAGGAATCAGGTGAGACCTATGTAAGCTGACTCAAACCAGGGAACCCACGGGACCCGTCATCCGACGGGGTGGACCGGGGTGTCTACGGACTTCCCCGGACCACAACCGAGAACTGACTTAGAATCTCAAGCCGCAGACCAAAAGCCCTAATAGACAGGATTAGGCACCCAGGTGTCCGCCTGCACCCCATCAGGCGGTGGCGACTCCGAATTACCCCGTGCCGCGTTTCCCACGCGCGCACAGGATGGTTAAGATTAAAAGAAACAAATAGTTAGGATTAAAAACTTGAAAGGAAGGGCTAGATGGTCTTTTCCAAACCTTAAGTGAGTTTTAGTGTTGAAGACAAACCTTAATTTCTCTCTCTTGTTTGGACAATCAAGCCTTAGAGAGAAAGAAGAGGACGGCTGAAGGAGAAGGTGCTTCAGGCTTTTGGTGCTTGGAGATCCTATTGTCATCTTTATTTCAACGATCAAGTTAATTTTGGTAATTGGGATTAATACGTTTCCTATGATCTTGTGCATTCGTTCCTTATTCTTATTGATATCTCAAATTTAGTGCTATGTTGCTTCTTTAGTCCATGTGCTTAGGGCTTTTGTTTGTCATCCCTTTGAAATGGCTTGTGCACAAGAGAAAGATGTCATAATATATCATGAAGCATACTAAGAAAGTAATAGTGAATGATTCGAGTATGTTTGCCTAAACCCATATGACAATGGCACAACATTAGATTATCATACCATGGTGTTGGTGATTTCCTGAGCCCCTACATAACATTCAAAGCCAAAAAAAAAACAGAGCTCTTAGACTTGCACCATTCAATCCAGTCATAGAATCCCAAAAACATATAAGGAGCAATAATAACACTTGATGATCATCTAACTTGTTTGAACGTTCTCAAGGATTAGGCAATAGCCGGAATGGAATGAAAACAGATCCGGCGATCAAAATGAAATTTTTTAGAAAAGCTTAAGCAGTGGTCCAACCAAATTCACGCATTTCGTGACACTAGGTTTATCAATGCGTATATTTACAAATATTTATTGGTATATAGATAAATATTTAAACAGAAACATGGAAGAAATATTGTTAAGAACATAAAATTATTGAGAAAACAAAACTATGATAGGGTTTGATATATATATATATATAGATATATATCTATCTTATGTAATTATATATATAATAATTATAAAGTTATAAATGCAAGGTAGAAGAAAGAATAACTTTATACTGTTGTAAATGCAAGGTATCAAAACCAAATATCAAATGAGCTTATTCGGTCCATATGATCCACATGTTCATTAGGAAGACTACGTGGCAAGCTTCTTATTGTAGAACCAACAACAGTTAGCTCTATATGTAACGCCCTAGATCCGGGTTACGTAATTAAATCGTAACACGTCTCCGGAGGTTAAATATATAACACAAGATTGCAATATCATAGTGAAGGAAACATGAATATAACAATAACTATGTAACAGAGTACACTAAAAATAATCCCAAACGGAAATAAACTCACATGACCAAGTAACTACATTCAAGTATCGTCCTCTCCAGGAGCAGTTAAAATCAAAACAAAACAATATGGAATGAGATACGAATATCCCAGTGAACAGTACATGCATGCACAAAAACATTTAGTTCAGTTCTAAAACATGCCAAGGTTACAAAACATATACAGTGAGGATAACATATCTAATTCGAGTAATCCGACAACATTCCAACAATCCAATCGATAAAAACGCAGAAAACCATCATAAACACAATTCATAACATCGGTATCAAATCTTGAATATAGCCATGAAATCACGTATAACTAGGTAACCATACATCGATGAAATCATCATTTCTTGAAATACTGGTGTGTTTATCATTGGCCACTCCGCACCAATAGAGTATTTTATCATGGGCTACTCTGCACCAATAAACTAGCGAATAAAACATATCCTGTCAAACAAAATCAAATACTAACATTGGTCAATGATATTTAGTTGCTTAAATTGGTTAATTGACATGCCAAGGCGACATCCACCCCTCTATGTACACAGTTCCGGCCTACTCAGGGTTTCAGACACTCTAAAATGACGGCCTACTTAGGGTTTCGTCATCCAATGCTGGCCTACTCATCGGTTTTTGGCATTGACAACCAGGCCTACTCAAGGTTTCTGGTGCTCTACACCGGCAGTGGCAACACTCAAAGCCATGCAATTACACCAACAAAGCAAAAACATTTCATTACTAAGCTTAGACTTTGGTTCCAAGCCAAGCTAAACCAGTAGTAAGTATAAAACTAGCAAATCAACCCAATGTGTTTTCCATCATGTAAAACCAACATATAGATCAACATGTTCAAGTGCATAACATGGGTCATTCAGGACCAGCTTACTCCCTCATGGCGACCTCAAAGTAAATTCTCAAATAATTTTCCAGAACAGAATAAGAGATTATTCTAAACTGACCACCGATATAAAACAATATTCAAGTAAATCATTCCTGAAGTACACCGTGCATTTAAAGATGAACTAGCATAATAGTGTAGATGAATTTTAGCAAAACAAATATGGTTTCAAAACTGACTTTTCAGAAGTAAACACATTTTACAGAAACAATTACAGCATCTAGACTCCAATTAAACATAAATCAGCAAAACAGCTCCTAGAATCTCAATTTCGTTTTCATAATCCAAATCAATCAAAACGAATGTCATAAAATCCTCAAAACATATTTTGGATGAGTGGAATAGTCTTACGATCCCCTATAAGGTCACCATACCAAAAAGCAATCGATTCTGAGACAAAAAGTTTTGGGACCTCAAAATATTCTAAGTCTGGTTAAAAACAATGACTTTTGGTATATAATTTTTCTAGACAAATCTACAAGGAGTTTCGGGCTTAAATTCTGGTTGTAGTCTAAGGAATGGTAAACACATCTCCTAGAATTTTATGGGCTTCTGAATTACTCATCTAGGTATCAAACCCAAAACAGGATTTTTGATAAAAATCGGGAAAACTGGAAATTTAGGCATGAATTGGAAAGTTGACTTTTTATTGGCTGGGAATTAGACCTTGGAAGTATTTTTATTGGTTCCAAATGGGGGGTAAAACCTTATTTACATGTAAAGACTCAAGTAAATGGAGCAATAAATACACAGGTTAACTTTTATGAGGTAAAACCATCAAATTTTGGGTATATACAATTAGCCCCACTTAATGTGGAAATTGGGTGGGTGCGCTGACCTTGGGCCCCTTGGCGTCAGGTCGGTGCCAGGTTGGCGGACCCAAAAATTTACATGCGCCAAGCTGCCGCCAAGTATAATTAGTGGGCGGCAACCCAGTAGATACTCCCCTGAAATTCCCGATACATGTTTTGTTCACTACTATTTCAATCTAACCAAGACTGACCTAAAATCAAAACTCTACAACCACTCTCTCATGCTCATAACACCTATAACAACCATTTAGAATCAAATCGAATTTAATCCTACCAAGATCATGATTTGTATTCAAAAATCTACCCGTAATATCAATTCTAGTCACTGATAGCACATATTGCATATAATTTTAAACTCATGCATTCGGTTTCAATACACGAAGGAAAAGTGATGCTACTCACCTGATTCGTAACTCCTCTAACTCAGAGATTCCAAATCCTCTTCAGGTCACCAACAATAGCCAATCTGAGATTCCCGCTCGCTAATGCTCACCTTCAATCTCTGGTTCTCCTGATCTCTCTGTTCGAAAAGAAAGATCTGAAACCTGCTGCCACCAAAATCTTCGATAGAAGAAATCTACGATTGGTTTCCCTCTCGGCCACTCCAATTCACAGCTCACATTCACCTTCTTCTTTCTATTCGATCTAATTGAGCAACAACCGCAACTGTTCCTCCGTCCCTTGCTTTCCTTCACTGTTTCACAAATCTCCTTTCACATTTGATCGGCCAAACCCTAATTCAACCCAACAAGGACCTATTTATAGGTCGATGGTCGTGCTCAAACCACTTAACTTATTCTTGATCTCATGTATACTCACCTACGCCATTTCTCTACAGGATCATCCTCTTAACCATTTGATTAAGAACTTGCCACTCCACCAATGGCCTATACTAGCATCTTACCTAAGAAAAATAATTTTGACATATTATTATTATTTAAAATTTATAACCATCACTTGCTTTAAATTAAATCCCTTTCCATTTAATTTCTAGATTGCCAAAATTGCCCTTGCTCACTACCGTACCAAACCACCAACCCCACTAATGAAACTAAATTAACGGGGTTGCCCTTTTTAATAATTTCTCCTATTTTATTTAATTATTTTTCTATAAATAATTCCCTTTTCTCTATTTCTAAGATTTTCCCTTAATTAAACTAATTAACAACAAAATCTAATATTTTTAATGTTATTTAAAATTTGGGATTTTACACTATACCTCTAATAGTATGCCCTACAAACCTTTATAATAAGATAGTTAAAATGAGTTCAATGGTCCTTTGCTTAACAACATATGCCATGGTGGGTCACTTCAAAATCTTACTGCAAGCAACAACCATTCCATAGGTCTTGTCCCAAGAATCTTGAGAAATTGCACAAGATTAATAAGAGTTCGTCTTGATGGAAACCAATTCAGCAGAAACATCTCTGAAGGCCTTGGTGCATACCCCAAGTTGAACTTGTGAGACATGGAAAAAATCACCGGGATGATTTCCCCTCCGTCAACACACGGGCTCAACGTAAAATGGGAGAGTCGCCACCATTCAGATTTTTGAGGTGAGAATGGACACCAAAAGATTCAAAAATAAGCAAAAAGAGCTAAAAGGCAAATTCTAGAGTAAAAATAACTCTACTTGAAAATCAAATCCAGAGATGGGTAAGGGGATTAAATTATGAATGGGGGAAGGTGTTAGGCACCTCCATTCACCCACACAAGGTGGTTGCCAAGTGTTGTTCATGCTAAAAAATAAGAAAGCTTGCTAAAATCATTAAAAACCTTGAAAAAGGACAAATGTATGATATCTTCACATGAAAATCCAAATGAATTCCAGATCCTCTTTTATGTCAATATCACTTCTGGAATATCACCAAAAGATGGAAATCAAAGCAAAAGTTGCACAAAACCAAGTTGAGTTAAATCCGGAAAATTCGGTAAAAGCAAGAACCATTTGTCTTGAAATCATTCAAATCCAATTTAAATTGAATCAAATCAAATCCATTTGAAATATTATGGTAAATAAGAGACTCATGCAAAATTTCAATTAAATCCGGTTGAAATCCTAGGAGTTATGCTTCTTTTAAATCTACTGCTGGAGATAATTAAAAGTGATAAGTGGGAAACTTTGGAAAATCATTTAGAACAATTGGCTCCATATAAATCCATGAAATTTGGTGTGAATGAAGTATGTATGACCATATTTCAAATGAAACTAACCTCATACAAAAATTCATTCGGATGTAACTTGGGTGGTCTCCCGAACAGGCCCTGAAGATCACAGATTTACCCAGAAAAGTGCTGTTGAGCAATTCCGAGTAAATCAGTTACTCACGACACAAATGGAGTCAAAAAATTATAAAACCAACTGGATTTGAAACTAGACTTCTAAAGGAAAACACAGAAATAAGAATCACTCGAATCGGACTTAAAACGAACACATAGTGCTCAGTTGAAGTGACAGGTTCCGTATTCAGACCTGAACTGACCTATCAACTTCGACAAAGAGGTGTCAAAAATCCGCTTGATAGAAATTAATGAAATATTACATGCATAAACTAGACATCCTCACCTTTCCCATGGCTCTGGAATCACTCCAAAATTCATCCGGACGATGAAGTGACGAGTGTCCGAAGTTGGGGTACAGTTGCCGTCAAGTTAAGCCCTTTTTGAGTAAAATCAATTTAAAACAGTGATCCAGTGTGTAGAATCCGTGCAAGACAAATCAAAACATTTTTTAAAAGATGTTGAAGAACCTCCAGGAATAAATGGGCACAGGTTTGGCTCACCATCCTCTCCGATTGGAAAGGATATGCCAAAAACCCTAAAAAGTGAGCAAAAATGCCCAAACCCGAGATGTTGGACCTAGAGGCCTTCAAAATTTGAAATAAACTTGATTGAAAATCAATAAGAACATCCCAGAATTGTTTGGGGTTATTTATTCCAGATCTACCACAATGACGGCAATAGATCCAAAATACAAGCCAAATCCGACAAAACAAGTGCTATGTGTGTATGTGTATAAAAATCCATTCAAGAACAATATAACAACATATAGCATGCATTCATATCAATCAAAGGGGTTCTAGAACAACCTAGGGTTCCGTTCCATTATCGTTTCCCTTAGTTCTCTCTCTCCGTTTAACGGTTCTTCGAGATAATCTTGGGGTACTTTGAATATAAAACGGTTTTCATAGAATCAAAAGGCTTATTCCAACAAGGTTCTAACACTAGGATCAATCCTCAGTCTCGTTTCCCCTAGATCCTGCCTTCACGTTTTACGGCTAGGGGGAGTCTCGAGGTACTTTGAGTAGAGGAAGGGTTTGCATACACACAAATTAGGCCTTATTCTACAGAAAGGTAGAAGAAGAGAACTAAATCTAGAATGTAAGAATAGAAAAATAAAGAGAGGTTTGAGGCTTACCTGAGCTTCTAGAAGCAATACAGCAGCGGTTCCCTTCTTCACTTGGAGCTCTTCAATCTCCAACTTCTTGGCAAAAGTTATTGGCCATTTGCTTAAGGAGGAGCCTCCTATTTATAGGCAAAGGCTAGGGTTAGGGTTTGCATGAGGGTAGACACAAAATGATGTCTAGAGTCCACCAACCTTAACCCTAAGGCTATTTCCGAGATTTCCACTCCTTTAATGAAGGATATGATGGTAAAAAGTGAAAACTCTCGGAAAACCCTAATTTTGAGCAAAAAGCTTATATCCGACATGTCAGGTCGGATACAAGCAATTCTCTTTGTATCCGACATTATCTGTCGGATACAATAAAGACCCTTTGTATCCGACATTATCTGTCGGATACAATAAAGATGTTTTGTATCCGACAGTATCTGTCGGATACAAAAAAAGAAGAAGCTTTTTATCCGAATTTTAACACAGGAAATACTTATTTACATGTAATATTGTTTAAGTAAATGTCCTCGTATTTTTTAATCTCCATTTACTTAAGATATTACATGTAAATAATCAAACACCCCCCCTCTCATTTGAATCCATTAAAAATAGTTCCAGACCCAAATTTCAAGTGAATAAAAAGTCAACTTTCCAATCTAGGAAAAATTCCGATTTTTCAGGTCCGGTAAAGAGATTCAACATGTTAAAACCAAAGTACTCGTCACGATTTAAAATCTCAAAAAATTCTTTTATGCAATAACATGGCTAAAAACCTGATTACCGCGAAAAATTATCTTGAAATCTGGCTTTAAAAAATATTTCATTTTCTGGGGTCAAAAGTCAACAAAATTCAACCGGAAAAAGTTTGACTTTGCACAAAAGATTGAATTCGGGCCTTTTCCTTTACGGTTTTGGATTCAAATGGGTTAAGCATCTCAAACCCAATGCAAAGAATTGAAAATTCCAATAAAATATTTCTCTCCTTCAAGATTTATCAAAAATCGTGTAATTTTGGGGTGTCTACAGAACTATATTGATCTAAGCCGCAATGAATTTTATGGTGAAATCTCTCCTACTTGGGGAGAGTGCCCACATTTAACATCATTAAACATGGTTGCAAACAATATCTTAGGAAGGGTACCAGCTGAGCATGGGAATGCAACCAAACTTCAAAAACTCGTCCTTTCTTCAAATGATTTGGTTGGTCAAATTCCAAAGCAATTGGGGAGATTTACTTCTTTGTTGATTTTGAAATTGGACGATAACCAACTTTTAGGCAAATTACCCTCAGAGATTGGGTCATTGTCCAGTCTTTGTGAACTTGACCTCTCAGCAAACGGGCTCGACGGATCAATACCCGACCGAATAGGGGACTACTATACACTTATTTCACTGAATTTAAGCAATAATAGATTGAGCGGAATCATTCCGATTCATATTGGCAAGCTAATTCATCTGCACTACTTAATTGATCTTAGTTAGAACTTAATCACCGGAGTAATATCATCATAGATTGGTAGTCTACAGAGCTTGGAGAAATTGAACCTCTCCCACAATAACATTTTTGGTCACATTACAGTAGCTTTTTCTCATATGGTCAGCTTATTATCTATTGATTTAACCTACAATGAATTAAAGGGGTCCCTTTGTACAAGCAACGTATTTCAAATTGCTAAAATAGAATCACTCCAAGGGAACAAAGAGTTGTGTGGGACAGTAAAAGGGTTGCTCCCTTGTAACCCTTCCACAAAAACTCATGCTAGAAAGGGCCAAAAAGTCATTATGATTGTATGTCCTCTGGGAGCACTCCTTTTGATCTTAGCATTTGTTGGAGTATTTATCCTTTGTTACAAGAGAAAGGAAGATTAGAGATACAAAAGCATAACATACGAAGACATCATTGAAGCTACGGAGGACTTCAATAGCTTATATTCCACTAGAGGCGAAAGACATGGAACTGTTTATAAAGCAAATCTACAATCCGGTAAGATTGTAGTTGTGAAGAAACTCCATCAGTTAGAGGATGAAGAGAGAGAACATGAGAAGGTTTTCAAAAATGAATTGCAAGAACTGAAAGAAATATGCCATTTCAACATTGTGAAGTTCTTGGGCTTCTGTTCCCATGCACGAAATTCATTTTTGGTTCTTGAGTATCTGTGAGACATGGAAAAATCAACTTAGATGATTCCCTATCATCACACGGGCTCATCAAAATGGGAGGGGTCGCCACCATTCAATTCTAGGTGTGAATGGACACCAAAATCATCAAATCAAATGAAAAAGTAAACTTAGAATAAAAATAACTCTAAAAATAAAATAAACTAGAGATGGTAAGGGGATTAGATTATGAATAGGGGAAGGTGTTAGGCACCCCCATTCATTCACACAAGGTGGTTGCCAAGTATTGTTCATGCTAAAAAAATAAGAAAGCTTGCTAATTAAACAAAAAGGTTTGAAAAGAATCAAACAAATGTATGATTTCTCCACCCGAACGATCCAATGGATTCTGGACATTATATGTGGATACATCACTTTTAGGACATTTCCAATTAATGAAAATCCAAATGAAAATAGAATACAAGCAAGTTAAGGCCAATCCGGAAAACTCAGTAAAAGATGGAATCATTTGACCATAAATATTTCAAATCAAATTCAAATTGAATAAGACCAATGTCAATTGGAAGATTATGACAAATAGAAGATTCATGAAAATTTTCAAGTCAAACCGGTTAAAATCTCAAGAGTTTTTTCCATTTGAAATCTGCTGATGTAAATCGATAAAAGTAACAAGTGGGCAACTTTGGAAATCTATATGTGGAGATTGGCTCCATATAAATCCTTCAAAATTGGCATGAAGGAAGTATAAAGTGCCATCTTTCACATGAAATAGGCTTCATACCAAACTCCATTCGGATGTGACTTGGGTAACCTCCCGAATAGGCTTAGAAGATCACAGATTAACCCAGAAATCTGCTATTGAGAAGTTCTGAGTCAATCAAACACCCAAGCCACAAATGAAGTCAAAAAAATTTTAAACCAACTGGGTTTAAAACTAGACTCATAAAGGAGTGCATAGAAATCAAAATTACTCAAATCAGACCTAAAACAAGCAAATGGTGCTCAATCAAAAGTGACAGGTTCAGCAATCTAGCCTGAATTGACCTGTTGACTTTGATCTAGTGGTATCAAAAATCCACTACGTAAAAATTGATGAAATTTTATAGACATGTACTAGACAATCCCACCTTTCACATGTCTTTGGAATCACTCTAAAATTCATTCGGATGATGAAGTTATGAGTGTTCCAAGATGGTGTATAGGTGCTGTCCAGATTCGAGATTTTCAAGTAAAACCAACCCAAAACATGAATGTGTATGCAAACAATTTTTATGAACTGAATTAAAATCATTTGGAAATATGTTGGAAAATCTCCAGAAGAATGTAGGGCACGAAATTGGCTCACCATTCTCATTGGTTAGAGAAGAAATGCCCAAAACACCCAAAAACAGGGCAAGAAGACCAAAACAAAGAGAATAGACCATGAAGTCTTCTCTATTCAAAATGAACTTGCTTGTATTCATTGGAAAACATTAAGAAATGTCCAAGAAAGATTTATGGTAAAGAATCGGTTCATCAATCTCATTGATTAAGAAGATGAACCGAATATGCCCGTATTGAGACAAAAATCCCTATTTGAGAGATTAGGCTATGGAAAGCCTTCTTTCAAAGGGGATTAATTGAAATCCATTAAAGGATCACAAAAGCTTGATCTAAGGCCATTTGTTTTAGGTCTATCACAATGAACATGATAGATCTAGGAAACAAGCCTATTTTATCGAAAACCAGTAAGATGTGTGCATATGTGAAAATTTATCTCTTTTTGGAGGTAATGGAGATCCAATGCTATAAAAAACATGGATCTAGGTATTCTCTCCAGAAAATGAAATCAAAACATAACAATAATCAAACACATGATTCACAACATATACATTCAAATATGCATTAATCAAATGGGGGGTTCTAAAAAACTAGGGTTCCGTTCCAGTCTCGTTTCCCCTAGTTCTCTCTCCCCGTTTTACGGTTTTGAGATAGTCTTGGGGTACTTTGAGTATAGAATGGGTTTTCACAGAACAATAGGCCATTCAAGAGGGTTCTATGACTAAGGATCAATTCCCAGTCCCTTTTCCCCTAGATTCGCCTTCACATTTTACGGCTAGAGGGAGTCTCGAGGTACTTTGAGTAGGAAAAAGGGTTTCAAACACAAAGAGTAGGCCATTATTCTACAGAAAGGTAGAAGAAAGATCTAACCCTAGAATGTAAGAACAAAAAAATAAAGAAGTTCCAGGCTTACCTGGGTTTCTAGGAGCAGTGCGGCAGTGGTTCCCTTCTTCACTCGGAGCTCTTCAATCTCCAACTTATGGCCATTTGCTTGAGGAGAGGCCTCCTATTTATAGGCAAAGGCTAGGGTAAGGGGTGCCCTAATGCTAGACACAAAATTATGTCTAGAATCCTCCAACTTAAACCCTAAGGCTATTTTTGAGAATTCCCACTTTTAGAATAGGGATAAGACAGTAAAAAGTGCAAAATTTCGGAATTTTTCAATTTCTGCATCAAAATACTTGTATCTGACAACTCAGGTTGGATACAAGCAAAATCCTTTGTATCCGACATAAAATTTCGGATACAGAGCAAAAGGCTTGTATCCGAACAAAAAAAAAAAAAAAAGAAGCTTTTCTGCATAGCTTCTGCATGGCACTGACCCTTACCTGCACAGGCAATACTTATTTACATGTAATATCGTTTAAGTAAATGTCTTCGTATTTTTTAATCTCCATTTACTTAAGATATTACATGTAAATAAGCAAACACCCCCCCCCCCCCATTTGAATCCATTAAAAATAGTTCCAGACCCAAATTCCAAGTGAATAAAAAGTCAACTTTTTAGTTCAAGGCAAAATTTCGGTTTTTCAGGTCTGGTAAAAAGGTTTAATATGTTAATACCAAGGTATTTGTCAAGATTAAAATCTCAAAAAATTCATTTATGCAATAACATTGCTAAAAACCTGATTATTGGGAAAAATTATCTTGAAATCTTGCTTTAAAAAAATATTTCATTTTCTGGGGTCAAAAGTCAACAAAATTCAACTGGAAAAAGTTTGACTTTGCACAAAAGATTGAATTCGGGCCTTTTTCCTTTATGGTTTTGGATTCAAATGGGTTAAGGATCTCAAACCCAACGCTAAGAATTGAAAATTCCAATAAAATATTTCTCTCTTTCAAGATTTATCAAAAATCGTGCAATTTTGGGGTGTCTACAGTATATTGAAAGAGGTAGCCTCGTCAATATGCTGAGCAGTGTGGAAGGAGATAGAGAGTTCGATTGGTCTAGAAGGATAAACGTCATCAGAGGTGTGGTCAATGCTTTGGCTTACATGCACCATGACTGTCAACCTCCAATTATTCATCGAGACATATCAGGCAAAAATGTTCTGATGGATTTAGAGTATGAGGCTCATGTCTCCAATTTTGGCACTGCTAGACTTTTGAAGCTTGATTTATCTAGCTGGACTATGCATGTAGAAACGTACAGATATATTGCACCAACTAATGTATTGGTTTCTCCTGTAAACACTCATGGTGGGTTAAATTTTATGATAAAGCTTTTCATTTTTTTGTGTAGTGCTTGCTTACACAATGTGGGTGACTAAAAAATGCGATGTGTATAGTTTCGGTGTTTTAACTCTAGAAGCGATGAAGGGATGGCACTCAGGTGAATTGATCTCCACCGTAACCTCTTGTGCGCGCGTTGGAAACGCAGCATGGGGAAATTCGGAGTCGTCACAGCCTCATGGGGTGCAGGCGGACACCTGGGTGCCTAACCTTGTCTATTAGGGCTTTTGGTATGCGGCTTTGAGATTCTAAGTAGGGTCTCGGTTGCAATTCGGGGAAGTCCGTAAACACCCCGGTCCACCCCGTCGAATGACGGGTCCCATAGGTTTCCCTGGTTTGAGTCAACTTTGATCTTGGTCTCTCACTCACCCGATTCCTATTCCAGCATGCACACTTTGTTTAAGTCTGGCGGGACCGCCAAAGTGGTGTGGGTCCCTTTGCTTGGTTTTATCTTCTTTAGTTAGAATGATCTGGGTCTGGTGGGGTGGGCCCGTTGGAAGGCCCACGGTATCCCTGGGTGGGCCAAGTGTGGCCCACATATTCCTTGGTGGGCCAAGTGTGGCCCTTTGGACTTTGGTTCAATTTGACTTGATTTGAAGTTCAAGTTGGGGTTATTAAGTTATTTCCATGCAAGGTGGGCCGGATCGCTTTGTGGGCCCCTAAGTGGGCCACACAATGGTAGCCAAGTGATTCATTGGGTTTATTTTGCTTAGGTTTCCAAAATGGGCCAAGCCTTGGGCTTGGGGCCCTTTACTTGGGCTTGGACTTGAAAGCCTAAGACTTCCTTGGTTAGGGTTTTAAAACCCTATCCTGGTCTAGTTCAATGGGCTTGGTGGGCCCGACAGGCCCTGCCCGTGGTCTCGGCCAAACCACAACCTAATTTAAGCATGCATGCCCCACATAGGGCTTGGGTGGGCCTCAAGTGGTCCGACCCGCCCAGTTCCTTTGATTATCTTATTTAAGCACAATTCAATGGTTCGGGCTGGGTGGGCCCCGTTGGAAGGCCCACTGGAAATTAAGTCAGACCGGGTGGCCTGGGTCCCATGTTGGGTTCCCGGGTGACCCGGAAACCCTATTGGCATATTTGGTTTGGTTTGAGAATGTCACCCCACAGTCAACAAAGATTACAGAATATGTAGAAATCATGAAATACCCAAAATATACGAAAATCACATACACTAGGTCCAAGGGGTATTTTTGGAATTTCAAAAATATAGGCAATTCGAACTTAAAAGGGTATGCGCCGACCTCCAGGCGCTAGGCGCGAGGTCAGCGCAAAGTGGGCGGACCGAAAACAGCGAAAAAGCACCCAAAAATGAAGTGGGCGCGAGGTGAGCGCACCCAAAAATGAAGTGGGCGCGAGCTGAGCGCACCCAAAAAAAATGAAGTGGGCGCGAGCTGAGCGCACCCAAAAATCAAGTGGGCGCGAGCTGAGTGTACCCAAAATTAAGTGAGCGCAAGCTGAGCGCATCCAAAATTAAGTGAGCGCGAGCTGAGCGCATCCAAAATTAAGAAGTGGGCGCGAGCTCAGCGCATACCCCGATTCCCTGTTTTTTTTTCCGAACTCCATTTTTAACTGGTTTTTAGGGTCTGTAAGCCCTCCCCGGTGTTCCCCAGACTCCCAAGAGACACTTAAACATACTTTGAGGTTAATCTAACCTAACTTCTCCTCGCGACTCAAATCTCTTCGCGAGAATCCGAACCCCAAAATCACACTTCAACAAATTAACAGAGAAGGGAAAAGGGGTTTATAATTGGGGTACACGAGATGAAATGACCACGGGGAACATGCTCCCCTTCAAATCACACAAGCAGTATTAGTAAGCAAAATGGTAGAAGAGAAAACCTCGTGACATGCTATGCTTGAAATGAGCTTATATTCTGAACAAAAGAGTGGTCGGGAACATTACCTGGGTGTCAAAACACCCTTCTGAAGTGAGCAGGTAGGCTCCCCCTTTGAAGCTCCAGCGGCGGCTGGAATCTCCTCCTTTGAGCTCACCCGGCAAGCTCCTCCTTCTCCTTTGGGTATCAAGAGATGAGGATGAGGATGGGAAGAAAGATCCGAGGCAGGAAAGAAGTGTCTGGCTTGTTCTTTGGGGAAGATGGTGGTCAAGACCACCTATGCCCGACGAAGAAGAAGCTTAAAATGACCAACCAAAGAGCTTCCAACCTTCAAAATCCGAACCTCAAAAAATGCCGAACCCAAGAAAACTGAAGAACAGCCAACCCTAAAACGGCCAACCACCAAAAAAAATGTCAAACCAAAACTCTCCCAGAGAAATTTTCCAACCAAAATTTTCGAACCCCCGGTAATGAAGCCTCACGCGGTTTAAATAGGCGAGGAAAAGGGGATCCGCTCACCTAAAAAAAAAGGATCCGCTCAGCTTGCGCTGAGTGCATACCCGCTTGCCACGTTCGCGCGAGCGGCAAAATGATGAAAATTCATTTAATGCCGCCGCTCGCCGGTCGGCAAAATCTGACTTTTTTAGATTTAGTCCCTGGTTATTTTGGTTTAATCCGATATTCTCGGATTTTTACAGATTTAGTCCCTGGGATATTTCGCACATTTGGATATTTACGGATTTGATCCCCGAGATATTTTCCTGCGCAACTCGCCACGTGTGCAGCTTTTTGCCACGTGCACAGTTTGCCGGTTTTGCTGCTCGGAAACTTCGTCAGCTCATATTTTCTTCATCCGGGCTCCGATCTGGGCAAACTTAGTCGCGTTAGAATCATATCGGAGCCCTCTATCCCATGACCTAGGGGTAGGCCTCTGGATCGGATTTTAGCAGAAAATCAACTTTTGGCTCTGCTCAAGTTTGACCACCTACAGAACCTTCATCCGGACTCCGATTCCTGCAAACTCAGATGCGTTGGAACCGTGTCGAGATTCTCTATCCAATGACCTAGGGGTAGGCATATAGATCGGATTTTAGCAGAAAGTCAACTTTTGGCTCTGCTCAAGTTTGACCGCCCGCAGAACCTTCATCCGGACTCCGATTCCTGCAAACTCAGTTGCGTTGGAGCCGTGTCGAGATTCTCTGTCCAATGACCTAGGGGTAGGCATCTAGATCGGATTTTAGCAGAAAGTCAACTTTTGGCTCTGCTCAAGTTTGACCGCCCGCAGAACCTTCATCCGGACTCCGATTCCTGCAAACTCAGTTGTGTTGGAACCGTGTCGAGATTCTCTGTCCAATGACCTAGGGGTAGGCATCTAGATCGGATTTTAGCAGAAAATCAACTTTTGGCTCTGCTCAAGTTTGACCGTCCGCAGAACCTTCATCCGGACTCCGATTCCTGCAAACTCAGTTGCGTTGGAATCGTGTCGAGATTCTCTATCCAATGGTATAGAGCGAGGTGGCCAATTTTCATTTGATCAAAAAGTCAACTTTTCAACTTAGGGTTTGACTTTCTGTCCAGGGTTTGCATTTCTGGTTTTTCTGGGAGCGCAAAAATGAGGTGCTTACACCTCTTTATCTGCAACTTCTTCATTACTGCCATTGAGTATGGAAGATGTTATACTGAAGGATATGTTAGAAGAATGCCTTTTGCCTCTTACACGGGAGATGGCAGACAAAGTGGTTTATATAATTAATCTTGCAGTTGCATGCTTACATGTTACTCCAAAGTCTTGTCCAACCATGTAAAGCATTTCTCAGGAACTATCATTTGGGCCTTTCCACAAAGTTACAACTCAATAGACATTAAGCATTGCTGTTTGATTGCTTTTGAAATTTTGTTAGCGTAACTGAAGGATGCATCCACATGTGTGTGAGTATATATATTACCTGTAGCTTCTGCATAATTCCTTAATGTGCCATTTGGATTAAAAAAATGTAACTTGTTTTGTGTTATTCAGTGTGATAATTAGGAGATCCTCTTACTATTTAAATTGATAAATATAGAAGCTAAATAAGCATCCTAAATTCAAGTAACCTATTAAATCTCATCAATAAGATGCCTTGCCTTTTATAATCTCCATTTAGTCAATCCTTGAGATCTGTTATGTTTATCTTCCCTTTCTTGAGTTAAAATCATATACTTCAATCAAAGCATTATATCATTCCCAGCCTTCTCAAACAAACTTAGATTTGAAAATTTTTGCATGCATGACGCTGGTTGTCAATCTAGTAATCATGTGGTAGCCATGGATGCCGTCAATCATATCTTTATGCATGTGAAATATTTATTCTAACGTGTTCGCACAGAAAGGGGAGGGGGTGGGTGGGTTGGGTGAAACAAGTATGCCGAAAGAGTGAATATATATATACAAATTCTATATATAATGCAAGGCATGCCCTTGGGAATCGCACCAACCAAACTGTGGGACTTTTTGAAAAGGCCTTGCACATCAATGTGAAGATTCATTAACAAAAGGTTACCATAGTAAAAAATGCTTTAATGTTTTAAAACTTAATAATCAGTTGCAAAACTGTTCCCTCCTCGACCATTTTCTTCATATGTGCACCCAACTAGTATATATATGGACAGCCCAAATAAGGCCAAAATGGCATCCTTGGATATGGCTGGTCATGGTAAGCACAAGGTGGTGTTGACTAGTACATGAAACCCTCTAGTTACATATTTGCAGAATCCCACTTCGGAACATTGATTTCGATTCATGTTTTGTCATGGGTCAGAATTTCAAGATGTTAGATTAGGTTTGGCACTACAAATGGCCAGCCAATACCATTTGGGTGCCCAACATGAGTAAAATTAAGTAGAATAATCAACCTAGAAGTCCTATTCAATCAATTGTTCTATAAAATATCTAATGTCTATTTTAATGTATAAAAACATTAAGCTAATTTGGACTGTTTGGTATCAAACTATTGTTGTATGTCAAATAGTTCTTTTTTGGGTATGAAACTATTGGAAATCAGTTGAACTAGACCAGGTCCTGCGTAAGGTGGACCCAAGAAGCTTTTGCCTATTACTACTCATGAGTCTCTTGTTAGAAATTCTGCGAAGTGTGGGAATCTAATTAAATGCCAAGAAATCTACTAAAGGCCTAAACTTTGAGCATTTTAACTATTTTATGGTGGACTAGTAGCTTAATCATGTGGGTTGCAATACTAGCGTTTTATAACGGCACAAAAATGGTGATGGGCTACGGTATGCCCAAGGTATCTGGATCAAGCGGTCCACCGTAGGAAGATTGCTTGAAGTAAGGATGGCACTGGGGTTGATTAATCGGATCCCCAACACCTCCCTAATTGTTAGGGTTTGAGTTAAGCCTTAAATCAGTTTGGATTTAACCCAACCCTTACTGCCCCGAACCAAACCTCAATACACTAAAAGAAATATGTTTTTCATGTATATTATTTATATATTATATGTTTTATTATATGGTTGGGGAGATTGTTTCCTCATGTGCCACTCCATGGTGTATTATATATTATTTGTTTTCTCTGAATGCATTTCCTCCGTATTGACACAAGCGTCCTCCATATAGAGTGAATGCGTTTAACTCTGGCAGCCTCTCAGTTACCAAACTAATAGGATTAGAAGCAGATGGACTAAACTTTTAATAGGCGCATATTAGGGTTTTTCAAAATTGGCTTCATCCCCATTCCTAGATGCACACTACCTCCTACTCATGCGGTCATGCAAGAGACCATGTCAGCTGGTCCCCACACTATAAAATCTTTTGATACAACAGTGGAGGATGTGTACATGTTAGCTTCATCCACAAACTTGTACACATTTTTTTTTTTTGGCAAAAAACCCCTAGGCCGCAGCCATTAGGCATTCCATCAAAGGGAGGGGGGGTGAGGCAGACCTCTAATTGTGTATATCAACGAAAATAAGAAAAGTTACACCTAGCCGGGGGACATAATGAGCCTTACCCCTTGAGAGGATGCTATACATCAAAGTTCAAATGCAATGCAAAATGAACATCTAATTCTTCCTGAAATAATAAATGCTACTTCTATCCAAACGAAGGGATGCACGAATTGAAACAGGAAGAGAGGTGTGCGCACGTCGTGCCCATGCGAGGGCGCGCGCGAAAGCGAGGGGAGAATTGGGGTTTAGGAGTTGCCACTGCCTGATGGGGTGCAGGCAGATACCTGGGTGCCCTAAGGATGTCTATTTTAGTCTGCGGCTTGAGATTCTGAGAAAGGGCTCGGTTACGGTCCGGCGAAGTCCGTAAACACCCCGGTCCGCCCCATCGGTTTGACGGGTCCCTTGGGTTTCCTGTTTTGTGAGTTGACTCAATTCTGAATTCACCCCACTTCTATGCCAGCATGCACATTTTATTGGTCTAGGTGGGGACCACCAAGGTGGTGCGGGTCCCCTTTTCTTTTATTTGATTTTTATCTTTTTAGTTAGGTGATCTAGGTCTGATATGGGGCCCCGTTGGAAGGCCCATGGGATGCCAAGTAGGACTTAGGCCCGACAGAGACAGAAATGAGGGCTTAATGGGCCTAACCGCACACTCTGTGCGGTTTGAGCGCAACCGTACATCCTGTGCAGTTAGGGCTGAACTGCTCTGTATATGCGGTCTCGGCCTAGAAAACCCAAAACGCCGAAAATACCAGGTGGGCTGTGTTCGTCTACCTCTCAGGGGTCCTTACGAACTTCTGTGGGTCTCTAAGCAGACCCACAGTGGCTCAAATGCTCCATTTTTGGCCCAAGAACCTACTTTGTTCACTCATCCATACACATACCCATTCGATCAAATCATGAACAAATACGTGAACTAAACCAAACAGCGACGATCATGCATGGTTACTAGCATGCTGGAAAAAAATGAAACAAAAGCACTCTCAAGATGGGAGACACACACATATGCTTGAAATATGCTCATTTTCATTTATGACAAACAAGATTCCATGGGGAACATTACCTTGGGGTTAAGACCCTGGAGTGAGGTGTGTTGAAGCTCCTTGAGGCAAAGGAGGTGGCTGGAGCAGCTCCTCTTGGCACCAACAGCAAGCTCTCTCCCTCCTTCAAGTTCTCTATTGATGGAGATGGAGAAGGGAAGAAGAGTCGAGGACTAGCATGGTCAAGAGGGAAGTGTTTTTGGGTTTTGGAACCAAGGAGGGGCAAGAGGGGGTGATTTCGTATCAAGGGCAGTGGGAGAAAAGCAGTGGAGATCAGCCAGGAATTACCAACCCCTATCCAGAGTTCAGGTTTGCTATTTATAGAAAACAGGAACAAAACCGTACATACAGTGCGGTTTATGTGCAGTTTGGTCAAAACCGCACAGTAAGTGCGGTTTGGTCTAAACCGCATTCTATGTGCGGCTCGGCCACGTCTTTTCAGTAATGATTAGGGCACAAACTCGCGCAGGTGCAGACTGACAAACCATGCAACCGCATTGTAAGTGCGGTTACTTTTCAGATTTGCCTTTTTCTCTCCCCTTTTGGCTTGAGTTGACGGCTGAGGTGACTCAGCCACCCACTCGGACGAATCATGCTCCTCCAATTTTTTATTATTTCTCATTTATCTTAGCATATTTTGGTTTGATCAAAATTTGGGTGCTTACAAGAGGTATCATGAGAAAACAACTGTGGAGACAATAAAGCACATCCCATTTTTGCTAGTCCATCAGCAACAAAATTAGCTTCTCTCAATAGTGACTTGGAAATGAAGATTATTAGTCTAGTCTTTCATTTGCTGCCAACAATTACCCACCCTCCAATGAGGACATTTCCCTTCATGCCATGCTTGTATAGTCATCATTGAATCACTTTCAATCAAAACATTATGAAACTGAAAATTATATGCATATTGAATTCCATCACATAATGCCATAGCTTCAGAATTGGAGTTAGAAGCATTGCCATATGAATGAGAAAAGGCAAATATAAAAGTGGATCATTCATTTTCCCTCATTCCAATAATATTTTCTCTCATTCGAACTTCCAAGTCAAGTCCATGCCAATGACATCCACAAATAACGACTCCTTGACTTATGTGGCATCATGTTTATATTCAAAGATAGGTGCTTACTTTATCCTCCTTATTTATTGCCGAGTTATTTCCATGGATGTTGATTGAAGTGATGTTTCCTAAGCTGATAATTTACGAGAAGACCAAAGACCTTAGACTTTAGTGACAATACAAAAGGCTCAACTTGGTCTTCGTTGAATAGAAGCCACGCATTTCTTAAAGGCAAATATAAGTGGGTGGAAGCACCTCATTTTTGCACCTCCCAAAATGCAGAGAATGAAAATTTTAATTGAAAATTCAAACCTGAGGAAGTCAAAAAGTTTACTTTTTATCTGGTGCAAATCAGTCACCATACTTTTCACCATTGAGACATATCAAGCAACAATGTACTGTTGGATTTAGGATATGAGGCTCATGTCTCTGACTTTGGCATTGCTAAACTTTTGAAGCTTGATTCATCTAGCTGGACAGCACTTGCAGACACCTATGGATATATGGCACCTGGTAATGTGTTGGTTTCCCCCATAATTGAACTCGCTTTGTGGATGAAATTTGATGATAAAACTTTTCTTTTTTGTAGAGCTTGCTTACACAATGTGGGTGACTAAAAAATCCGATGTGTATAGCTTTGGTGTTTTAGTTCTTGAAGTGATGAAGGGAAAGCACCCAGGTGAACTCATCTCCACTATAACTTCATTATCGGCAACTTCTTCATTGCCATTAGATATGTAACCTGTTGATATGCTGGATCAACGCCTTTTGCTTCCTACACTAGACATGGTGGACAGAGTTTTTTACATCATAAAATTGGCAATTGCATTCTTACATGCTAACCTAGAGTCTTGTCCAACGATGCAATACATCTCTCAGGAGCTTTCATTTGGGTTATAAATGAACTTGGGGCCTTTCCACAAAGTTACAACTAAACAGCTATTGAGCGATGAAGTTTGATTTGATATGGATGTTTAATTTCTTTGCTTAAGTGAAGTATCCACATAGCCAATTCGTATCTATATAGCATAGAGAAAAAGTAAGATTATTAACAGAGCCACTTTGTAAACAAATGCAAAAAATTTGGTTTGTAGTTAAGTCTCTTCCTATTGGGATACCACTTTATAATCTAGAATCACTAAAGTATCTTGCATCTAAATTTTACCAAGTGTGAATTACAGGAACCTTTCGTTTAATATGATTATGGATATCTCACTTCATGTTTTTGAAATAGCATCTAACCTCCTCTTCCCTTCTATGAAGTCACAATTAAGATTATGATTTCAGTTAATTTTAAACCATTTTATCATCATAAAGTTAGTAGTTTATTTAAATGATAGTTTGTTGGGGATAGAACAAAGGTGGAATACGTCTTCCCCTTGTTGTCTATGAGTCATGGCAAATAGCACAAATAGGAAATTGCAAGTATAACCCAAACCAATATGTGAGGATATCGAACTAGCATATAATCGAACACAGGGAAGACAATAGGAAGGCACACCAAGATTTACATGGAAAACCCTCCAATGAAGAGGGAAAAACCATAGGGCAATCTGCAAATATTCCACTATCTCAAAAGAAGAAATAGCACAAGTAGATCTCTCAAGTTCTTGCCCAAAACTTAAGGTACAATAAAAAATAGAGATAATACAATGTTACCTCCCCAACTGCAACAAGGCGAACACTTCACCACACCCTTCCAACCCCATTGGAGAAACCAACAACCTTGGTGGTGGAAATCGAGAAGAAATAAGCAAAACAACCTCTTTCTTGAGCACGAACAAAACCCCAAGAAAAAACCAAAAAAACGTATCTACATTTTTTTTTCATCCTTTTCTCCACACTTTTTCCTCTTCTCCACGTTCTAGCCTTTTTTTTTCTTTTTCTTTTGCCGTTCTCTCTCCTTGTGTTTGTAGGCCCCCAAAAATGGTAGCTACCCTTTTTGTGCTTCAAAGAAATAGAAACTCTCTTTCTTATCCATGTGTAGGTGGGGTAGGCCCCATCATGGGCCTGGACCCCATCCAACAAATCTCCCCCTCCAAGACCGTGAGGAGGGCACACCATCCTTGGCCCTTTACATAGGGCCCATGCAAACCACCTATTTGCAGAACTCATACACAGGAAGAGACCTTTTCATCACTGGCTCCCCCTCATCCATAAGCAAAATATATGCAAAAGTTGCGTATCTTCTTGATGGTTGATGTTCTCTACTAGACCTTCCGATATGAGATTCTTCAACATCTTGTGAAGGAACTGGCTCCCCTACTCAACACTTTCTTATGTTGGAATAACATTACTGCCATCTTCCCTATTTGCATCCTGTGATAATGGAGAAGGAATTGGACTAAGATCAAGAATGCCATCACTAGCCTACTTAGACTTTTCAGTTTTAACAAAATCTTAAGTAATCTGGTGCTCCATAAACACTATGTCTCTGCTTCTAACTCTCTTCTTTTTCTCTGGATCCCATAATCCGTAGCCAAACTCTTCCCTTGCATACCCAACAAATATGCACGGAATCGCTTTTCCATCCAACTTTGATCTTTCTTTCTTGGGTACATGTACAAAAGCCTTGCAACCAATCATTTTTAAATGAGCATAGGAAACATCCTATTGGGTCCAAACCTTCTCTGGAATATCACCATCCAAAGGAAATGAAGGAGACCTGTTAATCAAATAAAATGCTGAACGAACTGCTTCACCCCCAAAGGACGTTGGCAATCTGCTCATTGGTAACGTGCATCGTACTTTCTCAATGATAGTACGGTTCATCCTCATAGCTACACCATTATGTTGAGGTGTACAAGGTACTGTCTTCTCATGCCTTCAACCATGTTTGTTGCAATATGCTTCAAACTCATTTGATGTGTACTCTCCTCCATTATTTGTACGGAGACATTTCAATAATTTTCTTGTCTCCCTTTCCACCATAGCATGAAAATTCTGAAAACACTGAAATACTTGATTTTTAGGTTTCAACAAGTACTCCCAAACTTTTCTTGAAGCATCATCAATAAAAGTAACAAAATAAGAGCTTCCACCTAAAGATTTTACTTCCATAGGACCACAAACATCAGAATACAACATGTCTAGAATATCTTTATTTTCTTTGCATTGTTTCTAACAAAAGAAACTCTATGCTGCTTGCCAAGTAAATAGTACTCACACAGAGTAAGTGACATAATCTGCATGCCTTTTTCATGTGAGACATGGAAGAACATTCAAATGACTTCTTAATCTTCACACAGGATTAATAAAAGGAGTCGCAACCATTCCATTTTAGGTGTGAATGGACACCAAAATGATCATAAAAGTAAAAATAGAGTCAAAAGTAACTCTATTTCAAGGTTAAATCCAAAGATGGGTAAGGAGATTAGGTTATGAATAGGGGAAGGTGTTAGGCACCCCTATTCATCCACACAAGGTGGTTGCCAAGTGTTGTTCATGCTTGAAATACTTGCTTGCTAATAAAATACTCAAAAAGTGTTTGAAAAAGACAAATACATGTGAGATTTTTCATATGGGTAGCCCCATTGAATTTGGGCTCTCCTTATGAATGTATCTCTTCCAGGACTCAATCATCGGGTAAAAAATGAAAAGAAAACTTGAATAAAATCTAACCAAATCAAATCTGAAAATTTTAACCCAAAGATAAGCCATTTTGAAAACCTAGAGCAAAACCAAGCTTAAATTGTGTGTATGTGCACTTGATTCATATGATCTGAATTAAAATCATTTGAAAATAGTTAGAAAATACTCAAAAAGAATTTAGGGTAAGGATTCGGCTCGTTGATTGAAGAGGATGAACCGAATATACCCGCATTGAGACAAAAAAAAACCCCCAACTAAAGAGATTAGACCATGAGGGTCTTCTCTTGAAGATGAGATCACTTGAAATCGACTCAAGAAGTTCTAAAAGATTAATCTAAGGCTACTGATCTCAGATCTATCATAGTGAACATGATGGATCCAAGATCTAAGCCTATTTTACACCAAATCAAGTGATATGTGTGTTTGTACAAGAAATCAGATTTTTTTAAGAGAAAATGGAAATCCAATGCTATAGAGAGCATAGATCCTGGTATTCTCTTTAGCTTTTGAAATCAAAACTCACAATACTAACAAGCATATAGAAATAAATATGAACATACAAGTATATCATTCAAAAGAGGTTCTATACCTAGGGTTCCATTCCCGTTCTCGTTTCCCCTCGCTCTCTCTTTACGTTTTACGGCTAAAGAGGGTGCTTAAGGTACTTAGAGGTAGATTTAGGGTTTCAAATACAGTCAGGTTTTACACTACAGAAATGTAGAATATGAGATTACCCTAGGATTGGAAAAAGAAAAGAGGAGAGGAGAGCTTACCTTGGTTGCTTGAGAGAGTAGAGAGCTAGGAGTTCCCTTCTTCTCCAGGAGCTCTTTTAGCTTCAAATTCCAGCCATTTGCTTAAGGAGAGACCTTCTATTTATAAGCAAAGCCAAGGGCATGGGAGGTCACAAGGGTATGCCAAAGTTTGGCTCTAGATTCTTCCAACTCAATTTTAAAACATGAGTTGGAGTAAATCTATGAATTACGGAGGGTAAAAAAAGGGAGGTTGAGTCTCCTAGAGAGAGGTAGGAGTGGTAAATATGGCTCAGAAAATGAGTAATTGTGAAATTGCACAAATTAAACGTGACTTCATATAGTATGCAGCCCTGTTTTGTTTGCATACTTTATGCGGTCACGCAAAAACCGCAGACAAAATGCGGCTAAGGCAAATCCGCACGAAATGTGCGGGTAGTATGTATTTGGCCAATTTTTGGAGTTTTGACAACTCAATTAAAGTGCTTTAAACGCATTTTCATTTATTTTCTCATATTGTAGTGTAATTTGGGGTGCCTACAGCCAGGCCATTTGTGCCACAAGTCTACTGAAGCCTCATCCGTGGTGGCATTATTCACCTCACCATTGGAAACCTGCATTTGTGTTCTATAAAGTGAATAACACTTCTTTCCTTTAGCAACAATGAGAGACCCTTTAGTAAGCTTCCAACATCCTTTACCAAAAACAGAATGATATCCCTCATCATCTAAGGAACCTGTAGATGAAAAGATTCAAACGCAAATCTAGAATGTGCCTTGCAACTTTCAATATCAACTTCATCCCTGCACTAGACTCAACACATACATCTCCTTTTCCCACAACCTGTGAACACCCATTATTTCCCATCTTCACAATTTAAGATGTGAAAAAATGCCTATGGGGAGTAGCATGAAAGGAGGCACCTATGTCAATCACCCAATCAGTAAGCTGTGAGGCAAAGGCAATGCTTATACACTCCCCATCACATCCACCAACAATGGTTACATCACTATCAATGGTGAGCACCGTCTCTTCATCATTGTTGGACTTATTTTCCTTTTGTTGTCTTTTTAAAAATCTGCAATTTCTTTTTATATGTCCTTCCTTTCCGTAGTTGAAACATTTTAATCTTTCTCTTGATCTGTACCTCTTTTTGGAATTTTCACGGTCACTTGGTCTTCCATTCCTGCTTCTCCCTCTCCTCTTTGTGACAAGGGCTTGTACATCATCATCACTAACTGACTTTCTCCTTGTCTCTTCATTGAGCAAGCTACTAGTAACTTGACTCATGGTAAGTACACCATCTGGAGCATAATTGCTAAGTGACACCACCAACGTTTCCCAAGTGTTAGGCAACGAACTAAGGAGAAACAAAGCCTTGAAGTTCATCTTCTAATACCATATTCATTGCAACCAACTGATTGAGAATGCTGTGTACTTCATGTAGATTTGTAATGGAACTTTTTTATTTAAACTTCAAGTTCAGAAGCTTTCTTATTAAGAAAGCCTTATTTCCTGTGGTTTTACTCTCATACAAAACTTCTAGCTTCTTCCACAGAGAATTGGCAGAAGTTTCATTAGACACATGGTGGAATACACTGTCATCCAACCATTGCCCAATATTACCAATACACTTTTTGTTCAATTTCTTCTAGTCTTCATCTGACATCTCCTTTGGTTTGACTTTGTCCCCTTCAATGGGTGAATATAAGTCTTTGCAATACAGAATATCTTCCACCTTAGCTTTCCAAATTAACCAATTAGAACCATTAAGGCTAACCCTACTATTTTTTGAACCTTCCATCTCAACCCACAAAACAATCACGCCTCAAAATAACCAACTCTGATACCATTTGTTGGGGATAGACCAAAGGCAGAATATGTCTTCACTCATTGTCTTTGAGTCAAGGTAAACATCACAAATAGGAAGTTGCAAGTATAACCCAAACCAATATGTGAGGATATCGAACTAGCAGATATTAGATGAAAATAATCAAAAACAAGGAAGACAATAGGAAGGCACACCAACATTTACATGGAAAACCCTCCAATGAAGAGGGAAAAACCACGGGGCAATCTGCAAATATTCCACCATCTCAGAAGAAGAAATACTACAAGTAGATCTTATTCCCCCCATCCAGCATCTGCGATTGCAAGCTAACACCTACCAACCAGGGTCAAACTGCAGGCCAATGCTTGATAAAGTACCATGCCTTCCTAGGACCCCTTGGTGGGACTCAAACGCACAACCTCTCCGAGGTACCTCTTTGTGCCTGTGAACCGTAGGTGGACAGCCAATACCTACCAACAACCACAACGTGCATATACCCATACCCCCCCCCCCCCCCCCCCCCTCCGAACCGTAGGTGGACAGCCAATACCTACCAACAACCACAACGTGCATTCTGGTAATTGTTAGGATGCTGGATAGCCAATACCTACCAATAACTACAACCACAACGCGCAACTTTATTTCCTTATACCATAGAAGGATGTTGGACCTTGGCCCAACATCCCCAACAAGGAGAATTCAGGTGAGAATTGAACCTGAGACATTGGCATTGATACCAATTGTTAGGGATAGACCAAAGGTGAAATACATCTTCCCCTTGTTTTTTGTGAGTCATGGCAAACAGCACAAATAGGAAATTATAAGATATCAAACCAGCATATATTAGATGCAAATAATCAAATACAAGGAAGACAATAGGAAGACACACCAAGATTTATGTGGAAAACCCTCCAATGAAGAGGGAAAAACCACAAGCAATTTGAAAATATTCCACTATCTCAAAAGAAGAAACAGTACAAGTAGATCTCTCAAGTTCTTGCCCAAAACTTAAGGTACAACCAAAAATAGAGATAATACAATGTTACATCCTTAACTGCAACAATGCAAACACCTACCACACCCTTCTAACTCCGTTGGAGAAACCGACAATCTTAGTGGTAGAAACCAAGAAGAAACAAGGAAAACAACCCCTTTCTTGAGTATGAACAAAACTCCAAGAGAAACCAAAAAAAACGTATCTACGTTTTTTTTTCCGTCCTTTTCTCGACACTTTTTCTTCTTATCCACGTTCTTGCATTTTTTTTTCTTTTTCGTTTGCCGTTCTCTCTCCTGGTGTGTGTACTGTGTAGACCCCCAAAAACGGCAGCTCCCCTTTTTGTTCTTTAGAGAAATAGAAACTTTCTTTCTTAGTCACGTGTAGGTGGGGGTGGGCCCCATCATGGGCTTGGACTCCACCCCACATAGTTTATACTTATTAAAACTCTTAAATGTCCTGAAGGTCGTTTAGTAATGTTTTTGAAAACAGATTTTTATATTTTTGAAAAGAGAAATTCTGAAATTTCGTTTGGAAATCAATTGATGCTTAGTTTACTACCACAACCAACATGTCACTTTTATCACCGCCCTATTACTACGTCCATTAGCATCACCACCACCGCAACTATCACTATAAAATTTTCCAAGTCATTACTACCACCACCTACACAACACCAGACCTCTACTACTTTCACGGAATGAAATCTTCTGTTATGTTTTGATGAATTGGCACCTGCTTTGGCTGTGCTGCAATATAAAGTATTTCACAATCAGTGTTTGTGCGCCCTACATGAAGTGTCTAAAACAATAAAAAAAAACACTGATTGTGGTACACATGAAACATCTAAAAAAAAAAAAAACACTAAATGTGAGACGCTCCCTACGCCAACAGCTCACAGCAGCGACTCAAGGCTAAAGTAGGTGCCAATTCATCAAAACATACCATAAGGATTCACGGTCAAATAACCATCAACACCACTACTACATAATTGTTAATACCATTATGTCGAACTATTTTTAAATCATGATCATTAGACCTATTAAACGTATTTTTATTGTTTTCAAAATAATAATGGATTTTAAAAATTTTCTCATAATTGTTAGTTGTTATCAAACGGATTAAATTTTATTTGTAACGTATATTTGTCTAAGCATGAGGCTCCTGTCAAAAACCTATGAAAGGGAGTGGAAAAGTATCTCGTATCGATGGTGCACGAGTCATCGGCTAAATAGACAAAACCCTAGAAGGATTAATTAAGGTACCATTTCGTAATGTTTTTTCAGCAGTGCTTTTTGCTTTTGAAAGCAAAAGTGCTGTTTGGTTATACACACATGAGGCAATTTATAGGAGGCAAAAAAAAAAAAATTTCATTGCTTTTCAAGAGAAGCATAGAAATCTTGATTGTCACTTTAACCATAAATTTATGTTCTTGTTTCTAAAACCCTGGACACAAAACTAGACCGAGAAAAAGTTGACCCATCATGTCCAATCCAACCAGAATAAACTAGTTCAGGTTGACCCGTGTAATAGGTCGGCTTCAGGTTGGGGATTTAATAACCCATTTATATTCAGGTCAACTTGAATCTAGCAGGATAATGATCCATTATAACCTGATACTGTCCTATTTAACATGATAATGACCTGTTTAACCCAATAATGACCAACTTAACCCGAAATGACTAGTGCAACCCGATAATGACCCGTTTAACACAATAATGGCTAGTTTAACACAATAATGGCTCGTTTTAACCTAATAATAACTTTTTTAACCCGATAATGACCTACTTAACCCAATAATGATCCATTTAACTAGATAATGACCCGTTTAACTTAATAATGACCCATTTAACTCGATAATGACCCGTTTAACCTAATAATGACCCATTTAACCCTAAATTGTAGGGTTGCTCGGTGGGCCGGCCGTGCCGCGGGCATGGCCCACCGAGCTGGCCGCTCGCCGGCGGGCTTGGCTGGCCAGGGGTATTAAACCCCTTTTTTTTATTTTTAAAACCCAAAAAATTCTAAAAAATATTTTTGTTATTCACAAAATTGTTTTACACTTATTGGGATAGATTTTGCTAAAAAATAAATAAATAAATAAATTATACCCATTAGAGACTTAAAGTAGTCTAATTAAAAACCATAGACTTAACAAATATATTTAATTAGAGATTTTATAACAGCTTTTTGGGCTTATTTATAACTAATTATTTTCTTAGTTTAGATTGATTATATAAAAGCTTCTATAATTATATTTTCCAAATCCTTAATTTTTAGCTAAAATAATTTAATTATGATATTATTGATGCAAGAAGGTGCTATGTCCTAGTGGTTAAAGAAACAGGTTTTAAATCTGTTGGGCAAGGTTTGAACCTTGCTATCAACAATTTTTGGGTTATTTAAACTAGTTGGGCTTGCCCCATAACGGACTGGCATGCGGGCCAGCACGCGTGCTGATGTGCTGCGGCCCGACAGGCCGCGTGCCCTAGCGGGCCGTGGCCCGTTTAGACCCCCAGTGTAAAACCCCGTTTATTTTCAAGTTTTATGGAAAAGAAAAAAATAAATAATAATAATATAATAGATAAAAATTGTAAAGTTATTTCCATAATAACTATCTACTAAATAGGGTGTGGATGTAGGAGTTTTCGGTGGTCGCGCGTGCACTACATCAGAATAAAAGGACTCGTCGAGCGACCAAGCGTATGGCGGAAGGTACAAATAGTTTAGGAAAATTAGGTTTTGTTTTGCCCTGAATATGCGTATTTCATATTGAAAGGTTGCGGCTACGTTTTCGTTTAGGGCTCTTCGAGAGAAGGAGAAGAAGAAGTGCTGTGGGAGAGTCGAGGTGGAGAAGATTTACGGTCAGTGAGTTTTGCGGATCAGAAGTCGAAGGAGTCTTTCCCTCGCGAGCGAACCTCTATTCGACTAGAGCAAGCCGACGGCCGATCGGGTTTGGGGTTTTCTGGGTTTCTCGTTTCCAGGACTTGGGAGCATCGAAAGGTGAGTGGCACTATTTTACAACCGAGTTTTCGGGTTTATTCGTGTATTTGGTTGAATGAATGCATTGTTTATGATTGAAGTATTCTTGGTGTTTTCTGGGCAAAGACAGTTACGGAGGGTTTTGTACAGTGGAATTGGGGATAACTGGAAATCATGTTAGATTAAATCCAAATTAGGTCTGGAAGTGTTCTGGGGGTATTGGGAGACTAGAGAAGTAGTTACAGACTGAAACAAAACGGCCAGACATACAGATCTCGAAATAACAGAGACTTAAAAATCGCAGTGGGTATCCGCCCACTTGGCGCCCACTTCAGGAAGTAGGCGCCTAAGAAATCTGACCCGGCGCCGAGCTCGCGCCCACCTGGCGCTCAGCTCGCGCCCACCTGGCGCTCAGCTCGCGCCCACTTAATTTAGATGCGCCCTTCTCGCGCCTATCTCGCGCCGAGCTCGCGCCCACTTACCATCGAGTGAGCGCATACCCTAGTTTTGACTTAAAACGAACCGCTCACTGGCGCTCACTTCAGGAAGTGAGCGCATAGTCCATTTTTCTTGCTGAAGTTCAAAATTGAGTAAACCAATGGGGATTTTGATGCTAGAAGGTCTCCGATCACTTAGCGAAGTACTTGTTTAGGACATTAGAGACAAAATTACTTATGAGAACGTTGAAGATAGATTCGGAGATTTTCCTAAGAGTTTCCAACGTAGGCGTAGGGCAACATGTTAAGTGATGTTTGGGATACCCAACACTGGGGCTTTTATTTTAGTTCTTTGGATTACACTGTAATTGATTAAGAGTTATTAAACCCTGTTTTCATGATGGAAAGTTTTAAATTATGTTACAAAGATTATATACTGGCTTTCTTGTGAGTAATTATGGTTCTGGTTGGAACACTTGTGTGAGTTGAAGTTCTGGCTGGAACAACTTGTGATGTGTGTACTAAATGCGGAGTTTTATCGGTTATTTATCGGCTTTGGGTTTAGCTTCCCATGGATCCTTGTTAAGCTTAGTAATGTGATGGTATGTGTTTATTGGTGTAATTGCATGGCCTTGTGTGTTGCCACGACCAGTGTAGAGCAGCCAGATACCCTGAGTAGGCCTGGTTGTCAGTGCCGATACCCGGAGTAGGCCGGCATTGGATGACGATACCCTGAGTAGGCCTTCATTTCAGAGTGTCCGATACCCTGAGTAGGCCGGAACTGTGTACATGGAGGTGTGGAGTGTCTACTTGGCATGTAGATTAATCAATGTAACCATATGCATTACATTGACCTCGTTTGTATTGTTATCGGAGTATATTGGTTTAAATTGTTGATTATAATCGAAACATGTCTTATAACTGTGATAACTATTTCTGCATTCATGTGTCACTCGCTGAGATATTCGTATCTCATTCCCTCGTTGTTGTTTTATTTTCCAGATATTCGTGGTGAGGTGCCTACGGGGGTAGATTCGGCTGATACATATAAGGAGGAGGACTATTACTACCGTCCTTAGTCCAGCAGGTTATTTGGCCTTAAACTTGTTAAGTTGAATTTGTGAGAATTGTAATAAGGTAGTAACTTGGACCCATTTGACGTATTGGTTGATGTCTTAAACTTGCCTGGATAGGAACTTTTAATTGTGCACTCTGATGTGATATAAAAATGTGGGTGATTATCCAGCGATCACCATTATTTGAGATCCTTAACTAACCCCTAGGAGACGTGTTATATCTTTAATGAAGAACACGGATCCGGGGCGTTACAGAGATGGTATCAGAGACCTTAAAGCTGGAATTAGGGATTCCTAGGTAGTACGACTTTAGGAGACCCAGGGAAATGTTGTGTGTACGCTAGATAGAACCATGAGGTATAGAAGAGAGTTCCTAACTAATGTGGTGTTTGTTGGTTACAGGAAATCATGGCTGGCAGAGGCCGAGGCCGACGCTCGAGAGCTATGGAGGAGGATATACCGCAGGAGTAGCCCCCTGCACCTCCACGAGGAGTTCCACCTACAGTTGAGGATATCTGGGCTGCTGTTGGCTCACTTGCCAACCTCCTTGCCTTGGAAAGGGAGGAGAGGATGAGTCACATGGGAAATGGGAACGGGAATGGCCACAGGAATGGTCATGGAGCAGATGTGGAACAGCAGCGAAGAGGAGATGAGTTGTCCTTGAGGGACATTGATCAGTTTCGGAAGTTGACAGCCCCACCCTTCCATGGAGTTCCAGATCCCTTAGAGGCAGAGAGCTGGGTGGCCAGAGTTGAGCGTATGTTCGATACCATGGACTGCCCAGAGGATAGAAAGGTGCGATTAGCCACTTTCACGCTAGAGGGCGAGGCCCAACATTGGTGGCAGTCTTTGAGGAGGCGGATGGCAGAGGGGGTCCAGATGACATGGGACCAGTTTAGACAGGTTTTCTACGAGCAGTATTTCTCTGTTGAGGTGAGGCTGCAGAAGGAGAGAGAGTTCATGGACATCTCTCAGGGTTCTTCGACTGTGGCGCAGTATGAGGCCCGATTCGCGGTACTTTCCCGGTTTGCACACCACATCGTACACGACGAGCAGAGACGCACTCAGCACTTCGAGAAAGGGTTGAGGGCTGATATCAGGCGTATGGTCTCAGTATTGATGTGCACTAGGTATTCTGACCTAGTTGGGAGAGCGCTATGAGTTGAGAGGGAGATCCGCAATTCAGGAGCAGAGCAGAGTAGAGGGAGAGTGCAGCCTAGTGTTCCAGAGCCACGGAGGATTCCTGATAGGGACAAAAGGCCGAGGCTTGATACTGGAGGTTTTGGGTCTTATGGAGAGAGGGATAGGAGGAGTTATGGAGGCTGTTTTAGCTGTGGCAGATTTCATATTCCAGGTCCCTGTGTAGCACCACCAGGAACCTGTTTCAGATGTGGTCAGCACGGTCACCGAGTGGCAGGATGCCCACACCCGGCCTCGTATCAGCTACTTAAGACCGTCAACACAGCTCCAGGGGACAACCGGTCAGATAATGCCCCACGATTCCAGTATCCCAGGCCGGCACCAGCGTTACCAACACCGCCGAGATCACAAGGTCAGAGTAGTAGTGGATATCAGGGTGGGCAGGCATCCCAGAGGCAGCACGCACCACCTATGTGCCCACAGCAGCAGCAGACGAGAGTGTATGCTGTGGCAGCACATGAGGAGGAGGCAGACAGGGGACTTACAGAGGAGGCTTGGGAGGAGGAGCCGAGCGCACCCCAGCTTGTCGGAGGTATTCTTTTTATACATGGTAGATCGGCTATATGTTTGTTTGATTCGGGTGCCTCTAGATCTTTTATTGCTCCACCTTGTGCATTTCGTATTGGTTTGATTCCTGCCACACTTGAGTCTGAGTTGCTTGTACACACACCATTGGGGGAGGCAACTAGAGTACAGACTGTGTTTAGAGACTGCATGATCCGACTAGGTTCCTTAGAGTTGCCAGGGGACTTAGTGGAGTTGAACTTTGGGGAGTTCGATGTGATTTTGGGCATTGATTGGCT
This sequence comes from Buxus sempervirens, assembly GCA_947561395.2. NCBI lineage: Eukaryota > Viridiplantae > Streptophyta > Magnoliopsida > Buxales > Buxaceae > Buxus > Buxus sempervirens. Next base: position 27,758,552 of record OX387188.1, read on the forward strand.
GTTTAGGCATCATGTGAATATAGATTGCCATCGGGGTACTGTTATGGTATGCCGAACCGATCAGCCCAAGCACTGTTTCCGATGTGATGGACTAAGGGCACGAATCAGTTTGGTTGCTTCCATCGAAGTTGAGGAGGCAGAGTCTGGGGCACCTAGTCTCTCTAGTGTGCCTGTGGCGTTAGAGTTTGAGTACATTTTTCCTGAGGACTTGCCGGGCTTACCGCCATCTAGAGAGGTCGAGTTCAGTATACGACTCTTACCTGGTACAGCACCGGTGTCCAAACCTCCATACCGAATGTCGCAACCTAAGAACCAAGAGATGAAGAAGTAGTTAGATGAACTGGAGGCAAAGGGTTTTATTAGGCCCAGTGTGTCACCGTGGGGTGCACCAGTCCGGTTTGTTCAAAAGAAGGACGGGTCGATGCGGATGTGTATAGATTACCGCCAGTTAAACCAGGTCACCATTAAGAATAAGTATCCGTTGCCTCGGATTGACGATTTGTTCGACCAATTGAGGGGAGCGTCATGGTTTTCTAAGATTGACCTCAGATCGGGATACCATCAGTTGAGAGTAGCGCCTGATGATATAGAGAAGACGGCTTTCTGCACACGGTATGGGCATTTCGAGTTTCTGGTCATGCCATTTGGGCTGACTAATGCCCCGGCTGTCTTCATGAATCTTATGAATCGTGTATTTCATCCTTACTTGGACAGTTTCGTGGTCGTGTTTATCGACGACATTTTGGTGTATTCCCAGAGTAGAGAGGATCACATGCAGCACCTCAGGACAGTGCTACAGACATTGAGAGAGCACCGACTGTACGTAAAATTCAGTAAGTGTCAGTTCTGGTTGAGAGAGGTGAGTTTCTTGGGACACGTGATTTCTTGGAATGGTATAGCAGTGGATCCAGCTAAAGTGCGGGCTGTTGCAGAGTGGCCTAGACCTTCATCTGTGACAGAGATTAGGAGTTTCTTGGGGATGGCTGGATATTACAGGAGATTCATAGAAAATTTCTCATGAGTAGCAGCATCTTTATCCAATCTCACTATAAAGGCAGTGAAGTTTGAATGGAGTGAGAAGTGTGAGACCACTTTTCAGGAGTTGAAAAGTAAACTGTCTACAGCTCTAGTTCTGATTGTTCCATCAGTGAGTGAAGGATTTTCTATTTATTGTGATGCTTCACGAGTAGGATTGGGCTGTGTTTTGATGCAGCAAAGGCGAGCAGTAGCGTACACCCCCATGAGAAGAATTATCCTACCCATGATCTGGAGTTGGCAGCGATCGTGTTTGCACTCAAGTTATGGAGGCACTATTTGATGGGAGCTTCATTTGAGATATTCTCAGATCACAATAGCTTGAGGTATATATTTTCTCAGAGGGAGTTGAATATGAGACAAAGGAGATGGATGGATCTCCTAAAGGACTATGATTTTACTCTTCATTACCACCTTGGTAAGGCAAATGTGGTGGCAGATGCTCTGAGCCGTAGGAGCGTTTCTCAGGAGGAGGTGGCCACATTAGCTAGCTTTATGGTTAACCAGTGCACTCTAGTTGATACAGTGGTGGGCTGGCCAAGAGAGTTTAGCACCCACGGTCATGGTCTGATTTTATCACGAGTTCAGGTGGAGCCTGAGTTGATACAGCAGATTCGTGATAGGCAGTTGACTGATGCGAAGTTAACACATACCAGGGAGTTAGTATCGAAGGGTGATGAAGCAGCTAGAGACTTTGAGATCAGGGATGGACTGCTAAAATTTAAGGGTCGTATTTGTGTTCCGAATGATGAGGAGATCAAAGGAGTGATACTTGACGAGAGTCACAGATCTAGATATGCAGTTCACCCGGGTGGCACCAAGATGTATCGGAACTTGAAGGGGGTATATTGGTGGTCGGGTATGAAGAAAGACATTGCGGGATTTGTAGCTAAGTGTCTCATATGTCAGCAAGTAAAAGCAGAACATCGTAGACCTCCAGGATTGATGAGACCGTTACCAGTGCCTGAGTGGAAATGGGAGCATATCACAATGGATTTTGTGAATGGGTTACCACCTACAGCCAAGAATCAAAATGGTATATGGGTAATTGTCGATAGGCTGACCAAATCCGCTCACTTCTTGCCCTATTCGACTACTCAAAACCTAGCATCATTGGTTGACTTATATACACGGGAGATAGTCCGGTTGCATGGGGTCCTGGTGTCTATTGTGTCAGATAGGGATTCCCGGTTCACATCTCACTTTTGGCAGTGTTTCCAGGAGGCCATGGGTACCAAGTTGAGTTTCAGTACCAGTTTCCATCCGCAGACTGATGGTCAGTCCGAGAGGACTATCCAGACTTTAGAGGATATGTTAAGGTGTTGTGTTTTGGATTGGGGTGGCAGCTGGAGCAAGTATTTGCATCTGGTGGAATTCACCTACAATAATAGCTATCAAGCTAGCATCCAGATGGCACCGTATGAGGCTTTGTATGGGAGGATGTGCAGATCACCAGTATGTTGGGTTGAGATTGGGGAGAAACAGTATTTTGGGCCAGAAATTATTCAAGACAGTATGGAGAAAATAAAACTCATCAAGCAGAGGATATTAACTGCACAGAGTCGCCAGAAGAGTTATGCAGATACTAGACGTCGAGAGCTGAGATTCGAAGTGGGAGATATGGTCTTTTTAAAGGTTTCCCCATCCAAAGGAATCAGGAGATTTGGGAAGAAAGGGAAATTATCACCTTGGTTCATTGGTCCATATGAGATAGTGAAGGAGATCAACCCAGCAGCATATCGGTTGGCTTTACCGGGTCACTTGGAAGGGGTGCATGATGTATTTCACATTTCCATGCTACATAAGTACATCTCTAATCCCAGTCACGTGGTAGATTCCGAACCTTTAGCGATTCGGGAGGATTTGACGTATGAAGAGAGGCCAGTGCAGATTTTGGATCGACGCGAGCAGATCCTTCGCACCAAAGTGATACCCTTGGTGAAAGTATTGTGGCAAAACCATTCCCTCGAAGAATGCACTTGGAAAGGCGAGGAAGAGATGAGAAAGAAGCATCCAGAGTTATTCGCGTTCTCTTAAGGTAAATTTCGAGGACGAAATTTTTGTAGGGGGGGAGAATGTAAAACCCCGTTTATTTTCAGGTTTTATGGAAAAGAAAAAAATAAATAATAATAATATAATAGATAAAAATTGTAAAGTTATTTCCATAATAACTATCTACTAAATAGGGTGTGGATGTAGGAGTTTTTGGTGGTCGCGCGTGCACTACATCAGAATAAAAGGACTCGTCGAGCGACCAAGCGTATGGCGGAAGGTATAAATAGTTTAGGAAAATTAGGTTTTGTTTTGCCCTAAATACGCGTAGTTCATATTGAAAGCTTGCGGCTGCGTTTTCGTTTAGGGCTCTTCGAGAGAAGGAGAAGAAGAAGTGCTGTGGGAGAGTCGAGGTGGAGAAGATTTACGGTCAGTGAGTTTTGCGGATCAGAAGTCGGAGGAGTCTTTCCCTCGCGAGCGAACCTCTGTTCGACTAGAGCAAGCCGACGGCCGATCGGGTTTGGGGTTTTCTGGGTTTCTCGTTTCCAGGACTTGGGAGCATCGAAAGGTGAGTGGCACTGTTTTACAACCGAGTTTTCGGGTTTATTCGTGTATTTGGTTGAATGAATGCATTGTTTATGATTGAAGTATTCTTGGTGTTTTCTGGGCAAAGACAGTTACGGAGGGTTTTGTACAATGGAATTGGGGATAACTGGAAATCATGTTAGATTAAATCCAAATTAGGTCTGGAAGTGTTCTGGGGGTATTGGGAGACTAGAGAAGTAGTTACAGACTGAAACAAAACGGCCAGACATACAGATCTCGAAATAACAGAGACTTAAAAATCGCAGTGGGTATCCGCCCACTTGGCGCCCACTTCAGGAAGTAGGCGCCTAAGAAATCTGACCCGGCGCCGAGCTCGCGCCCACCTGGCGCTCAGCTCGTGCCCACTTAATTTAGATGCGCCCTTCTCGCGCCTATCTCGCGCCGAGCTCGCGCCCACTTACCATCAAGTGAGCGCATACCCTAGTTTTGACTTAAAACGAACCGCTCACTGGCGCTCACTTCAGGAAGTGAGCGCATAGTCCATTTTTCTTGCTGAAGTTCAAAATTGAGTAAACCAATGGGGATTTTGATGCTAGAAGGTCTCCGATCACTTAGCGAAGTACTTGTTTAGGACATTAGAGACAAAATTACTTATGAGAACGTTGAAGATAGATTCGGAGATTTTCCTAAGAGTTTCCAACGTAGGCGTAGGGCAACATGTTAAGTGATGTTTGGGATACCCAACACTGGGGCTTTTATTTTAGTTCTTTGGATTACACTGTAATTGATTAAGAGTTATTAAACCCTGTTTTCATGATGGAAAGTTTTAAATTATGTTACAAAGATTATATACTGGCTTTCTTGTGAGTAATTATGGTTCTGGTTGGAACACTTGTGTGAGTTGAAGTTCTGGCTGGAACAACTTGTGATGTGTGTACTAAATGCGGAGTTTTATCGGTTATTTATCGGCTTTGGGTTTAGCTTCCCATGGATCCTTGTTAAGCTTAGTAATGTGATGGTATGTGTTTATTGGTGTAATTGCATGGCCTTGTGTATTGCCACGACCAGTGTAGAGCAGCCAGATACCCTGAGTAGGCCTGGTTGTCAGTGCCGATACCCGGAGTAGGCCGGCATTGGATGACGATACCCTGAGTAGGCCGTCATTTCAGAGTGTCCGATACCCTGAGTAGGCCGGAACTGTGTACATGGAGGTGTGGAGTTTCTACTTGGCATGTAGATTAATCAATGTAACCATATGCATGACATTGACCTCGTTTGTATTGTTATCGGAGTATATTGATTTAAATTGTTGATTATAATCGAAGCATGTCTTATAACTGTGATAACTATTTCTGCATGCATGTGTCACTCGCTGAGATATTCGTATCTCATTCCCTCGTTGTTGTTTTATTTTCCAGATATTCGTGGTGAGGTGCCTACGGGGGTAGATTCGGCTGATACATATAGGGAGGAGGACTATTACTACCGTCCTTAGTCCAGCAGGTTATTTGGCCTTAAACTTGTTAAGTTGAATTTGTGAGAATTGTAATAAGGTAGTAACTTGGACCCATTTGACGTATTGGTTGATGTCTTAAACTTGCCTGGATAGGAACTTTTAATTGTGCACTCTGATGTGATATAAAAATGTGGGTGATTATCCAGCGATCACCATTATTTGAGATCCTTAACTAACCCCTAGGAGACATGTTATATCTTTAATGAAGAACACGGATCCGGGGCGTTACACCCAGCCCAGCACGGCACGCTACAGTGCTTGTGTTGTGGCGGGCCGTGACCAAACGGGCCTTGGGCCTGCCCGGGCCGGCCTAGGCATGCCTGTGGTGTGCTGGGCCATGCCGTGCTCGGGCCGGCACGGCCCAATAAGCAACCCTATTAAATTGTATCACTAATTCATGTTATTTTCTATTGGTGTATTTTTTTTATAATTAAAAAATAAAAAATTTTAATCTAGTTAGTGGGTTGAACCCGATTATTGGCGAGTTGGGTTTGGTTTTGGGTTTTCCGAATCCACCAATAAACAAATTCAACTTGAACCGACTCGATTATTGCTCAACCCATTACAATATACGTCAAGTATATTTTTAAGTAGAAAGCATCAACTATTTACGATAGTTTTATATAATAGCATAAAGCAATTTATATGCTACTGTAGTTACCAAACATGCTTTTTGCTTTTTAGCAGCAAATTAAAAGTTTACCAAACAGTTTTTCTTCAACAAAAGATTTTCTGAAAAGTAGAAAAATACTTTTTGTTTTTTTACTTTTGAAAGCAAGAAAACAAAAGCGTTACCAAACGGAACTTAAAATAATAACAGAGAATCTCAAACCCGCTTTAGAATATGACCTTAATGACACAGTAGATCCACGCGGGTTGTGTGCTGGCCCGTTCTTCATTCTCCCTTTTTATTCAAGAAAGAACTCTTTCGTTTGAGAGAGTAAGAATAACAGCCATGTGTGGAATCCTCGCCGTATTTGGTTGTGCCGACAACTCTCAGGCCAAGCGATCCTGTATCATTGAGCTGGTTCGGATCGAGGTTGTATTTTTTTTTTCCCTTTAAATTCTATTTCTCTTTTTCCTTTCCATGCGGATGTTCATGAATGCCGTAAGAATGAACCAAAAACACTCTATTGATTCAGTTTTACCATTTGGTTCTGATATTTGATTCAAATTTTGCTTATTTTTTTAATAATTTTTTGCTGCTGCCAAATTTGTGTTTCACTAGTTTTCTGTTAGCCCTTTTTTTTTTTTTTTGGGTACTTGGACGAGAAGCTCTATTTTGTTAATTATGATTAATTAATTGATTTTCTTTGAGATATATTTGTTAGTGATAAGGTGATTCTATTTGCTTTAGTGTCTGTCATTGGCATGGATTTGAGTTCATTTTCCTTGTTGTTCAACTTTAAAACACCAAGGGCTCAACTAGTACCATTGTACTGGTTATTTTGGTAATTTCACCATCAGATTTGTGCTTAACTGCGAGGTTGAACTCTATAGTCGTTGACATTGGCTGAAATGATGGTGTCTTTCAAATTTCACAGCCCACTTATATTTTCTTTAAATTGATTGTTTTTAGTTTTATTATGTGTTCTGCCACTAACAATTGGGCACTTAACTGCGTAAACTTTTTTTTTTCCTTCCAATGTACTGAAAATGCAGGTTACGCCATATATATAGAGGTCCTGATTGGAGTGGCTTGCATTGTCATCAAGACTGTTATCTTGCTCACCGAAGGTTAGCTATTATAGATCCTACTTCTGGAGATCAGCCACTTTATAATGAAGACGAAACTGTAATTGTTATGGTAAAATTTCTTCATTTTTTTCCTTGTGTGCTTATACGTTTCACCAACTTTTTATGACTGTAGAATGATGAATCGACTTTGTGTTTATTCTATTATTATCATGACTGAAAATTTTGTATTTCTGGTTCTAATTGATCAAGTGATGGAGTTCGCTAAGGTTTGAGTCTATCTTTTGTAGGATTCAGTTAGTTGGTTTCTGAAGTAAGGCTTTTCGAATTGTTATAAGTCGTAGTTTTATTTTATTTTTATCAGCAAAAAAATTGACTTTCCTAAAAGGGGAACATTATGGAAAAGTCAATCTCTACAGTCAATGGGATCAAAACTTCTGAGATTCTTTTAGGATTTAATTCTTGAACCCATTACTGGTCTCTTCTCTGGACCCATCTCTTGGCTGCAAATCTGCTAAAAGTTAGCTGGTTTATTTCTCCATTTTAACAAGCAATGATTAAAGTTGAAGCTTCCACATTAACTTTCCTGACAAATTTTGAGTGTCTCCACTGTAGAATTGCTGAAGACCATTGATCTGATGATGAGATCTGACTCACTTTCCATTTCAAATTAATATGATACATACAAACTAATACCATTTATCGAAGTCAGCAGTTCTTTCTAACTGAGGTACGAAATTCCACAAGGATGAAAAGAAAGTAGAATTGACCCCCAGACCTCTCACCATGGTTCCATTTCCTGATGTAACCTGGTTTCTTAATGAGCTGCCTTCATAACTATTCTTATAGAAGCCCGTAAGCAGAGGCTATCAAGGAATCAGGCACTAGCCGGCTATTATTGGTCCCATATGTGTGCCTTTGATTCTGCCAATTGTGGATAATTGTTGAGCTGTATCATGTAAATTCCTCTAATTCCTCTCATTCAATATTATGAACCCACTTACTACATATGATATGGATTATTTAAGTCGATCTTGGAATCTGAATCAGAATTTTGATCTTCTTTCACCGACCTGACCTGAAGTGGTTGAGCTTGTGAACCAGTCTTGTCTTGCTTTCTATCAGGTTCTTGATAGTTTGTTTGCTGTCTGGTGATGATTAGAGTTCCACTTCAATCTCATTTATGGTGTAGGAGTTAAAAATTGTAATGCCCCGGATTCGGTAGTTTTTTTTTTCAATAGATCAAGGCATTACCTGAAAGATAATAAAGCAATTAAGAACAAGAGCATAAATGAGATGAAGATAAATTAGAGTACACCAAAATTTAAACAACTCCTTTATTAATTCCATATAAAAGTGCTAATATTCTTCAAAATAAATTTCTTAACTTAATACATGAAGTTTGAATTCAAAGGGTAAGCTAACTATTCTAAACACTTATCAAAACCTACTATAAAAGAAATAACTCCTAAACAAATCTTCTACTAATATATAAGGCAAATTAATAAGCTATAAAGTGTTCATTTAAGGTCCTTTGTTGTACCCTCTATGTTTTCTACCATGTTTTGCACGTCCTCTCCAAGAATATCTGAAAACAAATATTAAAACAATGGTGAGATATAAAATCTCCGCAAGTATCAACATATATGTTATAAAACAATCTATATAGTTTGAAATCATTTTTCATGAGCTTCCAACGATAAATCCAAATACCAAATATCCAAGAATAACATGTCATGAATCCAAACCACATAATTTCAAGGTAAAACCAATAACCAGTATTTACGAAATATAATTAGCACACCATACAATTTGTGACATCACAAGATTTGTGAAATAAGACATCTTTGAGAAGTTAAAAACCTGATTTCAAATGCCACCTTCCAATATATGTTGGCTAATATACACAAACTACAACATAGCGAAGTACTCACCTAGATATAGGGATCAAGGTTGGCATGCACAACCAAAAATTCTCACCAAGATAAGCATCAAGGAATATGATTGCTGCTATTTCCAGCTTCCCACCAAGATACACCAATCAAGGAAGAAGATTTTCGAGATACATGGACTAAACTGCATAAATGGACCACAGGACTAATTAAACAAAGAGCGACCTATTTCACTATCTAGCTAAACTATGGATCCACAACAAGCTATGGCTACTGAACACAAGTTAAACAAATACTGAAACAAGTTATTTTAGATACCAAAAACATCCTTAATAATTCACAAGTAAACTCGAAGATACATGGAGGAAATCAAAGTCTCAAACCCAAGCTACATGAGTGAGAAATTTACCACTCCGAGGTACATAGAGGAAATAATCACAAATCTTTCATAGTGACCATAGAAACATCTTTAGATAGGTTAAATATAAGTGTAGGAATCATTAAAAACAAGAAAAGTTGAAAAGGAAACAATTTGGAACGATAAATTCAAATAAAAGTTATTTTAGTAGAACGTACCCAAATTCTTTATAAAAATCTAAATAAATCATAGGCCAGTGCAAATACTCTCAAAATACCCTAATTTAGTTGGTACATGAGTTGGAATCCCATAAAAATCATTTTGGAATAAAAAATTATGAAAAAATCCAATTTACACAAAAAACCTGCCATGGGCGCTCTAACACTGACGGGCGCTATGTCAGTCACTCAAGATGTGTAACGCCCCAGATCCAAGTTATGTAGAGAAACCGTAACTTATCTCAAAAGGTTAATATATATAACCCAGGATAGCAATACCAGAGTGAAGGAAAACATGAATAAATCAATAACTGGAATAATTAGAGTGCACTATAACCCAAGTTCAACAATAAAATACTATAACCAAGGCTAACTCACATGAACCAAGCATATACCTGCTGGTGTCGTCCTTACCAGAATCTGAAAACAAAACAAAACAGAATGGAATGAGATACGAATATCCCAGTAAGTAGCACATGCATGTTCAAATACAGTTTATCAGTTCTAAAATATGATACAGTTGTAAATCATGCAAATGTAGCGATAACACATTAGTTTTGAATAATATGAGTAATCCAACAAAAAATCATCGATTAGTATGAGATAACAAGAATAATCCAGTATAACAACAAAAATGAATCATCAAATCAGCAGTTGATAAGTCACTGCAGGACTCGTGAAATAAGACTGCCTTTAACTAGTGTAAGACCATGCTCACTATGCCACCTCCTGGCTTATGAGCGAAGCCCAGCTACATGGTCAGTGACTTATTGCGGGAGAAGCCATCCAGATACAGTAATAGGTTGGCATGTACTATCCTATCATAGCCGCAGCCAACTAGATACAAAGAAGGCCTCATCGAGCTACACGATGGAAATGCGTGCGTGAATAAAGTATTACGACTAGTAAAGAACAATCATTTCCACTATCTAGCTCCTAATATGGATACATATCGAGTTATGCCCACTAGACTCTAAAACCAAAATCAATAGAGAAATCCAATAACCACAACCCATCTCAAACTCAATCATATCATCTCGAGCTACACGAGGTATCTCCGAGATACACGGAGGCAACAACATCCCGATATACACAGGACATCTCCAAGTATAGGGAGGTAAGATAACCATCATCACATCAGAAATAATAAAATCATCCTCCAAGTATATGGGGAAATCCGGATAATTCATTTAAACTAAAATATTTTGTTTAAAAACCCTTTTCCATAATATTGCATTAAAATCCCTTTATAATCTTAAATTTATTAAAACTGTCGAATTTCGGTCAAACTGGTAACTTCGAGTGTAAATTCTCAGAGTTAATTCCTATTATCAATCTAGATATGCTTTACTCATTTAAAACTGTAAAATATAGGTTTATCCCACAAAAGTTATCTTCAGTTCACTTATTCTAGAAATAACCTTTAAATACTTCTACTAGCACATGAAATTCCCTTGTATGCACTCCACATCTTTCCACCTTTAAACTAATCTCATTTATGCAATTATTTCTTAATATGATTTCCAAGCAACCTCAAATGTGTTTTTGAACCTAAAAGAGACAATCCTATAGTCTTTACTTTGTAACCCCAATGCTCCTAAGTCACCTATACCAAATCTGAAATATACCATGCCTGTTAAGTTAAATCTCTCTTTATACACTTAATTCAGTATCTCCTTATTCATTCCAATCACTGGTAATCATCACTAATTAAACCATTAAGTATTTCCCAATTGAGTGTTTGAAATTTAAAATGTATATGTGCTGGAGAAGTTTCAGCACTCCAAGAATTCACAAAATCTTAACTAAACAGTTTTTCTGATTTCCTTTCTTAATACCATGTATATACCCCTAATTCCAGTGCTTCCTATTTCCCCAAAGGACCCTTAGTAACTTCCAATTAACCCCCCAAATAACCCCTCATGGATGGAACTTAACAATTTACAAAAGTGCTGAAAATGTGCTGGGCGCCAAACCCCAGCGGCACTTGGAAGCTATACAATTTTCGGTTCTCAGAAGTTAAGACCTCATACGTGCTCCAAATTTCAGCCTTCACATCCATCCCAAAACACTCCAATTTAACCCTAATTAAATTCCCTAAGTAATCCCCAAATTAAAATTTAACAACAAGTATAGATGAGCTGGAAATAGGCTGAATAACAAATTCTGATTCCATTATTTGAGACCTCAGGTGAAATCACATTTCAACATCTCTTTTACACCTCTAGAGTTCCAAATCTACTACTAAATAAATCCCCTAAAGGAAAACCCAAACTAGTGTTTAAAAGAATTTAACAAGAACTAAACATGGGCTGGAATTGAGCTAGGCACTGACCTTTGGATAGGTTGGTGCCCCTCAGCAGACCTGGGCACTCCACCTAAATTCACAATGTAACATACGGCTTATGCAATTCATTAAGGACTGAATTACTGTTTCAATTTTAAAGCATTTCTAGCACCTCCCTATCCTTCTAACCAATCCATTTGCCTTCATTCGGATTTAATTAATCCACAAAAACATTCTATATGACACTAGCAGCTCAAGATGGTTTTCAAATAGAGACTTTAGCATAATCAAACATAAATCACCCTCCTTAAGGACTGATCTGATTTTTCTTCTAAATTTTTATTTCCAGCAGATTATTAATCATCATCACAATACCTGTCATGCATTTAAACTTAAACTTACCATAATTTCCATGCAACTCAGGTCTAGGCGCTGACAACTTGCAATAACAGAGTGCGGCAGATTATTAGCTCAAGAATATACAAGAATTCATCTCAAATCATCCAAATTAAAAACCAATTTGTGCTACTTACATCTGAACTTTGAATTTACAGTTGCTAAGAACTTGATTGCAAAATGAATCTCTGAATTCTCCTCCCAAACCCAATTGATTACACTGATTCTGCAAAAAATCAAATTTCCATATCAGATCTATTCAGATTTGATTTCTTCTTCAATTAGGAATAGGATTCCACTTATTTGAATCTAACTTTAGCTACACTCACGAGGTTCTCTCCTTTCTTCTCTCTGATTTCCGGAGTTCTCAAATAACCACGAGGTAAACAATCGATAGAAATTTTCTGTCTATTTATACTTGCCGCCAGCTTTGTGTTTTAAAGCCCAATTGCATGCCTGACACTCCAGCCTATCTTCCCTGCATGAGCACCACTTAACTATCTCGATTCCATGCTTGACACACCACCAAACCACCACAAATCATCCAATTAAAATCCCAACAATTTTCCTTTTCCAGTTTTTGCTCAAAAGTCCCTGGTTAACTTCTTGGTCTCCTTCCTCCGAAAATTACTAATTAACCATAACTTAATTACTAAACCAATAATTTTTAATTTCATTAAAAATTTGGGATTTTACAGGATGGTGCTTAGCTAACCCAAATTTCGGGTTTTGCTTTCTTAATTTCTAAAAAAACCATAGGCAAGGCACCTTTGATAATGTTTGAGCAGCGTTGGGCACCCATTCAATGTATTATGGTGGCTGGCCCAGCGCTTGAGCTGGATTTTGGGTGCTTGTGTATTTTTGTCGAAATCTAGGTTTTACGAAATTTTGCGAAATTTATTCCCAACTCCAAATCCAAATCACACTAAACCAACTCCTCACATCTCTTCTAAATCATGTAATATCATCCTCTAATCATACTAGATTGTACCAAACACATCAAAACATGGTTTTGTAATAAATCTTATATGAAACTAAATGAAAACCAATCTTAAAAACATGTTTGACAGTTTTTCAAACTTTGCATGTAATCAATCATACAAATGAATTAATCTATATTAAGCACATCCAAATTCATCCAATCAATCCAACGAAACATGATTTGACAACTAATCTGGAAAGCATGCAACTTTTAATTTTATAAGGGTTACTACTTGCCTTAAGAACGCGAAATCTTTCTTGTTTTTCAATAAACTTCAAGCCAATTTTTTGAAATTTTCGTACCATTCTAGGAATCTCCAAATATAATCTCCACTGTTCAGATTGAAGACCCACCAATCAAGGAAAACATCTCCAAATTTGAGGTCGATCCAATAGTTGATCGTCTCTAAATCGCCATTTGATGGTTACTAGTTGGAATTTTCTGCAACTTCTCCTTTTCTATAAAGTCTCTTATTCTCTCTCTATTTTTCCAGCCGTGTGCACCACTCTTCTCTCCTATTTTCTCCACATGTTTGAATTAATGGAAAACCCAAATCTTCCTTATATAAACTCAACCAAATACAAGTCTTAATTAGATTTGGGAACTTTCCAACTAGTATTCCTAAATCTATTTGGAAAACTTCCCTATCTTATCTCTCCTTTCTAATTCTTAATTTTCTCTTAAATCTAATTAATAAGAAACTTTTATTTTTCTTTATTTTCGTACTAATTATTTCCCCTATTGTAGACACCCCAAAATTGCACAATTTTTTGATAAACCTTGAAGTGGAGAAATATTTTATTGGAATTTTCAATTCTTAGCATTGGGTTTGAGATCCTTAATCCATTTAAATCCAAAACCATAAAGGAAAAGGCCCAAATTCAATCTTTTGCCCAAAGTCAAACTTTTTCCGGTTGAATTTTGTTGACTTTTGACCTCAAAAAATGAAATATTTTTTAAGGCAAGATTTCAAGATAATTTTTCCTGGTAAATAGGTTTTTAGCAATGCTATTGCATAAATGAATTTTTTGAGCCTTTAGATCTTGACAAATACCTTGGTATTAACAAGTTGAATCTTTTTACCGAACTTGAAAAGCCTGAATTTAACCTTGAACTGGAAAGTTGACTTTTTATTCACTTGGAATTTGGGTCTGGAACTATTTTTAATGAATTCAAATAGGGGGTGTTTGTTTATTTACATGTAATATCTTAAGTAAATGGAGATTAAAAAATACGAGGACATTTACTTAAATGATATTACATGTAAATAAGTATTGCCTGTGCAGGTAAGGGTCAATGCCATGCAGAAGCTGTGCAGAGAGCCATTTTTCCCCTGAACCGAAATTAAAGTTTGGATAAAAGCATTTTTCTTTGCATCCGAAATTGTATTTCGGATAAAAGCATTTTTCTTTGTATCCAAAATTATATTTTGGATACAAGCCTTTTTCTTTGTATCCAAAATATTATTTCGGATACAAAGATTTTTGTTTATATCTGACCTGTGTTGTCGGATACTAATGTTTTGTTGCAAATTGAAAAATCCCGAGAGTTTTCACTTATTTACTGTTATACCTCCGTTAGAGAAGTGGGAATTCCCAAATTTAGCCTTCGAGTTTAGCCTTAGGGTTAAGTTAGAGGATTCTAGACACATTTTTGTGTCTACCATTAGGGCTGCCTTTGCCCTAGCTCTTGTCTATAAATATGGGGCCTCTCCTCAAGCAAATGGCCAGAAGATTGGAGATTGAAAAGCTCCAAGTGAAGAAGGGAACCCCTGCCTCACTGCTTCCAGAAATCCAGATAAGCCTCAAACCCTTTTTCTTTTATGTTCTTAAATTCTAGGGTTAGTCTTTTCTTCTTCCTTTCTTTAGAGTAAAGGCCTAATTGTGATTGCAACCCCATTCCTGTCTCAAAGTACCTCAAGGCTCTCTCTAGTCATAAAACGTGAAGAGAGAGCTAGGGGAAACGAGAATGGGAATGGAACCCTAGTTATAGAACCCCCCTTTTGAATGATGTATATTGAGATTCATATGTTGACTAATCTCAGTTTGATTTCATTTTCTGGAGAGAATACCAAGATCCATGCTCTTTATAGCATTGGATCTCCATTCTCTCCTAAAAATATGATTTTTTACACATGCACACATCTCATTTGTTTTGATGAAATATAGGCTTGTATTTTGGATCTATCGTGTTTACTATGATAGATCTGAGATAAACGGCTTTAGATCAATCTTTTTATGTTCCTTGAATGGATTCCATGTAATCCCACCTTTGAGAGGAGGCTTTCATAGTCTAATCTCTCAAGTTGGGATTTTTGTCTCAATACGGGTACATTCGATTCATTTTCTTCAATCCATAAGATTCATGAATCGGATCCTTACCCTACATATTTCTTGAGTATTTTCTAATTGTTTTTAGAAGATTTTCAAGTAATCCCATCTTCGACAGGAGACTTTCATTGTCAAATCTCTCTAGTTGGGGTTTTTGTCTCAATAAGGGTATATTCGGTTCATTCTCTTCAATCAATGAAATTTATGAACCGGATCCTTGCCCTAAATATGTCTTGGTTTTTTTAATAGTTTTTAGAAGATTGCAAGCAAGTTCATCTTTGAGTAGAGAAGACCTCATGGTCTAATCTCTCTGTTTTGGGCACTTTCGCTCTATTTTGGGTGTTTTGGTACTTTCTCTCCAATCAATGGGAGTTTTTGAGCCAAATTCGTGCCCTATATCCTTCTGGGGGGTTTTTCAACCTTTTTCAAGTGATTTTAGTTCAGATCGTATAGATCGTATGCGCATACCCACTGTTTTGGGTTGATTTTACCCAAAGTTTTCAAATCTGGATAACGCCTGTACCCTGTATTAGAACACCCATAACTTCATCATCCGGATGAATTTTTAAGTGATTCTAAAGACATGTGATAGGTGAGATTGTCTAGTTATTGTATGTAAAATTTCAGCAATTTTTATGTAGTGGATTTTTGATACCATCTTATCAAAGTTGACAGGTCAGTTCACGTCAAGTTACTGAAGTTGTCACTTTGACTGAGCACCATTTGCTCGTTTTAATTCTGATTTAAGTGGTTTTGATCTCTGTGTTTTCATTTATGAGTATACTTTAAAATCCAATTGGTTTCAAGACTTTTTTCTTTCATTTGTATCTTGTGTGTCTGATTGACTCAGAGCTGCTCAGTAGCAGAATTCTGAGTTAATCTGTGATCCTCTAGGCATGTTCGGGAGGTCATATAAGTCACATTCGAATGAAGTTTTTTGTGGGGCCTTCATTCGAAAGATGGCACCTCATACTTCATTCATGCAAGTTTTCATAGATTTATATGGAGCTGATCTCCACAAATAGCTTTTCAAAGTTGCCTATTTGTCACTTTTACCAACTTACAACAGTAGATTTCAAACAAGCACATCTCATATGATTTTAATCGGATTTAATTGGAAATTTTCCTGAGTCTTCTACTTAACATAATATTTCAAGTGGCTTTCGTTTCATTCAATTTGAATTTGATTTGAATGATTTATGGTCGAATGAGATTCTCAAGCTCAAATGGCTCCATCTTCTACCGAATTTTCCGGATTTGTCTTAACTTGCTTGTATTCAAGTTTTACTTTGATTTTCAATTAAAAGTGATGTCCTAGAAGTGATACATCCATAGAGAGGGTCAAGAATTCATTGGATTATTCATGTGGAGGAATCATACATGTTTTTGGTTCTTTTCAAGCCTTTTAAATTATTGTAATTAGCAAGCATCTGTTTAAACATGAATAACACTTGGCAACCACCTTGTGTGGATGAATAGGGGTGCCTAACACCTTCCCCTATTCATAATCTAATCCCCTTACCCATCTCTGGTTATTGTTTTAAAGTAAAGTTATTTTTACTCTAATTTTGCCTTTTTTATTTTTTGTGTCCATTCACAACTAAACAGAAGGTGGCGACTCCTCCTTTGTTTGAATCCCGTGTGATGATTTGGGAATCATTTGATTGATTTTCCATGTCTCACAACTCGTGACTCCACTGGGGACTTTTGGATTTAAGCCATGTTTTATGTATTTGTTCATGTTTTACTTTTATTCTTGAATGCTTACTGTTTTGTTTATTTTATTTTGGCATGTTTTGTAATGCCCCAAACCTGGGTCAGTGCAAATCGGCACCCGACCCGAACTCGGTTCGCTACTGTAACAACCCGAATTTAGTTCAACAACCAAATCCGAGGTGTTACTGGCCCATATCACATACATCATCAATAATATACCAGACCAAAGAACTAAAATCCATTCACTTTATTACACTATCAGAGTTACGGAAACAAGTATGTGCGGAAGTGTAGTTTAAAATCCTCAAATAAACATATAGTTTGATCATCAATCATTAATATCAAAGTCTGGTAAAATAAACTGGTTACTATCTCTCTCATATCTTTCTAATACATCAAATCCAAATGAATAATAATAAACTAATCAAAACTGCTAAGTCTATGACATTCATCCACCTCAAACAAGATCCGGATAATAGTAATCCTCCGGTGTATACTCAGCTATCTCTCCCTGGAAATCACTAAGATCCCCCTCTCGCGTATCAGCTGAAAAATGAAATAGAAGTAGGATGAGATACGAATATCCCAGTAGGTAACACATGCATGATTAAACAGTTCATATAAGTAACAGTTCATGAACGGTTAAGCAATATCGACTAATCAGGCTCGTATAATCATTCATATCATTCATGAATACAAAACAGTTTGATAAACAGTTATAGAAATGAATTTCAGCAAGTTTTAATATAAGAATCCAATATCAAGATAAAAAATATGATTCACACTTTGCTAAGATGCACTAAGCAGTTGTAATGCCCCGGATCTGTGTTGTTCAATAAAGATATAACACGTCTCACGGAGGTTAGGCAAGGATCGTAATTCAATTATGATCGCTGGATAATCATCTACTATAACCTGTCAGAGTGCACAATTTGATTTATCCAAGAAATGTAACATTTAGAACCTAACTAGAATCATACGGTTCAACCCCCGATTAGACTTTAATACACCTCAAATATTCAAAGTACTCAAATTCGGAACAAGATAACCTACAAGTCTAAGGAAAGTAATAGTAATCTTCCTCCCTATAAGCCTCAGCAGGATCTACCCCAGTAGTCGCCTCACCACGAGTATCTAAAAAACAAACCAAAACAACAGAGTGAGATACGAATATCTCAGCGAGTAGCACATGCATGCAGAAATAGTTAATCACAATTTAAAACTATGCATCGACAAACATTTCCATGCGGCTAAACAACCAACATCAATTTCCAAGTTCAAATCAAAACTTGTTTTAATCAGACAAATCACATCTCAGTTAAACACGGCAACCCATCGATTGGTCAATGTCATGACTATCGTTTAGTTGATAAATTAAACATGCCAAGTAGACACTCCACACCTCCATGTACACAGTTCCGGCCTCCTCAGGGTTTCGGAAACTCTGAAATGACGGCCTACTCAGGGTTTCGTCATCCAATGCAGGCCTACTCCCCGGGTTTCTGCATTGACAACCAGGCCTACTCAGGGTTTCTGGCTGCTCTACACCGGTCGTGGCAACACACAAGGCCATGCAATTCCAACAACCAACAAATAACATTACATTACTAAGCTTAGACTCTGGATCCAGGACAAGCTAAACCAAACTAGTAAAACATCTTATAATCTCAATTCCAACATCAAAGTAAAACCATTCATTCCACATCATGTAAAACTCATCACAGTTCATCATCTGTCCCTCTGGACCAAGCAGTACCTCAAGTACTTTCAGTATTTTCGCATTTCCGTAACACATGCCATTTTGAAATAAAACTCAGTCATTCATACCAAGAAAATCTTTACAATACATTTAAAATTATCCAAACAAGTGAAACCATAATATAATAATTCCTCAATCAAAACAGTGTATAAAACAGAGGAGATGTAACTAGGAACTCTTAGTGGTTTGGTATCCGGCACAACACTCATAAATAACCTAAACTCAAACTTGGAAGCTTTTAAGAATTTCCCTAAATTTTCCTCTAATAATGTCATAGGCAAAGTAGATTCCAAAGTCCCCAAACAAGTGAATAGTGAAGTGGTTTAACCCTCAAGTCAACAAAAACTCCTTGGTTTAATCAAAATTTCAATTCGGTAAGTATAATGGGGTATGCGCTCACTTCCTGAAGTGGGCGCCAGGTGAGCGCCAGTCGGCGGATAGAAAACAGGCGAAAATAGACTATGCGCTCACTCGACGTTAAGTGAGCGCGAGCGGAGCGAGAGAAAGGTGCGAGAAGAGCGCGGGATAGGTGCATCGATTTTAAGTGGGCGCGAGCTGAGCGAGAGAAAGGCGCGAGCTCGGCGCCAAATCATTATTCCTATGCGCCTACTTCCCGAAGTGGGTGCAAGTGGGCGCCAAGTGGGCAGATACCCACTGCGAATTTCAAGTCTCTGTTATTTCGAGATGTACATGTCTGACTGATTTGTTTCGGTCTGTAAATGTTCCAATACACTCCCAATGTTCCCAGAATGCTTCCCAACCACTTTTGGATTTAATCTAAACACATTTAATTTCAAGGTAAATTTCAATCTCCGGTTCTGTTTCATATTATTCCAGAAAACCAGCAAAACTCAGAAATCACTCAAAATACAACCATGCATCAGAATAAGCTCACGAAGAAACACAAAACCTCAGTTGTAAATCAGTGCTACTCACAGTATACGATTTTCCCAGAATAACCCAACCTCGGTCGATCACGACTCCGGCTGCACACGCGAATGAAAATATAGCCGAACGAATCCTCTCTAGCAGAGAGAAATAACCCACTGAACTTCGACTCCAAATTCCTTCCCGTAGCCTTTGCGATTCTTGTTCTTCACAAGCAGAACCCTAATCGCCACACTAGCCGCAAATCACCAAAATCGCCCAGTTCTCCAGATAACGAGAGTAACGAAAGTATTGCCAAAATATGATACGAGTATTCTAAAGACCCCAAAGACCTAACTTTCCCCTTTTGGTCTATTTCTTTACCTCATACGCATACGCATTGCCGCTTGACCCTTTAAAATTACTTGCTCCCGTGCATGCTCACCCACTGAAACCTACATATTTCGGCCACTTAAATTAACAAACGCCCAAGCTATATTTTAATAAATAAAATAATGATTAAAAAAACTCTACCAAAAATCAGGGTCTTACAGCAGTCACATCCGATCAATATCTCAATCACATACCTTCAGCATGTATTCGATAATAATATCAAGTGTTATGATTTCAGTGTCATTGTAGGACTCACAAAGATAGATAAACCTTTTGAGATGATTCTCAACCAATTGCTATACCACCGTGAGACTTAGGAGCAATGCTACTAATGATACTCAAGTCCCATGCAGCGCAGCTTAGACAAGAGCCGTAGTCACTGACTTATTGCACACTTACCCATCAGAGTTGGCATGTACCACCAGCATGCAGCACCAAAATCAATACATGGAGATGGTCGTGTATCCACATGTACAGGGAATCACCAGCGGCTCACCGGGGTGTCCCTCCAGACATAGGACCTTCCCAGACAAACTAACTTGCAAAGGAAGCGTGTCGCATATAGGAGTAACTCAACCCAAATGACATATCCCTCAGATATCTAGCTACAACTATGGATCCATAACCAGCTATGCCCACTAGACTCCAAAATTCCCTAAAATATAATATTTCTATAAGGGTTGGTGCCTAGCGGCATATAAAGGTTAAATCTGTCAATCACTTCAATATTCGGTCATCTGAGTTCTGAATTCTCTATATACAGTTTTCTAAGTTATAGTGTCATTTAGAAGATGTTCTAGTAGTTAAATACAAGTTAGGTTTTCCAAAAACTAGGTTTCTCCATTTCTTTCAAAGTTTGGCAACTAATGTCCTAAATACCTTCCTAATTTATTTTTCTGTAAAACAGGGAATTAGATAATGTAGTTTCGTCTTAAAACATCTTATTTAATCATTAAAATTGTCTAAAAATAGTTTGGAATTGAATCAGGGTGTAAAATTATGAAAATCTGCAATTTCTGAATAGAGCGCCTAGGATCGCTCAGGATCACCCCGGCGGTCTGTGGTCGGTGGTAGTTCAAAATTGACCACCTACGATACGTCTTCAAGCTATCTACGGCGGTCTGAAATTTATAACGAGTGCCTAAGATCGCCGACGATCGCCGAGAACAGTCGAGGTCGGCGGTCGTTCGAAAACGATCAGAATCAGTTCCAAAACATAATTTTTCTCGTCTAAACTCATTCTAACATATATATAACATGATTATCAACATATGTACATCATTACATACAATAAAAACCTGCTTTTATCGATTAATCACATGTAAAGCCAAAAACGAAGGTAAACGGTGTCACCTACCTCTTGAACGAATGTTCCTCTTGCTCTCTTCTCTCAACAACGTTTCTCTATCACCCAGCAACACTCTGACCCGGATTCGGTTCGCTACGGGTTCGGGTCGGGTGCCAGTTTGCACTAACCCGGGTTCGGGGCACTACAGAGACATTACAGAGATGGTATCAAAGCCCCGAACCCGGATTCGGTTCGCTCTGTTCAGAAATTGCAGATTTTCATAATTTTACACCCTGATTCAATTCCAAACTATTTTTAGACAATTTTAATGATTAAATAAGATGTTTTAAGACCAAACTACATTATCTAATTCCCTGTTTTACAGAAAAATAAATTAGGAAGGTATTTCGGACATTAGTTGCCAAACTTTGAAAGAAATGGAGAAACCTAGTTTTTGGAAAACCTAACTTGTATTTAACTACTAGAACATCTTCTAAATGACACTATAATTTAGAAAACTGTATATAGAGAATTCAGAACTCAGATGACCGAATATTGAAGTGAATGACAGATTTAACCTTTATATGCCGCTAGGCACCAACCCTTATAGAAATATTATATTTTAGGGAATTTTGGAGTCTAGTGGGCATAGCTGGTTATGGATCCATAGTTGTAGCTAGATATCTAAGGGATATGTCATTTGGGTTGAGTTACTCCTATATGCGACGCGCTTCCTTTGCAAGTTAGTTTGTCTGGGAAGGTCCTATGTCTGGAGGGACACCCCGGTGAGCCGCTGGTGATTCCCTGTACATGTGGATAAGCGACCATCTCCATGTATTGATTTTGGTGCTGCATGCTGGTGGTACATGCCAACTCTGATGGGTATGTGTGCAATAAGTCAGTGACTATGGATTTTGTCTAAGCTGCGCTACATGGGACTTGAGTATCATTAGTAGCATTGCTCCTAAGTCGCACGGTGGTATAGCAATTGGTTGAGAATCATCTCAAAAGGTTTATCTATCTTTGTGAGTCCTACAATGACACTGAAATCATAACACTTGATATTATTATCGAATACATGCTGGAGGTATGTGATTGAGATATTGATCGGATGTGACTACTTAGTGCATCCTAGCAAAGTGGTATCAGAGTATTTGGTTCATGCGCCCTAGGTTTTAGAGAACCTTAGGTGGGTCTTGGGGAGTGATACGTTAAATAGAGCCATTGAGTAGGGATATCTTGGATGAGAGTACTCTAACTCTATTTATTTGTTGCAGCTACTAGCAAATTTCAAAGGTATGTCCTTTTTATTTTTAGTTATCATAGTGTGATTCTCTAGAAACTCTTCTTAATATTTGTGATATGGTTGTGATCCTAGGTTATGATAAATGATGATTTTTGTAAAGAGCAGAATCTGAAATAAAATAGTAAGAGGAATTGTTTGAGGAATTTTATGTAATCTGTTAGGCAAAGATTTAATTGTAAGATTTGAGATGTTGGAAATATTATTAGTATGTATGATTTGAATGTGATGATAGGAAGAGTATTGAAATGACTATTGGAAGTATTTAATAGGATCTCATTTATTTTAATTGTATGTCTATCATCAGACCAAGCAAGTTAGGGTCTCCACCACCAAGCAGGTTATTTATAAAATACAGCTATATAAAATCATCCTACTCTTTTCATATGGAATTTCTAGACTTCAACCCATTATCTGTCTAACCCGTGGCGTCCTCTCCAAGATAACCTGAAAAGTAGAATATAAAGTAGGGGTGAGATACGACTATCTCAGTAGGTAACACATGCATGAGGAAACAGTTTATACATATAGAAAATAACAGTGCTTTCATGCACGGTAAAATAGGCGAGTAATTACAGTCAATGAGATAAACGAATAATCACGATACAACAAACATTTAATCAGTGCCCGAATTAAAAGAAGTTAATCATGTGTGTTTCATTTCAATTTAAAGGACAATGTATTATATTTCACATTCCCATGGTTTCTGATTTATTTTTTGTAGTGTCTTCTTAAGAGCAGTTCCACATTTATTCATGATTCCATAATATTCCATTTTAACAGTTCACATAAATCATAGCAGTTCTGTTCAATCATGACATTTCAATATTTCCTTTTAAATAACAATCCATCAACCTGAGAATCAATCATCATATCAGTAATAAAAGCCAACCTTCAGGTAGTAGCCTATCTTTACCACAGGACGTAAACACATAGTATCCACACAAACTCCGCAGGAGAATGCACATCTCTAAGACTACAGGTACCCCCTGCAGGAGACAGCATAACTCTACCGCAGGATGTGAACACCTAGCATCTACCTCTACCGTAGGAGATAGCTTCCTCACCTTCCAGTGGTAACTCACACACCCATCCTCCATGTGGGATGCAATCATGCATAATCACATCTCCCCCACATGAGGTATCTCTCCTGTAGTATGCAATCCATCGGAAATACATCTGCCCCACAGGAGGTAATGTCTCCGCCACTAAGCGGGTATCTCCGCCACCAAGCGGGTTATCTCTGCCATCAAGCAGGTTGGGTCTCCGCCACCAAGCGGGTTAGCGTCTCCGCCACCAAGCGGGTTATTTATAAAACTGGCCACCAAGTCGTCACAGATAATTCTCAATTCCATTATTATTTATAACATATTAGGTTCATGTTGAAAGTCCGATTCTAAACAGTTCCCCAGTTTATTAATCATAATATTTTGTTCAGTATATAAAAATATCTTCAACATGATAACCCAATTTAGTGTTAGGTAGATATTTAATTAAATAAGAAATTTGATGCATAACACGTACGCTAGAGTGCGGTTCTAATCATGTATTAATTACATTAATACTCAATTGTTTAATAGTATTGGTAAGTGGTTTTTAAGGTAATAGAATTTAATTAAGATTCGGTTATAATATAAAAATTATTCATATGGTGGGAGGAATTCACGTACATAGCATGATTTTAAACTGGTTTCTGTTTTTAAAGTTATTAAGGTTTAGTCATGGTCAAAAAGACAAATAGAAGTATTTAGGTTTTAGTTTAAGTCAATAAAGTAAAAAGAAAGTTATTACAAATAAGTTTGTGGACTAAATTTTAATAAAAGTTATTAAAAATTAGGCTTGTAATGATTACACCCATCGAATTCATTTTTTTTCAACGACCGCCTGACGCTGTCTTCAGCGGTCGTGCGTTTTCGGAAACGCGTGATTTATTTAAATAGAACGAGCGTTGAGCAACTGTCAGTCAGCGATCATGGGCGCTCAAAATTTTTTTAACTAACGCCAAACATCACCTAGGAGCGCTGAGCGCAGGCGAGCTCGGCGCTCTAACCAAAACGACGAACCGAGTTTCTAAATATCCAATTTTTGTGTTATAATCGCTTCTAAAATTCATATAAATTAATATCAATCAATATACACATATTTACAACATAAAAGATCATGCAATTGAATCAAATAATCTCATAAACACAAAAAAATCGTTAAAACGAAGTGCCACCTACTTCTGTCCGCTCAAGATCCTTTCTTCTTCCAACCAGAGACTTCCTCTCCTCTTCGCAAGCAAGAGACGCTCCAGGAACAGTGAGAAACTAGAGATATGCCCTCTTCCTCCTTCTCGGTCTCCCTTTCTCTCTTTCGTTCTTCTTCTCTTCCGCTGCAGCCTCCAAACTTCAACTCCCAAGACACCCTACGAATGCAACTAAAATATTAAACCCTATTTTATTCTTCCCTGATCCCACCCATCTCCCTAGGATCAGGTTCCATACTTATCCATCCATTAGACTTAATAAGGACCGTTAATCCACTCTTTCCTTGATATCTCACGATCCAACGGTCAGATCTGCGTCAAACTCCGGATCTCCTCTATCAGTGTGATCATCTATAATTATAATTAATATCCTTCAACAAAATTCTCCTCTCCTCAACTTCAGGTTTCAAATCAAGTATAACTACCAATACGCCATTATTCCAATTACTAAGCTTTAAATATCATGGTTAATAGACAATCTAAACCCCAATTTAAATCTATTATTATTTCTCAAGTCTAATAACAAATTTTAATTAATGTATTTAATTATTTACCGATAATTAATGTGAATTGACCGAAATACCCTTCTCTTAATATTTTCACATCTACCCATTCAATTTCTTCCGAAATTTCCAAGTTTATTCTCTTTGTCATTATTAGTCCGTTATACATCCCGAACGAATTATAAGTACCCTTAATCATTCCTTTATATTAAATCCCCAATTTATTTTGACAAATTCATTGACAATCCAAATATTCGTATTAAATTTTTATTTATTTATTTACTGAAAATTCGGGGTTTTACATTCTACCCACCTAACAAATAAATTTCGTCCTCGAAATTTCAATATCCATATTCCTTACTAATCCCCTCGTTACAATCCAAGTTCCCATATTAATACCTAAGATAGTATCTATTTCAATCTTTCTGTATTATTTTTTTTTCCAGCACATTTTACAGATCTATAATATGGTTTAGAAGATGTTCTTACCCTATAATTACTAGTAGTATTATTCCCAACAATATCCCATACCATTGAGACATTTTCATGCACCAACCTATCCTTAGGACTTCCAATTACTTGGTTATTTACAAAATATAATTTTATAAATCTCTATACCTCAATTAGGTCCTTATAAAGTTGTTAGAATAATTATTATACTGGAAAAATTACTAGGTATTTAATCGTATTACAAAATCGCAAAATTCTGAATTTTCTGTAGAGAGTGCCTACCTCTACAGGGCTAGGCGGTCCTAGGCGATCTTAAGCGCTCGTACAAATTTTAGTTTAAATTTTCCAGATTTACCAATTTCAGATTTTTATGCTTTGGCTTTGTGTTTAATTGCTCTAAACCAATTCCCTAAGGCTATAAATCACACCTACTACCTCCTAGATTAATTTGTACCAATTATTTACCAACCTATTACTATCCACATGATCATACCTATGATTATTCAATACTTTTTATATTTCTTCAAGTTTTGATTTTTGTGCTTAGACTTTGGGTTTAGTTAGTCTAAAATAATTTCCTCACATTCTAAATCATACCTACAACACTCTAGATTAATTTAGGTCCATTAAATACCATCCCATAAATATTTACATGATCAAACCAAGATTTCTTCATTACTTTAACAAATCCTTCAAGAATACTAAACTCTAAAATATAAACCCTTTGATTCCATGTAAATCCAGTTCCGACTAATCCATTCAAACCATATTAAATAATAGAAAATGAAATCATGCGGTTCCTCCAGTTTTCCATGGGTTACTACTTGCTCTTTTGCTCTTTTGCTCTCTGATCCCATCTATCAAAACTCAATCATATATAAATTTTTAAAGTAACTTAGAAGAGAGTTCCACAACTTTCTACCCTCAATCCTTTGCATATATTCGCGACTATATGAAGGTTGAGGAGAAAATCACTTATCTCCCTTCTAATTTAACTTATGACAAAATACCATACTACACATATAACATACAAATGTATATTTTCTACAATATCCCATGTTTGTATAAAGTACAACACCCAAGTAAATGTTCAGCATTGGCCGATGCCTTACACCATTCAAGCATGTCTAAATACAACTGGCTCATCATGAAACAAGCAATAACATGATATATATAATTAAGCATCCATCCCAAATTACAGACTAGAATATAATCAATGAATAATATGTATATCCTATTCCATATCCTAAGATCTACACATCGATCTCTTATCAAGTTAACTTAATTCAAACAGGGCTCAAACATACATGAATTGAAAGGGGAAGGAAACATACCTCTAGAAATTATTTCATTATCTGCCTATAGTCATTCATCATTATAATCCATGATAGACATACAATTAAAATAAATGAGATCCTATTAAATACTTCCAATAGTCATTTCAATACTCTTCCTATCATCACATTCAAGTCATACATACTAATAATATTTCCAACATCTCAAATCTTACAATTAAATCTTTGCCTAACAGATTACATAAAATTCCTCAAACAATTCCTCTTACTATTTTATTTCAGATTCTGCTCTTTACAAAAATCATCATTTATCATAACCTAGGATCACAACCATATCACAAATATTAAGAAGAGTTTCTAGAGAATCATACTATGATAACTAACAATAAAAAGGACATACCTTTGAAATTTGCTAGTAACTGCAACAAAGAAATAGAGTTAGAGTACTCTCATCCTAGATATCCCTACTCAATGGCTCTATCTAACGTATCACTCCCCAAGACCCGCCTAAGGTTCTCTAAAACCTAGGGCGCATGAACCAAATGCTCTGATACCACCTGTATGTATGTGTAAGACCCTGATTTTTGGTGATTTATTTATTTATTTAGTTATTCAGTTTGATATATATATATATATAAAATGTGTTTATCAGGTGATTTTTGTGGTTTGAGGGCTTAGCCCATACTCGTATGTACAGGCGTTATATAGCCATTTTTCTGGAAAAATTTATACTATTATTTTATTATTATTAAAGTATAGTGTCTGCTTATTAACGTGAGTGGATGCGGAACATGTAGGGTTTCCAGTGGGCAAGCGCGCATAGGATCAAGGAAAAAGAGGAAAGTTATCAAGCGGCGTATGTCTCGCGAGGTAATGATACCAAATAGGGAAAGTAGGGTTTGGGTTGTAGGAATACGCGTAAGTAGGAAGTAATTTTCGTTGGTCTCGTTTAGCTGGAGAGGGCTGGGCGATTTGGCGATTGCGGCTGTAATGGCGATTGGGGTTATTCCATGAAGAGCAAGACTCGGAAGGACTGTTAGGATTTCATTGGAGTCGGAGCAGAGGAATTATTCCTCTATCTCGCGAGCAGAGGAATTATTCGGCTACCATTTCATCTTCACGCGCAGCCGGAGTCGTGCTCGGCCGATTTTGGAAGAACCTGTTGTTCTGGGATTTAGCGCATACATGTGAGTGGCACTCTTTTACAATCGAGTTTTCGGGTTTATTCGTGTAATTTTTGAATGAATGCATTGTGTGGATTGTATTGATTGAAGTTTTCTCGATGTTCTGGACAATAACAGTTACGGAGGGTTTTGTACAGTGGAATTGGGGATAATTGGAAATCATATTAGATTAAATCCAGAATAGGTTTGAATGTGTCCTGGAAGTGTTGGGAGGCTAGATAAGTAGTTACAAATAGTAAAAATTTAGTCAGAGTTGGAGTTCTGGGATTAACAGAGAAGTGAAAGTCGCAGTGGGTCACCGCCCACTTGGCGCCCACTTGGCGCCCACTTCAGGAAGTAAGCGCTGAGAAATGTGACCCGGCGCCGAGCTAGCGCCCACTCTGTGCTCAGCTCGCGCCTACCTCAATTTCCCGCGCCCTTCTCCCGCTCTTCTCACGCCCGTCTGGCGCCTGGCTCGCGCCCACTCGTCCACGAGTGAGCGCCAGCCTCATTTTAATGAAAGGAGCCACCGCCCACTTGGCGCCTACCTGGCGCCCACTTCAGGAAGTGAGCGCCCAGTTGTTTTTCTTGCCGAATCCTAAAATTTCGAAAAAACCAAGGGGATGCTAGAGGGTCTTCGACCACTTACCCAAATAATTGTTTACGACATTAGAGATAAAAATTTGCTTGTGAGAACATTGAAAATAGATCCTAGGTTTAGTAAAGGCTTATGAAGTAGATGTTGGGAAATAAGTCGACGATGTTCGGGATATCTACATACTAGGGCTTTATTTTAGTCCTCTTGAAGCATGCACTGTTTGGTACTTGATTTGTTTTATTAAACCCCGTTTTGATGGCAAGCTTTGAATTAATTTGTAAATATTATTTACTTGATTTCTTGTGTGAGTTGATGTTCTGGTTGGAACACTGGTGTGAGTTGATGTTCTGGTTGGAACAACGGGTGATGTGTACAAAATGCAAAATTTTAAACGGTTATTTATCGGTTTGGGTTTAGCTTCCCATGGATCCTTGTTAAGCTTAGTAATGTGATGGTATGTGTTTGTTGGTGTAATTGCATGGCCTTGTGTGTTGCCACAACCAGTGTAGAGCAGCCAGATACCCTGAGTAGGCCTGGTTGTCAGTGCCGATACCCGGAGTAGGCCGGCATTGGATGATAATACCCTGAGTAGGCCGTCATTTCAGAGTTTCCGATACCCTGAGTAGGCCGGAACTGTGTACATGGAGGTGTGGAGTGTCTACTTGGCATGTAAATTAATCAATGTAACCATATGCATGACATTGACCTGGTTTGAGTTGTTATCAGAATTACGTTGTTATTATCGTTGGTTATTTGTCGAAGCATGTCTTATAACTGTGTTAACTATTTCTGCATGCATGTGTCACTCGCTGAGATATTCGTATCTCATATCCTCGTTGTTGCTTTGTTTTTCAGATATTCGTGGTGAGGTGCCTACGGGGGTAGATCCGACTGATACATATAGGGAGGAGGATTATTACTACCGACCTTAGTCCAGCAAGTTGTTTGGTCTTAAACTTGTTAAGTTGAATTTTGAGGATTGTAATAAGATAGTAAACTTGGGACCATTTGATGTATTTGATGATTTCATAACTTGCCTGGATAGGAATTTTGAATTGTGCACTCTGATGTGATAAAAAATGTGGGTGATTATCCAGCGATCACCATTATTGAGATCCTTAACTAACCCCTAGGAGACGTGTTATATCTTTAATGAAGAACACGGATCCGGGGCGTTACAGTATGCGTTATAGAGATGGTATCAGAGCAATGGTCCTAACCTTAGATTAGTCAGCTTTAGGGGAATGGGATTGTGAGTTCGCTAGATAGTACCCTTAAATAGGAAATCTAAGTTAAGTGTTCGTTCTAAGGATTTTGTTGCAATCGGTACTGCTGAAGGTATGTTACTTATTCTTCTAGTATATAATTAGCTATTATGATATAGTTTGTTATTTGTGATGCAGAATTATCTTATTTGCATTGCATTATTATAGTAAAGTTATTAAGTGCAATTCAGAAGGAAATTGAAGATCTTGGAATGCAGTTGATTCTGAGATAAACAGTAAGAGGAGTGTTTGAGGTTGGTAATAGAATCTTAATGGTTTAAATGCCTATATCTAAAGTTGG
The DNA here is from genome assembly GCA_947561395.2 of Buxus sempervirens. Taxonomy (NCBI): domain Eukaryota; kingdom Viridiplantae; phylum Streptophyta; class Magnoliopsida; order Buxales; family Buxaceae; genus Buxus; species Buxus sempervirens. Next base: position 27,788,948 of record OX387188.1, read on the forward strand.
AAATTAATGATGGTTGATTAAGCATGTAAGGTGCACATGTATTTGAGGGATTGTGGGTAGCAAGTCATGCTCTTATCTTCTAAGTTATATTTGTACTTTATTTATGGAAATGGATATTGAGGACAAGGAATTATAAGCGATTAAATTTCTGAGGTTATTGAGCATGGATTGTTAATTTGGAAAAGTAATGAAAACGTAATGATTTTGGAAATTAAAGGATCAAAACCCAATCTAATCATCTTGAGTTGTTTAGGGACTTGATAGCTTTGAGCTTTGGGAATTTCTAATGTTATATTAGATAGATTGGAGTTGTCTGGCGATTTGATTGCCTTAGACATTGGAGGTTTTGATGTGATATTGGGGATAGACTGGCTATGTAGACACCATGTGACATTGGATTGCTATGCGGGGACAGTGATAGTTAGAGGACTGGATCAAACCACTCATTGTTTCAAATGTGAGGGGTTGAAGTCGCGGATTTGTCTGGTAGCATCTGTGATAGCAGGGGAGCTTAGGAGTGACACCCTTGTCATCTCCGATATACCTGTAGTGCAGGAGTTTGCGGATGTGTTTCCAGAGGATTTAACTGGATTACCACCAGCTAGAGGAGTAGAGTTCAGGATCCAGTTGATGCCTGGTACGGCTCCAGTTTCAAAGCCACCCTATAGGCTTGCGAAACCAATTCTATTTGTGCAGAAGAAGGATGGTAGTATGAGGATGTGCATTGATTATAGGCAACTGAATCAAGTGACAGTGAAGAACAAGTATCTGTTGCCTAGAATTGATGACCTATTTGACCAGTTAGGAGGAGCATCGTGGTTCTCCAAGATAGACTTGAGGTCAGGATATCATCTGTTGAGAGTGGCAGAGGAGGACATAGAGAAGACAGCTTTTTGTACACGCTATGGGCATTATGAGTTCTTGGTTATGCCTTTTGGGTTGACCAATGCTCCAGCTATTTTCATGGACCTCATGAACAAGATTTTTCATGCATACTTGGATAGCTTTGTAATGGTGTTCATTGATGACATCCTGGTAGACTCTAAGACCCGTGAAGCTCATGTTGGGCATTTGAAGGCAGTATTGCACACTTTGAGAAACCACGGATTGTATGGAAAATTCAGCAAGTGTCAGTTTTGGCTAAGGCAGATTTCTTTCTTAGGTCATGTTATCGCAGGAGAGGATATATCTGTGGACCCTGAGAAGGTTAAGGCAGTGGCAGAATGGCCTAGACTTACTTCAGTGACAGAGGTCAGGAGTTTCCTTGGTATGGCAGGTTACTACAGGAGATTCATCGCAGGATTTTCACGTATAGCCACACCTTTGTCTAATCTAACCAAGAAGGCAGTGAAGTTCCACATGCATACATTTCCGCCTCTTCTTCTTCTTCTCCTTCAGTTGTTCGGTCGCTCAAGGCTGTCGCTTGTGGCTATTCAATACGAGCGAGAATACACGCGTATAAGGTTTAGGTTAATAAACTAATACTTATACCCTTCGATCCCATGTATCTCACGTACACCAAACTCCATACACACGCCCAATCAGAATACATACCTTGATATCTCATGATCGGACGGTTAGATCTGCTTGGATTTGATCTTAACCGTTGATTTCCTTTCAATCTCAATATGACAAATTTCTATTGGTTGTGTATAGTTGTATTTGTAGATGCACACACACCGTATCATATTTATCATATTGAGATTGAAAGGAAATCAACGACTAAGATCTATTCTCTTTTAATGAAGGGAATTAGGGTTGAATTAAGAAGAGGAAGAGTCCCAATAACCTATTTTCGTTTTTGGGAGAAACCAGCCATTTTGGGGAAGGGTTTGAGAAGAAAAGTGCTAAAAAACCTTGGATTTGTTGATTTTGATCAAAGCTTGATTGAAGGTAAGTGGTTTTAATCCATTTTTTTATGCTTATAATGCTTAATCTCTCTTATCATCATCATTGATTTGTTCTTATATGAATCTGGATTTTTGAAAGGCTCTTGATGTGTTAATATGAATCTAAGAGAAGAACATTATATTTTATGAATTATAAACAAGGTAGTATTTGAGATCATGTATAAAGAGGAATATGAAGTTTTTCTTTGATTTATTGGTTGAATGTATGTTATTGTTGATTTCACGTTTTGGGAATTGAAGAATCGGGGAAACATGATAGAACGTGAATTCACGTTTTGGGAATTGAAGAATCGGGGAAACATGATAGAACTTGAATGCATGATTCAGAGAGTACTATATTTCAATTAATTTTGTTGTAAAGGGTCGACAGGTTTAGAGAATGCAGTAGATTCAGTTAGTCCTGTTAACATTGGGTTGAACATATTCTTAATTATTTGTTCTAGGTTAACTTGTTTTCAATTAGTCGTGTTACTTGCTTTATAGAATGAACTAGATTTCAATTAATTTTGTTGCAGAAAGTCAATTTTGACTTAAACTCATTCGTAGAAAAGTTCTGGTTATTCTTTTGAAGTTAAACTTTATTGTAATTATTTTCCTCTTCAACTTTTTGGGTTGAACCTAATTTTTGATTACTTTACTTTTCTTTCGTTTGTAACTTTGACGAATCTGTTTTTTTAATTTACAATTCTTTTGAAGTTAAACTTTATTGTAATTATTTTCCTTTTCAACTTTTTGGGTTGAACCTAATTTTTGATTACTTTACTTTTCTTTCGTTTGTAACTTTGACGAATCTGTTTTTTTAATATACTTTTCATTCGTGGGCAGCTTTTGGTTGAATCTCATTTTTTATTATCTTACTTTCATCTGTGTGTTATGAGTTATTGTGAGATTTCCGTGTGATTACGGAATGACATGGAAATACTGTGTTGTGAACTTTGTGATATTTTATTTTGAAATCTGTTTCTTGAGATGGGTGTACTGCTAGGGGGGGAAAACTACTAGTTCAGTACCCAGTAAGAGTATTGCTGGGATGAGTTTGTACTGCTAGTTAAAACACTAGTACAGTACCCACCGTGAATAAACGTTGGGAGATTTATGATGATTGTACTGCTAGTTGAGATACTAGTTCAGTACCCAATTTGGGAAGACTTGTGGGATAGTAATTGATGTACTTCTAGTATTTGCCACGTACTAGTTAAGTACCCACAAGGATTACCGATGGGAGGATTGTACTCCTAGGGCGTTACCTAATTGAGTACCCAGTGAGGGACGCCTACTGGGATATAGATATTGATGAGTACTCCTGACTTATAAGCTGGTATGAGTACCCGGTGTGACTTCGGGTCTACTGGGAAATGTGGCTATGTGATACTCCTAGTGTAAATAACTAGTCAGAGTACCCAGTGACCGAATGGTCTCTTGGGAAGTTGAGATCTAGCGTTCTGATCTTATTGTGGGCTTAGTTTAATAAATCATTTAAATCTTTATTTTTGTCTATTGTTATTGTTATTATTGGTTATTAGGTAAATGGTTAAATTTCATGGTGAATTTCATTCTTAATATATTTTGTTAAATTCTTTTAATGTTAATTGTTAAATTAATAGTTGATTTGATAGAGAGCATGATCCTTTGTTTTTAAGATTTATGTATACGGTATATATATTGACTATAAATGAACATAGGAAACACATGCATGAGTACAGTTTATTATATATATACATAAATAATATTGATTGTATTTATATTAAGTAAAGTGGAAATTTAGCATGTAATCATATGGAGTGCATTAACTCCACTTACTGAGTTTTATGTAAACTCACCTCTTATTATTTTACAAGAAACTATCATAACCGTGGAGACGAGAAGAAATGAGAAGTTATTGAATTTATGATGTTTAGTGAATCTTATGAACAAGTACTATTTAGGATTTGAACTTTTGGTGTTATGTTTGGCTTCGTGTAATAGCTAGGTGGTTTAAGCTTGGTTTGGATTGATATTTTATTTATGAAATTCCGCTATAACTCTGATCATTAAGTTTATTAATGAGAATTTCATGTTTCGAGACGAAATAAATTATAGGTTGTATTCGCTTACGAGCAGGGTTACATCCAGACCCACATGCGTATATTTATACGTGATGTGTGGTTTTAGGGCGTGACAAAGTGGTATCAGAGCACACACACCATTTAGATAGCCAGCTTTAGGGGAATGGGATTGTGAGTACGCTAGATAGAACCCCTAGAATTATTGGATTCTAACAAGTGAATTTGTATTTTGCAGATGGCTGGTAGAGGAAGACGTGCTAGAGCTGATCCTATTGAGAAGGAGTAGCAGCAGGATGTTCCATTACCTCCACCACCTCCAGGGGGTGACATATGGACTGTTGTTAGCAGCTTGGCAGAGCTTCTTGCCAAGGAAAGGGAGGAGAGTAGGGGAGCTTAGGAGTGATACCCTTGTCATCTCCGATGTACCTGTAGTGCAGGAGTTTGCAGATGTGTTTCCAGAGGATTTACCTGGATTACCACCTGCTAGAGGAGTAGAGTTCAGGATCCAGTTGATGCCTGGTACGGCTCCAGTTTCAAAACCACCCTATAGGCTTGTGAAACCAGAACATGAGGAACTTAAGAAGCAGTTAGAGGAGCTTCAGGAAAAAGGTTTCATCAGACCAAGTATGTCACCATGGGGCGCGCCAGTTCTATTTGTGCAGAAGAAGGATGGTAGTATGAGGATGTGCATTGATTATAGGCAACTGAATCAAGTGACAGTGAAGAACAAGTATCCGTTGCCTAGAATTGATGACCTGTTTGACCGGTTATGAGGAGCATCGTGGTTCTCCAAGATAGAGTTGAGGTCAGGATATCATCAGTTGAAAGTGGCAGAGGAGGACATAGAGAAGACAGCTTTTTGTACACGCTATGGGCATTATGAGTTCTTGGTTATGCCTTTTGGGTTGACCAATGCCCCAGCTGTTTTCATAGACCTCATGAATAGGATTTTTCATCCATACTTGGATAGCTTTGTAGTGGTGTTCATTGATGACATCCTGGTATACTCTAAGACCCGTGAAGCTCATGTTGGGCATTTGAAGGCAGTATTGCACACTTTGAGAAACCACGGATTGTATGGGAAATTCAGCAAGTGTCAGTTTTGGCTAAGGCAGATTTCTTTCTTAGGTCATGTTATCTCAGGAGAGGATATATCTATGGACCCTGAGAAGGTTAAGGCAGTGGCAGAATGGCCTAGACTTACTTCAGTGACAGGGGTCAGGAGTTTCCTTGGTATGGCAGGTTACTACAGGAGATTCATCGCAGGATTTTCACGTATAGCCGCACCTTTGTCTAATCTAACCAAGAAGGTAGTGAAGTTCCAATGGGATGAGAAATGTGAGCAGAGTTTCCAGGAATTGAAGCAGAGATTGACTACTGCACCAGTTTTGATTGTGCCATCTATGGATGAGGCATTTGCAGTATATTGTGATGCTTCTAGGATAGGCTTGGGTTGTGTATTGATGCAGCAGGGCAGAGTTATAGCGTATGCTTCGAGATTGTTGAGGCCGCATGAGAAGAACTACCCTACCCACGATCTAGAGCTAGCAGCCATAGTCTTTGCACTAAAGCTATGGAGGCATTACCTTTATGGGGTAGAGTTTGAGATCTTTTCTAATCATAAGAGCTTGAGATATCTGTTTTCATAGAGAGACTTGAATATGAGGCAGCGAAGGTGGACGGATTTGCTAAAGGATTTCAAGTTCACTTTGCAATACCACCCTGGTAAAGCAAACGTAGTGGCGGATGCTTTGAGTAGAAAAAGTGCAGTTGATGATCAGGTAGCTACTTTAGCAGCTTTCATGATGAGCCAGTGTAGATTGGTTGATTCAGTCAGAGATTGGCAGGGAGAGTTTAGCATGCCACAGGATGGAGTGATCCGAGTTGCTCGTGTTCAGATTGAGCCAGATTTGGTTCAGTTGATTCGGGAGAAACAATTGATTAACCCACAGTTGATTCAGACTAGGGAGATGATGAGTAGAGGATCTGAGGCAGTTGTAGATTTTGCAGATAGAGATGGGCTATTGAGATATAGAGGCCGTATTTGTGCTCCAGCTGATGAGGAGATTAAGGAGAAAATATTGACAGAGGGTCATAGATCGAAGTATGCAGTTCACCCAAGAAGTACGAAGATGTACAAGAATTTGAAAGAAATCTATTGGTGGTCAGGAATGAAGAGAGAGATTGCAGAGTTTGTGGCAAAGTGTTTGATATGCCAGCAAGTGAAGGCTGAACATCGGAAACCACCTGGTTTACTTCAGTCACTTCCTATTCCAGAATGGAAGTGGGAGCATGTGACTATGGATTTTGTATCTGGGTTACCATTGACTGCAAAGAAAGAATATGCTATTTGGGTTGTCGTGGATAGACTGACTAAGTCAGCACATTTCTTGCCTATGAGCATTACGCAGCCGTTGAAGTCTTTAGCTGAGTTATATGTCAAGGAGATAGTGAGACTTCATGGAGTACCAATTTCTATAGTGTCTGACAGAGATGCACGATTCAAAATACGCTTTTGGCTTGCATTTCAGGCAGCTTTAGGAACTAAGTTAAATTTCAACACTAGCTATCATCCTCAGACAGATGGACAGTCTGAGCGTACCATTCAGACGTTGGAAGATATGCTGAGATGTTGTATTATGGATTGGGGAGGTAGTTGGAATCAGCACCTACCATTGGTGGAGTTTGCCTATAATAACAGCTATCAGGCGAGTATTTAGATGGCACCATTTGAGGCACTTTATGGCAGACCGTGTAGATCCCTAGTGTGCTGAGTGGAAGTTGGAGAAAGACAACTTATTGGGCCGCAGATTGTACAGGATAGCATTGAGAAGGTGAATCATATTAGGCAGAATATGCTTACAGCCCAGAGTCGTTAAAAGAGCTATGCAGATACCAGAAGAAGAGACTTGCATTTTGAAGTTGGTGATTTGGTATTTCTGAAGATATCACTATCTCGTGGGATTAAGAGATTTGGAAAGAAAGGCAAGTTGGCTCCAAGAGATATAGGTCCGTTTGAGATTAAGGGTACAGTGGGACCAGTAGCATACAGATTAGCTTTGCCTACACAGCTGGAAGGAGTTCATGAAGTATTCCATGTTTCTATGTTGAGGAAGTACGTGCATGATCCTACTCATATCATTCAGCATGAGCCGATAGTAGTGCGAGGGGACTTGACTTATGAGGAGCATCCAGTTGAGATTTTGGACAGGAAGGAGCAGGTTCTTCGTACTAAGGTGATTCCACTTGTAAAAATACTTTGGTAGAATCACACAACTGAGGAAGCTACTTGGGAATTGGAATCGGAAATGCAGAGAAAGTATCCCAACCTATTTCCAGAACCACAAGGTAAATTTCGAGGACGAAATTTTTCTTTTAGGAGGGGAGGATGTAAAACCCCGAATTTTCCTTAAATAATAAATTAAATTAATAAATAATATTAGTGAGAGTTATAATTGATAGAAATAATTTATTATTGTAGGGGATGATCTAATTAGTGGAGATCCAGAATTGGGCGTAGATCTGACCGTCCGATCATGAGATATCAAGGTATGTATTCTGATTGGGTGTGCGTATAGAATTTGGTGTACATGAAATACATGGGATCGAAGGGTATAAGTATTAGTTTATTAACCTAAACCTTATACGCGTGTATTCTCGCTCGTATTGAATAGCCATAAGCGACAGCCTTGAGCGACCGAACAACCGAAGGAGAAGAAGAAGAAGAGGAGGAAGAAAGCTTGGGTTTTTGAGTTCTTCGTCGTCCAGAGTGTTGCTGGGTGATAGAGAAACGTTGTTGAGAGAAGAAAGGAAGAGGAACATTCGTTCTAGAGGTAGGTGACACCGTTTACCTTCGTTTTTGGCTTTACATGTGATTAATCGACAAAAGCATGTTTTTATTGTATGTAATGATGTATATATGTTGATAATCATGTTATATATATGTTAAAATGAGTTTAGACGAGAAAAATCATGTTTTGGAACTGATTCTGATCGTTTTCGAACGACCGCCAACCTCGACTGTTCTCGGCGATCGTCGGCGATCTTAGGCGCCCGTTATAAATTTCAGACCGCCGTAGACCGTTTGAAGACGTATCGTAGGCGGTCGATTTTGAACTACCGCCGACCACAGACCGCCGGGGCGATCCTAAGCAATCCTAGGCGCTCTATTTAGAAATTGCAGATTTTCATAATTTTACACCCTGATTCAATTCCAAACTATTTTTAGACAATTTTAATGATTAAATAAGATGTTTTAAGACCAAACTACATTATCTAATTCCCTGTTTTACAGAAAAATAAATTAGGAAGGTATTTAGGACATTAGTTGCCAAACTTTGAAAGAAATGGAGAAACCTAGTTTTTGGAAAACCTAACTTGTATTTAACTACTAGAACATCTTCTAAATGACACTATAACTTAGAAAACTGTATATAGAGAATTCAGAACTCAGATGACCGAATATTGAAGTGATTGACAGATTTAATCTTTATATGCTGCTAGGCACCAACCCTTATAGAAATATTATATTTTATGGAATTTTGGAGTCTAGTGGGCATAGTTGGTTATGGATCCATAGTTGTAACTAGATAGCTGAGGGATATGTCATTTGGGTTGAGTTACTCCTATATGCGACGCGCTTTATTTGCAAGTTAGTTTGTCTGGGAAGGTCCTATGTCTGGAGGGACACCCCGGTAAGCCGCTGGTGATTCCCTGTACATGTGGATAAGCGACCATCTCCATGTATTGATGTTAGTGCTGCATGCTGGTGGTACATGCCAACTCTGATGGTACGTGTGCAATAAGTCAGTGACTACGGCTCTTGTCTAAGCTGCACTGCATGGGACTTGAGTATCATTAGTAGCATTGCTCCTAAGTCGCACGGTGGTATAGCAATTGGTTGAGAATCATCTCAAAAGGTTTATCTATCTTTGTGAGTCCTACAATGACACTGAAATCATAACACTTGATATTATTATCGAATACATGCTGGAGGTATGTGATTGAGATATTGATCGGATGTGACTGCTTAGTGCATCCTAACAAAGTGTGAATCATATTTTTGATCTTGATATTGGATTCTTATATTAAAACTTGCTGAAATTCATTTCTATAACTATTTATCAAACTGTTTTGTATTCATGAATGATATGAATGATTATACGAGCCTGATTAGTCGATATTGCTTAACCGTGCATGAACTGTTACTTTACTTATGTGAACTGTTTAATCATGCATGTCTTACCTACTGGCATATTCGTATCTCACCCTACTTCTATTTCATTTTTCAGCTGATACGCGAGAGGGGGATCTTAGTGATTTCCAGGGAGAGATCGTTGAGTATACACCGGAGGATTACTATTATCTGGATCTTGTTTGAAGTGGATGAATGTCATAGACTTAGCACTTTTGATTAGTTTATTATTATTCATTTGGATTTGATGTATTAGAGAGATGAGAGAGAGATAGTAACCAGTTTATTTTACCAGACTTTGATATTAATGATTGATGATCAAACTATATGTTTATTTGAGGATTTTAAACTACACTTCCGCACATACTTGTTTCCGCAACTCTGATAGTATAATAAAGTGAATGGATTTTAATTCTTTGGTCTGGTATATTATTGATGATGTATGTGATATGGGCCAGTAACACCTCGGATTTGGTTGTTGAACTAAATTCGGGTTGTTACAGTAGCGAATCGGGTTCGGGTTGGGTGCCGGTTTGCACTGACTCGGGTTCGGTGTGAGATACGAATATCTTAGTAGGTAACACATGCATGAAGAAGCAGTTTATACATATAGAAAATAACAGTGGTTTCATGCACGGTAAAATAGGCGAGTAATTACAATCAATAAGATAAACGAAGTAATTGGAAGTCCTAAGGATAGGTTCGTGCATGAAAATGTCTCAATGGTATGGGATATTGTTAGGAATAATACCACTATTAATTATCGGGTAAGAACATCTTCTAAACCGTATTATAGATCTGTAAAATGTGCTAGAAAAATAAATAAATAAATAAATAATACAGAAAGATTGAAATAGATACTATCTTAGGTATTAATATGGGAACTTGGATTATAACGAGGGGATTAGTAAGGAATATGGATATTGAAATTTCGAGGACAAAATTTATTTGTTAGGTGGGTAGGATGTAAAACCCTGAATTTTCAGTAAATAAATAAATAAAAATTTAATACGAATATTTGGAGTGTCAATGAATTTGTCAAAATAAATTGGGGATTCAATATAAAGGAATGATTTAGGGTGCTTATAATTCGTTCGAGATGTATAACGGACTAATAATGACAAAGAGAATAAACTTGGAAATTTCGGAAGAAATTGAATGGGTAGATGTGAAAATATTAAGAGAAGGGTATTTCGGTCAATTCACATTAATTATCGGTAAATAATTAAATACATTAATTAAAATTTGTTATTAGACTTGAGAAATAATAATAGATTTAAATTGGGGTTTAGATTGTCTATTATCCATGATATTTAAAGCTTAGTAATTGGAATAATGGCGTATTGGTAGTTATACCTGATTTGAAACCTGAAGTTGAGGAGAGGAGAATTTTGTTGAAGGATATTAATTATAATTATAGATGATCACACTGATAGAGGAGATCCAGAGTTTGACGCAAATCTGACCGTTGGATCGTGAGATATCAAGGAAAGAGTGGATTAACGGTCCTTATTAAGTCTAATGGATGGATAAGTATGGAACCTGATCCTAGGGAGATGCGTGGGATCAGGGAAGAATAAAATAGGGTTTAATATTTTTAGTTGCATTCGTAGGGTGTCTTGGGCGTTGAAGTTTGGAGGCTGCGGCGGAAGAGAAGAAGAACGAGAGAGAGAAAAGGAGACCGAGAAGAAGGAGGAAGAGGGCATATCTCTGGTTTCTCACCGTTCCTGGAGCGTCTCTTGCCTGCGAAGAGGAGAGGAAGTCTCGGGTTGGAAGAAGAAAGGATCTTGAGCAGACAGAGGTAGGTAGCACCGTTTTCTCGTTCGTTTTGATTTCCTGCAGTTTATTCGATTCGATTGCATGATTTATGATTGTATAAGTATGTAAATAGATTGATTGTATGCTTATATGAATGTTAGAAGCGATTAGAATAAAAAAAAAATTGAGTTTTCGAAACTCCGTTCGTCGTTTTGGTTAGAGCGCCGATCGTGCCTGCACTTGGTGCTCCTCAGCGCTATTCGGCGTTAGTTAAAAAAGTTTTGAGCGCCCATGATCGCTGACTGACAGTCGCTCAGCGCTCGTTCTATTTAAATAAATCATGCGTTTCTGAAAATGCACGACCGCTGAAAACCGCCGACAGCGATGTCGGGCGGTCGTTGGAAAAAATGAATTCAATGGGTGTAATCATTACAAGCCTAATTTTTAATAACTTTCATTAAAATTTAGTCAATAACACTTATTTGTAATAACCTTCTTTTTACTTTATTGACCTAAACTAAAAAATAAATACTTCTATTTGTCTTTTTGACCATGACTAAACCTTAATAACTTTAAAAACACAAACCAGTTTAAAATCATGCTATGTACGTGAATTCCTCCCACTATATCCAAACTTGAATAATTTTTATATTATAACCGAATCTTAATTAAATTCTATTACCTTAAAAACCACTCACCTATACTATTAAACAATTGAGTATTAATGTAATTAATACATGATTAGAACCGCACTTTAGCGTACGTGTTATGCATCAAATTTCTTACTTAATTAAATATCTACCTAGCACTAAATTGGGTTATCATGTGAAGATATTTTTATATACTGAACAAAATATTATGATTAATAAACTGGGGAACTGTTTAGAACCGGACTTTGAACATGAACCTAATATGTTATAAATAATAATGGAATTGAGAATTATCTGTGATGGCTTGGTGGCCAGTTTTATAAATAACCTGCTTGGTGGCAGAGATACCCGCTTGGTGGCGGAGACCCTAACCCGCTTGGTGGCGGAGACCCTAACCTGCTTGGTGGCAGAGATGCCCGCTTGGTGGCGGAGACCCTAACCTGCTTGGTGGCGGAGACCCAACCTGCTTGGTGGCAGAGATAACCCGCTTGATGGCGGAGATACCCGCTTGGTGGAGGAGACATTACCTCCTGCGGGAGAGATTCATTACCTCCTGTGGGGCAGATGTATTTCCGATGGATTGCATCCTATAGGAGAGATACCTCATGTGGGGGAGATGTGATTATGCGTGATTGCATCCCACATGGAGGATGGGTGTGTGAGTTACCACTGGAAGGTGAGGAAGCTATCTCCTACGGTAGGGGTAGATGCTAGGTGTTCACATCCTGCGGTAGAGTTATGCTGTCTCCTGCAAGGGGTACCCGTAGTCTTAGAGATGTGCATTCTCCTGCGGAGCTTGTGTGGATACTATGTGTTTACGTCCTATGGTAGAGATAGGCTACTACCTGAAGGTTGGCTTTTATTACTGATATAATGATTGATTCTCAGGTTGATGGATTACTATTTAAAAGGAAATATTGAAATGTCATAATTGAACAGAACTGCTATGATTTATGTGAACTGTTAAAATAGAATATTATGGAATCATGAATAAATGTGGAGCAGCCTTAAGAAGACACTAAAGAAAATAAACCAGAAACCATGGGAATGTGAAATATAATACATTGTCCTTTAAATTGAAATGAAACACACATGACTAACTTCTTTTAATTCGAGCATTGATTTAATGTTTGTTTGTATCGTGATTATTCGTTTATCTTATTGACTGTAATTCCTCGCCTATTTTACCGTGCATGAAACCACTGTTATTTTCTATATGTATAAACTGTTTCCTCGTGCATGTGTTACCTACTGAGATATTCGTATCTCACCCCTACTTTATATTCTATTTTTCAGGTCATCTTGGAAAGGACGCCACGGGTTAGACAGATAGTGGGTTGAAGTCTAGAAATTCCATATGAAAAGAGTAGGATAATTTTATATATTTGTATTTATTTTATTGGAATCATAATAGATGATTTGGTAGGATATTAAGAGTTAGCTAATTCGTAGTTGCCTTTCATTTGATAAATTGATGTAATAGGAAGATACAGTTCCAATGAATAATTTAAGCTTCCTAGCACTTTGATAAATCTTAGTTCTTTATTTCCTTATATTTGAACTGATTGTAATGTACCACAAGTTAATGCCTTGATCTGAGTCAAAATGAGAAAAAACAAAATGACCCGGACTCGGTTCGCTACTCTTTCCTGAAAGACATTTAAGTAAATGTCCTGTGTATTTATTGCTCCATTTACTTAAGTCTTTACATGTAAATAAGGTTTTACCCCCCATTTGGAACCAATAAAAATACTTACAAGGTCCAATTCCCAGCCAATAAAAAGTCAACTTTCCAGTTCATGCCTAAATTTCTAGTTTTCCCGGTTTTTATCAAAAAGCCTGTTTTGGGTTTGATACCCAGATGAGTGATTCAGAAGCCCATAAAATTCTAGGAGATGTGTTTACCCTTCAATAGACTACAACCAACATTTAAGCCCGAAACTCCTTGTAGATTTGTCTAGAAAAATTATATACCAAAAGTCAACGTTTTTAACAAGACTTTGAATTATTTTTGGAGTCCGAAACTTTTTGTTTCGGAATTGATTGATTTTTGGTATGGTGACCTTATTGGGAATCCTAAGACTATTCCACTCATCCAAAATGTATTTTGAGAACTTTACGACATTCTTAGTCCCAAATCATTATAAAATAGGTTATTTGGATTTCCACCCCTTGTAACACTTCTCTAAGATTTTTCTTAAGGTGTCTCTGAAGGCCAATTATACTAAAAGGTTCATATTAGATATTTAACCACTTGAGTCTTCCATTATTAAGATAATCCCATAATCAATATGAGTACACACTAATGAATTGGTTATGGAACAACACTTTGGATTACCGATTGAACATGAAAGAACTATGATTATAAACAATATTGGAATGTGAATGATTGTACAAGGCTTGGTGGCCAGTTTTATAAATAATCTGCTTGGTGACAGAGATGTATTGTATATTACCTGCTTGGTGGCAGAGATTATAACCCGCTTGGTGGCGGAGACCCTAACCCGTTTGGTGACGGAGACCCAACCTGCTTGGTGGCAGAGATAACCCGCTTGGTGGCAGAGACCCAATCTGCTTGGTGGCAGAGATAACCCGTTTGGTGACGGAGACCCAACCCGCTTAGTGGCGGAGACCCTAACTTGTTTGGTGACGGAGACCCAACCTGCTTGGTGGCAGAGATAACCCGCTTGGTGGTGGAGACCCAACCCGCTTGGTGGCGGAGACCCTAACCCGTTTGGTGACGGAGACCCAACCTGCTTGGTGGCAGAGATTACCCGCTTGGTGGCGGAGACATTACCCGCTTGGTGGCGGAGACATTACCTCTTGTGGGGCAGATGTATTTTCGATGGATTGCATCCTACAGAAAGGATACCTCATGTGGGGGAGATGTGATTATGCGTGATTGCATCCCACATGAAGGATGGGTGTGTGAGTTACCACTGGAAGGTGAGGAAGCTATCTCCTACGGTAGAGGTAGATGTTAGGTGTTCACATCCTGCGGTAGAGTTATGCTGTCTCCTGCAGGGGGTACCTGTAGTCTTAGAGATGTGCATTCTCCTGCGGAGCTTGTGTGGATACTACGTGTTTGCGTTCTATGGTAGAGATAGGCTATGTAACGCCCCGAACCCGGGTCAGTGCAAACCGGCACCCGACCCGAACCCGGTTCGCTACTGTAACAACCCGAATCTAGTTCAACAACCAAATCCGAGGTGTTACTGGCCCATATCAATTACAACATCAATAACATACCAGACCAAAGAAAGCAAAATCCAATCATTTTATTAAACTATCAGAGTTGCGGAAACAAGTATGTGCGGAAGTGTAGATCAAAATCCTCAACTAAGCATAAAGCTTGACCATCAGTTAGTAATATCAAAGTCTGGTAAAATGAACCGGTCACTATCTCTCTCCTTATCTCTCTCATACATCAATCCAAATAAATGATAATAAACCAATCAAAAATGCTAAGTCTATAACATCAATCCACCTCAGACAAGATCTGGATAATAATAATCCTCCGGCGAATACTCGGCTATCTCTCCCTGGAAGTCTAAGAGATCCCCCTCTCGTGTATCAGCTGAAAAAAATGGAATAAAAGTAGGGTGAGATACGAATATCTCAGTAGGTAACACATGCATGACTAAACAGTTAATATAGGCAAAGTAACATTTCATGCACGATTAAGCAACATCGATAAATCAGGCTCGCATAATCATTTATACCATTCATGAACACAAAACATTTTGATAAACAGTTCTAGAAATGATTTTCAGCAAGTGTTAATATCAGAACTCAATAGCCAAATCAGTAGCATAATCCATAGGTTGCCAGGATGTACTAAGCAGTCACATCCAGCCAATATCCCAATCACATGCATCCCGCATGTGCACAATAATAATAATAATCATATCAAGTGTTGTGTTTTCAGTGTCATTGTAGGACTCACAAAGATAGATAAACCTTTTGAGATGATTCTCAACCAATTGCTATACCACCGTGCGACTTAGGAGCGATGCTACTAATGATACTCAAGCCCCATGCAGCGCAGCTTAGACAAGAGCCGTAGTCACCGACTTATTGCACACGTACCCATCAGAGTTGGCATGTACCACCAGCATGCAGCACCAGAATCAATACATGGAGATGGTCGCTTATCCACATGTACAGGGAATCACCAGCGGCTCACCGGGGTGTCCCTCCAGACATAGGACCTTCCCAGACAAACTAACTTGCAAAGGAAGCGCGTCGCATATAGGAGTAACTCAACCCAAATGACATATCCCTCAGCTATCTAGCTACGACTATGGATCCATAACCAGCTATGCCCACTAGACTCCAAAATTCCCTAAAGTATCATAATTCTATAAGGGTTGGTGCCTAGCGGCATATAATGGTTATATCTGTACATTTACTTCATTATTCAGTCATTCGAATTCTGAATTCTCTTTATAATGTCTTATGATTTATAATGCCATTTAGAAGTGTTTAGATAATCAAATGGTAGTTAGGTTTTTCCAAAATCACATTTGTCATTTACCTTCAAAACTTGGCAACTAATGTCCTAAATATCTCCCTAATTTGTTTTTCTGTAAAACAGGGAATTAGATAGTTTATTTTGGTCTTAAAAGACCTTAATTAATCATTAAAATTGTCTAAAAATAGTTTAGAGTTGAATTAGGTTCGAAATTATGAAAAATTGGAATTTCTGCTTAGAGCGCCTGGGATCGCTCCGGGTGGTCTCCAGTCGGCGGTAGTTCAATTTCGAGCAACAACGGTCCATCGTCCCGCAGTCCACGGCGTCCTCAATTTTATAACCAGCGCCTAGGATCGCCGATGAGCGCCGAGTGCAGTCGAGGTCGGTGGTCATACAAAATCGAGCAGAAACAGTTCTAAATCATGATTTTTCTCATCTAAACTCATTCTAATGTATTTATAACATGCTTAGCTAACTAAATACAACATTACATATCATAGAAACATGCGTTTGCGATTAAACAGAGGTAAATCCAATTTTAAAACCAAAACGATGTCACCTACCTCTATACGCTGATTTCTCCTTCTCTATTCTGAACAATGGCGAAACTCTTGCACTGAGAAACTCCCTGGACGATGAACGCACGCCCAGCCCTTCCTTCTTCTTCTTCTTCTTCTTCTCTTGGTCGTTCAAACAGGTTTCATCGCTTGCGGCTCTTCAATACGAGCGACAATACAAGTATAAAATTTAGGTTATTTCTTTATACATATATATACCCCCTGATCCTATGCATCTCTCATGCAACTCTTCTATACACCTTGCCTAATTAGAATACTTACCTCGATATCTCACGATCGGACGGTCAGATCTGCGTCTAATTCTGGATCTCCGCTAAGTTGATCACCCTCTACAATATTAAAATGTTTCTATCAATCATAACTCTTGGTAATATTATTTATTAATTTAATTTATTATTTAAGGAAAAATTCGGGGTTTTATAGGCTACTACCTGAAGGTTGGCTTTTATTACTGATATGATGATTGATTCTCAGGATGATGGATTGTTTATTTAAAAAGGAAATATTGAAATGTCATAACTGAATAGAATTGCTATGATTTAATGAGAACTGTTAAAATGGAATATTATGGAATCATAAATAAAATGTGGAACTGCTCTTAAGAAGACACTAAAGAAAATAAACCAGAAACCATGAGAATGTGAAATATAATACATTTTCCTTTAAATTGAACGGAAATGCACAGGATTAACTTCTTTTATTTCTGGCACTGAGTAAATGTTTGTTTTATATTGAGATTATTCGTTTATCTTATTGACCGTAATTAGTCGTCTATTTTACCGAGCATGAAACCACTGTTATTTTCTATATGTATAAACTGTTTCCTCATGCATGTGTTACCTATTGAGATATTCATATCTCACCCCTAATTTATATTCTACTTTTCAGGTTATCTTGGAGAGGATGCCACAGGTTAGACAGATAGTGGGTTGAAGTCTAGAAATTCCATATGAAAAGTGTAGGATGATTTTATATAGCTGTATTTATTTTATTGGAATCATAATAGATGATTTTGTAGGATATTAAGAGTTAGTAAAATTTGTAGTTGCCTTTCATTTGATTAGTTAATGTAATCGGATGATTCAGCTTCTAATAAATGATTTAAGCTTCCTAGTACTCTGATAAATCTTAGTTCTTTATTTCCTTATATTTGAACTGATTGTAATGTATCAAAATTTAATGCCTTGATCTGAGTCAAAATGAGAAAAAAAAATGACCTGGATTCGGGGCGTTACAGGGTCATTTTTTTTTCTCATTTTGACCAAATGCTCTGATACTTCTATTTGTCTTTTTGATGTCAAGGAAAGAGTAGTGAACCAAATCCGGGTCATTTTTGATACCTTAGACATTGGAGGTATGATTGCATTTTCACATACATCATCAATAATATACCAGACCAAAGAATTAAAATCCATTCACTTTATTATACTATCAGAGTTGCGGAAACAAGTATGTGCGGAAGTGTAGTTTAAAATCCTCAAATAAACATATAGTTTGATCATCAATCATTAATATCAAAGTCTGGTAAAATAAACTGGTTACTATCTCTCTCTCATCTCTCTAATACATCAAATCCAAATGAATAATAATAAACTAATCAAAAGTGCTAAGTCTATGACATTCATCCACCTCAAACAAGATCCGGATAATAGTAATCCTCCGGTGTATACTCAGCTATCTCTCCCTGGAAATCACTAAGATCCCCCTCTCGCGTATCAACTGAAAAATGAAATAGAAGTAGGGTGAGATACGAATATCCCAGTAGGTAACACATGCATGATTAAACAGTTCATATAAGTAAAATAACAGTTCATGCACGGTTAAGCAATATCGACTAATCAGGCTCGTATAATCATTCATATAATTAATGATTACAAAACAGTTTGATAAACAGTTATAGAAATGAATTTCAGCAAGTTTTAATATAAGAATCCAATATCAAGATCAAAAATATGATTCACACTTTGCTAGGATGCACTAAGCAGTCACATCCGATCAATATCTCAATCACATACCTCTAGCATGTATTCGATAATAATATCAAGTGTTATGATTTCAGTGTCATTGTAGGACTCACAAAGATAGATAAACCTTTTGAGATGATTCTCAACCAATTGCTATACCACCGTGAGACTTAAGAGCAATGCTACTAATGATACTCAAGTCCCATGCAGCGCAGCTTAGACAAAAGCCGTAGTCACTGACTTATTGCTCACGTACCCATCAGAGTTGGCATGTACCACCAGCATGCAGTACCAAAATCAATACATGGAGATGGTCGTTTATCCACATATATAGGGAATCACCAGCGGCTCACCGGGGTGTCCCTCCAGACAAAGGACCTTCCCAGACAAACTAACTTGCAAAGGAAGCGCGTCGCATATAGGAGTAACTCAACCCAAATGACATATCCCTCAGCTATCTAGCTACAACTATGGATCCATAACCAGCTATGCCCACTAGACTCCAAAATTCCCTAAAATATAATATTTCTATAAAGGTTGGTGCCTAGCGGCATATAAAGGTTAAATTTTGTAAAACCCGGAATTTTTAAGAAATTTTAATTAAGGGTAAATAGGGGATTAAAGGATTTAATGAGATTAATTAAGTCAAATTTTTAAAAGAAAAGGTGGTATGGTTTGTTTTGGGTCTAGTGATTCTGGTTTGATTATGGGGGATCGGTTTAGTTCAAGTGAATCAGTTTAAGTGATGGAATTCAGTTTAGTTGGGTTGGGTGTAAATTTTTAAAAAAGGTTTAAGTGGGTTTAGGTTGATTTGGTTTAAGTGGGTTTAGTTGGGTTCATATGGGTTATTTAAGTGGGTTTATGTGGTTTATTTAAGTGGGTTGGTTTAATTGGTTAGTTGGGTTTAATTTCAGTGGTTTGGTTTATTGGATTAAGTGGAGCGGTTTAGTTAATTTAGTAGATAACTTGAATTTATTTGGGTTAATTGGGTAAATTGGTCCGGTTCAATTGGGTTCGGTTTAGTCAATCTGGTTTATGTGTAAAAAGGGAATTTAATTGGTTTAATTAGGTTTAGTTGGGTTAAGTGGTTTATTTAAATAGGTTCAATTGGACCGGTCTGGTTGGTTTGGTCGGTTCGGTTAACCGGGTCATATATATATATAAGAAAACCCTCTTACCAAGAGAACCGGAAGGGTTCTATTTCATTTTGTTGAAAGAAGAGGAAGGAGGGCGAAGGGAGAGAAGAGAAGGGGAAGAACAAGAGAAGAGGTAAGTAGTTCTTTTGTTTTTTTTTTCTCCTTATGATGTTCTAACGAATTGGATTTGGTGGGAAATCGATTGTTTTATTTTTCTCCCTATGATGTTTTGACGAATTGGATTTGGTGTGAAATCCTAAAGGATGATTCTAAATTGATAAAAATTGTTAGATTTGATTTAGGTTAGTATGCTTAAACTATTGTGAGTATTTTCAAGTCATTTGGAATGTTATTTGGAGCATGGAAAATCCCCAAAGAAGAGGGTTTACGGACTGGTTCGTGTTCGTGCTGGGGAAGAAGAGTTTTGATAAATATTTTAATTTTGGTGCAAAACATCAATAGTAAATAAAAATTGATGTATTATTTTAGAAAGTAATTACATTTTAGTGTAAAACTTCTACTGTATTAATAAATTAGTACACAGAACCTAAATAATTACTTTTTAGTTAGATTCAACAAATAAGTTCAAACCCCAAATAAATAATTACATTTTAGTTATATTTTGAAAGAAAAATCAAAATTCAAGGAAAAAGTGTTTAAAAATGGATTTTAAGATTTGTAACTTAATTTTAAAATAAGATATTGACAATTTAATAATAGTAAAGAGAAAGAAATAGTTGATATGCAATCTGGCATATTGCATGAACAAAATTTTAGGAAAAATAATAGTTGAAATAAAAAGGGTTGGAATTTTGGTTTTGATTTATTTTTCTCCATGTACTTGGAGAGTCAATTTTAGATGCCCATGTACTTGGGTTGATGCTTTGTTTCTGTGTACTCAGGAGGAGGGCCCGTGTACTCGGGATGTTTAGTTAAGATTTGAACGAGTTGTGTTAACTATATTTTCATGGTTGGTTCCGATTTTAGAGCCTAGTACGCATAGCGCTATATGGATCTATGTAGGGGCTAGGTAGTGGAAGGGATTGTTCTTTGCTAGTTGTAATTCCTTGTCCACGCACGCGTGTTCCACTGTGTATTCAGTGAGGCCTGATCGTGTACTCGGCTGGCTGCGGCTATTCACTCATTTTATCGTGTAATCGGACCATGTTTGGGTAGTTCTTGCCAACCCATCACTGTACTGTGTGGGTTCTCCCGCAATAAGACGATGATCGTGTACTCGGATTCGCACCTAAGTCGGGAGGTAGCATAGTGGACATTGTGATTACCCTAGTTAAAGACAGTCTTACGTCATGAGTCCTGCTATGGTTTGTTAATTTATTCTGGTTACTTTGTGCTTATTGATATATTATTGTGGAATTATTCTGATTATTCGTTTATTTTCGATTGATGCATATTTTAATCCGAATCATATTTTAGAAATGGTAAAATGTTTATGAGCACGCATAGACTACTTACTGGGATATTCGTATCTCAGACCGTTTGTTTTTTTTTGTTTTCAGATTCTGGTAAGATCGACACCTGCGGGTATATGCGAGGTTCATGTGAGTTAGCCTTGGTTATTGTATTTATTGTTGAGCTTGGGTTATAGTGCACTATGTTTATCCAGTTATTGTTTTATTCATGTCCTTCCTTCACTCTGATTTTGCTATCCTGGGTTATATATTAACCTTCGGAGATAAGTTACGGTTTTCTCTACGTAACTTGGATCCGGGGCGTTACAAATTTGTCAATCACTTCAATATTTAGTCATCTGAGTTTTGAATTCTCTATATACAGTTTTCAAAGTTATAGCGTCATTTAGAAGATGTTCTAGTAGTTAAATACAAGTTAGGTTTTCCAAAAAATAGGTTTCTCCATTTCTTTCAAAGTTTGGCAACTAATGTCCTAAATACCTTCCTAATTTATTTTTCTGTAAAACAGGGAATTAGATAATGTAGTTTGGTCTTAAAACATCTTATTTAATCATTAAAATTGTCTAAAAATAGTTTGGAATTGAATCAGGGTGTAAAATTATGAAAATCTGCAATTTCTGAACAGAGCGCCTAGGATCGCTCAGGATCGCCCCGGCGGTCTGTGGTCGGCGGTAGTTCAAAATCGAACGCCTACGATACGTCTTCAAGTGGTCTACGGCGGTCTGAAATTTATAACGAGCGCCTAAGATCGCCGACGATCGCCGAGAACAGTCGAGGTCGGCGGTCGTTCAAAAACGATCAGAATCAGTTCCGAAACATTATTTTTCTCGTCTAAACTCATTCTAACATATATATAACATGATTATCAACATATATACGTCATTACTGTGAGACATGGGAAAAAATCAATCTAATGATTTCCTCAATCATCACACGGGATTAATTAAAACAAAGAGTCGCCACCATTCAATTTAGGTGTGAATGGACACCAAAATATTAAATAAGCACAAAAGGCAAATTTTAGGGCAAAATATCCCTCCTAAAAAAAACAACCAGAGATGGGTAAGGGGATTAAGTTATGAACAGGGGAAGGTGTTAGGCACCCCTATTCATCCACACAAGGTGGTTGCCAGGTATTTGTTCATGTTAAAATAAAGAAAAAGCTTGCTATAAAAATCATGAAAAAATCACAAAAAAAAGCAAAAATATATGGTTTTTTCATATGAATAGTCTGATTGATCCAGAACTATCAAACATGATCATACCATTCCTAGGGTTTCATGATCAAAACAAAATTGAGATAAAATCAAATAAAATCAATTTAAAGTGAAAAATCCAAAAATCTGGCTTCAAGTCAAAATTTTAGAAATCTAGAAAAATATGATTTTTATAAAATATTTCAAAATTGAACTTGAACAGTCCAGGATATAGATAAAGCCCAAATTTCACATTAAATTTGAAAATAAAAACCAAAAATACCCACGTTGATGAAGAATACCAAAAGGGGAGAATTTAGACCGTAGGGTCTTCTCTCAATAATGAAAAACAATTTAAAAATCACATCATGAAACCCTAGATTTTATTTTCAGGCTTCTGGATCCAGATCTACCATATTGATCATGATAGATCCAGGATCTTAGCCTAAAACCACAAAAATCACGAAAACAGTGCTGTAGGTGCAAAAGTGGCAAAAATCCAAATTTTGGAAAAAATAAGGGATCTCATGCTATAAACATCATGGATTCTTGTTATTCATTCAGATATGTCATAAAAAGCATTAAAACATGATCAGGATATTTAAAACAGCCACATCTCACAAATTAGAGCACATGGGTGTCTACCCTACGGATCCACCTGCTCCCCTTTCCCCTAGTTCTCTCTTCACGTTTTATGGCTAGAGAGACTCTTGAGGTACTTGGAGATAGGTTTGGTTACACAAACACAATCAAAGGCCTTATTCTATGAAAAAAAGAAAAAACAGATATGGGGTTCTATTCTAGGGATCCACCTGTTCCCCTTTCCCCTAGTTCTCTCTTCACGTTTTACGGCTAGAGAGACCCTTGAGGTACTTGGAGGCAGGTTTAGGGATACAAAATAAATATGGCCTTATTCTACAGCAATAGAGATGATCCTATTACTTCTAGAATTGAAGACAGAAAATAAAAAGGGATAGGGGACTTACCTGGATTGAGCAGGCAGGCAGCAGGGATTCCTTTCCTTCTCTTGGAGCTTCTTAGAATTCCTTGGACTCAAAATTTCGTGGCCCTAAGCTAGAGGAATGAGCCTCTATTTATAGACACACCCAGGGGCATGGTTGGTCCAGAAGGATATATCCTGATTCTCAGGATAGAGTGAAATATAGAGATAATGCCCATCCATAGTGGCTTCAGCGAATAAAATACTTAATTCGCTCGTTTAAAGATATATTGGACTTCAAATAAAGCTCGGAAATCGAGAGAAGGACCAAACTTGCACGTGTCTTTAATGCCCGTAAATGATTTACGGTCCAATGGTGACCGTATTGGTACTACGGACGCGCCTGCCCGTAGATATTTTACGGGCGAGATAGGCCCGTGAAGCCAATACGGGCAAAGCCTGTTCTTTCTATTTTTAGGCTTTTTTGACCTGTTTTAAGCTCTAATTACATGTTTTTATTATTTTCTCATTTGGCAGTGCAATTTGGGGTGTCTACAGCTGCCCCCTCTTTGCTGGTAATTGGAACCAATTACAAGCAGAGAGCAAAAAGACCCGCCAATTGCACTTTCTGAGATTTTTGTATAATCAATTGCACTTTGCAAGGATTAAAGGGATGATTTTTGAAAAAAAGAATTGATTGTGGAAGATTTGCTAAGAAGTCCCTCAGCTTAAGGGCCAAATCTTCCTCTCTCCTCTCACTGAGCACTTGTGGGCTATGAAGTGAGATTTGAGACAAAATTTTTAAACAAAAGTGGGTAAGGTGGCAATCCTTGCAACTTACAACTAATATGTACATTGATCTCCTAAAAATTGTGAGAAAATGATAAAAATGTGCAATTTTATGGCTTCGCCCGTATTTGGCTTACGGACAGACCCTGACCGTAGAGGGTTCACGGGCGACTGGGACCGTAGTAGGCTCACGGGCGTCTGATGCCCGTACTGAGGTTACGGATTTTACTCTTCTTCTTAAGTTCGCGACCGCGACCATTTCTCCTCTGCTTGCACTGTGCCCTAATTCTCTGCTGCCCGTGCTATTTTCTCCGGTCTTTCCTTCTTCTTCAACAGTCCGATTCCTTCTCCGGTGATCTCCGGCGATTACTATTCTCCTTCGGCGAGCTTCTCATTTTTTTCCGGCGACCATTCTCCTTCGGCGATCACTGCTTTCCAGCGACCACTTGCCTTCTTCCTTGAAGCTTCAGTGGAGTAAGATTTTAGCTTGCAAAACCTCCATTCAGATAATCAGGTATGCCTTTTCTCAAATTCTTCTTGCAAACAGTTCGTCCATGCTATTCAATCTTCTGTTCCTTGGTTGTAGAAATTCAGACTTGTTTTATGGTTCAACCACTGATTTTTATGCCAATGCTACATCCGAAAATTGTTGAAGAGATGCTTGAAATGCTTGCATGATCCTCATGAGTAAATCTTCAACTTCTATATACGACCAAATGACTTTCTGCTCTTGGGTTAACAGATTTGTCTTTTGAATGTCCAATTTCCGAATTTTTGAATTTGCTCCATGCTGACAGAACTGATATGTGTAAATTTTCTGGTTGAGTCTGGATTGCTGCTTCAATCTTGTATACTCTAGATTCCCTTTGATTATTTGGCCAACTTGTTTATTCCTTAAGAAGTTGTTTCATGCAATTTTCTGTCTTGAAATGTTAGCTTTACATTGCTGTATTTTGCCTGATTTGATCTGCCTTCTCCTTGAATGCCACTCTATTAACTGCTAGAGCATCCTTATTTTTAAATCTCAAGTGCAATTGCTATCTCCATCTTGGCTTTTGGCCTGTGGTGTTGCTATGCTTGTGTAGACTTGAATTTTATTCCCTGGAGCTGAATACATAACTTGACATGAGTTGCTCCTTGATTCACCTGGCATTTAAGCAACTTAGTATAGCATAGGTAATCTTCATTCCAACATGCTTCGACTATCCTGAAACCAAGTAAATTTAAATGGTTAGGTTTCTTTAGAAAATCCAAAAGAGGAATTTAAGATCAATTACTAATATACATATTTTTTCTTTTTCATATAAAGAGAATATACAGGAAGCCTAAAACTTCCTATATATAATTTATATATATTTTCCTGATTAAGCTCACACTAAAATTTCCAAACAGAAAATTAAACTCCTTCAATTGACTTCTGATTTTGATTGGGAGTTTTTGAAGCACTTTTTCCATTCTCCATTTTTCTTTTTCCCTGTCAATCAATTGAACCCGGTTAGAATGATTAATCAAGCAACTAAAAAATTTAAATAATTAATCATCTCCCTGATTTGAACCGTAGATGGCCCGCCTTAGATCGGCTTCTCGAGATCCTGCAGATGAGCCTTCCTCCTCGAGGGTTAGGCGAGATCCTGCTGATGTGGCCTCGTCTTCGAGGGCTGAGAGGGATTCCGATTCTGATATCCCAGATTTCCCTTCTGGGGATTCGCGTGAGGCGACCCCCGAGGTATTCTCTAACCCTTCTGAATTTAACATTCTTTTACAAAAACATCTCCTTGATCCTTTCTTCTTTCCAATTGTTCCTTTAGCCGGCAGTTGAGGCTTCGGGCAGAGATAGGAGCCGTAGCAGGCGTCGAGCTGGAGGCGTAGATAGAGACCTTGATGAGGGTCATAGAGGAGGCCGCAGAGGGGGCCGTGGCAGAGATGAGGCCAGGACCAGGGTTGAGATCCCTGAGGAGGTGGCTGCCCAGATTAGGGACACTGATCTTCTGCATGGTTTGAGGACTCATCCTTCAGCATGCGTTAGGGCGGATATCCCTTTGGATTTTGCTATGTCCCATTATAGAGGGAGTTGGGCCAGCTTTACTAGATTCTTGAGAGCTTGCAGTTCGGCTTATCGTCGGGAGCTAGGATTGTACGGTTTCGGCATGTTTATCACTATTCCGGACGTTCGCTTGGATCGAGCCCTCATTGCAGCATTATTGGAGAGGTTTTTCCCAGAGACCTTGAGCTTCCATTTCCCAGATATTGAGATTGGGATCCGGCCTTCTGATTTCACGCTCATCACCGGGATTAGGATGATCGGTGATGTTATTACTGAGATGGCGATGCCAGAGGCCGATGAGATTGCTGGTTATCTCGGATACATTGTGCTGCCTCCTGAGGCATGGGATCGGGGGAGAGCTAGATTGTCTCTGACATGGTTGAGAGAGACTTTCCGGAGGAGGCAGTTTGGCCAGCTTGCTGCCGGTGACCATGTGTTCCCCTTCGCCTTCCGATTTCTTTTTCTGTATATGATGGGATCCTGCTTCTTCCCAGAGGACACGACTTCAGTTAGTCCTTACTTCTTGAGTCTTCTGGGAGATCTGCAGCGGGCGAGGAGGTATGCCTGGGGCCCGCTCATATTTGGTACTATTCTGGCTGGCCTGCGCCGATCAGTGAGCGGCCTCTCTACATCCAGAGGGGCTGGAGTTGGGTGCAGGTTCTTCTGGCCCTTCTTGCAGGTGAACCTTATTTCCCTTCTTTTTCTTTATCTCTTTCTGTTTATCTCTCATTTTATATTCCTCTAACTGTTTTCTTCTTTCTTGCAGTTTTTTGCTAGGGTTTATATACCCTATTTCCGCCCTACCTCTACGATGCCTGAGGAGACGTATCCCATGGCACTTAGATGGTGTCATGTAGAGCATGACTCTGAAAAGAGTCGTCCCAGGTCCGCCCGGGCCCACTTAGACAGGTTATACCGGTCTGAGGTAATCTTCTTTAATTCCTCTTCTTCTTCTTTTCTTTTCTTCCTGGATCGCACATCTGATGTCTTGTTCTGTTTTCAGCTATTTGTCCCCAGGATGGAGGACATTCATGAGGTGCTAGCCCTGCAGGCAGCCAGAGATGATGCATTTGTCCCTGACCAGAGACGACAGAGATACCAGTTCTTTATTGGTCAGTTGGGCAGCATCTGGTATTGTGGCGAGCGCTTCTTCTTTCAGCATGTGGGAGAGCCACGGATTCCTGCCATCCCACCAGATACTACTCCTCTCTATCCTCCTATGCCTGTTGATCCTGCCCAGTTCTTAGATTGGACTGAGGCAGAGACATTATTGGAGGAGGGTGACTATGATGCATGGTTCAGGCGATCTTCTGTTGGGTGCCTCATGTCACCCATGCCTGTCCGTGGCGGAGTCACGGAGATAGGAGGGGTAGTGATTAGGGCCTACGACACCACGGTATGCTTTCTTCTTTTGTGATCTTCTATTTCTATTTCATCTGCTTTTAGCATTTTTCTGACTTCTTTCTTCTCTATTTCAGGAGGCTCAGTTGGCAGAGATCAGGTCTCGCTATGCTGATCTAGAGCGCCAGCGTGATGCAGCGATCGCGGAGCGGGACGCCCTCTATATCACTATCTCAGATCTCCGGGGGCAGCTAGCCAGAGCCCAGGGCCAGGAGGGTCCATCTGATGTACATGATCAGGCGGGTCCATCTGATGCACAGGACCAGGCGGGTCCATCCGATACTCAGGTTAATTTCTTCTTTTATTTCCATTCCTGCTTTTGTATTTGTTTGTCTTGTTCTGACTGAATTTTTCTCTTAGTTTCAGGAGTACACAGCTGGTCCCTCTTCACCTGCTTCACCCGTGCCTATGCATTTCCGGGATGAGGTGTTTTCTGTGGCACGGGTGGAGTTCGTGACGTCTCCTAGTCCAGAGGAGGTTCCTGCAGCAGAGCCCGAGGTCGAGGCTGATATTGTACCTGCTGCTGAGGACGTGCCAGAGTCAGCCCCAGTAGCTGAGACTGCTCCTGCTGCATCCGCTGGTGTTGATATGGATTCGGCTATGGACGCCGCTGTGGTAGAGCCTACCGTGGAGACTGCCGTGATGGAGGAGGCTACAGCTGATCCTGTAGAGCCCGAGGTGGGGATGACTGCTACTGAGCTTGTGGAGCCGGAGGTTGATGTACCTGGGACATCTGCTCCTGCTGGTCCTGTTAGTCCTGATATGGAGGATGCGGAGGTGACACATGCTGCTGTTGATCCTTCTGCGGATTCTTCCCGTACAGAGTCTGATCCCGATTCTACGGGATATGTAGATACTTCAGGGTACGTCCCTCCTGATCATCCCACTGCTGGCTTTGTGCCTTTATATATGTGGCATGATATTCAGTCTGTTTTGAGCAGGATGACGCGTAGCACGGCCCGTAATATTGTGCGGCATGTCTTTGAGCACCGGCGATCTACAGGCCGTGGTCGAGGCAGAGGACGAGGCCGTGGCCGTAGGAGCGGACCTGCATGGCCATTAGATTAGGATTCTTCCATGTACCTTTGTATTTTTTTTTTTTTTTTGCAAAAGTGATGTAAACATTCATATATATAAAAGAAGTTTGTTTTATTTCCATTTGTATTCTTTCTTCTTTATTTACAGTATTTATTATCTGATGAATGTTAAAACAGGGACAGGTGAAGCTTAGGAAAACCAAAGAAATTAAAAATTCCCATTTTTTTGCATTTTTTCGAAGGAACCGTAATTATACTACGAGCAGGCTGTGCCCGTAAAGTTACCACGGGCGTGCGCTGCCCGTGAACTTTTCACGGTCAGCTGTATCCGTAATTTCTATACGGGCGAGCCTAGCCCGTAATATAATTACGGAATTTACTGTTTCACGATTTTTTCTATATAAACTCCTAGGGAACATCATTGTGACACTTTTATTAATTGAAAAACTCCCTGAGCACGTCTTTTCTCGCTTTCCTTGGCTTCTTTGGCGCTTCCATGGCTTCCCCTACGCCGCTTTCTCCTGCCTTTGAATCTCCTCCTGCAAGACAACCTGTTAGATCAAAACCTCCTAATCTTACCAGGTACAATATTGTGGATTCCTTTTATGATAGATGGGTTAACTCCATGACCCTTGATGAGGAGATTCGTTGGGATTCCATCCACTTAGGGCACATCCTACACCTCCCTAAAATTCCCTTTAAGTGGGAAATCATTGAAGCTTTGATAGGCCATTGGGTACCTGAGCTGAATCTCTTCCGTTTTGATGATAAAGAGATGACTCCTACCATAGAAGAGATTGAAACCATCCTTGGCCTTAGATTTTCTGAAAAAGTTGTGAACCCACCCCTAAAGCTTAGCTATAAAAAAGAGGCCTCCACTTTCTTGGGTATAGGGAAGAAGGACTTAGGAAATTCTGATGCACTATTGACCTTGTCCAAGACCTTTTTGACTGAAAAACTTCTGAGGAGTAATGACAAGGACTCTAGGTTTAATGCATTGACCCTGATAGTGGTCAATCAGCTGCTTTTTCCACGGGGTGATGACCAGGTTGACTTGGCTCTCATCTCAGTTATCTGTCAGGTTAGGGAACGCGAGAGGTTGGCCCCTATGATCCTAGCAGAGATATATCAGGCTCTTACTGATTGTTATTCCAGGAAGAAGAAACGCTTCCTTGCCTGCGCCCCTATCCTACAGGTAAAATATGCATGTATATTTTTTTTTATTTTTTTTTTTCTCTTTTTTTTTTTTCTTCTATTTTTTTTTTTTTTTCTATTCTTCCTTTCCTTTCTTTTTTTTTTCTTTTCTTCTTCTTCTCTTTTTTTTTTTTTTTTTTTCTTCTCCTTTTTTTTTTTCTTTCTTTTTCTTTTTTTTCTTTTTGGAAATAAATTAAAATACTCCCTTTTTCTGCAGCTTTGGTTGCTTGACCATCTTAGCCAGGTAGAAGAAATAACTCGCCGCTTCTTTCCAAGATTGAAAGTTCCTGTTTTGATGAGCAATAGGGGATGTCCTAACATCCAAGGTGGCAAGCAAGGCTGGTTCACTTTCTTGGGTACTCTCCAGGATGATCAAGTGAGATGGCCTGGCACTTATCAGCCCACTCCAGAGACAGTGATCAGCTTTAGAGATAGAAACTTTCTGGCCCTAGCAGGTTTGAAATCTGCTGTTCTCTATCTTCCTTTGAGGGTTCTTCGGCAATTTGGAGCGACCCAGGGAATCATGATTCCCACAGGTTATGAGAGCTTTATAGGGCCACTTACTTCAGCCACCATGGGGCTAAATGCTCAATTAATGAAAGAGTGGTCCTATGTTTGCTTTCTGCGGGGTCCAGTCTTTTCTGAGTCCCATGTGAAGGACTATCACTTCTGGATCAAGGAACAGGTGCAGAGTCATGCCCCAGTACCAGAGGATCCTCCTGCAGTTCTTCCTCCTACTTATGAGGACATTCTGGAGTCAGAAAGGGTAACTCATAAGCGGCTTCAACAAATATGGGTACGGGAGGCTCAAGAGCTTAGGATAAAAGTCCTTGTTCTGGAGAGGAAGCTTGAAGAGCAGAAGTCTGGCCGCATTGCCATAGAGAAGAAACTTGAAGAACAAAGGCAGGCTCGTCGCTTTGAAGTCCGTGTGATGCGGAAGAAGTATCAGGATTCCTTGGCTGACCTTAGGGCGTTGAAGCGCCAGCTTTCTTTTTCAGATGAGGTCATCTCCTTTTTGAGTGATCCTGATGCAGAGGGTGCTTCTGGAATCATTGCAACTCAGGCAGCTAGGATTAGGGAGCTTGAGGAGCAGTTAGGGAGTAGGGATTAGATTCTTTCATCATTTTTTTTTTCTTTCATTTTTTTTCCATACTTTTTTACAAAAGCAAACTCCATTAGTGGAAAGATATTAGATTTAATTCAAAAATAGGTTTTATATTATTGGCCTCAGAATTCTCAGATGCTTATAAAAACAGAAGTTTTATGAAAAAGTATTTGATTTCTCATCATTGGCCAAAAATATATTTTTTTGCTTTTTTGTGTTTTTATATTTTTTTGAAAAAATGATCCAATCACTTATTAGCATATAGTCCAAAAGAATTAAAATCAAGTTGAATAATGAGAAGATTATTTCAGAAAATGCAGAAAGACCAAAATAAACCTTTGGAACCTTTAGAATCATTCCCATGAACATCGGCTTGTCAATTGATGCTTCAGATATGACGACTCTTTCAATCAGACTATTTTGCCCCAGTCTAGAAAGACATTTTCCTTCATCCAATTGAAGAGCAATTGTTTCTCCATTGTATCCATGATATGAGAATTTATGACTTCAACTTCAGCAATAATTTCCTAATGGCAATTTTGATGGCCATCAACTTGTTCACAGATGATTCATATCATAGTTCTGATTATGTTGCTTTAGTCTTGAAAAGAGAATTTTCCTCAATCACTTGGAGATTGACTATATCTCAAAAGTAACCACCAACATGAAGACTTCACTTGGATCTATGCCAATTCTGGGCTTTCCTCTCTGACAATTTCCTTCTTGTAGATAGCTGATTATTTGCCATGTAGCGCCCTTTCGGGTTTTCACTACATTTTCTCCATTTTTTCCTTTTTTTTTCTTCTTCTTTTTTCTTTTTTTTTTTTTTAATCCTTCATCACCAGCAACCATGTAGTCAAAACTGCCTTAATTCAAAATTTCTTAATCAAAGAGGACTTATGAATAGGACGAAACTAAGGCTTGGTGTTAGTTTAGAAAGAAAAGGAATAAAAGGCTCAAATACCCTATGATCAAATGGGTTAACTGAAATTGTAATTTTTAAGGCATTTCTTCCCTTGGAATGAATACAAAATTGCCCCAGTACTGAAGTTCTTCCCTCAATTTGATTTCTTCATTTGGAACTTATTCTCCAGTATTGAACTTCTTTTTTCCATTCTTTTCTTCACAATTTTGAAGACATTCTCCAAATAGCATTTGATTATCTTTTTTTCTTCCTTTTTTTTTCTTTTTTTTTTTTTTTTCATTTCTTTGCCCCATTTTCTGAAAACATATTCAAAATCCCTTTTGAACTTCAATAATTGTCCCTTCATTCCCTTTTTTTTTATGCCTTAATAAATTTGCCCCAGTGTGGGGTTACAATTCTCAGTTTAGGTTACTTGGAAAAATGTATCAAGCTCAAAGGGTCTAACTAGGGATTTCAAAATTTTTGGGGATATAAGAAAGAAAGGCCTCTTATCATTTTAAGAAAAATTTGAATTTTTAGACTTGGCAGAGTTGCACTACATGACTGGCTCAGGATTTTTTCTTCTTTTTTTTTTTTCTTAATCACCTTCTATCAAGATAAAAGCATCTTCAAATAGAACCTCTGTTATGAACAAGTTCTTCACCTTTTGATCAATCTTTTGAATTTGGATTCTTTCCATCAAATGATGCCCAATTCTATTTCCAACGAAAAGGTCAGATCTTCTCCCATATTTTCAAGTGCAAAGCCCCAAAATTTCTTCAAACAATATTATCAACTTCCTTTTGAACGAATCAGCAAGTGATGTGATCCTTTCTGTATTCTAATGCAAAAACTTCAAATCTTCTTCTATCTTTTCTGTTGAAGACTGTGGATCATCTTTGGTTCCAAAGGCCATAAAATTGGTCACTTCATAATTTTGCAAAATATTCTTCTCATGACATTTAAAAAGATTTGAATTTTCATATAAAATGTCTTTTTCTTCGATTTTGGTCTCAAAATTGAGTCCAATGTCAAAGTCATATTCAACTCAATGAAATTCAATAAGAGATATGATTCATAAGTAAAAGGACCTTGCTGAAAACTTTTTTTCTTTTTTTTCTAGAAAAATGTTAAAGGGAAAAATCTTTTTTTTTTTTTTTTTGAAAAGCCTTTATTAAAATCACTTCCTGAGAACAAGGCTCCTTAGAATCCTCAGGAAATGTGCATTCTTCTTATGCAGATTTCTTTTCAGAGAACGTGGGAGTTTGAAAACTGCCCCTGTTCTCAAAGGCAAAAGTTGACTTTTCTTCCTTTTTCTGATAATTTCTTTCTCCTGTGGAGTGAGGCAAGCCTTCCTGCTCATAACCAGGAGCATTTCTTTTAAGATAAACCCTGACTGTTGGACCAATAGGAGTGATAAGCTGAGAAGGGTCAAATCTTCTTTCTCCAGGGAAAATTGCCCCTATTGCATTTGAGTTGCCTGCCCCATTGTTATCGGTAGGTGGGATAGGTGTAACTGAATTGAATGATAAGGAGTTATTATCCAGTAAATCTTGAATTGCATGCTTTAGGGCCAAGCAACGATCAGTGGTATGCCCTGGAGTGCTCATATGATAATCACAGATTGCAGATGAATCATAACCCTTCCCCTTACTTGCATGAGGATTTGGCAACCTCAAAGTCACATAACCCTTCTGAAGTAAGGTAGGCAAAAGTTCAGATGGTCTCATAGGCAGTTTAGAAAATTCCCTTCTCTTCCTTACTTCTGTTTCCTCTTTCACAGGCTGTGCAGAAGGGACATTAATTTGAATAGGCAGCAAAGGAAATTGATGGGTTGGCTTGATAGGAGGTGGATGGGCATTGATTTGAAAGGGTTCCCTGGGAAGTTGTACCATATTCACTTCTGCTTCTCTCCTTTCTTCATTCTTTATTTTTCCATTACCATTCTCCTTTTTCTGTGTAGAGAAAGTGGTGGAAGCTTCCTGGTTCAACACTGCAGAGTAATCAGCTATTTTCCCAGACTTGATCCCATCTTCAATTCTGTCTGCCACTTGCACTAGGGCAGCAAAGTTGGTGGTAGTTTGACCCACCAAGTGACTGTAAAATGGTTGCCCCAATGTCATGATGAAAGTTGAAATCATTTCTGGTTCTCCCATGGGTGGCTTGACTTGTGCAGCCAACTCCCTCCATCTTTTAGCATATTTCCTTATGGTCTCATCATTTCTCTTTGTCATCCTCATCATGTCATACCTATCTGGTATAATCTCAGAGTTGAACCTGTATTGTGCCAAAAAGGAATCTGCTAAGTCCTTCCACCTTCTGATCTTTCCATGGTCTAATGTCGCAAACCACCTCAAAGCAGCTCCAGTCAAACTCCTTTGGAAGAGCTGGATCAGTATGCCATCATCCCGACCGAACTGGCATAGGGCACCACAGTACAACTTCAAATGGCTCATTGGGCAGCCAGTGCCATCATATTTATCAAAATCTGGGCATTTAAACTTGGCCGGTAGACATACATCGGGGTATAGGCACAGATCTTCAAAATTCGTGCCTCCAAATGATTTAACTCCCTTCACTTCCCTTAGCTCGTCCTGAATAATCTCTAGCCTATGCATGAACTTCTTTTCCATCTCATCCCTCATTATCTCTTTTTCCTTCTCTTTCTCAAACTCAACCGTCTCCCCCCTAATCAGTATAGGTTCAGGGGTAGGTTCAGAAATGGGTTCAGGAATAGGTTGAACCGGAGGTGGGATATTGATTGGAGGTGGAGGTGCTTGGTTGGAAGTGGAGACTTGGTTCTGGGCTTGGACTTGTTCGGCCTGCACTGATAGTATGTTCTCTAGCATTCGGGCTAGTCCTGCCACCTGCTCCTGAAGCAGGGCTAAATCTGGGTGAGGAGCATCAGCTTCAATCTCAATGGGATTCATGGTGTGAGCTCTTGATCTGGTTACAGGAGCTATGGTTGCAAGTGTACTTGGTACCTGGAAAAATAAAGAGAAAATATCAGTGCCAATTTAATCTCATTCACATGCCTATGTATGCCTATGTGCAA
This sequence comes from Buxus sempervirens, assembly GCA_947561395.2. Taxonomy (NCBI): domain Eukaryota; kingdom Viridiplantae; phylum Streptophyta; class Magnoliopsida; order Buxales; family Buxaceae; genus Buxus; species Buxus sempervirens. Next base: position 27,823,755 of record OX387188.1, read on the forward strand.
GCTGGGTGAACACAAGTTTGGATTTGTTTCTTTATTTGCTTCCTTTTTTTTTTAGAATTGTTGGAATATTCTAGGGCTTCCAACGGGTCCTACAAAAAGAGAAAAGGATCTGAAATTCAAAGGCTTTCAGAGGCCCAAAGAAATTTTTGGAAAAAGTCTGAAATTCAAAGGCTTTCAGAGGCCCAGGGATATTTTTGAAAAAAGTCTGAAATTCAAAGGCTTTCAGAGGCCCAAGGATATTTTTTGAAAAAAGTCTGAAATTCAAAGGCTTTCAGAGGCCCAAAGGATATATGTCTATAATTCAGAGGCTTATAGACGGCCCAAATGACTCATTTGTCTAAAATTCAGAGGCTTTTAGACGGCCCAAAGAAATGATTTGTCTAAAATTCAGAGGCTTTTAGACGGCCCAAAAAAATGATTTGTCTAAAATTCAGAGGCTTTTAGACGGCCCAAAGAAATGATTTGTCTAAAATTCAGAGGCTTTTAGACGGCCCAAAGATATGTGTCTATAATTCAGAGGCTTATAGACGGCCCAAAGAAATTATTTGTCTAAAATTCAGAGGCTTTTAGACGGCCCAAAGAAATGATTTGTCTAAAATTCAGAGGCTTTTAGACGGCCCAAAGGAGTGATTGTCTAAAATTCAGAGGCTTTTAGACGGCCCAAAAAAATGATTTGTCTAAAATTCAGAGGCTTTTAGACGGCCCAAAGAAATGATTTGTCTAAAATTCAGAGGCTTTTAGACGGCCCAAAAAGGTTTGTTGGAATATTCTAGGGCTTCCAACAGGTTCCGAAAAGGAAAAAGGATCTGAAATTCAAAGGCTTTCAGAGGCCCAGGGATATTTTTTGAAAAAAGTCCGAAATTCAAAGGCTTTCAGAGGCCCAAAAGATCTGAAATTCAAAGGCTTTCAGAGGCCCAGGAGTTTTTTTGAGAAAAAAAAAAAAGTCTGAAATTCAAAGGCTTTCAGAGGCCCAGGAGTTTTTTGAGAAAAAGTCTGAAATTCAAAGGCTTTCAGAGGCCCAAAGGGTTTTTGAGAAAAAGTCTGAAATTCAAAGGCTTTCAGAAGCCCAAAGGATTTTTGAGAAAAAAAAAATCTGAAATTCAAAGGCTTTCAGAGGCCCAGAGATTTTTTATAAAAGTCTGAAATTCAAAGGCTTTCAGAGGCCCAAGGAGTTTTGATAAAAGTCTGAAATTCAAAGGCTTTCAGAGGCCCAGGGATTTTTTTGAGAAAAAGTCTGAAATTCAAAGGCTTTCAGAGGCCCAAAGAACCTTTCTCTCACACATTTTTTTATTCAATTATTTTGTTTGTTTGTTTGTTTTTTTTTTTTTTTTGAAGCATTTTATTCAAACTTGTTTCCCTTTATCGTTATTTAAAGGTTAAAAGAATATTTTAGTGGGAAAAACTGATTAAAGTTGAATATTCCGAGAAAACCGTATACACAGTACGGTCCAGCCCTGCCCGTATTCAAATTACGAGCAAGCCGTGGCCGTATGGAAAACACGGGCGAGCCTAGCCCGTATAACTAATACGGGCAAGCCCAGCCCGTGTACTAAATGCGGTTTTACGGAACCCTGTTATATTTTTCCAGTTTTTACATGATTTGATCACTTTCATTGTTCATCCAAACATACGGTTCACCCATTGCAGAGCTTCTAAAATGTCCCAAAGTGGACCTTGGCCTTTTTGCTAAAACACATGCTTAGGAAGGCACATGCACCCTCCAAATTGACACCATACTCAAGAATTTGGTACCCTTTTGTTGTCTCTTGTATGAACATAGGGTAGGATTGATTCTAAACAGAGTTAGAGACTCTTCCTATGGGCTGCACCAATTTTAAAAACATGTAAATTTTGGGACCAATTATCCCGAACCAATGGGTACCATGACACCCCTATGACATGAAAATAATGCAAAACAATAGGATTACCTTGTTACCTTGTTTACCTTCAATATGGCATCTGCATTATGCCCTGGTTTGTAAGCCATGCACACGGCCTTCCCACAATCATACAAACCCATATCCCCACGTAATTGTATACTTTAGCCAAAAACGTGTAACTCCACCTTCAAGCGTAGGGGTTTTGGGTTTTGGCTTAATGGCAACTTAGCACTCAAGCCTAGTGATGACCAGGATCCCAGATCCACATTATCATCACATCATTAGCTCAAAGTTCTAAGGTGAATGTTTTCACTTTCGCTTTCCGAAGTATCGACCTCGTTGCGCCAAGCTACACACATTCGGGTTCAACTTCCTATAGGTTAAGGGTAGGCCGTGTAAAAACAAAAGGTGCACAGTGCATTGTAAAAATAGGATGCATTCACAACGTCCCAAACCCTTGCCACTCTTTTCGCAGCCATGCATAAACAAACCAAGGCATAATAGGAAAGCATATTTAAAATAAACAAGTAAATAAAGCAATCCTATAGCACCCAAAACATGCTCATAAAAAAAATCATCTATCATGCAAACATATGATCATGTTATACACCCAAAATCATCATGGAGATCATGCTAAAAATTAAAACATGCTATCATAAAAATATAGCAAGAAATAAGCATGGTTCATCAAAACGGACCTCCCATACGCATGTTTGTAGAAACAATCCTATAAATCAAAATTAAGCATGTTTCTACCCCCATGAATTCTTAAGCAATAATTCATATTTAAAATATACTCACCATGCTTAAGAACACCAAATAGCAAGCAAATCAAAAAAATCAAAAACATGAACACACACCAAAAGGCTCAAATCTACAAGTCCCCAGCAGAGTCGCCAGTTGTGAGACATGGGAAAAAATCAATCTAATGATTTCCTCAATCATCACACGGGATTAATTAAAACAAAGAGTCGCCACCATTCAATTTAGGTGTGAATGGACACCAAAATATTAAATAAGCACAAAAGGCAAATTTTAGGGCAAAATATCCCTCCTAAAAAAAACAACCAGAGATGGGTAAGGGGATTAAGTTATGAACAGGGGAAGGTGTTAGGCACCCCTATTCATCCACACAAGGTGGTTGCCAGGTATTTGTTCATGTTAAAATAAAGAAAAAGCTTGCTATAAAAATCATGAAAAAATCACAAAAAAAAGCAAAAATATATGGTTTTTTCATATGAATAGTCTGATTGATCCAGAACTATCAAACATGATCATACCATTCCTAGGGTTTCATGATCAAAACAAAATTGAGATAAAATCAAATAAAATCAATTTAAAGTGAAAAATCCAAAAATCTGGCTTCAAGTCAAAATTTTAGAAATCTAGAAAAATATGATTTTTATAAAATATTTCAAAATTGAACTTGAACAGTCCAGGATATAGATAAAGCCCAAATTTCACATTAAATTTGAAAATAAAAACCAAAAATACCTACGTTGATGAAGAATACCAAAAGGGGAGAATTTAGACCGTAAGGTCTTCTCTCAATAATGAAAAACAATTTAAAAATCACATCATGAAACCCTAGATTTTATTTTCAGGCTTCTGGATCCAGATCTACCATATTGATCATGATAGATCCAAGATCTTAGCCTAAAAACCACAAAAATCACGAAAACAGTGCTGTAGGTGCAAAAGTGGCAAAAATCCAAATTTTGGAAAAAATAAGGGATCTCATGCTATAAACATCATGGATTCTTGTTATTCATTCAGATATGTCATAAAAAGCATTAAAACATGATCAGGATATTTAAAACAGCCACATCTCACAAATTAGAGCACATGGGTGTCTACCCTACGGATCCACCTGCTCCCCTTTCCCCTAGTTCTCTCTTCACGTTTTATGGCTAGAGAGACTCTTGAGGTACTTGGAGATAGGTTTGGTTACACAAACACAATCAAAGGCCTTATTCTATGAAAAAAAGAAAAAACAGATATGGGGTTCTATTCTAGGGATCCACCTGTTCCCCTTTCCCCTAGTTCTCTCTTCACGTTTTACGGCTAGAGAGACCCTTGAGGTACTTGGAGGCAGGTTTAGGGATACAAAATAAATATGGCCTTATTCTACAGCAATAGAGATGATCCTATTACTTCTAGAATTGAAGACAGAAAATAAAAAGGGATAGGGGACTTACCTGGATTGAGCAGGCAGGCAGCAGGGATTCCTTTCCTTCTCTTGGAGCTTCTTAGAATTCCTTGGACTCAAAATTTCGTGGCCCTAAGCTAGAGGAATGAGCCTCTATTTATAGACACACCCAGGGGCATGGTTGGTCCAGAAGGATATATCCTGATTCTCAGGATAGAGTGAAATATAGAGATAATGCCCATCCATAGTGGCTTCAGCGAATAAAATACTTAATTCGCTCGTTTAAAGATATATTGGACTTCAAATAAAGCTCGGAAATCGAGAGAAGGACCAAACTTGCACGTGTCTTTAATGCCCGTAAATGATTTACGGTCCAATGGTGACCGTATTGGTACTACGGACGCGCCTGCCCGTAGATATTTTACGGGCGAGATAGGCCCGTGAAGCCAATACGGGCAAAGCCTGTTCTTTCTATTTTTAGGCTTTTTTGACCTGTTTTAAGCTCTAATTACATGTTTTTATTATTTTCTCATTTGGCAGTGCAATTTGGGGTGTCCACAATTACATACAATAAAAACATGCTTTCGTCGATTAATCACATGTAAAGCCAAAAACGAAGGTAAACAGTGTCACCTACCTCTTGAACGAATGTTCCTCTTCCTCTCTTCTCTCAACAATGTTTCTCTATCACCCAGCAACACTCTGGACGACGAAGAACTCAAAAACCCAAGCTTTCTTCCTCCTCTTCTTCTTCCTCTCCTTCGATTGTTCGATCGCTCAAGGCTGTTGCTTGCGGCTATTCAATACGAGCGAGAATACACGCGTATAAGGTTTAGGTTAATAAACTAATACTTATACCCTTCGATCCCATGTATCTCACGTACACCAAATTCTATACGCACACCCAATCAGAATACATACCTTGATATCTCATGATCGGACGGTCAGATCTGCGCCCAATTCTAGATCTTCACTAATTAGATCATCCCCTACAATAATAAATTATTTCTATCAATTATAACTCTCACTAATATTATTTATTAATTTAATTTATTATTTAAGGAAAATTCGGGGTTTTACATGTTTGATGTATCTTAGATTTGATTTGTATGATCAGAGATTCACAAGGATAAAGGCATGTATGTATTGCTTGGTTATGGCTAGAATCATGTTTAGGGGCCTTATCTTGTCACACATGCTTGTTGTATTGTTATGATAACATGCTTTGCTTTGGGGGTTTTAATGATATGTTTTGATCATGCACATTATGAGCATGAAATCTGGGAATTTAGTGGGCATTTTTGGGTTTTCAAGCATGTTTTACCTGATTAGTTGTTACTTGTACAATGTGATTACTTGCTGTTTTTTTTAATGGCATGCTTTGATTTAGGTATGGATGATATGTTTTGGTAATGAAAATAATGAGCTGAAAATCCGAAGTGTTTATTGGATGTTTTTGAGGCTTTCAAGCATGCTTTTCATGATTAATTGTTCTTGTAAAATAGTCATGAGCATATTTAGGTGTTTTTATTATCTTGTTTGCTTGTGTTTATTTACTACCAATATGATGTCATATTTCCCTTGACTTGAGAATTTATGCATGGCTGCGTAAAAAGAGTGGCAAGGGGCTGGAACGTTGTGAATGCACCTTTAATTTCAAATGCACTTGAGCACTTTAAATCTTTTTCACAGCCTACCTATTACCTATAGGAAGTTGAACCCGAATGTGTGTAGCTTGGCGCACCAAGGTTGTTACTTCGGAAAGCGAAAGTGAAAACATTCACCTTAGAACTTTGACCTAATGATGTGATGACATTGTGGATCTTTGATTCTGGTCATCACTAGGCTTGAGATCTAAGTTGCCAATAAACCAAAACCCAGAACCCATACACTTGAAGGTGGATAAACACTTTTTCAGCTAAAGTAAACAATTACGATGGGGAATTGGGTGTAATTGAGGGAAGGCCGTTTGGATGTTTCACAGACCAAGGTATAATAGGAATGCCATATTGAAGGTAACACAAGGTGGCAAGGTAATTTCGTTTTTTTTAATTACCTTCATATCATGTAAAGTAAGAGCCACGATGTCCATATGTTTGGAATGAAATTATTCCCAATAAGGTCTATATCCTAAGATTGGTGTATCCTATAGGATGAGTTTTTTTACTCTTCTCAGAAGTAATCCTACCCAAAATCCATGTAGGAGGCAACCAAAAGTACAAAATACATGAATATGGTATTTAATTTTGGAGGGTAGCATTCATGCATTTTTGCAAGTGTAGTGTCAAAGTCCAATTTGGGATTGTATTTAGAGGCCAAATCAAGGTGAACATTAAGTGGAATAAAGATAACATAATGTGTACAAATCTAGGGAACAAATGAGTTAAAAAAGGGCTATTTCGGCATTAACCGAAAACACAGGTCGGTAAAACTGTTTTGTATTTGTATCCAAAATTTATTGTCGGCAAAAGGGTTTTATGTGTGTATCCGAACACTTATTTCGGATACAATAAAGCATGCCTTTAGCCAATCTGATATGTTAGATACAACCCAGAAATTTACAGATTGATTTCTATCCTAATCTTTTTAAATATAAAATGCCTAAAACACTGTAAATAACTTGTGGGCACCTCATTGGGAAAATGGAAAGATAATTTAAGTGTTCAAAATGATTTAACAGAGGAGTTAACCTAATCTTGGAACACAAATCCATCCTTTCCTTCAAGCTTAAAAAAAATATATATCAAAAGGGAATCAAGGTGTCATATTTCTTGATACGAATTCATCTCAAACATGTTTCAATCAAACTTTTGAACTTGAAAACAGAAGAAATTTTGCAAATAAATTCAAAATTTTGTGGGACCTTTGGAAGCCCTAAAATATTCCAACAACCTTTTGGTTGGTCTTTTTCGTACCAATCAATTCAAACTTTTGTGGGACCTTTTGAAGCCCTAAAATATTCCAAAAACCTTTTGGTTGGTCTTTTTCGTACCAATCAATTCAAACTTTTTGTGGGACCTTTGGAAGCCCTAAAATATTCCAACAACCTTTTGATTGGTCTTTTTCGTACCAATCAATTCAAAATTTTCTGGGACCTTTGGAAGCCCTAAAATATTCCAACAACCTTTTGGTTGGTCTTTTTCGTACCAACAATTTCAAACTTTTGTAGGACCTTTGGAAGCTCTAAAATATTCCAACAACCTTTTGGTTGGGCTTTTTCGTACCAATCAATTCAAACTTTTGTGGGACCTTTCGAAGCCCTAAAATATTCTAACAACCTTTTGGTTAGCCTTTTTCGTACCAATCAATTCAAACTTTTGTGAGACTTTTGGAAGCCCTAAAATATTCCAACAACCTTTTGGTTGGTCTTTTTTGTACCAATCAATTCAAACTTTTGTGGGACCTTTGGAAGCCCTAAAATATTTCAACAATCTTTTGGTTGGTGTAACACCCCGAATCCGAGTTACGTAGTAAACCCATAACTTGTCTCCAGAGGTTATTATGTAATGCAGGACCGCAATATCAAAGTCAAGGAAAAACATGAATCTAACAATATTTATATAAAAGACTGCGCTAAAATAATCCCAAACTGAAATAAACTCACATAACCAAGTAAACTATCCACAAGTATCGGTTCTCCAAGCGTATCTGAAAACAAAACAAAACAAACGGAATGAGATACGAATATCTCAGCGAGTAGCATATGCATGCAAAAATACATTTCTACCTAGTTGTAAAACATAAATCGAATAATTTCATAAGTAACGATGGCAATAACTCGATTAATCCGACTAAACTCACAGTGATTCATTAGATACAATGATATAGCTAATGAAAACCAATACGTAATTAAATATGAGTATGGTTGTCAACAAATCCGAATAATCACGAAATCCAATATCATTATAACCACGTCTCGAGAAAACCGAATTTCTACAGCAATCCAATAATACATCTCATGCTAAATAAAACAAAACCCAACATTTGGTCAATGTTATGTAGTTGTTTAGATTGGTTAATCAACACGCCAGAGTGACATCCACACCTCCATGTACACAGCTCCGGCCTACTCAGGGTTTTGGATACTCTGAAATGACGGCTTACTCATGGTTTCTTCATCCAATGCCGGCCTACTCAGGATTTCGGCATTGACAACCAGGCCTACTCAGGGTTTCTAGTTGCTCTACACCGGTCATGAAAACACTCCATGGCCATGCCATTACACCAATAAAACAAATACATCACATTACTAAGCTTAAACTCTAGATCCAAGAATAGCTAAACCAAAACAGAAAACAATCGCAAAAAACTCAACACGGACATCACATTACTCCAAGCATTTCCATCATCATATATAATACAATACAGCTCAACACAGGTCACCCGGACCAGAATAGAACCCATGGAACACCGAGAGATGTTTAACACCAAAAACAGACAATTTCCACCAGCAATACATTTCCTTTACTAACTAAAAACAATTTATACAAATTCGATTTGGTACAAAGGAAAACCCATATAACTCAGGTCAAACAAACCATAAATTTAAAAAAGTTATAAAGTATGGACATTATAAAATTTACGAATTCATGATGTCAAAATAGAAATTTAACTCTCTATGCTCATGTGAACCCCACTTCTTGGAACTCAGCAATCTTACCTAATTTTGATTCAAGGACCCTAAATGTTTTTAAGTAAACAAACAATTCTATTATCCTAATCTAGTGTTTGGCAAAGAGGTTGAAGTCTCAAAATATCAAAAATTGGCTTGGATTGGTCAAACACAACCTTCGGCAGGTTTTATTGGGTGTGCTGACCTCTGGCGCTTGGCGCGAGGTCGGCCCTAACTCGGTGGTAACCCCAAATGCCTCTCGCGCTAACAAAAGTTACTTAGCGTGAGATAAGCGCGAACTCGGCGCGAACTCGGCAAGAATAGAAATCGTATCTTGCGCTGATTAATCCTCTTGGCACTAGGTAGGCGCCAAGTCGGCGGACACTACCTCCGACTCACGACTCTCTGTTAACTCTTGATCTCCATGACTGACCTTATTTTTAACCTTTGTAACTATTTTTCTATGCTTCTACCATTACCAAAACACTTTTAAATAGGATTTGGATTTAATCTAAACAACTTTATATCACGACCTGAATCTCATCGAATAACTCACGCTCGAAAACTATGTTATTCAGAAAACATGCTTCATGGCTAAACTATTATATCAAAACCAATACACCGGATTAAAACGATGCTACTCATCGAATAGAGGATTTTATTCTAGCTTCCAACCCTTTTGATAGACTCCTTCGGAGATCAAAGCTTATCGGCCGACGCCCTCAAGTACTAGGCAGCGGCCAATCTAAATACATGGCCTCTGGTTTCTTCTTCCCTCCACCCGAAGTTTTAACCTAATAATCTATTTATAGGTCTCGAAACCCTCTTCCCTTACCCTAATAGATTTATTACACACCTTAACTTAACCATCGAAATCTCATATTTACCCCTCCCTAAAGTTGAGGTTAACATACAATATTTGTTTACTAAATTTCTAATCACTACAAATTTTTAAATTTTGCACTCACTTACTTAATAAAATTCTACTTATTTTCTTTGTCACTTAATGGCCGAAATCTCCATAAAATTTATTTAATTAAATCTACTAATTAATCCTTTAATTAAATTCCTACTAAAAACTGGGGTTTTACATTCTTTCCCCCTACAAAAATTTCGTCCTCAAAATTTAACACACTACTTCCATGCTAGTCTTCAAAGTCAAATTTGAATTTCATATTTGGTTTCAAAATCGATTCTCAAAATATTACTTAACCAAAAATGCTGTAGAAGAAATCCACAAATCTTCTGTCTTCCATCTGTACATATAAACGCGTCCGCTTATATTCAAGTTTGAGCAGAAAATTGCAATTTCTACTAGCTTTTAACTTGTATATATAAAAACATATCCGCTATACATATTTATACATACCCTATTCATACTAGTACATATCTCAATTTACATAGGTTTCGCACTTAGTGTAGTTCCACATGGTACCCTGCTTCACCACACCTTGACACGTTGCCCACGCAATTGGCTCGACAAGCAACAAATATTATCCAACCATAGTAATTTAGGTATGCATTCATCCTCAATTATTATTATACGATCATATATTCCAACTCACTAATTCTACTCATACACCTGCAACCATTTACATTTATCAAAAGTCAACCTAAAATTTTTGAAATTCCTACTTAAGTCTTCATGCAGTCTTGACTATTATTTCGGATAACATTTAAAATTTCCCTGACATTTTTCCGTTAACTTAGGGTTTAATTAGCACAGATGTAATTCAACTTATTGAATTAGTATTCCCATTGAGGCATCCATTTTATTCTTAAGTTAGTAAAATTAAACCTAATTTGCTGTTAAAAAATTTTTTTTTGTTTAGGAAGACTGAGCACCCAACTCAGGAGCTTCAGCCGAGCAAACTGGGGTTTTAAACCCAAACTCGCTCTAACTCAGCCCAACTTACCCAACCGACCCGAAGGTTCGTGAAGAGACTCAAAAATTTTATAAAATCCCCAAACTAAACCACGAACTCTTGCTCGACCATTTTCTCTCTCCGCCAAGCCTTCTTCTCTCGGTGCAAACCCTCGCTCGGTCCTGTTCCTCTCAGCGCTAACTCTTCTCAACTCCGAATCGGCCATTCTTTTCTTCTGATCACTACTTCCAGGTACACATCCAACATGTTTATTCTTAGATGTTTTTCCCACTTCCACAAAGGACATGCGGCTAGGGCAAATTTTCAGAAAATTTGATTTTTGCTCAAAATTTTTTGCATTTGCTTAAACTTCTTTCCTTCGTCTTTTATTCCACTCTTATTGTTGATTTGGACTTGATTTAGTTAATGATTTCTGCATTTACCGCACTTAACATGAAAAACCCCCAATTTTCCTGTTCGCTAACCCTAGAAATTGGCGCGGCTTTAGGCGCTAGTAAAAGATTTTCTATTCCATTTGTTTTCTCTTTACTTCCTAAATACTTCTAGGTTGGATTTTGAAAAATTTTTATTTTTATTTTTATTTTATTTTATTTTATTTTTATTTTTTTTTTGCGGATGGTTTTAACATTTTTCCTCACTTCGACAAGAAAGCCCTAATTTCTATTCACGGCCGACTGTGCGATGAGTGCTTCTGACAGTAGCACTCATCCGCCCTTGGCGCACCCCAAAATTTTTCCCAAATTGTTTTCTTCTTCAATTCTCTACAATGATCTTGGCTTTTTATTGTCACCCTGTTTTTAAATCTGTCGTTGTATATTTTTATCAGCTTGTTCTTTAATTTCTCTTTATTTGAGGTAGCTCAATGTTATTATTTACTAACCCTATTTCCTTTTTGTTATTGTTGTTTCTATATTCCCAATTTCGCTTCGTTTCAACTCTTAGATGACTAGAACCTCATCCGGGAATCCCTCTAAGAGGGCTAGGGTTGCACTTAGAGATGATAGGTTTCTTTCAAATAGGGAGAGGGAGATATATGAGAGATATCTGCAGCATCGGGCTGTTCTAGTTGAGAGGGAGGTTAGGTTTAAGGACTTTGCACCTTCTATAGAGGATATTTTCCGAGTCCGCGCGTGGTTACCCGTTTTCCATGGCTTTACTCCCACTTGTGAGGAGCAAGTGCGGGAGTTTTACAGTAATATCCATGACATCTCTCCCGATCGTACCTCCTTCCATGTTCATATCAGAGGTACCCGTTTTTTGATTTCTACTGACTTCATAGCTACCAGCCTTCATGTTCTTAGGGTAGAGCACCCAGTCTACCCTTACTCCAGTGAGACTATGCCCGGCTATTCTGTTGTCGCCACATTTCTTATGGGTCAGGCGACAAAGTACACTGGAGTGGGTCCTCTTCATACCTCTGGATTCTCTGCTGACACTTACATCTTTACGAGGATCGTCTTTACCAACCTTTGGCCTGTTTCTCATTTCTCTTCTCTCCCCAGCTCTTGCTTACTATTCCTTTACGCCATACGGAGGGGCGATTCCATCGACCTTCCTTCGTTGATCATCTCTGTTATGCTTGGGGTTTATGATGATCGTAGGCGATCGGTTGCTTTACCCTACGGTTGTTTGATATCTAGGCTCATTGCCGCTTCCCCAGCTTAGTATCCTATTTCACTACCTTGACTCCTAGCCAGCCTATTTGCAGAGCCACCATGAGTATCACTCGTGGTAGGAGGGCTGTTGACATTGTTGCCGAGCCTTGCCCCTCTGTTCCTTCGAATTCCCTTCCTACCCCTGTGGTTGCTGATGTACTTTTTTGCAAGTGCACGAATTCGTAACAAGTAATAAAGTGATGAAATAGAGTGTCGAACCCACAGGGAATGGTAGCTACTAAATACTGAAATTACTATTCTAAATTCTATTTGAATAATCAAAAAGTGAGATGGGTTTTTAACTAGCAATTAAAATTATTAACTAAGAAAACTTTAGAGTAAGATTTAATAAGAGATTTAAAATACTAAGGCATTTGATTTCATCATAAACAAATCTGAATTAATTCTTGAATACACATGCTAATGAATTTTATAATCCAATTTGAAAGCGAAAATCCCTATTTTATCCAATGGTCTCTCTCGAGCACCAACGAACTTACCTTCCCATGATAACTCACTATATCTCTATGTGAATTTAAAAGCAACAAGGCACATTAAGATCTGTAGATTTTCATGTCAAAAACACAAAGCTACATAAACCATGCCAATATCTCTATCAACATGTAGAATATGGTATTTTATCACAGGACCTAAAATTGTATATCTCCTCTCGGTCTCAATACAATTATCAAAAACAATTGAATGGTGATCAAATACTCAATTGGGTTAAGCACAATAATAAAATACTCAAATATTGAATCATAAATCCTTTAGCAATAGTATTCAGAATTAAAACATCATGTTTAGATTACATCAAAGCCTTAGAAAGAGAAATTAGTTCATGACTGAACTAAGAATAACCATCAAAACAGAGTATATTAGAAAAGAGAGAAGAAAAGAGAAGAAGTAAACTAATGAAGATCCAAGCTATTCTTTCCCACGTTCCTTTGTCCATCTCACGTTCCCAGCATCAATCTCTCTTCTTCACGTTCAAGCTCCTCCTTTATAGAAATCTCCAAACTTGCCCAAAAATCCCTTGAAGAGAAAATAGGAACTTTCCTCCCAAGACTCCTAAGGAAGAGAGAACTTCCTTTCCTTGTATATCCACGATTTAGAAGTCCAAAAACGACCTAATCTCCTTAATTAGAAACCCCTTAAAGTCCTCCTAAAAACTAGAAGAAGATCCCCAAGAAAAAGGAAACAAATCCGCAAAGTTTGGAATTTTATAACAGGTTTTACTACTTGAACGTTCGACCGTTCATCGAACGCGGGTCGAACGTTCAGGTCAAAAATTTGTTTACTCTTCTCTTGTTGAACGTTCATCGAACGGTCAGCGAACGTTGCTCACAATTTCTCTATTTTTCACCAACGTTCGAACGACAGTCGAACGTTTAGCGAACGCTGCTCTCGGGTTTCTTTGTAGATCACCAACGTTCGAACGACAGGCGAACGTTGCTCATAAATTCTCTGTAGATCACTAACGTTCAAACGTCAAGCAAACGACCAGCTCACGCTGCTCTTGGGTTTCTCAAAAGAACACCAACGTTCGAACGAACAGCAAACGGCCAGCGAACGTTGGTCATATCTTCTACAATTTGACTCCGATTGTTACGCCGTTTGAACCGTGACTTCTATAATCACCAAGAGTATCTCTACATCAAAAAATTAGGTAAAATTTAGACAATGAAAATAAAGTGCAAAGATGAATGACTTTGACAATTTCTAAGTAAAATTGGGAATTAAATATGAAATAAAACCAGATAAGTCATGGAATTAATGTGCTATAATGCGGTATTTTCATGACTTATCAGTTGCTCCCCCTTCACCTGTTATGCCATCTTCTTCATCTCTTTCCCTTTCCACTGATATTCCCTCTTCTTCTACTCTACCACCTTCTACTGATATTCCCTCTTCTTCTGCTCTACCCCCTTCTTCTTTTTCTCTTTCCCCTCCTTCTTTTTCTCTGCCCCCTTCCACTGACATTCCTTCTTCTTCTTCCTTTCCGTCCTTCATTGACTTCCCGTCTTCTTCTTCTTTTCCCTCTTTCACTGACCTCCCATCTTCTTCTGTTCCCACTTCTTCCGATGCTCCCTCTGATCCTCCTCCATGCACTATTGCGGGTCTTTCTGCTCTCGTTTCTACCTTGACAGGTGAGGTGAGGACACTGCAGGAGATAGTTAGGGCACTGGGCCACCACATGATCCACACAGTGCGGCACATGGGCAAGATGTCGAGGGCTCAGACGGCGATGCAGCAGTACCTGGACGAGATGTCGGGGTTTCAGACGACGATACGGTAGACCCAGGAGGATATGCTACGACAGCAGGAGTTGATGGCATGGTCTATATTGACCCTACGGGGACATGTACAGTTTATGCATGCCACCCACCGTCGATTCCTGCAGTGTTTCCTGGACGACGACGTGCCAGTTTTGAGGCTGCTGCGAATGATGATTATGGCGACAGGGGACCTAGAGGAGATGATGATGGTGGAGCTGGAGGGGACGGTGATGGAGCTAGTGCGGCTGGGGCTGGAGATGGTGACGCTGATGCATGAGAGAGCACTGGTGATGGAGGCGACGACGCGGGACCTTCTAGCTAACTCTTTCTTATTTCTTGGAGTCTTTGTATTTTATTTTTATTTACTATTTTGGTTGTACTCCAAACCTTGTACTTGGGTTTCATATGTACATATTACAGATTTTTTGTCACTTCCTGTCTATTTTTAATTTCTTCTTATTGTCCTGATGTGGAAGTTCATTTGCTTTTATTTGCAATTAAAACTGCAAATTTAATCTAGCAGATTTACAATATTAAATATTCGTCATTAATACAGGTAATTATCTTAATGCCGTATTATCACATATACAAATCACACCATATTAATTAACGAATAATCAATCAGATCTGTAGGAGGAATACTCTCAACCTATTTTTCCTACTCTTAGAATTCCTACCTAGCGAGCACACAATCCCCCAAGGTCATCCTAGAGTTTCCTAGCCCTATGTCATGCTTCCTTGTAAAACTCTGATATATCTCTGATAACATCTGTAACACCCTGAATCCGAGTTACGTAGTAAACCCATAACTCGTCTCCAGAGGTTATTAAGTAATGCAGGACCGCAATATCAGAGTCAAAGAAAAACATGAATCTAACAATATTTATATAACAGAGTGCGCTAAAATAATCTGTAAGTGTGAAAACTCACACTCCTTATATGGCAAATGTTTGACAAATTATATCTTTTAATAATCTTCAAGATGTGCAGAATCAAAATGGAAGTTCTGTGACTTTAGTAAAAAGGAAGGTGATGCTGCTACACAGCTACCACTTCACTGGTAGCTCAAGGAAATGTAAGGTTTTCTAAATAAAGAATATTTCATAAAGGCACTTGCGAGGAACAATGCCGCTACCACTCCGCTGGCAGCGCATAAGTGAAATAGCGCATTGAAAATAAAGAGCGCGCACCTGCGTCGTAAGGCGATGCTGATACGCCGCTGACAGCGCATGAGTCATGCAGTGCTTTGAAAGTAAAGAACGGGCACTTGCGTCGTGAGCCGACGCCGACACGCCGCTGGTAGCGCAGAGCAAGATTGAAGAATCAGTTGTGCACATGCCGCGTTCCCTCCCGCTAGCAGCGCGCTGGCAGCGCGCCCTTAACTGGGTCAATTTGGATTTGAGCGGGACTTGAGTTCGCTTCCAGCCGTCTACCCCGATCGCAAGGCGACGCCACCAGCGCTCGATGCGATCTGAGTTTTTCTTCTTTAAATAGACGAGCTGTATTTTTTAGAAGTGACTTTTTTTTTCTTTTGATCAATTCGATTTGGATCTTGAGGAGTTCGAGATTCAATCAATTTATCTTTAGAGAGTCGGTGATCGAGTGAGGGGGAGATTTGAGAGAGATCTCCTGGAATTGAAGTTTGAGGATTCTTCTTCATTTCGGAACTTCACATGATCGTATGATCTCCTGGATTGGTAATCGAGCTTGATGGATGCATAGGTGGATTCGTATTGCATTGGATCATCTCAGTGGGCTCTGAGGTGATTGTTACGATCTGGATTGATCGTGAATTGCAGCTTGTGGATTCAAGTTGTGTTACAGTTCGTGGATTCGAGCTGTGGATCTGGATTGATCGTGAATTGCAGCTTGTGGATTCAAGTTGTGTTACAGTTCGTGGATTCGAGCTGTGGATTGCTGTTGAGTGAGTTCAATTGTAAAGGTTAAGTGTGTTTTCCTTTGTAATTGCTTTTCATTCAATAGTGGAGATTCTAAGGGTTAGTCGCCTCATATAGACTCGAGGTTTTTCCTGGATCTGGATTCAGGTTTCCTCTTATAAATTCTGTGTGTATGTTTCCGCATTGTTAAGATCATAATTGTTGTAGATCGAGGACCTGCAGAGTAGTCTCCTACTCTTTCAATTGGTATCAGAGCCTATTCACTTTGAATTGTTATACAAAGTGAGATCTAGATCTATAGCATGGACTTTGGAAAAGAAGGAGGATCTGCCTCTAGACCTCCATTATTCGAAGGTAACAATTATCCTTACTGGAAAGCAAGGATGAGAGCTTACCTGAAATCTATCGATGAGCGTGTCTGGCTCTCGGTATGTAATGGTTATCATCCACCAATAATCACAACAGAAGGAGGTGTTGTGATGCCTAAACCTCATGATCAGTGGAGTAAAGCTGAATCTGATCTATGTGGATGGAACAACAAGGCAATGAATGCCTTATTTTGTGCTGTAAG
Source organism: Buxus sempervirens (assembly GCA_947561395.2). Lineage (NCBI taxonomy): Eukaryota > Viridiplantae > Streptophyta > Magnoliopsida > Buxales > Buxaceae > Buxus > Buxus sempervirens. Next base: position 27,840,685 of record OX387188.1, read on the forward strand.
TGCTGAGGAATTTAGGAGAATTTCCTCATGTGAAGTAGGTAAGGAAGCTTGGGACATTCTTGAGGTCACTCATGAAGGAACCTCAGCTGGCAAGCTGTCTAGACTTCAAAGACTTACAACATCTTTCGAAACTCTATACATGAAAGATGATGAGTCCTTTGATGAATTTTATGCTATGACTTTCGGATATTGTTAATTCGAGCTTTAACCTTGGAGAAAAGATCTCTACATCCAAGGTTGTTAGAAAGATCTTGAGATCTTTGCCTGAAAAATTCAAACCAAAAGTTACTGCCATTCAAGAGGCAAAAGATGTGGATACCATGAGAATTGAAGATCTTGTAGGATCTTTACAGACTTATGAGCTAGATCTGAATATTCCTAAAAGGAGTAAAGGAATAGCTCTAAAATCTGTAAATAATGAAGAATCAGATGATTCTGAAGTAGATCTGGATGAATTAGTTCTCTTAGCTAAAAAGTTCAATAGAATGTTTAAAAAGAGACAATCTAATCCTATATTATCCATGGACAGATCTAATAGAAGATCTGATAAGAAAATTTTTGATTTAAGAAAGGAGAAGAAACTTTCTCAGAACAATGAAGTTCAATGCTATAAATGTAGAGGATTTGGACATGTTGCTTCTGAATGTCCCTCAAAGGATAAAAAGAAAAAGACAAATTATCAGGTTACTTGGGATGACAGTAATACTAATCATTCTTCATAATTAGATGAGGATATTTCTGCTAATCTTACTGCTTTCAATTCCTTTTACTCATCTTCTTCTGGTAGTTCAATCTCTAACATTGTAGGAGATAATAAAGAAAGTTTATCAGATGATGAAGAAGAATTACAAGAAGCATACAATCAGCTATATAAGGAATTCAATAGAGCTCAGAAGAAACTCAAGAAACTGAGTAAAAAATTGAAGGAGTCAGAAACAGAGAAAAATAAAGCTTTTGCAGAAATAGATTCAATAAACAAGAAGATACTTGAAAGACATGCCAAAGAAAAGTTTCTGGTAACTTCTTTGACTGAAAAAACTGAAAAATTAAAAGAAAAGGAAGTTCAGATTTCTGCACTTCAAGGTAAAGTTATTGAACTTGAGAAATTGTCAAATTCAATTAAATCTAATGCTTTAAATTTTTCTGCAGGAAAAGAAAAAGTTGATGAGGAATCAACTTCAAAGGAAGTTACTGAAAGCTCAAATTCTGCTGAAACAAGAATGATTGAAAAGCTTGATGTAAGTAATCAAAATAAGGAATTTTCACAGAAAATTTTTGCTGGAGAAGTAAGCTCAACAGGTAAATCTTCAAAATCTGGAAATTTTGATTCTTCTGAATATAGGTTCATACCTGTGTGCCATCATTGTAATAAAAGAGGCCATATAAGACCAAATTGTTATGTTTTGCATGGTTTTCCCAAGGGATATTTTGATAGTAAGAGGAAAGTAAATCAAAGTCAGTCCTTGGATTTACATAACAGATTTGATTCCTTGTTAAAATTGACTGAATCATTAAATAAGGAAGTTACAAATCTATCAAAGAAACTTCCTTCAAAATCTCAAGTTGTTGATGAAGGTACTTCTCAGAAAACACATGAAAAAAAAAATTGGGTTAGAAAAGACTTCTTAGTTGCAAATGTGGCTCATATAGCTATGAAAGTTCATGATCTCAACATGTGGTACTTGGATAGTGGTTGTTCAAGACATATGTGTGGACATAAGTCTATGTTTAGTACCTTTGAAGAATATTTTGGTGGAAGTGTAACATTTGGTGATGGAAGCACTTCTCAAGTCAAAGGTAAAGGAACAGTAACTGGTCCTAATGGAGTTTGTCTAAAGAATGTGTTATTTGTATCTAGTTTGAAGGCAAACTTAATTAGTATTAGCCAGTTATGTGATTCAAGATTGTTTGTCAATTTTACCAGAAAAGAATGTAAAATTTTGGATAATTCTGGTAGAACAGTTCTTATAGGTGTAAGAACAAGTGACAATTGTTATGGAATCATTGGAAACAATGAAAGCTCTTTAAAATCCTCTATATGCAATGAAATTGATTTGTGGCATAGAAGACTTGGTCACATTAACTATAGAGATTTGTCAAAAATCTCTAAGTCTGAATTGGTTAGAGGAATTCCCAAGTTTGGGAACAATAAAAAGAAAGGAATGTGTGGTCCTTGCAATCAAGGAAAGCAAATCAAAGCCATACACAAGAAAACCAACATTGTAGGAACCTCTAGACCATTAGAACTGATTCATATGGACTTGATGGGACCTACAAAGACTGAAAGTCTTGGAAGAAAGAGGTATATCTTTGTTGCTGTAGATGACTACAGTAGATACACCTGGGTAAATTTTCTAAGAGAAAAATCTGAATGTTTTGATTGCTTTAAACAATTGTGCTGTCAAATTCAAGTTGAAAAGAACTTGCAAATAGGGAGGATTGTTAGAATAAGATCTGATCATGGGACAGAATTTGAAAATCAGATGTTTTCCAAGTTTTGTGAAGAACAAGGAATTAAACATGAATTTTCTGCTCCTAAGACCCCACAACAAAATGGAGTTGTGGAAAGGAAGAATAGAGCTTTGCAAGAAATGGCTAGAACCATGATGATAGCCAAGAAAGTGTCAACAAAATTCTGGGCTGAAGCAATAAATACTGCCTGTTATATAAGTAACAGAGTTTATGTCAGATCTGGGTGGAAACAAACTCCTTATGAAATTTGGAAAGGAAAACAGCCAAAATTGAAATATTTTAGAGTTTTTGGAAGTAAATGTTATATCCTAAGGGATAGAGAAAATCTAGGAAAATTTGATTCTAGAAGTGATGAAGGAATTTTTCTAGGATATTCCTCTTCAAGTAGAGCATACAGAGTTTTTAACTTGCAAAAATCTGTTGTAATGGAGTCTATTAATGTGTTAATAGATGATGAAGGAATTGACTGTGAATTTTTGCAGGTTGTAGATGAAGAGGATGAAATCAGAGATGCTTCCTCAAGTAATGAAGTTGTTCCTCTAACAAAAACTCTCAAAGACCACCCAACTGAGCAAGTTGTTGGAAATATTTCAAATGGAGTAAGAACAAGACATCAATTACATAATGAGGTAAGATTTTCTTCTTATTTATCTCAATTTGAGCCAAAATCTTATAAAGATGCCTTGTTGGATGACTCTTGGTTAAATGCTATGCATGAAGAACTAAACCAATTTACTAGAAATGATGTATGGGAATTGGTTGAAAGACCCTCTAATCTGAATGTGATAGGAACCAAATGGATTTTTAAGAACAAATCTGATGAGAATGGAGTTGTAACCAGAAATAAAGCTAGGCTTGTTGCTCAGGGATACACCCAAGTAGAAGGAATAGATTTTGATGAAACCTTTGCTCCTGTAGCTAGGTTAGAGTCAATCAGATTGCTTTTGTCTATTGCATGCTATTTGAAGTTTAAACTGTTTCAAATGGATGTTAAGAGTGCATTCTTGAATGGATATCTGAATGAAGAGGTTTATGTAGAGCAACCTAAAGGATTTGAGGACTCAAATTATCCTAAACATGTTTATAAGCTGAACAAGGCCTTGTATGGACTCAAACAAGCTCCTAGAGCTTGGTATGCGAGACTCACTTCCTTCTTACTTGAATCTGGATTTATGAGAGGAAATGTGGATAAAACTCTCTTTATTCAAAGAGAGTCCAAGCATATTTTGATTGCTCAAATCTATGTTGATGATATAGTGTTTGGATCTACTTCTGAAACTCATGCTCATTCCTTTGGAGACTTAATGAAGAGTGAATTTGAGATGAGTATGATGGGTGAACTGAATTTTTTCTTAGGACTTCAGATTTATCAATCTGAACAAGGGATTTTTATCTCTCAAGCAAAATATGCAAGAAATCTAGTCAAGAGATTCAGTTTAATTCATGCAAAACATGCTAGGACTCCTATGAGTACTAACTTAAAGCTTGGAAAAGATGAATCTGGGAAGGATATAGATCCTACCTTGTACAGAGGGATGATTGGAAGTCTTCTGTACTTAACAGCAAGTAGACCTGATATAAGTTTTAGTGTTGGAGTTTGTGCAAGATATCAGGCTAATCCTAAAGAATCTCATCTAAATGCTGTGAAAAGGATTATAAAGTATGTAAATGGAACTGTTGATCTGGGAATTTGGTTCTCCAAAGAAAGAAACCCATATTTTACTTGATATACTGATGCTGATTGGGCTGGGTGTATGGATGATAGAAAAAGCACCTCTGGTGGTTGCTTTTATATGGGTAATAACCTCATTGCTTGGTTAAGCAAAAAGCAAAACTCAGTTTCACTGAGTACAGCTGAAGCAGAGTACATTGCTGCAGGTAGCAGCTGTACTCAACTAATTTGGATGAAACAAATGCTATTTGATTATGGTTTAGATCAGGATCAAATGATTCTCTTCTGTGACAGTCAAAGTGCCATAAATATTTCCAAAAATCCTGTTCAACACTCAAGGACTAAACATATAGACATCAGGCATCACTTTATAAGAGAGTTAATTGAAGACAAAACTGTTATGATTGAATATATATCTACTGAAAAACAGTTGGCTGATATTTTCACTAAACCTTTAGATCAGAACAGATTTGAAACTCTTAGGAAATCCCTAGGAGTATGCTCTCAAAACTGAAAATCAAGTTCTGTTTTGAGTTAATTTAGATGTAAAATGATTTACATATCTGTTCAAAATGAACTTATGTGTTCTTGATACTAAAATCTTAATTCAGGAAGCTTGAGTCTATGCATATTGATAGAAATGTCTTGTAATCAACTATCAATTTTGTCTTAAACACCTTTATGTATTGAAGTTTATTGTGTGTTGAAGCTTGGAATCTATAGGCTATCACCGTTATGAAAAGAAAAGTTTTGGAAATGGCTGCCATAGAGATTAGAGTGAAAGCCACTGTAATTCTCAAAAGGAAAAAGAGAAAGAAGGTATATTCTTGGAATGAACTGTAAACTCAGGTTTTTTAAGGGTCAATGCCTTCTACGAAAAGAAAAGAAAAATAGATCAGAAAAGGCTACCTATTTCTGATGTGCGAAAGCCACCAAAATGAAGTTTGGGGTATGTCTATACTTTCCAAGTATGATTACACTAAAATAGCCTTCCATATGTATAAAGTGTAAAAGTCAAAAATGTATTTCACACACTACACAAACATTGATTCATTGATATGCATGTGTGCTCAATATCTTGAAGAAAATTTATAGTATGAGCAACCATGAAGGAAATTTTGCCATAGATATGAAATGTATCACATCTGAATTAACCTTGATAGGTTCTTCAAAATCAGTTTTGTGATGATTACTTCTTGGATTGAATAAAAGTTGATTATCTGGATGATTTTTTGTTTAGTTAAAATCTTAGCTTTGTGTTTAGATGTATGAATTTTTCATGAAGAATAGTTCAAACTCTTTTTATAAATTTTTGCCTTGTGATTGTATTCCTTCTTGATTTTGCATGTGCACCTTCTACGCCGCTAGAAGCGTGCTGGTAGCACTCTCCTTTCTTTCATGCTTTGGCACCTGCCATGTTAAGCGTCACTGGATGCATGCTGGCAGCGAAATCTATTTGTCTATAAAAAGGGGAAATCTGTTTCACTTTTTACCTCTGTTTTTTTTTGTCTCTGTCTGCGATTCACCTCGCTCCTCGCGTCGTGGTGCTTCGTTGCCTTCGTTCTTCCCTTCCTTCACCTTGTCAACTGTTCAGGTAAAAAAAATTTTTATTGTCGTCGTCTTGCTTCGTCATTTTCTTCTTCCAGTTGCAGTGTTCTTCTCTCGTTCTTTTAAGTTAGGGTTTGATAGATTGTTCTGCCATTAGGGCTTTGTCGTGCGTTGCTTGTTTCTGTTTGTTTGTTCTCTCTCTTCTATTTTTTTACTCCTGTATCTTCATCATGCCTCCCAAGAAAAAGTCTAGGACTGATTCTCCTTCCACCTCTTCTCCTCCGGTGAGAACCACTCCTGCTACATCTTCTCCACCAGTGAGAACCTCTCCGCTTGTCTCTTCTCCACCGGTGAGACCCCCATCCCCATCAACTTCTTCTGAACCATTCATTGGAAATGGTTTGTCTGATTATAATGATTTCTTCAAGCACAGGTCACTCCTCTTGGAAAGGGCCATTAAACTTGACTCCTTCTTTGACACTCCGCTCTTCTCCTTGTTTTCGAACAATGGATGGAAGAAATTTGCTCTGTTAAATGGTTTTGCTTATCAAGACCTGGTTCGAGAGTTCTATTCGAACCTCCACCATCTTCATCTTGCAAATCAAGGCTTCGTCAAAGCCTATGTCCGGGGCATCTCTTTCGACTTCTCGAAAGAACTTATCTCCTCTCTTCTGGAACTGCCCATTGTTGAATTTCCTTCTTTTGACTTTCTAGCCTCTCACTCTGATCCTCCCATGGAGTCAATAATTTCTTCTCTTATTGTTCAGGGTACTCCCACCTCCATAAAAAATAAGCCAAACTATCTTCCTCATGGCTCTCTCCAAGATCTTCTCAGAATCTTGAATCTGTTCATTTGTGCTTCTCTTGTTCCCTCAGATCATCATTCTAAGATTTCTCACTCTCGAGCAAGACTCCTTCATGCTCTATGGAACAAAGAGAGCGTCTGTCTCCCTTCCATCATCTTCAATCAGATCATCCAGTCTAGGAATTTGAAATCCAAGACTTCTGCTCTTCCCTTTGGGATTTTCATCACTTACTTGTGCATTCACCAAGGAATCCTACCAGATCCTGTTGAATTGATCCTTCACCCCAAACCTCCCATTGATGCCTCCACCCTTACCAGAAGCAAAAGAGCGAATCCCCTTCAGTTGGCTTCTTCGGAGCCTTCTTCTTCTCATTCCTCCTTGTCCAGTTCTGATGTTATGGCAATCATGGACAAGTTGAATTCCATGCAAGCCTCCCAGGAGGCTTTCAATTCTGAAGTAAGGGCTCACATGCTCATGATGAGCATGTTCAAATCCGAGACCCAAGAGAAGTTGGATAAGCTTGCAAAGGATGTAGATTTTGTATGTGGAGAGGTGCAAAGGGATGTTGCTGCGCAGCAATGCATGCAAGATGAAGCTGATCATTTTTTGGGTAGCATTCGAAGAACCTAGTTGGAGATGGATCACAAGTTGTGTTGGCTGCACTCCCGGTCCCAAGATGCGTACAGGCATTATTCAAGAACTTGGGAACCCAAACCACCTCCCAGAAAGGGGGAGTTTTCTGGTTGGTAATGCTGATCACAAGTGTTGTTTTGTTTTGTTGTTTTTGTGGTTTCTGGAAGTTGGTTTAAGGGGGAGATTTTTTTTTTGTTGAATGTATATATCTCTTCTGAACAATGTATATTCTTTTTGGAAATGAATGAAATTCTGAGTTCTCCCTTATCATTGTGTTTTGAATTTTTAAATGGAAATCAATATTATCTGAATTTGATATTAAGCACGGTTTTAAGTTTGTTGTCAGGCATTTGCCAAGGGGGAGATTGTAAGTGTGAAAACTCACACTCCTTATATGGCAAATGTTTGACAAATTATATCTTTTAATAATCTTCAAGATGTGCAGAATCAAAATGGAAGTTCTGTGACTTTAGTAAAAAGGAAGGTGATGCTGCCACACAGCTACCACTTCGCTGGTAGCTCAAGGAAATGTAAGGTTTTATAAATAAAGAATATTTCATAAAGGCACTTGCGAGGAACAACGCCGCTACCACTCCGCTGGCAGCGCATAAGTGAAATAGCGCATTGAAAATAAAGAGCGCGCACCTGCGTCGTAAGGCGACGCTGATACGCCTCTGACAGCGCATGAGTCATGCAGTGCTTTGAAAGTAAAGAATGCGCACCTACATCGTGAGCCGACGCCGACACGCCGCTGGTAGTGCAGAGCAAGATTGAAGAATCAGTTGTGCACATGCCGCGTTCCCTCCCGCTAGCAGCGCGCTAGCAGCGCGCCCTTAACTGGGTCAATTTGGATTTGAGCGGGACTTGAGTTCGCTTCCAGCCGTCTACCCCGATCGCAAGGCGACGCCACCAGCGCTCGATGCGATCTGAGTTTTTCTTCTTTAAATAGACGAGCTGTATTTTTTAGAAGTGACTTTTTTTTTCTTTTGATCAATTCGATTTGGATCTTGAGGAGTTCGAGATTCAATCAATTTATCTTTAGAGAGTCGGTGATCGAGTGAGGGGGAGATCTGAGAGAGATCTCCTGGAATTGAAGTTTGAGGATTCTTCTTCATTTCGAAACTTCACATGATCGTATGATCTCCTGGATTGGTAATCGAGCTTGATGGATGCATAGGTGGATTTGTATTGCATTGGATCATCTCATTGGGCTCTGAGGTGATTGTTACGATCTGGATTGATCGTGAATTGCAGCTTGTGGATTCAAGTTGTGTTACAGTTCGTGGATTCGAGTTATGGATCTGGATTGATCGTGAATTGCAGCTTGTGGATTCAAGTTATGTTACAGTTCGTGGATTCGAGCTGTGGATCTGGATTGATCGTGAATTGCAGCTTATGGATTCAAGTTGTGTTGCAGTTCGTGGATTTGAGCTGTGGACTGCTGTTGAGTGAGTTCAATTGTAAAGGTTAAGTGTGTTTTCCTTTGTAATTGCTTTTCATTCAATAGTGGAGATTCTAAGGGTTAGTCGCCTCATATAGACTCGAGGTTTTTCCTGGATCTGGATTCAGGTTTCCTCGTATAAATTCTGTGTGTATGTTTCCACATTGTTGAGATCAATAATTGTTGTAGATCGAGGACCTGTAGAGTAGTCTCCTACTCTTTCATAATCCCAAACTGAAATAAACTCACATGACCAAATAAACTACCCACAAGTATCGACTCTCCAAGAGTATCTGAAAAACAAAACAAAACAAACGGAATGAGATACAAATATCTTAGCGAGTAGCATATGCATGCAAACTACATTTCTACCTAGTTGTAAAACATGAATTGAATAATTTCACAAGTAACGATGGCAATAACTCAATTAATCCGACTAAACTCACAGTGATTCATTAGATACAATGATATAGCTAATTAAAACCAATACGTAATTAAATATGAGTATGGTTGTCAACAAATCCGAATAATCATGAAATCCAATATCATTATAACCACGTCTCGAGAAAACCGAATTTCTACAACAATCCAATAATAGATCTCATGCTAAATAAAACAAAACCCAATATTTGGTCAATGTTATGTAGTTGTTTAGATTGGTTAATCAACACGCCAGAGCGACATCCATACCTCCATGTACACAGTTCCGGCCTACTCAGGCTTTCAGATACTCTGAAATGACAGCCTACTGAGGGTTTCGTCATCCAATGCCGGCCTACTCAGGGTTTCGGCATTGACAACCAGGCCTACTCAAGGTTTCTGGCTACTCTACATGGCAACACTCCATGGCCATGTCATTACACCAATAAAACAAATACATCACATTACTAAGCTTAAACTCTGGATCTAGGAATAACTAAACAAAAATAGAAAACCATTGCATAAATCTCAACACAGACATCACATTACACCAAGCATTTCCATCATCATATATAACACAATACAGCTCAACACAGGTGTGCGCGGTGAAATCGCACGGCGGGGCGCAAGGATTCTCGTGCATGTCTCCGGGAGGGTAAAATAGTAATTTGGAGTCACCACTGTCTGATGGGGTGCAGGCGGACACCTAGGTGCCTAGGTTTGTCTATTGGGTTGGTCTGCGGCTTGAGATTCTAAGTAAAGTCTCGGTTACGGTCCGGGGAAGTCTGTAGACCCCCGGTCCACCCCGTCGGTTTGACGGGTCCCATAGGTTTCTTGGTTTGAGTCAACTCAATCTTCACCTGATTCCTAGTCTAGCATGTAATTTGGTTAATTCTAACGGGACCGCCTGAGTGGTGTGGGTCCCTTTATCGAATTTTATCTTTTTAGTTTAAAGTGAGATGAGTCTGGTTGGGTAGGCCCAGTTGGAAGGCCCGCAAATCTCTTGGTGGGCTTTGGTCAAGCCCACATGTCCCTTGGTGGGCCTCCGTCTAAGCCTGGGAGGCCCTTTGGGCTTTGGTTAAGTGTATTGATTTTTATTTAACTGTTCAAATTAGAGACTTAATTGATTTTCATGCAAAAAGTGTGCTTGCATTGGTTTGCGGGTCCCTGGGAGGGCCAAACAAGTGTTGCCAAGAGTTTTTAAGTTATCTTGTTAGATTTGCCAAAATGGGCTGGTCACTGGGCTTGGGGCCCATAGTCCAGACTTGGGCTAGGAAGCCCAAGGTTTTCTTTAAAGTGGGGGTTTGAACCCTTACTTGCTTGGTTAGTGGGCTTTGGGCACTATAGGCCCTAGCCCGTGGTCTCGGCCAAACCATGCTAAATTAGTTTCATATCATGCTACAATCGGGCCTTTGGGTGGGCCGCATTGGGTTTGGCCCACTCAACTTAGTTGATTAGCTTGTTTAATTCATTCATATGCACAAGGGTTTATTGGGCTTGGTGGACCCCGTTGGAAGGCCCACTGTGTCCGGTTGGACCGATGGTCTAGGTCCCATCTCGGGTTTCTCGGTGACCCGGAAACCCTATTGGCTGGCTTGGTTCGGCTAAAACCATTCAAAGCATACCAAATATCAAGGAAAATTAGGGAACATGAACTAAACAATGTAGCAGGCCTTGCTGGTCGGCTACACAAAAACAAACATGTAGCCGGCCTTGCTGGTCGGCTACCCACAGAGAATAGTGTAGCCGACCTATATGGCCGGCTACATACAATCCATAGCTGATCCGACCTGATTTGTCAGATCAACTTCCAGAAGGCTTGTTTTCAGATCTCTTCACTTGGGTCATGCCTTTAGGCTTTCTAAGGGTATTCTATGGTTGGGTGGGCCCCTGTGTGGGCCCACAGTGGTCAAGTTAGAGCCACTTGCCTCTCCTTTGTGGTTTTTCAAGCCAAATTGTGAGGGATAGGTGGGGGGGCTTCCCCTCCCCTTTCTTTAGGATGAAATTCAGCAAGGGAACAGAGGCCATGCGCCTCTGTTCAGGTCATTTGTAGCCTAAGGGAACAGCAATCAGCATGAACAATAAAAGAGAAAGAAATCAATTAAAAACATGCTCCATTTGAGGCCTATCTTTAATCAAGAGGTGCATGCATGTGCTTGTTGTGTTGAAGGACTAAAAAACTGATCTATGGACATGCGAAATCAATGTAAATAACAAGGCACATAGGAAGCTCTAGAGACATCCCTAGTAGGTCAATGTGCAACATACTCCTAGGGTACACATCCAAACCAAGTTAGGAGACTTCGTATGGTCGAAAGCAGCAGCAAAGATGCGACATACCCCTAGGGTGGGGGGTGCATGCATTGCACTCAAATAATCAAGAGATAACACATCCCATGTCAACACAAGTGACAAGTAACAAAACAAAAAAAACCTGCTGTAGAAATGGGGGCACAGCAGCCCTTAAAGGAAGTGAAGACATGCTTTTGGGGGTAGGAAGTGTATGGAAATGGTGGGGAAGGGGAGCATGATCATAGGAGTTGCACATGCACTTACATACTTCCCACAAGAGAGCAAGCAAGAGGTATATCGTGCTACACAAACTAAGACATGTGCTGTGGACAAGGAGAACAGCAGTTGATAACGGAGCCTAGGCATGCTCATATATGCGAAAACAGCAACTAAACCAAGGCAAGGGAGGGATGCACCAAGACACACGACAACAACATGTTGGCTAGGTAAAAAACCGCAGCTATGGTGGAGCAAAAATCATAGTAAATCACACGAAAGCAATAGGGGAAGAGGGTGCATGCATGGTCTTACGATGGTAGTATTCATGCTTTACAAGGGTAATAAATCCATGCGTACATAAAAGAAACAATCCATAAACCACATGTAAATCAAGTGAACAACAAACCTAGCATGCATTACTCGTTAATCTAACCTATTTGATTAACAAGAAAGTGATCTAAAGAAGGATGGGAAGGGGGATTACATGAGGGTTACATGAGATAAAGCATAAGAGGAACACTCTCCCATTTTTAAATGAAAAGAAATCAATATCAAAAGATAAGAGAAAACAGTAGAATTAGAGTAGCAGTATTAGGACCCTTAAAACCATACGTGAAGATCTCTCTTGCTCTCTTTAAGCTATCGATAGCTTACCTTTCTTGCCATGAAATTATTTACACAAACAATGAACACGAACTTAAGATGAAATGATCTAACATGCCATACTTAAAGAAAAACAATAAATATATGACATGAGAAAATAAAATTACTCATACTCTTCTCATATTCAAATATGTCAATTAAAAGGTGAAGAATAGCTCACCTTGGGTTCTTACAACTTCTTTAAGAGTATTGAGCTCTTGAGAACACACCAGCAGCACTTAAATGGTTCTTTCCCAAACTTCCAAGTGGCACCAAGTGAATTCCTTGGGTTGAAAATAAAGAAGGAATGAAAGAGAGAAGGGTATAGTGTTTTTGGGGTGATCCTTGGGGGATGATGGAGGCTTGGAAGGGTAAGAGAAGGGTTGGATGAATGGGGGTCTTTTTGTAACACCCCGAACCCGGGTCTATGCAAAACAAGCACCAAACCCGAATCCGAAGTGATACTGGGCCCAAAGCTACTAATTACCAGACATTTAAATCCAACTAATTAGATTAATTATCAGAGTGCGGAAATTTAAAACATTAATTTCATCAATATACGTGGCTAACTATAACCATTAAACTAACTCATCCATATTAATTCATAAATCTGGTAAATGGGTTTTCTAGCACACTTTCTCTCATATTCAATTAAATCATAAAATATCCATCAAGGTACATCTATATCAACTTCTAAAAGAAAGATCCAAATGAAATAATAAAGATCCTCTGCTCAGTAATCTGCGACTTCCCCTCGAGTCAACCCCAAGGACGCTCTCACGTGGAACAGCTGAAAAATAAGATAAGGAAGTAGGGTGAGATACAACTATCTCAGTAGGTAACACATGCATGCTAGAAATAGTTTATATATAAAAGTAATCATTCATGCACGATAAAATAATCAGGTAGTCACGGTCGATAATAAGAACGATTAATCACCATATGAAACCAAAATCTAATCAGTATTCGGAATAAAGAGAGTTTATTATGTAACCTTCGTTTCAATTAGAAAGGCAATGTAATATAAATCAAACTCTTCTGATTCAAATGTAGATCATGTCATTCATAATTAATAGTAAGTCTCAATCTGATAACAACATTCTCCCATGTAGGATGCAATCACGCAGTAATCACATGTACCCTACATGAGGTCTCTCCCGCAGGAGTCATCATATCTCACCCGTAGGTGGTCACATCTCACCCGCAGGTGGTCATATCTCACCCGCAGGTGGTAATCACATATATCTCTCTTGTGGGATGCAATCACATCGTGGTTACATCTCCCCCACAAGAGGTCACATCTCTCCCGCAGGAGGTCACATATCTCCCCTGTGGGATGCAATTCTATCAGGATCACGTCTCCCCCAACAAGAGGTCTCATCTCACCCGCAAGTGGTCATATATCTCCCCTGTGGGATGCAATCCAATCAGTATCACATCTCCCCCAACAAGAGGTCTCATCTCACCTGCAGGTGGTCATATATCTCCCCTGTGGGATGCAATCCAATCAGGATCACATCTCACCCAACAGGAGGTCTCATCTCACCCGCAGGTGGTCATATATCTCCCCTGTGGGATGTAATCCAATCAGGATCACATCTCCCCCAACAGGAGGTCTCTCCCGCAGGAGTTACACATCTCACCCGCAGGTGGTCACATATCTCATCCGTAGATGGTACAATCTCTTATAGCCATCATGGCATTCAGTCCACAGTCCAATTATATTTTCAGAAGGAAATTACCTATATAGAATCCTTGTAACCATTTCAAGTGAATTTGATCCTCTTTAAACCCCAAATTGTACTAAATCATAAAACAAGGTGGTTAAATATCTAATATGAACCTTTTAGTGTAAATGGCCTTCAGGGACACATTAAGAATAATCTTAGAGAAGTGTTACAAGGGGTGGAAATCCAAATACCCTATTTTATAATGATTTAGGGACTATGAATGTCATAAAGTTCTCAAAATACATTTTGGATGAATGGAATAGTCTTAGGATCCCTAATAAGGTCACCATACCAATAATCAATCAATTCTAAGACAAAAAGTTTCGGACCCCAAAAATATTCTAAGTCTAGTTAAAAACGTTGACTTTTGGTATATAATTTTTCTAGACAAATCTACAAGGAGTTTCGAGCTAAAATTTTGGTTGTAGTTTATTGAAGGGTAAACACATCTCCTAGAATTTTATGGGCTCCTGAATCACTCATCTGGGTATTAAACCCGAACCGGGCTTTTTGATAAAAACCGAGATTTAGGCATGAATTGGAAAGTTGACTTTTTATTGGCTGGGAATTAGACCTTGGAAGTATTTTTATTGGTTCCAAATGGGGGGTAAAACCTTATTTACATGTAAAGACTTAAGTAAATGGAGCAATAAATACACAGAACATTTCCTTAAATGTCTTTCATGTAGTAAGGGTGCTATGCGAGAGGCTTGGGTTATTTGGGAAAGGGTTGGAGAAGAAAAGGGAATGAAAAACTGTCAAAATTGCATTTTTTTTGCTAGAGCGCCTAGGATCGCTCAGGATCACCTAGGCGGTCAAAGGTCAGCGGTAGTACAAAATAGGTCGCCCGCGGTCCTCTTCAAGCGGTCTCCGGCGTCCTAAATTTTATAACTAGCGCCGAGGATCGCCGAGCGCAGAGAGGTAGGCGGTCTCCCAAAACTGAACATACAATGTTTAGAAATCTGATTTTTCATGTCCAGGATGATTCTAACATAATTATATGATTGATATCAAGCTAAATACATGTATATATAACACTAAAACATGCAATACAATCGATTAACCTCCAGAACACAAAACAAAACGAAAATCGGTGCTACCTACCTCTTGAACGTGTGCTCTCCTCTTCCTTCTCTAAACAACAACACTCAGACTCAAAAGCACTCCTTTGGGATGAAGAAAACCAGAGCAACCTCTTCCTCCTTCTTCTTTGGTCGTTCTTACCGCCGCTCTCCATCGTGCGGCTAACGAATACGAGCAAGTCTTCCCAACTTATTCGTTTAGGTTATTTTAGCATATATATATATATACCTTCTATCCCACACAACGCACACACAACAAACTCAATGCACATCGCCCAATCAAAATACTTTAGCTTTAAAATATTAATCTTACCGCGATAACTCGCGATCAGACGCTCCGATCTGCGCCAAACTCCTGATCTTCACTAATAATGATATTCTCCACAATAATAAATTATTTCCATCCATAATAATCCTAAAGAATATTAATTGTTATTTTATTTTAATATTTGGGAAAATTCGGGGTTTTACACTTTCTTGAGAGGAGGTAAGTGGGAGAGATGGAGAGAGCTTGGGAGAGAGAATTGGAGAGGATGGGAGAGAATGGGAGAATGAAAAGTGTGCTCCAACCCTTGAACGTATGGGTGTTTGGGGTTTTTATAATGGGGGGTGATGCATGGGAGGTGCTCATACATGGGGGGGGGGGGGAGAGAGAGAGAGAGAGAGAGAGAGAGAGAGAGAGAGAGAGAGAGAGAGAGAGAGAGAGAGAGAGAGATTATGCATGATGGTATGATGCATGATGCATGGGGGTGCATGCATAGGGAACATTAATCATGAGTGTGAGAGAGAGAGAGATGTATTCTTATGCATGATGCATGCATGAAGGATGCCCATGGGGGACATCAATCATGAGAGAGAGAGAGAGAGAGAGAGAGAGAGATCTTATGCATGATGCATGCATGAAGGATGCCCATGGGGGACATCAATCATGAGCAAATCTTGATATTTGTGGATTGGTCCCTGATACATTGGGTATTTATATATTTAGTCCCTGATACTTTGGAGGACATTTATAGATTTAGTCCTTGATACTTTGGATATTTACAGATTTAGTCCCTGATACTTTTGGATATTTACAGATTGGTCCTTGGGATATTTTCTCAACTTTGGATATTTATGGATCTAGTCCTTGATACCCTTGGATATCTGCAGATTCGCCATTGAGATATTTTTCATTGATTTGGATAATTACAGATTTAATCCCTGAGACCTTTTTGCTTTGTTGCTTGCCACGTGTGCAGACTTTTGCCATGTGTGCAGTTTTCCGGCACTGCTGCCCTATAACTTCAACTGCTTACATCTTCTTCATCCGAACTCTGATTTAGGCAAACTCAATTGCGTTAGAACCGTATCGGAGTCCTCTATCCATTGGCATAGGGTTAAGCAGTTGATTCAGGGTTTAGTAGAAAGTCAACTTTCGGCTCCCCCTCAAGTTTGATCGGCCCATATATCCTTCATTCGGACTCCGATTCCAACAAACTCAGTTGCGTTGGAACAGTGTCGAGATTCTGTATCCATTGAGATAAAGCAAGGTAGCCAATTATCACTTGATCAAAAAGTCAACATTTCACCCCTTAGGGTTTGACTTTCTGTCTAGGGTTTGCATTTCCGGCACTTCCGGGGGGCGCAAAAATGAGGTGCTTACAGCTGCTCATCTTTGCCGGAGTCGCCTTGCGGATAAACAACGAAGAGAAAAAAGAATCTCATTTTTGTGCTTGGCATTTCTGTCGACATGGTCGACGAGCTTAGTCCTTTGAATTTTTCATTTGAAAGGGGAGCGTCCAAATGATTTGGAGTCACTTCCTGGCCTCAGAGTTCCCTTACCCTTTGCTTTTAGGGTTTTCGTAGGGCAACTCTTCAGCATTTAGTTTATGTTTGAAAGAGATTAGATTGGACTTGAGCTCGCTAACCTGTTTCGGCGTTGATGCCAGACACTTGACAATATTCTTTTCTTCTTGTTTGTTCCATTAAAGCTTTTAGGTGTCTTCAGATTTCTTTTAGCTTTTCCTTTGAGTTTATGATAGTTTTTTTTACTGGGAGTTGGTTCAGATGGAGGAAGGAGGGAAGGGATGAGGCAGGAAGAGAGGAGGAATTGTTGCTGGTGAGGAGGTGCTCTCAGCGCTGTCCGGTGTCTCAAGGAAGTCCACACACCTGCCCTACTCTATTTACAAAAGTGGGAAACAAAAATTACAATGGGGGCCAATTTGCCCAGTGGTTCTTCATTGTGCCTTCTTCTTCATGTCTTGATTCTCTATCATTTCCAAGAATGGAAACAACTTGTTTCAGCTTTGTGGAGACACTTTGCTCTGGGGACGCTGTGTCCTTTAGCATTGGGAGATGCTTTACTCCTTGATGACACATTCCTGTGTCATTTAGATGTGGGAGACGCCTTGCTTCTTGGGGATTTCAAAAGTGGGAGACGCCCTGCTCCTTAGGGACACATTTCCGTGTCATTCAAATGGTGGGAGACGCTTTGCTCCTTAGGGACACATTTCTGTGTCATTCAAATGGTGGGAGATGCCTTGCTCCTTAGGCACACATTTCTGTGTCATTCAAATGGTGGGAGACGCCTTGCTCCTTAAGGACACATTTCCGTGTCATTCAGTAGTGGGAGACGCTTTGCTCCTTAGGGACACATTTCTGTGTCATTCAAATGGTGGGAGACGCCTTGCTCCTTAGGAACACATTTCTGTGTCATTAAAATGGTGGGAGATGCCTTGCTCCTTAGGCACACATTTCTGTGTCATTCAGTAATGGGAGACGCTTTGCTCCTTAGGGACACATTTCCGTGTCATTCAAATGGTGGGAGACGCCTTGCTCCTTAGGGACACATTTTCGTGTCGTTCAGTAGTGGGAGACGCTTTGCTCCTTAGGGACACATTTCAGTGTCATTCAAATGGTGGGAGACACCTTGCTCCTTGTGGTTGGGAGACACCTTGCTTCATTAGTTTCGGAGTCGCCTTGCTCCAGGGTCTCCTTGCCCTTTCAGTCTTGAGAGACGCTTTGCTCTCTGTGGTTGGGAGACACCTTGCTCCATTAGTTTCAGAGTCGCCTTACTCCGGGATGCCTTGCCCTTTCAGTCTTGAGAGACGCTTTGCTCTTTGTGGTTGGAAGACACCTTGCTCCATTAGTTTCACAGTCACCTTGCTCTAGGGATGCCTTGCTCTTTCAGTCTTGAGAGATGTCCTGCTTTCTATGGTTGGGAGACACCTTGCTCCATTAGTTTCAGAGTTGCCTTGCTCTAGGGACGGCTTGCCCGTTCAGTCTTGAGAGATGCCTTGCTCTCTATGGTTGGGAGACACCTTGCTCCATTAGTTTCGGAGTCGCCTTGCTCCAGGGACGCCTTGCCCTTTCAGTCTTGAGAGACACCTTGCTCTCCGTGGTTGGGAGACACCTTGCTCCATTAGTTTTGGAGTCGCCTTGCTCTAGGGACGCCTTGCCCTTTCAGTCTTGAGAGACGCTGTAAGCACCTCATTTTTGCGCTCCCAAAAAGCCAGAAATGCAAAACCCTGCTAAAAAGTCAAACCCTAAGGAGTGAAAAGTTGACCTTTTAATCAGATAAAATTTGGCCACCTTGCTTTATCTCAATGGATAGAGAATCTCGACACGAGTCCAACGCAACTGGGTTTGCAGGAATCGGAGTCCGGATGAGGGTTCTGCGGGCGGTCAAACTTGAGGATGAGCCGAGGGTTGAATTTTCCTCGATTTCCGTGCCAAGTGCTTAGCCCCATGTCATTAAATAGAGGGCTCCAATATGAGTTTAACACGATTGAGTTTGCTCAAATCGGAGTTCGGATGAAGGAGATATGAGCTGTCGAAATTTCCGAGCAGCAAAGCCAGAAACTGCACACGTGGCAGCCAACGCAGCAAAATATCTCAGGGACTAAATCTTAAATATAAAAATTTCGTACGGGCGATCCGTAGATATCAAAAAGGGTCAAATCGGTCGAATCGGTCAAATCGGTCAAGTCAAAGGGCAAATCCGTAATTTTCTGATTTGTATCCGGTCACATATACCGGATACACTAGCTTCCCTTCATGACCGGACGTGAAGACCGGATACATCAAGATATTCGCGCGAGATCCGCGCCGATCGCCCGATAAATCCGCAGCGGCATTTAATTTTCGAATGATTGTGTTTGTATCCGGACTTGAAGACCGGATACAAAGGAGCATTAGTGTATCCGGACTTGAAGTCCGGATACAAAGGAGCCTTAGTGTATCCGGACTTGAAGTCCGGATACATTAAGTTTGCTTATAAATAGCAAACAGCAGCTCATTTCCGGGGGTTGGCTTTTCTTGGCTGTTTGGAACTTTCTTCTCCCACTTGTTCTCATCCGAATCCCTCCTCCCTTAGCTCTCTTTGGCCCTCCACCCCACCTACACACCACCTAAACCACTCTCACCCTCCTCTTTCCTCCTTCATCCTCACTCACAACCCAACAAGAAGGAGGGGGAGGGCTGCTGTGCTAAAGAAGGAGTTCCCAGTTGCTGTTCAAGCTCAAGGAGAGGTCTCCACTTGGCTCAAGGGTTCAAGAACCCCAGGTATTGTTCCCTACCACATTGTGTTCAACATATAATAAATCTAGATTTTTCTGAAAATATTCTGTATGGATTCTTCTTTTGCATGAGGGCCATGTCCCTACCCTGTTTAAGCATGCTTCAGCTCCCATTTTTTATGGCCTAAGAATCCATCCGGTTAAGAGGTCCACGTGG
The DNA here is from genome assembly GCA_947561395.2 of Buxus sempervirens. NCBI lineage: Eukaryota > Viridiplantae > Streptophyta > Magnoliopsida > Buxales > Buxaceae > Buxus > Buxus sempervirens. The sequence goes on from OX387188.1 coordinate 27,860,358, forward strand.
GGTTCTCCCTTAAGCATGAGATTTTATTCACACTTTGCTTTGGTAGTGGTTTTAGGGTGGTGTTTTGGGGATTTATAGGAGGAGCATGTTCCTCCCAATCATCTCCATTGTATCCCCACATAATCCCCCTTTTCTACCCTTCTTTAGATCTCCCTAGGACTGCTGGGAAGAGTGGTGTGAGCACCAATCATTTAAGAACGCCAAACGAGGTGTGTTAGTTGTTTCTTCACTCTTGCTCCATGTTTACATGTCCCATACATGCTCATTTTAAAAGGCCATATTTGGTGATAGATTGTGCTATGAGTTCTCTTCCTGTTTTGTGATAACATGTTAGCCGATCATCTGCTGTCATGACCCACCCCCACAAGCATGATCCCCTTCCCCCTTTGTTTACATCCCCTTGTGTTGCTAAGAGACCCAAGGAGAGAAGCCAAATGAGGCTTCTCTCAAATCTGAGCCAACGTGGGCCCTCACAGGGGCCCACCAGACTTGTAAGGTGTCCCCATAACCCCCTGGAATCCATCCCGAAAGGCAGAAACCAAAAAGGGCCATTCCAGGGTGATCCGGATACTCAGGCCGGATAACCTACGTCCCCTGTGTATCCAGATACCCTGTCCGGATCACCAGTAGACCGTATGTATCCGGCCTGAGTTACTGGATACACACAGAAGCATGCTTTTTTTGCACTTGTATGATATGGGGCTGAATTTTTGAGTGATTTAAGCTAAAACCATCGAGCCAACAGGGTTTCCGGGCCACCCGGAAACCCAACTTGGGACCCAGACCACCGGTCCAACATGGCACACTTGTGGGCCTTCCAACGGGGCCCACCAAGCCCAATAAACACCCAAGCATGCTAATTAATTAACCTAAGCAAAAATGAACCGGGCGGGCCAAGCCCAATGCGGCCCACCTATACCTTGATGTGAATGTATGGAATGCATAAAATGCCTGGTTTGGCCGAGACCATGGGCCAGGGCCTGTCGGGCCCGCTAAAGCCCACCAAGTGAACCAAGTTAGGGTGCAAGCCCTAATTTCCAAGGAACTGGGCTTTCAAAGCCCAAAGCTGGGATCATGGGCCCCAAGCCCAATGACCGGCCCACTTTGGCTCAAATATAAACAAGATAAGTCTAAAATACCCTTGGCCACCATGTGGGCCCACCAAAGGGGCCCACTAACCGATCCGGCCCACCACTTGCATGAAAACTACTTAAGCTTTAAACTTGAACCTTAATAAAACCAACTCACTAAACCCAAGCCCACAGGGCCTCCCTAGGCTTGGACCGAGGCCCACAAGGGCACACGGGCCTACCCCGGCCCCACCAAGGACACCGTGGGCCTTCCAACGGGGCCCACCCAAACAGACCCAGATCACTTAAAATTAAGCAAATATAAAATCAACTAAAGGGACCCACACCACTCAGGTGGTCCCCCCAAGGCTTAACAAAAATGCATGCGGGATTAGGAATCGGGTGAGAACCAAAGTGAGAAAGCTGACTCAAAATAGGGAACCCACGGGACCCGTCATCCGACGGGGTGGACTGGGGTGTCTACGGACTTCCCCAGACCACAACCGAGAACCAGACTTGGAATCTCAAGCCGCAGACCAAAGAGCCCTAATTAAACAAGATTAGGCACCCAGGTGTCTGCCTGCACCCCATCAGGCGGTGGCGACTCCGAACTACCCCGTGCCGCGTTTCCCACGCGCGCACAGCCTGGCGACTCCGCTGGGGACCACTCAGCCCAGTATGACCCTGCTTAGACCGAGTCAGCTCAAGAGGGACTTAGGCGATATTTTAGGAACTTTTGCTACCCCACTTGGCAAGGTACAAAATACACGTGAATACGTGTTCTAGGGAGTCCTGTCACAAGGACGCGATAATTGCCTAAGGCAAGTGGAATTTAAGTGGTCCCCTGTGACCCTCCACTTACCTGGGGATTCTCCCAGGACATCGTAAAACGTGCCAATTCTGCACTTTACCATACGAGGCAGCAGGGATTCCTTTATCACCTAAGTCCAAACAAAACTCGCCCGTATAGGCACAGCACGCAGCCCAACTGCACACACGGGCACACCACCACACCGTGGATGGATGATGGCATAGATGTAAATTTTAATTTCCCGCATTTTGTGTGATAAAACTGCGTGGGGTGACACGCACGAGGGAGGATGCGTGAATGATCCGACCTTTTATAGATGAGTGAATCGGATACTGCTATTTCTTTACCAAAACTTAGACCTCTCTAGCAGCCTACCCTTCTTCTTACTATGAACTGATCTTTGGGATGGTATTAGCACCTACGCTCCCGTGGCTTGCCGGGGAAAGCAGGGTAAACCCATCCCCCCAGTTTACTGGAGTCCGTTAGCACCACTGGTTTCTTGCCGTGGCACGCGAGGATCCAGCACTGGTCCAGACCCTTGTAGGCTTATGTCTCGGGCTGGGTATCCTTCCCCACCTAACGTTTCTGAGTGAACCTTGCGTTGAGCATGAGAGGGTGAGTAGGATGTGAATGATGAATAAAATTGGAATAAAATCCAGAGTCCATTAGGGGTAGCAACCCCCGCTTCTTCATCAAAATTGAGTAAACCCTAGATGCTGGGCTACCTCGGCCCTAGCTTAGGAAGCTCACCTAATTTTGATCAGGGGAACCACCCCAGATCCATGCATGGAGTCCTGTATGCTATGGGTCCTGACCCATTAGAGTCCGCTGGGAGCACTTTAAGTCCAGATTGGCCTTTTAGAGCAGACGAAAGCCGGCCAGATCAGACAAACAGATGAAAGCATGACAGATCAGAACATGGGCACTAAACCTTAGATCTAGAGATTTTTAGCCTACCCACTTCGAAAGCAATCTGTACCCGTCCTTTTGGCTCCCAACAGCCTTAAGGACGAATTCTTTACAGCTTTGTAAATATTTTTGTAAACCTCCGCCCTCGATGGCAAGTTGTAATTTTTGCTGTGGTCTGACGCCGAAAGCAGATGAAAGAACAGATGAAAAGCAGAAAGACTGATCGGGACTTGAATATGCTCCTCTACACAAGTATGTCTAGGAGTCGCGCCTTCACTGGCGCCAACCCTTAGGACCACACACCATGTGTGCCTGAGTTAAATTCCGCACTGTTTTGTTTTTGCTTATTTTGGTGAAGCATGATAGAACTGCTAGTGGCTAGTCTTTTACTTGAAATTATGCATGTCTTAGGACTGATTTAGAGTTTGGTGTGGAACCTTAAACTGATTTGGAATTTCGATCGGATAGTTGGCATGGCATCTTCATCCTCATCTGCGAGAACCCGTTTCCCTACGATGGAGAAGGGCGCCGGGGATATCCCCAGGATCCGTTCTTGGACAAGGCAGCTCCAAGGGAGTGAGCAGATTGAATGGGAGCACAAATACCATATGGGACAGACTTTGTCCCTGTTAAATGTGCCAATCAACCGGGACATGATCCAAGCCGCATTGCTTTTCTGGGATCCCTAGCTTTCAGGGTTTCGATTCGGGGTCAATGAGTTGACTCCCACAATTGAGGAACTTGACCTGTTCCTCTGATTTCGTGACTTAGGAGAGCCCGCTAGGCCAAGTCTCAAAGAAAGCTACAAGAATGAAGCTTGTGTTTTCTTTGGCCTCTCGAGGGGAGAATTCCAGACCTTAGGAGGTGACAAAGCATTCACCAGGGTCTCCAAGACATTCCTTGCTAAAAAGATAAGAAACAAAAAGCAGGAAAGACCCCGGGCTTGGTTTGACACCTTCACCCTCGCGGTTCTGTCACAAATCTTCTTTCCAACTGGGGGAGACACCATTAATTTGGTCCTCATGGAAATTGTGGATCAACTCAGGACGGGATACCGAATCATGACACTGATCCTAGCTCAACTGTTCCACTCCTTAACTTTGTCCAAAAATGGAACCCGGAGGTTTCAAGGGTACGCTCCCCTTCTCCACATTTGGCTGCAAGACCACCTGATGGTGTCATCACCTGTCAGGGCACACTATGGCCTAGTCCGTGACAACATACATTGGTTGGCTCAAAGAGAGATCCGACCAGACCTACCCACTCGTGAGGATTGGTTCAACCACTTTCTCCCCCTGAAGGGAGAAACAGACATTCGATGGTGGGGCACATACAACATCCCCTACACCCCCATTGTAGCTTTCAAGAAAAGAGAGGGACTTGCCTTGATAGGCCTCACCCATGCCGTGCCGTACTATCCGATTCGGGTTCTGAGACAGTTTGGGAAACCACAGGGAGTCCCGATCCAAGACAACCTAAGCAGTCTGACTGGTCCACTCACTAAGGGACTGAGGGCATAGTTACTAGCAGAATCGACGAGGGTGTGCGTGTACCGATGGTTTGTCGTATTCGTGATCAGCATGATATACTTGGCGCCGCGGCGGCGCCTCTTAATCGAAGCATGGTTTCATTTTCACGCTACTATATTGTTTAAATTTTAACGAAACAAAAACTTGGAATAAAAGAATTAATTCCCTCCAATAGGGCAACTCGGTCTCAGACAGACCACCTCTTCTTAAATAATTGCAATATTCCTGGTCGCTGCGACCACCTAATTTCCTTTATTTGCATCCCCCCATGGAGATCGCAAAACCCGGCAAGTGTTTAAAAACACCCAAGACATAGAGCTCAGAGCGTCTAAAATAGGGTTCTCTCTCCCAGTTGCCTACGGGTAGCTAAAATAGATTCGATCATTAGGGTTCTCTTTCCCAGTCGCTTCCGAGCCTCTGAAATAGATCAGTTTTCAAATATAGGGTTCTCTCTCCCAGTTGCCTACGGGCAGCTAAAATAGATTCGGTCATTAGGGTTCTCTTTCCCAGTCGCTTCCGAGCGTCTAAAATAGATCAGTTTTCAAAAATAGGGTTCTCTCTCCCAGTTGCCTACGAGTAGCTAAAATAGATTCGGTCATTAGGGTTCTCTTTCCCAGTCGCTTCCGAGCGTCTAAAATAGATCAGTTTTCAAATATAGGGTTCTCCCTCCCAGTTGCCTACGGGTAGCTAAAATAGATTCGGTCATTAGGGTTCTCTTTCCCAGTCGCTTCCGAGCGTCTAAAATAGATCAGTTTTCGAAAATAGGGTTCTCTCTCCCAGTTTCCTACGGGTAGCTAAAATAGATTCGGTCACTAGGGTTCTCTTTCCCAGTCGCCTCTGAGCGTCTAAAATAGATTAGTTTTCAAAAAAATAGGGTTCTCTCTCCCAGTTGCCCACGGGTACCTAAAACAGATTCGGTCGCCAGGGTTCTCTTTCCCAGTCGCCTCCGAGCGTCTGAAATAGATCAGTTTCCAAAAATCAGGTTCTCTCCCCTTGTTACCTACTGGTAGCTAAAATAGATCAGTTAGGTGAAACATATCAGAAAAAAAAAATAAGTCAGATAAAGTTGTACAATCAATTTATGTGAAATTGCACTAATGCTTGTTAACTATCCCAAGGTACCAAGAAAGTGCTTGCAGAAGTCTATACCTGTTAAGATCAAGGAAAAGGCCCGATATGGACCAACAAGGAGAGCAGACACCGCCGGGGCGACACTCGGCAGAATCTAGCCATGGGCCAGTAGTGGATGAGATGCAACAGCGAATTGACGGCATGGGGTCCGTCATCCAGGAGCTAATGGCAGAACTAAGAGAACTGAAGCAAGTTGCACCCACAGAGCCGGCCACCCGGCAACCACAGCCACATCTCCCACCACAAGCGGAGATGGCACCACCACTATACCCGGGGCATCCTCCTCCCGAGGCACCACTACAGCCACCACCAGCGGCGCCTTTCCACATCACGCAGCAAGATCAGTTCGCACCGGCTCAACTGGGGCAGGAGGACGAAGACTGGTACAGAACTCAGGAAGCGCAGTTTGAAGGAAAATTGGCAACAGTAAGAGAAGAAAACAGGGCAGAAATGGCCACCGTGAGAGAACTCCTCAAACAGGTCCAACCCAGTACATTGCAGAACGAGGCTACGCTGGAAAGCCTCTGTTTCTTTTCAGACATCCAACTCCCGGCTAAGTCCAACTCATGGTACAGTTCTTCGAGAGGTCGTTGACTGACGCGGCTTACTCTTGGTTTTTGAGTCTGGATAAAATCAAAATTAAGACGTGGAACGACTTGGCCGCCGTGTTCATCCAACGGTATCGTTTGAATAGCCAAATGGTTCAAACCCGGGCAGAATTGCAAAGGTTGTCAAGGAAGAATAGCGAGTCTGTGAGAGACTACGCTAAAAGATGGATGAAACTAGCAAGTGTGGTGCAACCTCCGCTCCTGGAACAAGAACAGACTTCTTTGTTCATTCCATCGCTGGGGCAACCATACTTCACAATGCTGTTAGGACAGTGTGCTACGAACTTCACCGACCTAATCATAGCGGCAGGCAGGATCGAAGATGCGGTTAAGGCTGGAAAGATAGGAGGCTCCATGACAGGATCCTGCCATGGAGGGAAAGAAGGCATAAGATATGAAGGAACGATCAACAATGTCCGATCTGCCAAGCACAAGAGAGGAGGCGACCACCCCCATGCCAGTGTCGCTCCAGCTCGGCTAAAGGAACCTTTGACTAAGGAAGAAAGGAAGAACCGTGTGTTTACACAGCTCCCATATACCTTGACAGAATTGTTGCCCACCTTGTGAATTTTTGTGAATATTTATTTATTTGTTTAGTTATTTATTCTGATGTATAAACTGTGTTTATCAGGTTATTTTGTGGTTTGAGGGCTTAGCCCATACTCATATGTACAGGCGTTATATAGCCATTTTTCCGAAAAATAGTATTATTATCATTGGTATTCTTAAGGTGTAGTTATGTGATTTTAAACGGGAATAGATGCTGAATAGGTAGGGTCTTCCGTAGGCGAACATGCATAGGATCAACAAATGGGAGAGTATTCGAGCGAGCATGTAATAGGTAAGTAGACGAAAATGGAAAGTAGGGTTCGGGTTTATGAAATTTCGCTTAGCATAATTTCGGCAAATATTTCGTTAAGTCTGGACATAAGGAAACTGGCGATTTCGGCTGGAGGGCGACTAGGGTTTTCGTCCGTGAAGAACCCTCTATCGCGAGTGCTGGAAGAAGGATTTCGGAGCTGATTTTACTTGGGTTATTTCCCTCAGCTCGAGAAGTGTAGTTCGATAGTCTTTCCATTCGCGCGCGTGGCCGAGAAGTGATCGGCCGGAGGTTTTCTCGTTCGGGAAGAAGCACAGGTGAGTAGCACTGTTTTATCACTGGGTTTGCCTTTGGGTTTTATCGAGCTTATTCGGATGCATGTTTTGAATGGTTAGTGATAGTATAAGGTTTTCTGGTTTCTGGGTTTTCGAAAACTTGCATGAACAGAGTATCCGGAGTTAAGTTTTAATTAAAAATGAAAGTGTTTAGATTAATTTCAAATATGGTTGGGAAGTGTTCTGGGGGTATTAGGAGTGTATTGGAGCAATTACAGACCTAAACCAACCGGCCAGACTTGTAGATCTTGGAATAACAGAGAATGAAAAATCACAGGGGGTATCCGCCTACCTCGCGCCCACCGGCGTTCACCTCGGAGGTAGGCGCCCTGTTAAAAATGACTTACCGCCCATCTCGCGCCCACCTCGCGCTCATCTCGTGCGAAGTGGAAAACAAGGCGCTCATCTCGCGCGAATCTCGCGCCCATCTCACGCCCACCTCACGCCCATCTCGCGCTCACCTAGCGTCGGGTGAGCGGCGGGTCGTTTTTAACCGTTTTCTTCACCGCCGACCGGCGCCCACCTCGCGCCCACCTCGGTAGGTGAGCGGTAGACCTATTTTGCTTAATGAAATGGAATTTCTGACTTGACCAAGAGTAATTGCACTTCTTAGGGGTTAAACCACTTCACTATTCACTTGGTTAGGAACCTGAGAAACCATTTTGCCTATGAAATTAATAGAGGAAAATGTTGTGAACATCTTATGAGTTTCAAGTTGGGTTTTAGGGTACTTATGAGTATTGTGCCGGACACCGAACTAGGAAGAGTTATCAGTTATTTTTCCTTATTCTATACACTGCTTGATTGAGAAGTTCTTGTAATTCTGGTTTCACTTGTTGGAAACTTTATACGTATTGAAAGGTTTTCTTTGGTATGAATGGATTGAGTTTTACTTTCATATGACTTGTGTTATGGAAATGAGAAAATACGAAATGTACTTGAGGTACTGCTTGGTCCAGAGGGATAGGTGATGAATTGTGATGAGTTCTTACGTGATGTGGAATGAATGGTTTTGTTTTGATATTGAAATCGAGATTATACGATGTTTACTGTTTTGGTCTAGCTTGTCCTGGATCCAGAGTCTAAGCTTAGTAATGTGATGTTATTGTTGGTTGTTGAAATTGCATGGCCTTGTGTGTTGCCACGACCGGTGTAGAGCAGCCAGAAACCCTGAGTAGGCCTGGTTGTCAATGCAGAAACCCGGGGAGTAGGCCTGCATTGGATGACGAAACCCTGAGTAGGCCGTCATTTCAGAGTATCCGAAACCCTGAGTAGGCCGGAACTGTGTACATGGAGGTGTGGAGTGTCTACTTGGCATGTTTAATTTATCAACTAAACGATAGTCATGACATTGACCAATGTTGGTACTTGATTTGTTTTGACGTGATATGTTTTATTCGCTGGTTTGTTGGTATTTATGGTTCATGGAATATTGTTTACCGATTATTGGGTATTGTACCTCCCGCCGGTGTAGAGCAACCAGGAACCCTGAGTTGGTCTGGTTGTCAATGCAGAAACCCGGGGAGTAGGCCTGCATTGGATGACGTAGTCATTTCAATATCCGAAACCCTGAGTAGGCCGGATATACATTTGGAGGCGTGGGCATGGTTATGAGAAGACTTGGTGTTATGTGACATTGGTATATCTGGAATTATATCTTGAGATACAAAATTATGCTTATTTGCTATGTTGTTGCCAATTAATCATTATTTTATCGATATCTTCGGGATTGGAAACGGATTGTTATTGTTTGACTTACCTGATGGTTTTCCCGCACTGATATGAATTGGATTATTGAAGTTTAGTCGGCTTATTCGGAATATGCGTATTATCGTCATTGTACATGGTTATAATCGTGGCATGTTTTAGAACTGAAATAAATGTATTTGTGCATGCATGTGCTGCTCACTGGGATATTCGTATCTCATTCCGTATTGTTTTGTTTTGTTTTCAGCTGCTCCTGGAGAGGATGATACTTGCGGGTAGTTACTTGGTCATGTGAGTTTATTTCCGTTTGGGATTATTTTAGCGCACTCTGTTATATAGTTTTTGTTGTATTCATGTTTTTCCTTCACTCTGATATTGCGATCCTGAGTTTTTTAATAACCTCTGGAGACGAGTTACGGGTTTTTCATGTGACTCGGATCCGGGGCGTTACAGATGGTATCAGAGACTTAAGCTGGAAAAATTTGAGGACATTTGGGCTGCGGTTGGCTCGCTTGCCCACCTCCTTGCGATGGAGAGGGAGGAAAGGATGAGTCAGACTGGGAATGGTAATGGCCAGCGAAATGGTCATGGAGCTGCGGTGGATCAGCAGCGGGTGAGAGAGGAGTTGTCCTTGAGGGACATTGATCAGTTCAGAAAGCTGACTGCCCCGCCGTTTTATGGACTTCCAGATCCGTTGGAGGCGGAGAGTTGGGTAGCTAGAGTTGAGCGCATGTTTGATACGATGGACTGTCCAGAGGACCGGAGGGTGAGATTGGCTACCTTCACCCTAGAGGGCGAGGCACAGCATTGGTGGCAGTCGTTATGGAGGCAGGCGGTAGATGGGATCCAGATGACTTGGGACCAGTTTAGGCAGGTCTTTTATGAGCAGTATTTTTCTGCAGAGGTGAGGTTGCAGAAGGAGAGAGATTTCATGGATATCTCTCAGGGATCCTTGACCGTAGCACAGTACGAGGCTCGGTTTGCGGTTCTTTCTCGATTTGCTCACCATATAGTGCATGATGAGCAGAGGCGCACCCAGCATTTCGAGAGAGGACTGAGGGCAGACATCAGGCGCATGGTCTCGGTGCTGATGTGCACCAGATATTCAGATTTAGTGGGGAGAGCTCTGCGAGTTGAGAGAGAGATTAGAGATTCAGGGACTGAGCAGAGCAGAGTTAGGGCACAGCCGAGCGGCACAGAGACACGGAGGGTCCCGGATAGGGACAAGAGACCGAGGTTCGACTATGGACAGAGGGATAGGAGAGGCTCAGGAGGTTGTTTCAGTTGCGGCCGATTTCACATCCCAGGTCCGTGCGTGTCACCTCCAGGCGCGTGTTTTAGATGTGGCCAGCATGGGCATCGGGTTGCTGACTGCCCCCACCCGAACACTTACCAGTTACTCAAGCCAGCCCTTACTGCACCTATGGACACCCGACCGGCCGAGGCTTCGAGATTTCAGTACTCTAGACCCGTGCCAGCACTTCCAGCACCACCGAGACTTCCGGGTCAGAGCAGTGGGGGATACCAGAGGCAGCAGTTACCGCAGAGGCAGCAGGCACCTCAGAGACGGCAGGCACCACCCCCACGTCCCCAGCAGACTAGAGTATACGCAGTAGCAGCTCAGGAGGATGAGCCTGAGGGAGGGCATGTAGAGGAGGCTCATGAGGAGGAGCCAGAGGCGCCACAGTTGGTTGGAGGTATTCTTTTCATTCATGGTAGATCAGCCGTATGCTTATTCTATTCGGGTGCTTCTAGATCTTTCATTACTCCTTTATGTGCATGCCGTATTGGTTTGGTTCCTTCCACACTCGAGTCCGAGCTACTTGTACACACACCATTGGGGGAAACCACTAGAGTACAGACCGTGTTTAGGGATTGCATGATCAGATTGAGTTCTTTGGAGTTGCCAGGGGACTTGGTAGAACTGGAATTCGGGGAATTTGACGTGATCATAGGTATTGATTGGCTTTTTCGGCATCATGTGAGCATAGATTGCTATAGGGGTACCATTATGGTATGTCAACCAGACCAGCCAGTGCACTGTTTCCGATGTGAACGGTTGAGGACACGGATCAGTTTAGTAGCATCCATTGAGGTTGAGGAGGCAGAGTCTACGACACTTAGTCTTTCTAGTGTGCCTATAGTGGCAGAGTTTGATGACATATTCCCAGACGATCTACCGGGATTACCGCCACCTAGGGAGGTTGAGTTCAGTATACGACTTTTACCTGGCACGGCACCTGTATCCAAACCACCATACAGGATGTCACAACCTGAAAATCATGAGATGAAGAAACAGTTGGATGAATTGGAAGCAAAGGGTTTTATCAGGCCCAGTGTATCACCATGGGGTGCACCAGTCCTGTTTGTCCAGAAGAAGGACGGGACGATGAGGATGTGTATAGATTACCGCCAGTTGAATCAAGTCACTATCAAGAATAAGTATCCATTGCCTCGGATTGATGACTTGTTCGACCAGTTGAGGGGAGCGTCTTGGTTTTCTAAGATCGACCTGAGATCTGGATACCACCAGTTGAGAGTAGCCCCAGAGGATGTAGAGAAGACGGCTTTCCGTACTCGATATGGGCACTACGAGTTTCGGGTTATGCCTTTTGGATTGACTAATGCCCCAGCTGTTTTCATGAACCTGATGAATCGGGTGTTTCACACACACTTGGACAGCTTTGTAGTTGTGTTCATCGATGATATCCTAGTGTATTCTCGAAGTAGAGAGGATCACGTAAGGCACCTCCGAACTGTATTGCAGACATTGAGAGAGCACAGATTGTATGCCAAGTTCAGCAAGTGTCGGTTCTGGTTGAGAGAGGTGAGTTTCTTGGGACACGTGATTTCTGGAAATGGTATAGCCGTGGATCCCACTAAAGTGCAGGCTGTTGCAGAATGGCCTAGACCTTCATCTGTGACAGAGATTCGGAGCTTCTTGGGGATGGCTGGATATTACAGGAGATTCATAGAGAATTTCTCACGAGTAGCCGCACCTCTATCCAATCTCACTAAAAAGGCAGTGAAGTTTGAATGGAGTGAGAAGTGTGAGAACAGTTTTCAGGAGTTGAAAGGTAAACTGTCTTCAGCTCCAGTCTTGATTGTGCCATCAGTGAGTGAGGGATTTTCGATCTATTGTGATGCTTCTCGAGTAGGGTTGGGCTGTGTTCTGATGCAGCAGAGACATGTGGTAGCCTATGCTTCAAGGTTGCTACGCACTCATGAGAAGAATTACCCTACGCACGATCTAGAGTTGGCAGCGATCGTGTTTGCACTTAAGTTGTGGAGGCACTATTTGATGGGAGCCAAATTCGAGATATTCTCAGATCACAAGAGCTTAAGATATATATTTTCCCAGAGAGAGTTGAATATGAGGCAAAGGAGATGGATGGATCTTCTAAAAGATTATGATTTCACACTACATTATCACCCGGGCAAGGCTAATGTGGTAGCAGATGCACTGAGTCGTAGAGTTGTTTCTCAAGATGAGGTAGCCACACTAGCTACTTTCATGGCTAGTCAGTGCACTCTTGTTGATACTGTTGTAGAATGGCCTGGGGAGTTCAGCACTCATGGGCATGGATTGATTATGGCACGAGTTCAAGCAGAGCCAGAGTTGATTCAGAGCATTCGGGAAGGTCAGTTGGTAGATCCCGATTTATTACGCATCAAGGGGTTAGTAGAGAAGGGTGATGAGGCCACGAAAGATTTTGATGTTCGGGATGGATTGGTGAGATTTCAAGGGCGGACTTGTGTTCCAAATAATGCTGAAGTCAAGGGATTGATCCTAGACGAGAGTCACAGGTCCAAATATGCGATTCACCCTGGGAGCACCAAGATGTACAAGAACCTAAGATCAGTGTATTGGTGGTCAGGAATGAAGAAAGACATTGCGGAGTATGTAGCCAAGTGCCTCACTTGTCAACAGGTAAAGGCAGAGCATAGGAGACCTCCAGGTTTGATGCGACCTTTGCCGGTTCCTGAGTGGAAATGGGAACATATATCGATGGATTTTGTGAGTGGGCTACCGCCTACAGCTAAGAATCACAACGGCGTATGGGTGATTGTGGATAGGCTAACAAAATCAGCTCACTTTTTGCCTTACCAGACCACACAGACTTTGGCATCATTGGTAGAGCTGTATACTCGAGAGATAGTCCGGTTGCATGGGGTTCCAGTGTCCATTGTATCGGATAGGGATTCTCGGTTTACCTCGCATTTTTGGCAGTGTTTCCAGGAGGCCATGGGAACTAAGTTAAGTTTCAGTACTAGTTTCCACCCACAGACCGACGGCCAGTCTGAGAGAACTATTCAGACTCTAGAGGACATGTTGAGATGTTGTGTCCTGGATTGGGGTGGCAATTGGAGTAAGTATTTACACTTAGCCGAATTCGCTTACAATAATAGCTATCAGGCTAGTATACAGATGGCACCCTACGAAGCACTTTATGGCAGGATTTGTAGATCTCCTGTGTGTTGGGTGGAGGTAGGAGAGAAACAGTACTTTGGGCCTGAGATTATACAAGATAGTATGGAAAAGGTGAAACTGATTAGACAGCGGTTGTTGACTGCACAGAGTCGTCAGAAAAGTTATTCAGACACCCGACGACGTGAGCTGAAATTTGAAGTGGGAGACCAAGTGTTCTTGAAGATATCGCCTTCCAAAGGAATCCTGAGATTCGGAAAGAAAGGGAAGTTGTCTCCACGTTTTATTGGGTCATTTGAGATTGTGAAGGTGATTAACCCGGTAGCTTATAAGCTAGCTTTGCCAAACCATTTAGCAGGAGTCCATGATGTATTCCACGTATCCATGTTGCGGCAGTACATAGCGGATCCTAGTAACGTGATAAATCCTGAACCTTTAGTGATCCGAGAAGATCTGACATACGAAGAGAGGCCAGTTCAGATTCTAGACCGTCGTGAGCAGATTCTTCGCACCAAGGTTGTTCCCTTAGTGAAAGTGCTATGGCAGAATCATACTGTGGAAGAATGCACTTGGGAAGGTGAGGAAGAGATGAAGAAGAAGTATCCGGAATTGTTTGCTCCTTCTTGAGGTAAATTTCGAGGACGAAATTTCTTGTAGGAGGGGAGGATGTAAGACCCTGAATTTTTGTGAATATTTATTTATTTGTTTAGTTATTTATTCTGATGTATAAACTGTGTTTATCAGGTTATTTTGTGGTTTGAGGGCTTAGCCCATACTCATATGTACAGGCGTTATATAGCCATTTTTCCGAAAAATAGTATTATTATCATTGGTATTCTTAAGGTGTAGTTATGTGATTTTAAACGGGAATAGATGCTGAATAGGTAGGGTCTTTCGTAGGCGAACATGCATAGGATCAAGAAATGGGAGAGTATTCGAGCGAGCATGTAATAGGTAAGTAGACGAAAATGGAAAGTAGGGTTCGGGTTTATGAAATTTCGCTTAGCATAATTTCGGCAAATATTTCGTTAAGTCTGGACATAAGGAAACTGGCGATTTCGGCTGGAGGGCGACTAGGGTTTTCGTCCGTGAAGAACCCTCTATCGCGAGTGCTGGAAGAAGGATTTCGGAGCTGATTTTACTTGGGTTATTTCCCTCAACTCGAGAAGTGTAGTTCGATAGTCTTTCCATTCGCGCGCGTGGCCGAGAAGTGATCGGCCGGAGGTTTTCTCGTTCGGGAAGAAGCACAGGTGAGTAGCACTGTTTTATCACTGGGTTTGCCTTTGGGTTTTATCGAGCTTATTCGGATGCATGTTTTGAATGGTTAGTGATAGTATAAGGTTTTCTGGTTTCTGGGTTTTCGGAAAGTTGCATGAACAGAGTATCCGGAGTTAAGTTTTAATTAAAAATGAAAGTGTTTAGATTAATTTCAAATATGGTTGGGAAGTGTTCTGGGGGTATTAGGAGTGTATTGGAGCAATTACAGACCTAAACCAACCGGCCAGACTTGTAGATCTTGGAATAACAGAGAATGAAAAATCACAAGGGGTATCCGCCTACCTCGCGCCCACCGGCGTTCACCTCGGAGCTAGGCGCCCTGTTAAAAATGACTTACCGCCCACCTCGCGCCCACCTCGCGCTCATCTCGCGCGAAGTGGAAAACAAGGCGCTCATCTCGCGCGAATCTCGCGCCCATCTCACGCCCACCTCACGCCCATCTCGCGCTCACCTAGCGTCGGGTGAGCGGCGGGTCGTTTTTAACCGTTTTCTTCACCGCCGACCGGCGCCCACCTCGCGCCCACCTCGGTAGGTGAGCGGTAGACCTATTTTGCTTAATGAAATGGAATTTCTGACTTGACCAAGAGTAATTGCACTTCTTAGGGGTTAAACCACTTCACTATTCACTTGGTTAGGAACCTGAGAAACCATTTTGCCTATGAAATTAATAGAGGAAAATGTTGTGAACATCTTATGAGTTTCAAGTTGGGTTTTAGGGTACTTATGAGTATTGTGCCGGACACCGAACTAGGAAGAGTTATCAGTTATTTTTCCTTATTCTATACACTGCTTGATTGAGAAGTTCTTGTAATTCTGGTTTCACTTGTTGGAAACTTTATACGTATTGAAAGGTTTTCTTTGGTATGAATGGATTGAGTTTTACTTTCATATGACTTGTGTTATGGAAATGAGAAAATACGAAATGTACTTGAGGTACTGCTTGGTCCAGAGGGACAGGTGATGAATTGTGATGAGTTCTTACGTGATGTGGAATGAATGGTTTTGTTTTGATATTGAAATCGAGATTATACGATGTTTACTGTTTTGGTCTAGCTTGTCCTGGATCCAGAGTCTAAGCTTAGTAATGTGATGTTATTGTTGGTTGTTGAAATTGCATGGCCTTGTGTGTTGCCACGACCGGTGTAGAGCAGCCAGAAACCCTGAGTAGGCCTGGTTGTCAATGCAGAAACCCTGGGAGTAGGCCTGCATTGGATGACGAAACCCTGAGTAGGCCGTCATTTCAGAGTATCCGAAACCCTGAGTAGGCCGGAACTGTGTACATGGAGGTGTGGAGTGTCTACTTGGCATGTTTAATTTATCAACTAAACGATAGTCATGACATTGACCAATGTTGGTACTTGATTTGTTTTGACGTGATATGTTTTATTCGCTGGTTTGTTGGTATTTATGGTTCATGGAATATTGTTTACCGATTATTGGGTATTGTACCTCCCGCCGGTGTAGAGCAACTAGGAACCCTGAGTTGGTCTGGTTGTCAATGCAGAAACCCGGGGAGTAGGCCTGCATTGGATGACGTAGTCATTTCAATATCCGAAACCCTGAGTAGGCCGGATATACATTTGGAGGCGTGGGCATGGTTATGAGAAGACTTGGTGTTATGTGACATTGGTATATCTGGAATTATATCTTGAGATACAAAATTATGCTTATTTGCTATGTTGTTGCCAATTAATCATTATTTTATCGATATCTTCGGGATTGGAAACGGATTGTTATTGTTTGACTTACCTGATGGTTTTCCCGCACTGATATGAATTGGATTATTGAAGTTTAGTCGGCTTATTCGGAATATGCGTATTATCGTCATTGTACATGGTTATAATCGTGGCATGTTTTAGAACTGAAATAAATGTATTTGTGCATGCATGTGCTGCTCACTGGGATATTCGTATCTCATTCCGTATTGTTTTGTTTTGTTTTCAGCTGCTCCTGGAGAGGATGATACTTGCGGGTAGTTACTTGGTCATGTGAGTTTATTTCCGTTTGGGATTATTTTAGCGCACTCTGTTATATAGTTTTTGTTGTATTCATGTTTTTCCTTCACTCTGATATTGCGATCCTGAGTTTTATAATAACCTCTGGAGACGAGTTACGGGTTTTTCATGTGACTCGGATCCGGGGCGTTACAGTCAGGTAGCTGATCCAAAGATTACTGGTCCCACCATGGACCCACTTCTGAAAGAAAAATCCGAACATTTGGTGAATCCCCAAAAGGTTTCAACAAAGGAGAAATTACTTGAATTTGCACATAATTTTGATGAAACAAATGAATTCTAATTGACTAAATTTCACATGAACTTCTACAGGTACTAACAGAACTCGAGACAGACAGAAAAGCCATCACTGCGTATTCACACGCTGATGCGCAAAAGAACCGTCACCGTGTATTCACACATGGGACGCAGAAAAGCCATCACGGCGTATTCACATGCTGATGCGCAAAAGAACCGTCACCGTGTATTCACACATGGGACGCAGAAGAGCCATCACGGCGTATTCACACGCTGATGCGCAAAAGAACCGTCACCGTGTATTCACACATGGGACGCAGAAAAGCCATCACGGCGTATTCACACGCTGATGCGCAAAAGAACCGTCACCGTGTATTCACACATGGGACGCAGAAAAGCCATCACGGCGTATTCACACGCTGATGCGCAAAAGAACCGTCACCGTGTATTCACACATGGGACGCAGAAAAGCCATCACGGCGTATTCACACGCTGATGCGCAAAAGAACCGTCACCGTGTATTCACACATGGGACGCAGAAAAGCCATCACGGCGTATTCACACGCTGATGCGCAAAAGAACCGTCACCGTGCATTCACACATGGGACGCAAAAAAGCCATCACTGCGTATTCACACGCTGATGCGCAAAAAACCGTCACAGTGTATTCACACATGGGACGCAGAGAAGCCATCACTGCGTATTCACACGCTGATGCGCAAAAAAAACCGTCACCGTGTATTCACACATGGGACGCAGAGAAGCCATCACTGCATATTCACATGCTGATGCACGAAAACCGTAACTGTGTATTCACACATGAGACGCAAAAAAGCCATCACTGCGTATGCACACGCTGATGCGCGAAAACCGTCACCGTGTATTCACACATGGGACGCAGAAAAGCCATTACTACGTATTCACACGCTAATGCGCAAAGAACCGTCACCGTGTACTCACACATGGGACGCAAAAAAGCCATCACTGCGTATTCACACGCTGATGCAAAAGAAAACCGTCGCCGTGTATTCACACATGGGACGCAGAAAGAGTCATCACAGTGTATTCACACATCGGTTGACCAAGTTTATGAAATCAAAGCCACTGGCGAATGAGTCAGAGATTGGGGAAGGCAACTTTGAATGCAATCAAGAAAGAAAAGAGAAATTACCAAGTCAGAATAAGTAATGGGCAAAGACAGAATGGAGCAAGAAGCCTCCGAAATTTGAAGACAGAATGGAGCGAGGAGCCTCCAACAAAAAAAATTGATTGAAGAATTACGGAGCAAGGCATCTCCCAAAAAATTGAATTTGAAGACAGAATGGAGCGAGGAGCCTCCAACAAAAAATTGATTGAAGAATTAAGGAGCAAGGCATCTCCCAAAAAATTGAATTTGAAGACAGAATTGAGCAAGGAGCCTCCAAGGCTTAAAAACAAAAGGAGAAAGGCATCTCCAAGACAATCGTCACCGTGTATTCACACATGGGACGCCGAAAAAGTCATCACTGCGTATTCATATGCTGATGCAAGAAAACCGTCATCGTGTATTCACACATGAGACGCAAAAAAGTCATCACTGCGTATTCACACGCTGATGCAAGAAAACGTCACCGTGTATTCGCACATGGGACGCCAAAGGAGCCATCACAGTGTATTCACACATTGGTTGGCAGAATCTTGTGAAACCAAAGCCGCTGACAGATGAGTCAGAGATAGGCAGAGGCAGCTTCAGAGACAACCGAGACAAATAAAAGAATGAGCAAAAGACTAAAGGAGCAAGGCGACTCCGAACCACCAGGAGCAAGATGTCTCCCACCATTTGAATGACACGGAAATGTGTCCCTAAGGATCCAGATGTCTCCCACCATTTGAATGACACGGAAATGTGTCCCTCAGGAGCAGGGCATCTCCCACCACTTGAAATACTAAGGAGCAAGGCACCTCCCACATCTAAATGACACAAGAATGTGTCCCCAAGGAGTAAAGCATCTCCCAAATGTTGAAGGACACGGAGTCCCCAGAACAAAGTGTCTCTGCACGGTGGAACAAGTTGTTCCCCATTTCTGGAAACGACAGAGAATCAAGACATGAAGAAGAATGAGCATAAATGAAGATATCATCGGGCAGGATGGCCCTTTTGTAATTTTTGATTTCACACTTTTGTAAATAGATTAGAGCAGGTGTGTGAGCCCCCTCTGAGGCACTGGACAGCGCTGGAAGCACCTCCCCACCAACAGCAGCTCCTCCTCCACTCTTCATTCCTCTTTCCTCCATTCGGTCCGCAGCCTAACTCAACCCTTGGCCGCCACGAGAAAAATAAGCTTCAAATAAAAGACACAAAAGGGATCAAAAGTCTGAAGTCACCCAAAAGCTTTAATGGAACAAACAAAAAGGAAAGAATATTGTCAAGTGTCTGGCATCAACGCCGAAATAGGTTGGCGAGCTTAAGTCCAATCTAATCTCTTTCAAACTTAAATCAAATGCTGAAGAGTTGCCCTACAAAAACCCGAAGGCAAAGGGTAAGGAAACTCCGAAGCCAGGGAGTGACGCCACATGATTTGGCCGCTTCCCTCTCAAAATGAAAATTTCAAGGGACTTAGCTCGTCGACCATGTCGACAGAAATGCCAGGCGCAAAAACGAGATTCTTTTTCTCTTTGCCGTTCATCCGCAAGGTGACTCCGGCAAAGAGGGGCAGCTGTAAGCACCTCATTTTTGCGCTCCCAAAAAGCCAGAAATGCAAAACCCTGCTAAAAAGTCAAACCCTAAGGAGTGAAAAGTTGACCTTTTAATCAGATAAAATTTGGCCACCTTGCTTTATCTCAATGGATAGAGAATCTCGACACGAGTCCAACGCAACTGGGTTTGCGGGAATCGGAGTCCGGATGAGGGTTCTGCAGGCGGTCAAACTTGAGGATGAGCCGAGGGTTGAATTTTCCTCGATTTCCGTGCCAAGTGCTTAGCCCCATGTCATTAAATAGAGGGCTCCGATATGAGTTTAACACGATTGAGTTTGCTCAAATTGGAGTTCGGATGAAGGAGATATGAGCTGTCGAAATTTCCGAGCAGCAAAGCCAAAAACTACACACGTGGCGCAGGAACTGCACACGTGGCAGCCAACGCAGCAAAATATCTCAGGGACTAAATCTTAAACATAAAAATTTCGTACGGGCAATCCGTAGATATCAAAAAGGGTCAAATCGGTCAAGTCAAAGGGCAAATCCGTAATTTTCCGATTTGTATCCGGTCACATATACCGGATACACTAGCTTCCCTTCATGACCGGACGTGAAGACCGGATACATCAAGATATTCGCGCGAGATCCGCGCCGATCGCCCGACAAATCCGCAGCGGCATTTAATTTTCGAATGATTGTGTTTGTATCCGGACTTGAAGACCGGATACAAAGGAGCATTAGTGTATCCGGACTTGAAGTCCGGATACAAAGGAGCCTTAGTGTATCCGGACTTGAAGTCCGGATACATTAAGTTTGCTTATAAATAGCAAACAGCAGCTCATTTCCGGGGGTTGGCTTTTCTTGGCTGTTTGGAACTTTCTTCTCCCACTTGTTCTCATCCGAATCCCTCCTCCCTTAGCTCTCTTTGGCCCTCCACCCCACCTACACACCACCTAAACCACTCTCACCCTCCTCTTTCCTCCTTCATCCTCACTCACAACCCAACAAGAAGGAGGGGGAGGGCTGCTGTGCTAAAGAAGGAGTTCCCAGTTGCTGTTCAAGCTCAAGGAGAGGTCTCCACTTGGCTCAAGGGTTCAAGAACCCCAGGTATTGTTCCCTACCACATTGTGTTCAACATATAATAAATCTAGATTTTTCTGAAAATATTCTGTATGGAATCTTCTTTTGCATGAGGGCCATGTCCCTACCCTGTTTAAGCATGCTTCAGCTCCCATTTTTTATGGCCTAAGAATCCATCCGGTTAAGAGGTCCACGTGGGGTTCTCCCTTAAGCATGAGATTTTATTCACACTTTGCTTTGGTAGTGGTTTTAGGGTAGTGTTTTGGGGATTTATAGGAGGAGCATGTTCCTCCCAATCATCTCCATTGTATCCCCACATAATCCCCCTTCTCTACCCTTCTTTAGATCTCCCTAGGACTGCTGGGAAGAGTGGTGTGAGCACCAATCATTTAAGAACGCCAAACGAGGTGTGTTAGTTGTTTCTTCACTCTTGCTCCATGTTTACATGTCCCATACATGCTCATTTTAAAAGGCCATATTTGGTGATAGATTGTGCTATGAGTTCTCTTCCTGTTTTGTGATAACATGTTAGCCGATCATCTGCTGTCATGACCCACCCCCACAAGCATGATCCCCTTCCCCCTTTGTTTACATCCCCTTGTGTTGCTAAGAGACCCAAGGAGAGAAGCCAAATGAGGCTTCTCTCAAATCTGAGCCAACGTGGGCCCTCACAGGGGCCCACCAGACTTGTAAGGTGTCCCCAGAACCCCCTGGAATCCATCCCGAAAGGCAGAAACCAAAAAGGGCCATTCCAGGATGATCCGGATACTCAGGCCGGATAACCTACGTCCCCTGTGTATCCGGATACCCTGTCCGGATCACCAGTAGACCGTATGTATCCGGCCTGAGTTACCGGATACACACAGAAGCATGCTTTTTTTGCACTTGTATGATATGGGGCTGAATTTTTGAGTGATTTAAGCTAAAACCATCGAGCCAACAGGGTTTCTGGGCCACCCGGAAACCCAACTTGGGACCCGGACCACCGGTCCGACATGGCACACTTGTGGGCCTTCCAACGGGGCCCACCAAACCCAATAAACACCCAAGCATGCTAATTAATTAACCTAAGCAAAAATGAACCGGGCGGGCCAAGCCCAATGCGGCCCACCTATACCTTGATGTGAATGTATGGAATGCATAAAATGCCTGGTTTGGCCGAGACCATGGGCCAGGGCCTGTCGGGCCCGCTAAAGCCCACCAAGTGAACCAAGTTAGGGTGCAAGCCCTAATTTCCAAGGAACTGGGCTTTCAAAGCCCAAAGCTGGGATCATGGGCCCCAAGCCCAATGACCGGCCCACTTTGGCTCAAATATAAACAAGATAAGTCTAAAATACCCTTGGCCACCATGTGGGCCCACCAAAGGGGCCCACTAACCGATCCGGCCCACCACTTGCATGAAAACTACTTAAGCTTTAAACTTGAACCTTAATAAAACCAACTCACTAAACCCAAGCCCACAGGGCCTCCCTAGGCTTAGACCGAGGCCCACAAGGGCACACGGGCCTACCCCGGCCCCACCAAGGACACCGTGGGCCTTCCAACGGGGCCCACCCAAACAGACCCAGATCACTTAAAATTAAGCAAATATAAAATCAACTAAAGGGACCCACACCACTCAGGTGGTCCCCCCAAGGCTTAACAAAAATGCATGCGGGATTAGGAATCGGGTGAGAACCAAAGTGAGAAAGCTGACTCAAAATAGGGAACCCACGGGACCCGTCATCCGACGGGGTGGACTGGGGTGTCTACGGACTTCCCCAGACCACAACCGAGAACCAGACTTGGAATCTCAAGCCGCAGACCAAAGAGCCCTAATTAAACAAGATTAGGCACCCAGGTGTCCGCCTGCACCCCATCAGGCGGTGGCGACTCCGAACTACCCCGTGCCGCGTTTCCCACGCGCGCACAGACGCCTTGATCTCTGTGGTTGGGAGACACCTTGCTCCATTAGTTTCGGAGTCACCTTGCTCCAGGGACGCCTTGCCCTTTTAGTCTTGAGAGACGCTTTGCTCTCTGTGGTTGGAAGACTCCTTGCTCCTGCTGCCTTTAATTCTTGGAGGCTTCTTGCTCCATTCTGTCTTCAATTCTTGGAGGCTTCTTGCTCCATTAGGGTTGGGAGACACCTTGCTCCTTCTGTCTTGGGAGACATCATGCTCCTTATGTCTTGGGAGACACCTTGCTCCTTAATTCTTCCATTCTTTGAGGCACCTTGCCCCGTTTTGTCTTCAAATCTTGGAGGCTCTTTGCTCCATTTTGTCTTTATCCATTACTTATTCTGACTTGGTTATTTCTTTTTCTTTCTTGATTGCATTCAAAGTTGCCTCCACCAATCTCTAACTCATTCGCCAGTGGCTTTGGCTACACAAACTTGGTCAACCAATGTGTGAATACACTGTGATGACTCTTTCTGCGTCCCCTATGTAAGAACACATAGTGGCGATTCTTTTCTCCATCCAATGTGTGAGATACACTATGATGCCTTTGTCTGTCTATTTCAAGTTTTGATTGGTACCTGGAAAAATTCATGTGGAATTCAGTCAATTGGAATTTATTTATCAAAATTATATGCAAGCTCAAGCAATTTTTCTTTGATTAAGATATCTTGGGAATTCCTCAAGTGTTTGGATTTTTCCCTCTCAAGTGGGTCCATTGGCAAGACCAGTAATCTTTTGGTCAGTTACCTGACACTCTCATTTAGACTTAGGAAGTTATGCCTCCCGGCACTCCCTGTAAGGGTCTCAACATTTTTTTTGCCTTCAAATAGCATGCCCCATGTAGGAACGAAGGGGATTGTTTTGGTTCAGGGGGTTTCTTTGGCACTGCCCCACCCTGGCTTTTCTTCGATTTTCTCTCTCTCTTTTTTTCTTTTTCCCACCCTTGGTTAGGGGTTGTGGAATGGTTTTTCTCATTGGCTCCCTCATTCGGGTTAGGTGCCTTGCCCCAGTTCGAGGGCCCTGTCAATTTCATGGATCATGATCCAACGATCAGAGAGGACTTATCAGTAGGACGAAATGTAGGCTTTGGTTCCAGTGTTTAGAAATGAAGGATAAACAGGCTCAAACCCTATATGTCTTCACTCTATGGGTAACCATTATGTCTAGCCAAAGTTCTTCTCTATCTTTATTTTATTTATTTTTGGTTCTGTCATTGCCAATTTGTCCAAGATTCAATGTTACATTCTCTGTAATCAGAAAGGGCTTCATAGTAGGACAAAATTTAGGCTGGGTTCAAGGGTCCAGAAGAAATGATATGAAGGCTCAAAAATTGATGAATGGGGTATGAGGTATAAGCCATGCCCTGTCCACCTTTTTTGTTAGGGCTTGCTTCACCTTTGTTCCTGCAACTTTACGCTCAACTTTGATTAGCTTCTTCTCCTTTTTCCATCTTTGTTCTTTTCTTTCTTTCCATTTTTTCTTGGGTCTTTTGCCCCAATTCTTGATTCTTGCTCTTGGGGTTTGCCCCGGCTTTTATTTTTTTCTTTTCTTTTCTTTTCTTTCGAGGGATTGCCCCAGTCCTTTCTTCAAATTTTTGCTTTCTGGGGTTTTCCCCATTCCTCCTTTCTGTCCCCTTTGTTCTTAGGGGGCTTTTCGCTTTGCCCTATCTTCACCTTCATCCTTTTTGTGTCTCCAATTGCACAAAGCTTTATGCCCCAATTTTGAAGACAAGGCATGGTAGGGTTAATGAAGGAATTTTTAGGCTCAAAGTGTTTTGCAAGGGTTACATCTTGTGTCAGATGATTTTTGGAGAAGATCAAGGATGGCCTTCCGTCCTTTCACAGAGAATGTAATATTTAATTATTTTTGCACGATTAACTGGTTCAAGAACCATTTTCTTCTTCGTTCATTTTTTTTTCTTTTGCTTTTTGACTTTACCCTGGTTTGGGGTGGCTAGACATAACGTGGGTTAGAAATGAGACGATCAAGCTCAACACGTTTAACTAGCGGAATTTATTTGAAGTATCTCAGCCAAAAAATGGCCTCTCATCATCTCATTGAGATCATTGATCCTGGATCATGTTAGTGATCTTCAACTGGTATGGGGCACTTTGCCCTTTCTTTCTTTTTTCCTCTCATATCACAACTTGCCCCTTGTGTTCGGCATGCGTAGACACCTGATTTTTGCACCCCTAAAATGGCAAAAAATGAAAAGTCAAACTTTCAGTCAAACCCTGAGGGGGTCAAAAAATTGACTTTTGATTCAAGTAAATTTGGTCATCAAACTTCATCTCATTAAAAAGAGCATTTCGACACGATTCCAACGCAACTAAATTTGCTGGAATCGGAGTCCAGATAAGAAAGTTATGAGCCGGTCAAACTTTTGGGAGCGAAAAGTTGACTTTTCGCTCGACCCCAATTCAACTGCCAAACTTGATCCCAGTAGATAGGTGATTCCGAGCCGATTCCAACAACACTAAGTTTGCTGAAATCGGACACCGGATGAAGAAGTTATGAGCAGTTGAAGTTTCAGAAAAACTGCCCATGTGGCAAAAAAGGCAGCAAAAATGGAATAACCCAATAAAATAAATAAGATAAATGTGTTTAATAATATTTTAATAAAGAGAATCTCGCTTTTTAATAAAATAATCAAAAAATCGAATAAGAATCTTGCAAAAAACCAAATTGAATAAAGTTTTGAAATCCAAACATTTTAAAAACGTGCTGGACCGTATTTGAATTACGGGCAGGGCATGCCCGTATTTGAAATATGGGCAAGATTCCGGAAGAAAACACGCGTCACCGTACGGCTGATTCGCGAGATTTGCAAATGTGCGTTTTTCGCCCGTATTTGAATTACGGGCAAGGCACGCCCGTACTTGAAGTACGGGCAAGGCACGCCCGTACTTCAAATACGGGCACGAAAATTTTGCCTATAAATAGAGAGGCCACCCCCCTCATTTCAACAAGCTTTCTCTCCGGCCTTTCCCCTCTTTGTCTAAATATTAACCACGGCAAACCTCTGCCCGACTTCCATCCCACCCCAATACCTACACTTAATGCCCAAATTGCCCCTATGTCCCAAAACCATGCTCAAACACCCATAACCTTGCCTAAACTTTGACCTTTCATCTTCTTAGATTGAAGAATCTAACCAAGCCCTTCCCAATTCATCCCAGCAAATCTAGGAGGACGCGGAAGCGCTGCCTGAATCTTCGAAGAACCACAAATCTAACAAAGCAAGCTAATTACATTAATTTAGAAGTAAAGTATTAACCATTGCTGGAAATGAAGAAAAGAAAGTGCTTTTTCTTTAGAACAAAGTGGTTATTTCTAATCCTTTAATGTGGAAGGATCAAGCTCTTTCTTAAAGACACCTAATATTCCCTGTAAAACTCCCCATTTTCCATCCTCAAAATGAACTGGAGACTATCCATGCAAGGTAGTCTTTCTTCAAGGAACATTAAAAGAAAAGGAAGATGGTCATTTGGGCCAAATGAGGCAAATGAAGTCTCTAGAAGAACTTTCGACCTTTTCTGAAGTTACCAGAACATCTGAGAAGTCCACGGGACTGATCCCATGAAGAGCCGGCATCAAATATGCAAAAATGGAGATGCCCGTAAACTCAGGCCGGTCCAGTCTGGACCGTGTTCGCTTCACGGACAAGGCGAAACCGGAATTCATTCACGGGCAAAGGCAATCCTTATATCAAATACGGGCAGATATAAAATAATGTAAAAAATGTAATTTCTTGGTCCGATTGGACTTGATCCGGCCTAAACCGGCTTGAACCGGTCCCCTGTACATTTTGGGCTGTTCTTAGCCCAGTTGAGGACTTTGGGCCTAGATAGGCCCACCAAGACCCCCTTGGGCCAACTTGAAGGCCCACATTTAGACCGGCCCATACCGGGCCCGTTTTCAACAAACGGGCTCCAGGCCAATTGGCTCAGGCTAATGGGCCCATTACAAGCCCACCAAGCCCAAACTAAAATTATAAATACATAAAACTTAATAAAATAACCAAACGGGTTACCCAATAACCCAATTGGGCCTAAGGCTCAACCCTGGCAACCCGCGGGTCTTCCAACGGGACCCGGGTCCGACCCACTTCACTTAAATAAATAAAAAGATAAAATCAAATAAAAGGGACCCACACCTCCAGCGGGCCCCGCTAGACCTAACAAGATAGCATGCTAGTCTAGGAAGGGTGAACTTGACTCAAAAACCATGGAGACCCGAGGGACCCGTCAAATCGACGGGGCGGACCGGGGTGTCTTTAGGACTTCCCCGGATCGTAACCGAGGACTTAGCTAGATCTCTAATAAGCCGCAAACCAGACTTAGACCCGGATAGGACAAAACCGTGTCTGCCTGCACCTCTCAGGTAGTGGCGACTCCGAAAGTCCCGAGGCACGCACGAAAACGTGCGCCCGGTGTGCGATCTAGGATCCAGGATTCTTAGGTGCGCACAGCATGGTAGGGTTCAAATGCGGTGTTGGCGGGGGATCTTTCGGCCATGTCGAGACCCATACAGTTTGTGTTGTTTGGCACATTCCATTTGTCAAATTTGATTGCTCAGGTTTGGCCCAAGATCACCGTCAAGCCTTAGTGTGGTCTAACACTCTAGTGATTTCCCAAACGATTTCATCAGTTTGCAAAAAAAAACATGTTATCAAGTTCTGAATTCAAAAGAAAAGAAAAGATAAACAAAAACAGAGCAGCAAGCTATGCAGGGAGTGGCCGATGCAAGTGGGCGTCCTTGGAACTCTGTCGCATGCCATGGAAGGAAGCCTTTAGGTGCTCTCCTTGTCATCCTTTTCCACATCATCCTCTCCTTCCTGCGGGAAGATGGCTGGTTCAAATGTCCGAATCTGTGCTAACATGTCAGAGATGTCCCGTCCTTCGATGGACCTTGGCTTCTCGAGCAGTTCCTTCAAGAATCCTTGATCTATCAAATCTTGAATGTCATGCCGTAGATCCCAACATCGGCTTGTGTGGTGCCCTGGAGCACCAGAATGGTACTCGCACTGTTCTACAACATTGTAGCTTTTGGCATTAACCAACCGAGGGTTTGGGGGCTTAATCTGCACATACCCCTCCTTCAACAGCGTCAGTAGTAATTCCGCCGGTGTATATGGTAGTGGGGTAAAAACCCTCCTCATTCTAGCCTCCATTTCTTCTTTTGTTCTCCTTGGGGGACCCTCCAAATGATCCATCAGTCTGTCATGTTGCACTTTGCCATGGTAGACATTCAGCTTCTTTGTAAGGTGGAGAACATTTGCCGCTACGGCCTTTCCTTTATCTCTTTGTGCTCGACCATCTGCTAAGGTTGGTGGGCGGCTCACCTCTTGACTGCTCAAGGGTATCTTTCCCTTCATGCTTTCAATCTCTTCTTCAAGGACCCTTACTCGGGATCTCAGCTCAAAATTTTCTTCACCTAACGCTTCCTAGCATTTGTTCATTGTTTCTTCCTTGATTGTTATTGTCCATAGTTGGCTTTGTAGAGAGGCTGTAAGCACCTCATTTTTGCGCTCCCGAAAGAGCCGGAAATGCAAACCCTGGACAGAAAGTCAAACCCTAAGGGGTGAAAATTTGACTTTTTGATCAAGTGATAATTGGCCACCTTGCTTTATATCATTGGATCTAAAATCCCGACACGGTTCCAACGCAACTGAGTTTGCAGGAATCAGAGTCCGGATGAAGGTTCTGCGGGCGGTCAAACTTGAGCGGAGCTGAAAGTTGACTTTCTGCAAAACCCTGATCCAGGTGCTTACCCCTATATCATTGGATAGAGAATCCCGACAC
The DNA here is from genome assembly GCA_947561395.2 of Buxus sempervirens. Classification (NCBI taxonomy): domain Eukaryota; kingdom Viridiplantae; phylum Streptophyta; class Magnoliopsida; order Buxales; family Buxaceae; genus Buxus; species Buxus sempervirens. The sequence goes on from OX387188.1 coordinate 27,888,733, forward strand.
GGTTCCAAAGCAACTGAGTTTGCAGGGATCAGAGTCCGGATGAAGGTTCTGCGGGCGGTCAAACTAGAGGGGAGCCAAAAGTTGACTTTCTGCTAAAATCCGATCCAGATGTCTACCCCTGTATCATTGGATAGAGAGCTCTGATACGATTCTAACGCAATTGAATTTGCCCAGATCAGAGCCCAGATGGAGAAAATATGAGCTGTCGAAGTTTCCGAGCAGCAAAACCGACAAATTGCACACGTGGCAAAAAGCTGTACATGTGGTGAGTTGCGAAGGAAAATATCTCGGGGATCAAATCCATGAATATCCAAACATACGAAATATCCGAGGGACTAAATCTATAAAAGTCCAAGAATATCGGATTAAATCGAAAATATCCAAGGATTAAATCCAAAAAATCGGATTTTCCAACCAATTCGCGGCCGCATTTATTATTTTTTCATCATTTTGCCGCTCGCGCGAACGGGGCAAGCGTGAAACGCGTGGGGCGCCCGCTGGGCGCCAACCCGGCGGACCCTATTTCCCTCGTCTATAAAAGCCATGCGAGACTTCGTGCAAAGGGTTGGGAAATTTTTTGGTGAAGGTTTTTTTCTCTGGTTGGCTTTTGGTTTTCAGGAACCTCCTCTCCTGTGGCCTGACTTCCCTCCCTAGCTCCCCAAGCACCCAACCTTGCCTTCCTACCTCCTCTTCTCTCCTTCTTCATTCTTCTACCAAAGATCGGAGGAGCTACTTGCTGCAGCTGTTGGAGAAGAAGTTCACAGCTGGTGTGCTTGCTTCGAGGAGGTCGCACGCTTCCACAAAGGAGCTAGGAACCCTCAGGTATCATTCCCCACTAACTTTTACATCATATATATGAAATCAAGCTACCTTGCATGATTTTTTATGAAAGCATAGTACCTGCCATGTTTCGAGTCATTTTTGCATGGGATCCCCATACGTGTACCCTTCCTTGGCCATGAGAGGATCTCCAAGGCAGGAGATGATGTTCGTTTGGCTTCATGAGAGAGTGAGAGTTGCTCCATCGCGTTGTTAGTCCAGACATGCCACTGTTCAGGGGTATATCTGATTTGTTTCAAGAGGAGACATGTTCCTCTTCCGTCCTCTCATCTAATGTATCCCCATAAACTCCCCTTCCACTTCCTTTCTCCGAATGTTTTTGTGCATGCACGGGTCCAATCCAGGCATAGGTGAAAGTTTTCTTCTTTTCTTTCTTAAGCATGCAATATATGTCCGTTATTATTCTCTTCTCATTTTGCTAGACTTGCCAGCATGCTCCCCTAACCCCCTGCTGTTTCCTTTTTGTGTGCTTGTGAACATGCTCCCATCACCTCCCCCCCTGCATTTGTTAATCTGTATCTGATAGGTGGCTTCTTTTTTTATAATAATCAAGCTTGGTTCTTTTAGGAGAGCGGGAGTCATGTCTCCAAGTAGGTTAGAATAATTTCAAAGCATGTTTAAGTGTCTTCTAGGGATGCTGGAGGCACCTAGGAGGTGTTACAGAGGTTAGAAATGTGCTCAGTCATGGAGTTTTTAGAAAAAACAGAGAGTTGCATGCGCCGAGGGGTGTCCGCCGAGCTGGCGTTGAGCTCGCGCTCAACGCTTTCGCTCGCGCCTAGCTCGCGCGAGGCGCTTTTCGCTCGCGCTGTAAGCACCTCATTTTTGCACCTCCCAAAATGCAAAAAATGATATTTTAATTGAAAAGTCAAACTTGAGAAAGTCAAAAAGTTGACTTTTTTATCTGGTGCAAATCAGTCACCATGCTTCCCACCATTGGAAAGAGGATTCCGATACGATTCTAATGGAACAGAGTTTGCTCAAATCGGAGTCCAAATGAAGAAGTTATGGACTGGTCAAATTTGAGAAAAGCAGAAATTGACTTTCTGCTAAACCCCAGATCAGCTACCCCATTTGATACCAGCAGAAAGAGCATCTCGACACGATTTCAACGCAACTGAGTTTGCTGGAATCGGAGTCCCGGATAAGGAAATACGAGCAAAATTGGCTGACGCGACCCGGCACTTCTGCTAAAAAACTCAAATTTGCTGCTAAACTGAAGTTCAGTGGATAGGGAATGTCGCACTGATTCCAACGCCACTAAGTTTGCTAAAATTGGATATCGGACGAGTGAGTTGTGGACAGTTAAAGTTTCTGAAAATCTGCACACGTGGCAAACAGTGAAGAAAGAGCAGCAAAGTAAAAGGTTTTGAATTAAAAATAATAATATTTTTGCTAAAAATCTAATTAAAGTATTTAAAATAAAAGAAAAAGAAAAGAAAATTAAAAGACGCATGTGCATCCAAAACCTAAAACAAAAATCTTAATAAAATAATAATAAAAGTACAATATGAATTAAATAAAGAAAAAGGAAAATGAAAAAATATGATTGGATGAATTCTCCCATGTGGAGAATTTGTTCAAGCAAGCTTGGCCTCTAAGTTTACTTGGAGGCTAAGTCTTGAAGCAATCATGGCTTTTGTTTAAAAAAGGGGCATGAATTGAAAAGATTAAGGCTTTGGTGATAGAGTGCAAAAGTAATTGATTTTTAGTCAAGGCATATAAAAGGCAACCCTAGCACCCTTTCTCATGGTCGGCTCATTTTTCTTTGGGAGAGCTCTCTCACCTCCTTTCTTCTCCCTTCTCCATTCCACTCCCTTCCCTTACCCTCTTTTCTTCTTTTCTAAACACCAACACTTACCCAAACTCCACCCAATCAATTTTTCACCTTTCTCTCTTCATCTCAAGCCCAAAAGAGGTCTTGAAAGTGCTCTTAGAGAAGGGGAGATGCTGTCCAAGGGTTGTCTTGGCCTAAGAAAGGTGTAAGAACACTTTTAACAAGTGTTCAAGCCCAAGGTGAGTCCTCTTAGACCATTTTATTGAACATATGTAAGGTTTGGCTTATTCAAAGCATGTTGAATATTATGTATGTTGTAGGATTTCTGTTCTAAAGTGGTCTTTGCATTTATCTCCCCATCATACTCTCCTTTCTTGATTTTATGTGGGTTGATACTTCCTTAAGGTAAGGGATGGATTTTGGTTGATCTAAAGAGAGAAGAAGAGATTGTTTTTTTGGTTTATTTCTTTTTATTTTACTTTACTAACCCAAGGTGTGCGCGCGTGGGAAACGCGGCACGGGGTAATTCGGAGTCGCCACCGCCTGATGGGGTGCAGGCGGACACCTGGGTGCCTAATCTTGTCTTAATTAGGGCTTTTGGTCTGCGGCTTGAGATTCTAAGTTTGGTTCTCGGTTGCGGTCTGGGGAAGTCTGTAGACACCCCAGACCACCCCGTCGGATGACGGGTCCCGTGGGTTCCCTGGTCTGAGTAAGCTTTATTTTGGTTTCTCACCCGATTCCTAATCCGGCATGCCATTAGGTTAAGTCTTGTCGGGACCACCTGAGTGGTGTGGGTCCCTTTAGTTGATTTTATCTTTGCTTAACTTAAATTGTCTGAGTCTGATTGGGTGGGCCCCGTTGGAAGGCCCACGGTGTCCTTGGTGGGTTTGGGTAAGCCCATGTGCCCATGTGGGCCTCTGTCTAAGCCTAGGAGGCCCTGTGGGCTTTGGTTAAGTGTGTTGGTTTTATTTAGTTTGTTCAAGTTGGATACGTAAGTGATTTCCATGCAAGAAGCGGGCCGGCATCGATTTGCGGGCCCCTGGGTGGGCCCCCGTGTTGGTTGCCAAAATGTCTTTAATTTATCTTATTTAAATTCACCCAGGTGGGTTGGATGTTGGGCTTGGGGCTTGTAGTCCAAATTTGGGCTTAAGAAGCCCAGTTCCTTGAGGCTTAGGGTTTGCACCCTTCCTTGGTTAGGTTAATGGGCTTTGGCGGGCCCGATAGGCCCTAGCCCTTGGTCTCGGCCAAACCATGCAGTTCGTATACTCATTCACATAACAAGGTTCGGGTGGGCCGCATTGGGTTTGGCCCACCCGGTTCAATTAGTTCACTTTATATAATCTTACTTATACGCATGCTTTGGGATTTACTGGGCTCGGTGGGCCCCGTTGGAAGGCCCACTAGTGTATCAAGTTGGACCGGTGGTCCAGGTCCCAAGTTGGGTTTCCGGGTGACCCGGAAACCCTGTTGGTTCAGTGGTTTTGGTTCAAATTGCTCCAAAAATTCGGCAAGGATCAAAGTTATACAAAAAGACACATTTCTGGGTGTATCCGGCCTTAGTGGCCGGATATACGTAGGCCGCAGGTGATCCGGCCTGAGTTGCCGGATCACACTGAAGTGGCCTTTTTCGGAGTTCTGCCCTTTGGGATGGTTTCCAGGGGTTCCTAGGAGGTTTCTACTAGCTGTGTGGGCCCTTGAGAGGCCCACCTTGGCTCGGGTTTGGGGGGAAGCATCCTAGTTGGCCTCCTTTGTGGTTTCCAGCGAAGACAAAGGGAAAAAGGGGGAGGGATGGGGTTGTTGCCACCTCGTCTCCTAGCCGTCCACAGCAGCCAAACAGGGACCAATGTGTCCCTGTTTTGGTCTCTTGTTTCCAACAAAACAACAAGCTTAAGGGAGGGCACCTATTCAGACTAAACCGGCGAGGCGGAGGCGCCTCATATGTGCATTATCGAAGGATAAAAGCCTGCTGTAGGCGAGGGTACAGCACCAAACCAAGGAAAGGATAAGCATGCAACAAGGGTGGATATACATGGGTATTGGGGGTGGGGTTGGGCGACTAAACGGGTGAGCAACTTGACGGAACAGCCGCTGTCCCGGGGGTTTCATGCATGCTACAACCAGCATAGGTGCGGAGGGAGGGGATCATGCTCGCATGCATATGCAAATATAACAAATGGTGGGGGGATTAGGGGAACATGCTGGTATACATGTACAAATAATTAAAGAACAACAAATAAGCAAACAAATCATGCATCTAGACCAAACAAACCATCAAGCAAATCCTAAATGTATGCATGGAGATAACCCGCCGAGGATGGAGGTGCTGCTGCTGCTTCCAGCAGCAGCTCAGGTATGCCACACTCATGGATAAAAACAGCAAATTCACAGAAAAAAAAGAAAGGTGCATTCCCTCCTAATGACAAATAGCAAGCAAGCACATGGCCTCCAAAGAGGAGAAGACAATAAAAAAACTAGAGCAAAGCTGCGGCCACCAACCCACTAAAAAAACATAGAAAAAGATGAGAAGAAAGAAGAAATGGGAAAGGCATGAGGGCTGGTATATGAGTACATTAGATTGTAACTAAGAAGGAACATGCTCCTTCTGAAAAATACTTAAGATGAGCCCAGGGACAGCAGCCCGAGGACACTAAAAAGGGGGGGAAAAATAGACTCCCATGCTTCCCTAGCAACCCTACGTGGACTCCCTACCTAGGGTGGCTTGCATGCAATGAAAAGGATAGTAAGTGCATGGTTAAGCCACTACGGGAATGCTTATGCCAAGAAAGAAGAAAATAGTAGAACAAAGACAGTAAAAAAATCTGAAATTAATATATGATGAATACAACCTGATGAGGAACCTTACCTGGAGGTTCTCGGCTCTTCTAGGGAGGTGGAGACACTTCCTTGAGGTCGGACAGTTGCTGGAGGCTCCCTCTCTAGCAGCTACAGCAGGTTCTCCTTCTTGTTGGGTTGCAAGTGAAGGAGGAGGAGGAGAAGGAGAGGTGGTGGAGCAACTCTAGGGTGGTGTGGAGAGGTGGTGGAGGCAAGGGAGGTTGAGAAGAGAGGGATTCGGAGAGGCAAAAGTGGGCCAAGAAGCTGCAAGGCCGGAAAAATGAGCCAACGATTGGAAAGGGGGCTGCTGCCCCCTTTTATAAAAAACTTAATGTATCCGGACTTGGAGTCCGGATACACTATATATCATGTGTATCCGGACTCCAAGTCCGGATACATTAAGATTCCTTTGTATCCGGACTTGGAGTCCGGATACAAAACATAATAATTGGCAAAATTGATTTCCGCCGCGAATTTGTCGGAGAATCGGCGCGAATCTTGCCGAGCAAATCTTCGTATCCGGCCTTGGGGTCCGGATATACACAAGGGTATGTGTATCCGGTATATTAGACCGGATACAAATCGAAAAATTACGGATTTGCCCTTCGACTTGACCGATTCGACCGATTCGACCGATTTGACACTTTTGGATATCTACGGATTGCCCCGCACGAATTTTTGTTTAGTCCTTGAGATTTTTGGATATTCAAGATTTAGTCCTCGAGATATTTCGCTGCGTTGGCAGCCACGTGTGCAGTTCCTGCGCCACGTGTGCAGTTTCCGGCTTTTGCTGCCCGGAAACTTCGACAGCTCATATCTCTTTCATCTGATCTCCGATTTGAGCAAACTCAATTGCGTTGAACTCGTATCGGAGCCCTCTATTCAATGACATAGGGTTAAGCACTTGGCACGGGGTTCGAGGAAAAGTCAACTTTCGGCTCATCCTCAAGTTTGACTGCCCGTAGAACCCTCATCCGAACTCCGATTCCAGCAAACTCAGTTGCGTTGAAACCGTGTCGAGATTCTCTATCCATTGGGATAAAGTAAGGTGGCCAAGTTTTATCTGATTAAAAGGTCAACTTTTCACCCCTTAGGGTTTGACTTCCTGTCCAGGGTTTGCATTTTTTTGGTTTTTCTGGGAGCGCAAAAATGAGGTGCTTACAGCTGCCCCTCTTTGCCGGAGTCACCTTGTGGATGAACGGCAAAGAGAAAAAGAATCTCATTTTTGCGCCTGGCATTTCTATCGGCATGGTCGACGAGCTTTAGTCCTTTGAAGTTTTCATTTTGAGCGGGAAGCGGCCAATGATGTGGCGTCACTTCCTAGCTTCAGAGTTTCCTCACCCTTTGCTTTTCGGGTTTTTGTAGGGCAACTCTTCAGCGTTTAACTTAAGTTTGAAAGAGATTAGATTGGACTTGAGCTCGCCAACCTGTTTCGGCGTCGATGCCAGATACTTGACAATATTCTTTTCTTCTTGTTTGTTCCATTAAAGCTTTTAAGTGACTCCAAACTTCTGATCCATTTTGTGTCTTTTACTTGAAGCTTGCTTGCATTTTTTATTTTTTTTTAGATTTGGTGGCCAAAGGTTGGGTTAAGATGTGGACCGAGAGGAAGGAAGAGTGGAGGAGGAGCTGCTGTTGGTGAGGAGGTGCTTCCAGCGCTGTCCAATGCCTCAAGGGAGTCCACACACCTGCTCTACTCTATTTACAAAAGTGTGAAATCAAAATTACAAAAGGGGCCATCTTGCCCGATGATCTCTTCATTTATGCTCATTCTTCTTCATGTCTTGTCATTCCTAGTGCTTTCTGGTTGGCTTTCCCTTTGGTGGAGGCTCCCTAGCTTGGAGTGACTGTTGCTGGGGATTGGGAAGGAATCTTTTTTTCTTATCGCCTCTTCTTTCGGGTCGAGCCTTGCTAGTGACAAGCGTGGGAGTTCCCCGGGGAAGGATGCTCCGCTGGGGATAAGTGGGGATTCCTCACGCTGTCATTTTCCTTCATAAGGCCTTCTCCCTCTGCTTGGGTGCGAATTCTTCATGTTCGTTCAAGCTCTTGTTGAGTGCGAGAGGCTCCATCAAGGATTGAAATGAGCTTGTTTTGTCCTCTTTCCGCTCTTCTTCGCAAAGCCGGCCTCTTCAGACTGGGCAAGGCTTGAGAAGTTTACATCATCAGGCATCACCGGGGATGTAAGGGTGTCATCCCTTGCTTGCTGAAGGCCTTCCACTGGGGATTTTGGAGGTTATTATTCTCCGTTTACTGAAAGAACTCCGCTGGGGATTTTGGAGAAAATGTCCGTCATTCCCCTTCCGCGGTACCTGTAAAGGTAGGACAAGCAACATGTTAGTTGTGGAATAGCTGGAGAATGCAAAACACTTATCTTATTCTCTTTTTGCTCCGAGCCTTTTGCCCATTGCAGCTGGAACCGGCCTTTGCCAAGGTTCAGAGATTATCAACTCAGGTTAGTAGCTCAACGTGGAACTCAAAACAGTTAAGCAGAACAATTATAGAGAAAACAGGTGTGTCAGTGTGTGCCTGTGTTTGCAATATCAAAGAAATTTCCCAAGGTCAGAAGGGACTTGGAGTGCTTGGTTTTTTCAGAAGCATTGTCATCACCGGCCACTGTGGAGTCTTTGACTCGGGCGCAACCTGCCGGTTCGGACCCCTCAGACCTGTGCAATTTTTTCAGTTTACTGTCTGCCACTATCACTGCTCTCGTCTGTATCTTGCTCTGCTTAATCCAGATGCGACCAGTTCTTCTCTCTTCTTCTTATTTTTTCCCTCTCTCTTTTTTTTTTTTTTTTTTTTTTGCTTGACTAACCACACAACGCCCTTTTTCGGGTTTTCGCTGTGTCCAGCCTTTTTAGGAAACTCTGAATTCCGTCATTGCTGATGAATGGAGACCTAACTGTTTGCCCTGATCATTCCTTTTGGGATCTGAGAGGTCTTAGAGATAGGACGAAATGTAGGCTTGATCTTGGTTATGAAAGAAAGGATAGATGGCTCAAAAAAAGCTTAATTCTTTGGGTTTGCAAAGTATGCTACTTTTATTGTTGGTGGGACTTACATCCTGGCTTATTTGTATCTCTGTATTTTTGGTGGGGCAAACATTTTCCCCCTTTTCTTTGTTTCTTTTCTTTTTTTTTCTTTTTTTCTTTTTTTTCTTGTTGCATTTTCTCTTCTTTTTGAGGTTTTTCAGGGCAAGAATTCCCGGTTTCTTTTTTGCTTTGCCAGGAATGCCCCATTTGATGTGTAGAACACTTGCAATGGGTTGAAAGAATTTTAAGGCTCAAAATTGTTTAACTAGGGGAGAATTTCAAGGTATTTGGAAGGATTTACAGTCTAAAGGAGAGTCAAGAATGGCCTCTCTTCATTTCCCAATCAGAATGATCTTAGGCATAGTACAATTTGACGGCGTCCGCATTTATCGGCTCAGGAAAAATTGCCCCGTCCATTTCTTGCAGGATAAGTGCTCCTCGGGACAGAACCTTGTGGACTACGAATGGCCCTTCGTAGTTTGGCTTGAATTTCCCTCTGTTGTCTTCTTGATGAGGGAAGATTCTCTTTAGTACCAGATCTCCCACTTTGAACTGTCGTGGCTTCACTTTCTTGTTGTAGGCTCGCGCCACTCTCTGTTGATAGAGTTGGCCATGGCACAAAGCCTTGATCCTCTTTTCATCCAATAATTGCAACTGGTCAAATCTGGATTCTTCCCATTCGACGTCACTGATTTCAGCTTCCTTCAGAATTCTGAGTGACGGAATCTGTGCTTCCACGGGGAGGACTGCTTCCATTCCGTATACCAGGGAGAACGGGGTTGCCCCGGTCGATGTCCTAATCGATGTCCGATAGGCGTGCAGTGCATATGGCAGCTTCTCATGCCAGTCTCTGTAAGTGACTACCATTTTCTCAAGTATCTTCTTCAGATTCTTGTTGGCAGCCTCTACTGCCCCATTCATCTTGGGCCGGTATGCCGTGGAGTTTAGATGTCTGATCTTCAGATCTTCACACATCTTTTCCATGTCCTTATTATTCAGATTCTTTGCATTATCAGTGATGATCGCTTCTGGAACCCCGTAGCGACAGACTATATTGTTTCTAATAAACTTGAGCACATGAGATTTCTTCACATTCACGAAGGACATGGCCTCTACCCACTTGGTAAAATAGTCAATTGCCACTAAGATGAACCGATGCCCATTTGAAGCCATTGGATGAACTTGGCCTATCATGTCAATTCCCCAGATGGCGAACGGCCAAGGTGATGTCATGGAGTAAAGCGCATTTGGCGGTGCATGGATGTTGTCGGCATAAATCTGGCATAACTGGCATTTTCTGACATGAGCGTAGCAGTCTGCTTCCATGGTCATCCAATAATAGCCCATCCTTAGAATCTTCCTTGCTAGCATGTGCCCATTCATGTGTGCGCCGCACAACCCTCCATGGACTTCCTCAATCAACTTCTGCGCCTCTGCTTCTCTGACACATAGCAGTAGGGAATCGTTGTATGACTTCTTGTACAGCCTACCTCCACTGTAGAAGTATTGCCCTGCCAACCTCTGTATAGTTCGCTTCTCTGCAGCTGAGGCGCCTTCTGGCAGAATTCTGTCTCTTATATACCTCTCTATATCTGTGTACCAAGGCTCCTCTTCGGGTGTGCTTTTCTCGACACTGAAGCAGTAAACAGGGTAACGCCGAATTTCTATTTCCAGTGGTTGCACCCAAGCATCATTCGTGATGGTGGCCATTGATGCCAGTGTGGCTAGTGCATCTGCAAATCGGTTCCCATCTCGTGGCATGTAGTTGAATGTCACGCTCTCGAATTCTTCTTCTAATTCCTTGACCAGTTCTTGGTACGGTACCAACTTCACATCTCTGGTCTTCCAGTCTCCTATCACTTGATAGATAATAAGACTTGAGTCACCGAACACTTTCAGCTCTTTTATATGCATCTCAATCGCCGCTCGCAGGCCTAACACACATGCTTCATATTCGGCCATGTTGCTAGTGCAATCAAACAGAAGTTTCGCTGCTATCGGGTGATGGACACCGTCTGGGGAGATTAGCACTGCTCCAATCCCTTTTCCATTCACATTCACTGCCCCGTCAAAGAACATCTGCCACTTGGTTTCTTCTGTATCATCTGCAGATTCTGTACACATCACATCTTCGTCTGGGAAGTGAGTTAGAAGTGGTTGGTAGTCCGGTAGTGGATGCTCTGCTAAGTGGTCCGCCACAGCTCGTCCTTTTATCGCCTTTCTAGTCGTGTAGACAATGTCGTACTCAGATAAAAGGACTTGCCACCTGGCAACCCTACCAGTGGAGATCGACTTCTCAAAGATGTACTTCAATGGATCCAGATTGGAGATTAGTAAGACTGTGTGACTGAGCAAATAGTGTCAGAGCTTCTGAGCTGCCCAAACCAGTGCGCAACACGTCTTTTCGAGCACTGTGTATCTGACTTCGATGTTAGTAAATTTCTTGCTCAAGTAATAGATTGCTTGTTCTTTCCGCCCTTTCTCATCGTGTTGCCCTAACACACATCCTACAGCCGTCTCGGAGACTGTCAGATACATGATCAAGGGTCGTCCCGGGACAGGCGGGACCAACGTCGGGGGACTCATCAGGTAGGCCTTGATCTTATCAAACGCTACTTGACAGTCGTCATTCCAAACCACAGGGTTGTTCTTTTTTAGCAGCTTGAATATAGGCTCACACACAGGAGTCATCTGTGCAATGAACCTGCTGATATACTGCAATCTGCCCAGGAACCCTCTCACTTCCTTTTCTGTAGATGGGGGAGGCATCTCCAAAATTGCCTTTGCTTTGACGGGGTCGACCTCAATGCCACGCTTGCCTACTATGAAGCCGAGCAACTTTCCTGAAGTGACTCCAAATACACATTTGTTTGGGTTGAGCCGGAGCTTGTGCTCTCTGAGTCTGTCGAACATCTTTCCAAGGTTCACCAAGTGGTCTTCTTCTTCCTTAGACTTTGCTATCATGTCATCCACATACACTTCCATTTCCTTCTGTATCATGTCGTGAAATAACAGAGTCATTGCACGCTGATATGTAGCACCCGCATTTTTCAGTCCGAACGGCATTACGCGGTAACAGTAAGTGCCCCAGTGCGTGATAAAGGATGTTTTCTCCATATCCTCAGGTGCCATCCTTATCTGTTTGTAACCAGAGAAGCCATCCATGAAAGAGAACATCGAATGCGTTGCGGTATTATCCACCAGTACATCAATGTGCGGCAACGGGAAGTCGTCCTTTGGACTCGCTTTGTTCAGATCTCTATAGTCAACACACATCCTGACTTTCCCGTCTTTCTTGGGAACCGGCACGATGTTGGCCAACCACTCTGGATAGTGAGTTACTTGCAAGAATCCGGCATCCAACTACTTGGTGACCTCTTCCTTGATCTTCAGGGTCCACTCCGGCTTCGTGCGCCTGAGCTTCTGTTTCACAGGTACGGCCTCAGACTTTGTTGGTAACCGATGCACAACCAAGTCCGTGTCTAACCCGGTCATATCCTCGTATGACCATGCAAACACGTCAGAATAAGATTTAAGAAAATCAAACATCTGTTTTCTCAATAATGGTGACAGCTTTTTACCGATTTGGAGGATCCTTGGTTGTGCTATTTCACCTATGTCAACTGACTCTGTTTCCTCAATATTAGCCTGGAGACCCTTTTCGTGCATTTCCAATGCGAGTTGGATTTCAAGCGGGGTCTCCCATGATTCATCGTCGTCCTCATGCTCGAAAAGCTCACAGGGGACGATGTTTGAATCTTCTTGCTGCGATGGGCGAGTGCCCCAATCTGACTTGTCGAGTTCTTGCTCGCTTTCAGGATTGGACATTGGCTCATGCATTTCATTTATTATTGCCATCTGGACTGGCTTTTCCATTTCCTTTTGTTCTTTTTGTTCAATTATGGCAATCTTATTACCTATCCCGTGCCCCAGATCTTCCAGGTGTGCGTCGGGATTGGCACTAAGCTTGCGATGCTCGAGCTGCTTATTTTTGTTATTTTCATTTTCAAACAGATGCAAGTAGTAGGAAGCATTCAGATATTCATTAAAAACTTCAGCAGTAGCTACAACAGAGATTTCAGGGGTGATAGAAACCCCCTTTAGGATAGTAGCTTTGCTGATAGCAAAAGGCATGGTGCTCCAATTCTTCAATGGTGCCCCGCCTTCCTTGTTGATAGCAATCGTCTTCTCTGGTTCTCCTGCTAGTACCATGTTGGCGCTCTCGTCAGAAGAGATGTAGATAGGATCATGTGCTGCGCCTCCTACCGGCTTGTTCTGGCTTCTTTCTGATCGGGGGCCAGACTCTGACGATACCCTTACCCATGATCCACTAAGGGAGACTGCCCATCGTATCTCGTCCTCGGGTGGCGCGTATGCGACGGTGACTTCGTTGGCCGGGTCAATTCTGGGGGGTGCAAACATTATGGGTATTCCAGTCGGTATCCCAGGCACCGTAGAAGAGTAAGCTGGTGGTGCCCATTTGCCATAAGCTGCATGGTACACCTCTTCCGGTACTGGCCCTAGCACTTGGGGCATGCTACGGAACATGCGGTTCAGACCGTCGCGGGTTCCGGGGTGCGGGATATAGGGGCGTGGAGGAGGCGACCTCGGCCTGCGGGTTGGCGCTCCTGAGCTGTCTCGCCCTTCCATCATGCAAACATACATGACCGGACCTTCTTCTTTGGATTCTTTAATGGGAGCAGGTGACGGCGCTTCCATTACAATTGCAGAGTCGACCGGGATCCCGTCAGGGACGAACTGTTCATCTGGTGGGGCGAAGGCCATGGTGACTTCGTCAACTGAGTCCAGGGCGACCAGTGCTGGTAGGCCATCTGGCGACCCCTCAGGAGCCAATAGGTCTACCTCTACTGCATCTCCAATCGTTTCCATAGATGGTGGCTCTTCCCAGAGCATCTGAGCTAGTCCCTGCAAGTAGTCTTCTTCCATGGCAGGGGTATCCAGAAACTCATCTCCCCACCCTTGGGGGACTATGTTCTCGATAGCCTGGGCCGCTTCACGCTCCATGTTAGAGAAGCGGTGGTACAAGTTCTCGTGCACGCATATGGGCCAGTGGGGGTCTCTCCCTTCAGTTCTGGCTCTTTTCCTCTCAGCACGGTTCCCAAGGAGTCGGGAGTAGTCTTCTGGCTGCGGCTTGAACCCCAGTCCAAACCCAGCAGTCTGCTCATAAGGTTTGATGGCTACCCTGATGCCTTGCTTGTATTTGCCCAGTCCTTCGCCTGCTCTGAGACCCCAGTCTGCGCAGCCAGCAGCACTAAACATGTTCTTTCTTTGCCTCTTCGAGAGTCGTCGCCCCCTTTTAGACTCAGGGATATGATTCACCTGCACCATCTCCACAGCTTGGAAATTGAGCGTGGTGGGTAACTCATAATCCACATAGGGTACCCCAACCCTTTCGAACTCTCGATGATCCTCAGCGTGTACTGTTATAAGTTCGTTGCCTGATACGAACCGGACCATCCTGTGCAGTGTGGAAGATACTGCTCCTGCCTGATGCAGCCAAGGCCTCCCGATCAGCAGATTAAATGAGGCGTTGATATCCATGAGTTCAAACTCCATGGTAAAGGGCCTATCTACTATTATGATCACCAAAGTGACCTCTCCCAGTGAGTCTCTTCTGGCATTGTCGAAGTCCCTGACATTGTGAGCGCTTGGCTTGATCATCGAAGGATTCAATTGCAGGCTATGGAAGGTCCTCATTGGACATATATTCAGTGCCGATCCATTGTCGATCATGGCCCGCTTTACAACGAGATCTACACATTTCACCGTTATATAGAGTGGCTCAGTATGGTCGCAACCCTCAGGCGGCAGATCTGCTGCAGAGAAGGAGATGGCCTGGGGTGCCATGATCACTGACACCACTGCCCCTAGCTGCTCAGGATCAATGCTTGCTGGTACGTGTGCGTCCCCCAGGACCTTCATTAACACTGCCCTGTGCTTTTCTGAATCAATCAGAAGTCGCATTATGGAGATTTGGGCGGGCACCTTGTTCAACTGCTGGAGGAGGTCGTACTCTGGAGTGAACACACTATGGTGCAAATCTGTGACTTCCTCTTCTGTGGCCCTTCCCTTTCTTTTGAGGGTCGGTGGCAATTCTGTGACCACGTCCTTCCCTTTTTCTTTCCTTTTTGCTTCTGCTTCTGCTCCCTCCTCTGGTGCGGGTGGGGGGTCGGTGTTTATGTATCGACCGGATCGGGTGATCCGATCGATTTCTGCTTCAATGGTGGTGGTGGTGGCTTGATGGTAGAAAGATGGGGTGGGGTAAGGTGGGGATACCATGTTGTACGAGGGTGGTTCCAGGTTGAGTTGTGAAAGGTTAAGGGTGGGTGGTTCAAATGAAAGGAAGAAGGGGTCTTGTGAAGGTGAGTCCATGATGTCATGGATGTTGAGGTTTAAAGGGCTAGGGTGAGAGATGGGGGTTGGGTAGAAGAATTCCTGGTCTTCGGATGGGTGGAAGTGCACCAGAGGGAAATCTGTAGAAGGGTCACCGCCGTCTCCTTCAATAACGTTCACTGTTTCACTCTTTTCTGCGGACGTGTCATCTGAGCCTACGTCAGCAGACTCGTCCGAGCTCTCGTATGGATCCGGCAGGTTTACGAGTTCAGGAGTGGATGGTGGTTCCTCTTCCGTTGCGGCATGAGGGGGGGCGAACCACTCATGCATGTTGTATGGGAGGGGGGCGGGATTAGACTCAAGTGATGACGAGTCGGTAGAGTATGCCAGATATGGGTGTGGCTCCGATGTCGCGGACATGCCCTCTGGCGGCCATCCGGTGGATAACTGGGGCGGCACCCTTGAACTACTCACTGAAGCGTCCGAGATCTGCAGCCTATCCCTGATCTAGAGTCCACTGGAGCTGCCCACTCCTTCCCTGCATCGAGGGGATGGGGAATCACTGATCCATCCACATTGTATCGGGTTCCAAGGTCCCGTGACTTCCTCACTGCTTTGAGGTTCATCCTTGATCGTGCAGACATAGACGTCTGTATTCTCATTAACTGCCCTTGCTGCCGAGGGGGTTCCTGTTTGCAGCTGTACCCTCACTGTCTGCCCTGGCCATCCGATAAGTATGGAAGGATTGAGCTGCTCGGTGCCTTGATCACTGCTCACTTGATTTGCCGTCCTACTAATGGAGGCCTTTAAGTGATCTGGGAGAGGATTGGTAGTTACTCCGGCTGCTGGAGTCTGGGCAGGTGGCGCTGGAGGGTCGACCGTGATGCGCTTACTATCAATCAGTCTTGGATATCGTGCCTCAAATCCCAGCACCGATTGGTGTGGTGCCCTGGAGCACCAGAGTGGTACTCGCACCGCTCTGCAGCGTTATAGCTTCTGGCGTTGACCAAACGAGGGTTCGGGGGTTTGACTTGCACGTACCCCTTCTTTAGCAAAGTAGGCAGCAACTCTGCCGGCGCATACGGGAGTGGAGTGAAAACCCGCTTCATTCTGGCCTCCATCTCTTCCCTTGTTCTTCTTACCCCTTGGTAAGCAGCTTGTCCGGTTCCTTGGGGTGCCACTGCCTCCGGTCCTTGGGAGAAATGGTGGGGTTGTGTGGGGTATACATAATTCACTGCCTGTTGTTCTGACCTCCTAGGCTCTTGCCCTTGGTTTCTGCTGGCTTGCCCTGACACTGGCCTCCTTGGTGCGGCACTCTGCCCACTGCCATCTATCTTTCCGGCCCTTACTGCGTCTTCAATCCGATCTGCAGTCAAGATCAGGTCATTGAAGTTCGATGTACTCTGCCCCAGCAGCAGAGTGAAGAAAGGTTGGCCCAATGACGCAATAAACAATGACGTCATCTCTTGTTCTAGCAACGGCGGCTGTACTAATGCTGCCAATTCCTTCCAGCGCTTGGCGTATTCTCTTACTGACTCTTGGCTCTTCTTTGCCAGCCTCTGCAATTCTGCCCTCGTCTGCACTATCTGACTGTTCAGGCGGTACTGCTGGATGAAGACTGCTGCCAGGTCATTCCATGTCTTGATCTTAGCCTTGTCTAGACTCAGGAACCAAGAGTAAGCGGCCCCGGCTAGTGACTTCTGGAAGAACTGCACCATAATCCGCTCTTCCTTGGCATACTGGCACATGTCACCAGAATAGGACCTCAGATGGTTCAGGGGGCACCCGGTGCCGTCGAACTGGTGCAACTCAGGGCATTTGAACTTAGCCGGGAGTTGGATATCTGAAAATAAACAGAGGCTTTCCAGAGTAGCCTCGCTCTGCACTGTGCTAGGTTGGAGTTGTTTGAGCTGCTCCTTCAGGGCAGCCATTTCCGTTCTATTCTCCTCCCTTACCGCTGTCAGCTTATCCTCAAACTGCATTTCCTGGGTTCTGTACCAGTCCTCATCACGCTGTCCCAGATGGATAGGCAGAAACTGATCTGGTTGGGGAACATGGAATGGCACCGCCGGTGGTGGTGGTGGTGCTAGGGGAGGGGGGTTCGCTGGACGCGGCGGTGGCGCCACTTCTGCCTGTGGTGGGAACGGGGGCTGCGGCTGCTGGGCAACTGGTGCTGCCGGTGGGGCCTGCCTCAATTCCCTCAGTTCTGTCATCAGTTCCTGGATGATGGAACCCATACTGTCCATCCTTTGCTGCATCTCATTGACCACTTGGGCATGACTGGACTCTGCCGGGTGTTGTCCTGGTGGCGTCTGCTCTCCTTGCTGTTCCATATCGAGTCTTCTCCTCGATCTTAACAGGTACGGACTTCTGAAAGCAATTTTTGGTACCTGATGGGACAATTCGCAGGCATTAGTGCAATATTACACAAATTGATTACACAATTTTATCTGATTGAATTTATTCCTTTATTTATTTATTTTTTTGTTTTATGATATGATTTGACTAACTGGTCTATTTTAGCTACCCTAAGGCAACAAGGGAAGAGAACCTGGTTTCGAATCAAATGATCTATTTTAGTTACCCGTAGGTAACAAGGAAAGAGAACCTTAAGGAATTTAGAAGACTGATCTATTTTGGCTATCCTAAGACGACCGGGGAAGAGAACCCTAATGATCGAATCTATTTTAGCTACCCGCAGGTAACTGGGAGAGAGAACCCTACTTTTTTAAAAAGCTGATCTATTTTAGCCGCTCGGAAGCGACTGGGAAAGAGAACCCTATTTTCTGAAAGCTGATCTATTTTAGCCGCTCGGAAGCGACTGGGAAAGAGAACCCTATTTTCTGAAAGCTGATCTATTTTAGTCGCTCGGAAGCGACTGGGAAAGAGAACCCTATTTTCTGAAAGCTGATCTATTTTAGCCGCTCGGAAGCGACTGGGAAAGAGAACCCTATTTTCTGAAAGCTGATCTATTTTAGTCGCTTGGAAGCGACTGGGAAAGAGAACCCGGTTGAACTAATCTATTTTAGCTGTTCAGGCAAGGAAAGAGAACCTTCAATTTAAGGGGTTTTGTTTGAGCTCAGAATCACAGGGTTGGACCAATCAAGGTCTCAGAAAGGGGACTGAAGAACAGCACTCAGGGTTGCCTTAACCAAATCCTGACTCACTCGTCGGGGGTCTCGGCGATACAAAGATTCGGCTAGTAGTACCCGGACACTCCGCAGCCAATATCCGATTCACTCACCGGCGGCTTTGGTGTCACTAAAAGGGGTAGGCTATGCCAGGACGCTCCTCCACCAATATCCGACTCATCCGTCGGCGGCTTCGGTGCCCTAAGAATTCGGCTAGTAGTACCCAGACGCTCCGCAGCCAATATCCGATTCAATCACCGGCGGCTTTGGTGTCCCTGAAAGGGGTAGGCTATGCCAGGACGCTCCTCCACCAATATCCGACTCATCCGTCGACGGCTTCGGTGCCCTAAGAATTCGGCTAGTAGTACCCAGACGCTCCGCAGCCAATATCCGATTCAATCACCGGCGGCTTTGGTGTCCCTGAAAGGGGTAGGCTATGCCAGGACGCTCCTCCACCAATATCCGACTCATCCGTCGGCGGCTTCGGTGCCCTACAGGTTAGACCATCTGATCTTGAAAAGACGCAGATGGGTGTGATCTGAGCTCAAAGTCTCGGGTGTTTTTAAACACTTGCCGGGTTTGGCGATCTCAATGAGAGAGATGCAATCAAAGGAAATTAGGTGGTCGCAGCGACCAAGCACATTGCAATTA
Organism: Buxus sempervirens; assembly: GCA_947561395.2. NCBI lineage: Eukaryota > Viridiplantae > Streptophyta > Magnoliopsida > Buxales > Buxaceae > Buxus > Buxus sempervirens. The sequence goes on from OX387188.1 coordinate 27,907,344, forward strand.
TCTGGAGAGAGGTGGTCTGTCGGAGACCGATTTGCCCTATTGGAGGGAATTAATTATTTTATCTCTTGTTTTTATTAAGTTTGCACAATATGTAGCAAAGTAGAAACAAATTCATGCTTTAATCAAAAGGCGCCGTCACGGCACGAAGTACATCATCATTCATGGCAAAATACAACAAAGCCAAAGTCTAGCTAGGTTGGTCATCATCATAGTGGGAGGACACGTCCTGCCTCCTCAAGGCTCGCAGAAGCTTGTTCCGCAGACGTCGGTCCTCCTCAGCGCGCTTGCGCACTAATTCCATTGCGTGTTGCAAGGCCGTATTGGCCTGCCTACTCTCCCGTTCCGAATCCACATAAGCTGAATGGATACGGGAGTGAGTCTCTTGCAGTTCGGCCACCCTGTCCCTATATGTGTTAGGGGGCGGAACTGGAATGTCGCTTGAAGCGATAGGCTGGAGAGGTGGGGGGCCGTCGTGGCCGAACTCCCGAGCTATCCACTGCTCGTAGTCTCGAAAATGTGATTCGATGAAGACGTCTTCTCGATATACACACACTGTCTTCCACTCCATCAGCAGTTGGGTCCTTAGTCCCTTGGTGAGTGGACCAATCAAACTGCTCATGTCATCCTTGACCGGGATTCCCTGCGGTTTCCCAAACTGTCTCAGAACCCGAATCGGATAGTACGGCACGGCATGGGTGAGGCCGATCAGGGCAAGTCCCTCTCTTTTCTTGAAAGCTATGATGGGGGTGTAGGGGATGTTGTAGGCACCCCACCATCTAATGTCCGTTTCTCCCCTCAGGTGGAGAAAGTGGTTAAACCAATCCTCACGAGTGGGTAGGTCTGGTTTGATCTCTCTTTGAGCCAACCAATGGATGTTGTCGCCGGTTGCCTTGTAATATGCACTGACAGGTGATGACACTGTCAGGTGGTCTTGCAGCCAAATGTGGAGAAGGGGAGCGCACCCTTGAAACCTCCGAGTTCCGTTTTTGGACAAAGTCAGGGAATGGAATAGTTGAGCTAGGATCAGTGGCATGATTCGGTACCCTGCCCTGAGTTGATCCACAATTTCCATGAGGGCCAAATTAATGGTGTCTCCCCCAGTTGGAAAGAAGATTTGTGACAGAACCACAAGGGTGAAGGTGTCAAACCAAGCCCGGGGTCTTTCCTGCTTTTTGTTTCTCATTTTCTCAGCTAGGAATGTTTTAGAGACCCGAGTAAATGATTTGTCACCTCCTAAGGTCTGAAATTCTCCCCTTGAGAGGCCAAAGAAAATACAAGCTTCATTCTTGTAACTTTCTTTGAGACTTGGCCTAGCGGGTTCTCCTAAGTCATGAAATCGAAGGAACAGGTTAAGTTCCTCAATTGTGGGAGTCAACTCATTGACCCCGAATCGAAACACTGAAAGCTGGGGATCCCAGAAAAGCAGGGCTGCTTGGATCATATCCCAGTTAATAGGCACATTTAATAGGGACAAAGTCTGTCCCATGTGGTATTTGTGCTCCCATTCAATCTGCTCACTCCCTTGGAGCTGCCTTGTCCAAGAACGGATCCAGGGGGTATCCCAGGCACACTTCTCTATCCTAGGGAAACGGGTTCTCTCAGATGAAGATGAAGATGCCATGCCAACTATCCGATCAAAATTCCGAGTCAAATTAAGGTTCCACACCAAGACTCTAAGTTAGTCCTAAGACATGCATAATTTTAAGCAAAAGAGATAACCACTAGCAGTTCTATCATGCTTCACCAAAATGAGCAAAAACAAAACAGTGCGGAATTTAACTCAGGCACACATGGTGTGTGGTCCTAAGGGTTGGCGCCAGTTAAGGCGCGACTCCTAGACATACTTATGTAGAGGAGCACATTCAAGTCCCGATCAGTCTTTCTGTCTCTCATCTGTTCTTTCATCTGCTTTCGGTGTCGGACCCTAGCGAAATTACAGCTTGCCATCGAGGGCGAATTTTTACAAGATATTTACAAAAGCTGCAAAGAATTCATCCTTAAGGCTGTTGGGAGCCAAAAGGGAGGATACCAATTGCTTTCAAAGTGGGTAGGCTAAAAATCCTAAATCTAGGGTTTAGTGCCCATGTTCTGATCTGGCATGCTTTCATCTGTTTGTCTGATCTGGCCGGCTTTCGTCTGCTCTAAAAGACCAATCTGGACTTAAAGTGCTCCCAGCGGACTCTAATGGGTCAAGACCCATAGCATACAGAACTCCATGCATGGATCTGGGGTGGTTCCCCTGATCAAGAATTAGGTGAGCTTCCTAAGCTAGGGCCGAGGTAGCCCAGCATCTAGGGTTTACTCAATTTGATGCAAAGAACGGGGGTTGCTGCCCCTGATGGACTCTGAATTTTATTCCAATTTTATTCATCATTCACATCCTACTCACCCTCTCATGCTCAACGTAAAGTTCATTCAGAAACGTTAGGTGGGGAAGGATACCCAGCCCGAGACATAAGCCTACAAGGGTCTGGACCAGTACTGGATCCTCGCGTCCCACGGTAAGAAACCAGTGGTGCTAACGGACTCCAGTAAACTGGGGGGATGGGTTTACCCTGCTTTCCCCGGCAAGCCACGGGAGCGTAGGTGCTAATACCATCCCAAAGATCAGTTCATAGTAAGAAGAAGGGTAGGCTGCTAGAGAGGTCTAAGTTTTGGTAAAGAAGTAGCAATATCCGATTCACTCATTTATCAAAGGTCGGATCATTCACGCATCCTCCCTCGTGCGTGTCACCCCACGCAGTTCCATCACATCAATGCGGGAATTTAAATTCACACAAACATCCATCCACGGTGTGGTGGCGTGCCCGTGTGTGCAGTTGGGCTGTGTGATGTGTCTACATGGGTGAGTTTTGTCTGGATTTAGGTGATAAAGGAATCCCTACTGCCTCGTATAGTAAGGTGCAGAATTGGCACGTTTTACAATGTCCTGGGAGAATCCCCAGGTAAGTGGAGGGTCACAGGGGACCTCTTAAATTCCACTTGCCTTAGGCAATTATCGCATCCTTGTGGCAGGACTCCCCAGAACACGTAGTTACGTGTATTCTGTACCTTGCTAAGCGGGGTAGCAAAAGTTCCTAGAATATCGCCTAAGTCCCTCTTGAGCTGACTCGGTCCTAAGTAGGGTCCTACTGGGCTGAGTGGTCCCCAGTGGAGTCGCCAGGCTGTGCGCGCGTGGGAAACGCGGCACGGGGTAATTCGGAGTCGCCACCGCCTGATGGGGTGCAGGCGGACACCTGGGTGCCTAATCTTGTCTTAATTAGGGCTTTTGGTCTGCGGCTTGAGATTCTAAGTTTGGTTCTCGGTTGCGGTATGGGGAAGTCCGTAGACACCCCAGACCACCCCGTCGGATGACGGGTCCCGTGGGTTCCCTGGTCTGAGTCAGCTTTATTTTGGTTTCTCACCCGATTCCTAATCCGGCATGCCATTAGGTTAAGTCTTGTCGGGACCACCTGAGTGGTGTGGGTCCCTTTAGTTGATTTTATCTTTGCTTAACTTAAATTGTCTGAGTCTAATTGGGTGGGCCCCGTTGGAAGGCCCACGGTGTCCTTGGTGGGTTTGGGTAAGCCCATGTGCCCATGTGGGCCTCTGTCTAAGCCTAGGAGGCCCTGTGGGCTTTGGTTAAGTGTGTTGGTTTTATTTAGTTTGTTCAAGTTGGATACGTAAGTGATTTCCATGCAAGAAGCGGGCCGGCATCGATTTGCGGGCCCTTGGGTGGGCCCCCGTGTTGGTTGCCAAAATGTCTTTAATTTATCTTATTTAAATTCACCCAGGTGGGTTGGATGTTGGGCTTGGGGCCCGTTGTCCAAATTTGGGCTTAAGAAGCCCAGTTCCTTGAGGCTTAGGGTTTGCACCCTTCCTTGGTTAGGTAAATGGGCTTTGGCGGGCCCGATAGGCCCTAGCCCTTGGTCTCGGCCAAACCATGCAGTTCGTATACTCATTCACATAACAAGGTTCGGGTGGGCCGCATTGGGTTTGGCCCACCCGGTTCAATTAGTTCACTTTATATAATCTTACTTATACGCATGCTTTGGGATTTACTGGGCTCGGTGGGCCCCGTTGGAAGGCCCACTAGTGTATCAAGTTGGACCGGTGGTCCAGGTCCCAAGTTGGGTTTCCGGGTGACCCGGAAACCCTGTTGGTTCAGTGGTTTTGGTTCAAATTGCTCCAAAAATTCGGCAAGGATCAAAGTTATACAAAAAGACACATTTCTGGGTGTATCCGGCCTTAGTGGCCGGATATACGTAGGCCGCAGGTGATCCGGCCTTAGTTGCCGGATCACACTGAAGTGGCCTTTTTCGGAGTTCTGCCCTTTGGGATGGTTTCCAGGGGTTCCTAGGAGGTTTCTACTAGCTGTGTGGGCCCTTGAGAGGCCCACCTTGGCTCGGGTTTGGGGGGAAGCATCCTAATTGGCCTCCTTTGTGGTTTCCAGCGAAGACAAAGGGAAAAAGGGGGAGGGATGGGGCTGTTGCCACCTCGTCTCCTAGCCGTCCACAGCAGCCAAACAGGGACCAATGTGTCCCTGTTTTGGTCTCTTGTTTCCAACAAAACAACAAGCTTAAGGGAGGGCACCTATTCAGACTAAACCGGCGAGGCGGAGGCGCCTCATATGTGCATTATCGAAGGATAAAAGCCTGCTGTAGGCGAGGGTACAGCACCAAACCAAGGAAAGGATAAGCATGCAACAAGGGTGGATATACATGGGTATTGGGGGTGGGGTTGGGCGACTAAACGGGTGAGCAACTTGACGGAACAGCCGCTGTCCCGGGGGTTTCATGCATGCTACAACCAGCATAGGTGCGGAGGGAGGGGATCATGCTCGCATGCATATGCAAATATAACAAATGGTGGGGGGGATTAGGGGAACATGCTGGTATACATGTACAAATAATTAAAGAACAACAAATAAGCAAACAAATCATGCATCTAGACCAAACAAACCATCAAGCAAATCCTAAATGTATGCATGGAGATAACCCGCCGAGGATGGAGGTGCTGCTGCTGCTTCCAGCAGCAGCTCAGGTATGCCACACTCATGGATAAAAACAGCAAATTCACAGAAAAAAAAGAAAGGTGCATTCCCTCCTAATGACAAATAGCAAGCAAGCACATGGCCTCCAAAGAGGAGAAGACAATAAAAAAACTAGAGCAAAGCTGCGGCCACCAGCCCACTAAAAAAACATAGAAAAAGATGAGAAGAAAGAATAAATGGGAAAGGCATGAGGGCTGGTATATGAGTACATTAGATTGTAACTAAGAAGGAACATGCTCCTTCTGAAAAATACTTAAGATGAGCCCAGGGACAGCAGCCCGAGGACACTAAAAAGGGGGGGAAAAATAGACTCCCATGCTTCCCTAGCAACCCTACGTGGACTCCCTACCTAGGGTGGCTTGCATGCAATGAAAAGGATAGTAAGTGCATGGTTAAGCCACTACGGGAATGCTTATGCCAAGAAAGAAGAAAATAGTAGAACAAAGACAGTAAAAAAATCTGAAATTAATATATGATGAATACAACCTGATGAGGAACCTTACCTGGAGGTTCTCGGCTCTTCTAGGGAGGTGGAGACACTTCCTTGAGGTCGGACAGTTGCTGGAGGCTCCCTCTCTAGCAGCTACAGCAGGTTCTCCTTCTTGTTGGGTTGCAAGTGAAGGAGGAGGAGGAGAAGGAGAGGTGGTGGAGCAACTCTAGGGTGGTGTGGAGAGGTGGTGGAGGCAAGGGAGGTTGAGAAGAGAGGGATTCGGAGAGGCAAAAGTGGGCCAAGAAGCTGCAAGGCCGGAAAAATGAGCCAACGATTGGAAAGGGGGCTGCTGCCCCCTTTTATAAAAAACTTAATGTATCCGGACTTGGAGTCCGGATACACTATATATCATGTGTATCCGGACTCCAAGTCCGGATACATTAAGATTCCTTTGTATCCGGACTTGGAGTCCGGATACAAAACATAATAATTGGCAAAATTGATTTCCGCCGCGAATTTGTCGGAGAATCGGCGCGAATCTTGCCGAGCAAATCTTCGTATCCGGCCTTGGGGTCCGGATATACACAAGGGTATGTGTATCCGGTATATTAGACCGGATACAAATCGAAAAATTAAGGATTTGCCCTTCGACTTGACCGATTCGACCGATTCGACACTTTTGGATATCTACGGATTGCCCCGCACGAATTTTTGTTTAGTCCTTGAGATTTTTGGATATTCAAGATTTAGTCCCCGAGATATTTCGCTGCGTTGGCAGCCACGTGTGCAGTTCCTGCGCCACGTGTGCAGTTTCCGGCTTTTGCTGCCCGGAAACTTCGACAGCTCATATCTCTTTCATCTGATCTCCGATTTGAGCAAACTCAATTGCGTTGAACTCGTATCGGAGCCCTCTATTCAATGACATAGGGTTAAGCACTTGGCACGGGGTTCGAGGAAAAGTCAACTTTCGGCTCATCCTCAAGTTTGACTGCCCGTAGAACCCTCATCCGGACTCCGATTCCAGCAAACTCAGTTGCGTTGGAACCGTGTCGAGATTCTCTATCCATTGGGATAAAGTAAGGTGGCCAAGTTTTATCTGATTAAAAGGTCAACTTTTCACCCCTTAGGGTTTGACTTCCTGTCCAGGGTTTGCATTTTTTTGGTTTTTCTGGGAGCGCAAAAATGAGGTGCTTACACAAGGCATGCATGATATTTCTTATCATCCATATGGAGTATGCGTATGCATACGAGTAGGATTTCCTCTCCTTAGGTTGCTGTTTTGTACACTTTAGTCATGGCTTCATCTTATTTGTGGTTGTTATCTTGTTCATGAAAAATCAGCAATAGCATTTCTTCTCCTATACTCCATGCATATGCACATACACCCATGCATTAGGAGCTTGATTTAGATCACTCTTTATGTATATATACATATTATGTAATCAGTTTTTTTATGTATGTGAAGGTTTATTTTAGTATATGTATGTAGCAAGTACACACACCCACTTTAGCATGAAGTTGGTTTTTTTAAGTTTTTTCGTGCTTTATCTTCTTGCCAATATGGCTACTGGTTTTTTAGGATGAAGAGGAGGCCAAGATAGGGACACTCAGTCCCTGTTTGCTTGTTGAGACAAGGGAAGGGAACCCCCCACTCTTTCCCTTGTGTTTGATCTTGGAAACCCCGAGGAAAGTAGGCCAAATGGCCTCATCCGGACCACCCCACACAAAGGCCTGAACACCCCATGAAGCCTAAGAACCTAACCCCATTGGAAAAAACCAAAATATGGCTTATGTGTGTTGATCCGACAACTCAGGTCGGATCAACAGAGACCTGTTCGTAACCGGCGAAGAAGGCCGGATACACTGGTCTCTAGGTGTAGCTGGCATCTTAGGCCGGCCACACTGCCGAAATTCAGTTTTTCTCATTTTGATTGATCTTGTACAATTTTTTACTTCTCCCATCGAACTAAGTGAACCAGAAGGGTTTCCGGGTGACCCGGAAACCCGAGATGGGCCCTGGACACTCGATCCAATTTGATCCCCAGTGGGCCTTCCAACGGGGCCCACCAAGCCCAACAAAACCACCTTTTGTTAAATCAAGATAATCTCACTAAAAGAGTGGGCCAAACCCATTGAGGCCCACCAAAGCCCATTTTGGAAGCATGATGCTTAGATTCAAGCATGGTTTGGCCGAGACCAAGGGCAGGGCCTATCGGGCCCACCAAGCCCATTAACCAACCAAGGTTAGGATTTCAAAACCCTAACTCAAGAAGTCTTGGGCTTTTAAACCCAAGCCCAAGTAAAGGGCCCCAAGCCCAATGCTTGGCCCATTTTGGCATGGATTAAGCAAGATAACTCAACAAACTTGGCAACCAACTGTGTGGCCCGCTCAAGGGCCCACAAAGCAATCCCTGCCCGCTTTGGCATGAAATCCACTTAAATAAACAAACTTCAACTTCAAATAAAAATCAATTCATTTGAACCAAAGCCCAAAGGGCCTCTCAGGTTTAGACTGAGGCCCACCAAGGGGACATATGGGCCACACTTGGCCCACCAAGGGATCCGTGGGCCTTCCAACGGGGCCCACCCAATCAGACTCACTTCATTCAATAACAAGAAGATAAAATCAAGTAAAGGGACCCACACCACTTTTGCGGTCCCGCCAGACTTAACCAAATTGAATGCTGGAATAGGAATCGGGTGAGTGAGAGACCAAAGTTGACTCAGACCAGGGAAACCTATGGGACCCGTCACTTGACGGGGTGGACTGGGGTGTCTACGAACTTCCCCAGACCGCAACCGAGAACCTGCTTAGAATCTCAAGCCGCAGACCAAGCCTTAGTAGAAGAATTTAGGCACCCAGGTGTCTGCCTACACCCCATCAGGCAGTGGCGACTCCAAACAAATCCTGAGGCACGCATCATTTTGCGTGCGCCTCATCGTGCGACCGAAATCTGGTGCGCACACGCGCCTAGCCTGCACGAGGGCCTTTTTTCTATTTCTTTTCGCTTCCGCCTAGCTTGCGCGAGGCTCGTGCGTAAGGGCCTTTTGTTGATGGCCGGTTCCGCCAGGCTCACGTTGACCTCGCGCCTAGCGTCCGAGGTCAGGGCACCCTCTTAAAAAATGCTGAATTACATGTATTGTTTGAAAAAAACCCGAAAATGCCCTTTACCGTACCGCGGAGGGCTTCGCCCCCCGCACCCCCCACCCCCTTTGTTCGCTACGCGTCTAACTCGTTTCTTGATACAAAGAGGGGCCCCAGGTCCCTCCCCTTGGACCCAGTATAATGAGCCGGTCTCTTCCTGATAAAGTGTCAATTTTGTATATTTTCTATGATTATTACTGGATGTGGGTGTCATTTCCAAACCGAACCAAATAAACCAACAGGGTCTCCGAGTCACTCGAAAACCCAACTTGGGACATGCCCCATTAGTCCAATTTGGTACATTAGTGGGCCTTCCAACAAGGCCCACCTGCCCCAAGAAACACGATGAAATGTATGCATCCAACTTAATCAAGATAAGTAAAATTAACTGATTAAACTGAGCGGGCCAAACCTAATGCGGCCCACCTGAACTTATTAGTGAATTGATGCATGAAATGCATGGTTTGGCCGAGACCAAGGGCAAGGGCCTATCGGGCCCGCCAAAGCCCACTAATCAAACCAAGGAAGGGTGCAAACCCTAGACTTCAGAGAACTGAGATTTCAAGCCCATATTTGGACTACGGGCCCCAAGCCCAGTGTCCAACTCACTTTGGCAAATTAAAAAGATAAATCCAATAAATTACTTGGCCACCATGTGGGCCCACCTAAGGGGCCCGCAAACCAATCCGGCCCACCTGTTCATGGAAAACACTTAATCTTCAAATCTGAACCTAAAATCAATGCACTTAACCAAAGACCAAAGGGCCTCTCAGGCTAGACTGAGGACCACAAGGGTACATGGGCTTGACTTTGCCCACCAAGGACACTGTGGGCCTTCCAACGGGGCCCACCCAACCAAACTCAGATTACCTAATTAATCAAGATAAAAGAAATTAAAGGGACCCACACCACTCAAGTGGTCCCACCAGACTTAACCAAGCTGCATATCGGATTAGGAATCGGGTGAGACCAAAGTAAGCTGACTCAAACCAGGATAAACCTAAGGGACCCGTCACCCGACGGGGTGGACCGGGGTGTCTACGGACTTGCCTAGACCACAACCGAGACCTTACTTAGAATCTCAAAGCCGCAGACCAAAAGCCCTAATAGACAAAGGTTAGGCACCCAGGTGTCTGCTTGCACCCCATCAGGCGGTGGCGACTCCGAATTTTCCCGCGCCGTGTTTCCAACGTGCGCACAGAGGCCACTATGCTTGTTATTTGTTGGGCTACATCATGATTTGTCGTTGAGGTACGGTCCATGCTAGTTGTTGATGGAGTTCTTGGTGGGAGAAACAAACATTAGAAATCAAAGTACATAAAATAAAATAACAAGATGCATGCTGATGATTTTTTCTTTCTTTTCTTCCTATTTTTTTCTTTTTCTTTTCTTTCTTTTTTTTCTGGTTTTTTAATCCGACGGAGGATCAATTTTGGGTCCCTCAGCTTCAAGAAGATCTTGGATCCCATGCCGAAGGCCCCAACATCCATCAGTATCGTGGCCTTGTGCCCCCATGTGGTACTCACAGCTCTTGTTTGGATCATAGCCCTTCATTTTTGGCACCTTAGGATTCGGCGTTGCCAGTTGCAGGTGTCCCTCTCTCAGGAGCATTGGTAACAACTCAGCCAACATGTACGGAAGTGGAGTGAACTTTCGGTTCTTTCTTTCCTCCTTGTTGAGACGGCTCCTGAGGCGAGACGCGGCATTGTTAGCGGAGTGGAGGCTTGCGATTCTTGAGGAAGGAATGCGAAATGGCCAGAAGGTTGTATGTAACGCCCCAGACCCATAACCAGCAAGATATTATCCGCTCTGGGCCCACGGGCTCTCACGGATTTATTATCAAGGATAACACGAGAAAACTTCCAAGGGGTCACCCATCCTAGCAGTGCTCCCACCTGAGCACGCTTAACTTTAGGGTTCGTAGGGGATTTAGTCCCGTGCTACTCCTTAAAAGGCCTCTTGCTTAGTTGGGGGTCTTAAGACTACTTATAGCATCCCCAAGCGTTGTGAGATCCCAACCATATGCACATCCTCGCCTGGTAGCTCGCCCAGTGAGATTACCCATTCACCCGCCCACTCAGACAGCCAGGATGTCACATACTCCCCTCCATGGGACAACGCATCCTTGCGTTGGGCCGAACCCCCACACTTTCTGGTCGGGGCAGTCTCTGTGACGCCCTGAACCCGGGTAAGTGCAAACCGGCACCCGACCCGAACCCGGTTCGCTATTGTAACAACCCGAATTTAGTTTAACAACCAAATCCGAGGTGTTACTGGCCCATATCAAATACATCATCAATAATATACCAGACCAAAGAATTAAAATCCATTCACTTTATTATATTATCAGAGTTGCGGAAACAAGTATGTGCGGAAGTGTAGTTTAAAATCCTCAAATAAACATATAGTTTGACCATCAATCAGTAATATCAAGTCTGGTAAAATAAAATGGTTACTATCTCTCTCTCATCTCTCTAATACATCAAATCCAAATGAATGATAATAATCTAGTCAAAAGTGCTAAGTCTATGACATTCATCCACCTTAAACAAGATCCGGATAATAGTAATCCTCCGGTGTATACTCAGCTATCTCTCCCTGGAAATCACTAAGATCCCCCTCTCGCGTATCAGCTGAAAAATGAAATAAAAGTAGGGTGAGATACGAATATCCCAGTAGGTAACACATGCATGATTAAACAGTTCATATAAGTAAAGTAACAGTTCATGCACGATTAAGCAATATCGACTAATCAGGCTCGTATAATCATTCATGAATACAAAACAGTTTCATAAACAGTTCTAGAAATGAATTTCAACAAGTTTTAACATAAGAATCCAATAACAAGATCGATACATGATATACACATTGCTAGGATGCACTAAGCAGTAACATCCGATCAATATCCCAATCACATGCCTCCAGCATGTATTCAATAATAATATCAGGTGTTGTGATTTCAGTGTCATTGTAGGACTCACAAAGATAGATAAACCTTTTGAGATGATTCTTAACCAATTGCTATACCACCGTGCGACTTAGGAGCAATGCTACTAATGATACTCAAGTCCCATGCAGCGCAGCTTAGACAAGAGCCGTAGTCACTGACTTATTGCACACGTACCCATCAGAGTTGGCATGTACCACCAGCATGCAACACCAGAATCAATATATGGAGGTGATCGCTTATCCACATGTACAGGGAATCACCAGCGGCTCACCGGGGTGTCCCTCCAGACATAGGACCCTCCCAGACAAACTAACTTTCAAAGGAAGCGCGTCGCATATAGGAGTAACTCAACCCAAATGACATATCCCTCAACTATCTAGCTACAACTATGGATCCATAACCAGCTATGCCCACTAGACTCCAAAAATTCCCTAAAATATAATATTTCTATAAAGGTTGGTGCCTAGCGGCATATAAAGGTTAAATTTGTCAATCACTTCAAAATTCGGCCATCTGAGTTCTGAATTCTCTATATACAGTTTTCTAAGTTATAGTGTCATTTAGAAGATGTTCTAGTAGTTAAATACAAGTTAGGTTTTCCAAAAACTAGGTTTCTCCATTTCTTTCAAAGTTTGGCAACTAATGTCCTAAATACCTTCCTAATTTATGTTTCTGTAAAACAAGGAATTAGATAATGTAATTTGGTCTTAAAACATCTTGTTTAATCATTAAAATTGTCTAAAAATAGTTTGGAATTGAATCAGGGTGTAAAATTACGAAAATCTGCAAAATTTGAACAGAGCGCTCAGGATCGCCCCGGCGGTCTGTGGTCGGCGGTAGTTCAAAATCGAACGCCGACGATACGTCTTCAAGCGGTCTGAAATTTAATACGAGCGCCTAAGATCGCCGACGATTGCCGAGCATAGTCAAGGTCGGCGGTCGTTCGAAAACGATCAGAATCAGTTTCAAATCATGATTTCTCTCGTCTAAACTCATCTAACATATATATAACATGATTATCAACATATATACATCATTACATACAATAAAAACATGCTTTTGTCGATTAATCACATGTAAAGCCAAAAACCAAGTCAAACGGTGTCACCTACCTCTTAAACGAAGGTTCCTCTTCCTCTCTTCTCTCAATAGTGATTCTCTATCACCCAGCAACACTCTTGACGATGAAGAACTCCAAAAATCCAAGCTTTCTTCTTCCTCTTCTTCTTCTTCTCCTTCGGTCGCTTGTCGCTTGCGGCTGAAGGTGACGAGCGAGAATACTAAGTATATAATTTTAGGTTAATAAACTAATACTTATACTCACTTATCCCATGTATCTCACATACACCATATTCCATACACACCCCCAATCAGAATACATACCTTGATATCTTAAGATCGGACGGTCAGATCTGCGCCAAATTCTAGATCTCCACTAATTAAATCATCCCCTACAATAATAAATTATTTCTATCAATTATAACTCTCCCCAATATTATTTATTTATTTAATTTATTATTTAAGGAAAATTCGGGGTTTTACATTGTACGTGGTTAATTGAACTTGCTCCGGCGTCATTCTCTTGCCTTTTGCCACTTGAGATAGCTCCATGCAACAAGCTTGTCATGGAGCCTCCGAGCTTCTTCATTTTAACCGCATTCTAAATTCTATTAGCCGCCATTATTAGGTTAGTGAAGCTTGCAGTGCACTGTCCCAATAGCATTGTGAAGTATGGTTGTCCCAGTGAAGATATGAACAAGGAAGTCTGCTCTTGTTCAAGAAGAGGGGGTTGCACCACATTGGCTAGCTCCATCCACCTTTTAGCATAGTCTCTTACAGACTCGCTATTTCTCTTTGACAGCCTCTGTAATTCAGTTTTGGTCTGAACCATCTGGCTATTTAAGTGGTATTGCTGGATGAACACGGCGGCAAGGTCATTCCATGCCTTGACCTTCTACTTATCCAGACTTAGGAACCAAGCATATGCTGCCACAGTTAGAGATCTCTGAAAGAATTGAACCATAATCTTCTTGTCCTTTGCATATTGGCACATGTCGCCAATATAGGATCGCAGATGGTTCAATGGGCAGCCTGTGCCGTCAAACTAGTGCAGCTCAGGGCATTTGAACTTGGTCGGGAGTTGGATATCAGAGAAGAAGCAAAGACTTTCTAGCGTAGCCTCGTTCTGAACCGTACTTGGCTGGAGCTGTTTCAAAAGGTCCTCACACATGGCAGCCATCTGTGCCTTGCTATCTTCCTTTATTGCTACCAGTTGTACCATGTGATCCTCTTTGATTGCTACCAATCTTTCCTCTAGCTGGGTCTCACGTGCCCTATTCCAGTCTCGCTTTTCCTGCCCCAGTTGGATAGTCACGAATGGTTCTTGCTGTGGAGGATGGATGGGAACTGTCGCCGGATGTGGGAATGGAGCGTCCCATGGTGGCGGATGCGCTGCCACAGGTGCTGGCTGAGGTGGTTGCCCCTGCTGGATTTCTGGAATTCGAATCCCCGTGGCATGTGTCAGCACCTCATTTTTGCACCCCCAGAATTGCTGAAAATGAAAAACCTAGCTGAAGGGTCAAACCTTGAAGGGGCAAAGTTAAAATATCTTAATTGAACTAATTAAGATAAATGGGAAATAATAAAAATTGGGGAAGTCTAATTCGTCCGAGTGGGCGGTGAGTTGCCTCAGCAGTCAACTCAACCAAAGACGGGGAGAGAATTCAGATTTGCCACAACCGTACACAATATACGGTTGCTTCGCAACTGCATATGGTGTGCGGTTGATTTTTTCAGCCACTGCCCTCGCGAGCCAATCAGAGCAAGCGGCGCCGAAAAGTCAACCGCACATACAGTACGGTTGCATGGCGCGTCAGACTGCACCTGACCAATTTGTCCCCTAATCATTACTGAAAAGACAGGGACAAAACCATACATACCCTGCGGTTTTGACCAAAACCGCACGGTATATGCGGTTACTGTTCATTTTCGGCAAAACCGCACTGAGTATGCGGTTTTGTCTCTATGTTCTATAAATAGGCAAATCCGAACACTTTCAGGGGGCTGGCTCTTCTTGACTATTTTCCACCCTTTCTCCCCCATTGCTCCTGGTACGAAACCCTCTCCCTTTGCCCCTTTTTGCCTTCCAAACCCTTAAAACACCATTAAAAGCCCATCCTACTCCTTCCTTCTCCATGGATTCCCTCACCTAGCACTTGAAGAAGGAGGGGACCTGCTGTTTGTTGCTTGGAGGAGTGCCTCCAGCACTTGTTCGCCTTCAGGGAGGTGCCACCACTCCACTCTAGGGTTCCAAACCCCCAAGGTAATGTTCCCTACGGTATTTTGTTCTTCATATATGGAAATGAGCTCCATGCGAGCATGTGTAAGCCATGCTAGGCTACTTCATGTTTGAGTTATTAGCTACCTAATGGCACGTATTAGCAAGCACACACAGCCTATGGAATGCATGCGCTTCTATCATGTTTTAGGGAATGCCTTTTAGTCTTGTTCGGTAGGGTGTATTTGACTTACTCGTTTGCTGTTCTATGAAGGATGAAGAACCAAGGTAGGGGCACTCAAGCCCCCACCATACCACTGGAAAAGTTCAAAAGGGAGAAGGCAAGATCCTAGCCTTCTCCCCCCTTTTTGCTTGAACCCTAACACCCAAAAAAAAAAAAGGAACCAAGGAGGGGTCTCCCCCCTCCACTGAACCACTGTGGGCCCGCACAGGGGCCCACCCAGTTGCTGGAACACCACAAGAAACCTAGCAACCCAAAGCCCACATGAAAAACTGCCTTTGGGCTTTTGGGGCCAAACCGCACTTGTTCTACGGTTATGCCTAATAAACCCACAGATTTCATGTAAATAAGCAGCCTCCAAACCAAACAACCAAATCCAATAAATAGGGTTATCCAACATAACCCGAATTGGGCCTTGGTCCCAACTTAAGTCCAAACTTGGATTCCAATGGGCCTTCCAACAGGGCCCATACCAGACCCACCTCATTAATTGATAAAAAGATAAAATTAAATAAAAGGGACCCACATCACTCAGGTGATCCCACCAGACTTAACCGAGTGTGCATGCTGGTTTAGGAACAGGTGAGTTTAGAATTGAGTTGACTCGCAAACCAGGAAATCCAAGGGACCCGTCAACCCGACGGGGCGGACCGGGGTGTCTACGGACTTCCCCGGACCGCAACCGAGAACTTACTCAGATCTCTAATAAAGCCGCAGACCAAAATAATTAGGCCCAATTAGGCCCCACTTTTGTGTCTGCCTGCACCCCATCAGGTAGTGGCGACTCCCTTTTCTCGTTTCACCTCTTTAGGAGGCTCGCACACGCTTTTCCGTGCGCCCTCGCCGGTGCGACCATGCGCATAGCATGCATGATGGCCACTTGTGGGCTTAGATCGGTTACGACTGGCTGCTCTTCAGCCCTTTGCTATGATGATGATGGAATTGGGGCCTCGGCAGAATTCATTTCAGTCCTCTCTCACTGTGAAGGCCGAGTTATGAACGGTGCTCTGAATGTGAAATATCCGAGCTGTACCTGTTTATCAGAAATTTTGATCAGTCCCTTCTCTAATTATGAATGGGGTGTTATGTGTGACGAGATCATTACACCATGAGTGGCATTCTTGTCCCATGATTGGCAAAAACAAATACAAGGTGGTTCATGCATGAAAATGACGACTTGACAAAACAACACCGTGAAGAGTGTATGACAGCGCCCCAGTTGAATAGAAAACTCCTAGGACTTGTGAAATTTAAAACCTTGCAACACGGTCTTTCAGAGATTTGAAACTCTAGAGACCATGTTGTATCTGACGGTTTTCAAAAATTGTGCAACATGTGCTTTATGGTGGAAATCCTTAAAAACTAGCTGCGAGGACTAAACCTCAGAATTTGTGCCTTGATCGACAACGATTGTGAAATCCTTTGAAATCATGCAGTGGCAAATGAATTATAAAAATTAGGCAACACATTCTGGACATCTCACATTGTGCCTTGAATGGCATGGAGAATATATGCCACAAGATGGGCAATTTGATTTTCATCTATTATGGCTAGCTCAATATACCACAGATGACAATTTATTGTGATCGCAAGAGACGGTGTTTATGTGGTTGAAGACAATTCAATGTAGGCCCGGAGGCCACTTTATTGTGTGCTTTGAAAAAGCACCTTTGATGTATGCCTGGAGGCGATTTGATGTACGCCCGGAGGTGATTTGATTTACGCCTGAAGGCGACTTGGGTTTTGGAAATTCTTTTTTATGACTCTTTGAAAGTGGTTTGGCCAAAAGCATTTATGAAATGATCTCGAAGTACGTGCACTCAATATATAAACAGGCATATACATAAGTAAACGAACTCAGATACTATTACCATCCAGAAAATCTATGTTAGCAAACAATCATAAAAACACCCGAAAGTGTGTGCACAGTCCTAAAAAGGTTGGTGCCTATCAAGGCACGACTCCTAGACATACTTGTGTAAGGAAGCATGTCCAAGTCCTAATCAGCCTTTTGTCTTTCATCTGTTCTTTCATCTGCTTGTCGATGTTGGACCACAGCGAAACTTACAACTTGCCAGCGAGGGTGAAATTTACACAATATTTTCAAAAGCTGCAAAGAATTCATCTTTAGAGCTGTCGGGAGCCCAAAAGAAGGGTGTGCGCGCGTGGGAAACGCGGCACGGGGTAATTCGGAGTCGCCACCGCCTGATGGGGTGCAGGCGGACACCTGGGTGCCTAATCTTGTCTATTTAAGGCTTTTGGTCTGCGGCTTGAGATTCTAAGTTTGGTTCTCGGTTGCGGTCTGGGGAAGTCCGTAGACACCCCAGACCACCCCGTCGAATGACAAGTCCCGTGGGTTCCCTGGTTTGAGTCAGCTCTCTTGCTTGGTTCTCACCCGATTCCTAATCCAGCAGGTATTTAAGTTAGGTCTTGGCAGGACCACCTGAGTGGTGTTGGTCCCTTTAGTTGATTTTATCTTTGCTTAACTTAAATTGTCTGAGTCTGATTGGGTGGGCCCCATTGGAAGGCCCACGATGTCCTTGGCGGGCTTGGGTAAGCCCATGTGCCCATGTGGGCCTCTGTCTAAGCCTAGGAGGCCCTGTGGGCTTTGGTTAAGTGTGTTGGTTCTATTTGGTTTGTTCAAGTTGGAGTTTTATGTGATTTCCATGCAATAAATGGGTCTGCATTGATTTGCGGGCCCCCATAGTGGATGCCAAAGTATGTTGGATTTGCTTAAATTTGCCAAGATGGGCTGCTCACTGGGCTTGGGGCCCGTGATCCAGGTTTGGGCTCGAAAGCCCAGTTCTTTGAAGTCTAGGGCTTGCACCCTAACTTGGTTTAGTTAGCGGGCTTTGGCGGGCTCGATAGGCCCTAGCCCTTGGTCTCGGCCAAACCATGCAATTCGTATATTCATTCCACACAACAAGTTCGGGGTGGGCCACATTAGGCTTGGCCCACTTGGTTCAGTTAGTTACTTTAAGTTGCTTAATTTGCATGCATAAGAAGTTTATTGGGCTTGGTGGGCCCCGTTGGAAGGCCCACAGATGTGCCAAATTGAACCGGTGGCCCACCTATTGGTTTGCTTGGTTTGGAAGAAATCATCATAAAATCCGGCCAAGAACACAAAATCATGAAAATTGCATTTTTTATTGTGTATCCGGCCTTAGTTGCCGGATACACATAGGCCATAGGTGATCCGGCCTGAGTTGCCGGATCACCTTAAAAAGGCCTTTTTCGGGGTTTGGCCATTTGGGATGACTTCCTGGGCTTCCTAGGGGTCTTCCATAAGCTGTGTGGGCCCCTGGGTGGGCCCACACTGGTTCAGGTTTGAGGAAGAAGCCTCATCTGGCCTCCTTTGGGACTTTTCCAGCAAAGGCCAAGGCATCAGAGGGCATGGGGCAATGTGGTGTGGGTAATCCTGCTAGGGACAACAATTGGCACCAAGGCCCACTGCTATCCCCCAACAGCAGCCTATGTACATCGTGGCAAGGGGGTTGTAGGTGGTAATAAAAAAAAGCAACATGCCAAGGGCTATAGGGGGTGATGGAGCATGCTCATATGCATATAAAAAAGTACAGCAAATAGTGGAAGGATTGGGGGGCATGCATCAACATATAAGAAAACACAGCAACTTCATGGGTAAGGGATCATGCTCATGGGTGCGCAAACCACAAGTCACACAAAGGAGAAAACTTGCGTTCATGTCTGAAAATAACGAGATAAAAATGAGAAAGGGAACATGTGCATGCAGCAAGTTAAGGTGCTAGACTTGGGGGAACCTTAAACTCTAGGATACCCGGTTGTTAGCAAATCTGTTGGGGGACAGCTACTGGTGTAGGTCTCAAGGGTGCCATGGGTGGCAGAAAAAAATACGGCAACATGCTAGGGGCTTAAAGGGGTTAAAGGGGCAGCATTCTTGCAAGTGCTAATTAACACACACCTGGGGGCTTTGGTTCCTTTTTCCTACGGGAACAGCACCCATGGAGGGGCTTAAGAGCATAACAGTGGCACATCAAGGGGGGATGTAGGTAGTAAAAAAAAGACAGTAACATACCAAGGGCTGTAGGGATATGGCAGCAACTTGGAGAGATGTACATTGGTCCACAAAAAGAGGTTGGACAGTAAACTAAGAAGATAGGGGGTGAGGGAGCATGCAAACTACTCCACACAACAGCATACTAACCTTACGGCATAAAGAGCATGCATTGATACCTAAAAAAACAGTAAGCTCTAGAAAAAATGCACTCGTATTCAATAACAATATCAAGCAAGCAAGCAAAACAAACAAAAGAAAAAAAATCACTTGAACAAGGCTCCTACCAGCAACCAAGTATCCCAAAAAAAAAATATAAGAAGAGGTGAGAAGAGAGGAGAAGTAAGAAGGGAATGGGGGATGTTATGAGGGTACATTAGATGAAGTAGAAGAGGAACAAACTCCCCTAATGGTTGCTGGAAATAAAGCCTAAAACAGCAACCCATCAAGATTGAAAATATGTAAAAATGAAACCCTCCTGCTTGCATGGAACCATACATGGATCTCTTACCTTTGGTGGTTTCATGCCATGGAGAGAAAAGTCGAATGCATGCATAATAAGACAAGGAAATGATCCCATGCCAAGAAAAGAAAATCAAATGCATGCTTAATAAGACAAGGAGATGATCCCATGCCAAGAAAAGAAACAAGAATAAGCAAGTTAGAGAAAAAAATCCAGATTTAATATATGAGGAACACAACCTGATGGGGAACCTTACCTGGAGGTTCTAGGCTCTTTAGTGGAGGTGGAGACACTCCCTTGAGGATGGACAGCAGCTAGTAAGTCCTCCCACAGCAGCAGCAGCAGGCAACCTCTCCTTCTTGGCACTTGGTGGGTGAGAGATGAGGAGGAAGGAGGAGGAGAAGGGGTGGGGCTGCCTTGGGGTGGTGGTGGGAAGGTGGTGGAGGTCAATGGGTGCTGGAGAGGGGAGGTTCAGATCAGCAAAGGTCGGGCAAGGGGGTCTGAGAACAGTGGAACCAACCAACCCTTGGAAAGGGGGCTGCTGCCCCCTTTTATAAAAAAACTTAATGTATCCGGACTTGGAGTCCAGATACACTATATTCCCTATGTATCCAGCCTCCAAGGCCGGATACACTAAGCTGCCTTTGTATCCGGTCTTGGAGTCCGGATACAAAACATAATAATTGGCAAAAATTAATTCCACCGCGAATTTGTCGAAGAATCTCGCCGAGCAAATCTTCATATCCGGCCTTGGAGTCTGGATATACACAAGGGTATGTGTATCCGGTATATTTGACCGGATACAAATCAAAAAATTACGGATTTGCCCTTTGACTTGACCGATTCGACCGATTTGACACTTTTGGATATCTACGGATTGCCCCGCACGAATTTTTGTTTAGTCCTTGAGATTTTTGGATATTTTATGATTTAGTCCCCGAGATATTTTGCTGCTTTGGCTTCCACGTGTGCAGTTCCTGCGCCACGTGTGCAGTTTCAGGCTTTTGCTGCCCGGAAACTTCGACAGCTCATATCTCTTTTATCTGATCTCCGATTTGAGCAAATTCAATTGCGTTGAACTCGTATCGGAGCCCTCTATTCAATGACATAGGGTTAAGCACTTGGCACGGGGTTCGAGGAAAAGTCAACTTTCGGCTCATCCTCAAGTTTGACTGCCCTTAGAACCTTCATCCGGACTCCGATTCCTGCAAACCCAGTTGCGTTGGAATCGTGTCGAGGTCCTCTATCCAATGGTATAAAGCAAGGTACTTGGCACGGAATTCGAGGAAAAGTCAACTCTCGGCTCTTCCTTAAGTTTGACCGCCCGCAGAACCTTTATCCGGACTCCGATTCCTGCAAACCCAGTTGCGTTGGAACTGTGTCGAGATTCTCTATCCATTGAGATACAGCAAGGTAGCCAGATTTCATTTGATCGAAAGGTCAACTTTCGACCCATCAGGGTTTGACTTTTTGACCAGGTTTTGCATTTCCGGCTTTTTCGGGAGCGCAAAAATGAGGTGCTTACAGCTGCCCCTCTTTGCCGGAGTCACTTTGCGGATGAACGGCAAAGAGAAAAAGAATCTCATTTTTGCGCCTGGCATTTCTGTCGACATGGTCGACGAGCTTTAGTCCTTTGATGTTTTCATTTTGAGAGGGAAGTGGCCAATGATGTGGCGTCACTTCCAAGCTTCAGAGTTTCCTCACCCTTTGCTTTTCGGGTTTTTGCAGGGCAACTCTTCAGCATTTAATTTTAGTTTGAAAGAGATGAGATCGGACTTGAGCTCGCCAACCTGTTTCGGTGTTGATGCCAGACACTTGACAATATTCTTTCCTTCTTGTTTGTTCCATTAAAGTTTTTAGGTGATTTCAGACTTTTGATCCATTTTGTGTCTTTTATTTGAAGCTTACTTGTTGTTTTTGCTTTTTTTTAATTTATTTTTATTTTTTAAGGAATGTGATGGCCAAGGGTTGGGTTAGGACGCGGACCGAATGGAGAAAAGAGGAAGGAAGAGTGGAGGAGGAGCTGCTGTTGGTGAGGAGGTGCCTCCAGCGCTGTCCAGTGCCTCAAGGGAGCTCACACACCTGCTCTACTCTTTTTACAAAAGTGTGAAATCAAAATTACAAAAGGGCCATCTTGCCCAATGATATCTTCATTTATGCTCATTCTTCTTCATGTCTTCTTATTCCTTCTTTGGTAGTGCTCTCTTGCTGGCTTGTTCTCTTGGAGAGGCTCCCTTTCTTGGTGTGACTGTTGCTGGGGATTGGGCGGGAATCTTTTTTCTTATTGCCTCTTCTTTCGGGTCGAGCCTTATTAGTGACAAGCGTGGGAGTTCCCCGGGGAAGGATGCTCCGCTGGGGATAAGTGGGGATTCCTCACGCTGTCATTTTCCTTCATAAGGCCTTCTCCCTCTGCTTGGGTGCGAATTTTTCATGTTCGTTCAAGCTCTGGTTGAGTGCGAGAGGCTCCACCAGGGATTGATTCGAGCTTGCTTGTCTTCTTTCCGCTTTTCTTCGCAAAGCCGGCCTCTTCAGACTGGGCGAGGCTTGAGAAGTCTACGTCATCCGGTATCATTCTCTTTTGGCTTGAGAGGACTCTACTGGGGATGTAAGGGTGTCGTCCCTTGTTTGCTGAAGGCCTTCTACTGGGGATTTTTGGAGGTTGTTATTCTCTATTTACTGAGGGAACTCCACTGGGGATTTTGGAGAAGACGTTCGTCATCTCACTTCTGGCGTACCTGTGAAGGCGGGAAAAGACAACATGTTAGCCGTGAAATAGTCGGGGAATGAAAAACACTTCTTTTATTCTCTTCTTGCTCTGAGCCTTTTGCCTATCGTAGCCAGAAGCGGCCTTTTCAAGGTTAAGAAATTATCAACTCAGGTTAGTAACCCAATGTGGAGCTCAAAACAATTAAGCAGAACAATTATAGAGAAAACAGGTGTGTCAGTGTGTGCCTGTGTTTGCACTATCAAAGAAATTTTCCAAGGTCAGACGGGACTTGGAGTGCTTGGTATTTTCCGTAGCATTGTCATCACAGGCCACTGTGAAGTCTTTAACTCAGGCGCAACCTGCCGGTCTGAATCACTCAGATCTATGTATCTTTCTCATTTTACTATCTACCACTATCACTGCTCTCCTCTGCATCTTGCTCTGCCCAAACCAGATGTGACCAGCTCTCTTTTCTCTTTTTTCTTTTTTTTTTCTTTTTTTTTTTTGACTAACCACGCAACGCCCTTTTTTTGGGTTTTCGCTGTGTCCATCCTTTCTAGGAAACTCTGAATTCCGTCATTGCTGATGAATGCAGACCTAACTGTTTGCCCTGATCATTCCTTTTGGGATCTGAGAGGTCTTAGAGATGGGACGAAATGTAGGCTTGATCTCGGTTATGAAAGAAAGGATAGATGGCTCAAAAAAGCTTAATTATTTGGGTTTGCACAGTGTGTTACTTTTATTGTTGGTGGGACTTACATCCTGGCTTTTTTGTATCTCTATATTTTTGGCGGGGCAAACATTTCCCACTTTCTTTGTTTCCCTTTCTTTTTTTTCTTTCTTTCTTTTTTTTTTATTGCACTTTCTTCTCTTTTTTGAGGTTTTTCTGGGCAAGAATGCCCGGTTTCTTTTTGCTTTGCCAGGAATGCCCCATTTGGTGTGTAGAACACTTGCAATGGGTTGAAAGAATTTTAAGGCTCAAAATTGTCTAACTAGGGGAGAATTTAAGGTATTTGGAAGGATTTACAGTTTAAAGGAGAGTCAAGGAAGGCCTCTCTTCATTTCCCAATCAGAATGATCTTAGGCATAGTACAGTTTAACTGCGTCTGCATTTATCGGCTCAGGAAAAATTGCCCCGTCCATTTCTTGCAGGATGAGTGCTCCTCGGGACAGAACCTTGTGGACTACGAATGGCCCTTCGTAGTTTGGCTTGAATTTCCCATGGTTGTCCTCTTGATGGGGAAAAATTCTCTTTAGTACTAGATCTCCCACTTTGAACTGTCGTGGCTTCACTTTCTTGTTGTAGGCTCACGCCACTCTCTGTTGATAGAGTTGGCCATGGCACAAAGCCTTGATCCTCTTTTCATCCAATAACTGCAACTGGTCAAATCTGGATTCTTTCCATTCGGCGTTGCTGATCTCTGCTTCCTTTAGGATTCTGAGCGACGGAATCTGTGCTTCCACTGGGAGGACTGCTTCCATTCCATATACCAGGGAGAACGCGGTTGCCCCGGTCGATGTCCTAATCGACGTCCGATAGGCAGCCTCTACTGCCCCATTCATCTTGGGCCGGTATGCCGTGGAGTTTAGATGTCTGATCTTCAGATCTTCACACATCTTTTCCATGTCCTTATTATTCAGATTCTTTGCATTATCAATGATGATTGCTTCTGGAACTCCGTAGCGACAGACTATATTGTTTCTGATAAACTTGAGCACATGAGATTTCTTCACATTCACGAAGGACATGGCCTCTACCCACTTGGTAAAATAGTCAATTGCCACTAAGATGAACCGATGCCCGTTTGAAGCCATTGGATGAACTTGGCCTATCATGTCAATTCCCCAGATGGCGAACGGCCAAGGTGATGTCATGGAGTGCAGCGTATTTGGCGGCGCATGGATGTTGTCGGCATAAATCTGGCATAACTGGCATTTTCTAACATGAGCGTAGCAGTCGGCTTCCATGGTCATCTAGTAATAGCCCATCCTTAGAATCTTCCTTGCTAGCATATGCCCATTCATGTGTGCGCCGCACAACCCTCCATGGACTTCCTCGATTAATCTCTGCGCTTCGGCTTCTCTGACGCATAGCAGTAGAGAGTCGTTGTATGACTTCTTGTACAGCCTACCTCCACTGTAGAAGTTGTAGCGCCCCAGATCCGGGTCTGCCCTATCACAGCACCAACCCGTACCCGAGACCTACCCATGGGCCCAATAGAACCTGATAAACACAATTTCTTGGGCAATTACAATGTAATTATCAGAGTGCATAACTAAAGAACATGGAATAAAAATTTTTCCATCCAACAAAATATTTCCTGTATTATAATCTCCAAAACATAATATCTGTGCATACAAAATACAACTAAGGCATCTAATTGCTCTCAAGCTCCTTCCCAATATACAGACATATACAAAAGATATCTCCCAAAAGGGTAAGTCCAAAAATATTATTTACATCCCATTTACAAATTTCCCAAACCAAAATACATCGTCATAAAGAGGATCCTACTGTGGGTAGTAGTAGTAGTCCTCGGGTCTATAGTCTGGATCTCCCTCTATGCATGGCTCACCAGGAGGATCTGAAAACAAATCCGGTAAAACAAAACACGCGTGAGACTTAAAGTCCCAGTAAGCAGCAAACATGCATGGATAGAAACAGTTTATGCAGTTTTATAACATCATGATCACATTCACAAATATAAAATGTAAATCTCAAGTCAAAGCATCTCAATCAAATAATATATGAAATCAATTCAACAATTACAATCGAATACTGCAAGTATGTCTTATAAGGACTCGTGAGTTGGCGTGTCTCTAAATTAGGTTAATGTCCACTGTCCATTTGCCACCTACACGACTTACAGAGAGAAGCCTAGCTAGGGACATCTCAGCAAGCGGAGCACCCACGTATGGGTTGGCAAGTGACAACCAAAGTAATAATCAAGGCTAGAGGAATGCCCCATCCACTGCTGAACCAAACCATATGAATCACAAGAACTCCCGCCGGTTCCCCGCGACGGGTGGTTGCCGCAGCACCTCTGTTCCCCGAGAGGGCCTCACTGATTCCTCACAGTGGAAAGCTACATGGACAAGGAAGATTAACGCTAACAAGCCAACACCAGTACACTACTAGACTCACTGTGGATCCACACTAAGAACTATGTCCAATTAAACGACTCACAACTCAAAACAAACCAATCAAATCAAATTCATGAGTAAAACTGGTGCTCAATCCAAGGCCAAGTGGAATACCCCATCCACCACCAAATCACAACATAAGCCAAGTGGAATTCCCCATCCACTACCAATCCATACTAAGGGCAAGTGGAATTCCCCATCCACTGCCAATAAATCCATAGGCCAAAGCCTTGTCAATCCTATAAGAGTCTTTCAACATTGTTTTCATAAATCCAAACCAATCAAAAAGAAGGTCATAAAATCGTCAAAATGCATTTTCGATGAATGGGTTGATCTTACAAATCCCAAATAAGTCACCATACCAAAATTCAATGGATTCCGAGACAAAGTTTTTGGACCTAAAAATATTCTAAGTATGGTTGAAAACGTTGACTTTTCAGTGTCGAATTTTTCTAGACAAATCTATAAGGAGTTTAGGGCTCAAATTCTGGTTGTAGTCTATTGGAGGGTATACAAATCATCTAGAATTTTCTGGGCTTCGGAATCACTCATTTGGATATCAAACTCAAAAAGTGGCCCTTTTTGAAAATCGGGAAAATTGGAAATTTAGGCATGAACTGGAAAGTTGACTTTTTATTGGTTGGGAATTGGGCCTTGAGATTATTTTTATTGGTTCCAAATGGGGGGTAAAACCTTATTTACATGTAAAGACTTAAGTAAATAGAGCAATAAATACACAGGACATTTACTTAAATGTCTTTCATGTACTAAGGGTGCTATGCGAGAGGCTTGGGTTGTTTGAGAAAGGGTTGAAGAGAAAAAGGATGAACAACTCAAGAAACAGGGTCCACGATTAGCCCCTAGATTAATCGCCCATGGGCGATTAGCTCAATGTTCGAGCGTTCAAGTTATAGGTTCGCGCGCCCAGGTTTAAAACAGGTTCAGCGCGCGCACGGTAAGGTTTAACGTTCGCGCGCTAAGGTTGCGATTAGCCCTGGGCGATTAATCCTGTTTCGCGATTTATTTTAACAGAACCTGATTTTTTGGGGTCTTGGCTCAGGATTAATCGCCAATCTGCAGGATTAATCGCCGGCTCGGGTTCTTACAAAATTTTGGGTATTTTCAACACACAACTCATAGAAATCATTCTCAACCTTTCCAACATCAAGGTAGGTAATCACAAAACATCCCAACACACTTAAAAACATCTTTTGAAACAGAGATTCATCTCACATCTACATGAACACAAATCAAATGCATGAAACCTCATTCAAGACACAAATCTCCAACCCCAATCTGAAATATAATCAATAGAGGTTGTAAATCCATGGCAAATCATTAGGAAACTAAGCAAGAGCATTATAAAATCAAAACCTACGAATTTTAGAAACAAAATAGCAACATGCAAGATCATTTCTTCAAATAACTCAAACCCTAGAGAGAGAATACGAATTTTGGTAATTCATTTTGGTTGGAAGGGTTTGCTACTTACTTGTTAATGGAGAAGCAACCTCCTCTCCTAGCTT
The DNA here is from genome assembly GCA_947561395.2 of Buxus sempervirens. NCBI lineage: Eukaryota > Viridiplantae > Streptophyta > Magnoliopsida > Buxales > Buxaceae > Buxus > Buxus sempervirens. The sequence continues at coordinate 27,934,292 of OX387188.1, forward strand.
TCCTCTTCTTCTCCTTCTTCTTGAAGCTTTGAAGCAAGCTCCCACAACTCCTCTCTTGTTCTATACAATCAAGACAAGAGGAAGTATTTTCAAACACTTAATTAGAAATTAGGGCATCCTTTTATATGCCCAAGCTTTTGGTCTTTCAAATCTGCCCCTAAACAAAGCTTTTATTCAACTAAACCCTAGGGTGTACCTAAGGCATATCAGGGGTACCTTAGTGTCATTCGAGTGGGGTACCTTAGTATTAAGTGAGGTACCTTAGTGTTAAGTGGGGTGTTTGCCTTAGCCACTTCAAAAGGCATGCTTTAGGGATGCTTGGGAGGTGTACCTCAGTTATATGAGGGTACTTTAGTTATTTGAGGAGGTACCTTGATGTTTCAAGGGATTTACCTTAGCTACAAGAGGGGGTACCTTAGCTATATAAGGGACTATACCTTAGGGAAAACAGTGGGGGTTTACCTTACTTATATAGGGGTTACTTTAGTGAGACAAAGGGGGTACTTTGGCTATATGGGGGTGTACCCTAGGTAAAACAGTGGGGGTACCTTACTTATACGAGTGGAGTAACTCTAGGAAATTCAAGGGGTGTACCCTAGGTAATATAGGGGATGTACCTTAGGTATGTTGGAGGTACTTTAGTTATATAAAGGGGGTACCTCTAGTTGTACAAGGGAATGTACCTTAGCTAAACAGGGGGTACTTCAAGTAAGATAGTAGGGTACCTTAGTTAAAATAAAGGGATGCCTTAGGCAATACAAGTGAGGTACCTTAAGCAAAACAGTGGGGTACCCTAGCCAATATGAGTGAGGTGCCTTAGGTAATATAAGGGGGGTACTTTAGGTATACATGTGAGGTACCTTAGGCAATGCAAGGGGATACCTTAGGTAAACATAGGGGTACCTATAGGCAAACACAAGGGGATACCTTAGATAAACACAGGGGTACCTTAGGTAATTAAAGTAGGATACCTTAGGTGAAACAGTGGGGTACCTTGGGTAATACTTGGGTGTACTTTGGGTAATACTTTGGGGTACTTGGGGCATACAATGGGGGTACCTCGGGTAATACTCAGGTGTACTTGGGGCATACAATGGGGGTACCTTAAGTATAAAAGTGAGGTACCTTGGGTATACTTAAGAGGTTATTTGGGTACTCTTGGGAGACACTTAAGGTACACTTGAGAGGTACCTTGGGCATTCTTAAGAGTTACTTTAGGTACTCTTAGGGGATAATTTGGGTACACTTAGGAAGTACCTTGTGTATATTCTTTTATACTTTAGGTACGCTTAGACTAATTGGAGGGTACCTTAGCCAATTGAAATTGAGAAATAACATTATCTAAGCTTACCTTAATAATCTTCAATAGAGATCAATTTGATTTCCCCTAATTCCTTAAGTTTGATCCACATCCACCTCACCTTCATAACACAAGTACTTAATTAGCCTAATAATTACACTTTAAGTAATTAAACTTAATAATTAAAGTAAAATCCGGTCGGGGTTTTACAAAGTACTGCCCTGCCAACCTCTGTATAGTTCGCTTCTCTGCAGCTGAGGCACCCTCTGGCAGAATTCTGTCTCTTATATACCTCTCTATATCTGTGTACCAAGGCTCCTCTTCGGGTGTGCTTTTCTCGACACTGAAGCAGTAAACAGGGTAACGCCGAATTTCTATTTCCAGTGGTTGCACCCAAGCATCATTCGTGATGGTGGCCATTGATGCCAGTGTGGCTAGTGCATCTGCAAATCGGTTCCCATCTCGTGGCATGTAGTCGAATGTCACGCTTTCAAATTCCTCTTCTAATTCCTTGACCAGCTCTTGGTATGGCACTAATTTCACATCTCTGGTCTTCCAGTCTCCCATCACTTGATAGATGATAAGACTCGAATCACCAAATACTTTCAGCTCTTGTATATGCATCTCGATTGCCGCTCGCAAGCCTAACACACATGCTTCATATTCGGCCATGTTGCTAGTGCAATCAAACAAAAGTTTTGCTACTATCGGGTGATGGACACCATCTGGGGAGATTAGCACTGCTCCGATCCCTTTTCCATTTACATTCACTGCCCCGTCAAAGAACATTTGCCACTTGGTTTCTTCTGCATCATCTGCAGACTCTGTACACATCACATCTTCGTCCGGGAAGTGAGTTAGAAGCGGTTGGTAGTCAGGTAGTGGATGTTCTGCCAAGTGATCCGCCACAGCTTGCCCTTTTATTACCTTCCTAGTTGTGTAGACAATGTCATACTCAGATAAAAGGACTTGCCACCTGGCAACCCTACCAGTGGAGATCGGCTTCTCAAAGATGTACTTCAATGGATCCAGATTGGAGATTAGTAAGACTGTGTGACTAAGCAAATAGTGTCGGAGCTTCTGAGCTGCCCAGACTAGGGCACAACACGTCTTTTCAAGCACTGTGTATCTGACTTCGATGTTGGTAAACTTCTTGCTTAGGTAGTAGATTGCTTGTTCTTTCCGCCCTTTCTCATCGTGTTGTCCTAACACACATCCTACAGCTGTCTCAGAGACTGTCAGATACATAATCAAGGGTCGTCCTGGGACAGGTGGGACCAACGTCGGTGGACTCATCAGATAGGCCTTGATCTTATCAAACGCTACTTGACAGTCGTCATTCCAAACCACAGGGTTGTCTTTCTTTAGCAGCTTGAATATAGGCTGACACACAGGAGTCATCTGCGCAATGAACCTACTGATATACTGCAATCTGCCCAGGAATCCTCTCACTTCCCTTTCTGTCGACGGAGGGGGCATCTCCAGAATTGCCTTTGCTTTGACAGGATCAACCTCAATGCCTCGCTTGCCCACTATGAAGCCGAGCAGCTTTCCTGAAGTCACTCCAAACACACACTTGTTTGGGTTGAGCCGAAGTTTGTGCTCTCTGAGTCTGTCAAACATCTTTCCAAGGTTCACCAAGTGGTCTTCTTCTTCCTTGGATTTTGCTATCATGTCATCCACATATACTTCCATCTCCTTGTGTATCATGTCGTGGAACAACAGAGTCATCGCACGCTGATATGTAGCACCCGCATTCTTCAGTCCGAACGGCATCACGCGGTAACAGTAAGTGCCCCAGTGCGTGATAAAGGATGTCTTCTCCATATCCTCAGGTGCCATCCTTATCTGGTTGTAACCAGAGAAGCCGTCCATGAAAGAGAACATTGAATGCGTTGCTGTATTGTCCACCAGTACATCAATGTGCGGCAATGGGAAGTCGTCCTTCGGACTCGCTCTATTCAGATCTCTATAGTCGACACACATCCTGACTTTCCCATCTTTCTTGGGAACTGGCACAATGTTGGCTAACCACTCCGGATAGTGAGTTACTTGCAGGAATCCGGCATCCAGCTGCTTGGTGACCTCTTCCTTGATCTTCAGGGCCCATTCCGGCTTCTTGCGCCTGAGCTTCTGTTTCACAAGTACGACCTCAGACTTCGTTGGTAACCGATGCACAACCAAGTCCATGTCTAACCCGGGCATATCCTCGTATGACCATGCAAACACGTCAGAATAAGATTTAAGAAAATCAAACATCTGTTTTCTCAATAATGGTGATAGCTTTTTACCAATTTGGAGGATCCTTGGTTGTGCTATTTCGCCTATGTCAATTGACTCTGTTTCCTCAATGTTAGCCTGGGGACCCTTTTCATGCCTTTCTAATGCAAGCTGGAATTCAAGCGGGGTCTCCCATGATTCATCGTCGTCCTCATGCTCGAAAGGCTCACATGAGACGATGTTTGAATTTTCTGGCTGCGATGGGCGAGTGCCCCAATCTGACTTGTCGAGTTCTTGCTCGTTTCCAGGATTGGACGCTGGCTCATGCATTTCATTTATTATTGCCATCTGGACTGGCTTTTCCATTTCCATTTGTTCTTTTTGTTCAATTATGGCAATCTTATTACCTATCCCGTGCCCCAGATCTTCCAGGTGTGCGTCGGAATTGGCACTAAGCTTGTGAGCTCAAGCTGCTTATTTTTGTTATTTTCATTTTCAAACAAATGCAAGTAGTAGGAAGCATTCAGATATTCATTAAAAACTTCAGCAGTAGCTACAACAGAGATTTCAGAGGTGACAGAAACCCCCTTTGGGATAGTAGCTTTGTTGATAGCAAAGGGCACAGCACTCCAGTTCTTCAGTGGTGCCTCATCTTCCTGGTCGATAGCAATCGTTTTCCCTGGTTCTCCTGCCAGCACCATGTTGGCGCTCTCGTCAGAAGAGATGTAGATAGGATCATGTGCTGCGCCTCCTACCGGCTTGTTCTGGCTTCTCTCTGAACGGGGGCCAGACTCTGACGATACCCTTACCCATGATCCACTGAGGGTGATTGCCATTGGTATCTCATCCTCGGGTGGCGCATATGCAATGGTGACTTCGTTGGCTGGGTCAACTCTGGGGGGTGCAAACATTATGGGTATTCCAGTTGGTATCCCAGGCACCGTAGAAGAGTAAGCTGGTGGTGCCCATTTGCCGTAAGCTGCATGGTACACCTCATCCGGTACTGGCCCTAGCACTTGGGGCATGCTACGGAACATGCGGTTCAAACCATCACGAGTTCCGGGGTACGGGATATATGGAAGTGGAGGAGGCGACCTTGGCCTGCGGGTTGGCGCTCCTGAGCTGTCTCGCCCTTCCATCATGCAAACATACATGATTGGACCTTCCTCTTTGGATTCTTCAACGGGAGCAGGTGGCGGCACTTCCATCACAATTGCAGAGTTGATCGAGATCCCATCAGGGATGAATTGCTCATCTGGTGGGGCGAAGGCCATGGTGACTTCGTCGACTGAGTCCAGGGCGACCAGTGCTGGCAGGCCATCCGGCGACCCCCCAGGAGCCAATGGGTCTACTTCCACTATGTCTCCAATCATGTCCATGGATGGTGGCTCCTCCCAGAGCATCTGAGCTAGGCCTTGTAGGTAGTCTTCCTCTGCGGCAGGGGTGTCCAGAAACTCATCTCCCCATCCTTAGGGGACTATATTCTCAATGGCTTGGGCCGCCTCACGCTCCATGTTAGCGAAGCGGTGATATAAGTTCCCGTGCACGCATATAGGCCAATGGGGCTCTCTTCCTTCAGTTCTTGCCCTTTTTCTTTCGGCACGGTTCCCAAGGAGTCGAGAGTAGTCTTCTGGCTGTGGTCTGAACCCTAGCCCAAACCCAGCGGTCTGCTCATAAGGTTGGATGGCTGCCTTGATTCCCTGCTTATACTTGCCTAACCCATCACCGGCTCGGAGGCCCCAGTCTGCGCAGTCAGCAGCGCTGAACATGTACTTTCTCCTCCTTTTCGAGAGTCGTTGTCCCCTTTCCGATTCAGGGATACAAGTCACCTGCACCATCTCTACCACTTGGAAATTGAGGGTGGTGGGCAACTCATAATCCACATAGGGTACTCCGACCCTTTCGAACTCTCGATGATCCTCAGCATGTACTGTTATGAGTTCGTTGCCTGACACGAACCGGACCATCCTGTGTAGTGTGGAAGATACTGCTCCTGCCTGATGCAGCCAAGGCCTCCCAATCAGCAAGTTAAATGAGGCATTGATATCCATGAGTTCAAACTCCATGGTAAAAGGTCTATCTGCAATTACAATCACCAGAGTGACCTCTCCCAACGAGTCTCTTCTGACGTTGTCGAAGCCTCTGACGTTATGAGCGCTTGGCTTGATCATTGAAGGATCTAATTGTAAACTGTGAAACGTCCTCATCGGGCATATGTTCAGCGCCGACCCATTGTCAATCATGGCACGTTTTACGATGAGATCGACGCACTTCACTGTGATGTAAAGCGGCTCAGTATGGTCGCAGCCCTTCGGTGGCAGATCTGCTGCAGAGAAGGAGATGGCCCGGGGTGCCGTGATCACTGATACCACTACTCCTAGTTGCTCAGGATTGATGCTTTCTGGCATATGTGCATCTCCCAAGACCCTCATTAATACTGCCCGGTGCTTTTCCGAATCAATCAGAAGTCGCATTATGGAGATCTGGGCAGGCACCTTGTTCAACTGATCGAGGATGTCGTACTCTGGAGTGAAAACACTGTGGTACAGTTCTATGATCTCCTCTTCGGTGGCCCTTCCCTTCCTCTTGAGGGTCTGTGGCAATTCAGTAACCACATCCTTCCCTTTTTCTTTCCTTTTTGCTTCTGCCTCTGCTCCCTCCTCTGGTGCGGGTAGGGGGTCAGTGTTTATGTATCGACCTGATCGGGTGATCCGATCGATTTCTGCTTCAATGGTGGGGGTGGTGGCTTGATGGTAGAAAGGTGGGGTGGGGTAAGGTGGGGATACCATGTTGTACGAGGGTGGTTCCAGGTTGAGTTGTGAAAGGTTGAGGGTGGGTGGTTCAAATGAAAGGAGAAGGGGTCTTGTGGAGGCGAGTCCATGATGTCATGGATGTTGAGGGCGGAGAGGTTGGGGAGAGGGGTGGGGTAGAAAAATTCTTGGTCTGTGGGTGGGTGGAAATGCACCAGAGGAAGACCTATAGGGGAGTCACCGCCATCTCCTTCGATGACGTTCACTGTCTCATTCTTTTCTGCTGACGTGTCATCTGAGTCTGTATCAGCAGACTCGTCCGAGCTCTCGTACGGATCCGGCAGGTTTGCGAGTTCAGGAGTGGATGGTGGTTCCTCTTCCGCTGCGGCATGAGAGGGGGCGAACCACTCATGCATGTTGTATGGGAGGGGGACGGGATTAGACTCAAGTGATGACGAGTCAGTAGAGTATGCCAGATATGGGTGTGGTTCTGATGTTGCAGACATGTACTCTGGCGGCCAGCCGGTGGATAACTGGGGAGGCACCCTTGAACTGCCTACTGACGTGTCCGAGACCTGAGGTCTATCCCGGATTTGGAGTCCACTGGAGCTGCCCACTCCTTCCCTGTGTGGAGGGGATGGGGAATGACTGATCCATCCACATTGTATCGGGTTCCAAGGTCCCGTGACTTCCTCACTGCTCTGAGGTTCATCCTCGATCGTGCAAACATGAACGTCTGTACTCTCATTAACTGCCCTTGCTGCCGAGGGGGTTCCTGTTTGCAGCTGTACCCTCACTGTCTGCCCTGGCCGTCCGATAAGTATGGAAGGGTTGAGCTGCCCGGTGCCTTGATCACTGCTCACTTGATTTGCCGTCCTACTAGTGGAGGCCTTTGAGTGATCTGGGAGAGGATTGGTAGTTACTCCGGCTGCTGGAGTCTGGGCAGGTGGCGCTGGACGGTCGACCGTGATGCGCTTACTATCAATCAGGTCTTGGATATCGTGCCTCAAATCCCAGCACCGATTGGTATGGTGCCCTGGAGCACCAGAGTGGTACTCGCACCGCTCTGCAGCGTTATAGCTTCTGGCGTTGACCAAACGAGGGTTCGGGGGTTTGACTTGCACGTACCCCTTCTTTAGCAAAGTAGGCAGCAACTCTGCCGGCGCATACGGGAGTGGAGTGAAAACCCGCTTCATTCTGGCCTCCATCTCTTCCCTTGTTCTTCTTATCCCTTGGTAAGCAGCTTGTCCGGTTCCTTGGGGTGCCACTGCCTCCGGTCCTTGGGAGAAATGGTGGGGTTGTGTGGGGTATACATAGTTTACTGCCTGCTGTTCTGACCTCCTAGGCTCTTGCCCCTGGTTTCTGCTGGCTTGCCCTGACACTGGCCTCCTTGGTGCGGCACTCTACCCACTGCCATCTATCTTTCCGGCCCTTACTGCGTCTTCAATCCGATCCGCAGTCAAGATCAGGTCATTGAAGTTCGATGTACTCTGCCCCAGCAGCAGAGTGAAGAAAGGTTGGCCTAATGACGCAATAAACAACGACGTCATCTCTTGTTCTAGCAACGGCGGCTGTACTAATGCTGCCAATTCCTTCCAGCGCTTGGCGTATTCTCTTACTGACTCTTGGCTCTTCTTTGCCAGCCTCTGCAATTCTGCCCTCGTCTGCACTATCTGACTGTTTAGGCGGTATTGCTGGATGAAGACTGCTGCCAGGTCATTCCATGTCTTGATCTTAGCCTTGTCTAGACTCAGGAACCAAGAGTAAGCGGCCCAAGCTAGTGACTTCTGGAAGAACTGCACCATAATCCGCTCTTCCTTGGCATACTGGCACATGTCACCAGAATAGGACCTCAGATGGTTCAGGGGGCACCCGGTGCCGTCGAACTGGTGCAACTCAGGGCATTTGAACTTAGCCGGGAGTTGGATATCTGAAAAGAAACAGAGGCTTTCCAGAGTAGCCTCACTCTGCACTGTGCTGGGTTGGAGCTGCTTGAGTTGCTCCTTGAGGGCGGCCATTTCCGTTCTATTCTCTTCCCTCACTGCTGTCAGCTTTTCTTCAAACTGCACTTCTTGGGTTCTGTACCAGTCCTCATCACCCTGTCCCAGATGGATAGGAAAAAATTGATCTTGTTGTGCCACATGAAATGGTGCCGCCTGGGGTGGTGGTGGTGGTGCTAGGGGAGGGGGATTTACTGGACGCGGCGGTGGCACCGCTTCCGCTTGTGGTGGGAATTGCGGCGGTGGCTGCTGGGCAACCGGTACCCCGGGCGGGCCCTGCCGTAACTCTCTCAGCTCTGTCATTAGTTCTTGGATGATGGAACTCATGCTGTCCATCTTCTGCTGCATCTCATTGACTACCTGAGTATGACTGGACTCTGCAGGATGCTGCCCTGGCGTCGTCTGTTCCCCTTGCTGTTCCATATCGAGCCTTCTCCTCGATCTTAACAGGTACGGACTTCTAAAAGCAATTTTGGTACCTGGTAGACAATTGACAGGTATTAGTGCAATTTTACACAAATTGGTTATGCAATTTACTTGGTAGAATCGGTTTCTTCGATTTATGCTATTTTTTTTTTTTGGATTTGAACTAACTAATCTATTTTAGCTACCCTAGGGCAACAAGGGAAGAGAACCTGATTTTGAATTAACTGATCTATTTTAGCTACCTGTAGGTAATAATGGAAGAGAACCTTAATGAATTTTGAAGACTGATCTATTTTGGCCGTCCTAGGACGACCGGGGAAGAGAACCCTAATGAACTTGAAGACTGATCTATTTTGGCCGTCCTAGGACGACCGGGGAAGAGAACCCTAATGAATTTGAAGACTGATCTGTTTTAGCTACCCGTAGGTAACAAGGGAAGAGAACCTTAGTGACCGAATCTATTTTAGTCACCCGCAGGCAACTGGGAGAGAGAACCCTATTTTTTCTGAAAGCTGATCTATTTTAGTCGCTTGGAAGCGACTGGGAAAGAGAACCCGGTTGAACTGATCGATTTTAGCTGTTTAGGCAAGGAAAGAGAACCTTCAATTTAAGGGGCTTTGTTTGAGCTCAGAATCACAGGGTTGGACCAATGCAGGGTCTCCGCAGGGGGTGAGCTGAAAATCAGCACCCAGGCGTACCTCGGCCAATCTCCAGTTCATTCACTGGCGGTGTCGGCGCCAAACTTCGGCTAGTAGTTCCCGGGCGTGCCTTAGCTAGTCGTTGGTTTAATCACCATTGACTTCGGCGCCTCACAAAGGGGAAGGCTATGCCAGGACGCTCCTCCACCAATATCCGACTCATCCGTCGGCGGCTTCGGTGCCCTAAGGATTCGGCTAGTAGTACCCGGACGCTCCGCAGCCAATATCCGATTCAATCACCGGCGGCTTTGGTGTCACTAAATGGGGTAGGCTATGCCAGGACGCTCCTCCACTAATATCCGACTCATCCGTCGGCGGCTTCGGTGCCCTAAGGATTCGGCTAGTAGTACCCAGACGCTTCGCAGCCAATATCCGATTCAATCACCGGCGGCTTTGGTGTCACTAAATGGGGTAGGCTATGCCAAGACGCTCCTCCACCAATATCCGACTCATCCGTCGGTGGTTTCGGTGCCCTAAGAATTCGGCTAGTAGTACCCGGACGCTCCGCAGCCAATATCCGATTCAATCCCCGGCGGCTTTGGTGTCACTAAATGGGGTAGGCTATGCCAGGACGCTCCTCCACCAATATCCGACTCATCCGTCGGTGGTTTCGGTGCCCTAAGAATTCGGCTAGTAGTACCCGGACGCTCCGCAGCCAATATCCGATTCAATCACCGGCGGCTTTGGTGTCACTAAAAGGGGTAGGCTATGCCAGGACGATCCTCCACCAATATCCGACTCTTCCGTCGGTGGTTTCGGTGCCCTACAGGTTAGACCGCATGATCTTGAAAAGATGCAGACGGGTGTGATCTGAGCTCAAAGTCTCGGGTGTTTTTTAACACTTGCTGGGTTTTGCGATCTCAATGAGAGAGATGCAATCAAAGGAAACTAGGTGGTCGCAGCGACCAGGGAGATTGAAATGATCTGAGAATAAGTGGTATGTCGGAGACCAAGTTGCCCTATTGGAGGGAATTGATTCTTTTATTTCAAATTCTTGTCTTGTTAAGTTTGAACAATATATAGCAAAGTGGAAATAAATTCATGCTTTAATCAAAAGGTGCCGCCATGGCACAAAGTACATCATCATTCATAACAAATACAACAAAGCCAAAGTCTAGCTAGGTTGGTCATCATCATAGTGGGAGGACACGTCTTGCCTCCTCAAGGCTCGCAGAAGTTTGTTCCGCAGACGTCGGTCCTCCTCAGCGCGCTTGCGCACCAATTCCATTTCGTGTTGCAAGGCCGTATTGGCCTGCCTACTCTCCCGTTCCGAATCCACATAAGCTGAATGGATACGGGAGTGGGTCTCCTGCAGTTCGGCCACCCTATCCCTATATGTGTTAGGGGGCGGAACTGGAATGTCGCTTGAAGCGACAGGCTGGAGAGGTGGGGGGCCGTCGTGGCCGAACTCCCGAGCTATCCACTGCTCGTAGTCTTGAAAATGTGATTCGATGAAGACGTCTTCTCGATATACACACACTGTCTTCCACTCCATCAGCAGTTGGGTCCTTAGTCCCTTGGTGAGTGGCCCAATCAAATTGCCCAAGTCGTCCTTGACCGGGATTCCCTGGGGTTTCCCAAACTGTCTCAGAACTCGAATCGGATAGTATGGCACGGCATGGGTAAGGCCTATCAAGGCAAGTCCCTCTCTTTTCTTGAAAGCTATGATGGGGGTGTAGGGGATGTTGTATGTACCCCACCATCTAATATCTGTTTCTCCCTTCAGGTGGAGAAAGTGGTTAAACCAATCCTCACGAGTGGGTAGGTCTGGTTTGATCTCTCTTTGAGCCAACCAATGGATGTTGTCGCCGGTTGCCTTGTAATATGCACTGACAGGTGATGACACCATCAGGTGGTCTTGCAGCCAAATGTGGAGAAGGGGAGCGCACCCTTGAAACCTCCGAGTTCCGTTTTTGGACAAAGTCAGGGAATGGAACAGTTGAGCTAGGATCAGTGGCATGATTCGGTACCCCGCCCTGAGTTGATCCACAATTTCCATGAGGGCCAAATTAATGGTGTCTCCCCCAGTTGGAAAGAAGATTTGTGACAGAACCACAAGGGTGAAGGTGTCAAACCAAGCCCGGGGTCTTTCCTGCTTTTTGTTTCTCATTTTCTCAGCTAGGAATGTTTTAGAGACCCGAGTAAATGATTTGTCACCTCCTAAGGTTTGAAATTCTCCCCTTGAGAGGCCAAAGAAGACGCAAGCTTCATTCTTGTAACTTTCTTTGAGACTTGGCCTAGCGGGTTCTCCTAAGTCACGAAATCGGAGGAACAGGTCAAGTTCCTCAATTGTGGGAGTCAACTCGTTGACCCCGAATCGAAACACTGAAAGCTGGGGATCCCAGAGCAGGGCTGCTTGGATCATATCCCAGTTAATCGGCACATTTAACAGGGACAAAGTCTGTCCCATGTGGTATTTGTGCTCCCATTCAAACTGCTCACTCCCTTGAAGCTGCCTTGTCCAAGAACGGATCCAGGGGGTATCCCAGGCGCACTTCTCTATCATAGGGAAACGGGTTCTCTCAGATGAGGATGAAGATGCCATGCTAACTATCCAATCGAAATTCCGAATCAATTTAAGGTTCCACACCAAGACTCTAAGTCAGTCCAAAGACATGCATAATTTCAAGCAAAAGAGATAACCACTAGCAGTTCTAACATGCTTCACAAAACAAAGCAAAAACAAAACAGTGCGGAATTTAACTCAGGCACACATGGTGTGTGGTCCTAAGGGTTGGCGCCAATGAAGGCGCGACTCCTAGACATACTTGTGTAGAGGAGCACATTCAAGTCCCGATCAGTCTTTCTGTCTTTCATCTGTTCTTTCATCTGCTTTCGGTGTTGGACCATAGTGAAATTACAACTTGCCATCGAGGGTGAATTTTTACAAGATATTTACAAACGCTGCAAAGAATTCATCCTTAAGGCTGTTGGGAGCCAAAAGGGAGGATACAAATTGCTTTCAAAGTGGGTAGGCTAAAAATCCCTAAATCTAGGGTTTAGTACCCTGGCATGCTTTCATCTGTTTGTCTGATCTGGCCGGCTTTCGTCTGCTCTAAAAGACCCATCTGGACTTAAAGTGCTCCCAGCGGACTCTAATGGGTCAAGACCCATAGCATACAGGACTCCATGCATGGATCTGGGGTGGCTCCCCTGATCATGGTTAGGTGAGTTTCCTAAGCTAGGGCCGAGGTAGCCCAGCATCTAGGGTTTACCCCATTTGATGCAAAAAGCGGGGGTTGCTGCCCCAAATGGACTCTGAATTTTATTCCAATTTTATTCATCATTCACATCCTACTCACCCTCTCATGCTCAACGCAAGGTTTATTCAGAAACGTTAGGTGGGGAAGGATACCCAGCCCGAGACATAAGCCTACAAGGGTCTGGGCCAGTACTGGATCCTCGCGTGCCACGGAAAGAAACCAGTGGTGCTAACGGACTCCAGTAAACTGGGGGGATGGGTTTACCCTGCTTTCCCCGGCAAGCCACGGGAGCGTAGGTGCTAATACCATCCCAAAGATCAGTTTATAGTAAGAAGAAGGGTAGGCTGCTAGAGAGGTCTAAGTTTTGGTAAAGAAGTAGTAGTATCCGATTCTTTCATCTATCAAAGGTCGGATCATTCACGCATCCTCCCTCGTGCGTGTCACCCCACGCAGTTTTATCACACCAATGCGGAAATTTAAAATTTAATTCTACGCAACTATCCATCCACGGTGTGGTGGTGTGCCCGTGTGTGCAGTTGGGCTGCATGCTGTGCCTATACGGGCAAGTTTGGTTTGGATTTAGGTGATAAAGGAATCCTTACTGCTTCGTATAGTAAGGTGCAGAATTGGCACGTTTTACGATGTCCTGGGAGAATCCCCAGGTAAGTGGAGGGTCACAGGGGACCACTTAAATTCCACTTGCCTTAGGCAATTATCGCGTCCTTGTGGCAGGACTCCCTAGAACACGTAGTTACGTGTCTTCCGTGCCTTGCTAAGCGAGGTAGCAAGTTTTCCTAAATATCCACTAATTCCCCCTTAAGCTGACCTACTGGGCTGAGTGGTCCCCAGTGGAGTCGCCAGGCTGTGTGCGCGTGGGAAACGTGGCACGGGGTAATTCGGAGTCGCCACCGCCTGATGGGGTGCAGGCGGACACCTGGGTGCCTAATCTTGTCTATTTAAGGCTTTTGGTCTGCGGCTTGAGATTCTAAGTTTGGTTCTCGGTTGCGGTCTGGGGAAGTCCGTAGACACCCCAGACCACCCCGTCAGATGACAGGTCCCGTGGGTTCCCTGGTTTTGAGTCAGCTCTCTTGCTTGGTTCTCACCCGATTCCTAATCCAGCAGGTATTTAAGTTAGGTCTTGGCGGGACCACCTGAGTGGTGTGGGTCCCTTTAGTTGATTTTATCTTTGCTTAACTTAAATTGTCTGAGTCTGATTGGGTGGGCCCCGTTGGAAGGCCCACGATGTCCTTGGCGAGCTTGGGTAAGCCCATGTGCCCATGTGGGCCTCTGTCTAAGCCTAGGAGGCCCTGTGGGCTTTGGTTAAGTGTGTTGGTTCTATTTGGTTTGTTCAAGTTGGAGTTTTATGTGATTTCCATGCAATAAATGGGTCTGCATTGATTTGCGGGCCCCTGAGCGGGCCCCCATAGTGGATGCCAAAGTATGTTGGATTTGCTTAAATTTGCCAAGATGGGCTGCTCACTGGGCTTGGGGCCCGTGATCCAGGTTTGGGCTCGAAAGCCCAGTTCTTTGAAGTCTAGGGCTTGCACCCTAACTTGGTTCGGTTAGCGGGCTTTGGCGGGCTCGATAGGCCCTAGCCCTTGGTCTCGGCCAAACCATGTAATTCGTATATTCATTCCACACAACAAGTTCGGGGTGGGCCACATTAGGTTTGGCCCACTTGGTTCAGTTAGTTACTTTAAGTTGCTTAATTTGCATGCATAAGAAGTTTATTGGGCTTGGTGGGCCCCGTTGGAAGGCCCACAGATGTGCCAAATTGAACCGGTGGTCCAGGTCCCAAGTTGGGTTTCCGGGTGACCCGGAAACCCTATTGGTTTGCTTGGTTTGGAAGAAATCATCATAAAATCCGGCCAAGAACACAAAATCATGAAAATTGTATTTTTTATTGTGTATCCGGCCTTAGTTGCCGGATACACATAGGCCATAGGTGATCCGGCCTGAGTTGCCGGATCACCTTAAAAAGGCCTTTTTCGGGGTTTGGCCATTTGGGATGACTTCCTGGGCTTCCTAGGGGTCTTCCATAAGCTGTGTGGGCCCCTGGGTGGGCCCACACTGGTTCAGGTTTGAGGAAGAAGCCTCATCTGGCCTCCTTTGGGACTTTTCCAGCAAAGGCCAAGGCATCAGAGGGCATGGGGCAATGTGGTGTGGGTAATCCTGCTAGGGACAACAATTGGCACCAAGGCCCACTGCTATCCCCCAACAGCAGCCTATGTACATCGTGGCAAGGGGGTTGTAGGTGGTAATAAAGAAAAGCAACATGCCAAGGGCTATAGGGGGTGATGGAGCATGCTCATATGCATATAAAAAAGTACAGCAAATAGTGGAAGGATTGGGGGGCATGCATCAACATATAAGAAAACACAGCAACTTCATGGGTAAGGGATCATGCTCATGGGTGCGCAAACCACAAGTCACACAAAGGAGAAAACTTGCGTTCATGTCTGAAAATAACGAGATAAAAATGAGAAAGGGAACCTGTGCATGCAGCAAGTTAAGGTGCTAGACTTGGGGGAACCTTAAACTCTAGGATACCCGGTTGTTAGCAAATCTATTGGGGGACAGCTACTGGTGTAGGTCTCAAGGGTGCCATGGGTGGCAGAAAAAAATACGGCAACATGCTAGGGGCTTAAAGGGGTTAAAGGGGCAGAATTCTTGCAAGTGCTAACTAACACACACCTGGGGGCTTTGGTTCCTTTTTCCTACGGGAACAGCACCCATGGAGGGGCTTAAGAGCATAACAGTGGCACATCAAGGGGGGATGTAGGTAGTAAAAAAAAGACAGTAACATACCAAGGGCTGTAGGGATATGGCAGCAACTTGGAGAGATGTACATTGGTCCACAAAAAGAGGTTGGACAGTAAACTAAGAAGATAGGGGGTGAGGGAGCATGCAAACTACTCCACACAACAGCATACTAACCTTACGGCATAAAGAGCATGCATTGATACCTAAAAAAACAGCAAGCTCTAGAAAAAATGCACTCGTATTCAATAACAATATCAAGCAAGCAAGCAAAACAAACAAAAGAAAAAAAATCACTTGGACAAGGCTCCTACCAGCAACCAAGTATCCCAAAAAAAAAATATAAGAAGAGGTGAGAAGAGAGGAGAAGTAAGAAGGGAATGGGGGATGTTATGAGGGTACATTAGATGAAGTAGAAGAGGAACAAACTCCCCTAATGGTTGCTGGAAATAAAGCCTAAAACAGCAACCCATCAAGATTGAAAATATGTAAAAATGAAACCCTCCTGCTTGCATGGAACCATACATGGATCTCTTACCTTTGGTGGTTTCATGCCATGGAGAGAAAAGTCGAATGCATGCATAATAAGACAAGGAAATGATCCCATGCCAAGAAAAGAAAATCAAATGCATGCTTAATAAGACAAGGAGATGATCCCATGCCAAGAAAAGAAACAAGAATAAGCAAGTTAGAGAAAAAATCCAGATTTAATATATGAGGAACACAACCTGATGGGGAACCTTACCTGGAGGTTCTAGGCTCTTTAGTGGAGGTGGAGACACTCCCTTGAGGTTGGACAGCAGCTGGTAAGTCCTCCCACAGCAGCAGCAGCAGGCAACCTCTCCTCCTTGGCACTTGGTGGGTGAGACATGAGGAGGAAGGAGGAGGAGAAGGGGTGGGGCTGCCTTGGGGTGGTGGTGGGAAGGTGGTGGAGGTCAATGGGTGCTGGAGAGGTGAGGTTCAGATGAGCCAAGGTCGGGCAAGGGGGTCTGAGAACAGTGGAACCAACCAACCCTTGGAAAGGGGGCTGCTGCCCCCTTTTATAAAAAAACTTAATGTATCCGGACTTGGAGTCCGGATACACTATATGCCCTATGTATCCAGCCTCCAAGGCCGGATACACTAAGCTGCCTTTGTATCCGGTCTTGGAGTCCGGATACAAAACATAATAATTGGCAAAAATTAATTCCGCCGTGAATTTGTCCGAGAATCTCGCCGAGCAAATCTTCATATCCGGCCTTGGAGTCCGGATATACACAAGGGTATGTGTGTAAGCACCTCATTTTTGCGCTCCCGAAAAGCCAGAAATGCAAAACCCGGCTAAAAAGTCAAACCCTGAGGGGTGGAAAGTTGCCATTTTAATCAGATAAAATTTGGCCACCTTGCTTTATCTCAATGGATAGAGAATCTCGACACGAGTCCAACGCAACTGGGTTTGCGGGAATCGGAGTCCGGATGAGGGTTCTGCGGGCGGTCAAACTTGAGGAAGAGCCGAGAGTTGACTTTTCCTCGAATTCCGTGCCAAGTACCTTGCTCTATACCATTGGATAAAGAATCTCGACACGGTTCCAACGCAACTGGGTGTGCAGGAATCGGAGTCCGAATGAAGGTTCTGCGGGCAATCAAACTTGAGGAAGAGCCGAAAGTTGACTTTTCCTTGAATTCCGTGCCAAGTGCTTAACCCTATGTCATTGAATAGAGGGCTCCGATACGAGTTCAACGCAATTGAGTTTGCTCAAATCGGAGATCAGATGAAAGAGATATAAGCTGTCGAAGTTTCCGGGCGGCAAATGCCGGAAACTGCACACGTGGCGCAGGAATTGCACACGTGGCAGCCAACGCAGCAAAATATCTCGGGGGTTAAATCTTAAATATCCAAAAACCTCAAGGACTAAACAAAAATTCGTGCGGGGCAATCCGTAGATATCCAAAAGTGTCAAATCGGTCGAATCGGTCAAGTCGAAGGGCAAATCCGTAATTTTTCGATTTGTATCCGGTCAAATATACCGGATACACATACCCTTGTGTATATCCGGACTCCCAGGCCGGATACGAAGATTTGCTCGGCAAGATTCGCGCCGATTCTCCGACAAATTCGCGGCGGAAATCAATTTTGCCAATTATTATGTTTTGTATCCGGACTCCAAGTCCGGATACAAAGGCAGCTTAATGTATCCGGACTTGGAGTCCGGATACACATGATATATAGTGTATCCGGACTCCAAGTCCGGATACATTAAGTTTTTTTATAAAAGGGGGCAGCAGCCCCCTTTCCAATGGTTGGCTCATTCCATTTTTCTTAGACCCCCTTGCCCGACTTCTGCCCATCTGAACCTTCCCTCTCCAACACCCATTGGCCTCCACCACCTTCCTACCCCCATCCCAAGGCACCTCCACCCATTGGCCTCCACCTTTTGCTGTAGTTGCTGGAGAGGAAGTCTCCAGCCCTTGTTCCACCTCCAAGAGGTGCCTCCAGCTTACTCAAGGACTTGAGAGCCACCAGCTACTCCTGCCTCCATACAACCTCCCACCATAACTCAAGACCACCACCCCTCTTGCATTCCTCTTCTTCTCCATCCTCATACAAAACCAAGGAGGGACTGGTTGCTGTTGGTGCAAGAAGAAGCAACCCCCAGCTGCTGTACCACCTCAAAAAGTTATCTACGCCTTGCTAGAGTGCTCAAGCACCACCAGGTGAGGTTCCTCCTCCCAATGCATTATACATATATTAAAACCAGATTTTTTCCTTGCATTTTTTCTGCTCCTTTCTTCTTCCTTGGTATGAGTTCTGGCCTATGGTGGTTTGAGCATGTATTCACCACCTTCTCCATGGCATGAAAATCACCAGAGGTAAGAGGTCCACGTAGGTCTTTTAGGAAGCATGAGAGTCTCTCTTTTCGCATTTTTCTTGGTGATTTTAGTTGCTGTTTTAGCTTTTGTTTCCAGCAACTATTAGAGGAGCATGTTCTCTCTAAGGCTCCATCCAATGTACCCCGAGTACCCCCCATTACCCTTCATGATTCTGGTTTTTTCTTCTTCTCTTGTCTCTCTCTTTTATGATCCTCATGGTGGTTTTGGTTGGACGTGTCCTCTGGATTTTTTGTTATGTACCATGATGAGTGGGGTTGCTGTTGGTGGACAACAGCAGCTCCTCCTTTTCCTTATTTTTATCTTGCTTTAATGCTTCTTTCATCCCTTGCCTAATTAATGATATGTTGATAGACCTACTACTGTTGCATGCCTATAGCATGCTCCACCCCCCAGCTATTAAAAAAATCTGTTGTTCCAGCATCTGTGGTAGCGTAGCACTCTTTAGGAATTCATATAGCCTGCTTACTTGCTTGGATATTTCACATGCCTGATTGGTTAAGTTTGAGTATCTATAAGTTACTGTTTCATGCATGAGCATCTCCTTTCTTGGAACGTAGAAAAGCATCCTGTAAGCCTCACTCACTGCATTTGTTGAAGCCCAGGGTGCGGCCCTAGGCCCAGCTCACGATACTAAGGCATCCCATGGTGCATTTGAGCATGAGTTCTTCGATTGAGCCCTTTGTGAGAGGTTGAGGGATGGGTAAGGCTTGCTGTTTTTTGTAAACCTACTGCCTAATTAGTTACAGTCGAGCCCTACCATCTCTTGACCAGATATAGTCTCACCCATCAACATGTTATCCAACCTTTTGCCCCAATATGCTTGTCTATCCATGCTGAAGTCCGCATGCATCCAGATGTGTTCCCATTTGAAGTATGTCGGGAATGCCATTCCCGTCTAATTCTTGAGCATAATAGAGAATACTCTCTGAATATTTGAAGGCTTTTGGTCGTGTGTTTTATTATTCATCTCTAATGCGGACCTATGATCCTTCCCTAGCTTGCGGGTGACATGGGATCCATGCACTTCTAGTCTTGTCATTGGCTTACCCCCTTTTACTTAGTGCTGTATTTTTGCCTACAGCAAGACCTTTTCATTTTCTGATAGTGCATACCATGATGAGCTTTCTTTTGTTGCTGTCGGATTGTTGTGAGCATGCTCCCCCACCCCATACCTCCTTAAGTTGATGTTTTGTCTCCTTTGAGTGAATCTATGTGAGCCAAACCATCTACTGCTGTGTTTTCCTTTTTGAGGACCTTCTTGCATGCTTGAAACCACCTGGGACAGCAGCTGTCCCAGTAGGATTGGCCCCCCGGTCTTCATCCCTAAGACCCCCACTGTGTTGCTACAATTGTCGAAAAAGAAGAAAGAGATGGAGGGCAGCCAGCCCCAATGCCACCCTTACCTTTGTTGGAAAATCACAAAAAGTGACCAAGGGGATGCTTTCCCAAATCTGAACCAGCATGGGCCTGTCTAAGGGCCCACATGACTTGTGGAAGACCCCTAGGAAGCCCAGGAAGTCATCCCAAATGGCCAAACCCCGAAAAAGGCCTTTTTAAGGTGATCCGGCAACTCAGGCCGGATCACCTATGGCCTATGTGTATCCGGCAACTAAGGCCGGATACACAATAAAAAATGCAATTTTCATGATTTTGTGTTCTTGGCCGGATTTTATGATGATTTCTTCCGAACCAAGCAAACCAGTAGGGTTTCCGGGTCACCCGGAAACCCAACTTGGGACCTGGACCACCGGTTCAATTTGGCGCATCTGTGGGCCTTCCAACGGGGCCCACCAAGCCCAATAAACTTCTTATGCATGCAATTAAGCAACTTAAAGTAACCAACTAAACCAAGTGGGCCAAGCCTAATGTGGCCCACCCCAAACTTGTTGTATGGAATGAATATACGAATTGCATGGTTTGGCCGAGACCAAGGGCTAGGGCCTATCGGGCCCGCCAAAGCCCGCTAACCGAACCAAGTTGGGGTGCAAGCCCTAGACTTCAAAGAACGGGGCTTTCGAGCCCAAACCTGGATCACGGGCCCCAAGCCCAGTGATCAGCCCATCTTGGCAAATTTAAGCAAATCCAACATACTTTGGCATCCACTATGGGGGCCTGCTCAGCGGCCCGCAAATCAATGCAGACCCATTTATTGCATGGAAATCACATAAAACTCCAACTTGAACAAACCAAATAGAACCAACACACTTAACCAAAGCCCACAGGGCCTCCTAGGCTTAGACAGAGGCCCATATGGGCACATGGGCTTACCCAAGCCCGCCAAGGACATTGTGGGCCTTCCAACGGGGCCCACCCAATCAGACTCAGACAATTTAAGTTAAGCAAAGATAAAATCAACTAAAGGGACCCACACCACTCAGGTGGTCCCGACAAGACTTAACCTAATGGCATGCCGGATTAGGAATCGGGTGAGAAACCAAAATAAAGCTGACTCAGACCAGGGAACCCACGGGACCCGTCATCCGACGGGGTGGACTGGGGTGTCTACGGACTTCCCCAGACCGCAACCGAGATCCCGACTTAGAATCTCAAAAGCCGCAGACCCAAGCCTTAATAGACAAGATTAAGCACCCAGGTGTCCGCCTGCACCCCATCAGGCGGTGGCGACTCCGAATCACCCCGTGCCGCGTTTCCCACGCGCGCACAGCCTGGCGACTCTGCTGGGGATTGCTCAGCCCAGTAGGACCTTGCTTAGACTGAGTCAGCTTAAGAGGGAATTAGTGGATATTTTGGAACTCTTGCTACCCCCGTTTAGCAAGGCACAGAATACACGTAACTACGTGTTCTGGGGAGTCCTGTCACAAGGACACGATAATTGCCTAAGGCAAGTGGAATTTAAGTGGTCCCCTGTGACCCTCCACTTACCTGGGGATTCTCCCAGGACATCGTAATGCGTGCCAATTCTGCACCTTACTACACGAGGCAATAAGGATTCCTTTGTCACCTAAATCCAGACAAAACTCACCCGTATAGACACAGCACGCAGCCCAACTGCACACACGGGCACGCCACCACACCGTGGTTGGATTTTTTTAATTTCCTGCGTTGTGTGATAAACTGCGTGGGGTGACACGCACGAGGGAGGCTGCGTGGATGATCCGACTTTGAATAGACGAGCGACTCGGATACTGCTACTTCTTTACCAAGACTTAGCCCTCTCTAGCAGCCTACCCTTCTTATTCCTACAAACTGATCTTTGGGATGGTATTAGCACCTACGCTCCCGTGGCTTGCCGGGGAAAGCAGGGTAAACCCATCCCCCCAGTTTTCTGGAGTCCATTAGCACCACCGGTTTCTTGCCGTGGTACGCGAGGATCCAGTACTGGTCCAGACCCTTGTAGGCTTATGTCTCGGGCTGGGTATCCTTCCCCACCTAACGTTTCTGAATGAACCCTGCGCTAAGCATGTGAGGGTGAGTAGGATTTGAATGATGAATGCTAAAAAACGGAATAAAATCCAGAGTCCATTAGGGGCAGCAACCCCTGCTTTTTGCATCAAATTGAGTAAACCCTAGATCATGGGCAACCTCAGCCCTAATTTAGGAAGCTCACCTAACTTTGATCAGGGGAACCACCCCAGATCCATGCATGGAGTCCTGTATGCTATGGGTCTTGACCCATTAGAGTCCGCTCGGAGCACTTTAAGTCCAAATTGGTCTTTCAGAGCAGACGAAAGATAGCCAGATCAGAGAAACAGATAAAAGCATGCCAGATCAGAACATGAGTACTAAGCCCTAGATCTAGGAATTTTTCAGCCTACCCGCTTGGAAAGCAATGTGTATCCTCCCTTTTGGCTCCCAACAGCCTTAAGGATGAATTCTTTGCAGCTTTTGTAAATATCTTGTAAAAATTCGCCCTCGATGGCAAGTTGTAAATTTTGCTGTGAACCGACACCACAAAGCAGAGGAAAGAACAGATGAAAGACAAAAGGCCAGTCGAGACTTGGACGTGCTTCCTTACACAAGTATGTCTAGGAGTCGTGCCTTAATAGGCACCAACCATTTTTTAGGACTGTGCACACACTTTTGGGTGTTTTTTATAGATTTGCTAGATGGTAATAGGATTTGAGTTCATTTTGCTTATGTACATGCCTGTCTACATGTTAAGTGCACGCACTTCGAGATCGTTTGCACAAATGTTTTTGGCCAAACCGCTTTCAAAAGTGCACAAAAGAATTTCCTAAACCAAAGTCGCCTCTGGGCGTACATCAAATCGCCTTTGGGCGTACATCGAATCGCCTTTGGGCGTACATCAAATCTCCTGCGAGCGTACATCAAATCGCCTGCGAGCGTACATCAAGCCGCCTCCCAAGGCGCACATCGAAGTTGCTTTTTCAAAGCACACAATAAAGTGGCCACCAGGCCTACATTGAATCGTCTTCCATGACATAAACACCGTCTCTGGCGACGCACAATAAACCGTCATCTGTGGCATATTGGGCTAGCCATATAGACAAAAATTAAATCGCTTTTGGCATACATTCTCCATGCCAGTCATGGCATGAGGCGAGCTGTCCAGAATGCATTTTCTGATCCATATAATTCATTTGCCATTGCATGATTTTAAAGATTTTACAATCGCTGTTGATCAAGACATGAAGTTTGAGGTTTAGTCCTCGCACCTTCTTTTTAAGGATTTCCACTCACAAAGCACATGTTGCACGCTTTTTGAAAACTGCCAGGTGCGGTGGGGTCTCCAGAGCTTCAGATCTATGAAAGACCATATTACAAGGTTTAAACATCACATCCTAGGGGTTCTCCGATCAACCGGTGCACTGTCACACTTTCTTCACAATATTGTTTTGTCAAAGTTGTGGTTTTTTATGCATGAGCCGCATCGTATTTGTTTTCGCTAAGCACGGCACAAAAGCACCACTCAGTGTAATGATCTCGTCACACACGACACTTCATTCATAATTAAGGAAGGAACTGATCAAAATTTCTCTTAACCAGGTACAGTTTAGATAATTCACATTTAGAGCACCATTCGTAACTTGGCCTTCACAGTGAGGGAGGACTGCAATGAATCCCGCTGAGGCCCCAATTCCATCATCATCACAGCAAAGGGCCGAAGAACGACCGGTCATAACGGATCTAAGCCCGCAAGCCGCCATGATGCATGCCGCAGGGATTCAAATGCCAGAAATCCCGCCGGGGCAACCATCTCAGCCAGCACCCGTGGCAGGGCATCCGCCCCCCCAGGATGCTCCATTCCTACATCCGATGGCAGTTCCTATCCCTCCTCCACAGCAAGAGCCGTTTGTGCCTGTCCAGCTGAGACAGGAAGAGCTAGACTGGAATAGGGCACGGGAAGCCCACCTGGAGGAAAGATTGGCAACAATCAAAGAGGATCACATGCTGCAGCTGGCAGCAATAAAGGAAGATAGCAAGGCACAGATGGCTGCCATACGTGAGGACCTTTTGAAGCAGCTTCAACCAAACACAGTTCGGAAGGAGGCTACGCTAGAAAGTCTTTGCTTCTTCTCGGACATCCAATTCCCAGCCAAGTTCAGATGCCCTGAGTTGCACCAGTTCGACGGCACAGGCTGCCCGTTGAACCACTTGCAATCCTATGTTGGCGACATGTGCCAGTATGCAAAGGACGAGAAGATTATGGTTCAATTCTTCCAAAGATCTCTAACTGGGGCAGCATACGCTTGGTTCTTAAGTCTGGATAAGCAGAAGGTTAAGGCATGGAATGACCTCGCTGCCGTGTTCATTCAGCGATACCACTTAAATAGCCAAGTGGTTCGGACCAGGACCGAACTGCAGAGACTGTCAAAGAGAAACTGCGAATCTGTGAGAGACTATGCTAAGAGGTGGATGGAACTAGCAAACGTGGTGCAACCCCCTCTTCTCGAACAAGAGTGGACTCCCCTGTTCATATCCTCGTTGGGGCAACCATACTTCACAATGCTATTGGGACAGTGCACTACAAGCTTCACTGACCTAATCATGGCAGCAGAAAGAATTGAAGATGCGATTAAAATGGAGAAGCTCGGAGGCCCCATGACGAGTTTGTTGCATGGAACAATCTCAAGCGACATGAGGCAAGAGAATGACAACGACGCAAGCGCAGTCAACCATGTACAACCTTCTGCGCCGTTTCACATCCCTTCCTCAAGAAGCGTGAGCTTCCACTCCACCAACAATGCTCTGTCTCGCCTCAGGGGTCGTCTCACCAAAGAGGAAAGAAAGAATCGGGAGTTCACTCCCCTTCCGTACGCGCTAGCTGAATTGTTACCAACGCTCCTGAGAGAGGGACACCTGCAACTGGCAACACTGAATCCTAAGGCATCGAAAATGAAAGACTATGATCCAAACAAGAGCTGTGAGTACCACATGGGCGTGCAAGGCCACGATACTGATGGATGTTGGGGCCTTCGGCATGCAGTCCAAGATCTTTTGGAAGCTGGGGAGCTCAAGATTGACCCCCCGCCAAATTAAAGAAAAAGAAAAAGAAAAAGAAAAAGAAAAAGGAAAAGAAAAAGAAAAAAAAAGAAGAAAGAAAAGGAAATATAAAAGAAGAAAAAGAAAGAAAAAGAAGAAAGAAAAAAAATCATCATGCATCTTGTTATTTTACTTTATGTACTTTGATTTCTAATGTTTGTTTCTCCTATCAGGAACTCCCTTCAACAATCAGCATGGACCTTACCTCAGAAGCAAACCATGATGTATCCCAGCAAATAACCAGCATAGTGGCCTCCTTGCAGAGCCTACTACGGACAATAACAATCAAGGAAGAGACATGGAGCAAATGCCTGGAAGTGTTAGGGGAAGAAAATTTCGAGCTACGATCCAGAGTTAGGGTTCTTGAAGAAGAAATTGAAAGCCTGAAAGGAAAGAGGCCCATGAACAGACAAGAAGTAAGCCTTCCGCCCACATTAGCAGATGGTCGAGTGCAAAGGGAGAGAGGGAAAGCTGTCGCGTCAGGCGTTCTCCACCTCACGAAGAAGCTGAATGACTACCATGGCAAAGGGAAGCTAGACAAGTTGATGGATCATTCGAAGGGTCCCCCAAGGAGAACAAAAGAAGAAATGGAGGCTAGAATGAGGAGGGTTTTTACCCCACTACAATATACATCGGCGGAGTTACTACCGACGCTGTTGAAGGAGGGGTATGTGCAAATTAAGCCCCCGAACCCTCGGTTGGTTAATGCCAGAAGCTACAACGCCGCAGAATGGTGCGAGTACCATTCGTGTGCTCCAGGGCACCACACAAACCGGTGTTGGGATCTGCGGCACGACATTCAAGATCTGATTGATCAAGGATTCTTGAAGGAACTTCTTGAGGAGCCAAGGTCCATCGAGGGACGAGACATCGCTGACATGTTAGCACAGATTCAGACATCCGAACCAGCCATCTTCCAGCAAGAAGGAGAAGATGAGGACAAGGAAAGCACTTAAAGGCTTCCTCCCATGACATGCAACTGAATTCCAAGAACGCCGATCTGTGTCGGCCATTCCTTGCATAGCTTGCTGCTTTGTTTTGTTTATCTTTTCTTTTCTTTTTAATTCAGAACTTGATAATATGTTTCTTTTGCAAACTGATGAAATCTTTTGGGAAATCACTAGAGTGTTGGACCACACCAAGGCATGATGGTGATCTTGGGCCAAACCTCAACAATCAAATTTGACAAATGGGATGTGCCAAAGGGCACAAACTGTGCGGGTCTCGATATAGCCATGGGATCCCCCGCCAGCACCACATTTGAACCCTTCCATGCCAAACACAAGGGGCAAGTTGTGATATGAGAGGAGAAAATAAAGGGCAAGGTGCCACATACTAGTCTAAGGTCACTAACATGATCCAGGATCAGTGATCTCGATGAAATGATGAGAGGCCATTTTTCGGCTAAGATACTTCAAATAAATTCCGCTAGTTAAACGTGTTGAGCTTGATCGTCTCATTTCTGACCCACGTTATGTCTAGCCACCCCCAAACTGGGGTAAAGTCAAAAAGCAAAAGAGAAAGAAGAAAAAAACAAAATGAACAAAGAAGAAAATGGTTCTTGACCCAGTTAATCGTGCAAAACTAATTAAATGTTACATTCTCTGTGAAAGGATGGAAGGCCATCCTTGATCTTCTCCAAAAGTCATCTGACACAAGATGAAACCCTTGCAAAACACTTTGAGCCTAAAAATTCCTTCATGAACCCTACCATGTCTTGTCTTCATAACTGGGGCATACAGCTTCGTGCAATTGGAAAACACAAAAAGGATGAAGGTGAAGATAGGGCAAAGCGAAAAGCACCCTAAGAACAAAGGGGACAGAAAGGAGGAATGGGGAGAACCCCAGAAAGCAAGAATTCGAAGAAAGGACCAGGGCAATCGCTCGAAAGAAAAGAAAAAAAAAAAAAAAAACAAGAGCCGGGGCAAACCCCGAGAGCAAGAATCAAGAATTGGGGCAAAAGACCCAAGAAAGAAGGGAAAGAAAGAAAAGAACAAAGATGGGAGAAGGAGAAGAAGTTAATCAAAGTTGAGCATAAAGTTGCAGGAACAAAGGTGAAGCAAGCCCTAACAAAAAAAGGTGGACAGGACATGGCTCATACCCCATTCATCAATTTTTGAGCCTTCATATCATTTCTTCTGGACCCTTGAACCCAGCCTACATTTCGTCCTACTGTGAAGCCCTTTCTGATTACAGAGAATGTAACATTGAATCTTAGACAAACTAGCAATGACAGAACCAAAAAAAAAAAAAAAAAAAAAAAGGGGAAATAGAAAAGAACTTTGGCTAGACATAATGGTTACCCATAGGGTGAAGCTATATAGGGTTTGAGCCTGTTTATCCTTCATTTCTAAACACTGGAACCAAAGCCTACATTTCGTCCTACTAATAAGTCCTCTCTGATCATTGGATCATGATCCATGGAAATTGACAGGGCCCTCAGACTGGGGCAAGGCGCCTAACCCGAATGAGGGAGCCAATGAGAAAAACATTCCACAACCCCTAACCAAAAATGGGAAAAAGAAAAAAAGAGAGAGAAAATCAAAAGAAAGCCGGGGTGGGGCAGTGCCAAAGAAACCCCCTAAACCGAAACAATTTACTGCACTTCAACTCGGGGCAAGCCATTGAAGGCAAAAATGTTGAGACCCTTACAGGGAGTGTCGGGAGGCACAATTCCCTAAGTCTGAATGAGAGCGTCAGGTAACTGACCCAACGATTACTGGTCCTGCCAATGGGCCCACCTAAGGGGGAAAAATCCGAACACTTGAGGAATTCCCAAGAGATTTCTATCAAAAAATATGTGTACATATAAATAAATAATATTTCGTTTGAGCTTGCATGTAATTCCAATTCACTAAGTTCTACATGAATTTTCCAGGTACCAAAACCTGAAATAGATAGACAAAGTCATCACAGTGTATCCAAACATTGGTTGGCCAGTGTTGGTGAGGCCAAAGCCGCCGGCAGAAGAGTCGGAGATTGGTGGAGGAAATTTTGAATGCAATAACCAAGTCAGAATAAGTAATGGACAAAGACAAAATGGAGCAAAGAAGCCTCCAAAATTTAAAGACGAATGGAGCAAGAAGCCTCCAAAATTTAAAGACAGAATGGGGCAAGAAACCTCCAGAATTTGAAGACAGAATGGAGCAAGAAGCCTCCAAAATTTAAAGACAGAATGGAGCATAGTGCCCCCAAGAATTGAAGACAGAATGGAGCAAGAAGCCTCCCAACCCTAATGGAGCAAGGCGTCTCCCAATGATTGAAAACAAAGTAGAGCAAGGTGCCTCCAAGAATTAAAAGCAGCGGGAGCAAGGCATCTCCCAACCACCAAGAGCAAGGCGTCTCTCAAGACTGAAAGGGCAAGGCATCCCTGGAGCAAGGCGACTCCGAAATTAAGGAGCACGACGTCTCCCAACCACAGAGAGCAAGGCGTCTCTCAAGACTGAAAGGGCAAGGCATCCCTGGAGCAAGGCGACTCCGAAATTAAGGAGCACGGCGTCTCCCAACCACAGAGAGCAAGGCGTCTCTCAGGACTGAAAGAGCAAGGCGTCCCTGGAGCAAGGCGACTCCGAAATTAAGGAGCAAAGCGTCTCCCAACCACAGAGAGCAAGGTGTCTCTCAAGACTGAAAGGGCAAGGCGTCCTTGGAGCAAGGCGACTCCGAAATTAAGGAGCAAGGCGTCTCCCAACCACAGAGAGCAAGGCGTCTCTCAAGACTGAAAGGGCAAGGTGTCCCTGGAGCAAGGCGACTCCGAAATTAAGGAGCAAGGCGTCTCCCAACCACAGAGAGCAAGGCGTCTCTCAAGACTGAAAGGGAAAGGCGTCCCTGGAGCAAGGTGTCTCCCAAAACTAATGGAGCAAGGTGTCTCCCAACCACAGAGAGCAAGGCGTCTCTCAAGACTGAAAGGGCAAGGTGTCTCTGGAGCAAGGTGTCTCCCAAAACTAATGGAGCAAGGTGTCTCCCAACCACAGAGATCAAGGCGTCTCTCAAGACTGAAAGGGCAAGGTGTCCCTGGAGCAAAGCGACTTTGAAACTAATGGAGCAAGGTGTCTCCCAAGATTGAAAAAACCAAGAAGCAAGGCGTCTCCCACCACTTAATGACATGGAAATGTGTCCCTAAGGAGCAAGACGTCTCCCACCATCTGAATGACACATAAATATGTCCCTAAGGAGCATGGCGACTCCCACATTTGAAGTACCTAAGGCAGAATCATACTATGGAAGAATGCACTTGGGAAGGTGAGCAGATTCTTCGCACCAAGGTTGTTCCCTTACTGAAAGTGCTATGGCAGAATCATACTGTGGAAGAATGCACTTGGGAAGGTGAGGAGGAGATGAAGAAGAAGTATCCGGAATTGTTTGTTCCTCCTTGAGGTAAATTTCGAGGACGAAATTTCTTGTAGGAGGGGAGGATGTAAGACCCTGATTTTTGTGAGTTATTTATTTATTTATTTAGTTATTTATTCTGATGTATAAACTGTGTTTATCAGGTTATTTTGTGGTTTGAGGGCTTAGCCCATACTCGTATGTACAGGCGTTATATAGCCATTTTTCCGAAAAATCGTAGTATTATCATTGGTATTATTAAAGTATAGTTATGTGATTATTAATGCAAATGGATGCGGAACATGTAGCATTTCCGGTGGGCGAGCATGCATAGGATCAAGGAAATGGGAGAGTATTCGAGCGCGTATGTATCAAGTAAGTGTACTAAAATGGAAAGTAG
The DNA here is from genome assembly GCA_947561395.2 of Buxus sempervirens. NCBI lineage: Eukaryota > Viridiplantae > Streptophyta > Magnoliopsida > Buxales > Buxaceae > Buxus > Buxus sempervirens. The sequence goes on from OX387188.1 coordinate 27,963,711, forward strand.
GGTTGGGTTTATGAGAATACGCTTATCATAATTTGGGAAACATTTTCGTTAAGTCTGGACATAAGGAGAGATAGCGATTTCGGCTGGAGTGGCGACTAGGGTTTCTGTTCGTGAAGAACCATAAATCGCAAGTGCTGAAAGAAGGAGTTCGGAGCTGAAGTTCAGTGGGTTATTCCTCTTTGCTCGAGAAGATTTGTTTCGGTAGATTTTTCATTCGCATGCGTGGCCGGAGAAGTGATCGGCCGAGGTTTTACCATTCGGGAATAAGCGCACTCAGGTGAGTAGCACGGTTTTACAACTGGGGTTTTGTGTTTTATGTTTCTCTCGAGATTATTCTGATGCATGGTTTATATATCAACTGATAGTATGAGTTTTTCTGGTTTTCTGGTTTTCGGGAAATTACATGAACAGAGTCTCCGGATTTAATTTTATATTTGAAAATGAAAGTGTTTAGATTAATTCCAAATATGGTTGGGAAGTCTTCTGGGAGTATTAGGAGTGTATTGGAGTAATTACAGAGGTTCACAAACCGGCCAGTCATGTAGATCTCAAAATAACAGAGAAATGAAAATCACAGGGGGTATCCGCTCACCTCGCGCTCACCGGCGCTCACCTCAGAGGTAGGCGCCCCGTTGAAAACGACCCACCGCTCAGCTCGCGCCCGGCTGCCGCTCAGCTCGCGCTTAGCGGAAAACGATGCGCCCATCTCGCGCCCACCTCACGCCCATCTCGCGCTCATCTCACGCCCACCTAGCGTCGGGTGAGCGGCAGGTCGATTTTACCCTTTTTCTTCACCGCCGACCGGCGCTCACCTCGCGCCCACCTCAGTAAGTGAGCGGTAGACCTATTTTGCTTACTGAAATGGAATTTCTGATTTGACCAAGAGTATTTGCTTTACTTAGGGGTTAAACCACTTCACTATTCACTTGGTTAGGAATCTGGGAAACCATTTTGCCTATGAATTTATTAGAGGAAAAATTAGTGAACCTCTCAAGAGTTTTTAAGTTGAGTTTAGGTTACTTATGAGTATTGTGCCGGACACCAAACTAGTAAGAGTTACCAGTTGCTTTTCCTTGTTCTATACACTGTTTTGATTGAGAAGTTATTGTATTTCTGGTTTCGCTTGTTGGAAACTTTAAATGTGTTGAAAGGATTTCCTTGGTATGAATGCATTGAGTTTTACTTCCATATGAATTGTGTTACGGAAATGAGAAATTACTGAATGTACTTGAGGTACTGCTTGGTCCAGAGGGACAGGTGATGAATTGTGATGAGTTTTTACATGATGTGGAATGAATGGTTTTGTTTTGATATTGAAATTGAGATTATACGATGTTTACTGTTTTGGTCTAGCTTGTCCTGGATCCAGATGTTTAAGCTTAGTAATGTGATGTTATTGTTGGTTGTTGGAATTGCATGGCCTTGTGTGTTGCCACGACCGGTGTAGAGCAGCCAGAAACCCTGAGTAGGCCTGGTTGTCAATGCAGAAACCCGGGGAGTAGGCCTGCATTGGATGACGAAACCCTGAGTAGGCCGTCATTTCAGAGTATCCGAAACCCTGAGTAGGCCGGAACTGTGTACATGGAGGTGTGGAGTGTCTACTTGGCATGTTTAATTTATCAACAAAAAGATAGTCATGACATTGACCAATCGATGTGTTATTGTACTTAACTGAGATGTGATTTGTTTGATTTGAACTTGGGAAATTGATGTTGGTTGTTTAAACGTATTGTAGTGTTGTCGATGCATAGTTTTAAAATGTGATTCAACTATTTCTGCATGCATGTGCTACTCGCTGAGATATTCATATCTCACTCTGTTGTTGTTCTGTTTTTCAGATACTCGTGGTGAGGCGATTACTGGGGTAGATCCTACTGAGGCATATAGGGAGGAAGACTACTATTACCTTCCTTAGACTTGTAGGTTATCTGTTCTGAATTTGAGAACTTTGAATTAATTGAGATGTATTAAAGTAAATTGGGGATGAACCATATGATTTCAGTTCAGTTTAAATGTTACAATTTTGCATAAATGGAAATGTGCACTCTGTCCGGGTATAGATGTATGATTATCCAGCGATCATAAATTGATTAACGATCCTTGCCTAACCTCCGTGAGACGTGTTATATCTTTAATGAACAACACGGATCCGGGGCGTTACAATATCCTAAGATTGGGATTGCCCATAGAAGAGTTTTTAACTTTTCTCAGAATTGATCCTACCCAAAGTTCATATAAGAGGCAACCAAAGTTTTGAGTATGGTGTCTAATTTTGAAGGGAACATGTGCCCTCATGATTATTTATGTATTTTTGCAAATAGGGTCAAAGTCCACTTTGGGACAGTGTAGAAGCCTTGCAAGGGTGAATCGTAAGTTTGGATGAGCAATCAAAGTGATCAAATCATGTAAAAAACGGAAAAAATGAAAAAAATCTCCGTAAACCGCATTTAGTATGCGGACTAGGCTTGACTGCATTTGTCATGCTGTCAAGGCTTGACTGCAATTCAAATGCGGTCAAGGCCAAGTCACATTAAAAATGCGGTTTTCGAGGGAAATTCAATTTTAGCATTTTTTTCCACCAAATCTTGTTCCTTTAACATTTAAGTGATACAAACAAATAATAAACACTTCAATAAGGTTAAGGGGCATCCAAATTCTTCTAAACTCATTTAAATCAAAGGGTTAAGCTCATTTTAGGAAATTCTACCAAATTTGAACATGAAATTTAGCGCAATGAATGAAAATACTTAAAAAAAAGGAAATAAGAATGTGAAATAAAATTTCTTGAAGATTCAAAATATCCCTGGGCCTCTGAAAGCCTTTGAATTTTAGACATTTTTCAAAAATATCCCTGGGTCTCTGAAAGCCTTTGAATTTTAGATCTTTTGTTTAAAAAAATTTTTTGGCCTCCGAAATTCAAAGAATTTCAGACCTCTTTCAACCGCATAAGCCCTTGGAAGCTTGAGTAATTCCAAGACACTCCATGATTTGTCTAAAAGATTTTATTTTTTAGATATTTTATACCTTGTGGGACCTGTTGGAAGCCCTAAAATATTCCAACAAACCTTTGGTTGGTCTTTTTTGTACCAATCAATTCTTCTTGTGAGACCTTTGGAAGCTCTAAAATATTCCAATACCCCTTTGATTGGTCTTTTTCACACCAATCAATTCTTCTTGTGGAACCTTTGGAAACCCTAAAATATTCTAATAACCCTTTGATTGGTCTTTTTCATACCAATCAATTCTTCTTGTGGGACCTTTGGAAGCTCTAAAATATTCCAGTAACCCTTTGATTGGTCTTTTTCGTACCAATCAATTCTCTTTGTGGGACTTGTTGGAAGCCCTAACATATTTCAGCACATCTTTGGTTGGTTTTTTTGTACCAATTAATTCATACCCTTGTGAGACCTGTTGGAAGCCCTAGAATATTTCAACAATTCTTTTAAAAATAAAAAAAAATCAAAAAAATATATATATAAAAACAAATCCAAACTCGTGTTCACCCAACCTGCATACATGCATTTATAGGTATGTGACTGAGATGAAATTGGTGCTGATATCTCTTTTTATTTTTCCCTTGCTAGGTACCATTATATTTGCAACCATTTCTCCCGTGACCAAAACAAGATCTCGCACCATGAATCCTATTGAAAATCAAACCACTGTTCCTACTCAAGACTTTGCGCAACTGCAAGAGCAAATGACGGGGCTCACCCAACTGCTTGAAAACTTATTGGCAGCTCAGGCCCAGCAAGCCCAGAACCAAGCATCCGCTTCCAACCAAGCACCACCACCTCAAACCAATATTCCACCTCCGGTTCAACCCATTCCTGAACCCATTTCTGAACCCACCCCTGAACCTATACTGATCAGGGAGGAGACGGTTGAATGAGAAAGAGAAAAACAAAAACAAAAAGAGAGGATAAGGGATGAGATGGAAAGAAAATTCATGCATAGGCTGGAGATGATCCAGGATGAACTAAGGGAGGTGAAAGGGGTAAATAACTTTGGGGGCACCAACTTTGAAGACTTGTGCCTATACCTGGATGTTAACCTACCGGCTAAGTTTAAGTGCCTAGACTTGGATAAATACGATGGCACTGGCTATCCCATGAGTCACTTGAAGTTGTACTGCGATGCCCTATGCCAGTTCGGTCGGGATGATGGCATACTGATTCAGCTCTTCCAAAGGAGCTTGACTGGAACTGCTTTTAGATGGTTCGCCAGCTTAGGCTGGAAGGATTAGAAGGTGGAAAGACCTAGCAGATGCTTTCCTAGCCCAATATAAGTTCAATTCAAAGATCATGCCAGATAGGTACGATGTGATGAGGATGAGTAAAGGAAGGATGAATTTGTAAGGCAATATATCAAGAGATGGAGGGAAACTGCTTCTCAGGTCATGCCACCTATGTTGGAGCAAGAGATGATTTCCACCTTCATTAGGACACTGGGCCAACCGTTCTATAGCGACTTGGTGGGTCAAACTAGCACTAATTTTGCTGCCTTGGTACAAGTGGCCGACTGGATTGAGGACAGGATTAGATCGGGTAAAATAATTGACCATTTTGCATTGGTCAGTCAGCAGGACCCCAATCTGAAGAGGGGAAATGGTATGAAAAAGAATGGGAACAAAAAAGAGGGGGAAGTGAACATGGTATAGCAACCATCTGTCCCCAACAAGCCCATACAAATCAACATGGCCACTCCTTTTCATACTCCAGTACAATCCACTCCACCTACCCAACAAGTCCCCATGAGGGTTAATGTTCCATCAGTACCCTCAAACCAAAAGAGGGTTGTAACGCCCCGAACCCGGGTCAGTGCAAACCGGCACCCGACCCGAACCCGGTTCGCTACTGTAACAACCCGAATTTAGTTCAACAACCAAATCCGAGGTGTTACTGGCCCATATCAATTACAACATCAATAACATACCAGACCAAAGAAAGTAAATCCAATCCATATATTAAACTATCAGAGTGCGGAAACAAGTATGTGCGGAAGTGTAGATCAAAATCCTCAAACAAGCATAAAGCTTGACCATCAGTCAATAGTATCAAAGTCTGGTAGAATGAACTGGTTACTAACTCTCTCTTGTCTTTCTCATACATCAAATCCAATAAATGATAATAAACCAATTAAAAATGCTAAGTCTATAACATCAATCCACCTCAGACAAGATCTGGATAATAATAATCCTCCGGCGAATACTCGGCTATCTCTCCCTGGAAGTCTAAGAGATCCCCCTCTCGCGTATCAGCTGAAAAAAAATGGAATAGAAGTAGGGTGAGATACGAATATCTCAGTAGGAAACACATGCATGAATAAACAGTTAATATAAGCAAAATAACATTTCATGCACGATTAAGCAACATCGATAAATCAGGCTCGCATAATTATTTATACCATTCATGAACACAAAACAGTTTGATAACAGTTCTAGAAATGATTTTCAGCAAGTTTTAATATAAGAACTCAATAGCCAAATCAATAGCATAATCCAAGCATTGCCAGGATGTACTAAGCAGTCACATTCAACCAATATCCCAATCACATGCATCTCGCACGTGCACAATAGTAATCATATCAAGTGTTATGTTTTCAGTGTCATTGTAGGACTCACAAAGTAAGATAAACCTTTTGAGATGATTCTCAACCAATTGCTATACCACCGTGCGACTTAGCAGCGATGCTACTAATGATACTCAAGCCCCATGCAGCGCAGCTTAGACAAGAGCCGTAGTCACCGACTTATTGCACACGTACCCATCAAAGTTGGCATGTACCACCAGCATGCAGCACCAGAATCAATACATGGAGGTGGTTGCTTATCCATATGTACAGGGAATCACCAGCGGCTCACCGGGGTGTCCCTCCAGACATAGGACCTTCCCAGACAAACTAACTTGCAAAGGAAGCGCGTCGCATATAGGAGTAACTCAACCCAAATGACATATCCCTCAGCTATCTAGCTACGACTATGGATCCATAACCAGCTATGCCCACTAGACTCCAAAATTCCCTAAAGTATCATATTTCTATAAGGGTTGGTGCCTAGCGGCATATAATGGTTATATCTGTACATTCACTTCATTATTCCGTCATTCGGATTCTGAATTCTCTTTATAATGTCTTATGATTTATAATATCATTTAGAAGTGTTTAGATAATCAAATGGTAGTTAGGCTTTTCCAAAATCACATTTCTCATATACCTTCAAAACTTGGTAACTAATGTCCTAAATATCTCCCTAAATTGTTTTTCTGTAAAACAGGGATTTAGGTAGTTTATTTTGGTCTTAAAGTACCTTAATTAATCATTAAAATTGTCTAAAAATAGTTTAGAATTGAATTAGGTTCGAAATTATGAAAAATTGGAAATTCTGCTGATAGCGCCTGGGATTGCTCAGGATCGCTCCGGGCGGTCATCAGTCGGCAGTAGTGCAATTTCGAGCGCCCACGGTCCGTCGTCCCGCAGTCCACGGCGTCCTCAAAACTTTAACCAGCGCCTAAGATCGCCGATGAGCGCCTCGCACAGTCGAGGTCGGCGGTCTCACCAAATCGAGCAGAAACAGTTCTAAATCACGATTTAGAACTGTTTCACCAACCTTGCAACCATATGTCTCACCTTCACCTTCCCAAGCATTGGGTGAGCCTAGGCCACGGTCAAACAGAAGCGGGATTTTTCTGAGGATGTTGGAGCCTTCTTTGCCATGATTGAAGGCAAAAGAGAAGGAGGAGCAGATGAGCTATCATTCATCAACTAGGCTGCTGTAAAAGTTCCGGATGAAGTTGTTTCTGGGTGAAGCCCTATAGCAGAGGCAAGCGACACAACTCACCCAGTAATGGTGGTCTCGGATGCGGATTCTGAGTTTGGGGAGCAGGCTTGTATTATTACCCCTGCTCCAAAAATTTGTATTTTGAACAATTGGGAGGATACTCCCCTTACTTTTGAAGCTACGTTTGTTTGGCAAACAGACATGGCTTCCAAAAAAAAACTCCATTAGTGGAATACCCTTTTCTTGAAGGTTTTAATGAGCCTTCATCTTCAGGAAAAGATTTTTTTGAAGGCTCTCAAAAAACAAAAAAGGATTTTCCCTTTTTTTTTAGAAAAGTTAAATTTTTCAAAAGGGTCCAAACCATTTATGAACCATATAAGCAAACGGAATTAGATCAGGTTGAATATGACTTCGACCTTGAGCTCGACTTTGACCTAATGAGGATCAAAGAAGAAACCGAGGTCAAAGAAAAGGACCCTCCAAAAGAAATTACATATCAGTCGGAGCGTCATGAAAAGGGTGTTCAACCTAATATTGAGGAGACCATCTCAATAAATCTAGGGAAAGAAGATGATCCAAAATAGTGAATGTAAGTGTGAAAACTCACACTCCTTATATGGCAAATGTTTGACAAATTATATCCTCTAATAAATTTCAAAGATGTGCAGAATCAAAATAGAAATTCTGTGAATTTAGTAAAGAGGAAAGGTGAGGCTGCCACACAGCTACCACGCCGCTGGTAGCTCAAGGAAATGTAAAGATTTCTAAAGAAAGAACATTTCGTAAAGGCACTTGCAAGGATCAAAGCCGCTACCACTCCGCTGGCAGTGCATAAGTGAGATAGCACTTTGAAAGTAAAGCACGCGTACCAGCTTCGTAAGGCGACGCCGACACGCCGCTGATAGCGCAGAGCAAGATTGAAGAGTCTACAAATCAGCTGTGCACATGCCGCGTTCCCTCCCGCTAGCAGCGCTCTGGCAGCGCGCCCATACCTGAGTCTATTTGGATTTGAGCGGGATTGAGTTCGCTTCCAGCCGTCTACCCCGATCGCGCAACGACGCCACCAGTGCTCGACGCGATCTGAGATTTCTTCTTTAAATAGACGAGCTGTATTCTTTTTGAAAGAGACTTTTTTCTTTTGATTAATTCGTTTTGGATCTTGAGGTGTTCGAGATTCATCCAATTGATCTTTAGAGAGTCGGTGATCGAGTGAGGGGGAGATCTGAGAGAGATCACCTGGAATTGAAGTTTGAGGATTCTTCTTCAGTTCGGAACTTCACTTGATCGTGAGATCTCCTGGATTGGTGATCGACCTTATTTGATGCATAGGTGGATTCCTATTGCATTGGATCATCTCAGTGGACTCTGAGGTGATTGTCACGATCTGGATTGATCGTGAATTGCAGCTTGTGGATTCAAGCTGTGTTGCAGTTCGTGGATTCGAGCTGTGGATCTGGATTGATCGTCACTTGCAGCTTGTGGATTCAAGCTGTGTTGCAGTTCGTGGATTCGAGCTGTGGATCTGGATAGATCGTCTATTGCAACTTGTGGATTCAAGTTGTGTTGCAGTTCGTGGATTCGAGCTGTGGATTTGGATTGATCGTCACTTGCAGCTTGTGGATTCAAGCTGTGTTGCAGTTCGTGGATTCGAGCTGTGGATCTGGATAGATCGTCTATTGCAACTTGTGGATTCAAGTTGTGCTACAGTTCGTGGATTTGAGCTGTGGATTGCTGTTGAGTAAGTTTAATTGTAAAGGTTAAGTGTGTCTTCCTTTGTAATTGACTTTCATTAAATAGTGGAGATTCTAAGGGTTAGTCGCCTCATATAGACTCGAGGTTTTTCCTAGATCTGGATTCAGGTTTCTTCGTATAATTTCTGTGTGAATGTTTCCGCATTGTTAAGTTCTTAATTGTTGTAGATCGTGGACCTTAAGAGTAGTCCTCTACTCTTTCAGTGAAGATTGGGGCATGCCTATCTAATGTGTAGCGTGATGAAATGTCACAATTCTTGGCAAACTACAAAGATGTGTTCGCTTGGTCATGTCGGGATATGCTAGGATTGGACACTGACATGGTTGTGCACAGGCTATCAATTCTGCCAGAGGTTAAGCCAGTTAAGTAGAAGCTAAGAAGCTTGAAACCTGAATGGACATTGAAGGTCAAAGATGAAGTGGTCAAGCAATTCCAAGCAGGATTTTTGGCAATCTCCACGTACCCCGAATGGCTAGCCAATATAGTGTCAGTACCAAAGAAGGATGAAAAAGTCAGGATGTGTGTGGATTATAGAGATCTGAATAAGGCAAGCTTAAAGGATGACTTTCTGCTTCCACACATTGACATCTTGGTTAACAACACTGCTGTACACAGCCTGTTCTCATTCATGGACGGCTTCTCCGGGTACAATCAGATCAAGATGGCTACAGAAGATCAGGAAAAACAGCATTCATCACACTTTGGGATACCTTCCACTACACGGTCATGCAATTTGGGCTTAAGAATGCCGGGACAACCTATCAGTGGGCCATGACGGCATTATTCCAAGATATGATCCATAAGGAGATTGAGGTCTTTGTGGATAATATGATAGCCAAATCATGCGAAGAAGAAGACCACTTGATTAACTTGAAGAAGGTGTTTGACAGACTCAGGAAGTACAGTCTATGGCTTAACCCAGCAAAATGCGTCTTTGGGGCTATATCAGGGAGATTGTTGGGATTTATTGTAAGCAGAAGAGGAATTAAGATTTACCCAGCTAAAGCAAAATCAATCATTGAAATGTCATCACCTAGAACGGAGAAGGAAGTTCGTGATTTTCTTGGAAAGATTCAATACATAAGCCGGTTCATAGCACAGTTCACTGCTATCTATGAATCGATTTTCAAGCTTCTGAGAAAGAATAACCCGACGGTCTGGAATGACGATTGCTAACAAGCCTTTGATACAATAAAGGAATATCTATTGAATCCAGTTGTGCTAGTGCCACAAACCCCAGGAAGACCACTGATTCTATACTTGTCAATCTTGGAGACGTCAATGGGGTGTGTCTTGGGGCAACATGATGAGACGGGCAGAAAGGAAAGGGCGGTTTACTATCTAAGTAAGAAGTTCACAGAATATGAAGCCAAGTATTTCCCTTTGGAAAAGACCTGTTGTGCTTTAGTGTGGGCAGTTCAAAGACTGAGGCATTATTTCCTTAGTCATTCCACATTATTGATATTCCGAATGGATCCTCTGAAGCATCTATTTAAGAAACCAGTACTAACTGGTAGAACCGCAAAGTGGCAGCTGTTGCTTTTCGAATTTGACCTCACATCACTCAAAAGGCGATTAAAGGTCAAGCCATTGCCGATCACCTAGCTGTACATATTTTACCAAAATACCAACCTCTTAAGACAAATTTCCCTGATGAGGCAATTCTGTTTACTGAAGAAGAGGAAAGTGAAAGCTCTTGGCAAATGTTCTTCGATGGGGCCACCAACATGAACGGAAATGGAATAGGGGCAGTTTTGGTCAAGCTGGATGGGTCACATATCCCAATCGCAGTGAAATTGAGATTCCAATGCACAAACAATATTGCAGAGTATGAAGCATGAATAATTGGGTTGCAAGCTGCTCTAGACCATGAAGTGGAGGAACTTGACATATATAGGGATTCGAGTCTTATTATCTTCCAAACAACTGGTGAATGGAAAACCAAGGATCACAAATTGATCCCATATCACCAGTATTTGGAAGAAATAAGCTCCAAATTTACTCGAATTTCCTTCAACTATATGCCAAGGGACAAGAATCACTTCGTAGATGCTCTAGCAACATTGGCTTCAATGGTCAGCCTGCCAGAAGGTGTAGATATCAAACCACTAGAAATTCAAGTCAGAGATTGTAACGCCCCGGAACCGGGTTATGTAATGAAACCGTAACTTGTCCCCAAGGAGTTAAATTTTATATACAGGATCACTATATCAGAGTAAGGAAGACATTTGATGGCAATAACATAATCAGAGTCAACTAAACTTTTCCCCAACTCACCTGAAACAAGCATATACCAGCCTAAATCGTCCTCTCTGAGATCTGAAAACAAAACAAAACAATGAGATACGACTATCTCAGTAAGTAGCAATGCATGCACAAAATATAGTTATAACAGTACTAAAACATACACGATTAAAAATACACGACGATTAACCATGGGTAATCCGTCTAATCTCGGAAATACATCGTCAATCACATTCGGAAATCTTATATATTGGGACTCGTGAAGTTTGTCTATTTTGTGTGGCTAACAATCCAGTCGAAATACTGCAACAGCTCAAACAACTAAGTCATCGCCCTCATGGCGGAAATACTCATGTGACCTCATCCTCATGGTGGAAAGGGAGTTGCTGCAGCACTTCCCTCATGGAAGGCCTCTCCATCGTGGAGGAAATGCACTAAGGAACCCTAGACTTAGTCCAAACAAAATATACAAAATTCACTACAACTCGACTGTGGATCCACACTAAGTCTCGCCGTTAATACGTTGGAAAAATTCTCATATACAGTGCAATCTAACATAAACCATGCTTATAGTAAAATAAGAGATTTTTTTTTCAGTGAACAATATCAAACCCAGATTCATATATTCACAATTTCATCAAACAAGAATAAATGAACATACGAAGAATCCATAAAAGAAAACATTTCAGGTAAAAATAAAAGTTCAGCAATATTAATGTGATATTAAAAACAGTTCCAAAATCCCAAGAAACCATTCCTCCTAACTTAAAATGCAAATCCTGTTAATATTTTACTAATTAGGTGTTAGACCACTCATGCTCAAATCCTTGTTGACAACACTGATTTCCACAAGTCACCAACAATCCTGGAATCCCATTGAGATACTAGTAAAAATCTGATCTAGTAATTTCCCATTAGTTAATACTCTAAGTGCAATAATTCAGGTCTACCAATTCTTTTTATACATTCCCAATATAAATTTATGCTTAAACTTTATTGTCAATCTAGTTCCCATAAGTTATTACGGATCTGAAATTCTGATTAAAATTTAAAGAGTTCAGCAATGAAAATCTCCAAACACTAACTTTCCTTCACTAACAATTACTCAAAAAGATTTCCCAATTTTGATTTATTTTTCTAATGCAATCCTTAATTTAATTCACCAAATTTTGTTCTGGAGTGCTAAACAAACTTTAATCAACTCATTCAAACATATTTTAGAAGCTAAAACAGGATCTATGATCAAATCTATAAATAGCCGTACTGATACTTAAAATTGGGGGTATGTGATGAGTTGGTAAGGTCAGTGCGAGGTCAGCACGAGCTCAACGCGAGGTCAGTACGAGCTCAGCGCATCCAAAATTGAGTGTGCGCTGAGTGGGGGCTGACTTGGGAAGGTAGGCGCATCCAACTTTTTCTTTCGGTTTTTCTTCCAACTTGCGGCAAACACAATATATCCATGACTGAACCAATTCTAATCCCCTAGAACCCTCCTAACACAACATTTAGGATCTAATTAACTCAAGTAAACAATTTCGAATTTAATCTAAATAGATTTAACATATATTAGAGATCCAACGCCCAAAAATTAGATTCGGAACAAGTAATTTCGTTTAATCAATTCTACTTCTTTGGAGGATCCTGAAACACATAAATCATGCTATTTTGAAAGTGCTAACTTGTCTGTATTTTGCTAGATAAGCCAACCACAAAAGAACCATTAGCCAACCACAGAAGAACCATCACAATCTGAACAGATCTGAACGCTCAGGACTCCTCCGACAGATGCTGATCTGAAGAAAAATCCTATTAAAAAATATTGATCTAATACCTCCATCGATTTCTGATAAAACCTACTTAGATCAGACTAAAACAACCACTTAATAGATCCTTACCTGATCTGATCTAAGATTTTGGACGTCTTCTGCTCCAACAAAAATAGCTGTCCGCTCTTCAACAGAACAGAACTTCGTCCTTCACTTGGAATCCTCAAATCCAAACTCTAAACCTCATTTACACGAATCTGAAACTCTTTTCTTAATTCCAAGTTTTAAGTTATGATGGTTAATCTTCTCCAGCAATTGAACAGTCGTAACTGTTCCTAAATGCTCCAAAACAATACATTTACGCTAATCAAGACTCTTCAACTCCTCTTCATAATCCCTTGCGATGCAACTACACCGAAAACCTACACTCTCACCCTAATAACCAACCGATTCCTTATTTAGCCACTTAATCAAATGTAATAGCAACATTTAGTTATAAATAATGAAATTTCTAAATAATAATTATTTAATATTGAAATTAAAATATAACTCCACTTACCTTTAATTCATATAATCCAACTTTTATGAAATTCCCAAATTGCCCTTGCGACACAGCTACAATATAACCCATTATTTATTTTTAATAATATTAGCAAATTCTTTATGTTAGGCTAATAAAAAATCCAGGGTCTTATAGAGATGAATCTGAGCACCAAAAGAAGAAGTACCATGGTTTCAAGACATCAAGAATTTCTTGAACGATCGGAGTCTACTCGAAAATCTCACTTCTACTGAGAAAAGGGCAATACAGAGATTAGCAGGTCAGTTCCTACCAAGTGGTGGACAGTTGTACAAGAGATCACATAATGATATTCTGCTTAGATGTGTTGCCAAGGCTAAGTCAGAATGGTTAATTGAGACGGTACATGGAGGAGTCTGTGGACCCATATGAACAGGCACATGCTTGCCAAGAAGATTTTACAATTGGAATACTACTGGTCGACGATGTAGCACGATTGCTATACACATGTCAAAAGGTATCATCTATGCCAAGTATATGCTTATAACAAGAATGCACCCCCAAGTGAGTTGCAGCACATGACATCACTGTGGCCTTTCTCTATGTGGGGCATAAACGTCATTGGAATGATCTTCCCAAAGGCATCGAATGGGCACAGATTCATTTTGGTAGCAATCGATTATTTCACCAAGTTGGTAGAGGCAGCTTCGTATACAAATATCACAAGTAGCCATGTTTTTAAGTTTTTGAAGCACAACATCATTTATCGCTTTGGTTTGCCAAGTGCCATAGTATCAGACAACGCTTCGAATATTAAGAATAAGGATATGAGGAAGATGTGTGAGTAGTTTTAGATTACCCATCACAAGTCTGCTCCATACAGACCAAAGATGAATGAGGCAGTAGAAGCAGCAAATAAGAATATAAAGAAAATCATTTAATGCTACCGCTTGCTCTACATGCATACAGGACCTCAATCCGGACTTCTATCGGGGCAACTCTGTATTCCTTAGTCTATGGGATGGAAGCAGTTTTATCAATCGAAGTTGAAATCCCATCATTGAGAATGCTAATGGAAGCAGAATTGGAAGAGGCTGAATGGATACAGTCAAGACATGATCAACTCAATCTAATAGAGGAAAAGCGTTTAAAGGTGCTTTATCATGGCCAATTGTATCAGAAGAGAATGGCTAGGGCTTACAATAAGAAAGTGAAGCCCAGAACTTTCCAAGCCAAATTGGGAAGGGCCTTATGTTGTAAAAAAGGTCCAATCAAGGGGTGCTCTCATCTTCACAGAAACATATGGGAAAGATTTTCCTGAGCCAATTAACTCTGATGCAATAAAAAGGTATTTTCCTTGATTGAGTATTATTAGGAAATGATCCGAGGCCATTTTTTTTATTTCCCAAAATTTTAATCCCTAGTCTAGCCAATTCGAGCCTGTTCGTCTTTTTGATAAACCTAAACTGGACTTACAGTCTCATACTGGGGCAAAGCAAATTGGGGCAAAAAAAAAAAGAAAGAAAGAAAGAAGAAAAGAAGAGCAAAAAAGCAAAGAATAGTGGCAAATGAAATCCAAGTGCAAAAAAAGGAAAAGGAAAAGCATAAAGTTTGGGAATGGGGTCAAATTCATCACGACTGTAAGTCCGGTTGACCTATTGTCACATTTGGAAAATTTTGAACCTTTAATACCTTCTCTTTCATAAACTGAGCTTAACCTTTGTTTCATCCTATTCTTAAGCCCTTGGTGATTTTAGTATATTCATTCAAATTCAGAGTAAGATTGGTGGTGATGGAATGTAGAAGCCGACCTTAGTGAAAACCGTAATTGGCGCTAGGGGCAATATTGGCAAAAGAAAAGAAAAAAAAAGAAAAAACAGAGGTTGAGTTTATCATGTTATCCAAGCTTGAAGTGAAATCAGCATGAGTACTGAAATTGAGCAGATTGGGAATAACGGGGGCAATCATGGAAGAAAAGTCATTTGGGGATGATTCTAAAGGTCATAGGATAGACGGATTTGATCTCTTCCTATTGCTTGGATTACCCTTTTCATTATTCAACCTGATTGTAATTCCTTTAAGTATATGTGATTAAGTATTTTGGATCAAATTTCAAAAAAATTTAAAATTTATAAAAAAGGAAAACTATACTTTGGCTAATGATGAGAAATCAAATACTTTTCTTAAAACTTTTATGTTTACAAGCATCTGAGAATTCTGAGGCCAATAATATAAAACCTATTTTTGAATTAAATACATTGTCTTTCCATTATTGGAGTTTGCTTTTGTACAAAAGTATGGAAAAAGAAAAGAAAAAGAGAAAATAAAAAAGAAAAGAAAAAAATGTGCAATAAAAGGAGCTAATCCCTATCCCCTAGCCACTCCTCAAGCTCCTGAATCCGAGCCACCTGAGTTGCAATAATCTCAGACGCTCCCTCTGTAGCCGGATTGCTCAGGAAAGATATAACTTCATCTGAAAGTGTCTGCCTGACCCTCATGTTCTTCAGGCTAGCTAGACCACCCTGATATTTCTTCCGCATCACTCAAACTTCAAAGCGACGGGCCTACCTCTGCTCCTTCAGTTGCTCCTCCAGAGTAGTATGACGTGACACTTGCTCCTCAAGTTTCTTGATCTTCAAATCCCTAAGGCTAGCCAGGGAATCCTGATATTTCTGCCTCATCACTCGGACTTCAAAGCAACCAGCCTGTCTCTGTTCCTCAAGTTTCTTCTCCATAGCAATGCAGTGAGACATTTGCTCTTCATGTTGCCTCTCCAGATCAATACCTCGTATCCTAAGTTCCTGGGCCTCTCGTACCCATATTTGATGGAGCCGCTTGTGGGATGCCCTTTCAGACTCCATGATATCTTCATAAGTTGGTGGAAGAACTGTAGGAGGATCCTATGGTACTGAGGCATGACTCTGCACCTGCTCTTTGATCCAGAAATGATAGTCCTTCACATGTAACTCAGAGAAGACTGGGCCCCGTAGAAAAAGAGCATAGGACCACTCCTTCATTAACCGAGCATTTAGCCCCATGGTGGCTAGTGTAAGTAGCCCAAGAAAGTCCTCATATCCATCTGGGATTGTAATCCCTGGTTCACTCTAAATTGCCGAAGAACCCTCAAAGGAAGATAGAGAATTGTAGATTTCAAGCCTACTAGAACCAGAAAGTTCCTATCTCTGAAGCTGATCACCGTCTCTGCATTGGGTTGATAAGTACCAGGTCATCTCACCTAGTCATCCTGGAAAGTACCCAAGAAAGTGAACCAACCTTGTTTGTCGCCTTGGATGTTAGGACACCCCCGGTTGCTCATCAAACAAGAACTTTCATTCTTGTAGAAAAGCGGCGATCTATCATCTCAATCTGACTCAAGTGATCAAGTAACCAAAGCTGCAGAAAGGGGAAGTATTTTAATTTATTTTCAATAAATTCAACTTCACAAATAAGTTGTAAAAAAAGGATCTTACCTGTAGGATCGGGGCACATGCAAGGAAACACTTCTTCTTCCTGAAATAGCAGCCAGTCAAGGCATGGTATATCTCTGCCAAGATCATAGGGGCCAATCTCTCACGTTCCCTAACCTGGCAGATGACTGAGATGAGAGCCAAGTCAACCTGGTCGTCACCTTGTGGAAAGAGCAATTTGTTGACTACTATCAAAGTCAAGGCATTAAACTGGGTCTGCTTGTCCCCACCCCTTAGAAGCTTTTCAGTCAAAAAAGTCTTGGATAAAGTGAGTAATGTATCAGATTCCCCTAGGTCCTTCTTCCCTATACCCAAAAAGGTAGATGCTTCCTTTTTGTAGCTAGGCTTAAGGGGTGGGTTCACCACTTTTTCAGAAAACCTTAGGCCAAGGATTGTTTCAATTTCCTCAATGGTAGGAGTCATCTCTTTGTCATCAAAGTGAAAAAGATTTAATTGAGGTTCCTAGTGTCCAATCAAAGCCTCTATGATTTCCCATTTAAAAGGGATTTTAGGGATGTGAAGGATATGATCTAAGTGGATGGAATCTCATCGAATCTCTTCTTCAAGGGTCATGGAGTTAACCTACCCATCATAGAAATAATCTACAACATTATACTTAGTGAGATTATGAGGCTTTGATCTAATAGGTTGTCTTGCAGGAGGAGCTTTATCGGCAGAAGAGGACGATGCAAAGGAAACCATGGAATCACCAAAGGAGTCAAGGGAAAAAAAAATGGAGTGCTTAGGGAGTTTTCAAGCTAATAGAAACGTCACAATGACGTTCCCGAGGGTTTTATATGAAAAACTCGAAAAAGCATTGAAAACCGCATTTAGTATGCGGTCATGTTGTGACCGCATAACAAATGCGGTCACCGCGCGACCACATAAAAAATGCGGTCACTGCGTGACTGGAATATAAATGCAGTTTTTTAGAAATAAGACAAAAAAAATGGGGATTTTCAATTTTAATGCTTTCCCAAGCTTCACCTATCCTTGTTTAAGCAAGTATCATATAATGACATGTAGAATTTAAATAAAGAAGATAGACAGATAAAATTTATGTTTTCATATATGAATAAGCATGTACATCAGTTTGTCAGATACAAGTATACATGAAATATCCTAATCTACTATCCCTCTACAAGTCCATCTTCGCGTTCTCTGCAATGTCCTCTGCCTCGAGATCACCGACGCCCAAAGACAAGTGGCACTATATGGTGAGCAGAGCTACACTCCATCCTACTGCCTAAAACAGACTAAACATCATACATAATACTCAAGGGCACAAGGCCGGCAGTCGGGTGCTCAGAAGGAACATACCCTAAGTCATCTGAAGTAGCTGAAGTAGACTCTGGGACATCCGCATTTCAAGCAGGCTCAACATCAAGATTTGCAGGAGCGCGCTCAACTGCAGGCTCGGCACTAGTAGCAGGCTCGGAAGCAGGAGCCGGCACATCAGGAACATCGGTAACATGTGGTGGGTCCACCACAGGCTCGGCAGCAGCAAGATCTGCCTCAAGGACCTCCTTTGTCACAGGAACCTCCTCTGCAGTAGGAGCAGCAGCAGATGCGGCGTCAGTCTTTACCTTGGGCTCTCCTGCAGGCACCTTTGTAGCTCGAGAAGAGGTCACGAACTCCACTCGTGCCACTGAGAAAACCTTGCCACGAAGATGCAGGGGCAAAGGTGGAGTACGTGATCTAGAAGGGCCGACTATGTCATCCTAAAAATAAGAAAAGGAACTCTAATTAGAACATAATAAACAGATATAAGAAGCAAAAATTGAAAGAGGTGAAAGAATTAACTTGAGTGGGAGATGGACCCACCTGGTCTTGTACACCAGAAGGACCCACCTAGCCCTGTGCCCTAGTAAGCTGTACTCTGAGATCAGCGATGGTAACAAGGAGGGCTTCTCGCTCAGTGATAGCGGAATCTTGCTAGCGCTCTATGTCAACATACCGAGCTCGAATCTCTACCAACTAAGCCTCATGAAATAGAAGAAAGGATGTCAAAAATGCCAAGTCAAGTTGAATATAAGAAATGAAGACCAAAGAGGGAAAGGCATACCGTGGTGTCATAGGCTCGAATCACTACTCCTCCTATCTCCGTGATTGCGCCATGGACAGGCATGGGTGGCATGAGGCACCCAACAGAAGCCTGCCTAAACCAGGCATCATAGTCACCCTCCACCAGCAAAGTCTTCGCCTCCGTCCAATGTAAGAATTGAGTAGGCTCAACAGGCATTGGAGGAAAGGAAGGGGTAGTATCAAGAGGGATGGTAGGAATCCGGGGCTCTCCGGTGTGCTGATAAAAGAAACGCTCGCCGAAATACCAGATGCTGCCCATCTGACCGATGAAGAACTGATAGTGCTGATGCCTCAGGTTAGGGGCAAATGCATCGTCTGATATAGCCTGTAGGGCAATGGCCTCTGGGATGTCCTCAAACCGGGGAATAGATAATTGAAAAACCAAAAGGGGATATTAGGCATATGATTTAGGAGAAGAGAAAAGAAAAATTGAAGGATACTCACATCGGTTCTATAGAGCCGATCCAGATGCGCCCAAGCAGACCTTGGCTAACTCTTCTCAGAGTCGTGCTCTACATGACACCATCTACGAGCCATCGGGTATGTATCCTCTGGCATCGTAGAGGTAGGGTAGAAATATGGTATATACACCCTAGCAAAAAACTGCAAAAGAATAAAAAAGAGTCAGAAGAATAAAAGAGAGGAAGAGAAAAAGAAAGAATAGAGAAATAGGTATTTTACATGCAAGAAGGGCTAGAAGAGTCTACACCCAACTCCGGCTCCCCGGGAGGTAGAGAGGCCACTAACGGCTCGGTACAAGCCAGCCAAGATAGTGCCAAAAATAAGTGGACCCCAAGCATACCTTCTCGCCTATGGTAGGTCCCTCAACAAGCTCAGGAAATACGGACTAACCGAAGTCGTGTCCTCTAGGAAAAAGCATGAGCCCATCATCAGAAGGAAGACGAAGCGGAAAGCAAAATGGAAGTCTGCATGGCTGGCCGCTATCTGGCTGAATCCCTTCTCCTAGAAGGTCTCTCTCAACCAGGTCAAAGATAATCTGGGCCTCCCTCCATCCCAAGCCCCCTCGGGCAACACATCATATCCAAAAAGGGTAGCAATCTCAGGACCATCTAGCCTCAATAGCTCTAGGATGGTATCTCTAGACATCTTAATCCTAGTGATGAGTGAAAAGTCGGATGGCCGAATCCCGATCTCAATATCTGGGAAATGGAAGCTCAGCGTCTCCGGAAATAACCTCTCGAGCATCACCGTGATAAGAGCTCTATCCAAGCGCACACCTGGGATCCTGATAAAGTGGCCAAAACCAAAAAGCCCAGCTCCCGGCGGAAAGACGAACTGTAGCCTCCAAGAACTCTGGTGAAGCTAGCCCAGCTCCCTCGGTAATGGGACAGAGGATAGTCCAAAGGCATATCCACCCTAATACAGGCTGAGGGATGAGTCCTCAGACCATGAAGAAGGTCGGTATCCCAAATCTGTGCAGCAATCGCCTCAAGGATATCCACTTTAGTCTGAGGCTCCTCTCGCCCACGGCCTCTACCTCTGCGATCTATGCCTCTACCTCGGCGTTCGCCATGGCCCCTACCTTGGCCAGGAACCTCCGCAACCGGCTAAGGAAACAAGTTGAAAGAGAAAGGATCAGGGTGAAGGATTTTGAAAGAGAAGCTGAATTTTTGAAAGGTTAGAGTATACCTCTGGGGTCGCCTCACGCAAGCCCTCAGAAGGAAGATCAGGGAAATCAGAATCAGAGCCCCTCTTGGCTTTCGAAGATGAGGCCACATCAGCATGATCCCTCCGAACCCTAGAAGAAGAGGGCTCATTTGTAGGATCCCTAGAGGCTAAATGAATGTGGGCCATCTACGAGTTCAAACAGGGAGACGATTTGTTATTTCTTTTTGTAAATTTTTATTGTTTGTTCCTCATTTTTAAGTTTAGTTGTTGGCAGGCAAATGAAAAGCTAAGGAAATGTTTCAGAAATTCCCGTCCAAGTTGAGAGTCAACTAATGGAGTTTATTTTTTCTGTTTTCCAAAAATTTTGAGAAATTTTATTGTTTTATTTAGTTGTCTTTGCTTTAACCAAGAAAATATATAAAAATTATATATAGGATGTAACGCCCCGAACTCGGGTCAATGCAAAACCAACATCTGACCCAAACCCGGTTCACTACTATACAAACTCGAATTCAGTTCATCAACCAAATCCGAGATGTTATTGGTCCATATCAAATAAACATCAAGAATATACCAAACTAAAGAAATAAATGATCCATTCATTACTTAACTATCAAAGTGCAGAACATGTGCCTGCGGAAGTATAATATAATATCCTCAAGAAACTGAGATATAATTAACCATCAAAAATCAATATTAAAGTCTGATAAAATAAAAGGGTCACTAATCTCTCATCTCTCTAATTCATCAAACCAACATATGAATAATAATCTGATCAAAATAACTAAATCCATATCAATCCACAACCTCAGACAAAATCTGGATAATAGTACTCCTCCGACGAATAATCAGCTAGCTCTTCTTAGAAATCACTACTATGATCCCCCTCTCGCGTATCAGCTAAAAAATGAGATAAAGGTAGGGTAAGATACAAATATCCCAGTAGGTAACACATGCATGTTTAAACGGGTCAAATACATAAAAATAACAATTCATGTACAACCAAGCAATCCCGACTAAGCAGGCTCGTATAACCAGTCGTATCGATCGTGGAATACAAAACAATTCTAAATATAAATTTCAGCAAGTTCTATGATAGGAATCCAATATCATAAATCAATAGCATAATCCATACATTACTAGGATGCACTAAACAGTCATATAGAACCAATATACCAATTACATGCCTCCAGCATGTATACTGTAAAACCCCGAATTTTCACCTAATAAATAAATAAATAATAAATAAAATAAAACATGAGCTAAGTCCTAGTTAAAATAAAAAGTGAAGATTTGGAGGATAATTAATTCAAATAAGTTCTAAGTTGAAAATAAAGAAAGAATTTTAATGAAATTAGCCTAAAAGAATAAAAAGGGTATTTTGGTAATTTCCAGAAAAGGGTAATTAGTAAATAGATCATCAAATAATAATTAGAATTAGAAAATAGAAGAAAACAAATTATTTTGACAAGTTAGAAATTAAAAGAAATTAATAAAAGCCTAAAAGTGGTAAAAAGGGTAATTAGGAGATTTCACGTCTTAATTTGGAGAAAATAAGGTTTTAAGTGATAAAAATGTTTAATTAAATATTTTGCACGAAATTAGGTTATTTTCATGAGTTTAGATAATAAGAAACTTAATTAGTATTATTTAAGTGGAAAATAGAAGGTGGAGAAAAAGTAGGAATTAAATTAGAAGGATTAGACATTAACTAGACCATGGTTGGGTTAGCCCAAATTAAATTAGCCAATTAGGGTTTGTTTAGGATTTCTAAAGCCTAGTATAAATAGGAGACTAAGGTTAGACAAGAGGGAATTTTCGTGGGTTTCTTATGGAGAGAAAAGAGGG
Source organism: Buxus sempervirens (assembly GCA_947561395.2). Lineage (NCBI taxonomy): Eukaryota > Viridiplantae > Streptophyta > Magnoliopsida > Buxales > Buxaceae > Buxus > Buxus sempervirens. The sequence goes on from OX387188.1 coordinate 27,985,800, forward strand.
AGAGAAAGGAAGGAGGTTTCTAATGGAGGTGTCTGACCAGCCACCATCAAAACGCGATCGGGGAAAATCCGTATGGTGGATCGCCTTCAAATTTGGAGGTTTTGTTCGCGACTGATGGAACTACAATGTGAACGGTGGAGATTTGAATTGGAAGAGTCTAGATTGGTGCGTTTGGGAGCAAAATCTGGTCCAGAATTAGAAGGTGCAATGGAAGAAGGATTTAGCGTATAAGGCAAGTAGTAACCCTTGGAAAACGTGAGGAACTGCATGATTTTGATTTCTGTGATTTCATATGGTTAGAATGGATTAGACGGAACTGTATTTACATGGAATCAAGTTGCTTATATTTTCATAATTTGTATTCTTGGTGGATTTATCAAATTAATGAAGAAAGTTTAGTTGGATTATGTAAATAAAGGTAGGAGGGTATTTAATTTATAAAAATTACTCTAGAAGGCTATAGGTATGTTTTAGAAGGTTTGTAGATTAATTTAGACCAAGAAAACATATAGCAAAGGCCTAAAAATTCGAACCTTAAAAATCTGGAAAATTCTGTTTTATTTTGCACGATCGCCCAGCCCTATAGAGGTAGGCGCTCTAAGTAAAATTTTTAGATTTGGGGATTTTGTAATTCGAATAAATACCCAATAATTCTTATGATTAGTTAAGCATGTTAACATCTTTATAAGGACCTAATTAAGCTATAAAAATTGTAAAATTAATTTGGAAAGAATAAGCAATAAATTGAAGGTTATAATAAAAGGATTGTTTATAAAAGAGTCAAAGGGTATGGATATTGCTAGAAATAATACTACTGAAATTTATAGCTTATAAACATCTTTTAAACTTCATTCTAGGTTTGTAGAACATGCTGAAAAAATAAAATACAGAAAATTCAAATAGAAACTAGCTTAGGTGCTAAGGTAGGAAATTGGATTCTAATAAAGGGATTAATAAGGAAAAGTCTAAGCAAGACTTGAATTTCTTCGGTGTGTGCTTTAAATATGAATACTGATTTTCTGGAAATTACTTTAATTCTGACTTCAATGGAATTTATGTTCAGGAGCTTTATTTTGAACTGTGGATTAAATGCCAGGATGGCAATAAGAGATTTATACCATCTGAGGATGAGATATATGACCACCTGCGGGTGAGAAGTGTAACTCCTGCGGGAGAGACCTCTTGTGGGGGAGATGTAGTCACGATGTGATTGCATCCCACAAGGGAGATATGTATGTGTGACCACCTGCGGGTGAGATGACCACCTGTGGGTGAGATGAGACCTCCTGTTGGGGGAGATGTGATCCTGATTGGATTGCATCCCACAGGGGAGAGACCACCTGCGGGTGAGATGAGACCTCCTGTTGGGGGAGATGTGATCCTGATTGGATTGCATCCCACAGGGGAGAGACCACCTGCGGGTGAGATGAGACCTTCTGTTGGGGGAGATGTGATCCTTATTGGATTGCATCCCACAGGGGAGATATGTGACCTCCTGCGGGAGAGATGTGACCTCTTGTGGGGGAGATGTAATCACGATGTGATTGCATCCCACAAGGGAGATGTGTGTATTACCACCTGCGGGTGAGATGTGTTAGCTCCTGCGGGAGGAACCTCATGTAGGGGAGATGTGAATACTACGTGTTTGCATCCTACATGGGAGAATGTTACTATTGGATTTGTGAGATGGACCATTAATTATGAATACATGTTTTATCGCTAATCTTCGGATTTATCTATCCATAACATTTTTTTACTGGTATTTACGAATGATTGCATATCCTATTGCTTTATTTGGAATTGGCCATGTTGATTTGAATTTATCGCCTTATCATTGATTAACCGTATACCTCATGACTATTTGCCTAAATGAGACTGTTTACTTGCATGCACCTACTACTTGTTGAGATGTAAATCCCACTCCGTTTTCCCCTATTTTTCAGGTTGCTTGGAGAGATCGCGAAGATGGGGTTTTAACTTGATGGGTAGAATTATAATTGGTATTAATACCACATGTTGATTAGATAAACTTTATTGTAAACAGAATTGATATTATTGAATAAAGAATTGTTTTTATTGGCCACCATAACTCTGATGTAATTAATTAGTAAAGTTTTAAAATTATTATGAATCTTGGTTTGTATCTGACTCCAGCTTCGTGGTAACACCTCGAGTTTGGTTGTTGAACCGGACTTGGGTTGTTACAGTAGCGAACCGGGTTCGGGTTGGGTGTCGGTTTGCACTGACCCGGGTTCGGGGTGTTACATATACAACAGTAACAACATGTGTTTGTGATTTTAGTATCATTGTAGGACTCACAAAGATTGATAAACCTTTTGAGATGACTCTCGACTAAACGCTATACCATCGTGCGGCTTAGGAGCAGTGCTACTAATGATACTCAAGCCCCATGCAGCGCAACTGAGACAAGAGCCGTAGTCACTGACTTATTGCACACGTACTCATCAGAGTTGGCATGTACCACCAGCATGCAACACCAGAATCAATACATGGAGATGATCACTTATCCACATGTACAGGGAATCACCAGCGGCTCACCGGGGTGTCCCTACAGACATTGGACCTTCCCAAACAAACCAACTTGCAAAGGAGCGCGCTCGCACAAGGGAGAAACTCAACCCAAATGAAATATCCCTTATCTATCTAGCCATAACTATGGATCCATAACCAGCTATGCCCACTAGACTCCAAAAATCCGTAAAGTCTAATAATTCTATAAGGATTGGTGCCTAGCGGCATATAAAGGGTAAATCTGACATTTCCTTCAATATTCGAGTTAACTGAGTTGGACTTATGATCTGAAATCTCTTTATGTAATTATCTGGTTGATAGTGTAATTTAAAGATGTTCTGTAACTGGTATTTCAAATGATAGGTCAAATTTTCCAAAGACTAGATTTCATAGTTTCATACAAAGTTTGGCAACTAATGTCCTAAATATCTCCCTAATTTATTTTTCTGTAAAAGAAGAAAAATTTGATAAATTATTTTGGTCTTAAAACATCTTAATTAATGATTAAAATTGACTAAAAATAGTTTAGAATTGAATTAGGGTTTCAAAATACGAAATTTTACATTTTCTGCACAGAGCACCCAGGATCGCCTAGGATCGCTTCGGCGGTCTAGGGTAGGCGGTAGTTCAATTTCGGTCACCGACGATAAATCGTCAAGCGGTCTCAGGTGGTCTCGAATTTTGCACTAGCGCTTAAGAGCGCTGAGGATCGCCTAGTACAGTAAAGTCGGTGGTCACTCAAAAACGATCAGAAAGTGTTTGTAAATGCGATTTTTCCTATTCTAAGCATTCCAACAATACAGCAGAATTGTTGCTGACACTCTTGAAGGGAGGGTATGTACAGCTAAAATCGCCAAATCCCAGGATGACCTTGGCAAAGACTTACAACCCTATAGAGCCACCGGGGCACAGTACCAATCGTTGCTGGGATCTAAGGCACGACATCCAAGACCTCATTGACCAAAAGTGCCTCACGGTCGATCTACCAGCATAACCGGCACCAGCCCCAGCTGCTGGTGTAACCACTAATCCTCTCCTGGACCACTCCAAGGCCTCCACAAACAAGACATCGAATCATGTCAGCATCAGTAGCATGCAGTTTGACCCTTCCACTTTGATTGGACAGCCAAGACAAATAGTAGGAGTACACCTCCGATATGGGGTCAAAAGGTAGGAAGTGAATATTGTGGAGGAGGAAGGCAATGCAAGAAATTCCCCACATCTCCCTCGGGTACACCTTCACCCTGAGATCAACGTCGAACAGCTCATTCCCTCACCCATACCCAACCTAAACCTATCTGCCCTTCCTGTCCCACCACTGTACATCATCATAAAAGACCCCACAAAAAATCCTCTCAACATAAGAGACCTTCCCATACCAAAACCCATAGTTATCCCACTTGAACCACTTATCTCCTTTCAACCCTTAACCTTGAACCCCCAACGTACAACACAGTCCCCCTCCTTTATACCATTGACCCCGCCTATTACCAAACCGCTCCCATATACACTGAAGCTGAGGTTGATCAGATCACCCGATCTGGCCGATATATCAACACAGAGCCACTACCCGTACCCGAGGGAGAGACAAAAGAAAAAAGGAAAAGGAGGGAAAAAGGGAATGAAGTGCCAGCTGAGAAGCCACAGACCCAGAAAGGCAAGGGCAAAGCATCCGAGGAAGAAATCATTGACCTACACAACAGCATCCACATACCTGAATACGACCTCTTCCAACAACTCAATAAAGTACCAGCGCAAATCTCCATCATGCGTCTCCTTGTGGACTCTATCAAACACAAAAATGAATTGATGAAGGTCCTTGCAGATGCACATGTGCTCGAAGACACCAAGCCAGAACAGTTGGAAGCCATCATTTCCCAAATCATGGCACCAAAGGCCATCTCTTTCTCAGCTGAAGACCTGCCGCCAGAAGGATGCAATCACATTGAACCCTTGTACATCACTGTCAAGTGTTGTGATATGATAGTGAAAAGAGCTATGATAGACAATGGTTCTGCCTTGAACATCTGTCCGATAAGGACCTTTCACAGTCTATAGCTCGATGCCTCCCTCATTAAGCCGAGTGTCCACAATGTCCGAGGATTTGATAACTCAAAGAGGGAATTCGTGGGGGAGATCATTTTGACCATAGTGGTAGCAGAAAAGCCCTTCACCCTTGTGTTTAAACTGATGGACATCAAAGCTTCCTTCAACTTGTTGATCAGACGACCCTGGTTACACTATGCTGGAGCAGTACCATCTTCTCTACATAGGATTGTAAGGTTCATTTTTGGAAATGAGTTGATAACGGTGCATGCCAAGGATCATAGGAAATTTGAGAGGCTAGGAGTACCCTATGTTGACTATGAGCTACCCACTTCACTGAACTTCCAAGCTGTGGAAATGATCAATGTAGTCAATGTCCCTGAACATAAAAGGAGGCAACAATCCAGGAAGAGAAAGAGAAATGCAATGTTTGGCGCTGCTGATTGCGCTGACTGGGGATTGTGGGCAAGAGAAGGATTAGGCCGTTACAAGCAAGGAGTGAAGACGGCTATACAAGTGTCTGAGAAGCAATTGGTTTTGGAATCGGCTATGATCCAGTGCCTGAATATTATACAAGACTTTTTAGGAGGCAAGCTGAACTTAAAAGGGCCAAGATATAAGGAAGGGAACCAGAGTGGCCTATCTACATGCATGGAGACCTGTACCAGATCTTCACAAACGAGGCATTGAGGGCAGCCAACTCCCTGGAGAATGTAGTTGCCTAAGGATGGGGTGATAAGTTCCCACCTTCACTGGAGAGATATGAGGACAACCTGGAAGGGATAGCACAGATGTCCTGGGAAGAACCAGCCGCTCCGGACTCAATGGAGATGGTCCTAGAAACTGAAATTGTAACGCCTCGGAACCGGGTTACGTAATGAAACCGTAACTCGTCCACAAGGGGTTAGCTTTTATACACAGGATCGCTATATCAGAGTAACGAAAACATGAAATGGCAATAATAAAAATCAGAGTCAACTAAAATTTTCCCCAACTCACCTGGACCAAGCATATACCCGCCTGTATCGTCCTCTCCGAAATCTGAAAACAAAACAAAATTGAAGGAATGAGATACGACTATCTCAGCAAGTAGCACATGCATGCTCAAATATATTTAATTTAATTTTAAAGCATGCACGATTAAACATACTCAACGATTAACCACAACAAATTAATTAATCCGACTTAATCCGACAAACCAATATCAAACCACAAAGTAAGGTGGGACTCGTGAAATTTGACCACTTTGTAAGGTTAAGTTCTAGCTCCAAACAGTTCCAGTCCAAAATCCTCTGCCAAATCTCATACCTCTGAAACATCTGATTCCAAAATCCTCATCTCTTAGTGGAAAACACAAGACCTCACCCTCTTCAAGGGTGGAAAGGGAAAACCATCCAGTCCGAGAACCACTGTCGCACTATTGAATCCGCGGTCAACAAAAGACCTCACCCCCTCTAGGGTGGAAAGGGAGTTGCTGCAGCACTTCCCTCATGGAAGGCCTCTCTATACTGGAGGAAAGGCATTAAAAATTTCTTTTAACCAAATGCAGCACTTCCCTCATGGAAGGCCTCTCCATATAGAGGAAATGCACAAAGGAGACTAGACTTTAACCAAAAAAAATAGACTGACTTCACTTACTAGCTAGATTATGGATCCATAACGTGCTATGCCCTAAATAGTTTAAATGATTAAACCAACCATTAAAGCAAGGACTTCGATTCAAACCAAAATATTTCAACATGCAAACCATTATACAACTGAGTGCGAGCAACATATTCATGGCCACTCAGGGCCAACTTACTCCCTCATGGAGTGTCCCAAAATATTTCTCATGAAAATCCAAGAATGAATCAAAATGAATTAGACAATTCAAGCACAAAAACCCCTTTTATTTAAAACTGTCTATATTTACTAAAAATTAACTCAAGTCAAATCAAATAATGCTCAAGCAAATGGAGTCATTAACACTACCAAATTCAGCTCAACAATCCACTAGAATTTTCAACAATGGAAATCTCCATAATTTGACACAACTGGTAAAAGTACTTTATAAATTAACCAAAATTAGAAACCAGAAATCTTTCGAAGAAAACATAACCAATTTCTAATCAGGTCACAATTAGAGAACAGCAAATTTAATAATATTATAATCAGGTCAAGAACTCTCCGATTAGCAAAATTTCTTTTACATATTTCCAACATAATCTCTCCTTCAAATTTATGGTCAAATTTACTTTTCGTAGGGTTCTATTAGTTCTGGAAACCTTGTTTAGAACTTGAACAAATCAATTTAAGCAACTAAGAGAAGGGACATAATCTGAAATATTAAAAAGTATAAAGGTTTACTTAAATTCCAAATTTGCCACATATGCATTAGTACTATTCAATCCCCAAAACTGAATCAATTTTTGACCAAATCCTCTAAAATATTGTTAGTTAGTATCCTCACTCACCCTATTTCATCACCTAATAACAGTTTCTACAAAACTACTATGGTTAGAAAATTATGTCCAAACTAGACTTTCCAGAAAAATCTGTACAGACAGGTACACAAAAAAATGTATTTTAAATTACCAAACAGTGAACTTATATTAAATATATATTTTTAAATGAATCTAGACCCAAAACCCTACAATTCTCATGAAGACCATCTTACCCAAATCCATCGTTTGATACCTACAAAAATTCACTTTTGTGGAAAATTGGGTGCAGTCCCAAAACAGACATTTCCGCAACCTCTAAACTTAGAATTCAAAATTCAAATGGACTGAACTAATAATTCACATTCAAACTATTTCCAGAATATTTATAATCCTCTAAATAGTGTTCTTACACAGGTTTGAATTTAATTGAATTGATCAAACAATTTCTACAGAAATACACTACAGTTCCACCCAAAACAGACATTTATCAATCTCTAAACTTAAACTCTCCAAGATGTAAAAATACCTTAAAATCTAGTCTCTTATTAATCTGGGAATTTTCAGAATATAAAACAAACCTAAATCCATCTTAAAATATAATCTATTTATTTTCTATTGAATTTTAATCATAACTATATCAATTCTGTGTTTTCTGACCTAGTGAGAAACAAATCCCCATAACTCATTCATTTCTTAACAAAATAACATGAAATCTGGTCTTTTAGACATTCCTCTTGGTTAATTAATTATGAGTTTTCAAAATCATCTTTAATTCAAAATCTGTACAGACCAACAGCTGTAATAATTCGATTAACATTACTAAATCATAGGTTTTTATCCCAGAATATATTTTTCAGTGAAAATAGAGAAATAATGGAACAACTTTCATTCAGAAACCGAAACCTAAATATATCTCCAAATTAGTCTAAAAATTCCATCTTTCTGAAGATTTCTGCAGAATCTGGGTTTTAACAGATTCTATCAATTTCGTTCAATTCAAAACTAAATTTCAGGATGTCCACAAAACAAACGAAAATCATGAAATTTGAAAGGGCTACTTGCCTAATTTTGTTGATACTCCAAACTCCTCCAAAAATCAAGTGCTAATCTGAAATTTTAGCAAATAGAAATCCTCCGACGGAACTGAAATCTGATCTGAAATGCTTGAACGAATTCTGATCTAAACTTCTTGGACGAATTTGTTTAAACCCATCGCCTGATTTTTCATAGATTTTGATTAATCTTCTGCTGTTCCACCTTTTCTCCAGCAACCAAATGGGACTCCAAACGTCCTATTCCCCAGCAGCAATGGAATTCCAAACACCAGCAACCAAATGAAACTCCAAATGCCATCTTCTCCAGCCCAACAGCAATCACGTCCAGCTCTCTCCTTCCCTCTCCTCTCCTCCTTTCTCCCTTGTCCTTTCTTCTTTTCTTTCTTTCTTTCCTTTCCTCCCTAGCTAGGGTTCTGGACGTCCTCCCCTCTCCCTTGGCTCTTCCTTGCTGGCCAATCTAACCAAAGTGTCTTTTGGACTTCCTAAACCCCTTTCTAAGTTAAACTAACCCTTAAGCACTTAATCCCTTAACCTTCCTACTTACTTTAAGTGCTTTTATGATTTCATGAAACTTTTACTTCTCAACATATTTTGTAACTTATTCCCATAAAACCCTAATCTTTCTAATTAATAAAGAAATTATTCTTGATATATATATATATATATATATATATATATATATATATATATATATATATATATATATATATATGTTACTTGCATGAGCCATTGTATTCCTTATTTAAGTATAATTTGTCCTTAATATAATTTATATTATTTTAACATTATTTGCATGCCTCATATTTATATAATTGATCATTAAGATAGTAACCTACACCTATTAATAATTCTACATTGCTTTGCTTAGACTTAATTTCTGTTATCTCCCTATAATCCAAATACAAGTCATAAAACAATTTAAATCACATCTGAAGAACACCATTCCAAGTAAAGTACAAAAATAATGATTTATGATAATTTCACATCATGCCTATATATATACATATTAAAGTTTATTAGATCATGCCTTGAATTGGATATTTTAACTTCCCCATCTTCGTGATCAAATGAAGCGCCGCTCTACCGAAAATCCTACACCTTCACTCTTTAGCCTTAGATCAAATGATTTGCCATCCAACCAAATGCAAAACTCCTTACTTATATCTAATACAATTTAAATAATGCTTATTATTATTATTATTATTTTATATAAATAGGATTTTCCACCTGGATTCACTCGAGAACTCCGGTTTGACCGCTTAATCTTTTTTTCTAAAATTTGCATCAGTTAATTAAATTAATAAACCTTAAAATCCAATTTTTAATATTATTAAAAATTCGGGGTTTTACAGAAATACCGTCCCCTGACTGGTCACCTGAAGGCCTGCTGGAAATGTTCGAAATGAATGAACAAGTTGCTGAACCGCTGCCACCTACCGTTGTACCATTGCTCACTGATTTCATGATCACCATTGAGGAAATCCCACTATGTGCTCCTGCCAAAGAATCCAAGACTGAAGAAAATCTGGATGTCTACATTTGTGTGATCAGTAATGAATCCCAAAGCAGTGAGGAAGTCCAGGGGCCCAGGTGCCCAATGGAATGTGGATGGCTCAATGAATCTCCATCGCCTCCTCACAGGGAAGGAATGGGCGATTTTGGAGGATTGGAACAAATGTTTCAAGGCATGCTACATGTCTTAGTCCTGTTCACTGAATCCTCTGAAGTTCCCCTTCAAATGACTACCGAATGGCCTTTTGACTGTACGTCTTCAACAAACTCGCCTCCACCAGAGCCTGATTTGCTACAACAAGCCCAGTTGTTGTTCCCCCCCAGTTGTATAATGATTGGCCTCCCGAATATATGTCTTTAACAAACTCACCCCCACGGATCCCTGTTGTCGTACCTCCGCTAGCCCTCATTGACACACCATCGCAAGAGTCTAATCAGTCACAGCACGCCACCCTCACCTCTCCCTCACATGGGGTGCCCATGTGGCTCGGTGTTCATGATATCTCGATCCAAGGAGTGCCAGCATCCACTCCCCTCTTCATTGACATATTTGACTCAGAAGAAAGCGAGGATGAGCCTCCCCGTGCAGCTAATGAAGTAATCTATCTGTCAAGTGATGAAAGTGATACAGAGGAGTACATTTTTATGGTCGAGGTAGGCAACGTCGAACCAAAGATGAATGCAGCTGAAGAGGAAGATGCTGAGCCACTTAAGAACTGGACTTCCACCCCGTTTGCAGTAAGCAAGGCTGGCCTCATGCAGGGAGTTCCCACTACATCTTTTGATGCTTTTGTTGTAGAGAACTCTGCTCTTTTCAATGAATATTTGAATCAGTTCTTCTATTTGCATGTGTCTGGAAATGAAAGTAAAAACAAACATAACCATGCTAAACCCTGTAATCCTAATGTTAATCTCGACGCTCACCCAGATGGGCCAAAGCACGAGATAAGCAATAAGGCTATAATGGAAGCAGGCATTAAACAATCAGTTGAACATGCAGAAATAATAATGGAAGAGCACAATCAAGTAATTAATGCAGAAAAAGAGCAAAACCTTAATAGGCCGGACAGGGTCACATGCCCGCTGTAGGAAAATGATTTAGACGTCGTCCTTGATATAGACCAAGACAAGTCTTTTGAGTACGAGGACGATGATGAATCATTGGAGACTCCACTTGAAATCCAGCTTGCCTTGGAAAGGCATGAAAAGGGTTTCCAGGCTAATATTAGGGAAACTGAACCTGTTAACATAGGTGAACCAGCACGACCCAAAATTCTTCAAATCGGTAAAAAGCTGTCTCAAACATTAAAAGAGCAGATGATTGAATTTTTAAAATCTTACTCTGACATGTTTGCATGGTCGTAAGAGGATATGCCTAGATTAGACACGGACCTAGTTGTACATCAGTTACCAACAAAGCCTCAGGCCACTCCCGTGAAGCAAAAGACGCATGAAGCCAGAATGGGCCCTAAAGATCAAGGAAGAGGTCACCAAGTAGCTAGATGTTGGGTTCTTGCAAGTGGTTGATTACCCAGATTGGTTAGCCAACATTGTGCCAGTTCCAAAGAAAGACAGAAAGGTCAGGATGTGCATCAACTATCGGGATTTGAATAGGGCAAGTCCAAAGGATGATTTTCCGTTGCCACATATTGATGTTTTGGTTGACAACACTGTGACACATTGGATGTTCTCATTCATAGACGGATTCTCTGGTTACAACTAGATAAAGATGGCATCTGAAGATAAGAAGAAAACATCCTTTATCACATACTGGGGCACTTATTGCTACCGTGTGATGCCGTTCGGATTAAAGAATGCAGGTGCAACATATCAGCGTGCAATGACTCTGTTGTTCCATGACATGATGCACTAGGAGGTGGAGGTGTATGTGGATGATATGATTGCGAAGTCAAAAGAGGAAGAAGATCATTTGGTGAACCTTGGAAAGCTGTTTGACAGACTCAGAAAGTTTAAGCTCAGACTCAATCCGAACAAGTGCATGTTTGGAGTTACCTCAGGAAAGCTGCTTGGTTTTATTGTTGGCAAGCACGGGATTGAAGTTGACCTTGCCAAAGCCAAGGCGATTTTGGAAATGCCTCCTCCATCAACAGAAAAGGAAGTTAGAGGCTTCCTAGGCAGGTTGCAGTACATCAGTCGGTTCATTGCACAGCTGACTCCCGTGTGTGAACTGATATTTAAACTACTAAAAAAGGACAACCCTATGGTCTAGAACGAGGACTGCGAGAAAGCTTTTGATAAGATCAAGGCATACCTAATGAGTTCGCCAGTGCTAATACCACCAGTACCAGGGCGAGCATTGATCATGTATTTGACTGTCTTTGAAACAGCTACAGGATGCGTGCTAGGACAACATGATGAAACCGGAAGAAAAGAGCAATCAATCTACTATATGAGTAAGAAGTTCACCGATTATGAGACAAGGTACTCAGCACTTGAAAAAACGTGTTGTGCCCTAGCTTGGGCCGCACAGAAGCTTAGACATTACCTGCTCAGCCACACAGTCCTACTCATCTCAAATTTAGACCCATTGAAGTACATCTTTGAGAAGCCAATTTCGACTGGAAGGTTAGCAAGGTGGCAGGTCCTGTTATCTGAGTATGGCATTGTTTATATGACAAGGAAGGCAATAAAAGGACAAGCAGTAGCAGATCACCTCGCCGCACATCCTCTGCTGGGTTATCAACCACTTCTAACACACTTCCCAGATGAAGATGTGATGTATGCAGAGCCAATTGAAGAGATAGATGAAACCAAGTGGAGAATGTTCTTTGATGGGGCAATCAATGTTAGTGGAAGAGGAAGTGGAGCTGTACTAGTCTCCCCAGAAGATGTCCTTCACCCGATAGCGGCTAAACTCTTGTTCAATTGCACCAATAACATGGCAGAATATGAAGCATGTGTTTTAGGCTTGCGAGCAGCGATCAAGATGCATGTATGAGAGTTGGAAGTATTTGGAGACTCAAGCCTCATTATCTATCAAATAATCGGAGACTAGAAGATGAAAGACTCGAAATTGGTTCCATACCAAGAATTGATCAAAGAACTGGAAGAGCAGATTGAGAGTGTGACATTCAACTATATGCCACGAATCAAGAATCAGTTCGCTGATGCTTTGGCAACACTTGCTTCCATGATGAGCATAATGGATGAGTCCCTAGTGCAGCCTATATAGATAGAAGTGCGACGCCTGCCAATGTATTGTTTCAGTATTGAAGAGAACAGGCCTGAGGATGAACCATGGTATGCAGACATTGAGAGATACCTGAGAAATAGAACTTTGTCAGATGGTGCCACGGCTGTAGAGAGACGAACGATACAAAGGCTTGCAGGGCAGTACTTTCTTAGTGGAGGTAGAATCTACAAGAAGTCATTCAACGATTCGCTGCTGCTATGTGTTAAGGAGGATGAAGCTCAGAACTTGATCAATGAGGTACATGGAGGTTTGTGTGGCGCACACATGAATGGCCACATGCTCGCAAGAAAAATCCTGAGGATGGGTTATTATTGGATGACAATGGAGACAGATTGCTAGACCCATGTCCGAAAATGCCATCTATGTCAGATCTATGCAGACAACATATATGCACCGCCGAACGCATTGCACTCCATGACCTCACCGTGGCCATTTGCTATATGGGGAATTGACATGATAGGCCAAATTCATCTGAATGCCTCAAATGGGCATCGATTCATCTTGGTTGCAATTGACTACTTCACCAAATGGGTAGAAGCCATGTCCTTCAGAGAGGTGAACAAGTCCCATGTCTTGAGGTTTATCAAGAACAACATCGTGTGCCGCTACGGTGTGCCTGAAGCTATCATCACAGACAATGCAATGAATCTGAATAATAATGACATGGACAAGATGTATGAGGACCTGAAGATCAGACATCTGAACTCTACGGCATATTGGCCTAAGATGAATGGAGCAGTAGAGGCCGCCAACAAGAATCTAAAGAAAATACTAGAGAAAATGGCGATTACTTACAGAGACTGGCACGAGAAGTTACCCTACGCACTGCACGCGTATCGAACATCAATCAGAACCTCGACTAGGGCAACTCCTTTCTCTCTGGTACATGGAATGGAAGCAGTCATTCCTGTGGAAATACAAATCCCTTCACTTCGAATCCTAAAGGAAGCAGAGATTGATGACATCGAATGGGAGCAGTCCAGATTTGACCAGCTTCAGTTATTGGATGAGAAAAGAATCAAAGCATTATGTCATGGTCAGCTCTATCAACAGAGAGTGGCACGGGCCTACAATAAGAAAGTAAAGCTACGACACTTCAAAGTGGGAGACCTTGTGTTGAAAAGAATCTTTCCTCACCAAGAAGATAACAAAGGAAAGTTCAAGCCAAACTACGAAGGGCTATTCGTAGTTCACAAGGTTTTGTCCAGAGGAGCACTAATCCTACAAGAGATGGACAGAGCCATTTTCCTTGAGCCGATAAATGCAGACGCTGTCAAATTATACTATGCTTAGGATCATTCTGATTGAGAAATGAAGAGAGGCCATTTTGACTTTCCCTTAGATTGTAAATCCCTTCAAGCACCTTGAAGTCTTTGACCCTAGTTAGACACTTTTGAGCCTTAATAAATTCTTTCAACCCTATACACGTGTTCTACACAACAAGCTGGGCATTCCTAGAGAATAAAACCCCAACACATAAGAGAGAGAGAGAGAGAGAGAAAAGAGGAAAATTTTGGATAATGAGTATCCAACAAAAACAAAGAAAATGAAAAATCAGGTTGTAAGCCCCGAAATCCATAAAAGGTAGAAACACTAAAAAAAATGAATGAAAAAAAAATTTTTGAATCCTACAAATCAAGCCTTTTAAGCCACTTGTCCTTTCTTTTATAACCCAGAACCTAGCCTACATTTCGTCCTATCTTTAAGACCTCTCGGATCCCAAGAAGGATGATCATGGCAAAAATCTAGTTTGCATTGGTTGGTGATGACGGGATCCATGGTTCTAAGAAAGGTCGGCCACAGTGAAAACCCGAAAAAAGGGCGCTGCGTGCAAGAATGACCAGTTGTGGTGTAAAAAAAAAAAAAAAAGAGGGAGGGAAATGGCATCAAAATGGTCAAAGTTTGGATTGAGCAGAACAAAAAGCAGGATGAGTCAGAAGCAAAACAGGGCGGTGAATCAAGAAAATCTGAGAGATACCAGGGATGAACAAAGTGAAGTGGAAAGGGCTCAAACCGGCAGGTTGCGTCTGAGTCAAAGCATCACTCGCCTGTGATGACAATGTTACTGAAAACACCAAGCACACTTAGTCCCATCTGATCCTAGTACCAATCCTCTCGGAATTGCAACCACTTGCACACACTAACACATTTGCTTTTCTTCTGTTTATCTCGACTTAGCCATTTTTGAAACAATTTCGATTTGTGCTGCTAATCTGAGTACACAAGGTTCATGACCTAGATAAAAAGCCTCCTATTTCTGTAGAGGGCAATGATCAAAAAAAAAAATTTTTTTTTTTGATGATACTCCCCAATGAGTCACAACTGAAGGGTTTTCTTTTATTTCCTTTTAGGAATAATTAGGTGAGAGAAGGGGAAAGTGGAAAAAAGTCTCTTTTCAACAAATCCCCAGCAGGGTCTCTTCCAAAAATGAAGTGCTGCTAACTCCAGAAGCACTCATGGCTTGACCTAGATGAACCGGTTAAAAGAAGGCAAGAACCCTCCCAAGGAAAGAGGGACATCTCCCGTCAAATCCCCAGTGGAGCTCCATCGCCTAGGGAAGGAAGCCTAAAGCAAGAAGGACATAAAGCGGCACCAGAGCAATGGCCAACAAGAGAAAAGATGGCATCATATTGGATGAAGAAGATCAATAAAAGGCTCTTCCAAAATTCCCCAGCAGAGTCATCCTTGAACTGAAAGAAGTCTCACCCAAAGCGGGAGAGGAATCCTCCCGAGAAAGAAGACACGAAGAAAAAGAGAACAAAAGAAGATTTCAATGCATAAAGAAACAGAAAAAGAAATTGCGGGCGAAATCCGCCCTCGTGTTGTAATTTTTGATTTACCACTTTTGTAAATAGAGTAGGTTAGGTGTGCGAGCTCCTCTGAAGTGTCGAACAGCAGCAAGAGCGCCTCCTTCCTTCCTCCCAAGATCCAAAAGCCTCCCAGAAATCCAAAGAGAATAAGTCTGAAAGGGTAAAAGAAATCAAAGGTTAAAAACACCTAAAAACCTTTAATGGAACAAACAAGAGGAAAAGAACATTGTTGAGCATCTTTGCATCAACGCCGAAACAGGTCGAGGAGTCTAAGTCTGATCCCATCTTCTAACTTAAACTAAAGGACAGGGAATCTTTCCAAATGCCCAATGGCATGGAAAACTCCCTAGAATTTGGAAGTGAAGCCAAAGCAACGCAGAACTTGCAACGACGCTTCCCTTTCTTTGAAAACATCAAAAGGACTTAGCTCGTCGATAATGTCGACAGAAATGAAAAATGCAAAAATGAGGTTCTTGTAATCTTTGCCGTTCGTCAACCAGGTGATTCCGGCAAAGAGGGGCAGCTGTAAGCACCTCATTTTTGCACCCCTCTAAAAAGCCTGAAAGCAAAACCCTAGAAGACAGGTATAAACCCTTAAGAGCAAAAGATAACCTTCTGCCTGAGCCCAAATTGATTGTTATACCCTATCCCAATGGGTAGAGCATCCTGATACGGTTCCAACGCAATTAAGTTTGCAGGAATTGGAGCCCGGACAGAGAAGATATGAGCAACACAGTCCCAGGGGCAAATCAGTCAAAGTTAAAATATCTTAATTAAAATAATTAAGATAAATGGGAAATAATAAAAATTGGGGAAGCCTAATTCGTCCGAGTGGGAGGCTAAGTCACCTCAACCATCAACTCAACCAAAAAGAGGGGAGCCAATCAGCGCAAGCGGCGTGCAAAAAGTAACCGTACCTACAGTACGGTTGCATTGCACGTTAGACTGCACCTGACCAATTTGTCCCCCTATTAAATGCTGAAAAGATAGGGCCAAAACGGCACATACCTTGCGGTTTCGACCAAACCGCACGGTATGTGCGGTTACTGTTCATTTTCGGCAAAACAGCTCTGAGTATGCGGTTTTGTTCTAGTGTTCTATAAAAGGCAAATTCGAACATGGGACAATAAATGGCTGGTCTTGGCTATTCCTTCTCCATCTCCCCTGCACCCTGAAGCTCCGAACCCCCCCCCCCCCCCCCTCTCCCATCTCCTTTGCCTCCCACATCTCCCAAATCCATTCCCAAGACCTCTTAAGCTCTCAACTTCTCTTCCCCACCCCCACCAAGCTTGAAGGAAGCTGGTTTTTCTTGCTAGGAAGCTGAAGGAAGGAGCTTCAACTGCTGTTCTAGCCTCCAAGAGCCAACACTCAATACCAACAAGAATTCCTAACACTTAGGTGAATTTCTCCGCACATGTTATTTAATATATATATATATGAAAATTGATCTATGATGAGCACCTTCTCCTTGCTGTTGTGAGCATGTTTTCTTTACTACTCCTATATTATTTTTTTTGCTGTACATCTTATCCTAAGGATCCTATGGTAAAGAGAGTTGGCTACCTTGAATAAGAGGAGAGGAGCCTTGTTCGATGGTCTAAAAAAGGACACATACGTGTAGCTGTTTGTGTATTCATTAAAGAGGAGCATGTTCCTCTTATGAAAGTCCAATGACCCCCTGTTATAGCACATGTGAAATGCCACTGGAGACGGCAATGATCTTTGTTGTTGTTGTTGCTCCACACCCCCACCAAATCGACCAAGCATGCTTTCTTACCCCTTGTTCGACTACTGTTGCAGCTTTGTGTTGTGTTTCTGATGCGGTGCCAATAGCATATTCCTTTCCCTCATTTTTCCCTTAGCTTCTAGCCCATGCTATGATCCCTATTGTTACTGTTTTGTACCCTTAGTGTGTCTTAGGTGTTAATGACTACATATATCACGTATGTTTTAGATTAGGCTATTTCTCTTATTTGGATTTTGCATGTTCCTTTGCTTCGTTGCCATTTAATCACTGTTCTGAGTGTATAATGTGTCTCCCCACTCCCTTTAACATTTGTTGTCCCAAGCATGCTCCCCCACCCCAACTATCTACTGTTATGTTCTTTTTCTTCCCAAACAACCACTGTTTGGCATGTATTTTCACTCACCCATGTTCCCAAGACCAACCTATGCGCACCTGATCTCGGTCGCACGACGAGGCGCATGCAAAATGATGCGTGCCTCGGGAATGTTTGGAGTCGCCACTGCCTGATGGGGTGCAGGTAGACACCTGAGTGCCTATTTTTGTCTATTAAGGCTTGGTCTGGGGCTTGAGATTCTAAGCAAGTTCTCGGTTACGGTCCGGGGAAGTCCGTAGACACCCCGGTCCGCCCCGTAAAAAGACGGGTCCCATGGTTTCCCTGGTTCGAGTCAACTTTGGTCTCTCACTCACCCGGTTCCTAATCCAGCATTCAATTTGGGTTAAGTCATGCGGGACCGCCAAAGCAGTGTGGGTCCCTTTACTTGATTTTATCTTTTTAGTTAAAGATGAGATGAGTCTGATTGGGCGGCCCCGTTGGAAGGCCCGCGGATTCCTTGGTGGGCTTGGTTGAGCCCACGTGTCCCCTGGTGGGCCTCGGTCTAGCCTGAGAGGCCCTTTGGGCTTGGTTCAAATGAATTAATTTTATTTAACGGTTCAAATTGAAAGGTTTAAGTGATTTCTATGCACAAGTGGGCCGGGACTGCTTTGTGGGCCCTTAACTGGGCCACACAGTTGGTTGCCAAATGATTTAAGTTTATCTTGCTTAATTTGTACCAAAATGGGCCAGGCCTTGGGCTTGGGGCCCTTTACCTAGGCTTGGGCTTGAAAGCCCAAGACTTCCTGAGTTAGGGCCTGGGTGCCCTAATCTTTGTTGGGTTCAATGGGCTTAGTGGGCCCGACAGGCCCTACCCGTGGTCTCGGCCAAACCATGCCTAAGTCTAAGCTAGCATGCTTCCAAAGTGGGCTTTAGTGGGCCTCGAATGGTCTGGCCCACGCAGTTAACTTGATTAACCTTATTTTGAGCAGAAAGTAAGTTTATCAGGCTGGGTGGGCCCTGTTGGAAGGCCCACTGGAAATAAAATTGGACCAGGTCGGTCCCTGGCCCATATTGGGTTTCCGGGTGACCCTGAAACCCTTTTGGTTCATTCTGATTGATACAAATCAAGAAAATAGCACAAGATCATGGCAGTGTAGCTGACCTGAGATGCCGGTTACACATAAGGTCCAATGTATCCGACATCTTTGGCCGGTTACGAACAAGGCCCTGATGATCCGACCTGAGTTGTCGGATCAACCAAAAAAACTTGGTTTTTCGGATTTTTGCATTAGGCTTGGGTTCCTGGGTCTTGTAGGGTGTTCCAATGACTATGTGGGCCCACAGTGGTTCAAATGGAACTTAAAAGGCTTCTTTTTGGGGGGTTTTTAGAATCAAGAACAAAGGAGAAAGTTTAGGTCCTGCTTGTAAAACCCCGAATTTTCCAAAATATTAAAATAAAATAACAATTAATATTCTTTAGGATTATTATGGATGGAAATAATTTATTATTGTAGAGAATATCATTATTAGTGAAGATCGGGAGTTTGGCGCAGATCGGAGCGTCTGATCGTGAGTTATCGCGGTAAGATTAATATTTTAAAGCTAAAGTATTTTGATTGGGCGATGTGCATTGAGTTTGTTGTGTGTGCGTTGCGTGGGATAGAAGGTATATATATATATGCTAAAATAACCTAAACGAATAAGTTGGGAAGGCTTGCTCGTATTCGTTAGCCGCACGACGGAGAGCGGCGGTAAGAGCGACCAAAGAAGAAGGAGGAAGAGGTTGCTCTGGTTTTCTTCATCCCAAAGGAGTGCTTTTGAGTTTGAGAGTTGCTGTTTAGAGAAGGAAGAGGAGAGCACACGTTCAAGAGGTAGGTAGCACCGATTTCCGTTTCGTTTTGTGTTTTGGAGGTTAATCGATCGTATTGCATGTTTTAGTGTTATATATACATGTATTTAGCTTGATATCATTCATATAATTATGTTAGAATCATCCTGGACATGAAAAATCAGATTTCTAAACATTTTATGTTCGTTTTTTGGAGACCGCCTACCTCTCTGCGCTCGGCGATAATCAGCGATCCTGGGCGCTAGTGTAAAATTTAAGACCGCCGAATATCGCTTGAAGACGGACCGCGGGCGACCTATTTTGTACTACCGCCGACCTTTGACCGCCTAGGCGATCCTAGGCGCTGTAGCAAAAAAATGCAATTTTGACAGTTTTTCATCCCTTTTCTTCTCCAACCGTTTCCCAGACAACCCAAGCCTCTCGCATAGCACCCTTATTACATGAAAGACATTTAAGTAAATGTCCTGTGTATTTATTGCTCCATTTACTTAAGTCTTTACATGTAAATAAGGTTTTACCCCCCATTTGGAACCAATAAAAATACTTCCAAGGTCTAATTCCCAGCCAATAAAAAGTCAACTTTCCAGTTCATGCCTAAATCCCGGTTTTTATCAAAAAGCCCGGTTTGGGTTTAATACCCAGATGAGTGATTCAGGAGCCCATAAAATTGTAGGAGATGTGTTTACCCTTCAATAGACTACAACCAAAATTTGAGCTCGAAACTCCTTGTAGATTTGTCTAGAAAAATTATATACCAAAAGTCAGCGTTTTAACTAGACTTAGAATATTTTTGGGGTCCGAAACTTTTTGTCTCAGAATTGATTGATTATTGGTATGGTGACCTTATTAGGGATCCTAAGACTATTTCATTCATCCAAAATGTATTTTGAGAACTTTATGACATTCATAGTCCCTAAATCATTATAAAATAGGGTATTTGGATTTCCACCCCTTGTAACACTTCTCTAAGATTATTCTTAATGTGTCCCTGAAGGCCACTTACACTAAAAGGTTCATATTAGATATTTAACCACCTTGTTTTATGATTTAGTACAATTTGGGGTTTAAAGATGATCAAATTCACTTGAAATGGTTACAAGGATTCTATATAGGTAATTTCCTTCTGAAAATATAATTGGACTGTGGACTGAATGCCATGATGGCTATAAGAGATTGTATCATCTGCGGATGAGATATGTGACCACCTGCGGGTGAGATGACCTCCTGCGGGAGAGATGAGACCTCCTGTTGGGGGAGATGTGATCCTGATTGGATTGCATCCCACAGGGGAGAGACCACCTGCGGGTGAGATGAGACCTCCTGTTGGGGGAGATGTGATCCTGAGTGGATTGCATCCCACAGGGGAGAGACCTCCTGCGGGAGAGATGAGACCTCCTGTTGGGGGAGATGTGATCCTGATTGGATTGCATCCCACAGGGGAGAGACCACCTGCGGGTGAGATGACCTCCTGCGGGAGAGATGAGACCTCCTGTTGGGGGAGATGTGATCCTGATTGGATTGCATCCCACAGGGGAGAGACCACCTGCGGGTGAGATGAGACCTCCTGTTGGGGGAGATGTGATCCTGATTGGATTGCATCCCACAGGGGAGATATGTGACCTCCTGCGGGAGAGATGTGACCTCTTGTGGGGGAGATGTAATCACGATGTGATTGCATCCCACAAGGGAGATATATGTGATTACCACCTGCGGGTGAGATGTGATTACCACCTGCGGGTAAATTGTGACCACCTGCGGGTGAGATATGATGACTCCTGCGGGAGAGACCTCATGTAGGGTAGATGTGATTACTGCGTGATTGCATCCTACATGGGAGAATGTTGTTATCAGATTGAGACTTACTATTAATTATGAATGACATGATCTACATTTGAATCAGAAGAGTTTGATTTATATTATATTGCCTTTCTAATTGAAACGAAGGTTACATAATAAACTCTCTTTATTCCGAACCCTGATTAGATTTTGGTTTCATATGGTGATTAATCGTTCTTATTATCGACTGTGACTACCTGATTATTTTATCGTGCATGAATGATTACTTTTATATATAAACTGTTTCTAGCATGCATGTGTTACCTACTGAGATAGTTGTATCTCACCCCTACTTCATATTCTACTTTTTCAGGTTATCTTGGAGAGGACGCCACGGGTTAGACAGATAGTGGGTTGAAGTCTAGAAATTTCATATGAAAAGAGTAGGATGATTTTATATAGTTGTATTTATTTTATTGGAATCGTAATAGATGATTGTGTAGGATATTAAGAGTTAGTTAAATTTGTAGTTGCCTTTCATTTGATTAGTGAGTGTAATTGGATGATTCAGCTTCTAATAAGTGATGTAAGCTTCCTAGTACTCTGATAAATCTTAGCTTTTTATTTCCTTATATTTGAACTGATTGTAATGTACCACAAGTTAATGCCTTGATCCGAGTCAAAATGAGAAAAAAAAATGACCCGGATTCGGGAAGTTACACTGCTTTCTCTGATTTTTGAACCAGATTTATCAAGGTAACAAGGACTTAAGTGTCCCTGTTTTGGTTTTCATCAGTCAAAGGAAACAAATAGCTCACATATATACACAACAATCACCCAAAGAAAGATTCCATGAATAAACCTCATACCAAAATAAGTGCATGTGTGTGTTTGCCATACTTAAGAATTGAAGAAACAGATCTATATACATGCATGCAAAAGTAAATAAATAACAAGATACCCTAAAACATTTAGGTGTGTTCGTAGTAGGCAAAAACATGAGTATATACATGGAGCATATGAGAAACTAAGTGGAGTGATTTTAAGTGGTCAAAAATCAGCAACTAGACTTAAAAAAGACCATAATAAAACATGCACAAAACAGTAGGTAAAGAGGATGCTCACATAGTCTTAAATAACAATATGCGTGGTTTAAATGATGATAAATAGTGAAGGACTACCGTGCATGTCGAAAATCTGCTACATACACATGTGAGAAAATAAACCTATATCATGCATATTCCATATCATAACCATATATTCATTCACCTAGCCTAGAGAAGAAGATATATAAAGATAGGATGAAGAAGGGGGGAGGGTTACATGTGGGTTACATGAGGTAGAGATGAAGGGGAACACACTCCCCTAATAAGTGAAGAAGGAAAACAACAGTAATATTAAGAGGAAACAACGACTTAAAACACTTAGAATCAAACTAGAAAAAAAAGTCATCCTCTCTTTAGTTCAACCGGTTGCTTCTTCTTACCTTAGGAGAGTAGGGATCTTTAAAGAGACATAAAATGAGGGTAGAAAAACAAGAAAAACACACACATGCCATGTAACAGAAATATCAACAACATGTAGTAAAGAACATTACCTTGGGGTCAAAATGACCTTTGAGTGGTATGGTTGCACTTCCTTGAGGCTTGGACGACTGTTGGAGCAGCACCTTCAAAACACCACCAGCAACTCTCCTTTGGTTGGTTGGGTGAAGAATGAAGGTGAAGAGAGGGAAAGAGAGAGAGCTTGGGAGAGGTGAAGAGGTTGGAGAAGAAAATGGAGAGACAAAATGTGCTCAACCCCCCATACGTATGGGGGCTTGGGCTTTTTATAAGGTGATGCATGCATGTGATGTGTATGCATACATGGGGGACACAATTATGGGAGAGAGAGAGAGAGAGAGAGAAAGGGGGATGCATGTATGAGGCATGCATGGTTGATCATGGGGGGAGAGAGAGAGAGAGATGCATGAGGGGTGGCATGCATGGATGATGCCCATGCATGCCCATAGGGGACATCAATTATGAGCAAATCTTGGTATTTGTGGATTGGTCCCTGATACTTTGGATATTTACAGATTTAGTCCCTAATACTTTTGGACATTTACAGATTTAGTCCTTGATACTTTGGATATTTACATATTTAGTCCCTGATACTTTTGGATATTTACTGATTGGTCCCTGGGATATTTTCTCAAGTTCGGATATTTATGGATCTAGTCCCTAATACCCTTGGATATCTGCAGCTTCGCCCTTGAGATATTTTTTATTGATTTGGGTAATTGCAGATTTAATCGCTAAGACCTTTTTGCTCTGCTGCTTGCCACGTGTGCAGCTTTCCAGCATTGCTGCATTAGAACTTCAACTGCTTACATCTTCTTCATCCGAACTCTGATTCAGGCAAATTCGATTGCGTTAGAATCGTATCGGAGCCCTCTCTCCATTGGCATTGGGTTAATCAGTTGATTCAGGGTTTAGCAGAAAGGAAACTTTTTGCTCCCCTTCAAGTTTGACCGGCTCATAGATCCTTCATCCGGACTCTGATTCCAGCAAACTCAGTTGTGTTGGAACTGTGTTGAGATTTTATATCCATTGAGATAAAGCAAGGTGGAAAATTATAACTTGATCAAAAAGTCAACTTTTTGTCCCCTCAGGGTTTGACTTTTCAACTAGGGTTTGCATTTCCGGCTCTTCCGGGGTGCAAAAATGAAGTGCTTATAGCAGTCCCTCTTTGCCGGAGTCACCTTGGGGATGAACGGCAAAGAAAAAAAAGAACCTCCTTTTTGCGCCTTGCATTTCTGTCAACATGATTGACGAGCTTAGTCCTTTTGATCTTTTTTCAATGGAAGGGAAACACCAAATGGCTTCCACTAAGATTTCGAAGTTTGCTCGCCCACTTCGGGCTTCTTGGAGCAACTCCTGATTTTAATTCAAATTAAAATGATGGGGTTGGACTTAAGCTCACCAACCTGTTTTGACGTTGATGCAAAGCGCTCAACAATTTTCTTTTTCTCTTGTTTGTTCCATTAAAGCTTTTAGGTGTTTTTAGATTTGATTTCTTTTTTCCTTTTCAGATTTGGGACTTTTGAGGGCAGTTCTTTTTTTTTAATTTTTTATAGAGATTTTTGATTAGGGACTGGAAGGAATGAAGGAGGAGGTGCCCTTGGTGAGGAGGTGCTCTCAACACTATCCAGTGCCTCAAGGGAGCTCGCACACCTGTCCTATTCTATTTACAAAAGTTGGAAAAGGAAAAATTTACAAAAGGGGCCATCTTGCCCGGAGATTTCTTCTTTTTGTCTTCTTCTTCACGAGAGTGTCTTCATCTCTTTCTTTTCACGGTCTTCTTTTCCAAGGGGAAGGCTGCTTATGCCAGTCTCCATTTTCAATAAGGTAGGGGCTTCCCAGTTTGAGGTAACTCCATCGAAGATTGGTGGGAGCTCAGTTCCTCCTTGTCGGGTGTGAGTCGATCACACTTATGGGGGCTCCTGCTGGAGATCCGTGGAGCCTTCTTACTTTGGTCCTTCTTTTGCAAGACCAGCCTCTTCAGACTGGGCATGGTCTTGACATACAGCTTCCGGTTTCTTAGAGGCTCTGCTCGTGGGAAAGAATCTATTGGGGATCGAGGAAGTCTTTGTACTTCTCTTGCTGGTGCATACCGGCTTTCTCTTTTTTTTTTGGTTTCTAGCAACTTCTTGACTTTTCCTGGTTCTTTCGCCTTGCCTGGGCCTACAAAATTCTCACAAAGCAGTGAGTTATCTGAGATTTGAACAGGCTTACTTGCTTTTAATGTGTGTACCAGTGCATATGACTGAAATGACCCAATTTTCAAAAGTTGTTGTATTTGTTTTTTTTTTTGTTTTTTTTTGTTTTTTTTTAAGAAATTTGTACAAGTGATTTTACAAGAGAGGCGAGACTAGTGAACATGGTGAATTGCCTTGTTGACTTGAGGTGTCTTGGGATGGTGTGCTTGACACGCATTCCCATGAAATTCCTGACTTGTTCCAACAGAGGCTTTGTAGAGGTTTAGAAGTCGAGGGGTATCTCGAGGGATGTTCTCCCTTTCCCAGTTTTGGTTTTCTCTCACCTCGACCCAATTTTCCTAGGGTGGTTTCAAGATTTTGTAACTGAGGATTTTTTCCTTTTTCTTTTCCCTTGGGTTAGTGCCAGTCCCGGTTTACAGGGTTTGGCCGACTTGTACATCATGTCCCATAGATCATAGAGGTCTTCACATTAGGACAAAACATTGGCTCGGTTTTAAGTTTGAGAAATGATGGATATAAGGCTCAAGTTCTTATATTTCCATTTTCAGGTTTTACTTTGTATCTTGCCAAAGCTCATTCTTCTTTCTTATGTTCCTTCATCAGTAACTTGCATGAATTTCATCATCACATTTTCTGCAATTAGAAAGGACTTTTTGAGGGGACGAAATGAAGGCTGAGGTTTTTGGTTCATGAAAGAAAGGGAATATGGCTCAAAGTTTCTTTGTAAATGGATCGAATCATATTCCACCTTTTTCTTGACTGCTTGGGCTTTTCCAATACCTTTTTGCTTTCCTTCATTTTTCATTATGAGGTCTTTTGTGCCCTACGTTTTTTCCTCTGGCATTTTTGCCTTTATTTTCCTTTGCTCTGGGATCAACTTGGCTTTTTTGCTTTGATTAGCAAGTCCCAGTGTATTTTCTCTTTTCTTCCCTTTTTCTTTGTTTTTGCTCATTCGCTTCTTCTTTTTTGTACCCAGCACCAAATTTAGGGCTCATGACTTAGTGGGTTAGAAGAAAGAAAGTTAGGCTCAAATGGTTTGACTAGAGATATGACTTTGACAACTGGGGAATAAAGCAAGGATGGCCTTTCGTCCTTTTACAGAAGTTGTGACAACTTGGTTGGATTATCCATGCAAATTAATTCAAGAATCTATTCACCCTTTTTATTTTCTTTTTCAGCTTTGCCCCAGTGTGGGGTGGCTAGACACAATACGGGTATTTGAATGATACGATCAAGCCCAAAGTGTATTGACTAGCGGATCTTAAAATTCAGGATGTATGAAGGATGGCATCTCATCCTTTCTTAGAGACATGATGCCAAAGCTGGCCTCAGCCCTTAGCTGGTTCTCGCACTTTCACTTTTTCTTTTCCTTTCTTTTCTCTCAAGGATTGCTCTACCCAGTGTAAGGACAGGTTTTGGGAGGAAAATTATGATCTGGATCGGGAGAGATTGCCTTTGGCTCAGTCAAGGTTCTCATGGCACAGTGTACTAAACCCAGCTGAAGACACCTTTGAGCAACTTAGCATTCTTTCCATGATCATGGTCATTGCCAAAAAGGGTGTGGTCTCAGAGCAATGTCATCACCGACCAACACTTGCATTTTTTCAAAAGCTATTTTCCTTTCTTTTTGTGTTTTTCAAAAGGTTTTTTTACAAAAGCTTGCATGAAAGTAAAAAGCATTTAAAATATTTACAAAACAAACACTCCTACCAGGGATGCTTGGTGCAAAAAGTAGAGTTCAACTTATCCTGGTCTTTGTGGACTTGGAGTGGAACCGTGCCTAGTGAAGACTTTGGATTTCGGGATTACTCTCTGCCCTGCAGTTTTACCAACTTGTTCAGCTGGTGCCACTTGAAGATGCTTGATTGTGGTTCGGGAGAGGATTCGTGGTAATGGCCGCAGGAGGAGTCGAAACCGGGGGATCGACTGAGATACGCTTGCTTTCGATCAGGTCTTGCACATCATGCTTCAAGTCCCAACAGCGGTTGGTGTGATGCCCAGGAGCTCCCATATGATACTCACAGCTCTCGTTGGGGTTGTAGGAGCGACTGTTGGATGGCTGTTGAGTGGGTTGCTTCTTTTGCAAGTACCCTTTCTTCAATAGGGTTGGCAGCAATTCTGACAACGGATAAGGTAGGGGTGTGAACACCCTGTTCATCCTTGCTTGATATTCCCCTTTAGTCCATCTCGGCTGCCATTTGGGTTGCACCCCTTGGCCACTATTCCGATTTTCTCTCCTGTCGTGCGCCGAAAAGTTGAATGGCCTATTCTGCTGGAGATAGTTGACAGCCTCGTCCTCCTTCTTTCTATCCATGGCCCTTCTAGTGATAGGGGTCCTTCTCTGTTCAGTCGCAAAGCCAGCCACTTTTCCAGACTTCACCCCATCTTCTATTCTGTCTGCTACCACTACCAGATCAGCAAAACTGGCAGCAAACTGCCCCAATAGAAGTGTATAGTACGGCTGCCCCAGTGTTGAGATGAATAGTGTCACCATCTCCTTCTCTAGCATGGGTGGTTGAACCATCCTGGCCATTTCTCGCCATCTCTTGGCATACTCACGAATGGATTCAGTACTCTTCTTGGTCATTTTTTGCAATTCCATCCGAGTGGGCAAAACGTCCGTGTTGAGCTTGAAGTGTTCAAGGAATGTGCTCGCCAGGTCGTCTAAAGTTCTAATCTGTTTCTTGTCTTGACTGGCAAACCACTTTTGCACTAAGCCTATCAACAAGCGCTGAAAGAACTGGATCATGATTCTCTCTTCGTACGCATACTGGCACATATCCTCGTAGTATACCCTCAGGTTCGACAGTGGACAGCCACTTCCATCGAACTTCATGAAGTCCGAGCATTTGAACTTGGGCGGTAGTCGTAAATTGGGGAAGAATCCCAATCTATCAAGCGAGGCTTCTTTCGGCATAGGACCCCAGTTCACATTTTTGCATCTATTCTTTTAGCATTTGCACATCCGCTTGCATCTGGGCTGAGATACCTGTTGCTTCCCATGCTTGGTACCACTCTTCTTCGTCGTGCCCCATTCCTTGTGGTATTACTTTCTGCGGTGGTACGGCCAGGGGTGCCAGAATTTGTAAGGGCTGCTCTGGTTGAACTGGCAAATGATGTGGGATCTGTGGTTCTGGCGGCTGTAAGTTCAACTGTGGGAGAACTTGTGGTGGCCGCTCTGGTTGTAGTTGTTGTACCAACTGTACAAGCTGCTGTGGCACTTGCATTCTCTCCATTTGCTACATCATGGCAGTCATCATGGTGGTCATGTTGGCCATCTGCAGATTAAGGCCAGCGATCACAAGGTGGCCTTCCAAGTCCTCTTGCCCGTGAGGCGGGAGACGTGGCACTTGCTCGAGTCCTTTAGCAGGATCCATCTGTAATCTTCTTCTTGAACATAGGAGGTATGGGCTGCGATACGCAATCTTGGTACCTTATTCAACAAAAAGACACAAATTAGTATAAAGAATTCATATTACATCAAAACATAATGCATGTTGATGCATGCCAATGCAGATTATTCATGACTTTTTGATTTGATTTATTTCCACTTAATTGATTTTTCTTTTGTTTTGAAACTTTTATTCAACAACCAAGGAATATAATTTGATCTCTTTTTAGCTACCATTTGGAGACAAGGGGAGAGTCCCTGAGAATAATCTCCTTTTCACCGCCACTTCGGAGGTAAGGAAACAAGATTTCTGAAAATGATTTCCTTTAACCACCACTTCGGCGGTTGACCGCCACTTCGGAGGTAAGATTCCTTTTAACCGCCACTTCGGGGGTAAGGGAAGAAGGTTTTTTAACCGCCACTTCGGAGGTTGACCGCCACTTCGGAGGTAAGATTCCTTTTAACCGCCACTTTGGGGGTAAGGGAAGAAGGTTTTTTTTTTTAACCGCCACTTTGAAGGTTGACCGCCACTTCGGAGGTAAGATTCCTTTTAACCGCCACTTCGGAGGTTGACCGCCACTTCGGAGGTAAAGGAAGATTTTTAACCGCCACTTCGGAGGTAAGATTCCTTTTTAACCGCCACTTCGGAGGTTAACCGCCACTTCGGAGTTAAGGGAAGAAGATTTCTTTTTGACCGCCACTTCGGAGGTAAGGATTCCCTTTTAACTGCCACTTCGGAGGTAAAGGAAGGAGATTTTTAACCGCCACTTTGGAGGTTGACTGCCACTTAGGAGGTAAAGGAAGAGTCCCTGTTTTGATTTTGGGAACTGCAAGAGTTGATCTTTTGAAGTTTTTGGAAACTGCAAGAGTTGATTTCCATTTTGATCTCTTTTTAGCCGCCTTCGGAGGCAAAGGGGGGAGTCCCTGTTTTTTATCTCCAGAAACTGCAAGAGTTGATTTCTGAAGGATTGGTAGTTACAAAAGCCGGTTTCCATTTGGGAAGAGGTGATTTTAACTAATTTTGGGGAACACAAAATGGTTTCAGAATAGCGGAAGCACAAAATGGCTTTGACTAAGATTATGGAAACATGAAATGGTTTCAAAGTAAAGGGAAGCACGAAATGGCTTCAAATTTGGAAACACGAAATGGTTTCAGAGTAAAGGGAGCATGAAATGGCTTCAATGTGGAAATACAAAATGGTTTCGGATTTGGGGGAACACGAAGTGGCTCCAAGGTAGTAGAAACACGGAATGGTTTCTACTAAGATTTTGCCATTCAGAGGCGAGGAAGAGAGTCCCTTATTTTGGGGGTAGTCCCGTTTTTTTTTTGGGAAATACGAGATGATTTCCTAAGGCTGCAGAAGCACAGAATGGCTTCGACTGAGATTTGACATTTTGACACATTTTGTCTTTCTTTTAAATTGAAATTTCTTTTTTTTCTCTCTTTATCTTCTTAATTTGATTTGATGGCCATTAGGTAGGACCAAACTCATCCTTGATTTTTTCATTATTTTGGGCTAGGTTACAACCGACTGATTCCACAATCTTTTCCTGATCAACTTGGATTTGATTAAGGCACAGGAAATTTAAGCTAGTCCCGGTTTGGGAAGAAGTCCCTGTTTTTGGGAAACAAAACATGATTTCCTAAGGCTGCAGAAGCACCAAATGGCTTTGACTGAGATTTGAAATTTTGACACATTTGATCTTTCGTTGGATTTTTTTTTCTTTTCCTTTTCTTCATTTTTTCTTGGTCCTTTCAATTTGGTTGATGGCCATCAGCAAGGGTCAGGCTTATCCTTGATTTTTCTTGACTTATTATTTTGGACTAGGTCATAGCCAAATGATTCTTTTCCTGATTAGGCTGAAATTGATTGGGGCACAGGGAATTGGAGCCATTCTTAGGCCCGGTGTAGCTTTGATCTTGAAAATTTTTGCATGATTTCCTTTGAAAAGGATTTGATCAAAATGTTTGTGCAAATGATCTTGAAGTGTGTGCACTCAATGCAAGAAGATGCTAACACAAGATTAAAGCAAAAGCTAAATGATATTACCATTCAAGAAAACCTATATCCAAAAATGAATATAGAGAAATACATCAAAAGGGGTGGTGTGCACAGCCCTAAAAAGGTTGGTGCCCTGCGGGGCACGACTCCTAGACCCACTTGTGTACGGAAGCACAGCTAAGTCCCGGTCAGCTTTTCTTTTATCTATTCTTTCATCTGCTTTTGACTTCCGGTGTCAGACCAAAAATTGCAACTTGCCAACGAGGGCGAAAATTATACGATATTCATGGAAATCTATAAAGGATTCATACTTAGGGCTGTTGGGAGCCAAAAGAAAGGATACAAGCTTGCTTCAAGGCGGGCTGGCCAAATTCCTAAATCTAGGGTTTCATCCCCCTGCTCTGATCTGGCCTGCTTTCATCTGATTGTCTGATCTGGCCGGCTTTCATCTGCTCAAAAAGGCCGACTTGGACTCAGGGTGCTTCTCGCGGACTCAAATGGGTCGGGGCCCATAGCTTGCTAAACTCCATGCATGGATCTGGGGTGGTTCCTCTGATCAGTGTTAGGTTGGCTTCCTAAATTGGGGCTGAGGTAGCCCATTATCTAGGATTTACTCAATTTGATACAAAAGCGGGGGTTGCTGCCCCTGATGGACTCTTGGGTTTTAAATTGCTTTTATTCCTCTTATTTCATCATTCACAACACAATCACCCTCACATGCACAAAACGTGGTTTATTCAGAAACGTTAGGTGGGGAAGGATACCCAGCCCGAGACATAAGCCTATAAGGGTCTGGACTAGTACTAGATCCTCGCGTGCCACGGCAAGAAACCTGTGGTGCTAATGGACTCCAAAAAACTGGGGGGATGGGTTTACCCTACTTTCCCCGGCAAGCCACGGGAGCGTAGGTGCTAATACCATCCCAAGAGTCAGTTTATAGGAATCAGAAGGGTAGGCTGCTAGAGAGGCCTAAGTTTTGGAAGAGAAGGTGCAATATCCGCATTCAATCATTTCATTCAGGGTCGGATCATTCACGCAGTCCCCCTCGTGTGTGTCAACCCACGCAGTTTATCACAAAACTGGAAATAAAAATCCATCCACGGTGTGGTGGGTGCCCGTGTGTGCATTTGGGCTGAGTACGGTG
This sequence comes from Buxus sempervirens, assembly GCA_947561395.2. Classification (NCBI taxonomy): domain Eukaryota; kingdom Viridiplantae; phylum Streptophyta; class Magnoliopsida; order Buxales; family Buxaceae; genus Buxus; species Buxus sempervirens. The sequence goes on from OX387188.1 coordinate 28,017,375, forward strand.
TTTAACCGGGTGAGATTTGGTTGGATTTCGTTGATAAAGGAATTTCCGTCTCGTATAGTAAACTGCAGAATGGCATGCAATACGATGTTCCAGGAAAGTCCCTAGGTAAGTGGAGGGTCACAGGGAACCACTTAAATTCCACTTTCCTTGGGCAATTATCTCATCCTTTCGACAGGACTCCCCAGAACACGCAGTTGCATGTATTCCACACCTTACTAAGCAAGGTAGTAGAAAAACCCTAAAACAAACTAAATCCCTCTTAGGTTGACTCATTCTAACCAGGGGTTCTATTGGGCTGAGATATTCCCCAGTGGAGTCGCCAGGGTGTGCGCACCTGATCTCGGTCGCACGAGGAGGCGCATGCAAAATGATGTGTGCCTTGGGATTGTTTGGAGTCGCCACTGCCTGATGGGGCACAGGCAAACACCTGGTGTAAGACCCTGATTTTCGGTAGAGTTTTCTTTTCATTATTTTATTTATTAAAATATAGCTTGGGCGTTTGTTAATTTAAGTGGCCGAAATATGTAGGTTTCAGTGGGTGAGCATGCACAGGATCAAGGCTTTTAAAAGGTTGTCGTGCGGCAATACGTATGGGAGTGTGTGGAAGGTATATATACTAAAGGGGAAATTAGGTTTTTGGTTTGGAATTCTCGCATCATATTTTTATAATTGAAGAGGTTTGGTGTTTTGCGGCTACTATGGCGATTAGGGTTTCTCTGGGAAGAGATGAGAACCGCGAGAGCTACGACTGGATTAGAGGAGTCGGAGATCCAGATTCAGTGGGTTTTTCCTCTCGCGAGCAGGGGATCAGTTCGGCGACCTTCGCATCCACACGCGCAGCCGGAAGTCATGCTCGGCCGGTTGTGGAATAAGCTTTTGTTTCTCGGATTAAGCGTATACTTGTGAGTAGCACGGTTTTACAACTGGGGTTTTGTGTTTTATGTTTCTCTCGAGATTATTTTGATGCATGGTCTATATATCAACTGATAGTATGAGTTTTTCTGGTTTTCTAGTTTTCGGGAAATTACATGAACAGAGTCTCCGGATTTAATTTTATATTTGAAAATGAAAGTGTTTAGATTAATTCCAAATATGGTTGGGAAGTCTTCTGGGAGTATTAGGAGTGTATTGGAGTAATTACAGAGCTTCACAAACCGGCCAGTCATGTAGATCTCAAAATAACAGAGAAATGAAAATCACAGGGGGTATCCGCTCACCTCGCGCTCACCGGCGCTCACCTCAGAGGTAGGCGCCCCGTTAAAAACGACCCACCGCTCAGCTCGCGCCCGGCTGCCGCTCAGCTCGCGCTCAGCGGAAAACGATGTGCCCATCTCGCGCGAATCTCGCGCCCACCTCACGCCCATCTCGCGCTCATCTCACGCTCACCTAACGTCGGGTGAGCGGCAGGTCGATTTTACCCTTTTTCTTCACCGCCGACCGGCGCTCACCTCGCGCCCACCTCAGTAAGTGAGCGGCAGACCTATTTTGCTTACTGAAATGGAATTTCTGATTTGACCAAGAGTATTTGCATTATTTAGGGGTTAAACCACTTCACTACTCACTTGGTTAGGAACCTGGGAAACCATTTTGCCTATGAAATTATTAGAGGAAAAATTAGTGAACCTCTCAAGAGTTTTTAAGTTGAGTTTAGGTTACTTATGAGTATTGTGCCGGACACCAAACTAGTAAGAGTTACCAGTTGCTTTTCCTTGTTCTATACACTGTTTTGATTGAGAAGTTATTGTATTTCTGGTTTCACTTGTTGGAAACTTTAAATGCATTGAAAGGATTTCTTTGGTCTGAATGCTTGAGTTTTATTTCCAAATGGTATGTGTTACGGAAATGAGAAAAATACTGAAGTACTTGAAGTACTGCTTGGTCCAGAGGGACAGGTGATGAATTGTGATGAGTTTTTACATGATGTGGAATGAATGGTTTTGTTTTGATATTGAAATTGAGATTATACGATGTTTACTGTTTTGGTCTAGCTTGTCCTGGATCCAGATGTTTAAGCTTAGTAATGTGATGTTATTGTTGGTTCTTGGAATTGCATGGCCTTGTGTGTTGCCACGACCAGTGTAGAGCAGCCAGAAACCCTGAGTAGGCCTGGTTGTCAATGCAGAAACCCGGGGAGTAGGCCTGCATTGGATGACGAAACCCTGAGTAGGCCGTCATTTCAGAGTATTCGAAACCCTGAGTAGGCCGGAACTGTGTACATGGAGGTGTGGAGTGTCTACTTGGCATGTCTAATTTATCAACTAAACAATAGTCATGACATTGACCAATGTTGGTATTTGATTTTGTTTGACGTGATATGTTTTATTCGCTGGTTGTTGGTATTTATGGTTCATGGAATATTGTTTACCGATTATTGGGTATTGTTCTTCCCGCCGGTGTAGAGCAGCCAGAAACCCTGAGTAGGCCTGGTTGTCAATGCAGAAACCCGGGGAGTAGGCCTGCATTGGATGACGTAGTCATTTCAATATCCGAAACCCTGAGTAGGCCGGATATACATTTGGAGGCGTGGGCATGGTTATGAGAAGACTTTGTGTTATATGACATTGGTGTATCTGGAATTACATCTTGAGATACGAAATTATGGTTATTCGCTATGTTGTTGTTAGTTAATCTTTATTTTATCGCATTCTTCGGGATTGGAAACGGATTGTTATTGTTTGACTTACCTGATGGTTTTCCCGCACTGATATGAATTGGATTATTGAAGTTTAGTCGGCTTATTCGGAATATGCGTATTATCGTCATTGTACATGGTTATAATCGTGGCATGTTTTAGAACTGAAATAAATGTATTTGTGCATGCATGTGCTGCTCACTGGGATATTTGTATCTCATTCCGTATTGTTTTGTTTTGTTTTCAGCTGCTCCTGGAGAGGACGATACTTGCGGGTAGTTACTTGGTCATGTGAGTTTTATTTTAGTTTGGGGAATATTTTAGCGCACTCTGTTATATAGTTATTGTTGTATTCATGTTTTTCCTTCACTCTGATATTGCGATCCTGTGTTTTATAATAACCTCTGGAGACGAGTTACGGGTTTTTCATGTGACTCGGATCCGGGGCGTTACACCTGGGTGCTTATTTTTGTCTATTAAGGCTTGGTCTGCGGCATGAGATTCTAAGCAAGTTCTCGGTTACAGTCCAGGGAAGTCCGTAGACACCCTGGTCCGCCCCGTCAAAAGACGGGTCCCATGGTTTCCCTGGTTTGAGTCAACTTTGGTCTCTCACTTACCCGGTTCCTAATCCAACATTCGATTTTGGTTAAATCTTGCGGGACCACCAAAGCAGTGTGGGTCCCTTTACTTGATTTTATCTTTTCAGTTAAAGATGAGATGAGTTTGATTGAGCGGGCCCCCTTGGAAGGCCCGCAGATTCCATGGTGGGCTTGGTTGAGCCCACGTGTCCCCTGGCGGGCCTTGGTCTAGCCTGAGAGGCCCTTTGGACTTGGTTCAAATGAATTGATTTTATTTAACGGTTCAAATTGAAAGGTTTAAGTGATTTCTATGCACAGGTGGGCCGGGACTGCTTTGTGGGCCCTTAACTGGGCCACACAGTTGGTTGCCAAATGATTTAAGTTTATCTTGCTTAATTTGTACCAAAACGGGCCAGGCCTTGGGCTTGGGGCCCTTTACATGGGCTTGGGAGACTTCCTGAGTTAGGGCCTGGGTGCCTTAGTCTTTGTTGGGTTCAATGGGCTTAGTGGGCCCGACAGGCCCTACCCGTGGTCTCGGCAAAACCATGCCTAAGTCTAAGCTAACATGCTTCCAAAGTGGGCTTTAGTGGGCCTCGAATGGTTTGGCCCACACAGTTAACTTAATTAACCTTATTTTGAACAAAAAGTAAGTTTATCCGGCGGGGTGGGCCTCGTTGGAAGGCCCACTGGAAATCAAATTGTACCGGGTCAGTCCCTAGCCCATCTTGGGTTTCTGGGTGACCCTGAAATCCTTCTGGTTCATTCAAATTGATCAAACAAATCAAGAAAATAGCACAAGATCATGAAAATAGCAAAAAATGGCATTCTGGCAGTGTAGCCAGCCTGAGATGCCGGTTACACATAAGGACCAGTGTATTCGACATCTTTGGCTGGTTACGAACAAGGCCATGCTGATTCGACCTGAGTTGTCGGATCAACCGAAAAAGCTTGGTTTTTTGGATTTTTGCATTAGGCTTGGGTTCCTGGGTCTTGTAGGGTGTTCCAATGATTGTGTGGGCCCTTGTGTGGGCCCACAGTGGTTCAAATGGAACTTAAAAGGCTTCTTTTTGGGGGTTTTTAGAATCAAGAACAAAGGAGAAAGTTTAGGTCCTGCTTTCTCTGATTTTTGAACCAGATTTATCAAGGTAATGGGGACTTAAGTGTCCCTGTTTTTCTTTTCATCAGTCGAAGGAGACAAATAGCTTACATATATACACAACAATCACCCAAAGAAAGATTCCATGAATAAACCTCATACCAAAATAAGTGTATGTGTGTGTTTGCCATACTTAAGAATTGAAGAAACAGATCTATATACATGCATGCAAAAGTAAAATAAATAACAAGATACCCTAAAACATCTAAGTGTGTTCGTAGTTGGCAAAAACATGAGTATATACATGGAGCATATGAGAAACTAAGTGGAGTGATTTTAAGTGGTCAAAAATCAGAAACTAGACTTAAAAACACCATAATAAAACATGCACAAAACAGTAGATAAAGAGGATGCTCACATAGTCTTAAATAACAATATGCTTGGTTTAAATGATGATAAATAGTGAAGGACTACCGTGCATGTCGAAAATCTGCTACATACACATGTGAGAAAATAAACCTATATCATGCATATTCCATATCATAACCATATATTCATTCACCTAGCATAGAGAAGAAGATATCTAAAGAAAGGATGAAGAAGGGGGGGGGGGGGGGGGGGGGTTACATGTGGGTTACATGAGGTAGAGATGAAGGGGAACACACTCCCCTAATAAGTGAAGAAGAAAAACAATAGTAATATTAAGAGAAAACAACAACTTAAAACACTTAGAATCAAACTAGAAAAAAAGTCATCCTCTCTATAGTTCAACCGGTTGCTTCTTCTTACCTTAGGAGAGTAGGGATCTTTAAAGAGACATAAAAAGAGGAAAGAAAAACAAGAAAAACACACACATGCCATGTAACAGAAATATCAACACATGTATGAAATTTCAGGTGCTTCAGATTAACTCATATTCACATATGTTCAACAACATGTAGTAAAGAACATTACCTTGGGGTCAAAATGACCTTTGAGTGGTATGCTTGCACTTCCTTGAGGCTTGGACGGCTGCTGGAGCAGCACCTTCAAAACACCACCAGCAACCCTCCTTTGGTTGGTTGGGTGAAGAATGAAGGAGAAGAGAGGGAAAGAGATAGAGCTTGGGAGAGGTGAAGAGGTTGGAGAAGAAAATGGAGAGACAAAATGTGCTCAACCCCCCATACGTATGGGGGCTTGGGCTTTTTATAACGTGATGCATGCATGTGATGTGTATGCATACATGGGGGACACAATTATGGGAAAGGGAGAGAGAGAGAGAAAGAGGGGGATGCATGTATGAGGCATGCATGGTTGATCATGGGGAGAGAGAGAGAGAGAGAGAGAGAGAGAGAGAGAGAGAGATGCATGAGGGGTGGCATGCATGGATGATGCCCATGCATGCCCTTAGGGGACATCAATCATGAGCAAATCTTGGTATTTGTGGATTGGTCCCTGATACTTTGGATATTTACAGATTTAGTCCCTGATACTTTTGGATATTTACAGATTGGTCATTGGGATATTTTCTCAAGTTTGGATATTTATGGATCTAGTCCCTGATACCCTTGGATATCTGCAACTTCGCCCTTGAGATATTTTTTATTGATTTGGGTAATTGCAGATTTAATCCCTGAGACCTTTTTGCTCTGCTGCTTGCCACATGTGCAGTTTTCCAGCATGGCTGCCCTAGAACTTCAACTGCTTACATCTTCTTCATCCGAACTCTGATTTAGGCAAACTCGATTGCGTTAGAATCGTATCGGAGCCCTCTATCCATTGGTATAGGGTTAAGCAGTTGATTTGGGGTTGAACAGAAAGTCAACTTTCTGCTCCCCCTCAAGTTTGACTTGCTCATAAATCCTTCATCCGGACTCCGATTCCAACAAACTCAGTTGCGTTGGAACCGTGTCGAGATTCTCTATCTATTGAGATAAAGCAAGGTGGCCAATTATCACTTGATCTAAAAGTCAACTTTTGTCCTCTTGGGGTTTGACTTTTCAACTAGGGTTTGAAGGTCCCATTCAGAAAGTCAACTTCCGGGGGTGCAAAAATGAGGTGCTTACACAACCCACTAGCACCATGCATGAGGGATGGTATTCCCCTATTGTTCACTTAGTTTCCAGCTCATGCCATGGTCCTCTTTTGTGTTTTCGGCTACTGTTGTGGGGAGCATGTATGGCTCCACTCCCTTTTGATAGCATGTTAATGTGTAAAGAACATGTCCAAACCAAGGGATCCTACAGCCATGCTACCCCTAGCCCTCATCTAGCTTGCTGTTTTAAGGTATTTTAAATACCCCCTTTCCCCTTTACCTATTGATGTTTTCAGCATGCTAATGCAACCCTTTCCCCCCTCACTTTGTTGCTGTTTAGGTTATTAATATGCCGCTGTTTTATCCATCTGCATGTTATTTCTTTTATCAAATGTGCATTAACATGTTCCCCTCCTTCCCTTTGCCTGCTGTGCTGAGGTCCTAGCATGCCATCACCTCCATAACGCCATGGTCATGACTTGTAGGGGCTGCTGCTGGAGACAGCATCAGATCTCCTCTCCTCTCTTGCTCCTTCGCATCCTTTTAGCATGATCAAACCCCCTTGTTACAGCTGTTGGTGCAGCAGGTTCACCCATCAATTTTTTGTGTAAATAAGCAACTCCCAAACCAAATAACCAAATCCAATAAACGGGGTTATCCGATATAACCCCGAATAGGAATTTGGCTTGACCTAAGCCCTCTTTGGTATCCAATAGGCCTTCCAACGAGGCCCACATCAGACCAACATCACTTGGATAAAAAGTTGAAAATCAATTAAAATAAAAGGGACCCACACTTTTGAAGGTCCCATTCAGACTTAATAAGTGAGCATGTTGGTTTAGGACATTAGGGTGAGTTGAACCAAAATTGACTCGAACCAGCGAAACACATGGGACCCATCAACCGACGGGGCGGACCCCGTCTACGGACTTCCCCGGACCGTAATCAAGACCTTAACTAGAATCTCAAGCCGCAGACCAAAGTAGACATCCTTAGGGCACCCAAGTGTCTGCCTGCACCCCATCAGGCAGTGGCGACTCCTTATACCCCTGTTCCCTTGCAATTTATGATTTGCGTGCTCCCTCCCCTCGCGTCGCGCATCATCACGATGTGTGCACAACAAGGATGTTCAAAAATGCAAAATTCAAATGACATAACATTCAAGGGTAAAGCAGAAAGGGGCTAAGCATAAATCAAAGTTCACATTCAGAAAGGGGATAAGCATATGCTTAATCAAAGCTCACATTCAGAAAAAGGCCAAGCATAAATCAAAGCTCACATTCACAGCTGGAATCAAGGGTCATTTTCATCTATTGAAGATCATGAGGCTATTGTCGCAAGATAAAGCAAACAGGTATGATCCATGTGTATTTTCAGATGGATTATTACTAGCAAGGAAAACTAGCAGGATACAACAGTAAACAAATCAGCATTTGGGGTTTACATCATTCAAAAAAGTGACAAACCTAATGCATTCACCAAAGAACAGAAAGATTGTAATACTCGAATCAGTGTTTGTAAGAAAGCAAAGCCCAGAGATTTTCGGCATACCTTTTTCAGTCTCAAGGTTAACTCACTGGCTAATAAAGGATGGATTGGGATTGGACGTGGCACAAGTGAAGAACAGCTTTGGCAGTGAGGCTATGAAATGAGATAGGAGTCGACTGGAGGGAAGCTAGTCTTCACTATTTCTGGAGAAAAGGTTGCCACTGTTGCAAGGAGAAGTCAGCAGTTGTCAGAGAAATTAGAACTGTCGCCGGAGAAAACAAGAGTCGCCGGAAAGGAAGAAGACACCGAAGAATTCGTACACCATCGAGAGGAAGTGAAGACAGGAGAAAGGTGTACGGTCGTATGGGTTTGAAGAAGAAATGCAGACATAGGAGATAAAATGAAGAAGGCCGGTCGCACTCATTTTTAAACACAGGCCCTAGAAAATCGCAGTTTAAACGCGGGCAAGACAAGACCGCAAAAGTAATGCTGTCATGGCACAACCGCGTTTAAATTGCGGTCATAGCTCGACTACAGTACAAATGCGGTTAACTCAAAAAATTTGATTTTTCACTATTTTCTTCATACTTTTTCAGGAGATTAATGTCCATATTAATTGTAAATTGCAAGAATTGTCACTTTACCCACTTTTGTTTTAAAATTTGTCTCAAATCTCACTTCATAGCCACGAGTGCTTAGTGAGACTAGAGAGAAGGATTTGCCCCTTAAGGTTAAGGACTTTTCAGCAAATCCTTCACACAAATTCTTGTTCTAAAACATTACTCTTTTAATCCTTGCAAATTGTAATTAGCTGGACAGATCTCAAAAAGTGCAATTTTTGGGTCTTTTTGCTCTATGCTGGTAATTGGTTCCAATTACCTGCAAAGAGGGGGTAGTTGTAGACACCCCAAATTGCACTACAAATGAGAAAATAATTGAAAATATGTAATTGGGATTTGAAACAGGTCAAAAAAGTGTAAAATTTGGTCAACCATGCAATGACCGTATTTTATTTGCGGTCTAGTCGTGACCGCATTATCTCTGCAGTCTGGCTGTGACCGCATTAACAATGCGGTCAAGGTGCGACCGCATTATATATGCGGTTTCGGTTTTTTTGAGCGAATTCATCATTTTTTGATTTCTGAGCCTTATTTACACTCAAACCACTCTCTAGGAGATTCGAATCCCCTTTTTTACCCTCTGTGGTTTAATTGATTTACCTTAACTCATTCTTTGAAACTAAAATGGAATATTCTGGAACCTTATTTTGGCATACCCCTAGGACCAACCATGCCCCTGGGTTTGCCTATAAATAGAGGGCCTCTCCTCAAGAAAATGGCTAAGAATCTGAAGCTTGAAGAGTTCCAAGTGAAGAAGGGAACCCGTGCTTCTCTGCTTTCTCAATCTAGGTAAGTCCATTATCTCTTTTATTTTCTGTTTTTAATTCTAGAGATAGTCTGTTCTTCTCCATTTCTGTAGAATAAGGCCTTTTCTTTTGTATCCCCAAACCTGCCTCCAAGTACCTCAAGACTCCTCTTTAGCCGTAAAACGTGAAGAGAGAGCTAGGGTAAAAGAGAACAGGTGGATCCTTAGAATAGAACCTATAATCTGTAGAATAAGGCCTAGTTTATATTTATATCCCAAAACCTACCTCCAAGTACTTCAAGACTCCTCTCTAGCCATAAAACGTGAAGAGAGAGCTAAGGGAAAGGGGAACAGGCGGATTCTTAGAATAGAACCCCTTTATCTATTTTTATCTTTTTTTGTAGAATAAGGCCATTTATTGTGTTTGTATCCCCAAACCTATCTCCATGTACCTCAAGACTCCTCTTTAGCCGTAAAACATAAAGAGAGAGCTAGGGGAAAAGAGAAAAGGTGGACCCATAGGATAGGCCCCTATGTGTTATAATCTTTGATATGTGGTTGTTTTTACTATTCTGTTAATGTTTTAATAGTTTTATCCTAAATCTGGAGGAATCCTATGGATCCATGTTGTTTATAGCATAAGATCCTCTTTTCCCCCTACAGTTGGGATTTTTCATACCTTTGCACCTACATCACTGTTTTCTTGATTTTGGTGATATTAAGCTAAGATTCTTGATCTATCATGATGCATATGGTAGATCTGAAATCATAAGCCTTAAAGTAGCCTCTAGGGTTTCATGAGATGATTTTGAATTTGTTTTAATCTTTGAGAGAGGATCCTATGGTCCAAACTCTCCCCTTTTGATTTTTTTTTATCAATATGGGTGAATCCGGCTCAGATCTCTTAATTAATGAGAAACTTGGAGCAGATCTGTACCCTAGATGGTTTTGATTCATTCTTTTACTTCCCAAAGTGATTTTTGGTTTATTTCCAATTTTGAGAGAGGATCCTATGGTCTAACTCTTCCTTTTGACGTTTTTTCATCAACATGGGTTGATTGGGGTTCTATCTTTCAACTAATGAGAGATCTGGATCAGATCTATGCCCTAAAGAACTTTACTCTTCAAGGTTTTAATCAAGAGATTTCAATTTAGTTTTTCAACCTTTTAATGGTTTAGCCTAAAGCTAGTTTTTCAGGTTATACTTCAGATTGGTTTTCTTTGATTTTATCTCAATTTTATTTCAGTCATGAAACCCTAGGAATGGTGTGATCATATTGAAAGTTCTAAGTTAATCGGGCTATTCATATGAAAAACCATACACTTTTGTCACTTTTATGATTTTTTATATTAAGCAAGCTTTTTTTGTTTTTAACATGAACAATACCTGGAAACCACCTTGTGTGGATGAATAGGGGTGCTTAACACCTTCCCCTGTTCATAACCTAATCCCCTTACTCATCTCTGGTTGTATTTGTTTTGTATTTTAAAATAGAGTTATTTTTACTCTAGCTTTGTCCTTTTTTATTTAATTTGAGATTTTGGTGTCCATTCACACCTAAAAAGAATGGTGGTGACTCCTTGTTCTAATGAATCCCATGTGATGATTAGGAAGTCATTGAATTGATTTTCCAGGTCTTACAGGTTGGTCTTTTTCGTACAAATTAATTCAAACTTTGGTGGGACTTTTGGATGCCCTAAAATATTCCAACAATTCTTTTAATTCAAGTAAAAAAAAAAAGGAAAAAAAAGGAAAAAACAAACTTGTGTTCACCTAACTCGCATATATGCATTTATGGGTGTATGAATAAGCTATAAATTGGAGTTGACATATTTCCTTATTTTTCTTTCTCCAGGTACAAGATACTTGCAACCATTGCTCTTGTGACCAGATCAAAAGCTCGCACAATGAATCCCGCTGAGAATCAAGCCGCTGTCCCTACTCAGGACTTTGTTCAACTACAAGAGCAAGTGGCAGGACTTGCGAAATTGCTAGAAGACTTACTGGCGGCTCAGGCCCAACACGCCCAAGCCCAGAACCAAGCCTCTAGTTCCCATCAAGCACCTCCACCACAAACCAACATTCCACCCCCATCTCAACTCATCCCTGAACCCATTTCTGAACCTATCCCTGAACCTATTCTAACAAGGGAAGTTACTGTTGAATCTGGGAAAGAGAAGGAAAAGGAAAGAGCAAGGGACGAGATGGAAAGGAAACTCCTACATAGGATGGAGAGGATTCAAGAGGAACTAAAAGAAGTAAAGGGGGTGAACAGTTATGGAGGTACCAACTTTGAAGACCAGTGCCTATACCCAAATGTTTGCCTACCAGCTAAATTTAAGTGCCCGGACTTTGATAAGTATGATGGCACAGGCTGCCCCATGAGCCATTTGAAGTTGTACTGTTGTAACGCCCCAGATCCGTGTTGTTCATTAAAGATATAACACGTCTCATAGAGTGTTAGGTAAGGATCCAAAATTAATGTGATCGCTGGACAATCACCTAAGTTATACCATATCAGAGTGCACAACCATTTATTAACTAAGAAGTCCAAAAATGAGCTTAATTATAATCAAACGATTCAACCTCAAACTACTTTATTACACTTCCAAATTTAAAGAAATCAAAAGAGTCAAAGTTACCAATTTAAAAATAAACCTAAAAATCTAGAAATCGTAGTAATAGTCCTCCTCCCTATAAGTCTCAGTCGGATCTACCCCAGTAGTCACCTCACCACGAGTATCTGAAAACAAAAACAAAAACAAAGGATTGAGATACGAATATCTCAGCGAGTAGCAAATGCATGCAGAAATAGTTATCAACAGTTATAAATATGCATCGATAAATAACCAGCACAATCAAATCAACAAAGATAATTCCGAAGGTTTAAATCCAATCCCATTAACAGTTTTACACAAATGACCAACCACAATTTACCGATTACACATCGAATGGTCAATGTCATGACTATTGTTTGAATTGATTAATTGACATGCCAAGGAGACATCCATACCTCCATGTACACAGTTTTGGCCTACTCAGGGTTTTGAAAACTCTGAAATGACGGCCTACTCAGGATTTCGTCATCCAATGCCGGCCTACTCATCGGGTTTCGGCATTGACAATCAGGCCTACTCAGGGTTTCTAGCTGCTCTACACCGGTCGTGGCAGCACACAAGACCATGCAATTACATCAATAAACAATACCATCACATTACTAAGCTTAGACAAGGATCCAGGTGAAGCTAAACCAAAACAGAAAACAATTTCATAAACTCAACATTGACATCACATTAAACCAAACCACAAGTCCAACGGGTAGTAAAAACCTTTTTACTCACACAAAGACAAATTTGACAAATACGGCTCTGCACTTTGAAATGACACAAACACAGGTTAAACAAGTTCATAAACTGGAAACAAATGTACAACATAAATAAAACTAAGTCCTTAACTCATAGTATTAGGAACAGCAAGTAACTCTACCAACAATCCTTCAATTGTCACTTTGGAAACTCATAAAACTACCAACAGTTTGACTCAATGATCTCTGGATGTTTTTGAGCAGATAAACTACTTCTAATATCCTAATCTAGTCTTTGGCTAAGAGGTTTAAGCCTCAAAGTATCAAAATTGTGCTCAAAATGATTGGTCGCACTTTACTGGAGAAGTTAGTGGGTGCACTGACCTCGGCTTAGTTGACGCCAGGTGGGCGGATCCAAAATTCTGTTTGTGCCAAGCTGCCACTGAGGTTAAAGAAGTTGGCGGTAGCTCGGCGGACACAACCTGTGTTTCACAACTTTGTTAATCTGAAAACTCCATGACTGTCTTGGTTTCTAGTCTTTGTAACACTTTTATTATACTTCTACCATCCCCAAAAGACGATTAAACATGATTTGAAGTTAATCTATCACACTTCATATCACGCCTCAAAATTTATTCGTATAATCCACGTTCGAAACTATATTTTCAGAAATCATGCTTTACGGCTAAGTTTAGAGATCAAAAACCAAACACAGATTAAAACGATACGACTCACCTCTTGTACGCCCAAATCCTTGCATTGCAATTCTGAGAACTAGAAAAGCAATATCAATCTTCGCCGACAACCTTCTTTGATAGTGAGATGGTTCCTGAACTGAAAGCTCGCTGATCACAGGAAACCCACGAGTCTGCTCTTCTCCCAAACGCCCTAGAACTCTAGCCGCAATCTTCTTCAAACTCAAGGTATGCGAAAACCTACGCACATAAATACATTGAGTATTTATACTCACCCTACGCTTTGCCGCTCGACTAATTTAAACTCAGGATTCAGTGCACGCTCACCCACAAAGTCTTCCTACATACACAGCTTTCCAGCCATTGATTCACCAACTTGACTTCCCCCTCTAAACACCCATATAAATAAATATTTTATTCATAACGACTAAATTCAAACAGCAATATACTTCTAATTAAAATAGACGCATTACTCACCTTAATTCATCTTGCTTCACGCCTAATGTCTCAAATTCCAAATACACCCCTGCTTGACAGATTTCTGCAATTTCACCCATACAGACTTATTAATTCTTAGAAACAATAAACATGCAGAAATTTGGGGTTTTACATTCTTCCCCCCTACAAAAATGTCGTCCTCGAAATTTACCTCAAGCTGAAATGAATAACTCTGGATACTTCTTCCTCATCTCCTCTTCACCTTCCCAAGTGGCTTCCTTTGTTGAATGGTTCTTGAAAGAGTAGGAGACTACTCTACAGGTCCTCGATCTACAACAATTATGATCTTAACAATGCGGAAACATACACACAGAGAATTATACGAGGAAACCTAAATCCAGATCCAGGAAAAACCTCGAGTCTATATGAGGCGACTAACCCTTAGAATCTCCACTATTGAATGAAAAACAATTACAAAGGAACACACACTTAACCTTTACAATTGAACTCACTCAACAGCAATCCACAGCTCGAATTCACGAACTGCAACACATCTTGAATCCACAAGCTGCAAAACACGATCAATCCAGATCGCAACAATCACTCAACAGTGATCCACAGCTCGAATCCACGAATTGCAACACAGCTTGAATCCACAAGCTGCAAAACACGATCAATCCAGATCGCAACAATCACTCAACAGTGATCCACAGCTCGAATCCACGAACTGCAACACAGCTTGAATCCACAAGCTGCAAAACACGATCAATCCAGATCGCAACAATCACTCAACAGTGATCCACAGCTCGAATCCACGAACTGCAACACAGCTTGAATCCACAAGCTGCAAAACACGATCAATCCAGATCGCAACAATCACCTCAGAGTCCACTGAGACGATCCAATGCAATAGGAATCCACCTATGCATCCATCAAGGTCGATCACCAATCCAGGCGATCACACGATCAGGTGAAGTTCCGAATTGAAGAAGAATCCTCAAACTTCAATTCCAGGCGATCTCTCTCAGATCTCCCCCTCACTCGATCGCCGACTCTCTAAAGAAGAATTGATTGAATCTCGAACACCTCAAGATCCAAATCGAATTGATCCAAAGAAAAAAGTCTTAACTAAAAATTACAGCACGTCTATTTAAAGAAGAAATCTCAGATCGCGTCGAGCGCTGGTGGCGTCGTGGTGCGATCGGGGTAGACGGCTGGAAGCGAACTCAAGTCCCGCTCAAAACAACTTGACTCAGTTAAGGACGCGCTGCCAGCGCGCTGCTAGCGGGAGGGAACGCGGCATTTGCACAGCTAAATATTATAATCTTCAATCTTGCTCTGCGCTACCAGCGGCGTATCGGCGTCGCCTTACGACGCTAGTGCACGTGCCTTACTTTCAAAGTACTGTATCACTTATGCCCTGCCAGCGGAGTAGCAGCGGCGTTGTTCCTCGCAAGTGCCTTTACAAGAGATGCTTTATTTAGAAAATCTTTCATTTCCTTGAGCTACCAGCGGCGTGGTAGCTGTGTGGCAGCATCGTCTTCTTCTTCTTTACTAAATTCACAGAATTTTCATTATTGATTCTGCACATCTTGAAGATTGTTAGAAGACATAATTCGTCAAACATTTGCCATAAAAGGAGTGTGAGTTTTCACACTTACAGTTTTGCCATAGCACTTTCACCAAGGGAACCACTTTGGTACGGAGAATCTACTCACGACGATCCAAAATATGAATTGGTCTCTCCTCGTATGTCAGATCCTCCCAAATCACTAAAGGCTCAGGATCTATCACGTGGCTTGGATTCGATATGTACTTCCGTAACATGGAAATATGAAATACATCATGCACTCCTGCCAAATGATCTGGTAAAGCTAACTTTTAAGCCACTGGATTAATCTCCTTCACGATCTTGAATGGACCAATAAAATGGGGAGATAATTTTCCTTTCTTCCCAAACCTCATAATACCTTTGGAAAGTGATATCTTCAAGAACACACGGTCTCCCACCTCAAATTTTAGCTCATGCCGTCGGGTATTCAAGTAACTTTTCTGACGACTCTGCGCAGTCAACAACCGCTGTCTAATCAACTTCACCTGATCCATACTATCTTGTATAATCTCAGGCCCAAAGTACTGCTTCTCACCTACCTCCACCCAACACACTAGAGATCTATAAATCTTGCCATAAAGTGCCTCATAGGGTGCCATCTGAATGCTAGCTTGATAGCTATTGTTGTAAGCAAATTCCACCAAATGTAAATACTTACTCCAATTGCCACCCCAATCCATGACACAACACCTCAACATATCCTCCAAGGTCTGTATAGTCCTCTTGGATTGACCATCAGCCTGTGGATGGAAACTAGTGCTAAAACTCAACATGGTGCCCATGGCTTCCTGAATACTCTTCCAAAACTGCGATGTGAAATGGGAATCCCTATCAGATACAATCGATATTGGAACTCCATGCAACCGAACTATCTCCCGTGTATATAACTCCACCAATGATGCTAAGTTCTGAGTGGTCTGATAAGGCAAGAAATGAGCTGATTTTGTTAGTCTATCAACAATCACCCATACACCATCCAGCTGCCTAGATGTAGGTGGCAACCCCGATACAAAATCCATCGTAATGTGTTCCCATTTCCACTCGGGAACAGGCAATGGTCGCATCAAACCTGGAGGTCTTCTATGCTCTCCTTTCACTTGCTGGCATGTCAAGCATTTAGTTACAAATTCCACAATGTCCTTCTTCATGCTCGACCACCAATACACTACCTTGAGGTTCTTGTACATCTTTGCACTACCCAGGTGGACTACACATCTGGATCTGTGACTCTCGTCTAATAAAAATCCTCTAATTTCTGCATCATCTAGATCACAAATCGGCCCTCGAAATCTCATCAATCCATCCCTAACCTCAAAATCTTTGGCAGCCTCCTCGCCTTTATCCACCAACTCCCTGATGCGTCTCAAATCTGGATCTGCCAACTAACCATCACTAATACGCCACAGCAATTCAGGCTCTGCCTGAACCCATGCCATAATCAATCTTTGCCCATGAGTGCTGAATTCTGCAGGCCAGTTTACGACGGTATCCACCAGACTGCATTAACCAGCCATAAAAGTAGCTAATGTGGCCACCTCCTCCTGAGAAACACCCCTATGGCTCAAAGCATCTGCCACCACATTTGCCTTACCAGGGTGATAATGAAGGGTGAAATCATAATCCTTCAGGAGGTCCATCCATCTCCTTTGTCTCATATTTAGCTCTCGCTGGGAAAATATATACCTCAAGCTTTTATGATCTGAGAATATCTCGAATTGGGCTCCTATCAAGTCGTGCTCCCATAACTTGAGTGCGAACACAATCGCTGCCAACTCCAGATCGTGTGTAGGATAATTCTTCTCATGAGGATGTAGCAACCTCGAAGCATAAGCTACCACACACCTCTGCTGCATCAATACACATCCCAATCCTACTCGAGAAGCATCATAATAAATAGAAAAACCCTCACAGAAGGAACGATCAGAACTGGAGCTGAAGACAGTTTACTTTTCAACTCTTGGAAGCTATTCTCGCACTTGTCATCCCATTGAAACTTCACTGCCTTCTTAGTGAGATTGGATAAAGGTGTAGCCACTCTGGAAAAGTTCTCTATGAATCTCCTATAATACCCAGCCATTCCCAAGAAACTACGAATCTCTGACATTGAGGAAGGTCTAGGCCAATCTGCCACTGCCTGCACCTTAGCTGGATCCATAGCTATCCCTGTCCTAGAAATCACGTGCCCCAAGAAGCTCACCTCTCTCAACCAAAACTGGCACTTACTGAACTTCGCATACAATCTATGCTCTCGCAATGTCTGCAGCACAATCCTGAGGTGCTAAACATGATCCTCTTTATTCTGAGAGTACACCAGAATATCATCAATAAAAACAACCATGAAGCTGTCCAAGTAAGTATGGAATACCCGATTCATCAGGTTCATAAAAACAGCCGGGACATTTGTCAGCCCAAATGGCATGACCAGAAACTCATAGTGCCCATATCAAGTGCAGAAAGCCGTATTCCCTATATCCTCAGGTGCTACTCTCAACTGGTGGTATCCAGATCTCAGATCGATCTTAGAAAACCATGATGCACCCCTCAACTGATCGAACAGGTTGTCGATCTGAGGCAACGGATACTTATTCTTAATGGTGACTTGGTTCAACTGGCGGTAGTCTATACACATCCGCATCGACCCGTCCTTCTTCTGAACAAACAGGACCGGTGCACCCCACGGTGACACACTAGGTCTAATAAAGCCCTTCGTTTCCAGCTCATCCAACTGCTTCTTCATCTCCTGATACTAAGGTTATGACATCCTGTAGGGAGGTTTGGACACAGGTGCCGTCCCAAGTAAAAGTCGTATGCTGAACTCGACCTCTTTAGATGGTGGTAATCCTAGCAATTCCTCAGGAAATACGTCCTCAAACTCCGATGCCACAAGCACACTAGAAAGACTAGGTGCCCCAGACTCTGCCTCCTCAACTTCAATGGAAGCTACTAAATTGATTCGTGTACTCAACCCCTTACAACGGAAACAGTGCATAGGCTGATCTGACCGACACACCATAATGGTACCCCTATGGCAATCTATGTTCACATGATGCCTAAACAGCCAATCAATGGCTAAGATCACATCAAACTCCCCAAATTTCAACTCCACCAAGTCTCCTGGCAACTTCAAAGAACCTAACCGGATCATGCAATCTATAAATACGGTCTGCACTCTAGTGGCCTCCCCCAATGGTGTGTGTACAAGTAACTCAGACTCAAGTGTGGCAGGGATCAGACCAATACGAAGTGCACAAGGAGGAGTAATAAAAGATCTAGAAGCACCCAAATCAAACAAGCATATAGCTGATTTACCATGTATGAAAAGAATACCTCCAACAAGCTGTGGTGCATCTGGCTCCTCCTCACGAACCTCCTCAGTGCGTCCCTCCTCTGGCTCATCCTCCTAAGCTGCTACTGCATACACCCTCATCTGCTGAGTGCGTGGGGGTGGTGCCTGCTGCCTCTGCGGTGCCTGTCTACCCTGATATCCACCACTGCCCTGACCCTGAGACCTCTGTCGTGCTGGTAGCGCTAGTCGAGGAAACTGGAATCTAGGAGCCTCAGCTGATCGGACATCCATAGTTGCCGTAAAGGTTGGCTTCAACAACTGATAGGTGGTCGGATGCGGGCACACCGCCACTTGGTGACCCTGCTGGCCACATCTAAAACATGCACCTGGTGGCGCCACACAAGGACCTGGGATGTGGAAACGGCTGCAACTAACACAACCTCCAGAAGCTCTCCTATCCCTCTCTCCATAATCGATCCTCGGTCTCTTGTCCCTATTCGAGACCCTTCGTGGCTCTGAAACACTCAGCTGTACTCTTCCTCTGGTCTGCTCAGCCCCCGAGTCTCGAATCTCTCTCTCAACTCTAAGGGCTCTCCCCACAAGATCAGAATACTCAGTGCACATCAACACCGAGAACATGCGTCTAATATCTGCCCTCAACCCTCTCTTGAAATGCTGAGTGCGTCTCTGCTCATCGTGTATGATATGGTGAGAAAATCGAGAAAGAACTGCATACTGGGCCTCGTATTGTGCCACGGTCTGAGACCCCTGAGAGATGTCCATGAACTCTCTCTCCTTCTGCAAATTCACCTTGGCAGAGAAATACTGCTCGTAGAAGACCTGCCGGAATCAGTCCCAAGTCATCTTAATCCCCTCTACAGCCCGCCTCCGTAATGATTGCCACCAGTGCTAAGCCTCACCCTCTAAGGTAAAGTAGCCAACCTCACCTTCCAGTCCTTTGGACAGTCCATCGTATCAAAAATGTGCTCCACTCTGGCCACCCAGCTCTCTGCCTCCAATAGATCTGGAACTCCATGGAAAGGCGAGGTAGTCAACTTCCTGAACTAGTCAATGTCCCTAAAGGACAATTCCTCCCCCATCTGCAGCTAATCCACTGCAGCTCCCTGACCATTCCAATGGCCATTGCCATTCCCAGATTGACTCATCCTCGCCTCCCTTTCCATCGCAAGGAGGTTGGTAAGTGAGCCAACAGCAGCCCAAATATCCTCCACTGGCGGTGGAGCTCCACGTGGCGGTGCAGGTGGCTGCTCCTGCGGTATATCCTCCTTGGGAGGATCCACGGGCCTCGCTCATCTGCCTCTACCAGCCATGTATACCTGTAAACATAAAACACCACATTAGTTAGGAACTATCTTCTAATCCTCATGGTTCTATCTAGCGTGCACACAATATTCCCCAGGGTTTCCTAAGGTCATACTACTTAGGAACTCCTAATTCAAGCTTAAGGTCTCTAGTACCATCTTTGTAACGCCCCGGATCCGTGTTGCTCATTAAAGATATAACACATTTCACAGAGTGTTAGGTAAGGATCCAAAATTGATGTGATCGCTGGACAATCACCTAAGTTATACCATATCAGAGTGCACAACCATTTATTACCTAAGAAGTCCAAAAATGAGCTTAATTATAATCAAATGATTCAACCTCAAACTACTTCATTACACTTCCAAATTTAAAGAAATCAAAAGAGTCAAAGTTTCCAATTTAAAAATAAACCTACAAATCTAGGAATCGTAGTAATAGTCCTCCTCCCTATAAGTTTCAGTCGGATCTACCCCAGTAGTCGCCTCAACACGAGTATCTGAAAACAAAGACAAAAACAAAGGAGTGAGATACGAATATCTTAGCAAGTAGCAAATGCATGCATAAATAGTTATCAACAGTTTTAAATATGCATCGATAAATAACCAGCACGATCAAATCAACAAAGATAATTCCGAAGGTTTAAATCCAATCCCATTAACAGTTTTACACAAAAGACCAACCACAATTTACCGATTACACATCGAATGGTCAATCTCATGACTATTGCTTGAATTGATTAATTGACATGCAAAGGAGACATCCACACCTCCATGTACACAGTTCCGGCCTACTTAGGGTTTCGGAAACTCTGAAATGACGACGTACTCAGGGTTTCGTCATCCAATGCCGGCCTATTCATTGGGTTTCGGCATTGACAACCAGGCCTACTCAAGGTTTTTGGCTGCTCTACACCAGTCATGGCAATACACAAGGCCATGAAATTACATCAATAAACAATACCATCACATTACTAAACTTAGACAAGGATCCAGGTGAAGCTAAACCAAAACAGAAAACAATTTCATAAACTCAACATTGACATCACATTAAACCAAACATTTTCATCATCATGTAAGACACAATACAGCTCAACATAGGTTGCTCCGGACCAGAACAGTAACTCATGGAATTTCAGTAATTATTCTAACCCCAAACCACAAGTCCAACGGGTAGTAAAAACCTTTTTACTCACACAAAGGCAAATTTGACAAATATGGCTCCGCACTTTGAAATCACACAAACCCAGATTAAAAAGTTCATAAACTAGAAACAAATGTACAACATAAATATTACTAAGTCCTTAACTCATAATATTAGGAATAGTAAGAAACTCTACCAACAATCCTTCAATTGTCACTTCAGAAACTCATAAAACTACCAACAGTTTGACTCAATGATCTCCGAATGCTTTTGAGCAGATAAACTACTTCTAATATCCTAATTTAGTCTTTGGCTAAGAGGTTTAAGCCTCAATGTATCAAAATTGTGTTGAAAATGATCGGTCGCACTTTACTGGAGAAGTTAGTGGGTGCGTTGACCTCGGCTTAGTTGGTGCTAGGTCAGTGGATCCAAAATTCTGCTTGCGCCAAGCTGCGGTTGAGGTTAAAGAGGTTGGCAGCAGCTTGGCGGACACAACCTGCATTTTACGACTCTCTGTTAATGCGAAAACTCCATGACTGTCTTGGTTTCTAGTCTCTGTAACACTTTTCTTATACTTCTACCATCCCCAAAAGACGATTAAACATGATTCGAAATTAATCTATCACACTTCATATCACGGCTCAAAATTTATTCGTGTAATCGACGTTCAAAACTATATTTCCAAAAATATGCTTTACGGCTAAGTTTAGAGATCAAAAACCAAACACAGATTAAAACGATGTTACTCACCTCTTGTACACAAATCTTTGCACTGCAACTCTGAGAACTGGAAATGCAATATCAATCTTCGCCACAACCTTCTCTGATCGTGAGATTGTTCCTGAACTGAAAGCTTGCTGATCACAGGAAATCCATGAGCCTGTTCTTCTCCCAAACGCCCTAGAACTCTAGCCGCAATCTTCTTCAAACTCAAGGTATGCAAAAATCTACGCACCTAAATACATTGAGTATTTATACTCACCCTACGCTTTGCCGCTCGACCAATTTAAACTCAGGATTGAGTGCACGCTCGCCCACAAAGTCTCCCAACATACACAGCTTTCCAGCCATTGATTCACCGACTTGACTTCCCCCTCTAAACACCCATATAAATAAATATTTTATTCATAACGACTAAATTCAAACAGCAATATAATTCTAATTAAAATTGACGCATTACTCACCTTAATTCGTCTTGCTTCACGCTTAATGTCTCAAATTCCAAATACACCCCTGCTTGACAGATTTCTGCAATTTCACCCATACAGACTTATTAATTCTCAGAAACAATAAACATGCAGAAATTTGGGGTTTTACAACTATGGGGTCCTATGCCAATTTGCTCGAGATGATAGCATACTGATCCAACTCTTCCAAAGGAGTTTGACTGGATCTGCTCTGAGGTGGTTTGCCACAGTTGACCATGAGAAGATTAGAGGATGGAAGGACTTGGCAGACGCCTTCTTGTCCCAATACAAGTTTAACTCGGAGATCATCATGCCAGACTGGTACGACATGATGAGGATGAGCAAAGGAAAAGATGAGTCTGTGAGGAAATATACCCAGAGATGGAGGGAGGTTGCCTCTCAGGTTAAGCCACCCATGTTAGAGCCAGAAATGATTTCTACATTCATTAGCACACTGGGGCAGCCGTTCTACAGTCACTTGTTGGGTCAAACTATCACCAATTTTATTGCCCTAGTACAAGTGGCAGATAGAATTGAGGATGGGATCAAGACAGGAAAAATTATTGTAAGTGTGAAAACTCACACTCCCTTTATGGCAAATGTTTGACAAATTATGTCTTCTAATAATCTTCAAGATGTGCAGAATAAATAATGAAAAATTCAGTGAATTTAGTAAAGAAGAAGAAGACGATGCTGCCACACAGCTACCACGCCGCTGGTAGCTCAAGGAAATGAAAGATTGTCTAAATAAAGCATCTCTTGTAAAGGCACTTGTGAGGAACAACGCCGCTGCCACTACGCTGGCAGCGCTTAAGTGAAACAGTGCTTTGAAAGTAAGGCACGTGCACTAGCGTCGTAAGGCGACGCCGACACGCCGCTGGTAACGCAGAGCGAGATTGAAGATTCTAATGATCAGCTGTGCACATGCCACGTTCCCTCCCGCTAGCAGCGCTCTGGCAGCGCGCCCATACCTGAGTCTATTTGGATTTGAGCGGGAATGAGTTCGCTTCCAGCCGTCTACCCCGATCACGCCACGACGCCACCAGCGCTCGACGCGATCTAAGATTTCTTCTTTAAATAGACGAGCTGTATTCTTTTTGAATGACTTTTTTCCTTGGATCAATTTGATTTGGATCTTGAGGTGTTCGAGATTCGATCAATTCTTCTTTGGAGAGTCGGTGATCGAGTGAGGGGGAGATCTGAGATAGATCGCCTGGAATTGAAGTTTGAGGATTCTTCTTCAATTCAGAACTTCACCTGATCGTGTGATCGCCTGAATTGGTGATCGACCTTGTTGGATGCATAGGTGGATTCCTACTGCATTGGATCGTCTCAGTGGACTCTGAGGTGATTGTTGCGATCTGGATTGATCGTGTTGTGCAGCTTGTGGATTCAAGCTGTGTTGCAGTTCGTGGATTCGAACTGTGGATCACTGTTGAGTGATTGTTTGCAATCTGGATTGATCATGTTGTGCAACTTGTGGATTCAAGCTGTGTTGCAGTGCGTGGATTCGAACTGTAGATCACTGTTGAGTGATTGTTTGCGATCTGGATTGATCGTGTTTTGCAGCTTGTGGATTCAAGCTGTGTTGCAGTTCGTGGATTCGAGCTGTGGATTGCTGTTGAGTGAGTTCAATTGTAAAGGTTAAGTGTGTGCTCCTTTGTAATTGTTTTTTCATTCAATAGTGGAAATTCGAAGGGTTAGTCGCCTCATATAGACTCGAGGTTTTTCCTGGATCTGGATTCAGGTTTCCTCGTATAATTCTCTGTGTGTATGTTTCCGCATTGTTAAGTTCTTAATTGTTGTAGATCGTGGACCTGTAGAGTAGTCCTCTACTCTTTCAATTATTGATTATTCTGCCATGCCTAGCCAACAAGACTCCACCACTTTCTCATCCCAAAAGAAAGGGAACGAAGTGAAGAAGAATGAAGGAAGAAGAGAAGCAAAAGTAAATATGGTGCAAATTCCCAAGGAACCCTTTCAAATCAATGTCCTTCCACCTCCTATCAAGCCAACCCATCAAGTTCCTTTGCTACCTGTTAGCACCTGATTTTTGCACCCCAAAAATGAAGAAAAATGAAAAGTCAAACTCTGAAGGGGTCAAAAAATTGACTTTTTGATTCAAGTGAATTTGGCCATCAAACTTCATTTCATTGAAAAAAGCATTTTGACACGGTTCTAACGCAATTGAGGTGTTGTGATGGTTATCATCCACCTGAGATCACAACAGAAGGAGGTGTTGTGATGCCTAAACCTCATCATCAGTGGAGTAAAGCTGAATCTGATCTATGTGGATGGAACAACAAGGCAATGAATGCCTTATTTTGTGCTGTAAGTGTTGAGGAATTCAGGAGAATTTCCTCATGTGAAGTCGGTAAGGAAGCTTGGGACATTCTTGAGGTCACTCATGAAGGAACCTCAGCTGTCAAGCTGTCTAGACTTCAAAGACTTACTACATCTTTCGAAACTCTATACATGAAAGATGATGAGTCTTTTGATGAATTTTATGCTAGACTCTCAGATATAGTTAATTCGAGTTTTAACCTTGGAGAAAAGATCTCTACATCTAAGGTTGTTAGAAAAATCTTGAGATCTTTGCCTGAAAAATTCAGACCAAAAGTTACTGCCATTCAAGAGGCAAAAGATGTGGATACCATGAGAATTGAAGATCTGGTAGGATCTTTATAGACTTATGAGCTAGATCTGAATATTCCTAAAAGGGGTAAAGGAATAGCTCTAAAATCTGTAAATACTGAAGAATCAGATAATTCTGAAGTAGATATGGATGAATTAGTTCTCTTAGCTAAAAAGTTTAAGAGAATGTTTAAAAAGAGACAATCTAATCCTTCATCATCCATGGACAGATCTAATAGGAGATCTGATAAGAAAATTTCTGATCTAAGAAAGGAGAAGAAATTTTCTCAGAATGATAAAGTTCAATGTTACAAATGTAGAGGATTTGGACATGTTGCTTCTGATTGTCCCTCAAAGGATAAAAAGAAAAAGACAAATTATCAGGTTACTTGGGATGACAGTAATACTGATAATTCTTCACAATCAGATGAGGATATTTCTGCTAATTTTACTGCTTTCAATTCCTTTTCCTCATCTTCTTCTGGTAGTTCAATCTCTGGCATTGCAGGAGATAATAAAGAGACTTTATCAGATGATGAAGAAGAATTACAAAAAGCCTACAATCAGCTCTATAAAGAATTCAATAGAGCTCAGAAGAAAGTCAAAAAACTGAGTAAAAAATTGAAGGAATCAGAAACAGAGAAAAATAAAGCTCTTGCAGGAATAGATTCAATAAACAAGAAGTTACTTGAAAGACATGCCAAACAAAATTTTCTGGTAACTTCTTTGACTGAAAAAACTGAAAAATTAAAAGAAAAGGAAGCTCAGATTTCTGCACTTCAAGGTAAAGTTATTGAACTTGAGAAATTGTCAAATTCAATCACTTCTAATGCTTCAAATTCTTCTGCAGGAAATCATAAAATTGATAAGGAATCAACTTCAAAGGAAGTTCCTGAGAGCTCAAATTTTGCTGAAAAGAGAATGAGTGTAAGTAATCAAAATAAGGAATCTTCACAGAAAATTTATGCTGGAGAAGTAAGATCAACAGGTAAATCTTCAAAATCTAAATCTGTACAGTTTAGAAATACTGTCAAATCTGGAAATTTTGATTCTTCTGAATATAGATTCATACCTGTGTGCCATCATTGCAATAAAAAAGGTCACATAAGACCAAAGTGTCATATTTTGCATGGTTTTCCCAAGGGATATTTTGACAATAAGAGGAAAGTAAATCAAAGTCAGTCCTTGGATTTATATAACAGATTTGATTCCCTGTTAAAATTGACTGAATCATTAAATAAGGAAGTTACAAATCTGTCAAAGAAACTTCCTTCAAAATCCCAAGTTGTTGATGAAGGTACTTCTCAGAAAACACATGAAAAACAGATTTGGGTTAGAAAAGATTCCTTAGTTGCAAATGTGGTTCATATAGCTTTGAAAGTTCATGATGTCAACATGTGGTACTTGGATAGTGGTTGTTCAAGACATATGTGTGGAAATAAGTCTATGTTTAGTACTTTTGAAGAATATTTTGGTGGAAGTGTAACATTTGGTGATGGAAGCACTTCTCAAGTCAAAGGTAAAGGAACAGTAACTGGTCCTAATGGAGTTTGTCTAAAAAATGTTTTAATTGTATCTGGTTTGAAGGCAAACTTAATCAGTATTAGCCAGTTATGTGATTCAAGATTGTTTGTCAATTTTACCAGAAAAGAATGTAAAATTTTGGATAATTCTGGTAGAACTGTTCTTATAGGTGTAAGAACAAGTGACAATTGTTATGGAATCATTGGAAACAATGAAAAATCTTTAAAATCTTCTGTATGCAATGAAATTGATTTGTGGCATAGAAGACTTGGTCACATTAACTATAGAGATTTGTCAAAAATCTCTAAGTCTGAATTGGTTAGAGGAATTCCCAAGTTTGGGAACAATAAAAAGAAAGGAATGTGTGGTCCTTGCAATCAAGGAAAGCAAATCAAAGCCACACACAAGAAAACCAACACTGTAGGAACCTCTAGACCATTAGAACTGATTCATATGGACTTGATGGGACCTACAAAGACTGAAAGTCTTGGAGGAAAGAGGTATATCTTTGTTGCTGTAGATGACTATAGTAGATACACCTGGGTAAATTTTCTAAGAGAAAAATCTGAATGTTTTGATTGCTTTAAACAATTGTGCTGTCAAATTCAAGTTGAAAAGAACTTGCAAATAGGGAGGATTGTTAGAATAAGATCTGATCATGGGACAGAATTTGAAAATCAGATGTTTTCCAAATTCTATGAAGAACAAGGAATTAAACATGAATTTTCTGCTCCTAAGACTCCACAGCAAAATGGAGTTGTGGAAAGGAAAAACAGAGTTTTGCAAGAAATGGCTAGAACCATGATGATAGCCAAGAAAGTGTCAACAAAATTCTGGGCTGAAGCAATAAATACTGCCTGTTATATAAGTAACAGAGTATATGTCAGATCTGGGTGGAAACAAACTCCTTATGAAATTTGGAAAGGAAAACAGCCAAACTTGAAATATTTTAGAGTCTTTGGAAGTAAATGCTATATCCTAAGGGACAGAGAAAATCTAGAACAATTTGATTCTAGAAGTGATGAAGGAATCTTTCTAGGATATTCTTCTTCTAGTAGAGCATACAGAGTTTTTAACTTGCAAAAATATGTTGTAATGGAATCTATTAATATGTTAATAGATGATGAAGGAACTGACTGTGAACTTTTGCAGGTTGTAGATGAAGAGGATGAAATCAGAGATGCTTCCTCAATCAATGAAGTTGTTCCTCTGACAAAAACTCTCAAAGATCACCCAACTGAGCAAATTGTTGGAAATATTTCAGATGGTGTAAGAACAAGACATCAATTACATAATGAGGTAAGATTTTCTTCTTATCTATCTCAATTTGAGCCAAAATCTTATAAAGATGCCTTGTTGGATGAATCCTGGTTAAATGCTATGCATGAAAAACTAAACCAATTTACTAGAAATAATGTATGGGAATTGGTTGAAAGACCCTCTGATCTGAATGTGATAGGAACCAAATGGATTTTTAAGAACAAATCTGATGAGAATGGGATTGTAACCAGAAATAAAGCTAGGCTTGTTGCTCAGGGATACACCCAAGTAAAAGGAATAGATTTTGATGAAACCTTTGCTCCTGTAGCTAGGTTAGAATCAATCAGATTACTTTTGTCTATTGCATGCTATTTGAAGTTTAAACTGTTTCAAATGGATGTTAAGAGTGCATTCTTGAATGGATATCTGAATGAAGAGGTCTATGTAGAGCAACCTAAAGGATTTGAGGACACAAATCATCCTAAACATGTTTATAAGCTGAACAAGGCCTTGTATGGACTCAAACAAGCTCCTAGAGCTTGGTATGAGAGACTCACCTCTTTTTTACTTGAATCTGGTTTTATGAGAGGAAATGTGGATAAAACTCTCTTTATTCAAAGAGAGTCCAAACATATTTTGATTGCTCAAATCTATGTTGATGACATAGTGTTTGGATCTACTTCTGAAAATCATGCTCACTCCTTTGGAGACTTAATGAAAAGTGAATTTGAGATGAGTATGATGGGTGAACTGAACTTTTTCTTAGGACTTCAGATTTATCAATCTCAACAAGGGATTTTTTTCTCTCAAGCAAAATATGCTAGAAATCTAGTCAAGAGATTCAGTTTAACTCATGCAAAACATGCTAGGACTCCTATGAGTACTAGCTTAAAGCTTGGAAAAGATGAATCTGGTAAGGATATAGACCCTACCTTGTATAGAGGGATGATTGGAAGTCTTCTGTACTTAACAGCAAGTAGACTTGATATAAGCTTTAGTGTTGGAGTTTGTGCAAGATATCAGGCTAATCCTAAAGAATCTCATCTAAATGCTGTGAAAAGGATAATAAAATATGTAAATGGAACTGTTGATCTGGGAATTTGGTTTTCTAAAGAAACAAACCCATATCTTACTGGATACACTGATGCTGATTGGGCTGGGTGTATGGATGATAGAAAAAGCACCTCTGGTGTTGCTTTTATATGGGTAATAACCTCATTGCTTGGTTAAGCAAAAAGCAAAACTCAGTTTCACTGAGTACTGCTGAAGCAGAGTACATTGCTGCAGGAAGCAGTTGTACTCAACTAATTTGGATGAAACAAATGCTATCTGATTATGGTTTAGATCAGGACCAAATGATTCTCTTCTGTGACAATCAGAGTGCCATAAATATTTCCAAAAATCCTGTTCAACACTCAAGGACTAAACATATAGACATTAGGCATCACTTTATAAGAGAGTTAATTGAAGACAAAACTGTTATAATTGAATATATATCTACTGAAAAACAGTTAGCTGATATTTTCACTGAACCTTTAGATCAAAACAGATTTGAAACTCTTAGGAAATCCCTAGGAGTATGCTCTCAAAACTGAAAATCAGGTTCTGTTTTGAGTTAATTTAGATGTAAAATGATTTACATGTCTGTTCAAAATGAATCTATGTGTTCTTGATACTAAAATCTTAATTAAGGAAGCTTGAGTCTATGCATATTGATAGAAATGTTGTGTTCTCAACTATCATTTTTGTCTTAAACACTTTTGTGTATTGAAGTTTATTGTGTGTTGAAGCTTGGGATCTATAGGCTATCACCTTTATGAAAAGAAAAGTTTTGGAAATGGCTGCCATAGAGATTAGAGTGAAAGCCACTGTAATTCTCAAAAAGAAAAAGAGAAAGAAGGTATATTCTTGGAATGAACTGTAAACTCAGGTTTTTGAAGGGTCAATGCCTTCTTCAAAAAGAAAAGAAAAAGAGATCAGAAAAGGCTACCTATCTCTGATGTGCGAAAGCCACCAAAATGAAGTTTGGGGTATGTCTATACTTTCCAAGTATGATTACACTAAAATAGCTTTTCATATGCAAAAAGTGTAAAAGTCAAAAATATTTCACACACTACACAAGCAATGTTTCATTAATATGCGTGTGTGCTCAATATCTTGAAGAAAATTTATAGTATGAGAAACCATGAGGGAAATTTTGGTCATAGATATGAAATGTGTCACATCTGAATTAACCTTGATAGGTTCTTCATGATCAGTTTTGTGATAAGTACTTCTTAGATTAAATAAAAGTTGATTATCTGGATGATTTTTAGTTTAGTTAAAATCTTAGCTTTGTGTTTAGATGTATGGGTTTTCATGAAGAATAGTTCAAACTCTTTTTATAAATTTTTGCCTTGTGAGTGTGTTTTTTTTCTTGTTTGTGCATGTGCACCTTCTACGTCGCTAGAAGCTTGCCGATAACCTTCTCCTTGCTTCATGCCTTGGCACCTGCCCTGTTAAGCGTCGCCGGAGGCACGCTGGCAGCGTGTCCTTTTTGTCTATAAAAAGGTGAAATCTGTTTTCACTTTTTTACCTCTGTTTTTTTTCTTACCTGCGGCTCTCCTCGCTCCTCGCGTCGTGGTCATTTCTTTGCCTTCGTGCTTACCTTCCATCACCTTGTCCACTGTTCAGGTAAAATTTTTTTTACTGTCTTCGTCTTGCTTCTTCATTTTTCTTCTTCCTTTTACAGTGTTCTTCTCTCGTTCTTCTCAGTTAGGGTTTGGTAGATTGTTCTGCCATTAGGGCTTTGTCGAGCTTTGCTTGTGTTCTTCTCTCTCGTCTATTTGTTTCTGTTCTTTTTTATCATGCCTCCCAAGAAGAAGTCTAGAACTGATTCTCCTTCCACCTCTTCTCCACTAGTAAGATCCTCACCGGTTGTCTCTTCTCCACCGGTGAGACCCCCTTCCCCTTCTCAGTCCTCTGAACCATTCATTGGAAATGGTTTATCTGATTTTAATGAGTTCTTCAAGCACAGGCCACTCCTTTTGGAAAGGGCCATTAAGCTTGATTCCTTTTCTGAATCTCCTCTCTTCTCATTGTTTTCGGACAATGGTTGGAAAAAATTTGCTTTGATAAGTGGTTTTGCATATCCTGACCTGGTTCGAGAATTCTATTCGAACCTCCACCATCTTCATCTGGCCAATCAAGGCTTTGTCAAAGCCTATGTCAGGGGCATCTCTTTCGACTTCTCGAAAGAGCTTATCTCATCTCTTCTAGAACTGCCCCTTGTTGATTCTCCCTCCTTTGATTTTTTTGATTCTCACTCTGATCCTCCCATGGAGTCAATCATTTCTTCTATGATTGTTCAGGGTGCTCCCACCTCCATAAAAAATAAGCCCAACTATCTGCCTCATGGCTCTCTCCAAGATCTTCTCAGGATCTTGAATCTGTTTGTTTGTGCCTCTCTTGTTCCCTCAGATCATCACTCTGAGATTTCTCTCTCTAGAGCTAGACTTCTTCATGCTATTTGGAACAGAGATAGTGTCTGTCTTCCGTCAATCATCTTCAATCAAATCCTTCAGTCTCGGAATTTAAAATCCAAGACTGCTGCTCTTCCATTCGGGATTTTCATCTCTTTCATGTGCATTCACCAGGGGATCTTACCTGATCCTGTTGAATTGATCATTCATCCCAAACCTCCCATTTATGCCTCCACCCTCACCCGAAGCAAACGAGCAAATCCTTTTCGGTTGGTTTCTTCTTCGGAGCCTTCTTCTTCTCCCTCCTCTTTGTCCAATTCTGATGCTACGGCAATCTTGGACAAATTGAATTCCATGCAAGCCTCCCAGGAGGCTTTCAATTCTGAGGTTAGGGCTCACATGCTCATGATGAGCATGTTCAAATCAGAGACCCAGGAGAAGCTGGAGAAGCTTGCAAAGGATGTTGACTTTGCTTGTGGCGAGGTGCAAAGGGATGTTGCTGCTCAGCAACGAATGCAAAACGAAGCTGATCATTTTCTGAGCAGCATTCGAAGAACTCAGTTGGAGATGGATCACAAACTCGGTTGGCTGCACTCTCGGTCCCAAGACGCGTACAAGCATTACTCAAGGACTTGGGAACCAAAACCACCTTCCAGAAAGGGGGAGTTTTTTGGATGATGATTCTGCTGGGTTGTTGTTGCTTGCTGCTTGCTGTTATTTTTTTTCTTCTTTATGTTGTTTGTTATGTTGTTTTTAGTAGTTTCTGAAAGTTGGTTTGTGGGGGAGTTTTCTCTGGTTTGTGGGAGAAGTTTTCTGTTGGTTGGCTGTATGTATTTGGTTGGATGTATGTATATATGTTGGAACAATGGATATCCTTTTTGAATGAATGAAATTCTGGATTCTCCCAAATCATTGTGTCTCTCTTATCAGTCTGGTTTTAAATTCTTAAATGGAAATCAATATTAACTGAGTTTGATATTAAACACTGGTTTAAGGTTGTTGTCAGGCATTTGCCAAGGGGGAGATTGTAAGTGTGAAAACTCACACTCCCTTTATGGCAAATGTTTGACAAATTATGTCTTCTAATAATCTTCAAGATGTGCAGAATAAATAATGAAAAATTCAGTGAATTTAGTAAAGAAGAAGAAGACGATGCTGCCACACAGCTACCACGCCGCTGGTAGCTCAAGGAAATGAAAGATTGTATAAATAAAGCATCTCTTGTAAAGGCACTTGCGAGGAACAACGCCGCTGCCACTCCACTGGCAGCGCTTAAGTGAAACAGTGCTTTGAAACTAAGGCACGTGCACTAGCGTCGTAAGGCGACGCCGACACGCTGGTAGCGCAGAGCGAGATTGAAGATTCTAATGATCAGCTGTGCACATGCCACGTTCCCTCACGCTAGCAGCGCTCTGGCAGCGCGCCCATACCTGAGTCTATTTGGATTTGAGCGGGAATGAGTTCGCTTCCAGCCGTCTACCCCGATCGCGCCACGACGCCAACAGCGCTCGACGCGATCTGAGATTTCTTCTTTAAATAGACGAGTTGTATTCTTTTTGAATGACTTTTTTCCTTGGATTAATTTGATTTTGGATCTTGAGGTGTTCGAGATTCGATCAATTCTTCTTTGGAGAGTCGGTGATCGAGTGAGGGGGAGATCTGAGATAGATCGCCTAGAATTGAAGTTTGAGGATTCTTCTTCAATTCGGAACTTCACTTGATCGTGTGATCGCCTGGATTGGTGATCGACCTTGTTGGATGCATAGGTGGATTCCTACTGCATTGGATCGTCTCAGTGGACTCTGAGGTGATTGTTGCGATCTGGATTGATCGTGTTGTGCAGCTTGTGGATTCAAGCTGTGTTGCAGTTCGTGGATTCGAACTGTGGATCACTGTTGAGTGATTGTTTGCGATCTGGATTGATCGTGTTGTGCAACTTGTGGATTCAAGCTGTGTTGCAGTTCGTGGATTCGAACTGTGGATCACTGTTGAGTGATTGTTTGCGATCTGGATTGATAGTGTTTTGCAGCTTGTGGATTCAAGCTGTGTTGCAGTTCGTGGATTCGAGCTGTGGATTGCTGTTGAGTGAGTTCAATTGTAAAGGTTAAGTGTGTGCTCCTTTGTAATTGTTTTTTCATTCAATAGTGGAAATTGGAAAGGTTAGTCGCCTCATATAGACTCGAGGTTTTTCTTGGATCTGGATTCAGGTTTCCTCGTATAATTCTCTGTGTATATGTTTCCGCATTGTTAAGTTCTTAATTGTTGTAGATCGTGGACCTGTAGAGTAGTCCTCTACTCTTTCAATTATTTATTATTCTGCCATGCCTAGCCAACAAGACTCCACCACTTTCTCATCCCAAAAGAAAGGGAACGAAGTGAAGAAGAATGAAGGAAGAAGAGAAGCAAAAGTAAATATGGTGCAACTTCCCAAGGAACCCTTTCAAATCAATGTCCTTCCACCTCCTATCAAGCCAACCCATCAAGTTCCTTTGCTACCTGTTAGCACCTGATTTTTGCACCCCAAAAATGAAGAAAAATGAAAAGTCAAACTCTGAAGGGGTCAAAAAATTGACTTTTTGATTCAAGTGAATTTGGCCATCAAACTTCATTTCATTGAAAAAAGCATTTTGACACGGTTCTAACGCAATTGAGTTTGTTGGAATTGGAGTCCGGATGAGGAAGTTATGAGTCGGTCAAACTTTTGGGGAGCGAAAAGTTGACTTTTTGCTCGACCCCAATTTAGCTGTCCAAAGTCATCCCAATGGATAGGTGGTTCTGAGCTGATTCCAATGATACTAAGTTTGCTGAAATCGGACACCAGATGAAGAAGTTATGGGCAGTTGAAGATTCAAGAAAACTGCCCGTTTGGCAAAATAGCAGCAAAAAAGCAAAATGAATTAACAAAATCAATAAAAGACATTTAATAAAACATACATTAATATTTTAAACATTTAAATAAAAAGTGTCTTAACATTTTAATAATATAATCTTAGATTTTTTAATAAAATATTAAGAAAATCGGTTAAAAATCTTTAATTAAATCAAATTGAATAAAAGATTTCAGATCCGGCATTTAAAAAACGTGCTTAACCGCACTTGAAGTACGGTTTAGTCTGAACCGTGCTTCAAATACGGTTTTGATCTTCTAGAAGGTAGACGCGTGTCCTGTACGGCGACAGCTGGCAGATTCGCACAGATTTGCACGTGTTGAATGCCAACCGCACTTAAAGTGCGGTTTTTGTTTTTTTAGTGCAATTTTGTCACAACCGCACTTCAAGTGTGGTTGTAACCAAACCGCACTTCAAGTGCGGTTCCGGCACTTTTTTGCCTATAAATAGAGGGCCAGCCCCCCATTTGAAGCAAGCTGGCCCCCCTCGGTCCCCACACCCTCTCCCTGTTCTTTGCTCATCCGAAATTCTGTCCAAATGCTGTAGCACCCAATCCCAAACATTAGAATGCCCAAAATACCCTTTATTAGCCTTAACTTTACTTAAACCTTCTCTTTACACCCATTTGATAAAAGAATCCAGTAAAACCCCTTTTTCATTCTGTGAAATCTAACGAGACGCGGAAGCGCTGCTGAAATTGTCAGGAGACCACAAAGCACAATCAATCAACAAAAAAGCCACATTGTAAGTATTTCTGTAATTTTTGCAAGTAAATCATAATTACTTTTAACATCTCTTTGTATTTCTTTATTTATCCTAATGCTTCTAACCTGTTTGTTGCTCATTTAAGGCCATGAGAGGCTAAAATTAAGGTGATTATTCCATTAAAAGAGAGGAGGCTATCCATGAATTAACATGGACACTTTAAACTAACTCATTTTGCTATAATGGTTGGTTTTTTAGAACTATTCCACCCCTGTAATTTCCCCTTTTCCCTCCGAGATAATGACTATGATTTATTGAATAAAAAAGGAAGGGGAAGCTCATGACTCTAAAGAACTGGGAATGAGGTAAGAAAGAGGTCTTTTAGGCCAAAAGAGGCAAATGCACCACACCAGAAATGATGAGAAGCCCGATGAAGATCGCTGGAAGTCCTAGGAAAGTCATAGGAGTGATCCAAACCAAAATCGGCATGTAAATGTGAATTCGGGAGTCAACCGCATATACAGAACGGTTTGGCTAGATCCGCAGTATATCTGCGGTTCTAACCAAACCGCACTGTAGGTGCGGTTAGATTTAAAAAGTGACTTTAAAATTGATTTTCTTGACTTGGTTGGATTAAACCCGACCCGAACTGGCTTGAAATAGCCTCTTAAATAATTGGGATTTCTTAAAGCCCATTTTTTTGGACTGTGGGCCTAGAAGGGCCCACCAAGATCACCTTGGGCCCATTTGTGGGGCCCACCTTAGACCGACCCAAACCAGGCCCGTTTTCAACAAACGGGCCCAAGGCCAATTGATTCCGGCTAATGGGCCTATTCCAAGCCCGGTAAGCCCAAACTTAAATTGTAAATAAATAAAACTTAACAAAATAACTAAATGGGTTACCCAATAACCCAACTGGGCCCAAGGCCCAACCATATTCAACCCACGGGTCTTCCAACGGGACCCGGGTCCGACCCACTTCACTCCAATAAATAAATAAGATAAAATCAAAATAAAAGGGACCCACACCTTCAGAGGGCCCCGCTAGACCAAATAAGGTATAATGCTGGCCTAGGAAAGGGTGAGACTGACTCAAAAACCAGGGAGACCCGAGGGACCCGTCAGACCGATGGGGTGGACCAGGGTATCTTCGGACTTCCCCGAACCGTAACCGAGGACTTAGCTAGAACTCTAGAAAAGCCGAAGACCAGACTTAGACCCGGTTAGGGCAGACCCGTGTCTGCTTGCACTCTCAGGCAGTGGCGACTCCGAAAGTCCCGAGGCACGTACAGAAAGTGTGCCCCGTGTGCGACCTAGGCCAGATTTAGGTGCACACACTACCTATCCAAATTAATGTCCCTTCCGCACAGCCTGTCAAGGAGGAAACAGAAGTAAGGAAGAGAAGGGAGTTTTCAAAACTTCCTATGAGACCATTTGAACTTTTGCCTACCTTACTTCAAATGGGTTATGTGGCTTTGAAATTGCCAAATCCTCATGCAAGTAAGGGGAAGGGTTATGATTCATCTGCAATCTATGAGTATCATATGAGCACTCTAGGGTATACCACTAATCATTGCTTGGCCCTAAAGCATGCAATTCAGGATTTACTGGATAATAACTCCTTATCATTCAATTCAGTTACACCCATCCCACCTACCAATAACAATGGAGCAGGTAGTTCAAATGCAATAGGATCAATTTTTTCAGGAAAAAAAAGATTTGACCCTTCTCAACTTATTGCTCCAGTTGGTACCACAATCTGGGTTTATTTTGAAAAAGAAGATGAATGGGGCCATGTGGAGAAAGAGACTCACACAGGGGCAGATTTTAATATCAAGGAAAGGAAGGAAGATGAAGAAGAAAAGCTAAAATTGAAAAGAAATGAAATGATGGGTGAAAAGTCAAAAAAGTGGCAAATAGAAGCATCAAAGCAGTGTAAGCTACAAGCCAATGAAAATGAGGTAAAGGTGAAAGAAGGGTGTCAAAGAAAGAAGGAAGGGGAAATAAAAGAAGAGAATGAAGCCAAAGTTGAACCTCCTTTCATTGATTGGGCGGCTATCCAAATTCTCGATAATGTCATGATACCTCATTTAAGAGCAAAGGAGATCATCCCAAATCATGGAAAGAGAGGTTTGCCTCACTCAGCAAGAGAAAGAAATTTTCTAAAAAAGAAAGAAAAGTCAGTTTTTGCATTTGAGAATAAGGGCAGTTCTCGAATTCCCTTCTTCTTTGAAAGAAACGCACATAAGAAGAATGCACATTTCTTGAGGATCCTAAGGAGCCTTGTTCTCAAGAAGTGATTTTAATAAATGCTCTTCAAAAAAAAAAAAAGATTTTCCCCTTTAACATTTTTCTAGAAAATAGAAAAAAGTTTTCTACAAGGTCCTTTTTACTTATGAGTTATATCTCCCATTGAATTTCATTAAGTTGAATATGACTTTGACATTGGGCTAAATTTTGGGACCAAAATCAAAGAAAAAGACATTAAATATGAAAATTCAAATCTTTTTAAGTGTCATGAGAAGAATATTCTGCAAAATTATGAAGTGACCAATTTTATGGCCTTTGGAACCAAAGATGACCAACAATCTTCAACAGAAAATATAGAAGAAGATTTGAAGTTTCTTCATTAGAATACAGAAATGATCGCATCACTTGTTGATTCGTTCAAAGGGAAGTTGAAATATTGTTTGAAGAAATTTTGGGGCTTTGCACTTGAAAATATGGGAGAAGATTTGACCTTTCCGTTGAAAATAGAATTGGGCATCATTTGATGGAAAGAAGCCAAATTCATAAGATTGATCAAAAGGTGAAGAACTTGTTCATAACATAGGTTCTATTTGAAGAGGCTTTTATCTTGATAGAAGTTGATTAAAAAAGAAAAGAAAAAAGGAATAGAAAAAAATAAAGAAGGAAAAATCCTAAGCCAGTCATGTAGTGCAACTCTACCAAGTTTAAAAATTCAAAATTTTCTTAAAATGATAAGAGGCCTTTCTTTCTTATATCCCCAAAATTTTTGAAATCCCTAGTTAGACCTTTTGAGCTTGATAAATTTTTCCAAGTGACCTAAACTAAGAATTGTAACCCCACACTGGGGCAGCAAATAAATGAAAAAAGAAAATGAAAGATGAAAAAAGAAGAAAAAGAGATCATCAAATGCTATGGGATATTTGGAGAATGTCTTCAAAATTGTGAAGAGAAGAATGGAAAAAGAAGTTCAATCCTAGAGAATAAGTTTCAAATGAAGAAATCACAATGGAGGAAGAAATTCGTTACTGGGGGGCAATTTTGTATTCATTCCAAGGGAAGAAATGCCTTAAGAATTGCAATTTCAGTTAACGCATTTGATCATATGGTATTTGAGCCTTTTGTTCCTTTTCTTTCTAAACAAACACAAAGCCTTCGTTTCGTCTCATTCATAAGTCCTCTTTGATTAAGAAATTTTGAATTAAGGCAGTTTTGACTACATAGTTCCTGGTGATGAAGGATAAAAAGAAAAAAATGGAAAAAAAAGGAAAAAATGGAGAAAATGTAGTGAAAACTCGGAAGGGTGCTACATGGTAAATAATCAACTACGTACAAGAAAGAAATCATCAGAGAGAAAAATCAAGAATTGACATAGATCCAAATGAAGTCCTCATGTTGGTGGTTATTTTGAGATATAGTCACTCTTTAAGTGATTGAGGAAAATTACCTTCTCAAGACTGAAGCAACATATTCAGAACTATGATATGAAGCATCTGTGAACAAGTCGATGGCCATCAAAATTGCCATTAGGAAATTGTTGCTGAAGTTGAAGTCTAAATGGTTGTGGGAATGATTCTAAAGGTTCTAAAGGCTTATTTTGGTCTTTCTTCATTTTCTGAAATAATCTTCTCATTATTCAACTTGATTTTAATTCTTTTGGGACTATATGCTAGTAAGTGATTGGATAATTTTTCAAAAAAATATATATATAACACAAGAAAAGGAAAAACTATATTTTTGGCCCATGATGAGCATATATGTCTTTTCATAAAGCATTGGTTTTGCAAGCATTAGAGAATTCTGAGGCCAATAGTATAAAACCTATTTTCTTATTTTTGTATTTGCATTCTTTTATTAGGGTTTATTTTTGAAAAAGTAAAAAAGAAAGAGAAAAGAGAGAAAGAGAAAGAGAAAAAGAACAAAAAAAAAAGAGAGGATCTTCTCTGCTGAGGGGCAAATACTTCTTCAAGCAATCAAAACCAGGGCATGCTCAGCGCCTTTCCCTTTGGGTTTTCATTGAAATAAATTACAGCATCTGGAAGAAGTAGTCAAGCCTTGGTCTTCGGATTTGAAAAAAAAAAAAAGAAGCTTTGAAGCAGTTGCATGTTTTCTCCTTTAAACAAGGGTTTCCAATTCTTCAATCATGAAGAAGAATTTTACTGGGGCAATAAGAAGGCATGAAGAAGAGATCATGGGTAGTAAGGGCATGAGGTTAGATCATCAGATTATGATTCTCAAATCCATCAATCAAGAAGAGGGCATTCACATAGGCAGTTGAAAAGAATGAAGGCAGGTTATGGGTAGCAAGGGCACATACATCATTATTGAGAGAGCAAGAAGATGAAGAAGCAAAAGCAAGTTGTAGAATATTCAAGCACAGGTTTGGGCATCAAATGGCACCCAGGTATGTCAAATAAAAAAAATCAATCAAGAAAATTCAATAAAATATTTCCTTCGTTATTGTTGAGCTGTAATGTGAAAAACATCAAAAGCAATTGAGTTTGCAGAGGTCAATTTTAAATCCACCTTATTTTCAAAATTTGCTTGTCTCAAATTTCTTTTCATAGCCACGAGAGCTCCAAGAAATTTGAGATAAGGAAGAAAGGCCACCTCGTCAGACTTCAAGCAGGGGTTTCATTGGCTATCTTCAAATCCATGTTTTTTATCACTCCTTTTTTTTACCAAAGCAAGTTCAATTAATGAGATGTCTTTCAAATGTGCAATTTTGAGTTATGTCTGTTCTTTGCTGTTCATTATGCTACAACTCCAACAAAGAGGGGCAGTTGTGGACACCCTAAAATTGCACAATTTTTTGATAAACATTGAAGGAGAGAAATATTTTATTGGAATTTTCAATTCTTAGCATTGGGTTTGAGATCCTTAATCCATTTGAATCCAAAACCATAAAGGAAAAGGCCCATATTTAATCTTTTGAGCAAAGTCAAACTTTTTCCGATTGAATTTTGTTGACTTTTGACACCAAAAAATGAAATATTTTTTAAGGCAAGATTTCAAGATAATTTTTCCCGGTAATTAGGTGTGCGCACCTAAACCTGGCCTAGATCGCACACCGGGCGCACCTTTGGTGCGTGCCTCGGGACATTCGGAGTCGCCACTGCCTGAGAGTGCAGGCAGACACGGATTTGCCCTAATCGGGTCTAAGTCTGGTCTGCGGCTTTTCAGAGATCTAGCTAAGTCCTCGGTTACGGTTCGGGGAAGTCCTAAAGACACCCCGGTCCGCCCCGTCGGTCTGACGGGTCCCTC
The DNA here is from genome assembly GCA_947561395.2 of Buxus sempervirens. Taxonomy (NCBI): domain Eukaryota; kingdom Viridiplantae; phylum Streptophyta; class Magnoliopsida; order Buxales; family Buxaceae; genus Buxus; species Buxus sempervirens. The sequence goes on from OX387188.1 coordinate 28,057,520, forward strand.
GGGTCTCCCTGGTTCTTGAGTCAAATTCACCCTTTTCCTAGACCAGCATGCTGATTTGTTAAGTCTGGCGGGGCCCGCTGGAGGTGTGGGTCCCTTTTTATTTGATTTTATCTTTTTTATTTATTCAAGTGATGTGGGTCGGACCCGGGTCCCGTTGGAAGACCCGTGGGTTGCCAAGGTTGGGCCTAGGGCCCAGTTGGGTTATTGGGTAACCCATTTGGTTATTTTCTTTATTTACATATTTCATGGGCTTAATGGGCTTGGATTTGGCCCATTAGCCAAGAGTCCAATGGCCCGGGCCTGTTTATTGAAAACAGGCCTGGTATGGGCCAGTCTAAGATGGGCCCCACTAGTGGGCCAAAGGAGGGTCTTGATGGGCCTATCCAGGCCCAAAGTCCAAAAATGGGCTTAAGAAAGCCCAAAATGCTACAGAGGTCGGTTCAGGCCGGTTTAGGCCGGAATTGGTCCAACCAGGCCGAGAAATTACAATTTTTAAGTTATATTACAATCGCCCGTATTTTCCATACGGTCCACCATCGCCCGTGAATGGAATCCGGTTGGCCTTGCCCGTGAAGTAAACACGGTCCAGATGGGACCGTTCTGAGTTTACGGGCACCTCCAGTTTTGCATGTTTGCTGCCGATTCTTTCTGGGATCATTCCGGCGGCTTCCTTTAGTGTTTCTGCAGCTTCAACTGAGCTTCCAGATTCTTCCGGATACTTCATTGGCTTCGTTTGGCCTAAAAGGCCTTCATTCTTCTTTCTTCTTTTTCACTATGAGTGCTGACAGCCTTATTTATTGAAGTGTCCTTTTAGGCACTTCTTTTCTTTCTTCCTTGCAATGGTCCATTTCATAATACCATATCCTCATGATACTCAAAAATAACAATCAAGTTAGTAACATAAGAAGGTGTTTAAAAGAAACTTAGAAGCAAAAAAGAAATGAAGATTTTTATAAAATCCAACATACTTACAATGTGGTTTTGAGTTAATGATGAATTCTCCGGTGAATTGGGCAGCACTTCCGCGTCCTCTCAAATTTTTTGAAGTTGTTAGACAAGGTTTGGTTAGGAGATGAGCTTGAAAGTTAAACTAAAGAAGATTTTCTGCATGATTTTGGCATGGCTCTATGAACCTAGGGGTAGTTTGGGGATAAAAGAAGTATGGGTTAAGGATGGTGGTGGTTGGGCAGGGCTCCGGCCATGGAGTGCACCAGGAGAGAGAGGGGAGAGGCCAGGGAAGGATTGTCCAAATGAGGGGGGGTGGCCTCTCTATTTATAGGCAAAAATCCCGTGCCCGTATTTGAAGTACGGGCATGCCTTGCCCGTACTTTAAGTACGGGCGTGCCTTGCCCGTAATTTAAGTACGGGCGAAAAACGAATATTTGCAATTATCGCAGATTCGGCCGTACGGGACGCGTGTCCCGCCGTACAGCGACGCGTGTTCTCCTTCTAGAAGCGTGCCCGTACTTTAAATACGGGCATGCCCTGCCCGTAATGCAAATACGGTCCCGCACGTTTTAAAAATGTGTGGATTTCAAACCTTTATTCAATTTTGGTTTTTTGCAAGATTTATATTCGATTTTATGATTATTTTATTATATAAACGAGATTCTCTTTATTAAAATATTATTAAACACATTTATCTTATTTATTTTATTGGTTTATTCCATTTTTGCTGCCCTTTTTGCCACATGGGCAGTTTTTTTTGAAACTTCAACTGCTCATAACTTCTTCATCTGGTGTCCGATTTGAGCAAACTTAATATCGTTGGAATCATCTCGGAACCAGTTATCTTTTGAGATCAATTTTGGCAGTTGGATTGGGGCCGAGCAAAAAGTCAACTTTTTGCTCTCTAGAAGTTTGACCAAGCCATATTTTTCTCACCTGGACTCCGATTCCAGCAAACTCAGTTGCGTTAGAACCGTGTCGAAATGCTCTTTTCAATGATGTAAAGTTTGATGGCCAAATTGTTTTGAATCAAAAGTCAATTTTTTGACCCCCTCAGGGTTTGACTAAAAGTTTGACTTTTCACTTTTTGCCATTTTAGGGGTGCAAAAATCAGGTGTCTACAGCTGCCCCTCTTTGTTGGAGTCACCTTGGGGGGATGAACGGCAAAGAAGAAAAAGAACCTTATTTTTGCACCTTGCATTCCTGTCGACATGGTCGACGAGCTCAATCATTGAATTTGTTTTTTAGTGAAAGGGAAGTGTCAGATGTCTGGTATCACTTCCTGGTTTTGGAATCCCTATACCCTCTTTCGGGTTTGAATAGGGCAGTTTCTTTTTGAAAAATGAGATAAGATTGGTTTTGAGCTCATCAGCCTATTTCGGCGTTGATGCAAGGCACTTTACAATGTTCTTTTCTTTTTGTTTGTTCCATTAAAGCTTTTAGTGACTTCAATTTTTTTTTTTTTTTTTTTTTTAAAGAGAGGCCATGGTATGGGTTTGGGAGTGCATGTGGGAGGACGGGAGGAAGCTTTCGCGCTGCTGTCCATCATCTCGGAGACCATACACCTACTCTAGCCTATACTATTTACAAAAGTGGGAAATCAAAATTTACAAGAGGGGGCGAATTGGCCCATTATTGCTCTTCCTCGTTGCTTCTCCTTGCCAGGTTTTTTCTCTTGTCGAGGCATTAGAGCTTCTTTTCCATTTAAGAGTTACTCCACTGGGGATCTGGTGAGAGTATGATCTGTCAAAACGACTCCCTGGGGATAATTGTGATGTCCCTCTTTGCTCTTGAAGTTTTGTTGGAGGGTCTGAGGATTTTGACGATCTTCTTTCTTCTGAGCTCCATTGGGGATGAAAGGGAAGGAGCCTCTGTTGGGGAATGAAGGAACAAAGTATCATCCTAATGTTCATCTTGCATCTTTCTTCCTTCTCTGAACCTGTACAAGGAACAAAATGTCAGTGTTTGTTTCATTGGGGATATGCAAGGTTGGTTTATTCTTAACCTTTTACTCATCATAAAAAAATGGCTATTGATTAAGGCAATGAACCCTTCTTCATGGGTTAGCAGCACAGATGGGGAAATTCCAAGAATAGTTAAGCAGAATAATTACGGAAAAACACAGATGTGGTAGTGTGTGTTTGTGTCTGCAACTATCATGAAAGTCAATCCTTAAGTTAGACATTGATTAGAGTGCTTGGTATTTTTAGCCTTGTCATCATAGGCCTTTGAGCGTTGACTCAAACACAGTCTGCCAATTTGGGCCTTTCAGGTCATTTGGCTGTCCACTCAGTGCACTGTCCGTTTTGTCTCTGTTTTTGCTGCATTTCCCTTTTTGCTTCTAATCAAGGTAGGACCAGTTGTTTATTTTTTTATTTTTTTTTATTTTTTTATTTTTACCATGACTGACCCTTTTTGCACATAGTGCCCTTTTTGGGTTTTCACCATGTCTGGTCCTTGCAGGGAGAATCCAATTCCGTCATTACCAGAAAACGCAGATTTGACTGTTTTGCTCAAGATCATTCACTTTGGGATCCGAGAGGTCTTCAAAATAGGACGAAATGTAGGCTAGGCCGGGGTTTTGAAAGAAAGATAAGTGGCCCTAAGAAGGCTGTAATTTTATGGGTTTGTACAGTGCTCCTTTTATTGTTGGGGCTTACATCCTGGCTTATTTCTTCAGGTATGGAATTCATATTGATCTTGCTTTGTACTTGTTTTTCTTTTCTTCTTTTTCTTGATTTTCTTCGCAATTGCTCTTTTTTTTTTTTTTTTTTTTTTTTTTTGACTTGAGTTAAGGTCAGGAACGCCCAATTGGATGTGAAGGAATACCTGTACTAGGTTTGAAAAGAAATTTCCAGACCCAAAAGTGTCTAACTAGGGGAATCTTTTAGGGTTTTTGGGGAGGATTTAGTCTTAGGGGAGAGTCAAGGATGGCCTCTCTTCATTTTCCAACTGGAACGATCTCAAGGATAATACAGTTTGACTGCATCTGCATTTATTGGCTCAGGAAAAATAGTTCCGTCCATCTCTTGTAGGATTAATGCTCCTCTGGACAGAACTTTGTGTACTATGAAAGGTCCTTCATAGTTTGGCTTGAATTTCCCTCTATTATCTTCTTGGTGGGGGAATATCTTTTTCATAACAATGTTTCCCACCTTGAAGTGTCGTGGTATCATTTTCTTGTTATAAGCTCGTGCAATTCTTTGCTGATAGAGCTGTCCATGGCACAAAGCCTTAATCCTTTTCTCATCAAGCAACTGCAACTGGTCAAACCTTGATTCTTCCCATTCAATGTCATCAACCTCTGCTTCCTTCAGGATTCTGAGTGAAGGGATCTGCACTTCCACGGGAAGGACTGCCTCCATTCCATATACAAGAGAGAAAGGAGTTGCTCCGGTTGAGACCCTGATTGAGGTTCGGTACGCATGCAAAGCATATGGCAACTTCTCATGCCAGTCTTTGTAGGTGACTACCATCTTTTCCAATATCTTTTTCAGATTTTTGTTGGCAGCCTCTACTGCTCCATTCATCTTGGGCCTGTATGCCGTGGAATTTAAATGCCTGATTTTCAAATCTTCACACATTTTGTCCATGTCTTTATTATTCAAACTCTTGGCATTGTCTGTGATCAATGCTTCAGGCACACCGTAGCGACAAACAATATTATTTCTGATGAATTTCAGTACATGGGACCCCTTGACATCTGCAAAGGATACGGCTTCTACCCACTTGGTAAAATAATCTATTGCAACCAAGATGAATCGATGCCCATTTGATGCCTTCGGATGGATCTCTCCAATCATATCAATTCCCCAGATGGCGAAGGGCCAAGGAGAAGTCATTGAGTACAAGGTGTTGGGCGGTGCATGAATGTTATCAGCATAAACTTGGCATAACCGGCATTTCCTTACATGGATGTGAAAATCATGTTCCATAGTTAACCAGTAATAACCCATTCTCAAGATTTTCCTTGCTAGCATATGCCCGTTCATATGTGCGCCACATTGTCCCCCGTGGACTTCATCAACCAGCTGTTGTGCCTCTTCTTCTGTTACACATAGCAGCAATGAATCATTATAGGACTTCTTGTACAGCTTATCTCCACTGAGGAAGAACTGTCCTGCCAGTTTCTGAATTGTGCGCCTTTCAGATGCTGTGGCATTTTCTGGCAAAGTCCTGTTTCTCAGGTACCTCATTATGTCTGCATACCAGGGTTCCCCTTTTGGTGTGCTCCTTTCAACATTAAAACAGTAGACAGGAGAACGCCGCACCTCTATCTCCAATGGTTGTACCCAAGTATCGCCAGTGATGGTTGCCATAGATGCCAGTGTTGCCAGGGCATCTGCAAACTGATTCCTGTCTCGTGGCATATAATCAAATGTCACGTTTTTGAACTGTCCTTCCAATTCCTTAATCAGTTCCTGATATGGCACCAATTTTGGATCCTTAGTCCGCCAATCCCCCATTACTTGGTAGATGATTAGACAGGAATCACCATAGACTTTTAACTCTTGGATATTCATTTCAATTGCGGCTCGCAAGCCTAACACGCATGCTTCATATTCTGCCATGTTGTTAGTGCAATCGAACAAGAGTTTTGCTGCTATTGGATGATGGACTCCTTCTAGGGAAATGATTACTGCTCCAATCCCTTTCCCATTGATGTTGACGGCCCCATCAAAGAACATTTGCCATCCTGTTTCCTCTTCTGCTAACTCGGCACACATAATTTCATCATCCGGCAACCCGGTGAGAAGTGGTTGATAATCGGGCACAGGGTGTTCTGCCAGGTGATCTGCCACTGCCTGTCCCTTTATTGCCTTTCTCGTGGTGTAGACAATGTCATACTGAGATAAGATAACCTGCCACTTGGCTATCCTTCCAGTGGAGATTGGCTTTTCAAAAATGTACTTCAAGGGATCTGTATTTGAGATTAAAAAGACAGTATGACTGAGCAGATAATGCCGGAGCTTCTGAGCTGCCCATACCAATGCGCCACAGGTTTTTTCAAGCAATGTATATCTTACTTCATAATTGGTAAATTTCTTGCTCAGATAATAAATTGCTTGCTCCTTTCTTCTTGTATCATCATGCTGTCCTAAAACACATCCGGCCGCTGTTTCTGTGACTGACAAGTACATGATTAGGGGTCGTCCAGGTACAGGGGGAACCAAAGTCGGTGGACTTATCAAATAAGCCTTGATTTTGTCAAATGCTTCTTGGCAATCCTCATTCCAAACCACCGGATTATCTTTCTTTAGCAACTTGAATATTGGTTCGCACACGGGAGTCATCTGTGCTATGAACCGACTGATGTACTGTAATCTGCCAAGAAAACCTCTCACTTCTTTTTCTGTGGATGGGGGAGGCATTTCCAATATGGCCTTTACTTTGACAGGGTCCACTTCAATTCCTTGTTTCCCAACAATGAATCCGAGTAACTTCCCTGAAGTAACGCCGAATACACACTTATTCGGGTTTAGCCTGAGCTTGCATTCCCTGAGTCTGTCAAACACTCTTCCAAGATTCACCAAATGATTTTCCTCTTCTTTTGACTTTGCAATCATGTCATCCACATATACTTCCATTTCTTTGTGCATCAGATCGTGGAATAGCAAAGTCATCGCTCGCTGGTATGTGGCACCTGCATTTTTCAACCCGAATGGCATCACTTTGTAGCAGTATGTGCCCCAGTGCGTGATAAAGGAAGTCTTTTCCATGTCTTCAGGTGCCATCCTTATCTGATTGTACCCGGAAAATCCATCCATGAAGGAGAACATGGAATGAGTTGCAGTATTATCAACTAGTATATCAATGTGTGGCAGCGGGAAGTCATCTTTCGGGCTTGCCTTGTTCAGATCCCTGTAATCGACACACATCCTGACCCTTCCATCTTTCTTGGGGACTGGCACGATGTTTGCTAACCATTCTGGGTAATCTGTAACTTTCAAGAACCCCGCTTTTAACTGCTTGGCAACTTCCTCCTTGATCTTCAGGGCCCATTCTGGTTTCATGCGTCTGAGTTTTTGCTTCACTGGTGTGGCCTCAGACTTTATAGGTAACCGGTGCACAACTAAATCTGTGTCTAACCCAGGCATATCCTCATATGACCATGCAAACACATCAATGTAGGATTTTAGAAAATCAGTTATCTGTGTCTTCTGTAATAATGTCAGCTTTTTACCAACTTGAAGAATCCTTGGTTGTGCTGTGTCACCTATGTTGATAGGTTCAGTTTCCTCAATATTAGCCTGGAGACCTTTTTCATGTCTGCCCAAGGCAAATTGAATTTCAGGTGGGGTCTCCCATGATTCATCATTATCCTCAAGTTCAAAAGAATCACTGGGGATAATTTCTGAATCATCGGGTTGGGATGAGCAAGTGTCGTTATTTGATTCCTGCTCGACACTTTGGATTTCTTTTTGTTCTTTTTGTTTTTGTTTGATTTTGGCAGCCTGATTATCTATCTCGTGCTCCGAATTTTTCGGTTGTGCGTCGAGATTGATACTAAGGTTGCGATTTTGAGTTTGTTTACTTGCAGAATTATTCACAGAAGCAGAAAAATAATCAGACGACTTCACGCATTTATTAAAAAGTACAGCAATATCTACAGGGGGAATTTCAAAAGTGGAAGAAACTCCCTGTGGTAGTTCGGCTTTGCGAGTGGCAAGTGGCGTCGAACTCCAGTTCTGCAATGTGCGCTTGTCCTTGGTTACAGTGGTTGCCGCATTCACCTTTCCATTCTGTATCATGCTGATGCTGCTGTCAGAGGAGATGCAGATGGGGTCATTAGATGTGCCCTTCTTTGGTTGATTCTGACTTGAATCCTCTGATGATACACTGATCCATACCCCACGGCGGATGATAGTCCCTGGTACCCGAATAGTGACTTCGTTGGGTGGTTCCACCTTAGGCAATGCTTTGGTTACAGATTTTACTGATGATTCTTCCCTCTTGCTGGAAGAATGTTCGTCAGGTGCCCAGTTACCATAAGTTTCATGGTAAGCCAGCTCAGTAGGCAGTCCCAGCACTTGGGGCATGTTCTGGAACATCTGACCCAGACCATCCTTGGTACTTGGGTGTATAATGCAGATAGGAGGTGGGGGAGACCTTTGCCTTGGAGTGGGTTCTCCTGAACTATTCTGGCTTTCCATCATGTAGATGTACTGAGCTGGTTCTTCTTCTTCAGCCTTAGTTGGTGGTGCTTCGACATTATCTGATGGATAGGCACATGCCTCTTCAGGGATAGCTGGTTTTTCGGTGTCAACTGACTGCCAAGAAAATAAAGCAGACAGTTCTTCCATCATTCCACTGAGAGCCTCTGAGTTCTCTTCTGTAACTGTCTCCTGGGGCCAGGGAGGTTCATCCCATAACCTTTGTAGATAATTAGCTTCCGCTTGCTCCGCTGGATCATTGAACTCATCACCCCATCCCTGGGGGACTATGTTCTGAATGGCTTGTGCAGCTTCCTTCTCCATATTGGCAAAGTGATGGTATAACTGGCCTTGTACACAGATGGGCCAATTTGGATCCCTTCCTTCTGCTCGTGCCCTCTTTCTTTCAGCTTTTCTGCCAAATAGCCTGGCATAGTCTTCAGGTTCAGGAACAAACCTAGTCCAAAGCCCACAGATTTGTCACAGGGCTGGATTGCAGACTTGATGCCTTGCTTGTATTTGCCCAAACCTTCTCCTACTCGGAGGCCCCAGTCGGCGCATTCAGCAGCACCGAACATGCTCTTCCTTTTCCTTCTGCGGGATAAGTCTGATTGCAGGGGAGTAGAAATGCGGTTTACCTGGACCATTTCAACGGCTTGGAAGTTCAGGGAAGTAGGCAGCTCATAATCAATCACAGGTACCCCACCCTGTTCAAATTCTCTGTGATTTTCTGCATGCACCGTGATCAATTGATTTCTCGAAATAAATCGGATCATTCGATGCAAGGTAGACGGGACTGCCCCTGCTTGATGTAACCAAGGTCTTCCAATCAGCAAATTAAAGGAGGCATTGATGTCCATCAATTCAAAGGTGATGAAGAAGGCCCTCTCAGCAATTGTAATTTCCAGAGTAACTTCCCCCAGGGAATCCTTCTTGGCATTGTCAAACCCGCGGACATTGTTGGAGCTGGGCTTGATCAAATCAGCATTCAGCTGCAGACTGTGGAAGGTCCTGACTGGGCAGATATTCAGAGCTGACCCGTTATCGATCATGACCCGTCTCACTATCAAGTCGGAGCACCTTACTGTGATAAATAGAGGCTCTGTATGATTATAACCTTCAGGGGGCAAGTCTGCTGAAGAAAAGGATATTGCTTCTGGTGTAGCAATTATAGACATTACTGTCTCCAGCTGCTCAGGGCTGATGTCGTCAGGTACATGAGTATCACCCAGTATTTTCGTAAGTACGTCCTTATGTTTGTCTGAATCCAACAAGAGACGCATAATGGATATCTGGGCTGGTGTCTTATTCAACTGCTGCACTAGATCATACTCTGGAGTGAAGGCACTATAGTGGAGCTTTTCAATCTCTTCTTCTGGGGCCTTCCCTTTCTTCTTATGGGTCTGTGGCAATTCAGTGGCCACATCCTTCCCTTTTTCTTTCCTTGTTCTTTCTTCACTAGTCTCTCCTTCTGGTGCAGGTGGAGGGTTAGGGTTTATATATCGACCAGAACGAGTGATCCGATCGACTTCTCTTTCAGTGGAAGTGATGGTAGAATCATGGTACATGGGTAGGAATTGGTAAGGTGGAGGCACAGTGGAGTAGGTTGGGTCAAGGTGAAGCTGGTGTAAATTGAGGGTAGGTGGCTCAAGTAGGAAGTCCACAGGCTCATTGAATGGGTTCATCATGTCAAAGATGTTCAGTGGGGGTGAGTCTGGAACAGGTGGAGGATAGAAAGGCTCTGGTTCAGGAAAGTTGAAATGCACCAGAGGGAGCCCCAAGAAGGTTTCTTCGTCATCATCTCCGTTGATGACGCAAACTTGCTGCTTTACTATTTCTTCTTGGAGGTATATCCTGACAATTTGCCCTGGTCGCCCAATCAACCAAGAGGGGTCAAACTGTACTTCATTGCCCTGGTCACTGATGACCTGGTGTACTGTTCCGCTGCCAGAAGCCTTATTATGGTCTGGGAGGGGGTTAGTGGTTGTACTAGTAGGAGGAGTAGGTGCTGCTGGTGCTGGGGGATCTACAGAGATCTTCTTACTGTCTTTCAGATCCTGTATGTCATGCCTCAAATCCCAGCATCGATTTGTGGAATGCCCGGGAGCTCCAGAATGGTATTCACATCTCTCTGATGCATTATAGTTTCGTGAATTTACCATTCGAGGATTTGGAGGCTTGATCTGTAAGTACCCCTTCTTCAGCAGTGTGGCCAACAATTCGGCCGATGCATAAGGTAATGGGGTAAATACCCTTTTCATCCTTGCCTCTGCCTCTTCTCTGGTTCTTCTGATAGGTTGCCCCTGGCCTTCAGGCCTTTGAGGGATATGGTAAGGCTGTGTTGGCTGTACATAATTAACAGCCTGAGTTTCCTGCCTCCTAGGCTCTTGCCCCTGATTTCTGCCACTTTGTCCTGCTGCTGCTCTTCTCTGCGTAGGGCCCTGGCCACTGGCATCTATCTTTCCAGCCCTGACTGCATCTTCAATTCTATCTGCCGTCAGAATCAAGTCATTGAAGTTAGAAGTGCTCTGCCCCAGTAGCAGGGAAAAGAATGGCTGTCCAAGTGATGCGATGAACAAGGAGGTCATCTCCTGTTCAAGTAGTGGGGGTTGGACTAGGGTCGCCAATTCTTTCCACCTCTTGGCATATTCTCGCACTGACTCTTGATTCTTTTTGGAGAGCCTCTGTAATTCTGCCCTGGTCTGAACTATCTGACTGTTCAATCGGTATTGCTGGATGAACTTGGCAGCTAAATCATTCCAACTCTTGATCTTAGTCTTATCCAAACCCAGAAACCAATTGTATGCTGCTCCTGTCAGCGACTTCTGAAAGAATTGTATCATAATTTTTTAATCTTTAGCATACTGACACATATCTCCAGAGTATGACCTTAGGTGGTTTAACGGGCACCCGGTGCCGTCAAACTGATGCAAGTCAGGGCACTTGAATTTTGGGGGAAGTTGAACATCGGAGAAGAAGCAGAGACTGTCTAAAGTAGCCTCTATGGGGATCGCACTGGGTCGTAGGCTTTTCAATTCTTCACGTAAAGCATCTACCTCTGACTTAGTGGCTGCCATCTTTTCATCAAACTGGGCCTGCTGTGTTCTATACCAATCTTCCTCTTCCTGCCCCAGTTGGGCAGGCGCAATAACCTGTGGAAGAGGCACAGCTTGCGGAGGTGGAGGTGGTACCAACGGGGCTGGGTACGCAGGGTATGGCGGTGGAGCATCCATTTGCGGTGGAGCAATCGGTTGCTGCAAAGTCACTGGTGCAGCAGGGGGAGTCATCCTGAGTTCTCTTAATTCTGTCATTAGTTCTTGAATGATGGTACCCATGCTATCAATCCTCTGTTGTAAATCAGTCACTGTCTGTGCCTGGCTGGACTCTGCCTGGTCCTGTCCTGGCGAGGTCTGTTCCCTTGACTGTTCCATTTCAAGTCTTTTCCTTGATCTTAACAGGTACGGGCTTCGGGAAGCAATTTTGGTACCTGCTTGAAACAACCATTAATTAGTGCAATTTTTACATGGTTTATGCGGTCAAATTATCAATTTTAATGATTACAGATCTATTTTAACTATCTTAAGATAGTTGGGAAAGAGAACCCAAATGAATTTAAAGATTGATTTATTTGAGTTATTTTGAGAATGATTGGGAATCTAGAACTTGATCTATTTTAACCAACTGGTTGGGAAAGAGAACCCGGTTTAGACTGGTCTGTTTTAGCCAAACGGCTGGGGAAGAGAACCCGGTTTAGACTGGTCTGTTTTAGCCAAACGGCTGGGGGAGAGAACCCTAAGCTGATCTGTTTTAACCAGATGGTTGGGAAAGAGAACCCGGTTTAAAAGGTTGGTTTGAGCTCAGTATCACAAGGTTGGACCATGTTAAGTCTCCGCAGGGGATGAGCTAAATAGCAACATCCAGGTGTACCTCAACCAATTTTCAGTTTAATCTCTGATGGTTTTAGCACCTAACTTCGGCAAGTAGTTCCCGGGCGTGTCTTAGCTAGTCGTTGGTTTAATCACCATTGACTTTGACGCCTCACAACGGGGAAGGCTATGCCAGGACGATCCTCAGCCAATTTCTGGTTTAATTACCAGTGGCTTCAGTGCCCTAAGAGTTCGGCTAGGGATACCCGAGCGTACCTTAGTCATTAGCTTAGTTGCTTGACCTTGGTGCCACACAACGGGGTATGCTATGCCAGGACGATCCTCTGCCAATTTTCTGGTTTAATTACCTGTGGCTTCAGTGCCCCATAGGCTGACCGTGTGATCTTTTAAATCAGACGGGTGTGATCTGAGCTCAAGGGATCGGGTGTTCTTTATTCAGAACCTTGGGGTTTTGAGACTTAAACTTGAAACTTGAAAGCTTGAGAGTTGATAAGGATGGGGTGTTCTTTACTCAGGATCCCTATGGGTTTAAAAATTCCTTTGGCAAGTTCTTTATTCAGATTGCCTGAATGTTTCTCAGTTGGTAAAGAAAATGGGGTGTTCTTTATTTAGAACCCTTTGCTTTTAAAGATTTAAACAATTTGGCGAGTTCTTTACTTAGATCGCCTGAAAATTTTGAATTGGGTGTTCTTTATTCAGAACCCTTTGCTTTTAAAGATTTAAACAATTTGGCGAGTTCTTTACTTAGATCACCTGAAAATTTTGAATTGGGTGTTCTTTATTCAGAACCCTTAAAGATTTAAGACTCAAATTTGAAATTGATAGTTTCTGAATATGGGGAAGTTGGTAAGAATTGGGTGTTCTTTATTCAGAACCCTTGGGTTAAAGGATTTGGCGAGTTCTTTATTCAGATCGCCTGAAAGTTTTGAAGTTGAAGGATTGAGGCTAGATTGTTTGAAAAAGTAATTTGAGGATGTCTTAATTGACTTTATTAAACCTAGCACAAAATTCTTCATGGAAAAGGAAGTACAATGCTAAAATTCAAAATAAGCAATTACATGATTAAAAAAAATAAACAAACCCAGAGTCTAGCTAGGTTGGTCATCATCATAATGAGAGGACACGTCTCGCCTTTTCAAGGCACGCAGAAGTTTATTCCGCAGACGTCGGTCCTCTTTTGCGCGTCTGCGCATGGTGTCAAGCTGCTGTTGAAGGGCCTCATTGGCCTGCTTGTTTTTACGCTCGGAATCCACGTATGCACGGTGGATCCGAGAATGAGATTCCCGCAGTTCGGCCACCCTATCCCTGTACGTGTCAGGGGGCGGAACTGAGACATCGTCAGAGGTGACGATATGAAGAGGAGGTGGGCTGTCTAGGCCAGTTTCTCGAGCAATCCATTGTTCGTAATTACGAACATCGGATGCAGTGAAAATGTCCTCTTGGAGTATGTGCACGTGTTGCCATTCTTTCATCAATTTTTTCTTCAATTCCCATGTAAGTGGGCCAGTTAATCCTTCCGCCTCATCCTTGATCGGTATTCCCTGAGACTTCCCAAACTGTCTCAAAATTCGAACCGGATAGTATGGCATGGCATGGGTCAAACCTATCAAGGCTAGGCAATGTCTTTTCCTGAAAGCTATGACGGGGGTATATGTTTGGTCAAATGTGCCTCCCCATCTTATATCAGTTTCTCCTTTCAGTTGGAGAAAGTGGTCAAACCAGTCCTCTCTGGAGGGTAAGTCTGGTCTAATCTCTCTTCGGGCCATCAATGTGACATTGTCACGGACGTACCCATAACGTGGGCTGATAGGTTCAGCAACCATCAGGTGATCTTGAAGCCAGATGTGTAGGAGAGGAGCGCATCCTTGAAACCTCCTAGTTCCGTTCTTGGTCATGGTCAAGGCATGATATAGCTGAGCAAGGATTAATGGTGCAATTCGGAATTTCACTTGGAGTTGGTCTACAATTTCCATGAGGGCCAAATTAATGGTGTCTCCCCCAGTAGGAAAGAAGAGTTGTGACAGAACCACGAGGGTGAAAGTGTCCCACCAAACACGGGGTCTTTCCTGCTTTTTATCCCTTATCTTTTCAGCAAGGAAGGTTTTGGAGACCCGCGTGAATGCTTGATCACCTCCTAAAGTCTGGAATTCTCCTCTTGGTAGGCCAAAGAAAGTACAAGCTTCATTCTTGTAGCTATCTTTGAGACTTGGCCTAGCTGGTTCTCCATGGTCACGAAATCGGAGGAATAGTTTGAATTCCTCAATTGCGGGAGTTAACTCATTAGTCCCAAACCTGAAAAGGGAAAATTGGGGATCCCAGAAAAGCAGGGCTGCTTGGATCATGTCCCAATTAATAGGCACATTTAACAGGGACAAAGTTTGTCCCATGTGGTATTTCTGTTCCCACTGAATTTGTTCATCTCCTTGCAATTGCCTTGTCCAAGAACAGATCCAAGGGGTATCAAAGGTACACTTTTCTATCCTGGGGAAGCGAATTCTCTCAGTCGAGGATGAAGATGCCATGCCGACTATCTGATTGAAATTCCAAGTCAATTTAGGGTTTTCCATCAAAAACTCTAAATTAGTCTAAGGCATGCAACAAGATATGCAAAAATTTAAATCAATGCCTAAGCAGTTCATGCAATTATCAATCACAGAAATCAAATCCAAGCACTCAAGTTATGGGTTTATTTGGAAAACACATTTAGGTCTTAGCCGGCCTTTTCTTTCATCTGTTCTTTCATCTGCTCTTTCATCTGCTCTTTCATCTGCCCCTAGTGTCGGACTGAATACAATATTTACAAGTTGCCTTCGAGGGCGAAATTAAAAAAAAATAAATCTGGAAAGAGAATCACCTTTAGGGTTGTTGAGAACCCAAAAGGAGGGTACAAATTTGTCATTCAACAGGTGGGCTGAAATCCTATCTCTAGGGTTTTTTCTGCCTCTGTTCTGACCCATTTTTGTCTGATCTGGCCGGCTTTCCACTGAACCAAGACCGACTCGGATGCGAGGATTAAATTGAGTTAATTAGGGTCAAGACCAACATAGGTGGGGGTTAATGTCCCAGATTAATTTTACCCCTATTTGTTCATTCATGTCCATGCTCACGTCAGGGTTTATCAGAAGTAATAGGTGGGGAAGGATACCCAGCCCAAGGCACCTGCCTTTACGGGTCTGAGCCAAGTACTAGATCCTTCGCGTACCATGGCAAGAAACCAATGGCGCTTGAAGAGTCCAGAAACCTGGGGAGATGGGTTTACCCTGCTTTCCCCGGCAAGCCACGGGAGCGTAGGGCTAATACCATCCCAAAAGTAAGTTTCTCGATTGAAGAAGGGTGGCTGCTAGAGAGATCTAGGTTTTGGTTAAGAAGAGCATTCATATGGTGCAGACAGCATTCAGTTTGGATCATCCATGCAGACTCCCTCATGCATGTCACCCCATGCAATTAAAAAGTTCATTCACGGTGTAGTGAGGTGCTTGTATGTGCAGTGGAGCCAAGTGTTGTGTCAGTTCGGGTGATTCTCGGATAGTAGGCTGATTAAGGGTTCCTTGATGTCACTTTTATAGTAAGAATATTGAACAGTATGCAATACAATGCTTGGGTGGATCCCCAGGTAAGTGGAGGGTCACAGGGAATCGCTTAAATTCCACTTTCCTTAGGCAATTATCTCGTCCTTGTGACAGGATCCCCCAATACCATGTAATTGCATAAGTTCCATAAACCACTAAAGTTAGACAAGAAGTACTTCCTAAATCTGCTTATATCCACCTAGTTGACTCACTTGATAACCAGGGTCCGACTGGGTTGAGGTTTTCCCCAGCAGAGTCGCCAAGCTGTGCGCACCTAAACCTGGCCTAGATCGCACACCGGGCGCACCTTTGGTGCGTGCCTCGGGACATTCGGAGTCGCCACTGCCTGAGAGTGCAGGCAGACACGGATTTGCCCTAATCGGGTCTAAGTCTGGTCTGCGGCTTTTCAGAGATCTAGCTAAGTCCTCGGTTACGGTTCGGGGAAGTCCTAAAGACACCCCGGTCCGCCCGGTCGGTCTGACGGGTCCCTCGGGTCTCCCTGGTTCTTGAGTCAAATTCACCCTTTTCCTAGACCAGCATGCTGATTTGTTAAGTCTGGTGGGGCCCGCTGGAGGTGTGGGTCCCTTTTTATTTGATTTTATCTTTTTTATTTATTCAAGTGATGTGGGTCGGACCCGGGTCCCGTTGGAAGACCCGTGGGTTGCCAAGGTTGGGCCTAGGGCCCAGTTGGGTTATTGGGTAACCCATTTGGTTATTTTCTTTATTTACATATTTCATGGGCTTAATGGGCTTGGATTTGGCCCATTAGCCAAGAGTCCAATGGCCCGGGCCTGTTTATTGAAAACAGGCCTGGTATGGGCCAGTCTAAGATGGGCCCCACTAGTGGGCCAAAGGAGGGTCTTGATGGGCCTATCCAGGCCCAAAGTCCAAAAATGGGCTTAAGAAAGCCCAAAATGCTACAGAGGTCGGTTCAGGCCGGTTTAGGCCGGAATTGGTCCAACCAGGCCGAGAAATTACAATTTTTAAGTTATATTACAATCGCCCGTATTTTCCATACGGTCCACCATCGCCCGTGAATGGAATCCGGTTGGCCTTGCCCGTGAAGTAAACACGGTCCAGATGGGACCGTTCTGAGTTTACGGGCACCTCCAGTTTTGCATGTTTGCTGCCGATTCTTTCTGGGATCATTCCGGCGGCTTCCTTTAGTGTTTCTGCAGCTTCAACTGAGCTTCCAGATTCTTCCGGATACTTCATTGGCTTCGTTTGGCCTAAAAGGCCTTCATTCTTCTTTCTTCTTTTTCACTATGAGTGCTGACAGCCTTATTTATTGAAGTGTCCTTTTAGGCACTTCTTTTCTTTCTTCCTTGCAATGGTCCATTTCATAATACCATATCCTCATGATACTCAAAAATAACAATCAAGTTAGTAACATAAGAAGGTGTTTAAAAGAAACTTAGAAGCAAAAAAGAAATGAAGATTTTTATAAAATCCAACATACTTACAATGTGGTTTTGAGTTAATGATGAATTCTCCGGTGAATTGGGCAGCGCTTCCGCGTCCTCTCAAATTTTTTGAAGTTGTTAGACAAGGTTTGGTTAGGAGATGAGCTTGAAAGTTAAACTAAAGAAGATTTTCTGCATGATTTTGGCATGGCTCTATGAACCTAGGGGTAGTTTGGGGATAAAAGAAGTATGGGTTAAGGATGGTGGTGGTTGGGCAGGGCTCCGGCCATGGAGTGCACCAGGAGAGAGAGGGGAGAGGCCAGGGAAGGATTGTCCAAATGAGGGGGGGTGGCCTCTCTATTTATAGGCAAAAATCCCGTGCCCGTATTTGAAGTACGGGCATGCCTTGCCCGTACTTTAAGTACGGGCGTGCCTTGCCCGTAATTTAAGTACGGGCGAAAAACGAATATTTGCAATTATCGCAGATTCGGCCGTACGGGACGCGTGTCCCGCCGTACAGCGACGCGTGTTCTCCTTCTAGAAGCGTGCCCGTACTTTAAATACGGGCATGCCCTGCCCGTAATGCAAATACGGTCCCACACGTTTTAAAAATGTGTGGATTTCAAACCTTTATTCAATTTTGGTTTTTTGCAAGATTTATATTCGATTTTATGATTATTTTATTATATAAACGAGATTCTCTTTATTAAAATATTATTAAACACATTTATCTTATTTATTTTATTGGTTTATTCCATTTTTGCTGCCCTTTTTGCCACATGGGCAGTTTTTTTTGAAACTTCAACTGCTCATAACTTCTTCATCTGGTGTCCGATTTGAGCAAACTTAATGTCGTTGGAATCATCTCGGAACCAGTTATCTTTTGAGATCAATTTTGGCAGTTGGATTGGGGCCGAGCAAAAAGTCAACTTTTTGCTCTCTAGAAGTTTGACCAAGCCATATTTTTCTCACCTGGACTCCGATTCCAGCAAACTCAGTTGCGTTAGAACCGTGTCGAAATGCTCTTTTCAATGATGTAAAGTTTGATGGCCAAATTGTTTTGAATCAAAAGTCAATTTTTTGACCCCCTTAGGGTTTGACTAAAAGTTTGACTTTTCACTTTTTGCCATTTTAGGGGTGCAAAAATCAGGTGTCTACATTAGGTTTTTAGCAATGCTATTGCATAAATGAATTTTTTGAGCCTTTAAATCTTAACAAATACCTTGGTATTAACAAGTCGAATCTTTTTACTGAACATGAAAAACTGGAATTTAGCCTTGAACTGGAAATTTGACTTTTTATTCACTTGGAATTTGGGTATGGAACTATTTTTAATGGATTCAAATAGGGGGTGTTTGCTTATTTACCTGTAATATCTTAAGTAAATGGAGATTAAAAAATACGAGGATATTTACTTAAATGATATTACATGTAAATAAGTATTGCCTGTGCAGGTAAGGGTCAATGCCATGCAGAAGCTGTGCAGAGAGCCATTTTTGCCCTAAACCGAAATTAAAGTTCGGATAAAAGCATTTTTCTTTGTATCTGAAATTATATTTCAGATAAAAGCATTTTTCTTTGTATCCGAAATTTTATTTAGGATACAAGCCTTTTTCTTTGTATCCGAAATATTATTTCGGGTACAAAGATTTTTGTTTATATCCGACCTGTGTTGTCGGATACTAATGTTTTGTTGCAAATTGAAAAATCCTGAGAGTTTTCACTTATTTACTATTATACCTTCGTCAGAGAAGTGGGAATTTCCAAATTTAGCCTTTGAGTTTAGCCTAGGGTTAAGTTGGAGGATTCTAGACACATTTTTGTGTCTACAATCAGGGCTCCCTTTGTCCTAGCTCTTGCCTATAAATAGGGGGTCTCCCCTCAAGCAAATGGCCAGAAGATTGGAGATTGAAGAGCTCCAAGTGAAGAAGGGAACCCCTACCTCATTGCTTCCAGAAATCCAGGTAAGCCTCAAACTCTTTTCTGTTCTTAAATTCTAGGGTTAGTCCTTTCTTCTTCCTTTCTTTAGAGTAAAGGCCTGATTGTGATTGCAACCCCATTCCTATCTCAAAGTACCTCAAGACTCTCTAGACGTAAAATGTGAAGAGAGAGCTAGGGGAAACAAGAATGGGAATGGAAACCTAGTTATAGAACCCCCCTTTTGAATGATGTATATTGAGATTCATATGTTGATTAATATTGTGAGTTTGATTTCATTTTCTGGAGAGAATACCAAGATCCATGCTCTTAATAGCATAGGATCTCCATTCCCTCCTAAAAATATGATTTTTTACACATGCACACATCCATTTGTTTTGATGAAATATAGGCTTGTATTTTGGATCTATCGTGTTCATTATGATAGATCTGAGATAAACA
Source organism: Buxus sempervirens (assembly GCA_947561395.2). Taxonomy (NCBI): domain Eukaryota; kingdom Viridiplantae; phylum Streptophyta; class Magnoliopsida; order Buxales; family Buxaceae; genus Buxus; species Buxus sempervirens. Next base: position 28,076,860 of record OX387188.1, read on the forward strand.
GCCTTAGATCAACCTTTTTATGTTCCTTGAATGGATTTCATGTAATCCCACTTTTGAGAGGAGGCTTTCATAGTCTAATCTCTCAAGTTAGGATTTTTGTCTCAATATGGGTACATTCGATTCATTTTCTTCAATCCATAAGATTCATGAATTGGATCCTTACCCTACATATTTCTTAAGTATTTTCTAACTGTTTTTAGAAGATTTTCAAGTAATCCCATCTTCAAGAGGGGACTTTCATTGTCTAATCTCTCTAGTCGGGGTTTTTGTCTCAATACGGGTATATTCGGTTCATTCTCTTCAATCAATGAGATTTATGAACCAGATCCTTGCCCTAAATCTTTCTTGGCTTTTTTTAATGGTTTTCAGAAGATTACAAGCAAGTTCATCTTTGAGTAGAGAAGACATCATGGTCTAATCTCTCTGTTTTGGGCACTTTTGCTCTATTCTGGGTGTTTTGGTACTTTCTCTCTAATCAATGAGAGTTTTTGAGCCAAATTCGTGCCCTATATCCTTCTGGTGGTTTTTCAACATTTTTTCAAGTGATTTTAGTTCAGATCGTATAGATCGTACGCACATACCCACTGTTTTGGGTTGATTTTACCCAAAGTTTTCAAATCAGGATAGCACCTGTACCCTGTTTTAGAACACTCATAACTTCATCATCCGGATGAATTTTTGAGTGATTCTAAAGACATGTGATAGGTGAGATTGTCTAGTTGTTGTCTGTAAAATTTCAACAATTTTTATGTAGTGGATTTTTGATACCATCTGATCAAAGTCAACAGGTCAGTTCAGGTCAAGTTATTGAAGTTGTCACTTTGATTGAGCACCATTTGCTCGTTTTAATTCCGATTTAAGTGGTTTTGATCTCTGTGTTTTCCTTTGTAAGTATAATTTCAAATGCAATTACTTTCAAGATTGTTCAATTTCATTTGTATCTTGTATGTCTGATTGACTCATAACTGCTTAGTAGCAGAATTCTGAGTTAATCTGTGATCCTCTAGGCATGTTCGGGAGGTCACACAAGTCACATTTGAATGAGGTTTTGAGTGGGGCCTATTTCATTTGAAAGATGGCACCTCATACTTCATTCATGCACGTTTTCAAAGATTTATATGGAGCCAATCTCCACAAATAGGTTTTCAAAGTTGCCTACTTGTCACTTTTACCAACTTACAACAGTAGATTTCAAACAAGCACATCTCTTATGATTTTAATCGGATTTAATTGGAAATTTTCCTGAGTCTTCTACTTAACATAATATTTCAAGAGGCTTTGGTTTCATTCAATTTGAATTTAATTTGAATGATTTATGGTCGAATGAGATTCTCAAGCTCAAATGGCTTCATCTTCTACCAAATTTTCTGAATTTGTCTTAACTTGCTTGTATTTAAGTTTTACTTTGATTTTCACTTAAAGGTGATGTCCTAGAAGTGATACATTATAGAGAGGGTCCAGAATTCATTGGATTATTCATGTGGAGGAATCATACATGTGTTCAGTTCTTTTCAAGCCTTTTTAATTATTGTAATTAGCAAGCATCTGTTTAAACATGAATAACACTTGGCAACCACCTTGTGTGGATGAATAGGGGTGCCTAACACCTTCCCCTATTCATAATCTAATCCCGTTACCCATCTCTGGTTATTATTTTAAAGTAGAGTTTTTTTTACTCTAATTTTGCCTTTTACATTTTTGGTGTCCATTCACACCTAAACAAAATGGTGGCGATTCCTCCTTTGTTTGCATCCCGTGTGATGATTTGGGAATCATTTGATTGATTTTTCATGTCTCACACCTATTTTAAAATATTATTAAAACATCCCAAAACTAATCTTATCCTCAAATTTAAGGCCCCTAATTATGCATAATTACAATTAGGTCCTTTTCTCATCTTTTAATCTATTAATTAGGCTATTTAAATCCAAATTTAATCCAACTTAAATCTAATTGATTATTTCAATTCTAATAATTATTTATTTTATTAATTTAATAATTAGCCATTAGAAAAAGATTAAAATACCATTTTTCTTTATTATACCATATTTAACTATTGGATTTATTTCAAAATTTCCAGATTTAATCTCCTTATTATTTCTCTTCATAATATGAGTATGGATTATAATTTCAAACTCCCAAATACTTAGATTAAATATTTATCCTCCCATATTTCAACTTTATTTATTTTATTTCTTTTAATATTTTGATTTACAATTATATTATTATTTCCTAAAATTTAGGATTATACAAAAATAGAGATCGAGTATCATTGGTTGAAATTGTACAAATAGTTAGGGCCTAGTGGGGTTCTTGTCAACGATGTTGAATTTCCTGCATTTTATTTCTACTATGATGTGTAGCCATAACACTATGTGACCATTGTGTATTATAAAGATTACATATAAGAAAATATGAAGGACTGTCAATGAATTTTTGGTTCAATAGGCCTATGTGCTTCTCTGTTTAAATGAGTAATGAAATAACAACTTACATAGTTAAAAACATAAGGAACAACCTATATTTAAATGGTAATGGTGACTATTGCCATAGTGACCTCATCATTTCTTTCGTTGAGAAAAAGGGGCATGAAGCTGTTTGTTTTTCACTTCGAGCTTCCATTGTATCCATATGGTTGGTGGGGTATCCAATTAAACTAGGTCCTATTCCATTAAAACCCTCACAGTACTTATATCTTCGATAAATCCTTTGAGTCATCAGTTGTGAACTGTTTTGTCCACATCAATAAATGCTAATGTGGGTAAACCAAACTAAAAGTAGTTAGCAAACAAGTTATGAAATATTTCCTTTCAAATCTAGACGAAGAAATATTGCTTATATTTACCATGAATAATCTTATCTCATAAACCTTATTGAGTTTAGCCTCTTCTTGATTTATAGAACTTCTGTTTTTAGGCTAATGGGCAAATTTATAACCATGAACAATTAAGAGAGAAGCTGAAGTATCATCAATTCCGAATAGGAAGTGACTGTGAAGTTATTGCTCGTCTTGTAAGTAACTTGTTAAGAATTTTAAGGTAATCGACCAAGTCAATTGAGAACCAGAAGTTTTGGGATTGTTTGCTTGTGGCTTGTAATGCTTTCTCTTGTCTACACATCTTCTCAGTGACAGTATGAAGAATATGAAGAGGGTTTTGTGGACATGTTGGATGGCATGTTTTCCTTGTTAAGAATCCGACATGATTCCTAGAGATCATAGAAACAAAGAAAACAACAGAAAGAATCAAACAAGAAGACACAAAGATTTTACGTGGTTCACCCTAAAATAGGGCTATGTCCACGGCAACTGGTTCTGTTTCACTATGTTTTCTGAATAGTAGAAGCTTCAGTTTGTTAGAAGTGACTGTTTTGGTTAACATATTAGCTGGATTTTCACTTCTTGGAATCTTCTCAAGAGCCAATACTTTATCTTCTAATAGAGACTGAATGAAATGTTACCTCAATTGTATGCGCTTGGTTCTTGATTGAAATACTGGATTTTTAGCAAGATGGATGTCACTTTGACTGTCACAATACAAAGCACTATTCTCCTATCCCTTTCCCAATTCAATTAAGAAACCTTGTAACCAAATCATCTCCTTGCTAGCTTCCGTAACTACAACATACTTTGCTTTTGTTGTAGAAAGAGCTACAATTTTTTGCAATTGAGAGATCCAACTATAACTCCTGTACCATATAAGGTATAAATATACCCTGTAGTACTCTTCCTATTATCAACATCTCCAACTAGATTAGAGTCAACATAACCCTACAATTTCAAGTGTCCGCTTTTAAAGCATATTGATGTATCTGTGGCACCCTATAAATACCGAAAGATCCATTTCACTACCTCCCAATGTTGCTTTACTAGATTACTCATGTACCTACTCACTACTCCTACTACATGTGTTATGTCTGATCTGGTACACACCATTGCATACATATGACTGCCAACTGCTGAAGCATATGGGGTTCTTTCCATGTAGGCAAGCTCCACCTCAATTGTAGGTGACTATTCTTTAGTTAATTTGAAATGACTAGCTAAAGGACTGTTTACTGGCTTCGAATTCAGCATATTGAATTAGCTCAAAACTTTTCTAACATAATCAGCCTGTGACAGTTTCAAGGTACCAATCACTTTGTCTCTTATAATATAAATTCCAAGAATCCAATTTGCAACTCCCAAATCCTTCATTGCAAATTGCTTTGACAGCATTTTCTTCACATTATTTACCACTTGAATGCAAGACCGTGATCAATATATCATTCACATATAGAAGTAAAATAATGAAACTATTGTTAGACATTTTTTCATACAGCAATGATCTGCTTGACATTGCAAGAAGCCAATCTTGTGTATGAATCCATCAAATTTCTTGTACCACTGTCTTGGGGCCTATTTCAAATCATATAAACTCTTTCGCAGCTTACGCACAAGCTCAATTTTCCTTTCAACTACGAAACCCTGTGGTTGCCTCATGTAAATCTCTTCCTTTAAATCACCATGGAGGAATGTCGTCTTTACATCCATCTGCTCCAGATACAAATTCTCAACAACCACATTTCCTAGAACCATAGGTGAGAAGATTTCTATGTAATCAACACCTTCCTTTTGTTGAAAACCATAGTTAACTTCACCATAGGTGAGAAGATTTATGTATAATCAACACCTTCCTTTTGTTAAAAACCTTTCACAACTAACTTAGTGTGCGCACCCGATTTCGGTCGCACGACGAGGCGCACGCAAAACGATGCGTGCCTCGGGATTTGTTTGGAGTCGCCACTGCCTGATGGGGTGCAGGCAGACACCTGGGTGCCTAAGTTCTTCTACTAAGGCTTGGTCTGCGGCTTGAGATTCTAAGTAGGTTCTCGGTTGCGTTCTGGGGAAGTCCGTAGACACCCCAGTCCACCCCGTCAAGTGACGGGTCCCATAAGTTTCCCTGGTTTGAGTCAACTCTGTTGGTCTCTCACTCGCCCGATTCCTAATCCAGCATTCAATTTTGGTTTAAGTCTAGCGGGACAACCAAAGAGGTGTGGGTCCCTTTACTTGATTTTATCTTCTTATTATTGAATGAAGTGAGTTTGATTGGGTGGGCCCCGTTGGAAGGCCCACAGATCCCTTGGTGGGCTTGGTTGAGCCCACATGTCCCTTGGTGGGCCTCAGTCTAGCCTGAGAGGCCCTTTGGGCTTTGGTTCAAGTGAATTGATTTTACTTTAAAGTTTAAGTTTGTTTATTTAAGTGGATTTCATGCAAAGGTGGGCCGGGTTGCTTCGTGGGCCCTTGAGTGGGCCACACAGTTGGTTTCCAAGTGATTTTGATTATCTTGATTTAGTTATACCAAAGCGGGCCAGGCCTCGGGCTTGGGGCCCTTTACCTGGGCTTGGGCTTGAAAGCCCAAGACTTCCTGAGTTAGGGTTTTGAGACCCTAACCTTGGTTGGTTAACGGGCTTGGTGGGCCCGATAGGCCCTACCCGTGGTCTCGGCCAAACCACAACCTACTTTAAGCATGCATGGCCCAAATAGGGCTTGGGTGGGCCTCAAGTGGTCCGGCCCACTCAAATCTTTTATTTGTCTTAGTTAAGCAAAATTGAATGGTTCAGGTCGGGTGGGCCCTGTTGGGGCCCACTGGAAATCGATTTGGACCGGGTTGGTCCATGGCCCATCTTGGGTTTCCAGGTGACCCGGAAACCCTACTGGTTCGCCCGGAGTTGATCAAATAAACCAAAAAATCACACAAGATCAGCAAAAATGGCAAGAAATGAATTCTGGCAGTGTAGCCAGCCTGAGATGCCGGTCACACACAGGTCTCTGTGTATCCGGCATCTTTTGTCGGCTACAAATGGTATTCTGTGTATCCGGCATATGTTGCCGATTACACACAGATCTGTGTTGATCCGGCCTGAGTTGCCGGATCAACCTACAGAATCTGTTTTTTTCAGATTTTGGCAGTGGGGTTGGTTTCTTAGGTCCTCTAGGGTGTTCTAGGGATTGTGTGGGCTCCTGTGTGAGCCCACAGTGGTTCAGGTGAGGCCCTTTGGCTCTCTTGAAGGTGTTTTGAGAATCAAAGGGAAAAGATGGGGGCTGGGATTTGCCCCCTCCCTTTCTAGACCAAATCATTACACAACAGGGATTCAAGTGCCCCTATTCCCGGTTTCTTTTCCCAGAAAATCCCACCATTAACTTACACAAAACAGCAAATAAACCGAGAAGCCTACTCGATCCTCAAAGTAGCAAAACCCATGCTTTAAAGGGTGATCATCCCATGCATGCATACCACCGCTACTAGACCACATGCAAGTGAAAGCTAAAGCATAAACACACAAGCATCCCATACTATTTACAGCACCCTATCAATATATACTATCTCATTATCCTAATGAAGACATTTAAAGAAGGGAAAAATGGGGGTTACTCACGGGGTACAAAAGATTACTAAGCATGAGGAAGCCGGTTTCCTCTTAAAACAAACACACACATGCCCAAAACAGTGGCTTGGTGAAGCCGAAAATGGGGCAATAGGACTTCTCATCCTCCCTTGAAGTCGACCATGTCTCTTCCCATTACCATGGGACTTTCTTGTGCGAAAACGGAGGAGAGGAAGTAGAGAAAGAACACACAAATATGCTAAAAGGGGGAAGAAGAAAAGGGCTAAAAAAACCTACTCACATGGAGCTTTCTTTCACATATGATGAACAAATGACCAAGGGAAACATTACCTTGGTGTTTATGAACCCTGGAGCAAGGTGTAGAGCCTCCTTAGAGCACAAGTGGCTGCTGGAGCTCCTCCTTTGGCCACCAACAGCAGCTACCACTCCCTTTGCTTGAGTGGAAGTGAAGAAGAAGAGGGGAAAGAAGGGTTTGGTAGTGTTTAGGGGTGGTCTCTTGGGTGGTATGGGGGCAAGGAGAGGTGAAGGAGTGGGGAGAAGAAAAGAGGAGGTGAGAGAGATGAGAGAGCTCCTCCAAAAAAATGAGCCGTCCCCTTTACTTTGAGCTAGGGTTTCTTTTTATAGGGCATGACTAAAAGAGAATTATTTCCCTACTTTATCACCAAAACCCTACTCTTTTCTCATTCATGGCCTTTTTTTTTAAACATAAGCAATGATGGTGAATCATTGCTTCAAGACTTAGCCTCCAAGTAAACTTGGAGGCCAAGTCTTGCTTGGACGAATTCTCCACATGGAGAATTCGTCCAACCACATATTTATTTATTATTTCTTTTTTTATTTTCTTTTTTTTCTTATGTACTTTTATTATTATTATATTAGGATTTTTTTGTTTCAAGTTTTTGGATGCACATGCATCTTTTAATTTTTTTTCTATTTCTTTTATTTTAAATACTTTAATTAGATTTTTAGCAAAAATATTATTTTTTAATTCAAAACTTTTCATTTTGCTACTCTTTCTTCACTATTTGCCATGTGTGCAGATTTTCAGAAACTTTAACCGCCCACAACTCGCTCGTCTGATATCTGATTTTGGCAAACTTAGTGGCGTTGGAATCAGTGCGAGATTCCCTATCCACTGAATTTCAGTTTAGCAGCAAACTCGAGTTTTTTAGCAGAAGTGCCGGGCCGCGTCCGGGAGCCGGTTTTGCTCATATTTCCCTATCCGGGACTCCGATTCCAGCAAACTCAGTTGTGTGGGAATTGTGTCGAGATGCTCTTTCTTCTGGTATCAAATGAGGTAGCTGATCGGATTTTAGCAGAAAGTCAACTTTTGGCTCTGCTTAAGTTTGACCGCCCGCAGAACCTTCATCCGGACTCCAATTCCTGCAAACTCAGTTGCGTTGGAACCGTGTCGAGATTCTCTATCCAATGACCTAGGGGTAGGCATCTGGATCGGATTTTAACAGAAAGTCAACTTTTGGCTTTGCTCAAGTTTGACCGCCTGCAGAACCTCCATTCGGACCCCGATTCCTGCAAACTCAGTTGCGTCGGAACCGTGTCGAGATTCTCTATCCAATGGTATAAAGCAAGGTGGCCAAATTTCACTTGATCAAAAAGTCAACTTTTCACGCCTTAGGGTTTGACTTTCTGTCCAGGGTTTGCATTTCTGGTTTTTCTGGGAGCGCAAAAATGAGGTGCTTACAGCTGCCCCTCTTTGCCGGAGTCACCTTGCGGATGAATGGCAAAGAGAAAAAGAATCTCATTTTTGCGCCTGGCATTTCTGTCGACATGGTTGACGAGCTTAGTCCTTTAAAGTTTTTATTTTGAGAGGGAAGCGGCCAATGATGTGGCGTCACTTCCTGGCCTCAGAGTTTCCTTACCCTTTGCTTTTGGGTTTTTGTAGGGCAACTCTTCAGCATTTAATTTAAGTTTGAAAGAGATTAGATTGGACTTGAACTCGCCAACCTGTTTCGGCGTTGATGCCAGACACTTGACAATATTCTTTTCTTCTTGTTTGTTCCATTGAAGCTTTTAGATGACTTCAGAATTCTGATCCATTTTGTGTCTTTTACTTGAAGCTTGCTTGCATTTTTTTCTTTCTTCTTTTTTATTTTTTATTTTATTTTGAGGATTTGATGGCCAAGGGTTGGGTTAGGATGTGGACTGAATGGAGAAAAGAGGAGGGATGGGCGGAGGAGGAGGTGCTTCCAGCGCTGTCCAGTGCCTCAAGGGAGCCCGCACACCTGCTCTATTCTATTTACAAAAGTGTGAAATCAAAAATTACAAAAGGGCCCTCTTGCCCGATGATATTTTCATTTTGCCTTCTTCTTCATGTCTTGATTCTCTATCATTTCCAGCAATGGGAACAACTTGTTCGGCTTCGTGGAGACACTTTGCTCTGGGGACTCTGTGTCCTTCAGCATTGGGAGATGCTTTACTCCTTGAGGACACATTCCTGTGTTATTTAGATGTGGAAGGTGCCTTGCTCCTTAGGGATTTCAAAAGTGGGAGTCGCCTTGCTCCTTAGGTACTTCAAATGTGGGAGTCGCCTTGCTCCTTAGTATTTCAAATGTGGGAGTTTCCTTGCTCCTTAGGGACACATTTCCGTGTCATTCAAATGGTGGGAGACGTCTTGCTCCTTAGGGACACATTTCCGTGTCATTCGAATGGTCGGAGTCGCCTTGCTCCAGGGACGCTTTGCCCTTTTAGTTTTGAAAGACGCTTTGCTCTCGGTGGTTGGGAGTCGCCTTGCTCCATTAATTTCGGAGTCGCCTTGCTCCAGGGACGCCTTGCCCTTTCAGTTTTGAGACACGCCTTGCTCTCAGTGGTTAGGAGTTGCCTTGCTCCAAGGACGCCTTACCCTTTCAGTCTTGAGAGACGCTTTGCTCTCTGTGGTTGGGAGACACCTTGCTCCATTAATTTCGGAGTCGCCTTGCTCCAGGGACGCCTTGACCTTTCAGTTTTGAGACACGCCTTGCTCTCAGTGGTTGGGAGTCGCCTTGCTCCATTTAGTTTTGGAGTCACCTTGCTCCAGGGACGCCTTGCCCTTTCAGTCTTGAGAGATGCCTTGCTCTCTGTGGTTGGGAGACACCTTGCTCCATTAGTTTTGGAGTCGCCTTGCTCCAGGGACGCCTTGACCTTTCAGTCTTGAGAGACGCCTTGCTCTATGTGGTTGGGAGACACCTTGCTCCATTAGTTTTGGAGTTGCCTTGCACCAGGGACGCCTTGCCCTTTCAGTGTTGAGAGATGCCTTGCTCTCTGTGGTTGGGAGACACCTTGCTCCATTAGTTTTGGAATCGCCTTGCTCCAGGGACGCCTTGCCCTTTCAGTGTTGAGAGACGCCTTGCTCTTTGTGGTTGGGAGACACCTTGCTCCATTAGTTTTGGAGTCGCCTTGCTCCTGGGATGCCTTGCCCTTTCAGTGTTGAGAGACGCCTTGCTCTCTGTGGTTGGGAGACTCCTTGCTCCTGCTGCCTTTAATTCTTGGAGGCACCTTGCTCCATTAGGGTTGGGAGGCTTCTTGCTCCACTCTGTCTTCAATTTTTGGAGGCTTCTTGCTCCATTCTGTCTTTAAATTTTGGAGGCTTCTTGCTCCTTAAGGTTGGGAGACACCTTGCTCCTGCTGTCTTTAATTCTTGGAGGCACCTTGCTCCATTAGGGTTGGGAGGCTTCTTGCTCCATTCTGTCTTCAATTTTTGGAGGCTTCTTGCTCTGTCAGGGTTGGGAGGCACCTTGCTCCTTCTGTCTTCAAATTCATGGAGGCTCTTTGCTCCATTCTGTCTTCGTCCATTACTTATTTTGACTTGTTTATTTCTTTTTCTTTCTTGATTGCATTCAACATTGCCTCCACCAATCTTTGACTTATTCGCCGGTGGCTTTGGCTTCACAAACTTGGTCAACCAGTATGTGAATACACTGTGATGACTCTTTCTGCGTCCCCTATGTGAGAATACATGGTGACGATTCTTTTCTCCATCCGACGTGTGAGATTCGCTGTGATGCCTTCTTCTGTCTATTTCAGGTTTTGGTTGCTATCTGGAAAAATTCATGTAAAATTCATTCAATTGGAATTTATTTATCAAAATTATATGCAAGCTCAAGCAATTTTTCTTTGATTGAAATCTCTTGGGGATTCCTCAAGTGTTTGGATTTTTCCCTCTCAGGTGGGTCCATTGGCAGGACCAGTAATCTTTGGGTCAATTACCTGAGACCCTCATTTTGACTTAGGAAGTTATGCCTCCCGACACTCCTTGTAAGGGTTTCAACATTTTTTTTTGCCTTCAAATAGCATGCCCCATGTAGGGACGAAGGGGATTGTTTTAATTCAGGGGGTTTCTTTGGCACTGCCCCGCCCTGGCTTTTCCTTGATCTCTCTCTTTTTTCCTTTTTCCCACCCTCGGTTAGGGGTTGTGGAATGTTTTTCTCATTGGCTCCCTCATTCAGGTTAGGTGCCTTGCCCCAGTCCGAGGGCCCTGTCAATTTCCACGGATCATGATCCAATGATCAGAGAGGACTTATTAGTAGGACGAAATGTAGGCTTTGGTTCTAGTGTTTAGAAATGAAGGATAAACAGGCTCAAACCCTATATAGCTTCACTCTATGGGTAATCATTATGTCTAGCCAAAGTTCTTTTCTATCTTTTTTTTTTTTTGGTTCTGTCATTGCCAGTTTGTCCAAGATTCAATGTTACATTCTCTGTAATCAGAAAGGGCTTCACAGTAGGACGAAATGTAGGTTGGGTTCAAGGGTCTAGAAGAAATGATATGAAGGCTCAAAATTGATGAATGGGGTAAGAGCCATGTCCTGTCCACCTTTTTTGTTAGGGCTTGATTCACCTTTGTTCCTGCAACTTTACACTCAACTTTGATTAGCTTCTTCTCCTTTTTCCATCTTTGTTCTTTTCTTTCTTTCCTTTCTTTCTTGGGTCTTTTGCCCCAATTCTTGATTCTTGCTCTCGGGGTTTGCCCCGGCTTTTGTTTTTTTTTTCTTCTTTTCTTTTCTTTCGAGGGATTGCCCCAGTCCTTTCTTCGAATTCTTGCTTTCTGGGGTTCTCCCCATTCCTCCTTTCTGTCCCATTTGTTCTTAGGGTGCTTTTCGCTTTGCCCTATCTTCACCTTCATCCTTTTTGTGTCTCCAATTGCACGAAGCTTTATGCCCCCGTTTTGAAGACAAGACATGGTAGGGTTAATGAAGGAATTTTTAGGCTCAAAGGGTTTTGCAAGGGTTTCATCTTGTGTCAGATGATTTTTGGAGAAGATCAAGGATGGCCTTCCATCCTTTCACAGAGAATGTAACACTTAATTATTTTTGCACGATTAACTGGTTCAAGAACCATTTTTTTCTTTGTTCATTTTGTTTTTTTCTCTTTTGCTTTTTGACTTTACCCCAGTTTGGGGTGGCTAGACATAACGTGGGTCAGAAATGAGACGATCAAGCTCAACACGTTCAACTAGCGGAATTTATTTGAAGTATCTTAGCCAAAAAATGGCTGTGCGCGCGTCGGAAACGCGGCACGGGGAATTCGGAGTCGCCACCGCCTGATGGGGTGCAGGCGAACACCTGGGTGCCTAATCTTGTCTATTAGGGCTTTTTGGTCTGCGGCTTGAGATTCTAAGAAGGGTCTCGGTTGCGGTCTGGGGAAGTCCGTAGACACCTTAGTCCGCCCCGTCGGATGACGGGTCCCGTGGGTTCCCTGGTTTGAGTCAGCTTACATTGGTCTCACCCGATTCCTAATCCGATATGCAGTTTGGTTAAGTCTGGCGGGACCACCTGAGTGGTGTGGGTCCCGTTAATTGCTTTTATCTTGATTACTTAGGTGATCTGAGTCTGGTTGGGTGGGCCCCGTTGGAAGGCCCACGGTATCCTTGGTAGGCTTAGTCAAGCCCGTGTGCCCTTGTGGGCCTCGGCCTATCCTAGGAGGCCCTTTGGGCCTTGGTTGGTGCATTGATTTTACTTTAAGTTCAGACTTTGAAGATTAAGTGTTTTTCATGCACAAGTGGGCCGGATCGGTTTGTGGGCCCCTTAGGTGAGCCCACCTGGTGGCCGAGTAGTTTTATTGGATTTATCTTTTTAATCTGCCAAAGTGAGTTGGGCACTGGGCTTGGGGCCCGTGGTCCAAATCTGGGCTTGTAAGCCCAAGTTACCAGAAGTTAGGGTTTGGACCCTTCCTTGGTTCGGTTAGTGGGCTTTGGTGGGCCCGGTAGGCCCTTGCCCTTGGTCTCGGCCAAACCACGCATTTCATGCATCAATTCACTAATCTGGTTCGGGTGGACCGCCTTAGGTTTGGCCCGCCCGGTTTAATCAGTTAATTTTACTTATCTTGATTAAGTTGCATGCATACATGTTTATTGGGTCGGGTGGGCCCCGTTGGAAGGCCCACTGGAAATCAAGTTGGACCGGGGGTCCAAGTCCCACATTGGGTTTCCGGGTGACCCAGAAACCCTATTGGTTTATCCGGTTCGGTTTGGAAATGGCATTCACATCTAGCAATAATCACAGAAAAAACACAAGATGGACACTATGTCAAAAAAAAAAAACTGGCTCATTGTGCTGGGTCCAAGGGGAGGTACCCAGGGGCCCTATGGGTGGAGCGAAGCCCCCTGCGGTACGGTAAAGGGAATTTTGGGAATTTTCCAAAAATAGGGCAATTCGGCAAGTTTTAGGGGTATGCGCCCACTTCCTGAAGTGAGTGCCAGGTGAGCGCCAGTAGGCGCTAAGAACCAGGCAAAATTTGGACCTGGCGCTCACTCGATACTAAGTGAGCGCGAGCTGGGCGGGAGGTGAGCGCGAGCTGAGCGCCAAGTGGGCGCGAGATGGGCGCCAGAATTACACATGGTTTTAAGTGAGCGCGAGCTGAGCGCCAAGTGGGCGCAAGATGGGCGCCAGCTCGGCGGGTAGTGAAATTAAAGGGCGCCTACTTCCTAAGTGAGCGCCAAGTGGGCGGCGACTCACTGCGATTTTCAACTCTCTGTTTCTTCGAGATGTCCATCTCTGGCCGGTTTTTTCGGCCTGTAATTGTTCCACTAGCCTCCTAATTTGCCCAAGACACTTCCCAACTTGTTTTGGATTTAATCTAAACACATTTTATCTCAAGTTTTAAAAACCCAGAAAACTCACAATACCACCATGCAATCAAAATACATCACGAATAATATGCCCAGAACACTTCCCCGGACTCTGACCATTCCCCAGAAGGCGCTTAAACTTGCATTGAAATTAACCTGAGCTACTTTACCACACAAGATCCCTTTACGAAACATACCAACCCAACTGTTATCAAACATGACCGCTATGGACATCTGGTTATGGGGTGCTGGGGGCATGCTTACAGTGACACAAGGAGCATATAGCAGGTGCCAGGGGTAGGGGAGCATGTTAGTAAGTCCAGCAACATAAAATAAAAAAAACATACAGACATCACATACATGAATTTTCATCCACACGACTGGACTTCCGAGTGTGTACACTGATCACTTCACACTAATCACCCGAAGAAGGGAATGAGGAGGGGGGTTTACAGGGATACATTGGATGAGGTGAATGAGGGGCCGATTCTCTGTGGGAGTGCCAGGTACCTCGTGAACATTCGATGGAGCAATAAGCCCTTATCTTCTTAAAGGGGTCATGCATGGGTCTCCCTTACCCTGGGAGACCTCCATGTCACCCAAAATGGAGGAGCAACAGAATGCGTAGCAAGGGAAGGGAAAACAACAGTTGCGATGACATGCTTACGACTCCCATTTTATGTATGTAAACAAGCGAGAACATTACCTGAAGTTCCTACGTTCTTGTGCAAAGCGGCGACTTCTCCTTGAGTTAGCACGTTCACTGGAGCTCTCCTCTCTTGCACCTCCAGCAACAACCGGCCTCCATTTGTTTGCGTGGGGATGAAGAAGAAGCAAGAATAGGGGGGTGTTGGATCAAGGTGGGGGCTTGGGGAAGCCGAAGCCACTGAGACAAGGAGGGTTCGGGTGGGGAAGAAACTTGGGCACGGCACCTTCAAAAATCCCAACCAAAAAACATGTTCGAACCCCAAAACTCTCCAACAAAAAAAAATTTTTTTTAACCCTTTGCGCGAGAAAGTCGCGCGGCTTATATAGGCAAGGGAGAAGGGGTGCCGCTCACTTTGGCGCCCAGCTCAAGGTGAGCACATGCCGCTCGCCACGTCCGCTCGAGCGACACAATCATGACAAAAAATTTAATGCCGCCACTCGCCGGTCGAAAAAATCTTAAAAATTCAGATTTAGTCCCTGGCCAATTTCAATTTAATCCGATATTCTCGGATTTTTACAGATTTAGTCCCTGGGATATTTCGAATGTTTGGATATTTACGGATTTGATCCCCGAGATATTTTCCTGCGCAACTCGCCACGTGTGCAGCTTTTTTGCCACGTGCGCAAATGCCGGTTTTGCTGCTCGGAAACTTCGCCAGCTCATATTTTCTTCATCCGGACTCCGATCTGGGCAAACTTAGTTTCATTAGAATCGTATCAGAGCCCTCCATCCCATGACCTAGGGGTAGGCCTCTGGATCGGATATTAGCAGAAAGTCAACTTTTGGCTCTGCTCGAGTTTGACCGCCCGTAGAACCTTCATCCGGACCCCGATTCCTGCAAACTCAGTTGCATTGGAACCGTGTCGAGATTCTCTATCCAATGACCTAGGGGTAGGCCTTTGGATCAGATTTTAGCAGAAAGTCAACTTTTGGCTCTGCTCAGGTTTGACCGCCCGCAGAACCTTCATCCGGACCCCGATTCCTGGAAACTCAGTTGCGTTGGAACCGTGTCGAGATTCTCTATCCAATGGCATAAAGCGAGATGGCCAATTTTCACTTGATCAAAAAGTCAACTTTTCACCCATTTAGGGTTTGACTTTCTATCCAGGGTTTGTATTTTTGGTTTTCCTGGGAGCGCAAAAATGAGGTGCTTACAATGGCCTCTCATCATTTCATCGAAATCATTGATCCTGGATCATGTTAGTGACCTTCGATTGGTATGGGGCACCTTGCCCTTTCTTTTTTTTCTCTCATATCACAACTTGTGTTTGGCATGGTAGGGTTCAAATGCGGTACTGGCGGGGGATCCCTTGGCTATGTCGAGACCCGCACAGTTTGTGCTGTTTGGCACATTCCATTTGTCAAATTTGATTTATTAGGTTTGGCCCGAGATCACCGTCATGCCTTGGTGTGGTCCAACACTCTAGTGATTTCCCAAAAGATTTCATCAGTTTGCAAAAGAAACATATTATCAAGTTCTGAATTCAAAAGAAAAGAAAAGATAAAGAAAAACAGAGCGGCAAGCTATGCAAGGAATGGCCGACACAGATCGGCGTTCTTGGAATTCAGTTGCATGCCATGGGAGGAAGCCTTTAAGTGCTTTCCTTGTCATCATCTTCTCCTTCTTGCGGGAAGATGGCTGGTTCAGATGTCTGAATCTGCGCTAACATGTCTGAGATGTCTCGTCCTTCAATGGACCTTGGCTCCTCAAGAAGTTCCTTCAAGAATCCTTGATCAATCAGATCTTGAATGTCGTGCCGCAGATCCCAACACCGGCTTGTGTGGTGCCCTGGAGCACAAGAATGGTACTCGCACCGTTCTGCGGCGTTGTAGCTTCTGGCATTAACCAACCGAGGGTTCGGGGGCTTAATCTGCACATACCCCTCCTTCAACAGCGTCGGTAGTAACTCCGCCGGTGTATATGGTAGTGGGGTAAAAACCCTCCTTATTCTAGCCTCCATTTCTTCTTTTGTTCTCCTTGGGGGACCCTCCGAATGATCCATCAGTTTGTCATGCTGCCCCTTGCCACGGTAGACATTCAGCTTCTTTGTGAGGTGGAGACCATCTGCCGCGACGGCTTTTCCTTTCTCCCTCTGCATCCGACCATCTGCGAATGTGGGCGGACGGCTCACTTCTTGTCTGCTCAGGGGTATCTTTCCCTTCATGCTTTTGATCTCTTCTTCAAGGACCCTTACTCGGGATCGCAGCTCAAAATTTTCTTCTCCTAACGCTTCCCAGCATTTGTTCATCGTTTCTTCCTTGATTGTTATTGTCCGTAGTAGGCTCTGTAGAGAGGCCACTATGCTGGTTATTTGCTGGGCTACATCATGATTTGCCCCGGAGGTACGGTCCATGCTGATTGTTGAAGGGAGTTCCTGCCAGTAGAAACAAACATTAGAAGCCATGATACATGATATGAAATGCCAAGATGCCTGATGATGCTGATGATTTCCATTAATTTTTCTTTTCTTTTTTCTTCTTTTTTTTTTCTTTTTTGTCTTCTTCTTTTTTTTTATCTTTTTCTTTTTTATGTTTTTTAATCCGACGGAGGATCAATTTTGAGTCCCCCGGCTTCAAGAAGATCTTGGACTGCATGCCGAAGGCCCCAACATCCATCAGTATCGTGGCCTGGCGCGCCCATGTGGTACTCACAGCTCTTGTTTGGATCATAGCCCTTCATTTTTGGCTCCTTAGGATTTGGCGTCGCCAGTTGCAGGTGTCCCTCTCTCAGGAGCGTTGGTAACAACTCAGCTAGCGTGTACGGAAGTGGAGTGAACTCCCGGTTCTTTCTTTCCTCCTTGGTGAGATGGCTCCTGAGGCGAGACGCGGCATTGTTAGCGGAGGGGAGGCTTGCACTCCTTGAGGAAGGGATGTGAAATGGCGCCGAAGGTTGTACATGGTTAACTGAACTTGCTCCGGCGTCATTCTCTTGCCTCTTGCCACTTGAGATAGCTCCATGCAACAAGCTTGTCATGGAGCCTCCGAGCTTCTCCATTTTAATCGCATCCTCAATTCTATCAGCCGCCATTATTAGGTTAGTGAAGCTTGTAGTGGACTGTCCCAATAGCATTGTGAAGTAGGGTTGTCCCAGTGAAGATACGAACAAGGAAGTCCACTCTTGTTCAAGAAGAGGGGGTTGCACCACGTTGGCTAGCTCCATCCACCTCTTAGCGTAGTCTCTCACAGACTCGCTATTCCTCTTTGACAGCCTCTGCAATTCAGTTCTGGTCTGAACCATCTGGCTATTTAAGCAATACTGCTGGATGAACACAACGACGAGGTCATTCCATGTCTGAATCTTGTGCTTATCTAGACTTAGGAACCAAGCATATGCTGCCCCAGTTAGAGATCTTTGGAAGAATTGAACCATAATCTTCTCATCCTTCGCATATTGGCACATGTCGCCAACATAGGATTGCAAGTGGTTCAAAGGGCAGCTTGTGCCGTCGAACTGGTGCAGCTCAGGGCATTTGAACTTGGCTGGGAATTGGATATCCGAGAAGAAGCAAAGACTTTCTAGCGTAGCCTCATTCCGAACTGTGCTTAGCCGAAGCTGTTTCAAAAGGTCCTCACGTATGGCAGCCATCTGTGCCCTACTATCTTCCTTTATTGCTGCCAGCTGTACCATGTGATCCTCTTTGATTGCTGCCAATCTTTCCTCCAGCTGGGTCTCACGTGCCCTATTCCCGTCTCGCTCTTCCTACCCCAGTTGTGCAAGATGGATGGGAATTGCCGCCGGATGTGGGAATGGCGCGTCCCGTGGTGGCGGATGTGCCGCCATGGGTGCTGGCTGAGGTGGTTGCCCCTGCTGGATTTCTGGCATCCGAATCTCCGTGGCATGCATCATGGCCACTTGTTGGCTTAGATCGGTTATGACTGGCTGCTCTTCGGCCCTTAGCTACGATGATGATGGAATTGGGGCCTCGGAAGAATCCATTGTAGTCCTCTCTCACTGTGAAGGCTGAGTTATGAACGGTGCCCTATATGTGAAATATCCGAACTGTACCTGATTATCAAAAATCTTGATCAGTCCCTACTCTAATTATGAACGGGGTGTTATGTGTGACAGGATCATTACACCGTGAGTGATACTCTTGCGCCATGACTGGCAAAACAAATGCAAGGTTGTTCATGCATGAAAATCACGACCTAACCAAACCACACTGCAAAGAGAGTGTGACAGTGCCCTGGTTGTCCGAAAAGCTCCTAAGACTTGTGAAGTTTAAAACCTTGTAACATGGTCTTTTAGAGATCTGAAACTCTAGAAGCCATGTCGTATTTGTCGATTTTCAAAAATTGTGCAACGTGTACTTTATGAGTAGAAATCCTTGAAAAACCTGTTGCGAGGATGGAACCTTAAAATCCGTGCCCTGATCGGCAGCGACTGTAAAATCCTTTGAAATCGTGCAACGGCAAGTGAATTATAAGAATCAGGAAACGCATTCTGGGCAGCTTGCACTGTGCCATGAATGGCATGGAGAATGTATGCACCAAGATGGGCGATTTAATTTTCGTCTATATGGCTAGCTCAATATAACCACAAATGACGGTTTATTGCGCATCGCAAGAGATGATGTTTATGTCATGGAAGACGATTCAATGTAGGCCTGGAGGCCACTTTATTGTGTGCTTCGAAAAAGCAACTTTGATGTACGCCTGGAGGCGATTTGATGTACGCCCGGAGGCGATTTAATGTACGCCTGAAGGCGATTTGATGTACGCCCAGAGGCGACTTTGGTTTAGGAAATTCTTTTGTGCACTTTTGAAAGCGGTTTGACCAAAAACATTTGTGCAAATGATCTCGAAGTGCGTGCATTAAATATATAAACAGGCATGTATATAAGCAAAATGAACTCAAATCCTATTACCATCTAGCAAATCTATGTTATTAAACAATCATAAAAAACACTCAAAAGTGTGTGCACAGTCCTAAAAAATGGTTGGTGCCTATCAAGGCACGACTCCTAGACATACTTGTGTAAGGAAGCACGTCCAAGTCCCGACTGGCCTTTTGTCTTTCACCTGTTCTTCCCTCTGCTTTGTGGTGTCGGTTCACAGCAACTTTACAACTTGCCATCGAGGGCGAATTTTTACAAGATATTTACAAAAACTGCAAATAATTCATCCTTAAGGCTGTTGGGAGCCAAAAGGGAGGATAAAAATTGCTTTCAAAGCGGGTAGGCTAAAAAATTCCTAGATCTAGGGTTTAGTGCCCATGTTCTGATCTGGCATGCTTTCATCTGTTTGTCTGATCTGGCCGGCTTTCGTCTGCTCTAAAAGACCAATCTGGACTCAGAGTGCTCCCCGAAGACTCAATGGGTCAAGGCCCACGGCTCTCGGGACTCAATGCATGGATCTGGGGTGGTTCCCCTGATCAAAGTTAGGTTGGCTTCCTAAATTAAGGCCAAGGTAGCCCATGATCTAGGGTTTACTCCATTTGATGCAAAAAGTGGGGGTTGCTGCCCCTGATGGACTCTTGGGTTTTAATTTGATTTTTTTCTTCTTATTTCATCATTCACATCACACTCCCTCATAATCACAAGCGCGTGGTTCATTCAGAAACGCTAGGTGGGGAAGGATACCCAGCCCGAGACATAAGCCTACAAGGGTCTGGACCAGTACTGGATCCTCGCGTGCCACGGCAAGAAACCAGTGGTGCTAATGGACTCCAGAAAACTGGGGGGATGGGTTTACCCTGCTTTCCCCGGCAAGCCACGGGAGCGTAGGTGCTAATACCATCCCAAAGATCAGTTCATAGGAATCAGAAGGGTATGCTTCTAGAAAGGTCTAGGTTTTGGAAAAGAAGATGCAATATCCGCTCTCATCCATTCGGGGTCGGATCATTCACGCAGTCCCCCTCGTGCGTGTCACCCCACACAGTTTATCACAAAATTGAAAATAAATCCATCCACGGTGTTGTGGCGTGCCCGTATGTGCATTTGGGCTGAGTGCGGTGTCTAACCGGGTGAGAGTTGACTGGATTTTGGTGATAAAGGAGTTTTTTCGTCTCATATAGTAAGGTGCAGAATTGGCACGCAATACGAGGTTTCGGGAGAGTCCCCAGGTAAGTGGAGGGTCACAGGGGACCGCTTAAATTCCACTTTCCTTAGGCGATTATCATGTCCTTGTGACAGGACTCCCCAGAATACGCAGTTGCCTGTATTCTACATCTTACTAAAACGAGATGGCAAAACCCTAAAATCCTTCTTGGGTTGACTCATTCTAACCAAGGGTTCTATTGAGCTGAGAAGTCCCCAGTGGAGTCGCCAGGCTGTGCGCACCCGATTTCGGTCGCACGACGAGGCGCATGCAAAACGATGCGTGCCTCGGGATTTGTTTGGAGTCGCCACTGCCTGATGGGGTGCAGGCAGACACCTGGGTGCCTAAGTTCTTTTACTAAGGCTTGGTCTGTGGCTTGAGATTCTAAGTAGGTTCTCGGCTGCGGTCTAGGGAAGTCCGTAGACACCCCAGTTCACCCCGTCAAGTGACGGGTCCCATAAGGTTCCCTGGTTTGAGTCAACTCTGTTGGTTTCTCACTCGCCCGATTCCTAATCCAGCATTCAATTTTGGTTTAAGTCTGGCGGGACCGCCAAAGAGGTGTGGGTCCCTTTACTTGATTTTATCTTCTTATTATTGAATGAAGTGAGTCTGATTGGGTGGGCCCCGTTGGAAGGCCCACAGATCCCTTGGTGGGCTTGGTTGAGCCCACAAGTCCCTTGGTGGGCCTTAGTCTAGCCTGAGAGGCCCTTTGGGCTTTGGTTCAAGTGAATTGATTTTACTTTAAAGTTTAAGTCTGTTTATTTAAGTGGATTTCATGCAAAGGTGGGCCTGGTTGCTTCGTGGGCCCTGGAGTGGGCCACACAGTTGGTTTCCAAGTGATTTTGATTATCTTGATTTAGTTATACCAAAGTGGGCCACGCCTCGGGCTTGGGGCCCTTTACCTGGGCTTGGGCTTGAAAGCCCAAGACTTCCTGAGTTAGGGTTTTGAAAGCCTAACCTTGGTTGGTTAACGGGCTTGGTGGGCCCGATAGGCCCTACCCGTGGTCTCGGCCAAACCACAACCTACTTTAAGCATGCATGGCCCAAATAGGGCTTGGGTGGGCCTCAAGTGGTCCGGCCCACTCAAATCTTTTATTTGTCTTAGTTAAGCAAAATTGAATGGTTCAGGTCAGGTGGGCCCTGTTGGGAGGCCCACTGGAAATCGATTTGGACCGGGTTGGTCCATGGCCCATCTTGGGTTTCCGGGTGACCCGGAAACCCTACTGGTTCGCCCGGAGTTGATCAAAAAAACCAAAAAATCACACAAGATCAGCAAAAATGGCAAGAAATGAATTCTGGCAGTGTAGCCGGCCTAAGATGCCGGTCACACACAGGTCTCTGTGTATCCGGCATCTTTTGCCAGCTACAAATGGTATTCTGTGTATCCGGCATATGTTGCCGGTTACACACAGATCTGTGTTGATCCGGCCTGAGTTGCCGGATCAACCTACAGAATCTGTTTTTTTCAGATTTTGGCAGTGGGGTTGGTTTCTTAGGTCCTCTAGGGTGTTCTAGGGATTGTGTGGGCTCCTGTGTGAGCCCATAGTGGTTCAGGTGAGGCCCTTTGGCTCTCTTGAAGGTGTTTTGAGAATCAAAGGGAAAAGATGGGGGCTGGGATTTGCCCCCTCCCTTTCTAGACCAAATCATTACACAACAGGGATTCAAGTGCCCCTATTCCCGATTTCTTTTCCCAGAAAATCCCACCATTAACTTACACAAAACAGCAAATAAACCGAGAAGCCTACTCGATCCTCGAAGTAGCAAAACCCATGCTTTAAAGGGTGATCATCCCATGCATGCATACCACCGCTACTAGACCACATGCAAATGAAAGCTAAAGCATAAACACACAAGCATCCCATACTATTTATAGCACCCTATCAATATATACTATCTCATTATCCTAATGAAGAAATTTAAAGAAGGGAAAAAGGGGGGTTACTCACGGGGTACAAAAGATTACTAAGCATGAGGAAGCCGGTTTCCTCTTAAAACAAACACACACATGCCCAAAACAGTGGCTTGGTGAAGCCGAAAATGGGGCAATAGGACTTCTCATCCTCCCTTGAAGTCGACCATGTCTCTTCCCCTTACCATGGGACTTTCTTGTGCGAAAATGGAGGAGAGGAAGTAGAGAAAGAACACACAAATATGCTAAAAGGGGGAAGAAGAAAGGGGCTAAAAAAACCTACTCACATGGAGCTTTCTTTCACATATGATGAACAAATTACCAAGGGAAACATTACCTTGGTGTTTATGAACCCTGGAGCAAGGTGTAGAGCCTCCTTAGAGCACAACTGGCTGCTGGAGCTCCTCCTTTGGCCACCAACAGCAGCTACCACTCCCTTTGCTTGAGTGGAAGTGAAGAAGAAGAGGGGAAAGAAGGGTTTGGTAGTGTTTAGGGGTGGTCTCTTGGGTGATATGGGGGCAAGGAGAGGTGAAGGAGTGGGGAGAAGAAAAGAGGAGGTGAGAGAGATGAGAGAGCTCCCCCAAAAAAATGAGCCGTCCCCTTTACTTTGAGCTAGGGTTTCTTTTTATAGGGCATGACTAAAAGAGAATTATTTCCCTACTTTATCACCAAAACCCTACTCCTTTCTCATTCCCGGCCTTTTTTTTTTAAACATAAGCAATGATGGTGAATCATTGCTTCAAGACTTACCCTCCAAGTAAACTTGGAGGCCAAGTCTTGCTTGGACGAATTCTCCACATGGAGAATTCGTCCAACCACATATTTATTTATTATTTCTTTTTTTATTTTCTTTTTTTTCTTATGTACTTTAATTATTATTATATTAGGATTTTTTTGTTTCAAGTTTTTGGATGCACATGCATGTTTTAATTTTTTTCTATTTCATTTATTTTAAATACTTTAATTAGATTTTTAGCAAAAATATTATTTTTTAATTCAAAACTTTTCATTTTGCTGCTCTTTCTTCACTATTTGCCACGTGTGCAGATTTTCAGAAACTTTAACCGCCCACAACTCGCTCGTCTGATATCTGATTTTGGCAAACTTAGTGGCGTTGGAATCAGTGCGAGATTCCATATCCACTGAATTTCAGTTTAGCAGCAAACTCGAGTTTTTTAGTAGAAGTGCCGGCCGCGTCCGGGAGCCGGTTTTGCTCATATTTCCTTATCCGGGACTCCGACTCCAGCAAACTTAGTTGTGTGGGAATTGTGTCGAGATGCTCTTTCTTCTGGTATCAAATGAGGTAGCTGATCGGATTTTAGCAGAAAATCAACTTTTGGCTCTGCTTAAGTTTGACCGCCCGCAGAACCTTCATCCGGACTCCGATTCCTGCAAACTCAGTTGCGTTGGAACCGTGTCGAGATTCTCTATCCAATGACCTATGGGTAGGCATCTGGATCGGATTTTAGCAGAAAGTCAACTTTTGGCTCTGCTCAAGTTTGACCGCCCGCAGAACCTCCATTCGGACCCCGATTCCTGCAAACTCAGTTGCGTCGGAACCGTGTCGAGATTCTCTATCCAATGGTATAAAGCAAGGTGGCCAAATTTCACTTGATCAAAAAGTCAACTTTTCACCCCTTAGGGTTTGACTTTCTGTCCAGGGTTTGCATTTCTGGTTTTTCTGGGAGCGCAAAAATGAGGTGCTTACACTTAGCTTTAAAACGTTTGCTACCATCAGTCTCTTCTTTTATCCTGTAAACCCACTTGTTATGTATGGCCTTTTTGCGTTTAGGAAGCTCTGTCAATTCCCATGTCCTGTTTGACTTTAAAGAATCCATTTCATCTTGCATCACCAACTCCCACTTGCTTGCATCCTCTGTCTACAAAGCTTCATCATAACTTTTAGGTCACTACTGTGAGATATCACTACAAAAAGTTAAACTTTTCGTGACAATTATTTTGCGGCAAACAGAAAAGAATGTCATTATAAATAATATATAACGACATATTTTTTTTGTTCGCCGCTGTATAGAGGTTAAAAACTACTAGTTGCGACGTTCTCCTAAGTTAGCCACAAATAGGGATTTTTAGTGGCGTTTGTCTACGCCGGCAAACCTCTAGCACGAAATTAAACCCCGCGCACGGTTTGCTTCCGTTTTTATTTATTTTTTTGTGTGGTGTTTAATTTTTTTTGTCTCTTTCTTCTTCTTCCCTCAATTCTCTTTGTCTCCCACTACTCTGCAAGAGCCGCCACCGGCCACGCTACCAGGTGAAGCTCCATCCATTGGTGGATCTACATTCAATCTCCGGAAACTATCCTCTATCGGTAATCAACGAACGAACCAGGGATCTCTTCCTTCTCCATTCAACTTCTTGTCCATCAGAAAATCAATCGACCGAGGGTTTTGATCACATCCTAACGATCAACAAACTATCAGACAGCAAATCTGGTAAATCATCTCAAACCTCTTCGCGAGAGGAGAGAGATCTCTTTTCATATATTGTCTTTGAAGATTGAAATCGGACCAGTCTCCACCTCTTTATCCTGCACTATTGTTCTGTGCTTTTTTCTCTCAATAGTGAACACGTCGCTTCTCTTTTTCTCTCTATGCCATCTTTATTTTTATTTTCATTTTTCCTTTCACCTTTTTAGCTATTTGTCCTCTCGAATGCAATTTCTATAAATTTGACCCGCTCTCACATTTATTCCTTATTTCTTCTTGCCTGACCTTGTTCTTCTTGTTTTTCTGTTCAGGTTCTTCTTTGGAGGAGCTACGAAGGTAGCTGAGGTAAGCAGCCTTTCTCTTTTTCTCTCCTTCTATTTCTCAGTATGTTTTTTCTTAGTTATCGCTTCCTTTCGTTTGATCTCTAGGTCTGGAGATGATTTTTCCTATCCTATTTCCTTCAAGTTAATCTGCAGTATCATATTTGAAATCATTGCTTTATTTTTCTTTTGAATGGAATCACTATGACACAGTAGATCGTAGATCATGGATCCTTTTAGGTTTGAAGAATGCATGTAAATTCCAATTTGTGAGGGTTATTGAGAATCCATTTGGAAACTATCAAATTTGTTAGGGGTAGAGAATCCATTTGGAAACAGTCACATTGGATGCGCAGATCGAGATCTTTGTGAGGGGGGGGGGGGGGGCACTACAAAAAAAGTCTTTTTATTACGGCACTTCAAAAGTGCCCTTATAATATAGAAAAATGCCGTTATAACATATAACGGCATTTTGATGAAGTGCCGTTTCAAGTGGTGTTGCATTATGTTATAGCGACAACTTATAACGACACTTTGGAATATGCCGCTATAAAGTGACTTTTTACGGCATTTAAAAATGCCGTAAAAATTTAAGCTATTAAGGCATATTTTTAAAGTGTCGTAATAAAATTTATCAGCACTTGAAGGCTTTAACGGCAACCACCAAATGCCGCTAAAAGTATATTAATTTTAAAAAAAATTTAATTCACCCCCCACCCCAAAACCCTGCCCCACCCCTAAAAAAAATTAATTCACCCCCCACCACCCCTAAAAAAATTTAATTCACCCCCACCACCCCACCCCACCCCTAAAAAAAATTAATTCACCCCCCACCACCCCACCCCACCCCACCCCTTCAATTCAACTCCATGCATTTGGTCGGATGGTCTCTATGGAAGAATGTGAAACAAAGCACCTGAATAAACATGTTCAGAGTACCATCTTAAAAGAAGGTCAAAACCATAGCAGTTTAAACAAAAAATCAACCACAATAGAATGCCATGAAAAAGTTTAAAAGAAAATTTATAATAAGTTGCAATAAGATATATACAATTTGCTAGAATGAGCATATATACTGTAATAAATCCTAAACAAAGAGGAGGAAGCTTCAATGAGTTTATCACCATACCCCTAAGAGCTTACTTTCAAAAGACCCACTTTTTACATCACAAAGACAAAAAAAAATTTTTTCCCCAAATTGAAAAAAGAAGTTCACCCATTAAGCACAATTTGATCACAATACTTGAAGCTCTGCCAATTTCTTGCGGATCTGCATATACCCCAAATGAAGCTTTCCTCCAAAATTATCAGCTAAACGACGGTCACTGCAGATCACATAGAAAATGTAAACAGCAAATTCACTATAAGGCTGTAAATTTATGTTAGAACAGTAATAAACATAAATCTTCCCCATGAATTTCTAGTGAACAGAAATATGATCTACAAGCAAAAAATGGAAAAGACGCACATTCTTTAGCTGCAAAAGTTATCCTTGTAAAACTGGGCCCAAAAGCCTGCTGGTGACAAGGAGGTATAATCGCCAGGTCAAAAGCTGAAGTACTTGAAAGTTCAAATACTAGTCTTTTGTCACCCTCAGAGAATCTAAAGAACAATTTGTAACAGGAATTTAAACCACAATTTTACCTGCCATAGACACTCAAGAATGCTCCACAAATGTCAGACTCGTAACTTCTGATCAATCTATAAAAAGAATGATAAATTTGATGAGAACTGACACACATAAACACAAAATATGCCATCAAACAGAGGAGTTTCACTAAACAGAGACAACATGTAAAAAGAACTGTAAGAAGTTGAACTCACCATGCGCAACGAACCAGATACAAGGCCACTTCCCTTCATTGTGTGAAAACTCACATTCCTTGGATTGAAACTGAACTCCCTAGTCTGATATATTGAATGATCAGCGAGGAAAATAATTCCTACCTCAGTTATGTCTCCTCAGCTTTAGAAATCTGGAACAATTAAAGCTTGAGGGCCTTCAAGATGCTTAAAGTAACATGGAGGAAGGAAATAGGGAAATATTTGCAGATTCCTGTCCTTAATCACAAACCCAGGAAAACAGATTGCTAGTGGTATCTCTAGATATCAATTAATTTTACACAATAACAGAGAGAGACAGAGCATAGGAAATGATAGGTTTCAATTCAGGCACAAAGCATGGGAAAGGTTATGTTAGTATTCAGACCTTATAAACTCGAAAGTCAAGATGGAATTGTCTATGACAAGTAGACCAGGTTGGCTTAACCATTGAATTGAAGGCACTGATCACTAGGCTTAAAGTAAACTACTAAAAATTTAATCAATTATCAGCAATTTAATATATCTGTATTTTATCAATAAATGTAATGATTAAAAATAATAATAATGTTACTTGGAGAACATCCAAAACATCTCCACTAGTAATAATAATGTAACTTGGAGAACATTCAACAAGTAGTAAGGCAGCTGAGGAAGATGTTAAAAGAAAAGTTTAAGGGGGAATAATGAATGCCATTAATGTATAAGTCGGAAGCATGAGAAACTTTACATAACCCTAGAAAATGACAAATGACATGTGAAAAAAAATGAATCCAACGATAGCTGGTCATATTTTCTGTCTTTATTTGTTTTTATTTTAGGGTATCAGTCTAAATAATATGTTGGGACGTCTAACTTTGTGTCATTATGATGGACAATAAAAGGGGAAAACAATATTGAATACTACTAGATATGATATTAAAAGTAGACTTAAAAAAGGAAACAATATAAACCATCAAAGCACTTCTAGAAGGGAGTTAAGGATGTGGCAATTAAAAAGACCAAAATACAAGAGAAGTACAACACATTAACCGCAATAAATGATATGGTTGTCAATGAGGTTGTTTCAGCATGGCATGATTCCTAAAAGCTTGTCATGCTAAGCTACATATATAGTTGCAGCTCATAGGAACAGTACAACATGAGCTTGATTATGCCCAGCACAACATGATCCCATATATCAATAACTGATCATGTAAGTGGATGGGCTATTATGAAGATGAATTTGATATTTGGAATCGGCCTTCATGGAAAATTGAAGATGAAAGCAGTTCAATGGTATGCGTGTACTCTCTTATTGGTGAAATAAGTTGGTCATTTGTTATTCATTTGACACCTACAAATTAGATTTTTATATTTTTATCTATGAATGGAAACCTGCTGAGATGGGTTAGCATAGGAAAGGTTTGTGTTTCCAAACCTTTCTCTAAAAAAGCACTAGGAAAGGTTGATACCCAAGCCTAAAATATATTGAATAATCAAAGATGAGAGAAGAATATAAGGAACATGATGGTAAACCCCAACACCATCTATGATTCAGTAGATCAATCCTATAGAATGGGCAACAACAATCATCTAAGTAGGCTGCTTTACTTAACTCTCTATTTCATTCTATGGTCCAGATGATGAAACAGGTGTACAAATAGAGCAGATGATGAAACAGAGCATCCAGGCAATTTGAGGCATTTACTAGCACAGGGTAAGGTTTCTCATGAAGTCTCTTTGTAGCACCACTCTAACTGAGCAGAGAATTTTTGGCCAATTCATTGAGATACATCATTCAAATGAATCAAAAAAAGTAGAAACATAACTAATAGATCAAGGAATTGTGAAGTCCTTGATTTCTTATAATTTTCATTTGACAAATACCAGTTTTACCTTTTCTGTACTTAATTTTGCATCCTACTCCTTGAGGGCTGTAGATTTCCCTCCCCCCAATAAAATCTTTCATTATTCATCAATTAAAGAAAAGAGATACAGATTTTGTAAATTCCTCACAGAAAACAACAATATTAAAAAAGTCAGAGGCCACGTTCTACTATTGTTCTTTATCAACATGTTTTCAATTATGCTCCACTGGACATGATGGGGATATAATTATCAATGTTCATCCTTGTCTATCATCTTAGCCAGTGAAGTTACATCATTTTGGTCAAAACCATCATCTTAATCATTTGCCCAATTAGTAACAACAATTGTAATTGATAAAGAGCATGGCAGAAAGGACTCAGTTAACAATAAACCACATAATGCAATTATGGTAGAACAGTTTAAATAAGCAACGAAAAAAATGAGCAAAAAAGGACTCAGTTAACAATAAATAAACCACATAACACCTCATGTGCAAACAGTTTAACAATCTACTAATCCCTAAATAAGCAACGAAAAAAATGAAATCTATCAAAAAAATTCTTAAAGGTAGTATTCAGTAATAAATTAATAACAAACCCTAACAAATCAAAGATCTAAAGAAACAAAAATGAGAAATCATTAAACAACATAAAAACCTAAATCTAAACAACTGTAACAATAATCTGAAAAGGAAACCGAAAAACCTAAAAAATCGTAACGACGATCACAACAACTCAATCACACAAGATGAAAAACAAATCAAAGAGACAAACCTTTGTATGTAGAAACTTCACAAAATCGCAAGCTCCTTTCGCTTCAGAAACGCAGGTCTCCAAAAATTTTCATCAAAGAACACGATAGAATGGAACCTTTCACTCCTTAAAAAAAATCGATTGGTTGTAGTGATCACTGCAATTTGTCCAGTAAAGTCTCAGATCAACCGATCGGAGCACAAAAATAGCGTAAGGAGATCATCAATCAATTACTTTCCTTCTTGGAGGCCTTCTCCACAAGCTTTTTGATGAAAATGATCAGAACGAAGAATTAATTAAGGTCTGAAATTTCTGATGCACTACTTGAAAAAGACTAGCGACAGCAAAACACACTCCGCTTCGTGAGAATCACCAGAGAGAAACAGTAACGACAGAGGAACGAAAACACACAAGGTCTTCTGTTTTGTCTCATTCGTTGAGCACAAATTGACAAAAGAAAATGAAAAATCGGTTTTTAGGGTTAATTTTTAAAACTAATTCATATTCAATCATCCAATTCTTTCCAATTGGTAATTAATTATGTTTTCTTTAAATAATTAATAACTAGTCTTCTTTCAAATAATTTCATGACTAAATCTGAATATATTTTCATAATACATCAATTAAATAAATTTACCCAAAAAAGTTACTTTATTTTTAATAATTATTTTATATTTATAGCGGCATTTCATAGTAAAGTGCCGTAATACAATATTTTATAAATTATTGTATAGCGGCATTTGATAGATAAGTGCCGTAACAAATTGTTTTATAGGGGCATTCAGTTAAAGAATGCCGTAATAAATTATTTTATAACAGCATTCACTAGGAAAATGCCGTAATAAATCGTTTTATAGCGGCATTTTTCTAGGAAATGCCGTAATAAATTGTTTTATAACGGCATCTGCATATGAAATGCCGTATTTAGGCACTTATAACGGCACTTTTTTATAAGTGCCCTTATATTAGTGTCGTTATATCACTTTTTTTTTTGTAGTGGGGGGCGCGGCGGCGGCGGTGCGGAGGATCCTAGTGCTGTAATCTTTATTATTGTATGTATATGATGGATTTTCTTATGTGCAAAAGTAGTAGTCAATTTTTATTAATATTTTAAAGTCCTCTATAAGAAAGGCATTACGTTTGTTTGTGGGATGTAATTAACAAATGTGTCAGCCATTGTAATTTTTTATGTTTAGCACGGTTAACTTGAAAGCGTACATGGAGACTTACGATTTTAAATAAACTGATTGCCACCTTTAGAGATTCTTATTTGCGACTGTCCTTGTAATAATTGCTGCCATTGGTGTGCTCACCCAAAAAAATCTATTCAGTAGAAAGAAATTTACTCGTTTAACGCACTAAATTCCGTTGCAAGATTAAACGCAAGAATCCCAATACCAATTCTGTGTATAACTAAGCAGTAAATATGACTTTTTATCCTTTTTATTTTAGTAAGATGATTTTATATGCATCCTTTTTTCCCCAGTTGTTTAATTTCAGCATTTCTGAATCATTTTGTAAAATATAGAATCTTACTTGATATTTCTATTTCTTGCCTTCTTACTAAAACAATTTTGTTTTGGTATTGTCCTCTTTCATTATACAATATGTTGCCATATGTTTGTTGTTCAGGTTACAGAGTAGCTTGACTTCATATTCGTTTCTTTTACTTTTACAATAACATAAATGTGTTTTCAATAACTTTCATCATGATACAAAATCATTTTGCATCCTTTTTCTGCAAGAAAAATTTCAATGAATCAATCCAGCTTATTCAGCATTTCATGCTTCCTCATTTGTCTTGTTCTTCATGCTTCTGGTTTTGCAATTTTATAGTGTTTCTTCATCCAATTTTTTGTTCACAAGATGTTCCTAGATGCATCAAATGGATTTTTAGACACCATGTATCTCTGTCTTTCGGATTTCGCCCCAGATTTCCATCATAGTTGATAGAAGAACCGTTGAATAGATCTGTAAACGCACTATTTTTATGTTTTCCTCTCAATCTGTTCAAATTTGAGCCACAGCCTTCAAGTAGATTAATTGAATTTTTCCTTTCTGTTTTTTGCTATCTTTAAAGAATCTGGTTTTCTCACATTGTAATGCTCTAAATGTGCTGTAAGGTTCAATTCAGCTTCTCATAACAAATTCATGGTAAACAGGACATTTATGCTCTCATATGTTTTGTTCACATTAACCAACCTGACAAAGTTATTCTGCGTGACATTCTCCACACCTTGACTCTGTTTAATGTAAAAAACATAGGACCTTTTATGGGATAAGATTGGAAGTTACAACATCTGAAATTTTGAGTTTACAGTAAGGGTCTTAAAACTTCTATACAGACAGAATGCCATCCTACAGTCCACTGAATTTCAAAATTCAAGCTTTTATTTTCTCCAATGATAACAAGAAAAAGAACCCTTTTTAAGTTATATGAAACTCTCCACTTGCATGAACCTCCTTGACTCTCTTTTCATATTCATCTTCTTCTTCCTCTTCTTCTGCATCTACGTCTTCTTCCTTGCCTTCCTCGTCTTCTTCCCCTCCCCATCCGAAACCCCCAATTGATCTGGATGCTGGAGGGGGCTTTCTAGCCTCTCCAACAATCTTCATAATTTCCTCTATAGTCTGGAGGGAGAAGCTTGGATTGTCTCTCTTATAGTAGATGGCTTGAGCTTCTTCGGTTAGCTCCCTTGGCAAGTTCTTTAAGAACCATGGATGGGTCTTGATATCTTTAATTGTAACCCACTGCAAGTTCACCAAAACAAGCATGGGTTAGAAGAAAGGAACTACTAATTTAAAATGTTTCTGCAGACATAAACATGACCATGTAAATAGGAGTGTTGAATAATAGGAATGTTGCCTATCATCCCTAGAGACCTGTACCCCATTCATCAATCATAAAGGCTAACCTATGGTCCACTTTATATTGCAAAAGGCTCAAATTTCAGACTAACATGAATATCTAGCTCAGTCGATATGAGTACATCCAATCATTGCACATGTTACAAAAATCCTATCGTAAGGACACGAGCATGATTTGCTAACTAGATAAAATAGCTTTTCATATATACATTTGATGATTGGCAGCAAAAAAAAAAAAAAAAATATTGATAATGGGGAATAATTGTATACCTTTGTATACTAGGTGTCTTGTAAAGGTCTCCTTACATGTTATATGCATAGCATACTGTCATGGTCTTTAGGACAAACAAGCTCACATCTCCCTTTAAACATGTAACAAATTATGCCATTAAAACCCATACGCTACAATTAGTGCAACCTGACCCAGGATCCAAAAACAGGTAGATTAAAATTACAGATGCACCATTGTTGCATCCTTAGGACCATCCAAAAATGATATACATCATTTGAATGAAACACTAGCTACTTGTAGGGGGTTTAGACTCTAGTAGGGGGTTTCTCATAAATGATTTTAAGGGCTAATGTAGATAGATGAAAATTTTGCAGATACATTACATTGATTCTGGAAGAAAGAGCATGACTGGGGCTGGAAAAAATTCATGGAGTCATCAAAAGTGCATGATGGATTTATTGTTTCTGACACACTTGTCATAAGGCTCAAGTTCAAGTAATAAGGTGCTTTAAATTCTTCATATTAGTTATCAGTGATCCTGTTCTTGCCTCTCTTCTAAGTGCATAGTGGCCCATTCTTGCTGCCTTTTACTATTTAATTCTGTTGAATTTCAAGTTTTGAAATCTGGTTACTGTCTTTCTGCCATTATGCTGAGAAAATTCTTTCCTTTATATTCAATTCCTGTCCATTTTCTATTTGGTTAACTTGCTGTTCTGATAAAATGAAGTATATCATAGGACTCTTGATCATTGTTTGCGAAGTGTCCATTTGGTGTACAAGAAGATCAAATAGACAAACCTCTGACTTCTTGTTCTGTCTATCTCCAATGCATATCATGGGGAATTAAAATGGAAGGTTTTGAGAGATGACCAAGAGGAGGGATATTATTGTAAATTTGATCTATTCTGGTGATTTACAGTTCTCATAATACAATATGCTAAATTTACAAGGTAACTTGATCAAGAAATTATAGTCTGGAGTGGATGAAATCCTTGCTGGAAAGGTTATCATGAAACCACCGGCTAGATCTCCCAAATTGCCAAACGGGAAGGGTAGGAGGTTTTTTTTTTCGGGAGCAGCAAGGTCACAAAGAAAGTGAGAGGGTTGAGGAATGTGCCAAAAGGAAAAAAATTCCCTCAAGATGTTGTGGGTACTTATGGGCAAATCCATAACTGTAAATGGAAATCTGCTAGCTTATGTTGTTGAGATGTTGATCACAGCATTACTCAACTCGCAACCTTTTTGGCACCATGTTTCCTTTGGGTTTTGTAGGTGAAAAGGCTCCTAAGTTGGGAAGGGCTCATAGTCAAGGAATCTTATAGTGAAGATTTCACTTGGCTGCCTTCCTGACCACAGCTATCCCATGCCTTATGTCTTCCAAACAGCTCTTTGTTAATTACTACATCCCACATCTCTCACTAGGGTGCTGGGAGCCAATCAGAGAGGTAGCACTCTAGTATGTGTCAGGCTATAAATGACCATGTATTTGCTAAAAGGCTAACATGGGCTATTCTTGGATTTCTAATATAAGATACGCCAGTCATGACCATTTTGTGATGGAAACTGGTCAATTTTCTTCATTTTGTTTAGTGATATGGGTATCTTGGATTCCTTTATGAAGGCCCTTAGCTTCTGTCCTATGTAGCAATTTATTTCCTAGAGATTTTTTTGATTAAAATTATTTTTCGATCTGGATTTTGCATATGATAATGCTCTTCTATGGCAAAATTATTTTTGGGTTATAAAAGTGGATAAGTTGGTAATTTTTTGCCCAAAAATCTAATCGTACCATGAACTTGGTCGCTTGCTTTCCAGGCCATCAAGGTAAACATGTTTTTTGTGTTTTCCGAAAAGCCAATGGACTTAACCATAGCCTATCCTGAATCCAGTGACTGTTTCCAAATCTGTAAAAATTTTCAACTCCAAAAAAACTAGATAGCTTGACTTATTAGATTAGTAAGTATGAACCCCAGATACATCATAATAAAGGGCCTGAACTAGTGTTGGTAAAACCTTCTTGAGCTGTTTCTCACTTGCTTACACAAGAGACACTTTTATTTGGCTGGAAGTAGAAATGGTGCCGATGTCCAGGGATACTTTGTGTGGAGCATCATGGACAACTTTGAATGGATATACGATTACAGTGTGAGGTTTGGACTTTACTGTGTTGATTTCAAAACCCTGAAGTGAACTTCTGCAAGGTGGTATTCTAGTTTCCTTAGAAACAGTACACACAAAGGGGAAATGGAGACAAGAAGCTACTCATCCATTTGAAAAATGTTGGCATCTCCAACCAGCTAGGTTTGGAAGCAGAAATAGAAATGTGATGCCACCTAGTCCTTGTTTCCATTGTCATCTCATCATTTTGTATTTGGTACTTTCATATATATATATATATATATGTCAAAGATGATAATCCAATTGGTGCAACACTGATTGGAAGAGCTTACATACTTGTTGTGGAGATCCTTAATGGGGATGCAAGGTTACATTATTGCAGTACGTTGGAATGTATTATTTTATTTTAATTTGTTGAATGTATTATTTTGTTACAGTACGTTGGAATTCTATTGGATATATTGGTTAATTAATTCTTACACAGGTTCAAAGGAAGTTACAAAATGAACTTTTAAAAAAAAATAGAGAATTTAAATCTATAATGTCGTACATTTGTTCGTCGTTAAATAACACTTATCGCGGCATTCACAAGTGTGTCACTAAATTAAGCAAATTGCGGCGTTCATATGTGCATCGCTAAAAAAAATAAATAGCGGCATTCATATAGGTGTCGTTGTACTACATTTACAGTGGCAAACATAGTGACACTCATAGAATGTCACAAATGTTTAGCTTTGGCGACGAACTCAAACAATGTCAGTAAATTATTTGCGACAGGGCCTTTAGCGATAAAAGTAAGTTCACCGCAATGTTCGTCTCGAATAGCTATAGCGACATTTATTTTAGGTTTTGCAGCATTCTTATGAACCCCACAAAAAATCTAATTTTTTGTAGTGTATGGAAAATCAATTTAATGACTTTCAATCATCACATGGGATTAAAACAAAAGAGGAGTCGCCACCATCCTGTTTAGGTGTGAATGGACACCAAAAAGATCAAATAAAACAAAACAAAACTAGAGTAAAAATAACTCTGCTACAAAATAAACAAAACAAACCAGAGATGGCTAAGGGGATTAGGTTATGAATATGGGAAGGTGTTAGGCACCTTTATTCATCCACACAATGTGGTTGCCTAGTGTTGTTCATGTTGAAGAGAAAGCTTACAAGAAAACTTAATCTAAAGTAAAGAAAAAATAATAAAAAACATATATGGCTTTTTCTATATGAATGACCCAATTAACTCTGGATCCTTCATATGAAAGTGCCATCTCTAAGGTTTCAGGATTGAAAATAATCATCAA
This sequence comes from Buxus sempervirens, assembly GCA_947561395.2. NCBI lineage: Eukaryota > Viridiplantae > Streptophyta > Magnoliopsida > Buxales > Buxaceae > Buxus > Buxus sempervirens. The sequence continues at coordinate 28,112,676 of OX387188.1, forward strand.
AGAGAGTGAATTAAAAAAGAAGATTCAGACTATCTCTAGAATTAAAAAAGAAAATAAAAGGGGAAAAGGACTTACCTGGATTGAGAAAGTAGAGAGGCAGGGGTTCCCTTCTTCACTTGGAGCTCTTCAAGCTTCAGATTCTTAGCCATTTGCTTGAGGTGAGGCCCTCTATTTATAGGCAAAGCCAGGGGCATGGTTGGTCCCAAGGGTATGCCAAAATAAGGTTCTAGAATGTTCCAACTCAATTTTAAAACATGAGTTGGAGTAAATCTAATAAACCACGGAGGGTAAAAATGGGAGATCGCATCTCTTAGAGAGAGGTATTAGTGTAAATAAGGGTCAGAAATCGAGAAAGGATGAATTCGCACAAAAAAGCCCCTGACCGCATTTGCAATGCGATCAAGGCATGACCGCAGATTAAATGTGGTCACCACTAGTCCGCATTTTAAATGCGGGCATGACAGGTTTTACCAATTTTTTAACAATTTTGACCCTTACCTGCACAGGCAATACTTATTTACATGTAATATCATTTGAGTAAATATCCTTGTATTTTTTAATCTCCATTTACTTAAGATATTACATGTAAATAAGCAAACACCCCCACATTTGAATCCATTAAAAATAGTTCCAGACCCAAATTCCAAGTGAATAAAAAGTCATCTTTCTAGTTCAAGGCTAAATTCCAGTTTTTCAGGTCTGGTAAAAAGATTCAACATGTTAATACCAAGGTATTTGTCAAGATTTAAAGGCTCAGAAAATTCATTTATGCAATAACATTGCTAAAAACCTGATTACCGGGAAAAATAATCTTGAAATCTTGCCTTAAAAAAGTATTCATTTTTTTTGGGGTCAAAAGTCAACAAAATTCAACCGGAGAAGTTTGACTTTGTGCAAAAGATTAAATTTGGGCCTTTTCTTTTGGGATTTTGGATTCAAATGGGTTAAGGATCTCAAAGCCAATGCTACGAATTGAAAATTCCAAAAAAATATTTCTCTCCTTTAAGATTTATAAAAAATCGTGCAATTTTGGGGTGTCTAAAACTACTAGCTGTTAATAACAGATAATGAAGTGATGGTGAATATCTTTGTGGAATTCTGTGTTGTTTGGTTGGCCTTCTAGGCTCAGTAGCTGCTGTGCTGGATTCTGCTTGTGGACTTGCTACCTCCCAATTGTTTTGAGTACTTCCCTTCATATCAAAGTCAGTAATATCTTCTAATTCTACATACTCGGAGTCTTTAACCTGGGCACCTGCATTGTCAGAATCTACTACTCCAAATCTGTCTTTGTACATAACCTGCTCATTGAATATAACATGTTTACTTTGAATTATCTTCCGATTCTAATCATCCCAAAAGCGATACCCGAATTCATCACCACCATACCAATGAAGGTGCACTTCATAGACTTAGCATCAAGCTTATTTCTAGCAGTAAAATCTATACGCACATAAGAAACATAACTAAAGACTTTCAAAAAAGAAAGATTTTCCTCCTTTCCGCACCAAACCTCCTCTAGTATACGTTCATCCAAAGGTACAGAAGGTCCTTAGTTAATTAGAAAGGCTGAAATGTTAATTGCATCAGCCCAAAACATCTGAGCTAACCCAGCATGAATCCTCAAACATCTAGTCCTCTCATTAAGAGTTCTGTTCATACATTCTGCAACTCTATTCTGCTGAGGAATTCCCTTGATGGTTTTCTCCATCCTAATTCCATTGACAGCACAGTATTCCTTGAATCCTGTAAGATTGTACTCTCCTTCATTATTAGATTGCATGCACTTCAGCTTCAAACCTGTTTCACTTTTACCATGGCCTGCGCACCTAAAATTGATCGCACGACGAGGCGCACGTGAGATGTGCGTACCTCGGGACTTTTCGGAATTACCACTGCCTGAGAGGTGTAGGCAGACACAGGTTGCCTAACCGGGTCTAATTTTGTTCTGGTCTGCGGCTTATTAGAGATCCAGCTAAGTTCTCAGTTACGTTCGGGGAAGTCCAAAGACACCCTGGGCCGCCCCGTCGGTTTAACGGGTCCCTCGAGTCTCCCTGGTTTTGAGTCAACTTCTCACCCTTCCTAGGCTAGCATGTATCTTGTTAAGTCTAGTGGGTACCGCCGAAGGTGTAGGTCCCCTTTATTTTAATTGATTTTACCTTTTTATTCTTTAAGTTATATGGGTCGGACACGGGTCCCGTTGGAAGGCCCGTGGGTTGCTAGGTTGGGCTTGAGCCCAAGACCCAGTAGGGTTGTGGGGTAACCGTTGTTGGTTTTAAGTTATTTTTGATTTAAAATTTAATTAAAGATAAAAATTAAATTTGATTAATGATTTTTAAAGGGCCCAATGGACTGGGTCTTGGCCCAAGGGCAGTTAAGCAAATGGCCTTGGCCCATTTATTGGAAATGGGCTTGGTTTGGGCCAGACTGGATGTCGGCCACTTTGGAGGGCCCACAAAACCTTGGTGGGCCCAATTGGGCTTACGATATCAAAATGGGCTTGGAATGGACCAAGAAGCCCAGTGGGTCGGGTCAAGTCAAAATGGGTCGGATTAGGTCCAACCGGGTCTAAAAAATTGATTTTTTAAATTATTTACGAATTTGACCGCATTTGGAATGCGGGATACGAATTTGACCGCATATTGAATGCGGTTCAGCCCTGCCCACACTTAAAATGCTGTCAAGCCTAGACCGTATTTGATGTGCATTTCCGGCTCGTTTCTCAAAAAATGCTGCGATGACTGCCGGATTGGGTTCGGCTGTTCCTTGGGGACGTCTGCCTGCTCCGCCAGGGTTTCCAGCACCTTCATAGTATTATAAGTATTCATTTTGAGCTCCAACACCCCACCTTTCAAGCCATTCCACGAATGAGAAAGGTCTCAACCCTTCATCATCCATTCGAACCATTCACAAGCATATACATGAAGTGCTAAACTATCCTAAATTCACAAACATATAGCTATTTAAGGATCTCATGGAGAGATTGTGTGGAAGAGAATGAGATAACTCTAGATTGCACCTTGATGACATGACATGCATGCTCACATGATATGATACGTGCGCTTGTGTGTGATGCTTTGCTATACATATGCATGATCACGGGAGAGAGACATCATTATAACAATGAACAAATAAGTGAAGGGAATGAGGGAAAGAGAATTAGGGGTACAGAAGACTTCCAAGGAGTACAAACCCCTCCCTTTTATAAAATTAGATAAACAAACCAACACAAGAAAAGGGGTTAGTCCGAAAATATAACCAAGACTCTTTGCTTTTCGCGAGATTCTCTCTTCCTCTCGTTGTTCGTACATGAGTTCCCCCTCATAGTGGGAACTCACATGATATGCACAAAGAGCAAAATAGGTTAGAAAATATTCATTAAAAGCAAACTCTACAAAATGACCAAGAAGTGACTTGTCAGAATAGTTTGATCTTCATATATGTTAAATACAAAGTATAGGGGAAGCTTACTGTGCTATTACCATTCAATTTTGATGTGTGGTGATACTCCGGGAGATGTGGACAGCACTTCCACACTACCTTTGGTTCTCAAAAGTGGCCTCCTCTTGCTCTTTTGTGGGTGGAAACAGGATGAAAGAGTGAAAGAAGAAGGTCTAGGGGTATTTTGGGTATAGAAAAAGTGTTTAAGTGAGGGGGTAAGTACTTAGAGGGCTAGGGGCTTGCTGGAGAGATGGGGGTAAGCAGGACATGAGAAGCCTTACAAAGGTGGAGGCCTATTTATAGGCATTTTTTCCTTGACTACATTTGAAATGCTGTCATGCCCTGACCGCATTTCAAATGTGGTCGGGCTGCTCATGTGCACAAAATCGTGCCGAATCTTCCAGCTATCGCCGTACGGGACACACATCCCGCTTCTAGAAGGCCAAAACATCATTTTAAGTGCGGTCGTGCCTTGACCGCATTTAGAATGCGGTCGAGCACGTTTTTTAAATGCTGGATTTCAAATGCTTTATTAAATTTGATTTTTTATATGATTTTTATCTGATTTTTTTGATTTTTTATTAAAAAATCTTAGATTCTTTTTTGAAATATTAAGATATTTTCAATAAATGTTTATTTTATTTATTTTTTTCATTTATTTTGCTTTTTGCTGTTGTTTTGCCACACGGGCAGTTTTCATGAAACTTTAACTGCCCATAACTTTTCCGTCTGATGTCTGATTTCAGTAAACTTAGTGTCATTGGAATCAGCTCGGAATCCTCTATCCACTGGGATCAAATTAGGCAGCTGAATTGGGATCGAGAAAAAAGTCAACTTTTGCTCCCCCAAAAGTTTGATCAGGTCATAACTTTCTCATCCGGACTCAGATTTCAGAAAACTCAGCTGCGTTGGAACCGTATTGAAATACTCTTTTCAATGAGGTGATGTTTAATGGCGAATTTTATTTGGATCAAAAAGTCAATTTTTGGCCCCCTCAGGGTTTACTTTTTTTGTTTGACTTTTTATTTTCTGCATTTTAGGGGTGCAAAAATCAGGTACTAACAGCTGCCCCTCTTTTTCAGAGTCACCTGAGGGGATGAATGGCAAAGAAGAAAAAGAACCTTATTTTTGTGCCTTGCATTTCTGTCGACATGGTCGTCGAGCTCAATCCTTGAATTGTTTTCATTTGAAAAGGAAGTGTCAGATGTCTGGTGTCACTTCATGGCTTTGGAAGCTCTTTACCCTTTCACGGGTTTGAGTAGGTTGGATCCTTGGCCTTTAGTTTCTATTCTTGAAATGGGAGATAAGATTAGATTTGAGCTCATCAGCCTGTTTCGACATTGATGCAAGGCACTCAAAAATGTCCTTTCTTCTTGTTTGTTCCATTAAAGCTTTTAGGTGATTTCAGCTTTGATTTCTTTTCCAGGATTTTTAGAGTTATTTTTTAGAGAATGGCTTGACTGTGGTTTGGGGATTGGAGTGAAGGTAAGAGGATGAGAGGAGTCTCTTGTGCTGCTGTCCATAATCTTAGAGACCATGCACACCTACTCTGTCTAATGCTATTTACAAAAGTGGGAAATAAAAATTTTACAAGAGGGGGCGAATTCGCCCATTGTTCCTTTGCTATTTTCTTTCTTCTTTTCTTGAAAAGTTTTTTGTTTCATCTTGCCAGGCTCTCTTTGTCGAAGCAATGATCTTTCTTTGTGGGGGACTTCTAGTTTGAGGTAACTCCACTGGGGATTTGATGGGAGTCCTCACTTCCCTAACCAGGCAATTCCGTGGGGATTTTGAAGTGTTATAATGGCGGTACTCCTCTAGTGACTTGTGCATTTTTCAGGATTGACTAGGTTCGCTGAGATGACATGATCCTCTATTTTCTAATCAAGCTTCTCCGTGGGAGATAATGAGCCATCACTTGAGCTGAAGCAACCTACTGGGGAAAATATGATTTGAGCCTTTTGTCGGGTAGGATGACTCCCTGGGGATCATTACGATGTCTCCCTTTGCTTTTTGAAGTTCTGCTTGGGGACCTGAGGATCTTGGTGGCCTTTTTTTTTAGCTTCGCTGGGGATAAAGGGGGAGAAGTCTCTACTGGGGATTTGGAATGAAGTACTGTGAGACATGGGAAAAAATCAATCTAATGATTTCCTCAATCATCACACGGGATTAATTAAAACAAAGAGTCGCCACCATTCAATTTAGGTGTGAATGGACACCAAAATATTAAATAAGCACAAAAGGCAAATTTTAGGGCAAAATATCCCTCCTAAAAAAACAACTAAAAAACAACCAGAGATGGGTAAGGGGATTAAGTTATGAACAGGGGAAGGTGTTAGGCACCCCTATTCATCCACACAAGGTGGTTGCCAGGTATTTGTTCATGTTAAAATAAAGAAAAAGCTTGCTATAAAAATCATGAAAAAATCACAAAAAAAAGCAAAAATATATGGTTTTTTCATATGAATATTCTGATTGATCCAGAACTATCAAACATGATCATACCATTCCTAGGGTTTCATGATCAAAACAAAATTGAGATAAAATCAAATAAAATCAATTTAAAGTGAAAAATCCAAAAATCTGGCTTCAAGTCAAAATTTTAGAAATCTAGAAAAATATGATTTTTATAAAATATTTCAAAATTGAACTTGAACAGTCCAGGATATAGATAAAGCCCAAATTTCACATTAAATTTGAAAATAAAAACCAAAAATACCCACGTTGATGAAGAATACCAAAAGGGGAGAATTTAGACCGTAGGGTCTTCTCTCAATAATGAAAAACAATTTAAAAATCATCTCATGAAACCCTAGAATTTATTTTTAGGCTTTTGGATCCAGATCTATCATATTGATCATGATAAATCCAAGATCCTAGCCTAAAATCACAAAAATCGCAAAAACAGTGCTGTAGGTGCAAAAGTGGCAAAAATCCAAATTTTGGAAAAAAGTGGGGATCTCATGCTATAAACATCATGGATTCATGTATTCATTCAGATTCATCATAAAAAGCATTAAAACATGATCAGGATATTTAAAACAGCCACATCTCACAAATTAGAGCACATGGGGGTCTACCCTACGGATCCACCTGATCTCTTTTCCCCTAGTTCTCTCTTCACGTTTTACGGCTAAAGAGACCCTTGAGGTACTTGGAGGCAGGTTTAGGAATACAAAAACAGATATGGCCTTATTCTACAGCAATAGAGATGATCCTATTACATCTAGAATTGAAGACAGAAAATAAAAAGGATAGGGGACTTACCTGGATTGAGCAAGCAGAGCAGCAGGGATTCCTTTCCTTCTCTTGGAGCTTTTGATTCTTCAAAATTTCGTGGCCTTTAGCTAGAGGAAAGAGCCTCTATTTATAGACACACCCAGGGGCATGGTTGGTCCAAAAGGTTTGGCAAGATAGAGTTTCAGTTTGAGTTAAACACAAGATAATGCCCATCCTTTATCCACAAAGATAAATGAGATAATTCGAACAGATAAATAAGATAATTCGCTTATCCAAGAGAGATATTTGGGTGCAGATAAGGCTCAAAAATAAAAAAGGTAAAATTCGCACAAAGACCCCCGTGCCCGTATATATATTACGGTCGCGCCCTGCCCGTATTATTAATACGGGCACGCCGTGACCGTATATCAACTGCAGATATGACCAGTCCGTAAACAAAATACGGTCATGACCAGTTTGGCCAGATTTTACACTTTTTTGACCTGTTTCAAATCCCAATTAATATTTTCAATTATTTTCTCATTTTTAGTGCAATTTGGGGTGTCTACAGCTGCCCCCTCTTTGCTGGTGATTGGAACCAATTACCAGCAGAGAGTAAAAAGACCCACCAATTGCACTTTCTAAGATTTTTGTTTAATCAATTGCACTTTGCAAGGATTAAATGGATGATTTTTGAAAAAAAGAATTGATTGTGGAAGATTTGCTAAGAAGTCCCTCAGCTTAAGGGCCAAATCCTCCTCTCTCCTCTCACTGAGCACTTGTGGGCTATGAAGTGAGATTTGAGAAAACAATTTTAAACAAAAGTGGGTAAAGTGGCAATCCTTGCAACTTACAACTAATATAAACATTAATCTCCTCAAAAAGTGTGGAGAAAATGATGAAAAAGACAATTTTTCTGGGCGGCCTGCAGTTGTAGCACAATGAACAGATACAACTCAAAATTACACATTTGAAAAACATCTCATTAATTGAACTTGCTTTGATCAAACAAAGAAATGATAAAAACATGGATTCGAAGATAGCCAATGAAACCCCTGCTTGAAGTCTGATGGGGTGGCGTCTCTTCCTTATCTCAGATTTCTTGGAGCTCTCGTGGCTATGAAAAGAAATCTGAGACAAGCAATTTTTGAAAAGATTGTGGATTTAAAATTGACCACTGCAAACTCAATTGATTTTGATGTTTTTCACTTTTTGAATTTTCCTGATTGATTTTCTTATTTGATATACCTGGGTGCCATTTGATGCCCGAACCTGTGCTTGAATGTTCTGCAACTTGCTTTTGCTTCTTTATCTTCTTGCTCTCTCAATAACGATGTATGTGCCCTTACTGCCCATAACCTGTCTTCATGCTTTTTAATTGCCCAAGTGAATGCCCTCATCTTGATTGATGGATCATGATCTGTTGATCTAACCTCATGCCCTTACAACCTATGATCTGTCTTTCATGCCTTCTTGCTGCCTCAGTAAAATCTTTCTTCATGATTGAAGAATTGGGAACCCTTGTTTAACATGCCATTGCTTCGAAGCCTTCTTTTTTTTTTTCTTTCAGATTCGAAGACTAAAGCTTGACTACTTCTTCCAGATGTTGGAATTCATTCCAATGAAAACCCAGAAGGAAAGACACTGAGCATGCCCCGGTTTTGATTGTTTGAAGAAGTATTTGCCCCTCAGATGATCATCTTTTTTCCTTTTTCTCTTTTTTTTTTCTTTTTTTTCTTTTTCTTTTTTTTTTCCTCTTTCTTTTTTTTTTTTTTTTAACCTTTGCCAAAAAGAAACCCTAATAGAAGAATGCAAATGCAAACATAAGAAAATATGTTTTATACTAGTGGCCTCAGAATTCTCTAATGCTTGCAAAACCAATGTTTTATGAAAAGATATAGATGCTCATCATTGGCCAAAAATATAGTTTTTGCCTTTTTTTGTGTTTTGATTTTTTTTTTTTTGAAAAAATGATCCAATCACTTATTAGCATATAGTCCAAAAGAATTAAAATCAAGTTGAATAATGAAAAGATTATTTCAGAAAATGAAGAAAGACCAAAATAAGCCTTCGGAATCTTTAGAATCATTCCCATGACCATTGGCTTGTCAATTGATGCTCTAGATATGGCGACTCTTTCAATCTGACTATTTTGCCCCAATCTAGAAAGAAATTTTCCTTCATCCAATTGAAGAGCAATTGTTTCTCCATTGTATCCATGATATGAGAATTTATGACTTCAACTTCAGCAATAATTTCTTAATGGCAATTTTGATGGCCATCAACTTGTTCATAGATGATTCATATCACAGTTCTGATTATGTTGCTTCAGTCTTGAAAAGAGAATTTTCCTCAATCACTTGAAGAGTGACTGTATCTTAAAATAACCACCAACATGAGGACTTCATCTGGATCTATGCCAATTTTGGACTTTCCTCTCTGACGATTTCCTTCTTGTAGATAGCTGATTATTTGCCATGTAGCGCCCTCCCGGGTTTTCACTACATTTCCTTCCATTTTTTTTTCTGTTTTCTTTTTCTTTCTTCTTTTTTTTTCTTTTTTTTTAATCCTTCATCGCCAGCAACCATGTAGTCAAAATTGTCTTAATTCAAAATTTCTTAATCAAAGAGGACTTATGAATGGGACGAAACGAAGGCTTGGTGTTAGTTTAGAAAGAAAAGGAATAAAAGGCTCAAATACCATATAAACAAATGGGTTAACTGAAATTGTAATTTTTAAGGCATTTCTTCTCTCGGAATGAATACAAAATTGCTCCCAGTAATGAAGTTCTTCCCTCAATTTGATTTCTTCATTTGAAACTTATTCTCCAGTATTGAACTTCTTTTTTTTTTCATTCTTTTCTTCACAATTTTGAAGACATTCTCCAAATAGCATTTGATTATCCTTTTTTCTTCCTTTTTTCATATTCAAAATCCCTTTTGAACTTCAATAATTGTCCCTTCATTCCTTTTTTTTTTATGCCTTAATAAATTTGCCCCAGTGTGGGGTTACAATTCTCAGTTTAGGTTACTTGGAAAAATGTATCAAGCTCAAAGGGTTTAACTAGGGATTTCAAAATTTTTGGGGATATAAGAAAGAAAGGCCTCTTATCATTTTAAGAAAAATTGAATTTTTAGACTTGGTAAAGTTGTACTACATGACTGGCTCAGGATTTTTTCTTCTTTTTTTTTTTTCTTAATCACCTTCTATCAAGATAAAAGCATCTTCAAATAGAACCTCTGTTATGAACAAGTTCTTCACCTTTTGATTAATCTTATGAATTTGGATTCTTTCCATCAAATGATGCCCAATTCTATTTCCTACGAAAATGTCAAATCTTCTCCCATATTTTCAAGTGCAAAACCCCAAAATTTCTTCAAACAATATTCTCAACTTCCCTTTGAACGAATCAGCAAGTGGTGCGATCCTTTCTGTATTCTAATGAAGAAACTTCAAATTTTCTTCTATATTTTCTGTTGAAGACTCTGGGTCATCTTTGGTTCCAAAGGCCAAAAAATTGGTCACTTCATAATTTTGCAGAATATTCTTCTCATGACACTTAAAAAGATTTGAATTTTCACATAAAATGTCTTTTTCTTCGATTTTGGTCTCAAAATAGAGCCCAATGTCGAAGTCATATTCAACTCAATGAAATTCAATAAGAGATATGATTCATAAGTAAAAGGACCTTACTGAAAACTTTTTTTTTTTCTAGAAAAATGTTAAAGGAAAAAAAAAATTTTTTTTTTTTTTGAAGAACCTTTATTAAAATCACTTCCTGAGAACAAGGCTCCTTAGGATCCTCAGGAAATGTGCATTCTTCTTATGCAGGTTTCTTTTCAGAGAACAAGGGAATTTGAAAACTGCCCCTGTTCTTAAAGGCAAAAGTTGACTTTTCTCCCTTTTTCAGATAATTTCTTTCTCTTGCTGAGTGAGGCAAGCCTTCCTGCTCATAACCAGGAGCATTTCTTTTAAGATAAACCCTGACTGTTGGACCAATAGGAGTGATAAGCTGAGAAGGGTCAAATCTTCTTTCTCCAGGGAAAATTGCCCCTATTGCATTTGAGTTGCCTGCCCCATTGTTATCGGTAGGTGGGATAGGTGTAACTGAATTGAATGATAAGGAGTTATTATCCAGTAAATCTTGAATTGCATGCTTTAGGGCCAAGCAACGATCAGTGGTATGCCCTGGAGTGCTCATATGATAATCACAGATTGCAGATGAATCATAACCCTTCCCCTTACTTGCATGAGGATTTGGCAACCTCAAAGTCACATAACCCTTCTGAAGTAAGGTAGGCAAAAGTTCAGATGGTCTCATAGGCAGTTTAGAAAATTCCCTTCTCTTCCTTACTTCTGTTTCCTCTTTCACAGGCTGTGCAGAAGGGACATTAATTTGAATAGGCAGCAAAGGAAATTGATGGGTTGGCTTGATAGGAGGTGGATGGGCATTGATTTGAAAGGGTTCCCTGGGAAGTTGTACCATATTCACTTCTGCTTCTCTCCTTTCTTCATTCTTTATTTTTCCATTACCATTCTCCTTTTTCTGTGTAGAGAAAGTGGTGGAAGCTTCCTGGTTCAACACTGCAGAGTAATCAGCTATTTTCCCAGACTTGATCCCATCTTCAATTCTGTCTGCCACTTGCACTAGGGCAGCAAAGTTGGTGGTAGTTTGACCCACCAAGTGACTGTAAAATGGTTGCCCCAATGTCATGATGAAAGTTGAAATCATTTCTGGTTCTCCCATGGGTGGCTTGACTTGTGCAGCCAACTCCCTCCATCTTTTAGCATATTTCCTTATGGTCTCATCATTTCTCTTTGTCATCCTCATCATGTCATACCTATCTGGTATAATCTCAGAGTTGAACCTGTATTGTGCCAAAAAGGAATCTGCTAAGTCCTTCCACCTTCTGATCTTTCCATGGTCTAATGTCGCAAACCACCTCAAAGCAGCTCCAGTCAAACTCCTTTGGAAGAGCTGGATCAGTATGCCATCATCCCGACCGAACTGGCATAGGGCACCACAGTACAACTTCAAATGGCTCATTGGGCAGCCAGTGCCATCATATTTATCAAAATCTGGGCATTTAAACTTGGCCGGTAGACATACATCGGGGTATAGGCACAGATCTTCAAAATTCGTGCCTCCAAATGATTTAACTCCCTTCACTTCCCTTAGCTCGTCCTGAATAATCTCCAGCCTATGCATGAACTTCTTTTCCATCTCATCCCTCATTATCTCTTTTTCCTTCTCTTTCTCAAACTCAACCGTCTCCCCCCTAATCAGTATAGGTTCAGGGGTAGGTTCAGAAATGGGTTCAGGAATAGGTTGAACCGGAGGTGGGATATTGATTGGAGGTGGAGGTGCTTGGTTGGAAGTGGAGACTTGGTTCTGGGCTTGGACTTGTTCGGCCTGCACTGATAGTATGTTCTCTAGCATTCGGGCTAGTCCTGCCACCTGCTCCTGAAGCAGGGCTAAATCTGGGTGAGGAGCATCAGCTTCAATCTCAATGGGATTCATGGTGTGAGCTCTTGATCTGGTTACAGGAGCTATGGTTGCAAGTGTACTTGGTACCTGGAAAAATAAAGAGAAAATATCAGTGCCAATTTAATCTCATTCACATGCCTATGTATGCCTATGTGCAAGCTGGGTGAACACGAGTTTGGATTTGTTTCTTTATTTGCTTCCTTTTTTTTTTAGAATTGTTGGAATATTCTAGGGCTTCCAACGGGTCCTACAAAAAGAGAAAAGGATCTGAAATTCAAAGGCTTTCAGAGGCCCAAAGAAATTTTTGGAAAAAGTCTGAAATTCAAAGGCTTTCAGAGGCCCAGGGATATTTTTGAAAAAAGTCTGAAATTCAAAGGCTTTCAGAGGCCCAAGGATATTTTTTGAAAAAAGTCTGAAATTCAAAGGCTTTCAGAGGCCCAAAGGATATATGTCTATAATTCAGAGGCTTATAGACGGCCCAAATGACTCATTTGTCTAAAATTCAGAGGCTTTTAGACGGCCCAAAGAAATGATTTGTCTAAAATTCAGAGGCTTTTAGACGGCCCAAAAAAATGATTTGTCTAAAATTCAGAGGCTTTTAGACGGCCCAAAGAAATGATTTGTCTAAAATTCAGAGGCTTTTAGACGGCCCAAAGATATGTGTCTATAATTCAGAGGCTTATAGACGGCCCAAAGAAATTATTTGTCTAAAATTCAGAGGCTTTTAGACGGCCCAAAGAAATGATTTGTCTAAAATTCAGAGGCTTTTAGACGGCCCAAAGGAGTGATTGTCTAAAATTCAGAGGCTTTTAGACGGCCCAAAAAAATGATTTGTCTAAAATTCAGAGGCTTTTAGACGGCCCAAAGAAATGATTTGTCTAAAATTCAGAGGCTTTTAGACGGCCCAAAAAGGTTTGTTGGAATATTCTAGGGCTTCCAACAGGTTCCGAAAAGGAAAAAGGATCTGAAATTCAAAGGCTTTCAGAGGCCCAGGGATATTTTTTGAAAAAAGTCCGAAATTCAAAGGCTTTCAGAGGCCCAAAAGATCTGAAATTCAAAGGCTTTCAGAGGCCCAGGAGTTTTTTTGAGAAAAAAAAAAAAGTCTGAAATTCAAAGGCTTTCAGAGGCCCAGGAGTTTTTTGAGAAAAAGTCTGAAATTCAAAGGCTTTCAGAGGCCCAAAGGGTTTTTGAGAAAAAGTCTGAAATTCAAAGGCTTTCAGAAGCCCAAAGGATTTTTGAGAAAAAAAAAATCTGAAATTCAAAGGCTTTCAGAGGCCCAGAGATTTTTTATAAAAGTCTGAAATTCAAAGGCTTTCAGAGGCCCAAGGAGTTTTGATAAAAGTCTGAAATTCAAAGGCTTTCAGAGGCCCAGGGATTTTTTTGAGAAAAAGTCTGAAATTCAAAGGCTTTCAGAGGCCCAAAGAACCTTTCTCTCACACATTTTTTTATTCAATTATTTTGTTTGTTTGTTTGTTTTTTTTTTTTTTTTTTTTTTTTTTGAAGCATTTTATTCAAACTTGTTTCCCTTTATCGTTATTTAAAGGTTAAAAGAATATTTTAGTGGGAAAAACTGATTAAAGTTGAATATTCCGAGAAAACCGTATACACAGTACGGTCCAGCCCTGCCCGTATTCAAATTACGAGCAAGCCGTGGCCGTATGGAAAACACGGGCGAGCCTAGCCCGTATAACTAATACGGGCAAGCCCAGCCCGTGTACTAAATGCGGTTTTACGGAACCCTGTTATATTTTTCCAGTTTTTACATGATTTGATCACTTTCATTGTTCATCCAAACATACGGTTCACCCATTGCAGAGCTTCTAAAATGTCCCAAAGTGGACCTTGGCCTTTTTGCTAAAACACATGCTTAGGAAGGCACATGCACCCTCCAAATTGACACCATACTCAAGAATTTGGTACCCTTTTGTTGTCTCTTGTATGAACATAGGGTAGGATTGATTCTAAACAGAGTTAGAGACTCTTCCTATGGGCTGCACCAATTTTAAAAACATGTAAATTTTGGGACCAATTATCCCGAACCAATGGGTACCATGACACCCCTATGACATGAAAATAATGCAAAACAATAGGATTACCTTGTTACCTTGTTTACCTTCAATATGGCATCTGCATTATGCCCTGGTTTGTAAGCCATGCACACGGCCTTCCCACAATCATACAAACCCATATCCCCACGTAATTGTATACTTTAGCCAAAAACGTGTAACTCCACCTTCAAGCGTAGGGGTTTTGGGTTTTGGCTTAATGGCAACTTAGCACTCAAGCCTAGTGATGACCAGGATCCCAGATCCACATTATCATCACATCATTAGCTCAAAGTTCTAAGGTGAATGTTTTCACTTTCGCTTTCCGAAGTATCGACCTCGTTGCGCCAAGCTACACACATTCGGGTTCAACTTCCTATAGGTTAAGGGTAGGCCGTGTAAAAACAAAAGGTGCACAGTGCATTGTAAAAATAGGATGCATTCACAACGTCCCAAACCCTTGCCACTCTTTTCGCAGCCATGCATAAACAAACCAAGGCATAATAGGAAAGCATATTTAAAATAAACAAGTAAATAAAGCAATCCTATAGCACCCAAAACATGCTCATAAAAAAAATCATCTATCATGCAAACATATGATCATGTTATACACCCAAAATCATCATGGAGATCATGCTAAAAATTAAAACATGCTATCATAAAAATATAGCAAGAAATAAGCATGGTTCATCAAAACGGACCTCCCATACGCATGTTTGTAGAAACAATCCTATAAATCAAAATTAAGCATGTTTCTACCCCCATGAATTCTTAAGCAATAATTCATATTTAAAATATACTCACCATGCTTAAGAACACCAAATAGCAAGCAAATCAAAAAAATCAAAAACATGAACACACACCAAAAGGCTCAAATCTACAAGTCCCCAGCAGAGTCGCCAGTTGTGAGACATGGGAAAAAATCAATCTAATGATTTCCTCAATCATCACACGGGATTAATTAAAACAAAGAGTCGCCACCATTCAATTTAGGTGTGAATGGACACCAAAATATTAAATAAGCACAAAAGGCAAATTTTAGGGCAAAATATCCCTCCTAAAAAAACAACTAAAAAACAACCAGAGATGGGTAAGGGGATTAAGTTATGAACAGGGGAAGGTGTTAGGCACCCCTATTCATCCACACAAGGTGGTTGCCAGGTATTTGTTCATGTTAAAATAAAGAAAAAGCTTGCTATAAAAATCATGAAAAAATCACAAAAAAAAGCAAAAATATATGGTTTTTTCATATGAATATTCTGATTGATCCAGAACTATCAAACATGATCATACCATTCCTAGGGTTTCATGATCAAAACAAAATTGAGATAAAATCAAATAAAATCAATTTAAAGTGAAAAATCCAAAAATCTGGCTTCAAGTCAAAATTTTAGAAATCTAGAAAAATATGATTTTTATAAAATATTTCAAAATTGAACTTGAACAGTCCAGGATATAGATAAAGCCCAAATTTCACATTAAATTTGAAAATAAAAACCAAAAATACCCACGTTGATGAAGAATACCAAAAGGGGAGAATTTAGACCGTAGGGTCTTCTCTCAATAATGAAAAACAATTTAAAAATCATCTCATGAAACCCTAGAATTTATTTTTAGGCTTTTGGATCCAGATCTATCATATTGATCATGATAAATCCAAGATCCTAGCCTAAAATCACAAAAATCGCAAAAACAGTGCTGTAGGTGCAAAAGTGGCAAAAATCCAAATTTTGGAAAAAAGTGGGGATCTCATGCTATAAACATCATGGATTCATGTATTCATTCAGATTCATCATAAAAAGCATTAAAACATGATCAGGATATTTAAAACAGCCACATCTCACAAATTAGAGCACATGGGGGTCTACCCTACAGATCCACCTGATCTCTTTTCCCCTAGTTCTCTCTTCACGTTTTACGGCTAAAGAGACCCTTGAGGTACTTGGAGGCAGGTTTAGGAATACAAAAACAGATATGGCCTTATTCTACAGCAATAGAGATGATCCTATTACATCTAGAATTGAAGACAGAAAATAAAAAGGATAGGGGACTTACCTGGATTGAGCAAGCAGAGCAGCAGGGATTCCTTTCCTTCTCTTGGAGCTTTTGATTCTTCAAAATTTCGTGGCCTTTAGCTAGAGGAAAGAGCCTCTATTTATAGACACACCCAGGGGCATGGTTGGTCCAAAAGGTTTGGCAAGATAGAGTTTCAGTTTGAGTTAAACACAAGATAATGCCCATCCTTTATCCACAAAGATAAATGAGATAATTCGAACAGATAAATAAGATAATTCGCTTATCCAAGAGAGATATTTGGGTGCAGATAAGGCTCAAAAATAAAAAAGGTAAAATTCGCACAAAGACCCCCGTGCCCGTATATATATTACGGTCGCGCCCTGCCCGTATTATTAATACGGGCACGCCGTGACCGTATATCAACTGCAGATATGACCAGTCCGTAAACAAAATACGGTCATGACCAGTTTGGCCAGATTTTACACTTTTTTGACCTGTTTCAAATCCCAATTAATATTTTCAATTATTTTCTCATTTTTAGTGCAATTTGGGGTGTCTACAAGTACATCCGTTTCCTTAAAGTGTCCTTCATACGTTCAACTCATGCTCCACCATTTCTCCGTTTGAACCTGTAAAAGGAACAAAACATCAGAGTCCAATCCGCTTGGGGATATACAAGATCGACTCTTTCTTTTAAGCCCTTGATTCATCATAGCCGAAGGTGGTTGTTGGCCAAGGTAATGAACTTTTTTTTTTTAGAGGTTAGCAACACCACTGGGGAATTTAAAATAGTTAAGCAGAATAATTACAGAAAAACACAGATGTGGTAGTATGTTTTTGTGTCTGCATTTATCATGAAAGTTAGCCCTTAAACCAGATGAGATTTAGTGCGCTTGGTGTTTTGCAAAATTGTCATCACGGGCCGATGTAAAATGCTGACTCAAACACAGCCTATCAGTCTGGGCCTTTTCAAATTGCTTTTTTGTCCTCATCTGTTTCTACTCTTCTTGCATCCTTCTTTCTGCGTTCCATGTGAGAATACATGGTAACGATTATATTTAAATTCGCGTCTACCAATCTACGACTCACCGTTGGCGGCTTTGGCTTCACAAACTTTTGTCAACCAATGTGTGAATACATTGTGATGACTCTTTCTGCGACCCATGTGTGAGTACATGGTGACGATTTTTCTTTGTGCCCCATGTGAGAATACATGGTGACTCTTGTCTCTGTTTTTTTTTTTTTTGTCTTGATTATATTCAAAATTGCCTCTACCACTCCCTGACTTACCCGTTGGTGGCTTTGGCTCTACAAACTTTTGTCAACCAATGTGTGAATACATTGTGATGACTTTTTCTACAACCTATGTGTGAATACATGGTGATGATTTTTCTTTGTGCCCCATGTGAGAATACATGGTGACTCTTGTCTCTATCTTTTTTCTGTCTTGATTATATTCAAAATTTCCTCTACCACTCCCTGACTTACCCATCGGTGGCTTTGGCTCCACAAACTTTTGTCAACCAATGTGTGAATACATTGTGAAGACTCTTTCTGCGTCTCATGTGTGAATACATGGGGACGATGTGTAATGCCCCGGATCCGTGTTAAGTAGAAAAACCATAACTCATCTCCAGAGGTTAATATGTAACACAGGATCGCAATATCAGAGTGAAGGAAAAACATGAATACAACAATAACTATATCACAGAGTGCGCTAAAAATAATCCCAAACGGAAATAAACTCACATGACCAAGTAACTACCCGCAAGTATCGTCCTCTCCAGGATCAGCTGAAAAAAAAAACAAAAACAAATGGGATGAGATATGACTATCCCAGTGAGCAGCACATGCATGCACAAAACCATTTAGTTTAGTTCTAAAAACATGCCACGGTTACAAAACATATACAGTGACGATAACATGTCTAATTCGAGTAATCCGACAACATTCCAACAATCCAATCAATAGAAACGCAGAAATCCATCATAAAAAACCCAATTAGTAACCTCGGTATCAAATCTTGAATATAGCCATGAAATCACATAAAACCAGGTAACCATACATCGATGAAATCATCATATCAAATAACCCAGGGTTTCGAAAAACTGGAGTATTTATCATGGGCCACTCCATACCAATAGAGTATTTTATCATGGGCTACTCTGCACCAATAGACCAGCGAATAAAACATATCACGTCAAACAAAATCAAATACCAACATTGGTCAATGTCATGTAGTTGCTTAAATTAGTTAATTAACATGCTAATGCGACATCCACCCGTCCATGTACACAGTTCCGGCCTACTCAGGGTTTCGGAACTCTAAAATGACGGCCTACTCATGGTTTCGTCATCCAATGCCGGCCTACTCCCGGGTTTTAGCATTGACAACCAGGCCTACTTAGGGTTTCTGGCTGCTCTACACCGGTAATGACAACACTCAAGGCCATGCAATTACACCAATGAAGCAATAACAACACATTACTAAGCTTAGACATGGATCCAAGTGAAGCTAAACCAAAATAATAAAATAATTTCATAAACTCACCACTGACAACACATTAAACCAACTATTATCATCATCATGTATAACCCAATACAACTCATCACAGGTCACTCCAGACCAGAATAATAATAACTCATGGAACTTCAGTAGACCTTCTAACCCAAAACACAAATCCATACCTGAAAGAGTAGGAGACTACTCTACAGGTCCACGATCTACAACAATTAAGAACTTAACAATGCGGAAACATACACAGAGAATTATACGAGGAAACCTGAATCCAGATCCAGGAAAAACCTCGAGTTTATATGAGGCGACTAACCCTTCGAATTTCAACTATTGAATGAAAAAAACAATTACAAAGGAGCACACACTTAACCTTTACAATTGAACTCACTCAACAGCAATCCACAGCTCGAATCCACGAACTGCAACACAGCTTGAATCCACAAGCTGCAAAACACGATCAATCCAGATCGCAAACAATCACTCAACAGTGATCCATAGTTCGAATCCACGAATTGCAACACAGCTTGAATCCAAAAGCTGCAAAACACGATCAATCCAGATCGCAACAATCACCTCAGAGTCCACTGAGACGATCCAATGCAGTAGGAATCCACCTATGCATCCAACAAAGTCGATCACCAATCCAGGCGATCACACGATTAGGTGAAGTTCCGAATTGAAGAAGAATCCTCAAACTTCAATTCCAGGCGATCTATCTCAGATCTCCCCCTCACTCGATCACCGACTCTCTAAAGAAGAATTGATCGAATCTCGAACACCTCAAGATCCAAAATCAAATTGATCCAAAGAAAAAAGTCTCAACTAAAAATTACAGCACGTCTATTTAAAGAAGAAAACTCAGATCGCGTCGAGTGCTGGTGGCGTCATGGTGTGATCGGGGTAGACGGCTGGAAGCTAACTCAAGTCCCGCTCAGAACAAGTTGACTCAGTTAAGGGCTCGCTGCCAACGCGCTGCTAGCGGGAGGGAACGCGGCATGTGCACAGCTGATCATTAGAATCTTCAATCTCGCTCTGCGCTACCAGCGGCGTGTCGGCGTAGCCTTACGACGCTAGTGCACGTGCCTTACTTTCAAAGCACTGTTTCACTTATGCGCTGCCAGCGGAGTGGCAGCGGCGTTGTTCTTCGCAAGTGCCTTTACAAGAGATGCTTTATTTAGACAATCTTTCATTTCCTTGAGCTACCAGCGGCGTGGTAGCTGTGTGGCAGCATCGTCTTCTTCTTCATCACTAAATTCACTGAATTTTCATTATTTATTCTGCACATCTTGAAGATTATTAGAAGACATAATTTGTCAAACATTTGCCATAAAAGGAGTGTGAGTTTTCACACTCATCAGATTTGTTCTTAAAAATCCATTTGGTTCCTATCACATTCAGATTAGAGGGTCTTTCAACTAATTCCCATACATTATTTCTAGAAAATTGGTTTAGTTCTTCATGCATAGCATTCAACCAAGAGTCATCCAACAAGGCATCTTTATAAGATTTTGGCTCAAATTGAGATAGATAAGAAGAAAATCTTACCTCATTATGTAATTGATGTCTTGTTCTTACTCCATCTGAAATATTTCCAACAATTTGCTCAGTTGGGTGATCTTTGAGAGTTTTTGTCAGAGGAACAATTTCATTGCTTGAGGAAGCATCTCTGATTTCATCCTCTTCATCTACAACCTGCAAAAGTTCACAGTCAGTTCCTTCATCATCTATTAACACATTAATAGATTCCATTGCAACAGATTTTTGCAAGTTAAAAACTCTGTATGCTCTACTGGTAGAAGAATATCCTAGAAAAATTCCTTCATCACTTCTAGAATCAAATTTTCCTAGATTTTCTCTGTCCCTTAGAATATAACATTTACTTCCAGAGACTAAAATATTTCAAATTTGGCTGTTTTCCTTTCCAAATTTCATAAGGAGTTTGTTTCCACCCAGATCTGACATAAACTCTGTTACTTATATAACAGGCAGTATTTATTGCTTCAGCCCAGAATTTTGTTGACACTTTCTTGGCTATCATCATGGTCCTAGCCATTTCTTGCAAAACTCTGTTCTTCCTTTCCACAACTCCATTTTGTTGTGGGGTCTTAGGAGCAGAAAATTCATGTTTAATTCCTTGTTCTTCACAAAACTTGGAAAACATCTGATTTTCAAATTCTGTCCCATGATCAGATCTTATTCTAACAATCCTCCCTATTTGCAAGTTCTTTTCAACTTGAATTTGACAGCACAATTGTTTAAAACAATCAAAACATTCAGATTTTTCTCTTAGAAAATTTACCCAGGTGTATCTACTGTAGTCATCTACAGCAACAAAGATATACCTTTTTCCTCCAAGACTTTCAGTCTTTGTAGGTCCCATCAAGTCCATATGAATCAGTTCTAATGGTCTAGAGGTTCCTACAATGTTGGTTTTCTTGTGTGTGGCTTTGATTTGCTTCCCTTGATTGCAAGGACCACACATTCCTTTCTTTTTATTTTTCCCAAACTTGGGAATTCCTCTAACCAATTCAGACTTAGAGATTTTAGACAAATCTCTATAGTTAATGTGACCAAGTCTTCTATGCCACAAATCAATTTCATTGCATATAGAGGATTTTAAAGAGCTTTCATAGTTTCCAATGATTCCATAACAATTGTCACTTGTTCTTACACCTATAAGAACAGTTTTACCAGAATTATCCAAGATTTTACATTCTTTTCTGGTAAAGTTGACAAACAATCTTGAATCACATAACTGGCTAATACTAATTAAGTTTGCCTTCAAACCAGATACAAATAACACATTCTTTAGACAAACTCCATTAGGACCATTCACTGTTCCTTTACCTTTGACTTGAGAAGTGCTTCCATCACCAAATGTAACACTTCCACCAAAATATTCTTCAAAGGTACTAAACATAGACTTATGTCCACACATATGTCTTGAACAACCACTATCCAAGTACCACATGTTGACATCATGAACTTTCAAAGCTATATGAACCATTGATATGCATATGTGCTCAATATCTTGAAGAAAATTTATAGTATGAGAAACCATGAAGGAATTTTGGTCATAGATATGAAATGTGTCACATCTGAATTAACCTTGATAGGTTCTTTAAGATCAGTTTTGTGAATAAGTACTTCTTGGATTCAATAAAAGTTGATTATCTGGATGATTTTTAGTTCAGTTAAAATCTTAGCTTTGTATTTAGAAGTATGATTTTTTTCATGAAGAATAGTTCAAACTCTTTTTATAAATTTTTGCCTTATGATTGTATTTTTTTCTTGAGTGTGCATGTGCACCTTCTACGTGGCTAGAAGCGTGCTGGTAGCCTTTCCTTTTTTTCGTGCTTTGGCACCTGCCGTGGTAAGCGTCGCTGGATGCACGCTGGCAGCGAAATCTTTTTCCCTATAAAAAGGGAAATCTGTTTCATTTTTTTACCTCTGTTTTTTTTTACTCTGTCTGCTTTTCACCTCGCTCCTCGCGTCGTGGTCATTCTCTGCCTTCGTGCTTACCTTCCGTCACTTTGTCCACTGTTCAGGTAAAATTTTTTTTAACTGTCTTCGTCTTGTTTCTTCATTTTCTTCTTCCTTTTTCAGTGGTCTTCTCTCGTTCTTCTTAGTTAGGGTTTGGTAGATTGTTCTGCCATTAGGGCATTGTCGTGCTTTGCTTGTGTTCTTCTCTTTCGTCTATTTTTTTTCTGTTTTTTCATCATGCCTCCCAAGAAAAAGTCGAGGACTGATTCTCCTTCCACATCTTCTCCTCCTGTTAGATCCTCTCCGGTTATTTCTTCTCCACCGGTGAGACCTCCATCCCCTTCTCATTCTACTGAACCATTCATTGGAAATGGTTTGTCTGATTTTAATGAGTTCTTGAAGCACATGCCACTCCTTTTGGAAAGGGCCATTAAGCTTGATTCCTTTTCTGACTCTCCTCTCTTCTCATTGTTTTCGGACAATGGTTGGAAGAAATTTGCTTTGATAAGTGGTTTTGTATATCCTAACCTGGTTTGAGAATTCTATTCGAACCTCCACCATCTTCATCTTGCCAATCAAGGCTTTGTCAAAGCCTATGTCAGGGGTATATCTTTCGACTTCTCGAAAGATCTTATCTCCTCTCTTCTCGAACTGCCCCTTGTTGATTCTCCTTCCTTTGATTTTCTTGCTTCCCATTCTGATCCTCCCATGGAGTCTATCATTCCTTCTCTGATTGTTCAGGGTGCTCCCAACTATCTTCCTCATGGCTCTCTTCAGGATCTTCTCAGGATCTTGAACCTGTTTGTTTGTGCTTCTCTTGTTCCCTCAGATCATCATTCTGAGATTTCTCACTCTAGAGCAAGACTCCTTCATGCTCTCTGGAACAGAGACAGTGTCTGTCTTCCCTCCATCATATTCAATCAGATCCTTCAGTCTCGGAATTTAAAATCCAAGACTGCTGCTCTTCCTTTTGGCATATTCATCACTTACCTGTGCATTCACCAGGGGGTACTCCCTGATCCTGTTGAAATGATTCTTCATCCCAAACCTCCCATTGATTCCTCCACTCTGACTAGAAGTAAAAGAGCAAATCCTTTTCGTTTGGTGTCTTCTGAACCATCTTCTTCTCAGTCCTCCTTGTCCAGCTCTGATGCTGTGGCAATTATGGACAAATTGAATTCCATGCAAGCCTCCCAGGAGGCTTTCAATTCTGAAGTTAGGGCTCACATGCTCATGATGAGCATGTTCAAATCAGAGACCCAAGAGAAGCTGGAGAAGCTTGCAAAGGATGTTGATTTTACCTGTGGCGAGGTACAAAGGGATGTTGCTGCTCAGCAACGAATGCAAAATGAAGCTGATCATTTTTTGAATAGCATTCGAAGGACTCAGTTGGAGATGGATCACAAACTCTGTTGGCTGCACTCTCGGTCCCAAGACACGTACAAGCATTACTCAAGGACTTGGTGTGCGCGCATGGGAAACGCGACACGGGGTAAATTGGAGTCGCCACCGCCTGATGGGGTGCAGGCGGACACCTGGGTGCCTAAGTTAGTCTATTTTGGGCTTTGGTCTGCGGCTTGAGATTCTAAGTCGGTTCTCGGTTGCGGTCTGGGGAAGTCTGTAGACACCCCAGTCCACCCCGCCGGATGACGGGTCCCGTAGGTTCCCTATCTTGAGTCAGCTGTCTCACTTTGGTTCTCACCCGATTCCTAATCCCGCATGTATTTTTGTTAGGTCTTGGTGGGACCACCTGAATGGTGTGGGTCCCTTTAGTTGATTTTATTTTGTCTTAATCTTAAGTGATCTGGGTCTGTTTGGGTGGGCCCTGTTGGAAGGCCCAACCGATGTCCTGGATGGGCTTGAGCTGGCCCGTGTGCCCTTATGGGCCTCTGTCTAAGCCTAGGAGGCCCTGTGGACTTTGGGTGGTGTATGAATTTTACATTGGGTTTCAAGTTTGAATATTTAAGTGGTTTTCATGCAAGTGGTGGGCCGGATTGGTTTGTGGGCCCCTTAGGTGGGCCCACATGGTGACCAAGTAAGCTTAATTTATCTTTTAGTTCACCAAAGATGGATTGGACACTGGGCTTGGGGCCCGTGATCCAAGCTTTGGGCTTGAGAGCCCATTGCTTCGAAGTTAGGGTTTGCACCCTTCCTTGGTTCGGTAGGTGGGCTTTGGTGGGCCCGACAGGCCCTAGCCCTTGGTCTCGGCCAAACCAGGCAATTTATGCATTCATTCATATTAAAAGGCACGGGTGGGCCGCATTGGGTTTGGCCCGCCCGGTTCAAATGGTTCATTTTACTTAAGTTATTTAATTGCATGCTTAGGTGTTCATTGGGCTTGGTGGGCCCCGTTGGAAGGCCCACGAGTGTGCCGAGTCGGGCCGGTGATCCGGGTCCCAAGTTGGGTTTCCAGGTGGACCGGAAACCCTGCTGGTTCATTGGTTTTAACACAAATTATCTCAAAATTCGGCAAGGGAACAGAATATGCAAAAATCAGGCTTCTGTGTGTATCCGGCCAGCGTATCCGGATACACAGAGGCCAAAGGTGATCCGGCCAGTGTATCCGGATACACAGAGGCCAAAGGTGATCCGGCCAGTGTATCCGAATACACAGAGGCCATAGGTGATCCGGCCTGAGTATCCGGATCACCCTGGAATTGGCCTTTTTGGGTTTTGGCCTTTTGGGATTGATCCCAGGGGCTCCTAGGGCCTTCTACTAGTCAGGTGGGCCCTCAGGCTGGCCCACCTGGGTTCAGATTTGATGGAGAAGCCTTATTTAGCTTCTTTTCTTGGCTTCTTAACATAGGCAAAAGGGGGGAATGGGGAGCCTAGGCGTGTACCCATGCACACCCTGAGATGGCCGACGGCTTATATGCAAGGGGGACCTAGCAGGGCCATAGTGGGTGTGTGAAGTTGTGCATACATGCATGTGAACAAGACGATCAACTAACACATGTGCTCATAAAGAAAGAGAAAAACAAATAATAAGACTAACATGCATCACCTAAGACACTTCGAATGGCAGGGTTCCTATACTCATCACCCTGGCATACAAATACCTACAGAAGGGGAAGGAGGGGGGATTACGTGAGGGGTACATTAGAATCAAACGAGAGAGGGAACAAGCTCCCTTAAAAACCTTGAGACAAAACCCATAACAGCAGTTGAATGACACTAATATGTGCACGAGAGACGGACACCCGTCCTCCCCTAAAGGGACCTACGTGGGTTTCCCGCGTGGGGTGACCCTCATGTCATGAAACGGAAGTAAATACATGCTTAAACAGGGTGGGAACATGGCCCCATGCACAAGAAGGGAGCTAGGCAGACATATTTTCAGAAAATTACAGATTTAATATATGTGGAAGCTAATGTGATGAGGAGTGATACCTGAGGGTTCTTAGAGCCTGGAACAAGCTGGAGGCACCTCCTGGAGGCTGGACAGTGGCTGGAATAGCTCTTTCTTGCAGCAACAGCAAGCTCTCCTCCTTGCTTCAACCGGAAAATGAAAAGGAAGGAGAAGACCAAGGCTTGGATGGCTTTTGGGGTGGATTGATGAAGCTAGGAAGGGCAAGGGAGGCAGAGACTTCATGGGAAAAAGTGGGAGAGGGAAGCCCAAAACAGCCAAGAAAGGATCAACCCCGGAAATGGGCTACTGGTTTGCTATTTATAGAAAAAATAATGTATCCGGCAACTCAGGCCGGATACACTAATGCCCCTTCGTATCCGGACTTGAAGTCCGGATACACTAGCCTTCCTTTGTATCCGGCAACTCAGGCCGGATACATGACTTAATGATTTCAAAATTTAATGCCACCGCGAATCTGTCGGCCAAGTGGCGCGAATTTTGCGCGAATATCTTTATGTATCCGATCTTCAAGTCCGGCCATGAAGGATAGGCAGTGTATCCGGTATATGTGTCCGGATACAAATCGAAAAATTACGGATTTGCCCTTCGACTTGACCGATTCGACCGATTTGACCCTTTTTGATATCTACAGATCGCCTGTACGAAATTTTTATATTTAAGATTTAGTCCCTGAGATATTTTGCTGCATTGGCTGCCACGTGTGCAGTTTCTGCGCCACGTGTGCAGTTTCCGGCTTTTGCTACCCGGAAACTTCGACAGATCATATCTCCTTCATCCGAACTCTGATTTGAGCAAACTCAATTGTGTTAAACTCGTATCGGAGCCCTCTATTTAATGACATGGGGCTAGGCACTTGGCATGGGTTCCGAGAAAAAGTCAATTTTAGGTTTTCCCTTAAGTTTGACTGCCCTTCGAACCTTCATCCGGACTCTGATTCCTGCAAACCCAGTTGCGCTGGAACCGTGTCGGGATTCTCTATCCATTTGGCTAAAATAAGGTATTTGGCACGGAAAACGAGGAAAAGTCAACTCTAGGCTTTTCCTTAAGTTTGACCGCCGGCAGAACCTTTATCCGGACTCCGATTCCTGCAAACTCAGTTGAGTTGGACTCGTGTCGGGATTCTCTATCCATTGGACTAAAATAAGGTATTTGGCACGGAAATCAAGGAAAAGTCAACTCTCGGCTTTTCCTTAAGTTTGACCGCCCGCAAAACCTTTATCCGGACTCCGATTCCTGCAAACTCAGTTGCGTTGGACTCATGTCGGGATTCTCTATCCATTGGGCTAAAATAAGGTATTTGGCACGGAAATCGAGGAAAAGTCAACTCTCGGCTTTTCCTTAAGTTTGACCGCCCGCAGAACCTTTTTCCGGACTCCGATTCCTGCAAACTCAGTTGCGTTGGACTCGTGTCGGGATTATTTATCCAATGGGATAGATCAAGGTGGCCAAATTTTATCTGATTAACAGGTCAACTTTCCACCCCTCATGGTTTGACTTCTTGGCTGGGTTTTTACATTTTCTGGCTTTTAGGGAGCGCAAAAATGAGGTGCTTACACTTGGGAACCAAAACCACCTTCCAGAAAGGGGGAGTTTTTTGGATGATGATGCTGCTGGGATTGATGATTCTGCTGGGTTGTTGCTGCTTGTTGTTATTTTTTTTCTTCTTTATGTTGTTTGTTATGTTGTTTTTAGTAGTTTCTGAAAGTTGGTTTGTGGGGGAGTTTTCTGTGGGTTTGTGGGGGAAGTTTTCTGTTGGTTGGCTGTATGTATTTGGTTGGATGTATGTATATATGTTGGAACAATGTATATCTTTTTTGAATGAATGAAATTCTGGATTCTCCCAAATCATTGTGTCTCCCTTATCAGTGTGGTTTTAAATTCTTAAATGGAAATCAATATTAACTGAGTTTGATATTAAACACTGTTTTAAGGTTGTTGTCAGGCATTTGCCAAGGGGGAGATTGTAAGTGTGAAAACTCACACTCCTTTTATGGCAAATGTTTGACAAATTATGTCTTCTAATAATCTTCAAGATGTGCAGAATAAATAATGAAAATTCAGTGAATTTAGTGAAGAAGAAGAAGACGATGCTGCCACACAGCTACCACGCCGCTGGTAGCTCAAGGAAATGAAAGATTGTCTAAATAAAGCATCTCTTGTAAAGGCACTTGCGAAGAACAACGCCGCTGCCACTCCGCTGGCAGCGCATAAGTGAAACAGTGCTTTGAAAGTAAGGCACGTGCACTAGCGTCGTAAGGCGACGCCGACATGCCGCTGGTAGCGCAGAGCGAGATTGAAGATTCTAATGATCAATGTGCACATGCCGCGTTCCCTCCCTCTAGCAACCTTAACTGAGTCAACTTGTTCAGAGCGGGACTTGAGTTCGCTTCCAGCCGTCTACCTCGATCGCACCACGACGCCACCAGCGCTCGATGCGATCTGAGTTTTCTTCTTTAAATAGACGTGCTGTAATTTTTAGTTGAGACTTTTTTCTTTGGATCAATTTGATTTTGGATCTTGAGGTGTTC
Organism: Buxus sempervirens; assembly: GCA_947561395.2. NCBI lineage: Eukaryota > Viridiplantae > Streptophyta > Magnoliopsida > Buxales > Buxaceae > Buxus > Buxus sempervirens. The sequence continues at coordinate 28,140,778 of OX387188.1, forward strand.
GAGATTCGATCAATTCTTCTTTAGAGAGTCGGTGATCGAGTAAGGGGGAGATCTGAGATAGATCGCCTGGAATTGAAGTTTGAGGATTCTTCTTCAATTTGGAACTTCACCTGATCGTGTGATCGCCTGGATTGGTGATCGACTTTGTTGGATGCATAGGTGGATTCCTACTGCATTGGATCATCTCAGTGGACTCTGAGGTGATTGTTGCGATCTGGATTGATCGTGTTTTGCAGCTTGTGGATTCAAGCTGTGTTGCAGTTCGTGGATTCGAACTGTGGATCACTGTTGAGTGATTGTTTGCGATCTGGATTGATCGTGTTTTGCAGCTTGTGGATTCAAGCTGTGTTGCAGTTCGTCGATTCGAACTGTGGATCACTGTTGAGTGATTGTTTGCGATCTGGATTGATCGTGTTTTGCAGCTTGTGGATTCGAGCTGTGGATTGCTGTTGAGTGAGTTCAATTGTAAAGGTTAAGGCTGCGTTTGGTAACGCTTTTCGGAATTACTTTTTTGCTTTTGAAAGCAAAAAATTGCTTTTAAAAGCAAAAGTACCGTTTGGTAACGCACACGAGAAGCAATTTACTGAAAGCAAAGAAGCAATTTTATTGCTTTTCACCGGAAGCAACAAAACGTTGCTCCTCAATTTTTTTACAAAATTGCTTTATTGGTTTCAAAACCCCTTGATACCCTATTGCTTTATTCCTATATTAAAGATGATGACTCCATACTTACTTAAGAAGTAACAACGTATTGTTATTGCTAGAGCTGGCAAAATGCCACCCGACCCAACGGATCAACCCGATTATAAACGGGTTGGGTTGACCCGTTTATTAATTGGGTTGGGTGCGGGTTGGGGAAACCCAACCCGCCAGTAATCGGGTCAACCCGATTATGACCCGCCAACCCGACAGGTAACTCGATTAAAAAAAAAAAGATGGCAAAAGCATCATGTTTCGACCCGATTAACCCCAAAACCCGACCCGAACCCGGTACAACCGGATTAAATTAACCCCCAACCCTATTTTAGTAATATTTTTTGAAAAATAACATTAATCGGGTCAACCCGATTATGACCCGCCCGATAGGTAACCCAATTTTTAAAAAAAAAGATGGCAAAAGTATCATGTTTCGACCCCGATTAACCCCAAAAACCTGACCCGAACCCGGTACAACCGGATCCAATTAACCCCCAACCCTATTTTAATAATATTTTTTGAAAAATAAAAAATAAAAATAATAATAAACAGGTTGGCGGGTTGAACCCGTTTATTGGTGGGTTGGGTTTGGGTTGGGGGTTTTCCAACCCGCCTTAATTTAGTCCAACCCGATTATTTGAATGTAATTAAATGACTATTTTATGAATCTTTTATAATATTGGACTTATATTTTTGAGTATATTTCTAAGTACAATACATAAATTGTGTACAATACTTTTATGAAAGCAAAAAGCAATTTCTATATTACTGCAATTACCAAACATGCTTTTTTGCTTCTTAGAAGCAAAGCAAAAGTTTACCAAACGCATTTGCTTCAAGAAAAGATCTTTCGAAAAGCATAAAATTGCTTTTTTGCTTTCTTGCTTTTAGAAGCAAAAAAGCAAAAGCATTACCAAACGCAGCCTAAGTGTGTGCTCCTTTGTAATTGTTTTTTCATTCAATAGTGGAAATTCGAAGGGTTAGTCGCCTCATATAGACTCGAGATTTTTCCTGGATCTGGATTCAGGTTTCCTCGCATAATTCTCTGTGTGTATGTTTCCGCATTGTTAAGTTCTTAATTGTTGTAGATCGTGGACCTGTAGAGTAGTCTCCTACTCTTTCAATACCAATAGTATAATCATTTACTCACACAAAGACAATTTTCATAAATCGGCTCAATACTTTGAAAACACATAATCTCAGATTAAACAAGTTCATAACCGGAAAACAGCCATAAAACATGGATATAATAAAATTATTAACTCATGATATCAAGAATAGAAATTTGACTCCCAACAGTCATTCGAACATCACTTTTGGAGACTCATAAAACCTACCAAAATTGACTCAATGATCTTCGAAAGTTTAGAATAGATAAGAATGTCGCTAGCAACCTAATCGAACTTCTGGAGAAGAGGTGTAAACATTAAAGTGCCAAAATAGGCTTAAATAAGTTAGTCGCACAATCCCTGGAAAAATGGAGGATGCGCTGACCTCGGCCCCCTTGGCGCCAGGTCAGCACAAGCTCGGCTGACCCAATTTCCATATGCGCCAAGCTGCTGCTGAGGGGAAAAAGGTTGGCAGCAGCCCAGCGGACACCCCCTGTTCTTCTCAGTATATTTTTTTTCTTACTATTAATGCAATATACCTATGAATGTCCTAGTTTCAAGCTTCTGCAAAAATTTTCCTATGCATCTACCACCTTCAAAAGATGTTTAAACATGATTCGAAATTAATCCTAATATTTTACAGGTCATGACTCTAAAAATCTCTTCGAATAATGTATGGGAATTGGTTGAAAGACCCTCTAATCTGAATGTGATAGGAACCAAATGGATTTTTAAGAACAAATCTGATGAGAATGGGGTTGTAACCAGAAATAAAGCTAGGCTTGTTGCTCAGGGATACACCCAAGTAGAAGGAATAGATTTTGATGAAACCTTTGCTCCTGTAGCTATGTTACAGTCAATCAGATTGCTTTTGTCTATTGCATGCTATTTGAAGTTTAAACTGTTTCAAATGGATGTTAAGAGTGCATTCTTGAATGGATATCTGAATGAAGAGGTTTATGTAGAGCAACCTAAAGGATTTGAGGACTCAAATTATCCTAAACATGTTTATAAGTTGAACAAGGCCTTGTATGGACTCAAACAAGCTCCTAGAGCTTGGTATGAGAGACTCACCTCCTTCTTACTTGAATCTGGATTTATGAGAGGAAATGTGGATAAAACTCTCTTTATTCAAAGAGAGTCCAAGCATATTTTGATTGCTCAAATCTATGTTGATGATATAGTGTTTGGATCTACTTCTGAAACTCATGCTCATTCCTTTGGAGACTTAATGAAGAGTGAATTTGAGATGAGTATGATGGGTGAACTGAATTTTTTCTTAGGACTTCAGATTTATCAATCTGAACAAGGGATTTTTATCTCTCAAGCAAAATATGCAAGAAATCTAGTCAAGAGATTCAATTTAATTCATGCAAAACATGCTAGGACTCCTATGAGTACTAGCTTAAAGCTTGGAAAAGATGAATCTGGGAAGGATATAGATCCTACCTTGTACAGAGGGATGATTGGAAGTCTTCTGTACTTAACAGCAAGTAGACCTGATATAAGTTTTAGTGTTGGAGTTTGTGCAAGATATCAGGCTAATCCTAAAGAATCTCATCTAAATGCTGTGAAAAGGATTATAAAGTATGTAAATGGAACTGTTGATCTGGGAATTTGGTTCTCCAAAGAAACAAACCCATATCTCACTGGATATACTGATGCTGATTGGGCTGGGTTTATGGATGATAGAAAAAGCACCTCTGGTAGTTGCTTTTATATGGGTAATAACCTCATTGCTTGGTTAAGCAAAAAGCAAAACTCAGTTTCACTGAGTACAGCTGAAGCAGAGTACATTGCTGCAAGTAGCAGCTGTACTCAACTAATTTGGATGAAACAAATGCTATTTGATTATGGTTTAGATCAGGATCAAATGATTCTCTTCTGTGACAATCAAAGTGCCATAAATATTTCCAAAATCCTGTTCAACACTCAAGGACTAAACATATAGTCATCAGGCATCACTTTATAAGAGAGTTAATTGAAGACAAAACTGTTATGATTGAATATATATCTACTGAAAAACAGTTGGCTGATATTTTCACTAAACCTTTAGATCAGAACAGATTTGAAACTCTTAGGAAATCCCTAGGAGTATGCTCTCAAAACTGAAAATCAGGTTTTGTTTTGAGTTAATTTAGATGTAAAATGATTTACATGTCTGTTTAAAATGAACTTATGTGTTCTTGATACTAAAATCTTAACTCAGGAAGCTTGAGTCTATGCATATTGATAGAAATGTCTTGTAATCAACTATCAATTTTGTCTTAAACACCTTTGTGTATTGAAGTTTATTGTGTGTTGAAGCTTGGGATCTATAGGCTATTATCTTTATGAAAAGAAAAGTTTTGGAAATGGCTGCCATAGAGATTAGAGTGAAAGCCACTGTAATTCTCAAAAAGAAAAAGAGAAAGAAGGTATATTCTTAGAATGAACTGTAAACTCAGGTTTTTTAAGGGTCAATGCCTTCTACAAAAAGAAAAGAAAAAGAGATCAGAAAAGGCTACCTATCTCTGATGTGCGAAAGCCACCAAAATGAAGTTTGGGGTATGTCTATACTTTCCAAGTATGATTACACTAAAATAGCCTTCCATATGTATAAAGTGTAAAAGTCAAAAATGTATTTCACACACTACACAAGCATTGATTCATTGATATGCATGTGTGCTCAATATCTTGAAGAAAATTTATAGTATGAGAAACCATGAAGGAAATTTTTGCCATAGATATGAAATGTATCACATCTGAATTAACCTTGATAGGTTCTTCAAAATCAGTTTTGTGATGATTACTTCTTGGATTGAATAAAAGTTGATTATCTGGATGATTTTTAGTTCAGTTAAAATCTTAGCTTTGTGTTTAGATGTATGAATTTTTCATGAAGAATAGTTCAAACTCATTTTATAAATTTTTGCCTTGTGATTGTATTTTTTCTTGATTGTGCATGTGCACCTTCTACGTCGCTAGAAGCGTGCTGGTAGCACTCTCCTTTCTTTCGTGCTTTGGCACCTGCCATGTTAAGCGTCGCTGGATGCACTCTGGCAGCGAAATCTATTTGCCTATAAAAAGGGGAAATCTGTTTCACTTTTTACCTCTGTCTTTTTGTCTTTGTCTGCGATTCACCTCGCTCATCGCGTCGTGGTGCTTTGTTGCCTTTGTTCTTCCTTTCCTTCACCTTTTCAACTGTTCAGGTAAAATTTTTTTTTACTGTCTTCGTCTTGCTTCTTCATTTTCTTCTTCCAGTTGCAGTGTTCTTCTCTCGTTCTTTTAAGTTAGGGTTTGATAGATTGTTCTGCCATTAGGGCTTTGTCGTGCGTTGCTTGTTTATGTTTGTTTGTTCTCTCTCTTCTATTTTTTTTTACTCCTGTATCTTCATCATGCCTCCCAAGAAAAGGCCTAGGACTAATTCTCCTTCCACCTCTTCTCCTCCGGTGAGAACCACTCTTACTACATCTTCTCCACCAGTGAGAACCTCTCCGGTTGTCTCTTCTCCACCGGTGAGACCCCCATCCCCATCACCTTCATCTGAACCATTCATTGGAAATGGTTTGTCTGATTATAATGATTTCTTCAAGCACAGGCCACTCCTCTTGGAAAGGGCCATTAAGCTTGACTCCTTCTCTGACACTCCGCTCTTCTTCTTGTTTTCGGAAAATGGATGGAAGAAATTTGCTCTGATAAATGGTTTTGCTTATCAAGACCTGGTTCGAGAGTTCTATTCGAACCTCCACCATCTTCATCTTGCAAATCAAGGCTTCGTCAAAGCCTATGTCCGGGGCATCTCTTTCGACTTCTCGAAAGAACTTATCTCTTCTCTTCTGGAACTGCCCATTGTTGAATTTCCTTCCTTTGAATTTCTAGCCTCTCACTCTGATCCTCCCATGGAGTCAATAATTTCTTCTCTTATTGTTCAGGGTGCTCCCACCTCCATCAAAAATAAGCCAAACTATCTTCCTCATGGCTCTCTCCAAGATCTTCTCAGGATCTTGAATCTGTTCATTTGTGCTTCTCTTGTTCCCTCAGATCATCATTCTGAGATTTCTCAATCTCGAGCAAGACTCCTTCATGCTCTATCGAACAGAGAGAGCGTCTATCTCCCTTCCATCATCTTCACTCAGATCATCCAGTCTAGGAATTTGAAATCCAAGTCTTCTGCTCTTCCCTTTGGGATTTTCATCACTTGTGCATTCACAAAGGGATCCTACGTGATCCTGTTGAATTGATCCTTCACCCCAAACCTCCCATTGATGCCTCCACCCTTACCAGAAGCAAAAGAGCGAATCCCTTTCGGTTGGCTTCTTCGGAGCCTTCTTCTTCTCAATCCTCCTTGTCCAGTTCTGATGCTATGGCAATCATGGACAAGTTGAATTCCATGCAAGCCTCCCAGGAGGCTTTCAATTCTGAAGTAAGGGCTCACATGCTCATGATGAGCATGTTCAAATCCGAGATCCAAGAGAAGCTGGATAAGCTTGAAAAGGATGTAGATTTTGTATGTGGAGAGGTGCAAAGGGATGTTGCTGCGCAGCAACGCATGCAAAATGAAGCTGATCATTTTCTGGGTAGCATTCGAAGAACCCAGTTGGAGATGGATAACAAGTTGTGTTGGCTGCACTCCCGGTCCCAAGATGCGTATAGGCATTATTCAAGAACTTGGGAACCAAAACCACCTCCCAGAAAGGGGGAGTTTTCTGGTTGATGCTGCTGCTGGTTGATGATCACAAGTGTTGTTTGTTTTGTTGTTTTTGTGGTTTCTGGAAGTTGGTCTAAGGGGGAGACTTTTGGTTGAATGTATATATATCTTCTGAACAATGTATATTTTTTTTGGAAATGAATGAAATTCTGAGTTCTCCCTTATCATTGTGTTTTGAATTTTTAAATGGAAATCAATATTATCTGAATTTGATATTAAGCACTGTGCACTGTTTTAAGTTTGTTGTCAGGCATTTGCCAAGGGGGAGATTGTAAGTGTGAAAACTCACACTCCTTATATGGCAAATGTTTGACAAATTATATCTTCTAATAATCTTCAAGATGTGCAGAATCAAAATGGAAGTTCTGTGAATTTAGTAAAGAGGAAGGTGATGCTGCCACACAGTTACCACTTCGCTGGTAGCTCAAGGAAATGTAAGGTTTTCTAATTAAAGAATATTTCGTAAAGGCACTTGCGAGGAACAACGCTGCTACCACTCCGCTGGCAGCGCATAAGTGAAATAGCACATTGAAAATAAAGAGCACACACCTGAGTCGTAAGGCGACGCTGATACGCCGCTGTAGACACCCCAAATTGCACTACAAAATGAGAAAATAATAAAAACATGTAATTAGAGCTTAAAACAGGTCAAAAATGCATAAAAACTGACAAAACTGGCTTTGCCCGTATTTCATTCACGGGCCGGTCGCGCCCGAAATCAATCTATGGTCAGGTGCGCCCGTGGAAACTATACGGTCACCGTTGGATCGTAAATCTTTTACGGTCACTAAGGACACGTGCGAGTTTTGTCTTTCTCTCGATTTCTGAGCTTTATCTTTAGTCCAAAATATCTTTAAATGAGCGAATTAAGTATTTTATTCGCTGAAGCCACCTTGGTTGGCTATGGATGTGCATTAACTCTGTATTTCACTCTATCTTAAAGACCAGGCCATATCCTTCTGGACAAGCCTTACCCCTGGGGGTGTTTATAAATAGAGGCTCTCTCCTCTAACTAAGGGCCACGAAATTTTGAGTCCAAGGAATTCTAAGAAGCTCCAAGAGAAGAGAAAGAACTCCTGCTGCCTACCTGCTCAATCCAGGTAAGTCCCCTATCCCTTTTTATTTTCTGTCTTCAATTCTAGATGTAATAGGATCATCTCTATTGCTGTAGAATAAGGCCATATCTATTTTCGTATTCCTAAACTTGTCTCTAAGTACCTCAAGAGTCTCTCTAGCCGTAAAACGTGAAGAGAGAACTAGGGGAAAGGGGAACAGGTGGATCCCTAGAATAGAACCCCATATCTGTTTTTTTCTTTTTTTCTAGAATAAGGCCTTTGATTGTGTTTGTATAACCAAACCTATCCCTAAGCACCTCAAGAGTCTCTCTAGCCGTAAAACGTGAAGAGAGAACTAGGGGAAAGGAGAACAGGTGGATCCGTAGGGTAGACCCCCATGTGCTCTAATCTGTGAGATGTGGCTATTTTGAATATCCTGATCATGTTTTAATGCTTTTTATGATATATCTGAATGAATAACATGAATCTATGATGTTTATAGCATAAGATCCCCACTTTTTGATAAAATTTGGATTTTCCACATATTTTCACATACAGCACTGTTTTTGTGATTTTTGTGGTTTTAGGCTACGATCATGGATTTATCATGATCATTATGGTAGATCTGAATCCGGAAGCCTGAAAATAAATTCTAGGGTTTCATGAGATGTTTTTTAAATTGTTTTTCATTATTGAGATAAGACCCTACGGTCTAAATTCTCCCCTTTTGGTATTTTTCATCAACGTGGGTATTTTTGGTTTTGATTTTCAGATTTAATGTGAAATATGGGCTTTATCTATGCCCTGGACTGTTCAGGTTAAATTGTGAAATATTTTATAAAAATCATATTTTTCTAGATTTCTAGAATTTGACTTGAAGCCAGATTTTTGGATTTTTCACTTTAAATTGATTTTATTTGATTTTATCTCAATTTGTTTTGATCATGAAACCCTAGGAATGGTATGATCATGTTTGAAAGTTCTGGATCAATCAGACTATTCATATGAAAAAACCATATATTTTTATCTTCTTTTTGTGATTTTTCATGAATTTTATTGCAAGCTTTTTCCTTTATTTTAACATGAACAAATACCTAGCAACCACCTTGTGTGGATGAATAGGGGTGCCTAACACCTTCCCCTGTTCATAACTTAATCCCCTTACCCATCTCTGGTTGGTTTTTTTAGGAGGGATATTTTGCCCTAAAATTTGCCTTTTGTGCTTATTTGATATTTTGGTGTCCATTCACACCTAGATTGAATGGTGGCGACTCTTTGTTTTGTATAATCCCGTGTGATGATTAGGAAATCATTAGATTGATTTTTTCCCATGTCTCACAACTGGCGACTCTGCTGGGGACTTGTGGATTTGAGCCTTTTTGGTCTTTGTTCATGTTTTTGTTTTTTTGATTTGCTTGCTATGTTGTGTTCTTAAGCATGTTGAGTATATTTTAAATCTGAATTATTGCTTAAGAATTCATGGGGGTAGAAACATGCTTAATTTTGATTTATAGGATTGTTTCTACAAACATGCGTAGGGGAGGTTCGTTTTGCTGAACCATGATTATTTCTTGCTATATTTTTAAGATAGCATGTTTTAATTTTCAGCATGATCTCCATGATGATTTTGGGTGTATAACATGATCATATGTTTGCATGATAGATGATTTTTTTTATGAGCATGTTTTAAGTGCTATAGGATTGCTTTATTTACTTGTTTATTTTAAATATGCTTTCCTATTATGCCTTGGTTTGTTTATGCATGGCTGAGAAAAGAGTGGCAAGGGTTTGGGACGTTGTGAATGCACCCTATTTTTACAATGCACGTTGCACCTTTTACTTTTACACAGGCTACCCTTAACCTATAGGAAGTTGAACCCGAATGTGTGTAGCTTGGCGCAACGAGGTCGATACTTCGGAAAGCGAAAGTGAAAACATTCACCTTAGAACTTTGAGCCAATGATGTGATGATAACGTGGATCTGGGATTCTGGTAATCACTAGGCTTGAGTGCTAAGTTGCCATTAAGCCAAAACCCAAAACCCCTACGCTTGAAGGTGGAGTTACACGTTTTTGGCTAAAGTATACAATTACGTGGGAATATGGGTTTGTATGATTGTGGGAAGGCCGTATGCATGGCTTACAAACCAGGGCATAATGCAGATGCTATATTCAAGGTAAACAAGGTAACAAGGTAATCCTATTGTTTTGCATTATTTTCATGTCATAGGATTGTCATGGTGCCCATTGGTTCGGGATAAAATTGGTCCCAAAATATGCATATTTTCTAAAGTTGGTGCAGTCCATAGGAAGAGTCTCTAACTCTGTCTAGAATCAATCCCACCCTATGTACACACAAGAGGCAACAAAAGGGTACCAAATTCTTGAGTATGGTGTCAATTTGGAGGGTACATGTACCTTCCTAAATATGTGTTTTAGCGAAAAGGCCAAGGTCCACTTTGGGACAGTTTAGAAGCTCTGCAATGGGTGAACCGTATGTTTGGATGAGCAATTAAAGTGATCAAACCATGTAAAAACTGGAAATATATAACAGGGCTCCGTAAAACCGCATTTAGTACACGAGCTGGGCTTGCCCGTATTAGTTATACGGGCTAGGCTCGCCCGTGTTTTCCATACGGTCACGGCTTGCTCATAATCTGAATACGGGCAGGGTTGGACCGTACTGTGTATACGGTTTTCTCGGAATATTCAACTTTAATCAGTTTTTCCCATTAAAATCTTCCTTTAACCTTTAAATAATGATAAAGGGAAACAAGTTTGAATAAAATGCTTCAAAAAAAATGTGAGAGAAAGGTTCCTTGGACTTCAGAAACCCTTTGAATTTCAGACTTTTTCAAAACTCTTGGGCTTCTGAAAGCCTTTGAATTTCAGATTTTTCAAAAAAATCCTGGGCCTCTGAAAGCCTTTGAATTTCAGATTTTTCAAAAAAATCCTCGGGCCTCTGAAAGCCTTTGAATTTTAGACTTTTCAAAAAAACTCTTGGGCCTCTGAAAACCTTTGAATTTCAGATTTTTCAAAAATCTCGGGCCTCTGAAAGCCTTTGAATTTCAGATCTTTGGGCCTCTAAAAGCCTTTGAATTTTAGAACTTTTGGGCCTCTGAAAGCCTTTGAATTTCAGACCTTTTTCTTTTGGGCCTCTGAAAGCCTTTGAATTTCAGAACTTTTGGGCCTCTGAAAGCCTTTGAATTTCAGACCTTTTTCTTTTGGGCCTCTGAAAGCCTTTGAATTTCAGAACTTTTGGGCCTCTGAAAGCCTTTGAATTTCAGACCTTTTTCTTTTGGGCCTCTGAAAGCCTTTGAATTTCAGAACTTTTGGGCCTCTGAAAGCCTTTGAATTTCAGACCTTTTTCTTTTGGGCCTCTGAAAGCCTTTGAATTTCAGACCTTTTCCTTTTGGGCCTCTGAAAGCCTTTGAATTTCAGATCTTTTGGGCTTCTGAAAGCCTTTGAATTTCAGACCTTTTCCTTTTGAGCCTCTGAAAGCCTTTGAATTTCAGATCTTTTGGGCTTCTGAAAGCCTTTGAATTTCAGACCTTTTTCTTTTGGGCCTCTGAAAGCCTTTGAATTTCAGACCTTTTTCTTTTGGGCCTCTGAAAGCCTTTGAATTTCAGATCTTTTGGGCTTCTGAAAGTCTTTGAATTTCAGACCTTTTCCAAAAATATCTCTGGGCCTCTGAAAGCCTTTAAATTTCAGACCTTTTTCAAAAACCCCCCGGGCCTCTGAAAGCCTTTGAATTTCAGATCTTTCTCTCTTTTGTGGGACCTGTTGGAAGCCCTAGAATATTCCAACAATTCAAAAAAAAAAAAAAGAAGCAAATAAAGAAAAAAAAAATCCAAACTCGTGTTCACCTAGCTTGCACATAGGCATTCCTAGGCATGTGAATGAGATTAATTGGGCACTGATATTTTTCCTTTATCTTGTGACCAGGTGCTAATACACTTGCAATCATAGCTCCTGTAACCAGATCAAGAGCTCGCGCCATGAATCCCATTGAAGATGAAGTTGATGCTCCTCATCCAAATGTTGTTCTACTCCAAGAACAAGTGGCAGGATTAGCCCGAATGCTAGAGAACATACTGTCAGTACAGGCCCAACAAGTGCAGGCCCAACAAATGCAGGCCCAGAACCAAGCGTCCACTTCCAACCCTGTACCTCCACCCCAAATCAATATTCCACCTCCGGTGCAACCAACTCCTGAACCCGTCTATGAACCTAACCCCTGAACCTATACTGACCAGGGATGAAATAGTTGAATCAAACAAGGCTAAGGAAAAGGAAAGGATAAGAGAAGAGGTTGAAAGAAAGTTCATGCATAAGCTAGAAATGATCCAAGATGAACTAAGGGAAGTCAAAGGGGTAAACAACTTTGGAGGTACCAATTTTGAAGACCTGTGCCTATACCCCAATGTTAACCTGCCGGCTAAGTTTAAGTGCCCAGACTTGGACAAGTATGATGGTACTGGTTGCCCCACGAGCCACCTAAAGTTGTATTGCGGTGCCCTATGCCAGTTCGGGCAGGATGAGGGTATCTTGATCCAGCTTTTCCAAAGGAGCCTGACTGGAACCGCATTAAGATGGTTCGCCACTCTCGACCATGGAAAGATCAAAAGATGGAAGGACCTAGCCGATGCCTTCCTGGCTCAATACCGGTTCAATTTAGAAATCATGCCAGATAGGTATGACGTCATGAGAATGAGCAAAGGAAGGGATGAGACGGTAAGGCAATATGCCAAGAGGTGGAGGGAGACGGCCTCCCAGGTCAGGCCACCCATGCTAGAACAGGAAATAATTTCTACTTTCATAAGCACTTTGGGTCAACCATTCTACAGCCACCTGGTGGGTCAGACCACCACTAATTTTGCAGCTTTGGTTCAAGTGGCTGACCGAATAGAAGACGGGATCAGGTCAGGTAAAATAATTGACCACTCTGCTATGGTTAGCTAGCAGGACCCCAACCTAAAGAAAGGAAGCGGGATAAAGAAGAATGGGAACAAGAAGGAGGGTGAGGTAAACATGGTACAGCCACCATCTGGCCCTAATAAGCCCATACAAATCAACATACCAGCTCATTTTCCTACTCCACCTGCTCCATCTACCCCGGCCCCCATGAGGGTTAATGTTCTAGCAGCACCTTCAGACCAAAAAAGGGTTTTTACTAAGGAGGAAAAGGATGCCTATTTTGCAGCAAGGAGAAATAGGGTTTTCATCCCTATTCCAATGACTCCTTCTCAATTGCTGCCCACTTTATTGCAAGGAGGGTATATCACTTTAAGAGAGCCTAATCCGAATGCATCCAAGGGGAGAAACTTTGACCCTTCCACCACTTGTGATTACCATATGGGAGCACCTGGGCACCCTACAGACAAGTGCTGGCCTTTGAAACACGCCATTCAGGATTTACTAGACCAGAATACCCTGTCTTTCAATACAGGGGCTCCCAATCCTCCAAGAACCGATATTGGACAAAACCCACTGCCCCAGCATCACGGGGCAGGCCCATCTAATGTCATAGGAGTCATCTCTTCTGACAAAATAACCTTTGACCCATCTCAATTAATTGCTCCCATAGGGACAACGGTCAAAGTATATTTTGACAGGAGAAATGAGGACAAAGAAGTAAATGTGATTTCAAAGGGGAATGATAGTGCTGCAAAGAACATTAACTCATCTTTGGACCGGGTCTCATCCCTCATGGCCCAGATGAACATCTCCAAGCCACCTTTGGTCATTAATTACAATCCATCCACTTTTACTCCACCCATTCAAGCTAAACCACTATTGGTCATAAACTGTGACCCCCTTAGTGCATCAGTCACTTCTACAAACCCTCAATCAAAGCAACTTCCACCTCTAGTTATTAATGTTCCATTTACCCAGACTTCCACATCCAAATCCAAACTTCCTCCATTAGTGGTAAATGTCCCTAAGCCCTCCTACTCTGAATCGGCTGTACCATGGAACTACAGTGAAGCTTTTACCACTACATGCCCTGCAGTTGAAAGCAAGGAAGAAGTAAACCTCATGATGAGGTCAGGAAAATGTCTAGGGGTGGAAGAAAAACAAAAAGAAACAGAGAAGGAGAAAGAAGAAGAAAAAAATAAAGGCAAGGCCAAGGTAGGGGAAGAGGACCCTCAGGTAACTAACAGTGAGGCTGCTGACCTCATGAAGATAATAAAAAAGAGTGAGTTCAATGTCATCGAGCAGTTGAACAAAGTCCCTACCCAGATCTCAATTCTGGGACTATTGTTAAATTCTGAAAAACATAGGGACTCCTTGTTAAGGATACTCCAGGGGGCCCATGTGCCTAAAAATATTGAACCAGACCAACTAGGCCGGACGGTTGGTCAAATTTTATCCCACAATGTGATAACTTTTTCTGAGACTGAGATTAGTCCGGCAGGGTACCATCATGTGGATCCTTTGCACATTGCTGTGCTCAGTAAGGGTTGCATGATAGCCCGGGTTCTGATTGATAATGGGTCGGCTCTCAATGTCTGCCCATTGATAACCTTTGTTAAGCTCAATCTGGAGCGAAACAAAATAAAACAAAATGGAAGAATTATAAGAGCATTTGACAGCTCTAAAACACACTCCCTAGGAGAGGTTGAACTGCCGGTCACAATTGGACCGTATATTTTTAACATCACATTTGAGGTGATGGATATACCTGCAGCTTTCAACCTACTCCTAGGAAGGCCGTGGATTCATACAGCTAGGGCCATACCATCTACCCTCCACCAAAGAGTCAAATATATTAGAGGGCAAAAGGTGATTACCGTCCTGGCCGAAAACTTGGTTCCTCCCATGTGGTCCCCTGATGTACCCTGCATAAACATGGAGATGACTGCAGATAAGTTGACGTTTCACTCTTTTCAATTTGAAGCTGTGAATTATATACCTGGGGGTATCAGGAAAAAGAAGGAAAATTGACCTGTGCTGAGAAAATGGTCAAGAATGTGCTAGAAAATTACCATTTTCACCCTGGAAAAGGTCTGGGGGTTAACCTACAAGGAGGGATAGAACCAGTACAGGTTAAGAAGATGGTTCACAGAGCAGGGTTGGGGTCCAAGACAAGGAAATGGAGAAGACAGGGGCAGATAGAAACTATGAAATTCCCTCATATCAGGGAAACCTTTCCAAAGCTTTCTCACATGATTCAACTGTCTCCTCCTGAGGATCAGTCTAAACCTCCATACTACAATATCAACCCATTCCAGAAACCCAAACCTTCAACCGCACAACCATATGTTCCACCTCCACCTCCACAAGCATCGGGTGGGCCTGAGCCACAGGCAGAACAGGAGCAAGATTTTTCAGAGGACATCGGAGCATTTTTTGCCATGACAGAAGGCAAGCAAGAAGAAGTAGCAGAGGAGCTACCCTTTATTGATTGGGCTGCAGTAGAAGTTCCATCTGGAACTGGCCCTACAGAAGAAACAGGCGATGCAACTCACCCAATACTGGTGATCTCTGATGCAGACCCTGAGCTTGAGGAGCAGGCTTGTATCCCTGCCCCAGATTCTTTTATTCTGAATAATTGGGAGGAAACTCCTCTTACTTTTGAAGCCGCGTTTGTTTGGTAAACAGACATGGCTTCCAAAAAAAAAACTCCATTAGTGGAATGCCCTTTTCCTGAAGGTTTTAATGAGCCTTCGTCTTCAGGGAAAGATTTTGTAGAAGGCTCTCAAAAAACACAAAAAGATTTTCCATTTTTTTCTAGAAAAGATAAATTTTTCAAAAAGGTCCAAACCATTTATGAACCATATAAGCAAACGGAATTGGATCAGGATGAATATGACTTCGACCTTGAGCTCGACTTTGACCTAATGGGGGTTGAGGAAGAGACCGAGGACGAAGAAGACGACGTTCCAAAAGAAATCACATATCAATTAGAGCGTCATGAAAAGGGGGTCCAACCCAATATTGAAGAGACCATATCAATAAACCTAGGGACCGAAGATGACCCAAAAATAGTGAAGATTGGGGTATGTCTATCTGAGGTACAGCGGGATGAAAT
Source organism: Buxus sempervirens (assembly GCA_947561395.2). Lineage (NCBI taxonomy): Eukaryota > Viridiplantae > Streptophyta > Magnoliopsida > Buxales > Buxaceae > Buxus > Buxus sempervirens. The sequence goes on from OX387188.1 coordinate 28,156,362, forward strand.
GATACGATTTTTGGCTGATTATGAAGATGTGTTTGCATGGTCGTATCGGGATATGCAGGGGTTAGACACAGATATGTGGTACACAGGCTACCTATTCTACCAGACGCTAAGCCAGTTAAACAGAAACTGAGAAGGTTAAAACCTGAATGGACGTTAAAGGTCAAAGATGAAGTGGTTAAACAATTCCAAGCCGGATTCTTAGCAGTTTCCACATACCCCGAATGGCTTGCAAATATAGTGCCAGTGCCAAAGAAGGATGGAAAAGTCAGAATGTGCGTAGATTATAGAGATTTGAATAAGGCAAGTCCAAAGGATGACTTTCCACTTCCACACATAGACATCTTGGTGGATAACACCGCGGTACATAGTCTATTGTCATTCATGGACGGCTTTTCTGGTTATAATCAGATCAAGATGGCTAAGGAAGAGCAAGAGAAGACAGCCTTTATCACCCCTTTGGGGTACCTTCCACTACACTGTCATGCCATTTGGACTTAAGAATGCTTGGGCAACCTACCAGCGGGCTATGACAGCCTTATTCCATGATATGATCCATAAGGAAATGGAGGTCTATGTGGATGATATGATAGCCAAATCATGTGAAGAAGAAGACCACTTGATCAACTTGAAGAAGGTGTTTGACCGGCTCAGGAAATATAGTCTAAGGCTTAACCCTGCAAAATGTGTCTTTGGAGCTACATCAGGAAAGTTATTGGGCTTTATAGTAAGCAGGAAGGGAATTGAGATTGACCCAGCTAAAGCCAGAGCCATCATTGAAATGCCATCACCTAGAACTGAGAGGGAAGTTCGGGGTTTTCTTGGAAGGATTCAGTACATAAGCCGGTTCATAGCACAGCTCACCGCTATCTGTGAACCAATTTTCAAACTTCTAAGAAAGAATAACCCGACAGTCTGGAATAATGATTGCCAAGAAGCCTTTGACACAATAAAGGAGTATTTATTGAATCCACCTGTGCTAGTGCCACCAACTCCAGGAAGGCCATTAATTCTATACTTGTCTATTTTGGAGACATCAATGGGGTGTGTCTTAGGACAGCATGACGATACAGGCAGAAAGGAGAGGGTGATTTACTACCTAAGCAAGAAGTTTACAGAATATGAAGCAAAGTATTCCCCCTTGGAAAAGACTTGTTGTGCATTAGTGTGGGCAACTCAGAGGCTGAGGCACTATTTCCTTAGTCACGCTACATTATTGATATCCCGAATGGACCCTTTGAAGTATCTATTTGAGAAACCGGCTTTAACTGGCAGAACAGCAAAGTGGCAGTTGTTACTCTCTGAATTTGACCTCACCTATATCACACAGAAGGCCATTAAGGGTCAAGCCATTGCAGATCACTTAGCTGCACACCCTTTACCAGAATACCAACCCTTAAAGACCAACTTCCCTGATGAGGCAATCCTGTTTGCTGAAGAAGAAGAAGGCGAAAGCTCATGGCAAATGTTTTTTGATGGGGCCGCCAATATGAACGTAAATGGAATAGGGGCTGTGTTGATCAAGCCAGATGGGGCACATATCCCAATCGCAGTGAAGTTAAGGTTCCAATGCACGAACAATATAACAGAGTATGAAGCATGCATAATTGGGTTGCAAGCTGCCTTAGACCATGAAGTAGGGTAACTTGACGTATATGGGGATTCGAGTCTTATCATCTTCCAAACAACTGGTGAATGGAAAACCAAGGATCATAAATTGATCCCCTATCACCAGTATTTGGAAGAAATAAGCACCAAGTTTACTCGAATTTCCTTCAATTATATGCCAAGTGCCAAAAACCAGTTTGCAGATGCTTTAGCCACATTGGCTTCAATGGTCAGTATGCCAGAAGGTGTTGATATTAGACCATTGGAAATTGAAGTCAGGGATGAACCAGTTTACTGCCTTGTTCTAGAAGAAACCCCAGAAGAGAAGTACCATGGTTTCAAGACATTAAGAACTTCTTAAATGATCGGAGTTTGCCAGAAAATGTCACCTCTACAGAAAAAAGAACAATACAAAGATTAGCCGGTCAATTCTTATTAAGTGGTGGGCAGTTGTACAAAAGATCACATAACGATATCCTACTCAGATGTGTTGCAAAGACTGAGTCGGAAAGGATAGTTGAAACGATACATGGAGGAGTATGTGGACCCCATATGAATGGGCATATGCTTGCCAAGAAGATTCTGCGATTGGGATATTACTGGTCGACTATGGAGCACGATTGCTATATACACGTCAAAAGGTGTCATTTATGCCAAGTGTACGCGGATAACAAGAATGCACCCCCAAGTGAATTACATAGTATGACATCTCCATGGCCCTTCTCCATGTGGGGTATAGATGTCATTGGAATGATCTCTCCAAAGGCATCAAATGGACACAGGTTTATACTTGTAGCAATCGATTATTTTACCAAGTGGGTAGAAGCGGCTTCTTATGCAAACATTACGAGTAGCCATGTTCTTAAGTTCTTGAAGCACAATATCATTTGTCGCTATGGTTTGCCAAGTGCCATAGTAACAGACAATGCTTCAAACCTTACGAACAAAGACATGAGGAAGATGTGTGAACAATTTCAGATAACTCATCATAAGTCAGCTCCTTATAGACCAAAGATGAATGGGGCAGTAGAAGCAGCAAATAATAATATACAGAAGATCATTCAGAAGATGGTAGTAAGTTTTAAAGATTGGCATGAAATGCTGCCACTTGCTCTACATGCTTACAGAACCTCAATTCGAACTTCTACAGGGGCAACCCCATACTCCTTAGTATATGGAATGGAAGCAGTTTTACCAGTGGAAGTGGAAATACCTTCATTAAGAGTGCTAATGGAAGCAGAATTAGAAGAAGCTGAATGGATACAATCAAGACATGATCAACTCAATCTAATAGAGGAAAAGCGATTAAAAGTGCTTTGTCATGGCCAATTGTATCAGAAGAAAATGGCCAGGGCTTACAATAAGAAGGTAAAGCCCAGAACTTTCCAAGAAGGAAATTTAGTATTGAAGAAAATTTTACCCTTTTTGGAAGATCCTCGTGGAAAGTTTAAACCAAATTGGGAAGGACCTTATGTGGTCAAGAAGGTCCTATCAGGGGGTGCTCTCATCTTAACAGAGATGGATGGGAAAGATTTTCCTGAGCCGATTAACTCTGATACAGTAAAGAGATATTTTCCATGAATGAATATTACTAGGAAAGGATCTGAGGCCATTGTTCCTTATATCCCAAAATTTGCATCCCTAGTCAAGCCAATTTGAGCCTGTTCGTCTTTTTTGTTAAACCTAAACTGGACTTACAGTGGGGCAAAGCCAATAGGGGCAAAAAGAAAAAATGAGAAAAAAAAAGAGAAAAGAAAAAAAAATAAGGGCAAATGAAAACCAAATACAAAGGAAGGAGAATGGGATCGAATCCACCATGACTATAAGTCCAGTTGACCCATTTTTCACACTTAGAAAATTTTGAGCCTTTAATACCTTTTCTTTTATAAACCGAGCCTAGCCTTTGTTTCGTCCTATTATTAAGACCTCGGTGATTTTAGTATATTCATTCAACTTTCAGAGTAAGACTGGTGATGACGGAATGCAGAGGCCAACCCTAGTGAAAACCGTAATTGGCACTAGGGACAACAAGGGCAAAAAGAAAAAAAAGAAGAGAATAGAAAAAAAAAAGAAAATAAAAGAAAATAAAAAAAATCAAAGGTTGAGTTGATCATGTGGTCTAAAATCAATCAGCATGAGCACTGGAAACTGAGCAGATTAGCAGGGTCCATCATGAAGGTAAAACCATTAGGAGATGATTCTAAAGGTCACGGGGTAGACAGATTTGGTCTCTCCCTATTGCTTGGACTACCCTTTTTATTAATCAACATGATTTTAATTCCTTTAATTATATGTGATTAAGTGTTTTGGATCAGCTTTCAAAAAAAAAAACTATACTTTGGCCAGTGATGAGAAATCAAATACTTTTTCATAAAACTTCTATTTTTATAAGCATCTGAAAATTCTGAGGCCAATAATATAAAACCTATTTTTGAATTAAATCTAATATCTTTCCACTAATGGAGTTTGCTTTTGTATAAAAGTATGAAAAAAAAATGAATGAAAAAAAAAAAGAGATAAAAGAATCTAATCCCTGCTCCTCAAGCTCCCTAATCCTAGCTGCCTGAGTTGCAATGATTCCAGAAGCACCCTCTGCATCAGGATCACTCAAAAAGGAGATGACCTCATCTGAAAAAGAAAGCTTGATCTTCAACGCCCTAAGGTCGGCCAAGGAATCCTGATATTTCTTCCGCATCACTCGGACTTCAAAACGACGAGCCTGCCTTTGTTCTTCAAGTTTCTTCTCCATGGCAATGCGGCCAGACTTCTGCTCTTCAAGCTTTCTCTCAAGAACAAGGACTTTTATCCTAAGTTCTTGAGCCTCCCGTACCCATATTTGTTGAAGCCGCTTATGGGTTGCCCTTTCTGACTCCAGAATATCTTCATAAGTAGGAGGAAGAACCACAGGAGGATCTTTTGGTACTGGAGCATGATTCTGCACCTGTTCTTTGATCCAGATGTGATAGTCCTTCACATGGGACTCTGAAAAGACAGGACCCTGCAGAAAACGGACATAGGACCACTCTTTCATTAATTGAGCAGTTAGCCCCATGGAGGCTGGTGTAAGTGGCCCTAAAAGCTTCTCATATCCAGCAGGGATCATAATCCCCTGGATCGCTCTAAACTGCCGAAGAACCCTCAAAGGAAGATAGAGAACAGCAGATTTCAAGCCTGCTAGGACCAGAAAGTTTTTATCTCTAAAACTGATCACTGTCTCTGGAGTGGGCTAATAAGTGCCAGGCCATCTCACTTGATCATCCTGGAGAGTACCCAAGAAAGTGAACCAGCCTTGCTTGCCACCTTGGATGTTAGGACATCCCCTATTGCTCATCAAAACAGGAACTTTCAATCTTGGAAAGAAGCGGCGAGTAATTTCTTCAACCTGGCTAAGATGGTCAAGCAACCAAAGCTGCAGAAAGAGGGAATATTTCAAATTATTTCCAAAAGCAAAAAAAACAAAAAAAAAACCAAAAACAAAAAACAAAAAAAAAGAGAAGGAAAAGAAAAAAAGAGGAAGAAAGAAAAAGAGAAGAAGAAGAGAATAAAAAAAAAAGAGAGAAGAAAAAAAAAAGAAGAAGAAAAAAAAATTAATTTCTACCTGTAGGATAGGGGCGCAGGCAAGGAAGCGCTTCTTCTTCCTGAAATAGCAGTCAGTGAGGGCCTGATATATCTCTGCTAGGATCATAGGGGCCAACCTCTCGCGTTCCCTAACCTGACAGATAACTGAGATGAGAGCCAAGTCAACCTGGTTATCACCCCGTGGAAAAAGCAGCTGATTGACCACTACCAGGGTCAAGGCATTAAACCTAGCGTCCTTGTCTTCACTCCTCAGAAGTTTTTCAGTCGAAAAGGTCTTGGACAAGGTCAATAGTGCATCAGAATTTCCTAGGTCCTTCTTCCCTATACCCAAGAAAGTGGAAGCCTCTTTTTTATAACTAAGCTTTAGGGGTGGGTTCACAACTTTTTCGGAAAATCTTAGGCCAAGGATGGTTTCAATCTCTTCTATGGTAGGGGTCATCTCTTTATCATCAAACCGAAAAAGGCTCAATTCAGGTACCCAGTGTCCAATCAAAGCTTCAATAATTTCCCACTTAAAGGGAATTTTAGGGAGATGTAGGATATGCCCTAAGTGGATGGAATCCCAACGAATCTCCTCATCAAGGGTCATGGAGTTAACCCACCTGTCATAGAAAGAGTCCACAATGTTATACCTGGTGAGATTAGGAGGTTTTGACCTAACAGGTTGTCTTGCAGGAGGAGATTCAACGGCAGGAGAAAGCGGCGTAGGGGAAGCCATGGAAGCACCAAAGAAGCCAAGGAAAGCGAGAAAAGACGTGCTCAGGGAGTTTTCCAACTAATAAAAGTGTCACAATAACGTTCCCTATGAGTTTATATTGAAAAAATCGTAAGGCAGTAAATTCCGTAATTATACTACGGGCAAAGCTCGCCCGTATAGGAACTACGGACACCCTTGACCGTGGAAACTTCACGGGCAGAGGGCACCCGTAGTAACTTTACGGGCACGGCTTGCTCGTAGAGTAAATACGGTTCCTTCGAAAAAATGCAAAAAAATGGGAATTTTTAATTTCCTTGGTTTTCCTAAGCTTCACCTATCCCTGTTTTTAACATTCATCAGGTAATAAATACTGAAAATAAAGAAGAAAAGAACACAAATGGAAATAAATCAAACTTCTTTTATATATATATGAATGTTTACATCACTTTTGCCAAAAAATACAAATGTACATGGAAGAATCCTAATCTAATGTCTATGCAGGTCCGCCCCTACGGCCACGGCCTCGTCCTCTGCCACGACCACGGCCTGAAGATCGCCTGCGCTCAAAGACATGCCGCACAACATTGCGGGCTGTGCTACGCGTCATCCTGCTCAAAACAGACTGAATATCATGCCACATATATAAAGGTACAAGGCCAGCAGTGGGATGATCAGGAGGGACGTACCCTGAAGTATCTACATCAGAATCAGTACGGGAAGACTCCGCTGACGTATCAACAGTAGCATGCGTCTCCTCAGCATCCTCCATAGCAGGACTAGCAGGAGCAGAGGTCCCAGGTACATCAGCATCAACCCCAAGCTCTACAGGATCAGCTGTAGCCTCCTCCATCACCGCAGTCTCCACGGTAGGCTCTACCACAGCGGCGTCCATAACCGACTCCATATCTACATCCGCAGATGCCACAGGAGCAGTCTCAGCTACTGGGGCAGACTCTGGCACATCCTCAGCAGCAGGTAAAATAACAGCCTCAATCTCAGGCTCTGCTGCAGGTGCCTCTGCTGGACTGGGAGAAGTCATGAACTCCACCCGTGCCACAGAAAATACCTCATCCCGGAAATGCATAGGCACAGGTGAAGCAGGTGAAGAAGGGCCGGCTGTGTCCTCCTGAAACTATAAGAAAAATTCAGTCAGAACAAGACAAACAAATACAAGAGCAGGAATGGAAATAAAAGAAGAAATTAACCTGAGTATAAGATGGACCCGCCTGGTCCTGTGCATCAGATGGACCTTCCTGGCCCTGTGCTCTGGCTAGCTGCCCCCGGAGGTTTGAAATGGTGATATAGAGGGCATCCCGCTCGGCAATCGCAGCATCTCGCTGGCGCTCTAGATCAGCATAGCGAGACCGGATCTCTGCCAACTGGGCCTCCTGAAATAGAAAAAAAAAAAGAGAGTCAGAAAAATGCTAAGTGCAGATGAAATGAAAATAGAAAGGTGAAAAGGAAGAAGGCATACCGTAGTGTCGTAGGCCTTAATCACTACCCCTCCTATCTCCGTAACTCCACCACGGACAGGCATGGGTGGCATGAGGCACCCAACAGAAGCTCGCCTGAACCAGGCATCATAGTCACCCTCCTCCAATAATGTCTCTGCCTCAGTCCAATCTAGGAACTGGGCAGGATCAACAGGCATAGGAGGATAGGAAGGAGTAGTATCTAGCGAGATGGAAGGAATCCGCGACTCTCCTATATGCTGAAAGAAGAAGCGCTCGCCGCAGTACCAAATGCTGCCCAGCTGACCAATAAAGAACTGGTATCTCTGTCGTCTCTGGTCAGGGACAAATGCATCATCTCTGGCCGCATGCAGGGCCAGCACCTCATGAATGTCCTCCATCCTGGGGACAAATAGCTGAAAAACAGAATGGGATATTTGATATATGATTCAGAAAGAAAAGAAAAGAAGAAAGAAGAAGAATTAAAGTAGATTACCTCAGACCGGTACAGCCTGTCCAAGTGGGCCCGGGCGGACCTAGGACGACTCTTTTCAGAGTCATGCTCTACATGACACCATCTACATGCCATGGGATACGTCTCCTCAGGCATCGTAGAGGTAGGGCGGAAATAGGGTATATAAACCCTAGCAAAAAACTGCAAAAATAAGAAAAGAGTCAGAGGAATAGAAAAAGAGAAAAGAGAAAGAGAGAGAAAGAGAAAAAGAAGGGAAATAAGATTCACCTGCAAAAAGGGCCAGAAGAACCTGCACCCGACTCCAGCCCCTCTGGAAGTAGAGAGGCCGCTCACCGATCGGCGCAGACTGGCCAAAATAGTACCAAAAACGAGCGGGCCCCATGCATATCTCCTCGCCCGCTGCAGATCTCCCAGTAAGCTCAGGAAATGAGGACTGACTGAGGTCGTGTCCTCTGGGAAGAAGCAGGATCCCATCATATACAGAAAAAGAAACCGGAAGGCGAAAGGGAAAACATGATCACCGGCAGCGAGCTGGCCAAACTGCCTCCTCCTGAAAGTCTCTCTCAACCATGTTAGAGACAATCTCGCTCTCCCCCGATCCCATGCCTCAGGAGGCAGCACGATATATCCAAGATAAGCTGCAACCTCATCAGCCTCTGGCATCGCCATCTCAGGAATAACATCACCGATCATCCTAATCCCGGTGATGAGCGTGAAATCAGAAGGCCGGATCCCAATCTCAATATCAGGGAAGTGGAAGCTCAATGTTTCTGGGAAAAACTTCTCCAGCAATGCGGCAATGAGGGCCCGATCCAAGCGTACGTCCGGGATGGTGATAAACATACCAAATCCATACAAACCTAGCTCCCGACGGAAGGCCGAACTGCAAGCTCCCAAAAATCTAATAAAGCTAGCCCAGCTCCCTCTATAGTGGGACATAGCAAACTCCAAAGGGATATCCACCCTAATACACGCTGAGGGATGAGTCCTCAAGCCATGCAAAAGATCGGTATCCCTAATCTGGGTAGCCACCTCCTCAGGGATCTCAACCCTGGTCCTGGCCTCATCTCTGCCACGGCCCTTTCTACGGCCTCCTCTATGGCCCTCATTAAGGCCTCCATCTCTGCCTCCGCTGCGGCGCCCTCTACGGCTCCTATCTCTGCCAGAAGCCTCAACAGCCGGCTAAAAGAAAATAATTGAAGAATTAGGAAGAAGTATTTTGGGAAAGGATATGAAATTTCAGAAAGGTTAGAGTATACCTTTGGGGTCGCCTCACGCGAATCCCCAGAAGGAAGATCAGGGATATCAGAATCCGAATCCTTCTCGGCTCTCGAAGACGAGGCCACATCAGCAGGATCTCGCCTAACCCTCGAAGAGGAAGGCTCATCTGCAGGATCTCTGGAAGCTGACCTAAGGCGGGCCATCCACAGTTCAAACCAGGGAGTTGGTTAATTACTCTTGTTAAAATTTTTTTATTGCTTGATTTCCATTTTAACCAAGTTTAATTGATTCGCAGGAAAAAGGAAAAGGGAGAATGGAAGAAAATATGAACCAACGGGAGGAGTTCACCTTTCACCTTGGATTTAATTAAGAAAATATATTTATGCTTAAAAGTTCTGGGTTTATTTCTAAATTGAAAAAAAAACTTTGGTTTGTGTATAGAATGCTTTAATTCCCTAAACTATTAATTTTGTGCGATTTCAGGGAATTGACAAAAAGCTTGAATATTCAAGTGATTGAAGAATTCATATTTTGAACAAAGATGACATAAAGTCAACCATGTATCAATCATAAAAATGGTTCCAGAAGAATACAGTTCATACATGGTAAAGTGGCAGAAAAACGATTGGGAAAAGCAAGCTCATCAAGCAAATTCAGGCATGGATTCAACATGAATTCATACAAAGCCACAAAATCAGTACAAGCAAGCTTCAAAGTTGGGAGATTCACCCAGCAAATTTGCCCATTCAGAGACACAAAATTGAACTGATCAAAGCAGAAAATCACATGAAAATAGGCATAGCAAGAATCAGAGAAATACTGTCAGTTGGCATTAGCAAAACAAGCAAATACTGAAAAATTTTGGGATCCTCAATATAGACAGAAAAATCCCCAAAATCCAGCTTGATTCGGATTGTTACTTACATAGAAATAGAGATTCAAGCAAGGCATGGAAATTGATAATCAACTCAACCCAATATAGACAAAGTAAGCAGTTGGTTTAGTCAAGAACAAAAATTTCGTCCATAGATGCATACATTGTTCATAAAAAAAAAAAAAGCAGAGAGATTTCGGCCACTTACTGGGTTCAGTCGAAATGGAGGTATCGAATGGGAAGTTCTTACACTACCGAAACTTCAAGGAGTGCCCACAGTCGATTCAGGAAAGGTGAAGCACACCAAAATCTAATCACAGTCGCGGCAATGAAGAAACAGGAACAGTCGCCGGAAATAGGAAGTCTCACCGGAGATGATGAGAATCGCCGGAGGAGTAGTCGCCGGAGAACAACAGGAGTCGTCGGAGATTTGAAGGAGAAGAAGAAGGACCGGAGAAGAGAGTGCGGGCGTAGATAAATTAGGGCAAAGTGCGGACAAAAATGAAGAACTGTTCGCGGCCGCGATTAAGGAGGTCAAAATCCGTAAAATCAGTACGGGCATCAGACGCCCGTGAAAGCACTATGGTCCCGTTCACCCGTGAACAAACTACGGGCAAGATCAGCCCGTAAGCCAAATACGGGCGAAGCCAAAAACAGCATATTTTTGTTATTTTCTCACATTTTTCAAAAGATTAATGTTTATATTAGTTGTAAGTTGCAAGGATTGCCACCTTACACACTTTTGTTTAAAAATTTTGTCTCAAATCTCACTTCATAGCCCACAAGTGCTCAGTGAGAGGAGAGAGGAGGATTTGGCCCTTAAGCTGAGGGATTTCTTAGCAAATCTTCCACAATCAATTATTTTTTTTTTCAAAAATCATCCATTTAATCCTTGCAAAGTGCAATTGATTATACAAAAATCTCAGAAAGTGCAATTGGTGGGTCTTTTTGCTCTCTGCTTGTAATTGGTTCCAATTACCAGCAAAGAGGGGGCAGCTGTAGACACCCCAAATTGCACTACAAAATGAGAAAATAATAAAAACATGTAATTAGAGCTTAAAACAAGTCAAAAATGCATAAAAACTGACAAAACTGGCTTTGCCCGTATTTCATTCACGGGCCGGTCGCGCTCGAAATCAATCTACGGTCAGGTGCGCCCGTGGAAACTATACGGTCACCGTTGGACCGTAAATCTTTTACGGTCACTAAGGACACGTGCGAGTTTTGTCTTTCTCTCGATTTCCGAGCTTTATCTTTAGTCCAAAATATCTTTAAATGAGCGAATTAAGTAATTTATTCGCTGAAGCCACCTTGGTTGGCTATGGATGTGCATTAACTCTGTATTTCACTCTATCTTAAAGACCAGGCCATATCCTTCTGGACCAGCCTTACCCCTGGGCTGTTTATAAATAGAGGCTCTCTCCTCTAGCTAAGGGCCACGAAATTTTGAGTCCAAGGAATTCTAAGAAGCTCCAAGAGAAGAGAAAGAACTCCTGCTGCCTGCCTGCTCAATCCAGGTAAGTCCCCTATCCCTTTTTATTTTCTGTCTTCAATTCTAGATGTAATAGGATCATCTCTATTGCTGTAGAATAAGGCCATATCTATTTTCGTATTCCTAAACTTGTCTCTAAGTACCTCAAGAGTCTCTCTAGCCGTAAAACGTGAAGAGAGAACTAGGGGAAAGGGGAACAGGTGGATCCCTAGAATAGAACCCCATATCTGTTTTTTTCTTTTTTTCTAGAATAAGGCCTTTGATTTTGTTTGTATAACCAAACCAATCTCTAAGTACCTCAAGAGTCTCTCTAGCCGTAAAACGTGAAGAGAGAACTAGGGGAAAGGGGAACAGGTGGATCAATAGGGTAGACCCCCATGTGCTCTAATCTGTGAGATGTGGCTATTTTGAATATCCTGATCATGTTTTAATGCTTTTTATGATATATCTGAATGAATAACATGAATCTATGATGTTTATAGCATAAGATCCCCACTTTTTGATAAAATTTGGATTTTCCACATATTTTCACATACAGCACTGTTTTCGTGATTTTTGTGGTTTTAGGCTACGATCTTGGATTTATCATGATCAATATGGTAGATCTGAATCCGGAAGCCTGAAAATAAATTCTAGGGTTTCATGAGATGTTTTTTTAATTGTTTTTCATTATTGAGATAAGACCCTACGGTCTAAATTCTCCCCTTTTGGTATTTTTCATCAACGTGGGTATTTTTGGTTTTGATTTTCAGATTTAATGTGAAATATGGGCTTTATCTATGCCCTGGACTGTTCAGGTTAAATTGTGAAATATTTTATAAAAATCATATTTTTCTAGATTTCTAGAATTTGACTTGAAGCCAGATTTTTGGATTTTTCACTTTAAATTGATTTTATTTGATTTTATCTCAATTTGTTTTGATCATGAAACCCTAGGAATGGTATGATCATGTTTGAAAGTTCTGGATCAATCAGACTATTCATATGAAAAAACCATATATTTTTATCTTCTTTTTGTGATTTTTCATGAATTTTATAGCAAGCTTTTTCCTTTATTTTAACATGAACAAATACCTAGCAACCACCTTGTGTGGATGAATAGGGGTGCCTAACACCTTCCCCTGTTCATAACTTAATCCCCTTACCCATCTCTGGTTGGTTTTTTTAGGAGGGATATTTTGCCCTAAAATTTGCCTTTTGTGCTTATTTGATATTTTGGTGTCCATTCACACCTAGATTGAATGGTGGCGACTTTTTGTTTTGTATAATCCCGTGTGATGATTAGGAAATCATTAGATTGATTTTTTCCCATGTCTCACAGCCGCTGACAGCGCATGAGTCATGCAGTGCTTTGAAAGTAAAGAACGCGCACCTGCGTCGTAAGCCGACGCCGACAAGCCGCTGGTAGCGCAGAGCAAGATTGAAGAATCTAAAAATCAGTTGTGCACATGCCGTGTTCCCTCCCGCTAGCAGCGCGTTGGCAGCGCGCCCTTAACTGGGTCAATTTGGATTTGAGCGGGACTTGAGTTCGCTTCCAGCCGTCTACCCCGATCGCAAGGCGACGCCACCAGCGCTTGATGCGATCTGAGTTTTTCTTCTGTAAATAGATGAGCTGTATTTTTTAGAAAGGGCTTTTTCTTTTGATCAATTTGATTTGGATCTTGAGGTGTTCGAGATTCAATCAATTCATCTTTAGAGAGTCGGTGATCGAGTGAGGGGGAGATCTGAGAAAGATCTCCTGGAATTGAAGTTTGAGGATTCTTCTTCATTTCGGAACTTCACATGATCGTATGATCTCCTGGATTGGTGATCGAGCTTGATGGATGCATAGGTGGATTCCTATTGCATTGGATCATCTCAGTGGGCTCTGAGGTGATTGTTACGATCTGGATTGATCGTGAATTGCAGCTTGTGGATTCAAGTTGTGTTACAGTTCGTGGATTCGAGCTGTGGATTGCTGTTGAGTGAGTTCAATTAGCTTGATGGATGCATAGGTGGATTCCTATTGCATTGGATCATCTCAGTGGGCTCTGAGGTGATTGTTACGATCTGGATTGATCGTGAATTGCAGCTTGTGGATTCAAGTTGTGTTACAGTTCGTGGATTCGAGCTGTGGATTGCTGTTGAGTGAGTTCAATTGTAAAGGTTAAGTGTGTTTTCCTTTGTAATTGCTTTTCATTTAATAGTGGAGATTCTAAGGGTTAGTCGCCTCATATAGACTCGAGGTTTTTCCTGGATCTGGATTCAGGTTTCCTTGTATAAATTCTGTGTGTATGTTTCCGTATTGTTAAGACTAAAATTGTCGTAGATCGAGGACCTGTAGAGTAGTCTCCTACTCTTTCACTTATGAAAATACTCCACTCATACTAACCTCTGAACACTCGCTGATCGGCAGGAAGCTTAGACGAAAACCATGGAAGTTGCTTGATCGAGCAGCTTCACTTTGCCTTCGTTTCAGTCTTTCCTTCCCTTCACACTCCGATCAGCAGCAAAAACCACACTACTGCTCTTCTCCAGAAGCCTTAGAAATCCAGCCTCAATTTCTTTGAACTCAAGGTATGCGAAAACCTACGCACCGAAATACGTTGGAGTATTTATACTCGCCCTACTTTTTGCGCTCAACCAATTTAAACTCATGGTTTGCTGCATGCTAGCCCACTATATCTCCCTACATGCGCAGCTTTCCTAGAATTGATTCTTCTTTTATCTCCTTTTCTGCCGAATTTTGCCAATTAACATTATTCTATTTACTAAAATAAATAATTTTAATTACATTAAAATTAGGGATTTTACACGATGCCCCATGTGAGAATACATGGTGATTCTTGTCTCTGTCCTTTTTCTGTCTTGATTATATTCAAAGTTGCCTCTACCACTCTTCGACTTACCCGTTGGTGGCTTTGGCTCCACAAACTTTTGTCAACCAATGTGTGAATACATTGTGATGACTCTTTTTGCGTCCCATGTGTGAATACATGGTGACGATGACCCATGTGAGAATACATGGTGGCTCTTTCTACATCCCATGTGTGAATACATGGTGACGATTTTTCTTTGTGCCCCATGTGAGAATACATGGTGATGATTTTTAGGAGAAATCTTGTTCCTTTTGTCTTTGTCAATTTCTTTTCTCTCTTTTTTCTTCTTCTTCTTCTTCTGATTTTTTTTTATGTTGTCTCTACCAATCTCAGATTCATGCGTCAACAACTCTGATATCACAAATTTTGGCTATGTCGGGACATTCTCCACCAATTTCCGACTCATTCGTCAGTGGCTTCGGTTCCAATCTCTTCTGTGTCCAATGTGTGAATACATTGTGATAGTTTTGTCTTTTCATTAGTGTGCGAATACGTCGTGATGACTTTTTGGCATCCCATGTGTGAATACACCGTGACGTATTTTGCTTTCACATCCAACGTATGTTTAATACGCTGTGATGGCATCCAATGTGTGAATACATTATGATGGCTTTTACTACGTCCCATGTGTGAATACATGATGACAAATTTTGCTTTGGCATCAGTGTGTGAATATGCCGTGACGCCTTTTCTGTGTCCCATGTGTGAATAAATAGTTACGAATTTTGTTTTTGCATCCAACGTGTGAATATGCTGTGATGGCATCCAATGTGTGAATAAATTGTGATGACTTTGTTTTACGTCCAACATGTGAATACGCTTTGATGGCATCCGATATTTGAATACATTGTGATGGCTTTTTCTACGCCCCATATGTGAATACATGGTGACGAATTTTGATTTTTCATCTAACGTGTGAATACGCTATGATGGCATCCAATATGTGAATACATTGTTATGGCTTTTTCTACGCCCCATGTGTGAATACATGGTGACGAATTTTGATTTTGCATCAGCATGTGAGTACACCGTGACGCCTTTTTTGCATCCCATTATGCCTTTCGGCACTCCCTGCAAGGGTCTCAATACTTCTTGCCTTCAATAGCATGCCCCAGGTTGAAATGAGGGGAATTGTTTTGGTTCAAGGGGTTTCTTTGGCACTACCCTTTCCCAGTTCTTTTTCATTTTCTATCTTATTTTTCCTTTTTCCCAGCTTTAGTTGGGGGCTTTGAAATGGTTTTTCTCTCAATTGGTTCCCTCTCTTGGGTTCAGTGCCTTGCCCCAGTCCGAGGGCCCTATCAATCTCCATGGATTATGATCCAACAATCAGAGAGGACTTTATTAGTAGGACGAAATGTAGGCTTTGGTTCCGGTATTCAAAAATGAAGGATAAATAGGCTCAAACCCTATATAGTTTCATTCTATGGGCAACCATTATGTCTAGCCAAAGTTCTTCTCTGTCTTTTTTGGTTCTGTCATAGCCAGTTTGTCCAAGATTCAGTGTCACATTCTCTGTAATCAGAAAGGAATTCATAATATGACGAAACGTAGGCTGAGTTTAGGGGTCCAAAAGAAATGACATGAAGACTCAAAATTGGTGAACAGGGTAAGAGCCATGTCCTGTCCACTTTCCTTGGTTAGGGCTTGCTTCATCTCTTGTCACTTCAGCCTTGTATCCATCTTTGATTTGTAGCTCTTTCTCCTTCTTCCATCTTTCTTTTCTTACTTTTCAATCCTTGACTTTTGCTTTTGGAGTTTGCCCTATCTTCACTTTTGTCTTTCTTGTGTCTCTAATTTCATGTAGCTCCATGCCCCAGTTTTGAAGACGAGATATGGCAGGGTCAATGAAGGAATTGTTAAGCCCAAAGTGTTTTGCTAGGGTTTCATTTTGTGTCAGATGATTTTTGGAGAAAATCAAGGATGGCCTTCCATCCCTTCACAGAGAATGTAACACTTGTCTTTGCATGATTAACTGGCTCAAGAGCCATTTTTCTATATCTTGTCTTTTCTTTTTTGCTTTTTGACTTTGCCCCAGTTTGGGGTTGCTAGACATAACATAGGTTAGAAATGAGATGATCAAGCTCAATCACGTTTGACTAGCGGAATTTATTTGAAGAGTCTTAGCCAAAAATGGCCTCTCATCATTTCATCAGGATCATTGATCTTGGACTATGTCAGTGACCTTGGACTCGTATGGGCACATTGCCCTTTCTTTTTCTTTTCTCATATCACAGCTTGCCCCTGTGTTTGGCAAGGTAGGGTTCAAATATGATGCCAGTGGGGGATCCCTTGGCTATGTTGAGACCCAGCTTGTGCTGTCTAGTACATTCCATTTGTCAAATTTGATTGCTCATGTTTGTCCCGAGATCACACTCTTGCCTTGGTGTAGTTCAACACTCTGGTGATTTCCCAGAAGATTTCATTAGTTTGCAAAAAAGGAACATACTGTCAAGTTCCGAAATTAATAGAAAAGAAATCACAAACAAAGACAGAATATCATACTATGCAAGGTGTGGCCGATGCAGATCGGCTTTCTTGGAATTTAGTTGCGTGCCCTTGGGGGAAGCCTTTAGGTGCTCTCCTCATCCTTCTTTCCCACATCATCTCCTCTCTCCTATGGGAAGATGGCTGGTTCAGACATTCGGATCTGTGCTAACCTATCAGAAATGTCCCGCCCTTTTGGTTTCCTGATAAGTTCCTTCAAGAACCCTTGATCGATCAAATCCTGCACGTCGTGTCGCAGATCCCAACATCGCTCTGTGCTATGCCCTGGAGCACCAGAATGATACTCGCATCATTCCACAGCCTTGTAGCTTCTAGACTTAGTCAACTGGGGGTTCTGGGGTTTAATCTGTACATACCCCTCCTTCAACAGTATTGGTGGTAGTTCTACCGGTGCGTATAGTAGAGGGGTAAAAGTCCTCTTCATTCTAGCTTCCATCTCTTCTTTCGTCCTTCTTGGGGGGTCCTTCGGATGATTCATCAATCTATCATGCTTTCCTTGGTCATGGTGGATGCTTAGCTTCTTCACAAATTGGGGACCATTTGTCACTATGGTTTTCCTTTCCTTCTCTGCTCTTGATCATCTGCTATGGAGGGTAGGAGGTTCATTTCCTGGTTGCTCTGAGATATTTCTGTCTTTAAGCTTTCAATCTCTCTCTCTAGATCCCATACTCGAGATCGCAGCTCAAATTTTCTTCCCTCAGTGCTTCCCAGCATTATTCCACCCTTCTTCTTTGTCCTATATTGCTTGCAGTAAAGTGTGGAAAGGTCCAATATGTGGAACACCACAGGAATTGTCCCTGAAGTACTATCCATGTTGATTGTTGACAGGTTTCTTGCCAGGAGAGACAAACATTAGAAGGCAGAATACATGATATGGAATGTCAAGATGCATGGAGATGATGATGATGGTTTTTTCTTTTCTTTTCTTTTCTTTTTTTCTTTTTTCTTTTTTTTTCTTCTTTTTTTCTTTTTAAATTTGACGGAGGATCAATTTTGAGCTCCCCAACTTCAAGGAGATCTTGGACTGCATGATGGAGGCTCCAACATTCGTCAATATCATGCCCTGGTGCTCCCTTATGGTAACCGCATGTCTTGGATGGGTCATACCCTCTACTTGCTGGTGCCCTCGGATTTGGTGGAACCTGCTTTAGGTTTCCTTCTTGCAACAAGGTGGGCAACAATTCTACCAGGGTATATGGAAGATGTGTGAACACATGGTTCTTTCTTTCTTCCTTAGTCAAAGGCTCCTTCTGCCAAGCCAGGATGACACTTGCATAGGTGTAATCGCTTCCTCTTTTGCGCTTAGTAGATCGAACATAGTTGACCATTCCCTCATATCTTATGTCTTCTTTTCTTCCTTAGGAGAATCCTGTCATGAAAGCTCCTACTTTTCTCGCCCTAATCGCATCTTCAATCCTTTCTGCCATCATAATTAGATCGGTGAAATTTGTAGCACACTATCCCAACAGCATCGTAAAGTATGGCTGTCCTAGTGATGAAATGAACAGAGAAGTTTGTTCTTGTTCGAGGAGAGGGGGTTGCACCACATTTGCTAGTTTCATCCATATTTTAGTGTAGTCTCTTAAAAACTCGCTATTTCCCTTTGACACTCTGCAATTCTGCCCGAGTTTGAACCGTTGGACTATTCAAATGGTACTTTTGGACGAATATGGTGGCGAGGTCGTTCCATGTCTTAACCTTCTGCTTGTCTAGGCTTAAGAACCAAGAATATGCTGCCCCAATTAGCGATCTTTGGAAGAACTGAACCATAATCTTCTCGTCCTTTGCATATTGGCACATGTCGCCAACATACGATCGCAAGTGTATCAAAGGACAGCCAGTGCCATTGAATTTATGCAATTCAGGACATTGGAATTTTGCTGACAGTTGGATGTCTAGGAAAAGACACAGACTTTCTAAAGTGGTTTCCTCCTGCACTGGGTTGGGCTAGAGTTGCTTCAAGAGGTCTTCTTTCATTGCGGCCATTTGGGCCTTACTGTCTTCCTTGATTGCAATCATCATTTCCTCAAGTTGGTCCTCCTGTACCCTGTTCTTGTCATGCTCTTCCTGTCCTAGTTGGACAAGCACAAATGGTTCTTGTTGTGGAGGGTGGGTGGGAGCTACTGTCGGATGCGGGAATTGGGTGTCCCGTGGTGGCAGATGAGCTGCCATGGGTGCTAGCTGGGGTGGTTGCCCCTGTTGGATTTCTGGTATTTGATTCCTCGTGGCATGTGTCATGGACACTTGCTGGCTTAGATCCATCATGACTAGCTGCTCTTCAGTTCTTGGTTGTGACGAAGAAGTTGGAGCCTTAGAAGAATTCATTGCAGTCCTTCTTCAATGCAAATGTAGTGCTATGAATGGTGCTTTCAATGTGAAATATCGTACCTGTTTATCAAAAATCCCGATCAGTTTCTTTTCAACTTATGAATGAGGTGTCGTATGTGATGAGATCATTACACCGTGAGTGGTGCTCTTCTGCTGTGATTGGCAAAAACAAAAGCAAGGTAGTTTATGCATGAAAGATCACGATTTGACAAAACAAAACTGTGCTGAGTAGTGTGTGGCAATGCCCCAATTGACAAGAAAAACTCATTTGAGATTTGTGAAATTTAAACCTTGCAATATGGTCTTTCAGAGATCTGAAACTCTAGAGACCATGCAATGTTGGATGGTTTTCAAAAAGTTATGGAAGTTCTAGAAAATCATGTTGTGAGGATTAAGCCTGGAAATCCAACGCCTTTATTGGCAGTGATTGTAAATTATTTTGAAATCATGTAGTGGTAATTGAATTTTAAAAAACAAGAAACGCATTTCGGACAGCCCACATCATGCCATGAATGGCATGGAGAGTGTACGCCGCAAGATGGACAATTCGATTTAGGTCTAAATAGCTAGCTCAATATAACCACAGATGACGGTTTTATTGTGCGTAGCACGAGACAAAGTTAATGTTCATTGTGAAAGACGATTCAATGTAGGCCTGGAGACCACTTCATTGTGTGCTTTGAAAAGAAATTTTCATGTGCGCCTCAAAAGGCGGCTTGATGTACTCCCGAAGGAGGTTTTGGGTTTTGAAAATTCTTTTGCGCATTTTTGAAAACAATTCAGCTAAACAGATTGGTGTAACTGATCTCGAAGTGTGTACGCTTAACGCATGAACAGATATATGCACAAGTAAAGTGAAAGTTAAATATCAAAAACTCCTGCAAGTGTGTACATAGTCCTAAAAGGGTTGGTGCCAATCAAGGCACAACTCCTAGACATACTTGTGTAAGGAAGCACGTCCAAGTCTTGATCAGCCTTTGTCTTTCATTTGTCTTTTCATTTGCTACTGGTGTTAGACCATAGCAAAACTTACAAATTTCCAGCAAGGGCGAAATTCACAAAAAAAAAATCTAAAAAGAATTCATCTTTAGGGCTATTGGGAGTCCAAAAGAAGGGTATAAGTTGCTTTAGAAACACGTTGGCTAAATTACTAGATCTAGGGTTTTCTGCCCCTATTCTGATTTTGTATGACTGTCTGATCTAGCCAGCTTTCATCTGCTCAAAAGGCCGATTAGCACTTAGGATGCTTCTGGCGGACACAATGGGTCAAGGCCCACGGTTCCCAGGATTCAAATGCATGGATCTGGGGTGGCTCCCCTGATCAAAATTGGGTTGGCTTCCTAAATTAGAGCTGAGGCAACCCATGGTATAAGGCTCACTCAATTTGATGCAAGAAGGTAAGGGTTGCTGCCCCTAATGGACTCTTGGGTTTTAAATTGATTTTACCTCCTTTTTTTTCATTTCACGATTCATATTCACATTCACATTAACATTCACATTCATATTCAGCATCAGGGTTTATCAGAAGCAATAGGTGGGGAAGGATACCCAGCCCGAGGCATCCACCTACAAGGGTCTGAGCCAAGTACCAAACCCCTCGCTTTCTACGGTAAGAAACAAGTAGGGCTAAAAAGTCCGGAAACCTGGGAAGATGGGTTTACCCTGCTTTCCCTGGCAAGCCACGGGAGTGTAGGGCTAATACCATCCCAAAGGTTAGTTCATCATATCAGAAGGGTGGCTACTAAAGAGATCAAGGTTTTGGTGGAGGAGGATATTCACAGGTGCATTCACAGATACATTCAGTTCGGATCATCCACGCAGACCCCCTCGTACGCGTCACCCCATGTAGTCATAAAGTCATCCATGGTATAGTGAAGTGCTTGTGTGTGCAGTTGGGCAGAGTGTTGTGTCTAATCGGGTGAGTTCTGGATATTGGGCTGATAAAGGGTTCCCCTATGTCTCATTTATAGTGAAAGTACAGAACCGGCACACAATACGATATCTGGGTGGGTCCTCGGGGAAGTGCAAAGGTCACATTGGTCCCATTAAAATCCACTTACCTTAGGCAATTATCATGTCCGTTTGACAGGACCCCCCAAAATCACGTAATTACATGTGTTCCGTAATTCACTAAAGTTGGACAAAGAGTACTTCCTAAATCTGCCTATGTCTACCTAAGTTGACTCATTTTCTAACCAGGGTCCGACTGGGCTGAGTATTCCCCAGCGGAGTCGCCAAGTTGTGCCCACCTAAAACTGATCGTACGACGAGGCGCACGTGAGATGTTCGTACCTCGGGACTTTTTGGAGTTGCCACTGCCTGAGAGGTGTAGGCAAACACAAGGTTGCCTAACCAGGTCTAATTTTGTTCTGGTCTGCGGCTTATTAGAGATTTAGCTAAGTTCTCAGTTACGTCCAGGGAAGTCCAAAGACACCTTGGCCCGCCCCGTCAGTCTGACAGGTCCCTCGGGTCTTCCTGGTTTTGAGTCAACTTCTCACCCTTCTTAGGCCAGCATGTATCTTGTTAGGTCTGGTGGGGACTGCCGAAGGTGTAGGTCCCCTTTATTTTAATTGATTTTGTCTTTTTATTCTTTAAGTTATATGGGTTGGATACGGGCCCTATTGGAAGGCCCGTGGGTTGCCAAGTTGGGCTTGAGCCCAAAACCCAGTAGGGTTGTGGGGTAACCCTTGTTGGTTTTAAGTTATTTTTGATTTAAAATTTAGTTAAGGATAAAAAGTAAATTTGATTAATGATTTTTAAAGGGCCCAATGGGCTGGGTCTTGGCCCAAGGGCAGTTAAGCAAATGAACTTGGTTTGGGCCAGACTGGATGTGGGCCCTTTTGGAGGGCCCACGAAACCTTGGTGGGCCTAGTTGGGCCCACGGTCTCAAAATGGCTTGGAATGGACTAAGAAGCCCAGTGGGTCGGATTAGGTCCAACTGGGTCTGAAAATTGATTTTTTAAATTATTTACGAATTTGACCCCATTTGGAGTGCGGTCTGTGCTGAACCGCATATTGAATGTGGTTCAGACCTGACTGCACTTAAAATGCGGTCAAGCCTAGACCACATTTGATGTGTGGTTCCGGCTCGTTTCTCAAAAAACGCTGCGATGACTACCGGATTGGGTTCGGTTGTTCCTTGGGGACGACCGCTTGCTCTGCCAAGGTTTCCAGCACCTTCATAGTATTATAAGTATTTATTTTGAGCTCCAACACCCCACCTTTCAAGCCATTCCACAAATGAGAAAAGGTCTCGATCCTTCATCATCCATTCGAACCATTCACAAGCATATACATGAAGTGCTAAACTATCCTAAATGCACAAACATATAGCTATTTAAGGATCTCATGGAGAGATCGCATGGAAGAGAATGAGATAACTCTAGATTGCACTGTAAGCACCTCATTTTTGTGCTCCCAGAAAAACCAAAAATGCAAACCCTGGACAGGAAGTCAAACCCTAAGGGGTGAAAAGTTGACTTTTTGATCAAGTAAAATTTGGCCACCTTGCTTTATACCATTGGATAGAGAATCTCGACACGGTTCCAACGCAACTGAGTTTGCAGGAATCGGGGTCCGGATGAAGGTTTTGCGGGCGGTCAAACTTAAGGAAAAGCCAAGAGTTGACTTTTCCTCGAATTCCGTGCCAAGTACCTAGCTTTATACCATTGGATAGAGAATCTCGACACGGTTCCAACGCAACTGAGTTTGCAGGAATCGGGGTCCGGATGAAGGTTCTGCGGGCGGTCAAACCTAAGGAAAAGCCAAGAGTTGACTTTGCCTTGAATTCCGTGCCAAGTACCTAGCTTTATACCATTGGATAGAGAACCTCGACATGGTTCCAACGCAACTGAGTTTGCAGGAATCGGGGTCCGGATGAAGATTCTGCGGGCGGTCAAACTTGGGCGAAGCCAAAAGTTGACTTTCTGCTAAAATCTGATCCAGAGGCCTTGCTTTATATCACTGGATAGAGGATCTCAACACGATTCCAGCGCAACTGAGTTTGCAGGAATCGGAGTCCGGATGAAGGTTCTGCGGGCAGTCAAACTTGGGCGAAGCCAAAAGTTGACTTTCTGCTAAAATCCGATCCAGGTGCTTACCCCCATGCCATTGGATAGAGGGCTCCGATACGATTCTAACGCAACTGAGTTTGCCCATATCGGAGCCCGGATGAAGAAAATATGAGCTGACAAAATTCCCGAGCAGCAAAAACGGTAAACTGCGCACGTGGCAAAAAGCTGCACACGTGGCGAGTTGCGCAGGAAAATATCTCGGGGATCAAATCCGTAAATATCTAAACATTCAAAATATCCCAGGGACCAATCTGAAAATATTTGAAAATATCTGAATAAAATAATATTAAACCAAAATATCCCAGGGACCATATCTTAATTTTCGGATTTTTTAAACAAACCCGCGGCGGCATTTAATGTTTTAATGATTTTGTCGCTCGCGCCGAGCGACAGGAGCTCGGCGCGAGCTGGGCGCCAAAGTGGGCGGATGCCCATTTTTCCTTCTATAAAAGCTCCAGCAGCCTTCATTTGCAGGGGTTCTGCATTTTTTTGGCTCGACCTTCTTGTGGTTGGAGACCTTAATTTTGCCGGGTAGTTTTTAAGGTTGCCTGTTTCTTTTTTGGCATTCTTGGTTCGGCTTTTGAAGACCCCGTTCCTCTCTTCCTCTTCTTCCTCATCAAACCCGAAGGAGACCTCGCTGTGGGCGTGGAGAGTAACTGCTCCGGCAACCATTTGCGCTTCAAGGAGATGCTTCCCCCCTCTAGGGTCTCGAAACATTCAAGGTAATGTTCTCTCTTGTATTTTTTACACAGCATATCTAAGATTAGATTCATTTGGCCATGTTTAGAAAGATAAGTCTCTCCCGGGACCAGATCTGGTCTTTTGCCTGCTTCGGATTCATTTTGCCTGCTTGCTTTTGTTATTGGTTTCATCTTAAAGGAGTATGTTCCTGCGAAGATCTAATGTATCCCGATAAAGCCCCCCGTTCCCTTCTTCCTTATTCGGGTTCTGTTAATTCATGGTGTTGTTAGTGTCTGTTTCCGGATTTTATTATGTTCTGTTAGTGTTTTGTTCGGATTTGTAGGTTTGCAAAGAGGTTTGATCCTCACAACTTAGGTTAGATTAATTTCCAGGTATGTTAGAGGTCTGCTGGGGTTCTAAGGATCCCCAGAAACCAGTTACAGAGCTTAAAAACAGTCGGAAATGGAGTTTGGAGAGAAAAAACAGAGAGTCAGGGTCTGCGCTGAGCTCACGCTCACCTCGCGCTGAGCTCGCGCTCACCTAGCTTGGGTCCGCTCACCTCGCGCTGAGCTCACGCTCATCTCACGCTGAGCTCGCGCTCACCTAGCTTGGGTCCGCTCACCTCGCGCTGAGCTCACGCTCATTTCGCGTGAGCTCGCGCTCACCTAGCTTGGGTCCGCTCACCTCGCGCTCACCTCGCGCTCACCTCATGCTCACCTAAAATTGGATGCGCTCACCTCGTGCTCACCTAAAATTGGATGCACTCACCTCGTGCTCACCTCGTGTTCACCTAAAATTGGATGCGCTCACCTCGCGCTCACCTCGTGCTCACCTCGTGCTCACCTCGCGCTCACTTCGCGCTCACCTCGATTTTTGGGTGCGCCCACTTCACCTTTACCTTAAAAAAATCCCGAAAATGCCCTTTACCTTAAATAAAATCCCGAAAATGCCCTTTACCCTGAAAAATCCCGAAAATACCCTTTGTATTGAAAAATCCCGAAAATGCCCTTTACCCTCAAAAATCCCGAAAATGCCCTTTACCCTTAAAAAATCCCGAAAATGCCCTTTGCCTTAAATAAAATCCCGAAAATGCCCCTTACCCTGAAAAATCCCGAAAATGCCCTTTACCTTAAATAAAATCCCGAAAATGCCCTCTACCTTAAAAAATCCCGAAAATGCCCTTTGCCTTAAATAAAATCCCGAAAATGCCCTCTACCCCGAAAAATCCCGAAAATGCCCTTTACCTTAAAAAATCCCGAAAATGCCCTTTGCCTTAAATAAAATCCCGAAAATGCCCTCTACCCTGAAAAATCCCGAAAATGCCCTTTACCTTAATTAAAATCACGAAAATGCCCTTTACCCTGAAAAATCCCGAAAATGCCCTTTACCCTTAAAAAATCCCGAAAATGCCCTTTGCCTTAAATAAAATCCCGAAAATGCCCTTTACCCTGAAAAATCCCGAAAATGCCCTTTACCCTTAAAAAATCCCGAAAATGCCCTTTGCCTTAAATAAAATCCCGAAAATGCCCTTTACCCTGAAAAATCCCGAAAATGCCCTTTGCCTTAAATAAAATCCCGAAAATGCCCTTTACCCTGAAAAATACCGAAAATGCCCTTTTACCTTAAAAAATCCCGAAAATGCCCTTTGCCTTAAATAAAATCCCGAAAATGCCCTTTACCCTTAAAAAATCCCGAAAATGCCCTTTACCCTTAAAAAATCCCGAAAATGCCCTTTGCCTTAAATAAAATCCCGAAAATGCCCTTTACCCTGAAAAATCCAGAAAATGCCCTTTACCTTGATAAATCCCTCCCCTTGGACCCAGTATAATGAGCCAGTCTCTCCTTGATAAATATCAATTTTGATCTATTTCTGTGATGTATATTCTGTAACGTTTGCTAGACATAGGTGGCATTCCTGAATCAAGCCAAATGAGCCAAAAAGGGTTTCTGGGTCACCCGGAAACCCGACATGGGACTTGGACTCCCGGTCCAACTTGACTTCCAGTGGGCCTTCCAACGGGGCCCACCAAGCCCAATAAACACCAAAGCATGCCATTAAAATAACTTAAGTAAAATGAATGATTTGAACCGGGCGGGCCAAACCCAATGCGGCCCACCCGAGCCTTGTTATGTGAAATTGATGCATGAATTGCGTGGTTTGGCCGAGACCAAGGGCAAGGGCCTACCGGGCCCGCCAAAGCCCACCCACCGAACCAAGGAAGGGTGCAAACCCTAACTTCCGGTAACTTGGGCTTACAAGCCCAGATTTGGACTGCGGGCCCCAAGCCCAGTGTCCGAATCACTTTGGCAACATTAAAAAGACAAATCCAATAAAAAATACTTGGCCACCATGTGGGCCCACCTAAGGGGCCCATAAACCAGTCCGGCCCACTTGCGCATAAAAAACACTTAACCTTCAAATCTGAATCTAAAGTAAAATCAATGCACCAACCAAAGCCCAAAGGGCCTCCTAGGATAGGCTAAGGCCCACAAGGGCACACGGGCTTGACTAAGCCCACCAAGGATACCGTGGGCCTCCCAACGGGGCCCACCCAACAAGACTCAGGTCACCTAAGTAATCAAGATAAAAGCAACTAAAGGGACCCACACCACTCAGGTGGTCCCGCCAGACTTAACCAAATTGCATATCGGATTAGGAATCAGGTGAGACCAATGTAAGCTGACTCAAACCAGGGAACCCACGGGACCCGTCATCCGACGGGGTGGACCGGGGTGTCTACGGACTTCCCCGAACCACAACCGAGAACAGACTTAGAATCTCAAGCCGCAGACCAAAAAGCCCTAATAGGCAAAATTAGGCACCCAGGTGTCCGCCTGCACCCCATCAGGCGGTGGCGACTCCGATTTCCCGTGCCGCGTGTGCGTGCGTGGGAAACGCGGCACAGGAAAATTCGGAGTCGCCACCGCCTGATGGGGTGCAGGCGGACACCTGGGTGCCTAATCTTGCCTATTAGGGCTTTTTGGTCTGCGGCTTGAGATTCTAAGTCTGTTCTCGGTTGTGGTTCGGGGAAGTCCGTAGACACCCCGATCCACCCTGTCGGATGACGGGTCCCGTGGGTTCCCTGGTTTGAGTCAGCTTACATTGGTCTCACCTGATTCCTAATCCGATATGCAATTTGGTTAAGTCTGGCGGGACCACCTGAGTGGTGTGGGTCCCTTTAGTTGCTTTTATCTTGATTACTTAGGTGACCGGAGTCTGGTTGGGTGGGCCCCGTTGGGAGGCCCACGGTATCCTTGGTGGGCTTAGTCAAGCCCGTGTGCCCTTGTGGGCCTTGGCCTATCCTAGGAGGCCCTTTGGGCTTTGGTTGGTGCATTGATTTTACTTTAGATTCAGATTTGAAGGTTAAGTGTTTTTTATGTGCAAGTGGGCCGGACTGGTTTATGGGCCCCTTAGGTGGGCCCACATGGTGGCCAAGTATTTTTATTGGATTTGTCTTTTTAATGTTGCCAAAGTGATTCGGACACTGGGCTTGGGGCCCGCAGTCCAAATTTGGGCTTGTAAGCCCAAGTTACCGGAAGTTAGGGTTTGCACCCTTCCTTGGTTCGGTGGGTGGGCTTTGGCGGGCCCGGTAGGCCCTTGCCCTTGGTCTCGGCCAAACCACGCAATTCATGCATCAATTTCACATAACAAGGCTCGGGTGGGCCGCATTGGGTTTGGCCCGCCCGGTTCAAATCATTCATTTTACTTAAGTTATTTTAATGGCATGCTTTGGTGTTTATTGGGCTTGGTGGGCCCCGTTGGAAGGCCCACTGGAAGTCAAGTTGAACCGGGAGTCCAAGTCCCATGTCGGGTTTCCGGGTGACCCAGAAACCCTTTTTGGCTCATTTGGCTTGATTCAGGAATGCCACATATGTCTAGCAAACGTTACAGAATATACATCACAGAAACAGATCAAAATTGATATTTATCAAGGAGAGACTGGCTCATTATACTGGGTCCAAGGGGAGGGATTTATCAAGGTAAAGGGCATTTTCGGGATTTTTCAGGCTAAAGGGCATTTTCGGGATTTTATTTAAGGCAAAGGGCATTTTCGGGATTTTTTAAGGGTAAAGGGCATTTTCGGGATTTTTTAAGGGTAAAGGGCATTTTCGGGATTTTTTTTAAGGCAAAGGGCATTTTCGGGATTTTTTAAGGGTAAAGGGCATTTTCGGGATTTTTCAGGGTAAAGGGCATTTTCGGGATTTTATTTAAGGTAAAGGGCATTTTCGGGATTTTTCAGGGTAAAGGGAATTTTCGGGATTTTATTTAAGGCAAAGGGCATTTTCGGGATTTTTAAGGGTAAAGGGCATTTTCGGGATTTTTCAGGGTAAAGGGCATTTTCGGGATTTTATTTAAGGCAAAGGGCATTTTCGGGATTTTTTAAGGTAAAGGGCATTTTCGGGATTTTTCAGGGTAAAGGGCATTTTCGGGATTTTATTTAAGGTAAAGGGCATTTTCGGGATTTTTCAGGGTAAAGGGCATTTTCGGGATTTTTCAGGGTAAAGGGCATTTTCGGGATTTTATTTAAGGTAAAGGGCATTTTCGGGATTTTTCAGGGTAAAGGGCATTTTCGGGATTTTATTTAAGGTAAAGGGCATTTTCGGGATTTTTCAGGGTAAAGGGCATTTTCGGGATTTTATTTAAGGCAAAGGGCATTTTCGGGATTTTTTAAGGGTAAAGGGCATTTTTTGGATTTTTCAGGGTAAAGGGCATTTTCGGGATTTTATTTAATGCAAAGGGCATTTTCGGGATTTTTTTTAAGGGTAAAGGGCATTTTCGGGATTTTTCAGGGTAAAGGGCATTTTCGGGATTTTATTTAAGGTAAAGGTCATTTTCGGGATTTTTCAGGGTAAAGGGCATTTTCGGGATTTTTCAGGGTAAAGGGCATTTTCGGGATTTTATTTAAGGTAAAGGGCATTTTCGGGATTTTTCAGGGTAAAGGGCATTTTCGGGATTTTATTTAAGGTAAAGGGCATTTTCGGGATTTTTCAGGGTAAAGGGCATTTTCGGGATTTTATTTAAGGCAAAGGGCATTTTCGGGATTTTTTAAGGGTAAAGGGCATTTTCGGGATTTTTCAGGGTAAAGGGCATTTTCGGGATTTTATTTAAGGCAAAGGGCATTTTCGGGATTTTTTTTAAGGGTAAAGGGCATTTTCTGGATTTTTCAGGGTAAAGGGCATTTTCGGGATTTTATTTAAGGTAAAGGGCATTTTCTGGATTTTTCAAGACAAAGGGTATTTTCGGGATTTTTGAGGGTAAAGGGCATTTTCGGGATTTTATTTAAGGTAAAGGTGAAGTGGGCGCACCCAAAAATCGAGGTGAGCGCGAGGTGAGCGCGAGGTGAGCACGAGGTGAGCGCGAGGTGAGCGCATCCAATTTTAGGTGAGCCCGAGGTGAGCACGAGGTGAGCACGAGGTGAGCGCGAGGTGAGCGCGAGGTGAGCGCATCCAAGTTTAGGTGAGCATGAGGTGAGCGCGAGGTGAGCACGAGGTGAGCACGAGGTGAGCGCGAGGTGAGCGCATCCAATTTTAGGTGAGCATGAGGTGAGCGCGAGGTGAGCGGACCCAGGCTAGGTGAGCGCGGGCTCAGCGCGAGATGAGCGTGAGATCAGCGCGAGGTGAGCGGACCCAAGCTAGGTGAGCGGGAGCTCAGCGCGAGATGAGTGTGAGCTCAGCGCGAGGTGAGCGGACCCAAGCTAGGTGAGCGCGAGCTCAGCGCGAGATGAGCGGACCCAAGCTAGGTGAGCGCGAGCTCAGCGCGAGATGAGCGTGAGCTCAGCGCGAGGTGAGCGGACCCAAGCTAGGTGAGCGCGAGGTGAGCGTGAGCTCAGCGCGAGGTGAGCGGACCCAAGCTAGGTGAGCGCGAGCTCAGCGCGAGGTGAGCGTGAGCTCAGCGCACACCCTAACTCTCTGTTTTTTCTCTCCAAACTCCATTTCCGACTGGTTTTAAGCTCTGTAACTGGTTTCTGGGGATCCTTAGATCCCCAGCAGACCTCTAACATACCTGGAAATTAATCTAACCTAAGTTGTGAGGATCAAACCTCTTTGCAAACCTACAAATCCGAACAAAACACTAACAGAACATAATAAAATCCGGAAACAGACACTAACAACACCATGAATTAACAGAACCCGAATAAGGAAGAAGGGAACGGGGGGCTTTATCGGGATACATTAGATCTTCGCAGGAACATACTCCTTTAAGATGAAACCAATAACAAAAGCAAGAAGGCAAAATGAATCCGAAGCAGGCAAAAGACCAGATCTGGTCCCGGGAGAGACTTATCTTTCTAAACATGGCCAAATGAATCTAATCTTAGATATGCTGTGTAAAAAATACAAGAGAGAACATTACCTTGAATGTTTCGAGACCCTAGAGGGGGGGAAGCATCTCCTTGAAGCACAAATGGTTGTCGGAGCAGTTACTCTCCACACCCACAGCGAGGTCTCCTTCGGGTTTGATGAGGAAGAAGAGGAAGAGAGGAACGGGGTCTTCAAAAGCCGAACCAAGAATGCCAAAAAAGAAACAGGCAACCTTAAGAACTGCCCGGCAAAAAGAAGGTCTCCAACCACAAGAAGGTCGAGCCAAAAAAATGCAGAACCTCTGCAAATGAAGGCTGCTGGAGCTTTTATAGAAGGAAAAATGGGCATCCGCCCACCTTGGCGCCCAGCTCGCGCCGAGCTCCTGTCGCTCGGCGCGAGCGACAAAATCATTAAAACATTAAATGCCGCCGCGAGTTTGTTTAAAAAATCAGAAAATTAAGATATGGTCCCTGGGACATTTTGGTTTAATATTATTTTATTCAGATATTTTCAAATATTTTCAGATTGGTCCCTAGGATATTTCGTATGTTTGGATATTTACGGATTTAATCCCCGAGATATTTCCCTGCGCAACTCGCCACGTGTGCAGCTTTTTGCCACGTGCGCAGATTGCCGGTTTTGCTGCACGGGAATTTCGTCAGCTCATATTTCCTTCATCCGGACTCCGATCTGGGCAAACTTAGTTTCATTAGAATCGTATCGGAGCCCTCCATCCCGTGACCTAGGGGTAGGCCTCTGGATCGGATTTTAGCAGAAAGTCAACTTTTGGCTCTGCTCAAGTTTGACCGCCCGCAGAACCTTCATCCGGACCCCGATTCCTGCAAACTCGGTTGCGTTGGAACCGTGTCGAGACTCTCTATCCAATGACCTAGGGGTAGGTCTCTGGATCGGATTTTAGCAGAAAGTCAACTTTTGGCTCTGCTCAAGTTTGACCGCCCGCAGAACCTTCATCCGGACCCCGATTCCTGCAAACTCAGTTGCGTTGGGATTGTGTCGAGATTCTCTATCCAATGACCTAGGGGTAGGCCTCTGGATCGGATTTTAGCAGAAAGTCAACTTTTGGCTCTGCTCAGGTTTGACCGCCAGCAGAACCTTCATCCGAACCCCGATTCCTGCAAACTCAGTTGCGTTGGAACCGTGTCGAGATTCTCTATCCAATGACCTAGGGGTAGGTCTCTGGATCGGATTTTAGCAAAAAGTCAACTTTTGGCTCTGCTCAAGTTTGACCGCCCGCAGAACCTTCATCCGAACCCCGATTCCTGCAAACTCAGTTGCGTTGGAACCGTGTCGAGATTCTCTATCCAATGGCATAAAGCGAGGTGGCCAATTTTCACTTGATCAAAAAGTCAACTTTTCACCCCTTAGGGTTTGACTTTCTTTCCAGGGTTTGTATTTTTGGTGTTTTTTTTTGTTGGAGTGCAAAAATGAGGTGCTTACACCACGTTTCCCACACGCGCACATGCACCTTGATGACATGATGTGCATGCTCACATGATATGATACATGCGCGTGTGTGTGATGCTTTGCTATACATATGCATGATCACGGGAGAGAGACATCATTATAACAATGAACAAATAAGTGAAGGGAATGAGGGAAAGAGAATTAGGGGTACAGAAGACTTCCAAGGAGGACAAACTCCTCCCTTTTATAAAATCAGATAAACAAACCAACACAAGAAAAGGGGTTAGTCCGAAAATATAACCAAGACTCTTTGCTTTTCATGAGATTCTCTCTTCCTCTCGTTATTCGTACATGTAAAATCCCAAATTTTAATGAAATTAAAATTTATTATTTTAGTAATTAATTAATGCCAAACTGGAAAATTTTGTAGAGGTGGAGATCGAATAGGGTCGATCGGATCCTCGAGTGAACCGGATGGAGATAATTACAATTAATTAGGTATGAGAAATTGTTTGGATTTTAAATTAAATGATTTGTGGTGGTTTGATGATGGGGGCTGCATGAGATATTAAATAAATAAGGTGCTGGTCTAGGGTATTCGGTGGAGTGTAGCAATAGGCGATCAAGATTTAAGTTGCTGAAGGCAGCAACTATTTAAGCAACTACCATTTAGCACTTTAGTTCGTTTGGCATTTGAGCAACCACAGAGATCTCAGAGAGGAGGAGAAGAAGATCTATGGTATGTGAGATAGATCTGAGAAATTGGTGGTGATCAGAAGGAGTTTATTATGATAGTTTAGTCCTTGTTCAAGAGAAGTTGAAGATGCCTACAGCAGCAGCTCAATTCGTCCAAGAGCTGCTAATCTTAGCTAAGTTGATCTGGAATTTAGGTAAGTTTGATTAAATAGATTATAATTTGTGGAATTTTATCCTTATTCAAAGACGAAGCTCAAATCTGTATAGATCTGATTAAAGCATTAAGAATTCTATAGAGAATTGGTTCGATCAAATCTGGAGTGGAGGTTTTAGAGTTTCAATTGAGAATTTGAGATTTCAGCAATCCGAAATCAGCATTAAGAAGTAAGTAGCACAACCTGGTTTTGTTTTGGATGATCAAATTGAAGAAATGAAATGGTTTATGCAAAGTTGTATTGAATCTTTATTGGTAGATTCATGTTTTAGATTAAATTCGAATGTATGAAAATGCACTGTTTAAAAGGGTTAGAAATATGCTAGGAATGGTTTGGTAGAGTAGTATTAGCTCAGTCCTGGGGAAATTTTGGTTTGCCAAACTCAAACTGGGAATTTTGGTGAGAGCACCAAGGATGGCCTACCATGGCCTACCTTCTGAGGTAGGCGCTAGTACAAATTTTTTAGATGGCTCAGGAGTGCCTAGGATGGCCTACCTAGGGGAGGTAGGCGCTCATGCAAAACTCTTTATCCATGTGCAGCTACTTTCTCAGAAGCATTATTTTATTGATTTAATGCTTAAAACCTGTCCTATGATACCTAAATAGATGTTAGAAGTATTTTGTAAAGGTTTTGACTTAGGGAATTTCATTGGTGGTAATTAAAAGACCTTGGCTGATTAGGAGACATTGGGAATGGGATTACTTTTAAGTTTTCAGTTAACCAAATCAGAAGCTGGTTTTAGTTCTGGTTTATGTAATTTGGGCAAGGGATCTGGTGAAGGTTAACTATGGAAATAGGGTTGAGAAGCAAAGTGTATCTGAGGTGAATAAAGATTTATCTATGAAGAAATTTTAGTGTAATGAGGTGCTGATTGGCTGAGTGCCAAGGTCTGCTGTGGGATGCCAATCACTCACAAAGGTTGCACCTAGCTCATTTGCAATTATTTTTAAAGTGTTGTTCCGAATATGCTTAGGGGTCTTAAATAGGGGTAATTGAAGTATTTTGAGTAAAATACAGGTGCTGGAAACTGGGGGTATACTAAGGTATTAAGGAGTGAAATCTAGAAACTATTTAGGGAGGTGTTTTGGGTAATTCCTAGGTGTTGTCAACTTCTCCAGCACATACATTTTTTTAATAACAAAAACTGATCTTGGGAAAATACGTAAAGGATTATCTAGAGATAAATATATGGGATTTGAATAAATAATGGGGTGCTAAAATCAATATATAAATGTGGGGTTTTACCTTATGATAAAGGGTGGAAACTTGATATGTGATATAAAGGCTTTCGAACAATGGAATACTTAAGTAAGTTTTATATGAGAGTTACATGTTAGATTCAGATTTCATTTGGGAATTCTTTGAAGAAATGTTAGAGACAAGTTGTAGTAGTTGAATTAATCTGAAAGTGGTAATTAAATGGAATGTATTTTAATGAAGTGGAAATGCTAAAGGAAGACATTGCTGATTTTGTTAAATAAGAGTGAAATAGGTAAAGTACAAACTTGTGACTAAAAAGGGGATTACATGCAATATTTTGGAAAAGTACTTTAAAAACAAATTATTTTGGATAAAGCTGATTATTTGGATTTCTCTATATACTTGGAGGATAGTTTATTGTTTTCTGATGAGATGATGGTTATCTTACCTCCGTGTATTTCGGAGATGCCTCGTGTAGCTCGGGATGTTGTTACCTCCGTGTATCTCGGAGATGCCCTGTGTATCTTGGGATGTTGTTACCTCCGTATATCTTGGGGATGCCCCGTGTAGCTCGGGATGATATGTTTGAGATTGAGATGAGATGTGCTTACTGTATTTCACTGTTGGTTTTCGTTTTAGAGTCTAGTGGGCATAGCTCGATATGGATCCATGTTAGGAGCTAGATAGTAGAAAGGATTGTTCTTTGTTGGTCGTAACACTTTGTTCACGTACGCATTCCATTGTGTATCTCGATGAGGCCTTCTTTGTATCTGGTTGCCTGCGGCCATCCCTCATTTTATCGTTTATCTTGGACTATGATTGGATTAGTTCATGCCAACCCATTATTGTATCTGGATAGGTGCTCCCGCAATAAGACGATGATCGTGTAGCTCGGCTTTGCACATAAGCCGGGAGGTGGCATAGTGAGCATGGTCTTACACTAGTTAAAGGCAGTTTTATTTCATGAGTCCTGCGATGATTTATCCACTACTAGTTTGATGATACAGATATGCTTGTTACTGGATTATTCTTGTTATCTTGTGCTGATCGATGATTTACTGTTGGATTACTCCGATTATTCGAAACTGATGTGTTACTGCTATGTTGCATGATTTACAACTGTATCATATTTTAGAACTGTTAAGCTGTATTTGAGCATGCATGTGTTACTTACTGGGATATTCGTATCTCATTACATTACGTTTTGTTTTGTTTTCAGATTCTGGTAAGGACGACGCAGCGGGTATATGCTTGGTTCATGTGAGTTAGGCTTGGTTATGATATTTTATATTTGAGTGGGTTGATAGTGCGCTCTGATTATATAGTTATTGATTTATTTATGTTTTTCCTTCACTCTGATATTGCGATCCTGTGTTATATATTAACCTTCGGAGATGAGTTATGGTTTCACTACGTAACTCGGATCCGGGGGTGTTACAGTACATGAGTCCTCCTTACTGTAGGAAATCACATGATATGCACAAAGAGCAAAATAGGTTAGAAAATATTCATGAAAAGCAAAGTCTACAAAATGACCAAGAAAAGACTTGTTAGAATAGTTTGATCTTCATATATGTTAAATACAAATTGACATGTGTTGAATGAATCATGAGTTGAGTCAATGAAGTTTGTTTAAGTTGGTGGCTTTAGTTTGCTACCAGCAGGTTTAAGTGTAACCTGCTATAGCCACAGACCTACCAGAAATCTCAGGTGAATACGAGAATCTGTTAGGTTCTATTAGTTAGTTACAAAGGTTGTTGAGGTTGTTGGGCAGGTAGTTTTCAAGATGGTTGGACCCCTGATTTAAAAGGGGAACTGAAGGATTCTAGTAGCTGATCTTTTTGAGTCCAGAGGTAGCTTGGTGAAGAGTGCAACTGGAGAAAGATCAGAGATGTTGAGGTTGCTGTAGAATTCTGGAAAACTGGGAAAGTTTTCAGAACAAGAACATTCCAGATTTGTGTACGATTGGAATGGGCAATCTCATTGATCACATCATGTTCGTGTGAAGTCTTGAAACTGTTGGAGAAGATGAAGATCAAGTTGTTGCAGACAAAGGTTGTGGAATCAACTTTGTGAGTGAATCCTTATGTTTGTATAAGATCACTGTATGTCTGAGCATTTTGTAAAGAACATTTGTTAGTAATACATTGTTTTCAGGCGTGGTCTTACTCAACAAGACCCGAGGTTTTACCTAGACTATTGTCTAGGGTTTCCTCGTTAAATCGTGTGTCCTCTTGTCACTGTTTTGTCATTTAGTATTGTAATCTATTCTTGTTCTTTAGAATCCTAGAGAACAGGGACCTGCGATTAGAAATCTCAATTGGTATCAAAGCCACTCCACTCAAATCTGTTAAAGAGTGAGATCTTGGTTCTCTATGGACTACAACAAAGAAGGGGCTTCTTCCTCTAGGCCACCCCTCTTTGATGGGTCAAATTATACCTATTGGAAGGCAAGAATGAGAGCCTATCTGAAATCTTTAGATGAAAGAATCTGGTTATCTGTCTTGAATGGATATGAAGCACCCACAGAAAATATTCAAGGTGTTCTTGTTCCAAAGGCTTATGATAGGTGGAGTAAAGGAGAGTTTGACAACTGTAGCTGGAATAATAAGGCTATTAATGCCTTATTTAGTGCTGTTACTAGTGCGCGCGTGGGAAACGCGGCACGGGGTAATTCGGAGTCGCCACCGCCTGATGGGGTGCAGGCGGACACCTGGGTGCCTAATCTCGTCTATTAGGGCTTTTTGGTGTGCGGCTTTGAGATTCTAAGTAGGGTCTCGGTTGTGGTCCGGGGAAGTCCGTAGACACCCCAGTCCACCCCGTCGGATGACAGGTCCCGTGGGTTCCCTGGTTTGAGTCAACTTACATTGGTCTCACCCGATTCCTAATCCGATATGCAGTTTGGTTGAGTCTGGCGGGACCACCTGAGTGGTGTGGATCCTGTTAATTGCTTTTATCTTGATTACTTAGGTGATCTGAGTCTGGTTGGGTGGGCCCCGTTGGAAGGCCCACGGTATCCTTGGTGGGCTTATTCAAGCCCGTGTGCCCTTGTGGGCCTCGGCCTATCCTAGGAGGCCCTTTGGGCTTTGGTTGGTGCATTGATTTTACTTTAAGTTCAGATTTGAAGATTAAGTGTTTTTCATGCACAAGTGGGCTTGGACTGGTTTGTGGGCCCCTTAGGTCGGCCCATATGGTGGCCAAGTAATTTTTATTGGATTTATCTTTTTAATCTGCCAAAGTGAGTTGGTCACTGGGCTTGGGGCCCGTAGTCCAAATCTGGGGCTTGGAAGCCCTGTTCTTTGAAGTTTAGGGCTTGCACCCTAACTTGGTTCGGTTAACGGGCTTTGGCAGGTCCGACAGGCCCTAGCCCTTGGTCTCGGCCAAACCATGCAATTCTCATGTTCATTACACATAACAAGGCTCGGGTGGGCCGCATTGGGTTTGTCCCGCCCGGTTCAAATTGTTCATTTTACTTAAATTATTTAATGGCATGCTTTGGTGTTTATTGGGCTTGGTGGGCCCCGTTGGAAGGCCCACTGGAAGTCAAGTTGGACCGGGGGTCCAATTCCCATGTCGGGTTTCCGGGTGACCCGGAAACCCTATTGGTTCATCCGGTTCGGTTCAGAAATGACACCTATATCTAGCAAAAGTTACAACATATAAGTCACAGAAACATATCAAAATCAACATTTATCAAGGAGAGACTAGCTCATTATGCTGGGTCCAAGGGGAGGTACCCAGGGGTGGGGGTGCGGAGGGCGAAGCCCCTCCGCGGTACAGTAATGGGTATTTTCGGAATTTTTCCAAAATCTAGCAATTCGGCATGTTTTAGGGGTATGCGCTTACTTCCTGAAGTGAGCGCCAGAGAACCAGGCAAAATTTTGGACCTGGCGCTCACTCAATACTAAGTGAGCGCGAGTTGGGCGGGAAGTGAGCGCGAGCTGAGCGCCAAGTGGGCGCGAGATGGGCGCCAGAATTACGCATGGTTTTAAGTGAGCGCGAGATGGGCGCCAACTCGGCGGGTAGTGAAATTAAAAGGGCGCCTACTTCCTAAGTGAGCGCAAGTGAGCGCCAAGTGGGCGGCTGCTCACTGCAATTTTCAACTCTCTGTTTCTTCGAGATATCCATCTCTGGCCGATCTTTTTCGGCCTGTAATTGTTCCACTAGTCCCCTAATATGCCCAGAACACTTCCCAACTAGTTTTGGATTTAATCTAACTGCTTAAAGACACAACTCCATATCTCTTGAAAAAAGAAAAAAACACACCTGATTATCACAAAACAACACAGGCCTAACTACAGACAGTTACTGGGGTGATGGGAGCATGCTTACAGGGACACAACAAGGAGCAAGCAGCATACGGCAGGGGGTTGGGGGAGCATGTTAGCAAGTATAGCAAGCAATAAAACAACAAGAAAAAAAACACTAATAAACAGAGATTGCCTATGCAACATGGAAACCTAATTTTTTTCACCTACGCATGTCCCTAAGCTCTGTGCATGCATGCAGACATTCAGAGAAGGGAAGGAGGAGGGGGGTTTACAGGGGTACACTAGATGACGGGAACTTGGGGAACATGCTCCTTGGTTAACATAAACAAAACAGGCATAATGTCAGCAGCAGAAATGGCCAAAGGACATGGCAAGAAAACCTCTCACTCTCTCTCGGAAGTGCACATGCATGCCTCTCCCTTACTTGGAGGCCTTCATGGGGTGAGATGGGAACAGATACAGGCTTGGAGCATCATGGGAATGAGCTCGTGAAAAAGGAAGAAGGTAAACTATGAAACCCTTTAGAAAAATTTCATTTCAATATATGTGCAATCTGATGTAAACAGGAGCCTCACCTAATGGTTCTTGGAGCAGGGTGGACAGCGGCGGGAGCGTCCACTTTTACAGCGCCGACAGCAGCATGCCTTCCCTTGCTTGAGTGGAAATGGGGAAGAACAAGAGAAGGGAAGAGAGTCCCAACAATCGGGAGTGAAGTGCTTGGGTTTTTTTTTTTTTTTCGGAGGCAGGGAGGGATGAGCAGAGAGGGCCTCGGGTGGAGGAAGAAGAAGTTCCAACCAAAAAATCTTCCCCCCCGAAAATCCAACCTTAAACTTTTTTTTTAGAAATCTTCCAACCCCAAAAACTCTTCGCACCCTCAAAAATCCCAAACGAAAAATCCCCAACCAAAAATTTTCCGAACCCTTTGCGCGAAAAATCGCGCGGCTTATATAGGCAAGGGAGAAGGGGTATCCGCTCACTTTGGCGCCCAGCTCAAGGTGAGCGCATACCGCTTGCCACATCTGCTCGAGCGACATAATCATGACAAAAAAATTAATGCCGCCGCTCGCCGGTCGAAAAAATCTTAAAAATTCAGATTTAGTCCCTGGCCAATTTCAATTTAATCCGATATTCTCGGATTTTTACAGATTTATTCCCTGGGATATTTCGAATGATTGGATATTTACGGATATGATCCCCGAGATATTTTCCTGCGCAACTCGCCACGTGTGCAGCTTTTTGCCATGTGCGCATATTGTCGGTTTTATTGTTCGGGAATTTCGTCAGCTCATATTTTCTTCATCCGGGCTCCGATCTGGGCAAACTCAGTTGCGTTAGAATCGTATTGGAGCCCTCTATCCGATGACCTAGGGGTAGGCCTCCGGATCGGATTTTAGCAGAAAGTCAACTTTTGGCTCTGCTCAAGTTTGACCACCCGCAGAACCTTCACCTGGACTCCGATTCCTGCAAACTCAGTTGCGTTGGAACCGTGTCGAGATTCTCTATCCAATGACCTAGGGGTAGGCCTCCGGATCGAATTTTAGCAGAAAGTCAACTTTTGGCTCTGCTCAAGTTTGACCGCCCGCAAAACCTTCACCCGGACCTCGATTGCTGCAAACTCAGTTGCGTTGGAACTGTGTCGAGATTCTCTATCCAATGACCTAGGGGTAGGCCTCTGGATCGGATTTTAGCAGAAAGTCAACTTTTGGCTCTACTCAAGTTTGACCGCCCGCCAAACCTTCATCCGGACCCCGATTCCTGCAAACTCAGTTGCGTTGGAACCGTGTCGAGATTCTCTATCCAATGATCTAGGGGTAGGCCTCTGGATCGGATTTTAGCAGAAAGTCAACTTTTGGCTCTGCTCAAGTTTGACCGCCCGCCGAACCTTCATCCGGACCCCGATTCCTGCAAACTCAGTTGCGTTGGAACCGTGTCGAGATTCTCTATTCAATGACCTAGGGGTAGGCCTTTGGATCGGATTTTAGCAGAAAGTCAACTTTTGGCTCTGCTCAGGTTTGACCGCCCGCAGAACCTTCTTCCGGACCCCGATTCCTGCAAACTCAGTTGCGTTGGAACCGTGTCGAGATTCTCTATTCGATGGCATAAAGCGAGGTGGCCAATTTTCACTTCATCAAAAAGTCAACTTTTCACCCCTTAGGGTTTGACTTTCTGTCTAGGGTTTGCATTTTTGGTTTTTCTGGGAGCGCAAAAATGAGGTGCTTACATTACTGTTGAGGAATTCAGAAGAATATCAACCTGTGAAATTGCTAAAGAGGCTTGGGATATTTTAGAG
Organism: Buxus sempervirens; assembly: GCA_947561395.2. NCBI lineage: Eukaryota > Viridiplantae > Streptophyta > Magnoliopsida > Buxales > Buxaceae > Buxus > Buxus sempervirens. The sequence continues at coordinate 28,196,602 of OX387188.1, forward strand.
GTTACTCATGAAGGTACAGCTACTGTTAAATTGTCCCGGTTGCAACGTTTAACCACTGCCTTTGAAACAATTCATATGGACGAAGAAGAAACCTTCGACCAATTCTATTCAAGGTTAAGTGACATAGTTAACACTAGCTTCAATCTAGGAGAGAAGATTCCCACATCCAAGGTTGTAAGGAAAATTCTAAGATCTCTACCTGAGAGATTTCAACCCAAGGTTACAGCAATAGAAGAGGCTACGGATGTTGATGCAATGAAAGTAGAAGAGTTGGTGGGCTCTCTACAAACATTTGAAGCTAATCTGGAAATTTCCAGGAAGCAAAAGGGGGTTGCTCTTAAGAGTATAAAGGAGGATAAAGATACAGATTCAGATGATGATCTTGAAGAGTTGGTCTCACTTGCTAAAAAGTTCAGAAGTCTCTTCAAGAAGAAGCAATCAACAAACTCATTAGTGAAGCCAAAAGATTTTAGATCTGATAAGAAGAACAGTGAAACAAAGACAGAAAGTAAGAAAAAACTGAAGGGAATCCAATGCTATGAATGCCAAGGCTTTGGCCATATTGCTGCTGAATGTCCTAATAGAGTATCCAAGAAGAAAAATGCATTAAAAGTAACTTGGAATGACAATGATAAAGAGGAAAGTTTTGATTCTGGAACAGAGGAAAATCAAGAGAAACTCATGGCTTTTGTTGTTACTAACAATTCAGACAGTGAGTCTCCAAGTGAATGTAGTGAAGATGAAGATTCAGAAGAGAATGGTGATCTTCAAGAAGCATATAATCTCCTGTATAGGGAGTTTCACAAGCTGCAGAAAAGATGCAAAAGAATTTCACTCCAATTAAAAAGTGCTGAGATAGAGAAAGAAGCTTGTTTGAGACAAAGTGAAGAAATGGAAAAATTTGTCTTGGAAGCCAACATTAGAGAAACCTTTTTGATATCTGAAATTCATGGTGCTGAACTCAAAAACAAGGAACAAGCTACTGAGTTAGAAAACGTAAAAGGTAAAATCTCGAAAATGAGCTCAAGTTGTCTAAAATATCATTTGTAAAATTTTTTGCAGGAACCAAGGTTTGAAAGCCAAAGAAGCAACAAAGATCTAAGTGGTCTCGGCTATGATGCTGAAAACTCACTGAATCAAACTCTTAAAGAAAGAGAAAAAGTAATGTCAAATGAAGAAAGCCCTTCAAAAGTCCTCCCCAAGGGTAAAGCATTACATGGTAAAGATCTTTCTTCACATGAAAAATTAAATTCCAGAAATTATGTTCATAGAGGTAATGGTAGAAACAAACCAGAACCTAAATCTTTATCATTTGTACCTATATAGCATTTTTGTGGAAGGAAAAGACATATCAAACCTAAATGTCACATCCTTCATGGGTTACCTAAGAAATATGGTGACAAGGAAAAATTTCAGACTCAAACTAAGTCTGAAATTTTCTTGTTCAACAAGTTTGATGCTCTTTTGAGAGAAACTGAGCTGCTGTCTCAAAAATTTCAGAACTTAAGAGACACCAAATATCCCATAAAGTCTGCCCAAAAATTGCAAAAGAATGCATCAACACCTTCAAGTAACCCCTACTTGAGAAATAAAGTACCTAAAGTGAAGAAAATCTGGGTTAAGAAGTCTGATCTTGTTGGTGGAGATATTTTTCACAAAAACTTTGAATGATCAAAAGTCTGAAACTCTTAGGAAATCATTAGGAATATGCTCCATGGAACATTAGTGTTATAAAGTCTTATCACTCTTTCAATTCACCAATCAATAAGCTACATTTTCTTTTCAATAAGCAGTGTTTTGATTTGCACACTATGTTAATCTCTACAGCACATGATCAAATGAGACAATACACAGAAATTTGAGTGCTATATATCCTTTCATATTCTAGAGCTCCAAAATTCTCTACTGTTATGTTTGCAGATTAGATCTTAAGAATACTTGTATACATAAATTTAAATTGTTGTGATCATTGAGTATTTGTGAACTTCTGAAAAGACAATCTCAAGAGATAGAGTGAAAGTCACCTGAGCCTTAAAAAAAAAAAAAGAGTAGTGTGAGTAAGAACATGGGATGAGCTGTAAACTCAGACATACTAAGTTCAAAGTGTGTGTAAGAATTCTGGGATGAGCTGTAAACTCAGACATCTTGAATTCAGTGAAAAAGAAAGAGGCAAAAATGGGAAGGCTACATATCTTGATGAGTATAAGTCTTGAAGAATACCACAACATCTTTGGCACTCAAGGTAGAATCATCAAAATCAAGTATTCTTTACTTCTACATCTCATTAATAATAGTAATTTTTGAAAGGACTCACATGGATATTACTTATCTCACTCACACTCAAAAATTTCTGAAACATTTCATCTCACATAGATTAAACTGCTCAGGAGTTGATCAAGGGTGCCTTAAGGAACACTCTTATGCATTTATCTTTAGTAATTGATTGTTGAGGTGAATAAGTTGATGATTTTGTAGCCTAAACTATTAAGAGCAAGAATTTATTGATTTCTTAATATGTTTCATTCTTTGAAACTCCAAAAGATTTGTGGAAACCTTATTTACCAAATGTGTTTGAATTTGACATATTTTTTTTGGTGTATTAATATCAATACTCAATCATATGGATTTTATTCAATAGGCACAATGATATTGCAAAATGAATGTCCTGTACCCTCAGCAGGGTAAAATCAATTGTCTAGGTAAGTTCTAAACAGGTCTCATCCTATTTCTGGTTGTAATGTAGCCTCGACAGGCTACGATTTTTTTTCTGGGTATCTTCAGTCAAGGCTACAATCTTCTCTACAGAAAAACAGCAATGGGGCTTTGATTCTTTGGTTGTCTAAGTGGTTTCTTAGCATCAAAGAAAGGTAAATCTCATCCTAAGTTGGTCGATTTGGAGATTTCTTTGCTAAATTTCTCTTGGAGAAGTGGTAAACATCATCCTCTATCTTCTTGGGTTTCAATCTTGAGTTTAGAGCATTGCTTTAAGTTGGATTTCATCTCTGAAGTGTTAATTTTCTCCTTATTTCCAGCACTAGAAATTGGCAAGAATTAATGAGTGCTCATGTTTTCATGATTGTTATTCTCTTGATTTCAGCCATTGTACAAAACCCTCTCAAAAGAGTCTTTCATTGAGCATATTAAAGGGATTTTTGTCTTCAGATTTCACTGTTATTTGCACATGGCTAAAATTCTTTAGATTTTCATCTTAATCTTTAGAATATGATGAGTTTTATATTTTCTCTAGATCTCCAAAGATGCATGGCTCTTTGACTTTCATTTTCCCATTTTATGTACTACATTTGTTAATTTGTCTGATTTGGAGTGTTTCTTTGGGATCTTAACTAAACATTGGATGAGTAGAATTTTTCCTCATAGTTTTGATTTTTTTTTAATCAAAGAATTTTCTACTTATATCCTTCTTTAATCTTGGCATGAGTTCTCTTGTTAAGCACTTGTATCCCTTGAATCATTGCATGACAAAAAGGGGGAGAATAGTACTTTTCTTGAGGGGGAGCTGATGGAGAGGTAGACTTGACTTGAGGGGGAGATGTTCCTAGAGGGGGAGAAAGAAAGATGATGCCAAGGGAGAAGGTAAGGTAGATGGTACAAAGGGGGAGCAAGCAAAGAGGGAGCAAGGAAGAAAACTAACTTTCTAAAATGACTACAGTTTTTTTATATACTAATATTCTTGCTTACTTAAATGTCACTGATGTGATCTATGTTCATATTTTGATGGTGATGTGATGATAAATTGAATATATGTTGGTTATCTTTCCATGCATACAGTTGAATGCATTCATTCATTAAATTCGTTCATAAATTGTTAAAGTTTTGTCATGCAATTGTCAAGGGGGAGATTGTTGGGAAAATGTCTTTTCCCATGTGACAATTGAATGATAAAGGTTCATGGAGTCTAATAAATTTCTGTTAAGTGTTAAAAGTGATGACATGTGTTGAATGAATCATGAGTTGAGTCACTGAAGTTTGTTTAAGTTGGTGGCTTTAGTTTGTTACCAGCAGGTTTAAGTGTAACCTGGTATAGCCACAGACCTAACAGAAATCTCAGGTGAATACGAGAATCTGTTAGGTTCTATTAGTTAGTTACAAAGGTTGTTGAGGTTGTTGGGCAGGTAGTTTTCAAGATGGTTGGACCCCTGATTTAAAATGGGAACTGAAGGATTCTAGTAGCTGATCTTTTTGAGTCCAGAGGTAGCTTGGTGAAGAGTGCAGCTGGAGAAAGATCAAAGATGTTGAGGTTGCTGTAGAATTCTGGAAAACTGGGAAAGTTTTCAGAACAAGAACATTCCAGATCTGTAAGACCCTGATTTTTGTGAGTTATTTATTTATTTATTTAGTTATTTATTCTGATGTATAAACTGTGTTTATCAGGTTATTTTGTGGTTTGAGGGCTTAGCCCATACTCGTATGTACAGGCGTTATATAGCCATTTTTCCGAAAAATCGTAGTATTATCATTGTTACTATTAAAGTATAGTTATGTGATTATTAACGTAAATGGATGCGGAACATGTAGTATCTCCGGTGGGCGAGCATGCATAGGATCAAGGAAATGGGAGAGTATTCGAGCGGCGTATGTATCAAGTAAGTGTACTAAAAATGGAAAGTAGGGTTTGGGGTTATGAGAATACGCTTATCATAATTTCGGAAACATTTTCGTTAGTCTGGATATCAGGAGAACTAGCGATTTCGGCTGGAGTGGCGACTAGGGTTTCTGTTCGTGAAGGACCAGAAATCGCAAGGGCTAAAAGAAGGAGTTCGGAGTTGAAGTTCAGTGGGTTAACTCTCACTGCTTGAGAAGTTTGGTTTGGAGAGATTTTACTTCGCGTGCGTGGCCGAAGTGGTGATCGGCCGAGGTTTTGGGTATTCTGGAATAAGCGATTTCAGGTGAGTAGCACGGTTTTACAACTGGGGTTTTGTGTTTTATGTTTCTCTCGAGCTTATTCTGATGCATGGTTTATATATTAAGTGATGGTATGAGTTTGCTGGTTTTTCTGGGTTTCGGGAAATTACTTGAACAGAGTCTCCGGATTGAGTTTTATATTTAAAAATGAAAGTGTTTAGATTAATTCCAAATATGGTTGGGAAGTCTTCTGGGAGTATTAGGAGTGTAGTAGAACAATTACAGAGGTACACAAACCGGCCAGTCATGTAGATCTCGAAATAACAGAGAAATGAAAATCACAGGGGGTATCCGCTCACCTCGTGCTCACCGGCGCTCACCTCAGAGGTAGGCGCCCTGTTTAACACTACCTACCGCCGAGCTCACGCCCGGCTGGCGCTCATCTCGCGTGAAGTAGAAAACCTTGCGCCCATCTCGCGCGAATCTCGCGCTCACCTCACACTCGTCTCGCGCTCACCTCACGCTCACCTAGCGTCGAGTGAGCGGTAGGTCCATTTTTGACTGTTTTCTTCACCGCCGACCGGCGCTCACCTCGCGCCCACCTCAGGAAGTGAGCGCACACCCTATTTTGCTTACTGAAATGGAATTTCTGATTTGACCAAGAGTATTTGCATTACTTAGGGGTTAAACCACTTCACTATTCACTTGGTTAGGAACCTGGGAAACCATTTTGCCTATGAAATTATTAGAGGAAAAATTAGTGAACCTCTTAAGAGTTTTTAAGTTGAGTTTAGGTTACTTATGAGTATTGTGCCGGACACCAAACTAGTAAGAGTTACCAGTTACTTTTCCTTGTTCTATACACTGTTTTGATTGAGAAGTTATTGTATTTCTGGTTTCACTTGTTGGAAACTTTAAATGTATTGAAAGGATTTCTTTGGTATGAATGCTTGAGTTTTATTTCCAAATGGTATGTGTTACGGAAATGAGAAAAATACTGAAGTACTGCTTGGTCCAGAGGGACAGGTGATGAATTGTGATGAGTTTTTACATGATGTGGAATGAATGGTTTTATTTTGATATTGAAATTGAGATTATACGATGTTTACTGTTTTGGTCTATCTTGTCCTGGATCCAGATGTTTAAGCTTAGTAATGTGATGTTATTGTTGGTTGTTGGAATTGCATGGCCTTGTGTGTTGCCACGACCGGTGTAGAGCAGCCAGAAACCCTGAGTAGGCCTGGTTGTCAATGCAGAAACCCGGGGAGTAGGCCTGCATTGGATGACGAAACCCTGAGTAGGCCGTCATTTCAGAGTATCCGAAACCCTGAGTAGGCCGGAACTGTGTACATGGAGGTGTGGAGTGTCTACTTGGCATGCTTAATTTATCAACTAAACGATAGTCATGACATTGACCAATCGATGTGTTATCGTACTTAATTGAGATGTGATTTGTTTGATTTGAACTTGGGAAATTGATGTTGATTGTTTAAACGTATTGTAGTGTTGTCGATGCATAGTTTTAAAATGTGATCAACTATTTCTGCATGCATGTGCTACTCGCTGAGATATTCGTATCTCACTCTGTTGTTGTTCTGTTTTTCAGATACTCGTGGTGAGGCGATTACTGGGGTAGATCCTGCTGAGGCATATAGGGAGGAAGACTACTATTACCTTCCTTAGACTTGTAGGTTATCTGTTCTGAATTTGAGAACTTGAATTAATTGAGATGTATTAAAGTTAATTGGGGATGAACCATATGATTCCAGTTCAGTTTAAATGTTACAATTTTGCATAAATGGAAATGTGCACTCTGTCAGGTTATAGATATATGATTATCCAGCGATCATAAATTGATTAACGATCCTTGCCTAACCTCCGTGAGACGTGTTATATCTTTAATGAACAACACGGATCCGGGGCGTTACAAGATCTGTGTACGATTGGAATGGGCAATCTCATTGATCACATCATGTTCGTGTGAAGTCTTGAAACTACTGGAGAAGATGAAGATCAAGTTGTTGCAGACAAAGGTTGTGGAATCAACTGTGTGAGTGAATCCTTATGTTTGTATAAGATCACTGTATGTCTGAACATTTTGTAAAGAACATTTGTTAGTAATACATTGTTTTCAGGCGTGGTCTTACTCAACAAGACCCGAGGTTTTACCTAGACTATTGTCTAGGGTTTCCTCGTTAAATTGTGTGTCCTCTTGTCACTGTTTTGTCATTTAGTATTGTAATCTCTTCTTGTTGTTTAGAATCCTAGAGAACAGGGACCTGAGATTAGAAATCTCATTCGTGTTATCTTGTGCTGATCGATGATTTACTGTTGGATTACTCCGATTATTCGAAACTGATGTGTTACTGCTATGTTGCATGATTTACAACTGTATCATATTTTAGAACTGTTAAACTGTATTTGAGCATGCATGTGTTACTTACTGGGATATTCGTATCTCATTACGTTACATTTTGTTTTGTTTTCAGATTCTGGTAAGGACGACGCAGCGAGTATATGCTTGGTTCATGTGAGTTAGGCTTGGTTATGATATTTTATATTTGAGTGGGTTGATAGTGCGCTCTGATTATATAGTTATTGATTTATTTATGTTTTGCCTTCACTCTGATATTGCGATCCTGTGTTATATATTAACCTTCGGAGATGAGTTATGGTTTCACTACGTAACTCGGATCCGGGGTGTTACAGTACATGAGTCCTCCTTACTGTGGGAACTCACATGATATGCACAAAGAGCAAAACAAGTTAGAAAATATTCATGAAAAGCAAAGTCTACAAAATAACCAAGAAGAGACTTGTTAGAATAGTTTGATCTTCATATATGTTAAATACAAAGTATAGGGGAAGCTTACCGTGCTATTACCTTTCAATTTTGATGTGTGGTGATACTCCGGGAGATGCAGATAGCGCTTCCGCACTACCTTCGGTTCTCAAAAGTGGCATCCTCTTGCTCTTTTGTGGGTGGAAAAAGGATGAAAGAGAGAAAGAAGAAGGTTTAGGGGTATTTTGGGTATAGAAAAGTGTTTAGGTGAGGGGGTAAGTGTTTAGAGGGCTAGGGGATTCCTAGAGAGACAGGGGGTAGGTAGGGCATGAGAAGCCTTACAAACAATGGAGGGTGGAGGCCTATTTATAGGCATTTTTTCAAATGCGGTCATGCCTTGACCGCATTTCAAATGCGATCGAGCCACCCATGTGCTCGAAATCAAGCCAAATCTACCAGCTGTTGCCGTACGCGACACGCATCCCACTTCTAGAAGGCCAAAACCGCATTTTAAATGCGGTCAAGCACATTTTTTAAATGCTGGATTTCAAATGCTTTATTAAATTTGATTTTTATAAGATTTTTATCCGATTTTTTTGATTATTTTATTAAAAAATCTTAGATTATTTTTTGAAATATTATTAAAATATTAAGATATTTTCAATAAATGTTTATTTTATTTATTTTATTCATTTATTCTGCTTTTTGTTGTTGTTTTGCTATACAAGCAGTTTTCTTGAAACTTCAACAGCCCATAACTTTTTTGTCCGACGTCTGATTTCAGCAAACTTAGTGTCGTAGGAATCAGTTCGGAATTCTCTATCCACTGGGATCAAATTAGGTAGCTGAATTGGGGCCGAGCAAAAAGTCAACTTTCGCTCCCCAAAAGTTTGACCAAGTCATAACTTTCTCATCCGGACTCCGATTTCGGCAAACTCAGTTGCATTGGAACCGTGTTGAAATGCTCTTTTCAATGAGATGAATTTTGATGGCCAATTTTCTTTGGATCAAAAGGTCAATTTTTGGCCCCTAAGGGTTTGACTCTGTTAGTTTGAATTTTTATTTTCTACATTTTAGGGGTTAAAAAATCAGGTGCTAGCACAAGGATTTCCATTTCTTGAAAGCATCAAAAGCATCAAATTTATTTTTTAGAAAATAAACCCATACTTTCCTTGTCGAATTATCAATGAAGGTGATATAACAAGATGAGCCACCAAGGGATGAAACTAGAGTAGGCCCCCATAAATCAGTGTGAACCAACTCTAAATTTTCAGTCTTTAGTGTTCTGCCACTCTTTTAGAATCCTACCTTTTTCTGTTTACCATAAATAAAATCTTCACAGAGACCAATATCAATTGATTTAAGTCTCAGTGGTTTTCCTTTTGAACAGAGTACCTTCATTACTTTCTTGCTCATGTGGCCAAGTCTGCAATGCTACAGATCTGAATTTTCTTCTTTGTTTGCAACTGCAACAGTATCTCGGATGCTCGTAGTCATATATAGTGTGCCCATCTTTCTTCCACGAGCCACTACTATGACACCTTTGGTGATTTTCTACAATCCACCCATGAAGGATACTGCATACCCTTCAACATCAAGTTGCCCAACAGAAATTATATTTCTTTTCAAACCTAAAATGTGTCTCACATTCTGCAGTAGCCATACGCATCCACTAGGGTCTTGATCTGAATATCTCCCTTGCCCACAACACTCAAAGGTTCATCATCAGCCAAGTAAACCTTTTTGAAATCACCGCTAACATAATTTTCCATGATTTCCTTACGTGAGAAAGATAGAAACGATGCTCCAGAATCCAATACCCATGATTCAAATGGACTGTCCACACTGGGAATAATAACATCATTGATCTCTTCGGTAACATTTATAGATTACTTGTCTTCACCTTTGTTAAACTTCTTGGGTGCCCGACACTCATGTTTGAAATGTCCTTGTCTTCCATAGTTCCAACATGCTAATGAACTCCTGGATTTTGACTTGCTTCTGTGTTTAGATTTTGATCTAGAATGACCATTTTTTCTGTCTGTCATCCTGCCTTTTCTCTCTGTGTTCAAAGCTGATCCTAATGTTTGACTCAGTTCTCTTCTGCAAACATCCTCACTTAGAATTAGATCCCGCATATCATTAAAATTTAATTTCGTTTTTCCTGCAGAACTGCTCATTGCTGTCACAGTGCCATTCTAGCTTTCTAGCAAAGATGAAAGGAGAATAAAAGCCCTAATTTCGTCTTCGAAATCAATATCCACAAAACTTAACTGAGTTGTGACAGTGTTGAACTTGTTTAAATGTTCTATCATAGAGGCACCTTCTTCCATTCTCAGATTGAATAGACGTCGCATCAAATATACCTTATTATAGGTAGAAGGTTTCTCGTACATATCTGATAGGGTTTTCATGAGAGATGCTGTACTTGTCTCTTTCGCAATGTTGAATGCAACTTTGCGAGTTAGCGATAGACGAATAACCCCTAGGCCTTTTCTGTCTAGAAGCGCCAAATCTGCATCACTCATCTATTTCGGTTTCTCTTCTGTGAGAGGTAGATACAGATCCTTATCATTCAAGGAATCTTCAATCTGCATCTTCCAAAACCTGAAGTCTATACCATTAAACTTCTCGATCTTGATCTTTCCATCTTTGGTGGCCATTGCTCCCACTCAAACCAAATATCTTATACTAGTTGTTAGGAATCCGACGTGATTCCTAGAGATCATGAGAAACAAAGAAAACAACAGAAATAATCAAACAAGAAGAAGACACAGAGATTTTATATGGTTCACCCCAGAATAAGGCTACGTCCACGGCCGTTGGTTCTGTTTCACTATCTTTTCTGAATAATAGAAGCTTACAAGGATAAAACAATAACGAGGGAAACATAACTCTAATACAATCGAAATACCCGAAACCCCCCGCGAGCTCACTGCAGAGCTCAACCTGCGAAAACTATGACTGGGTGTCCAATATGATTAGGCTCCACAAAACTCAACATTCCTTTGTCCTTCTTGATACACGTGATAGAAGTGTTATTGTTGCTTAGGATGCTATTGGTATTACCCCACTATACATGGGTTGGGATCTTGACGGTATGTGATATCAACTTATTAAACTCATAGTACTTATATCTTCGATAAATCTTTTGAGTCATCAGTTGTGAACTGTTTTGTCCACATCAATTAATGCTAATGTGGGTAAACCAAACTAAAAGTAGTCAGAAAACAAGTTATGAAATGTTACCTTTCAAATCTAGACGAAGAAATGTTGCTTATATTTACCACGCATGAATAATCTTACCTCATAAATCTTATTGAGTTTAGCCTCTTCTTGATTTATAGAACTTCTGTTTTTAGGTTAATGGGGAAATTTATAACCATGAACAATTAAAAGAGAAGCTGAAATATCATCATTTCCGAACAGGAAGCGACTGTGAAGTTATTACTTATCTTGTAAATTACTTGTTAAGACTCTTAAGGTAATTGACCAGGTGAATTTAGAACCAGAAGTTTTGGGATTGTTTGGTTGTGGCCTGTAATGCTTTCTCTTGTCTATACATCTTCTCTGTGACAATATGAAGAATATGGAGAGGGTTTTGTGGGCATACTGGATGGCATGTTTTCATTTGTCCTTCTTGACACCCGTGACAAAAGTTTTATTGCTGCTCGGGATGCTATTGGTATTACCCCACTGTACATGGGTTGGGGTCTGGATGGTATGTGATATCAACTTATTATATTGCGCTGAAATATTTGCTTCATTCAGGAATTTTTTAGGATATTGATCTTTCTTATGGGATGCTGTTGGAGGTTGCATTGTGAGATGATGCCAAACCTTTGTTTGAGGAAAGCTACATGGAGGGGCTTTTGAGATGTTATTTCTATAACATTTTTTTACTAATGAAGGCAATCTGAATTACCCTTCTTTATTGCCATACTGAACTTTGATGTTATTTCATGGCGAAAAATGCATAGATAGTCCTGATTTGTTCATGGTAAAATATTATCTCTGCTGCTGCTTCATGGAAGTTATATATCATTCCTAAAAAAATCTAGTCAAATATATTTCTAGTTTCATTTTTTTTCCAACTGGAGGATTAATATTATCAGTGTCATTCACTTATTCATTATAAGACCATTACAAAGGACAACCGACTTCAAGTTAGCAAACTTGGCCTACATAAAATGATACAAGAGCATGGCACATGTACATCTTGTGTCTATTATGTAATTTTGCTATAGTGCTTGCCTAATTAATTTTGATATTATGATATGGCTTATTGGCTTAGTATATTTGACCTGAATCCCCTACATATGGTTCTACCCATAATCATGTCCATTTGTATCGGTGTAGATATTTGAGTGCTTTCAAGGGTCAATAACATGTTAAAAGGAAATGCTATCTGCATAAGGAAAGCCATATGCAACATGGAATTATTTTTAGTTTCTTTACTTATTTTTCTCATGAAATCAGATGGTTAAGATTGTCGAACAAAGAGATTGTTGGCATATGATGTTCCCTTATTCAACATTCATTTAATAGCACCACATATTTGGCTTATTTTCAGGAGCTTTGTTGTGGCAACCTAGGACTTTATGTTTCTATTAAACTAATATATATATATATATACACACACACTTTATCAAGTACAAACCTTAAGAATTCGTTGAAAAAGTGGTTTGCAAATAGTCAAAGAGATACCTTATGGGACCGCAAGGTTTAAAGCGTGTGTACAAGATTGGGTGTCACCTTCCGCCAAAATGTATCCGTATTGGTGCATGGTGATTGAAACAACTAAAAAATAAGGACAATTTGACAAGCGTTGGTTAAGACCTTTATCATTAGATTTGTGTCAGTCATTGTTAACATGGTACAACTTGGCTAAATCAAATATGTTTGATGTTGAAAAAAAAGCTCAACTAATGTATTGCAAATACTAAAACTTACAAAAGCCTTAGACAAGAGTTACACAAATCCATATTACACATGAAGGGTTATTACACTAACCCTTACCCACACAAACACCCTACTTGACTAGGGAGGACTAGCTATGGATTGTGATACAAATGAAGGGGGGTTTAGACCCCTTTTTATAGAAGACTAAAGTCGGTTAGGACGGCCTTGGGAGTCGGTGAAGTGGGCGGTGAGAACAATCTATACGATGTGAGTCGGTTGCTGAAGGGCGGTGAGAAAAGTCTAGTAAAAGGGAGTCGGTGTTGACTCTTCATTTGAGCCAATAGTTAAAGACCTTGGCAGGGATAGTAAAAGGGATCATTTGGTAAAATAAAGTTCCAGCGATGAAAGGAATTGGTGGCTTCGGGGCTGTTTGGTTGTCATTCTAAAATCAACTCCGGAATCTGACCAAAGATCAAGATCCCTCTCCAAGGTCCTTTTGGCTCTAAAATTCATAAAATCAAGATTCTAAGATTCCTGCTGCCATATATACATATATGTATATTATGGTTGTGTGTGTGTTCGTGTGCGTGATAATGTATTATTTATTTTATAGTGTGTAATATATTAAACATATATTACATATGTACTAGGGATCTTGGGTTCTTTGCTTGGGATTCCCTAATATATATTTTCTATACAATATAATATCTATATATATATATATATACTACGTACTATATATAATACTATATATTTTATTATTTTATGTATGTAGTCATTAACATAGAAACTATAAATCAGTATCAGTGGTTGGGTTCAACCAAATTCTGGCATCTAATATATCCAAATAGGATTTCAGATCAGTAATTAGAATCTACTTTTAAGAATCCAGCATTCAAATTGGAATCCCGAATCCCCTCCAAAAGCCTTCTTGTTGAAAATCTTATGAGCAAATTATTTTTTTAGGCAAATGTTTATGATGATCTGCAGAAGAGAAAGTCCTCATGTGACAAATTGGTTATTAGAAGTGAGTTCAAACACAATAAAATATTCATGGGAGACCAATAGTAAAACTTTAGATTTAATTTACTTGACTGGTCACTGTGAGAAATAGATTCTTGATGTAATTCCCCATTTTTATCTTCTTCTTTGTGGTGGCTCAAGGGATGACATGAAAGTCATGTTCTTAAAAGGATGCTTTTGGAGCCAGGGTGTTGAATTTTTATTGAAAAAGCCTCTTCAAGTCTTCATGTCTTATTATATATATAGGATATAGGATCCTTTTTCTTCAGGCGTTAACCAAATTCAAGTCTTTTTAGGACTTTGTTTACAAGTTTTCCTTGATCTGGGCTGCTAGTGTGAGACATCAGGTACAGTCTGAGCACACCCACTTTGCAGAACAATTTAAAATGTTAGGTCTGCCACCAGTCCACAACCTACATCGGCTTATGGTCCTTTGTTCTGTTCTTACATTTTCTTGTCTGTATTTGGAATGCATAAAAATTATTATTTATGCTCCCTCAAAATGTAAAGAGTTTGAAGTGGTTGGTAATTTCTAGTTATGATCGTTGGTTGAAGTAGGAGTGACTGTAGGTTACTGGTGGCATAAAATGATTGCACAGAAAGATTTTATGATTTAAAAATTATTGTGAATAGGCCATTTTTTATTCTTTAATGATGGATTTAATAATGTCGTAGATTCTTTTGATTCTGATGTTATCTTTTATATTGTATTTCCATTACTTTTTGGAATTCATGTATTTTGCAGAAACTGAGATATGCCATATATTTTTACTTCTTTCTTTGCCAGTATCAATTTGGTTTGCTTCAGAAATGAAAGCTTTAAGTGATGATTGTGAGCGTTTCGTGTCATTTCTTCCTGGTCATATATATTCTAGCAAGCACGGTATGTATTCATAAATAAAATCTTTATGAATTTTGATGCTGTTTTAATTTGATGATGTATTACTTTTCCTCAAATTAATGAAGTAGACTTTGATGTCGAAGCATACTAACATTCTTCTAGGCAGAACATCAACATTACTGAAGATATTTGGGTCCATTCCCATTCATGCAGATTGCAGGTTCAGAAAAGTCATGAGAGATTCAATCTTACTACGGTTAGCTAACTGATTGACTAACAGATAGGTGAATGTAACCAAAATCGATCTATTAAACTTCTTTTGGGAAACTGAGCTGGTAAGGAAAAATCAGGCGACTTTAAGGGACATAATTGTAATTGTAATTGGAAAGGAAGAATATAATTATAAACCCGGTCACACCAGTGAACAACATAAACGCTCGCCATGGACATTGTCACTATTATATCATGTAAAAATGGACATTATTACTATTATATCAAAGTACTTTAATAATCATGGTTATCATGCATACAGAGATGATATTAGAATGGTTGTTCATTCTCTGTTGTAGCACTATCCACTTCATGAGTGATAAATGCCAGCATTCAGAAAATGAAAATTTTTTAGATTATCTACATCAATCTAACTTTTACGAACTAACATATAATTATGTGAAATAAAGGAACAAATGGTGTGAGCATAAAGTGAGGAAAAACAATGCACATCGAGCACAAATTCGAGATCCCAACTGTGAAGAGTTTGAAGCCTAAGACCCATTGCCACCTAAAGGAGCAGAATCTTGAGCTCTAGGCATTAAATTTTTCAGGTAACCACATACTATCTTCAAAAAATATTTTAAACAGACATACAAAGGAAAGACATTCTTGCAGTCGTAAGAAAATATCCACATCAAAAAATGGATTGATTGATATATGTAGATATCTAAGTAAATTCGTACATTTATATGGTAATTCTACTTCAGCATGTCCCAAAAAAGTGGAGAAAACCAGACAGTCACATAAAAAGTATAACAAATAGAAGATCTTGAACCCCATTTCTATTCCCAAAAGATCTGAACTGTATAGTTTGTAACATCTAGTTTTTAGTCTTTCTGTGATTTGGTTTACTTTCGATGCTATAAGAATTATCTTGAATTGTTTTGTTAATTCGTGGACTAATTAGTAGATTAATTGTGATTAATTGATAGATACTAAAGGTATTATTTGGTTTAATTGTAAATTATTGCATGCATATTGGATACAAGAATACTCATAGTTTAAGTTTAATAATTTTCTATTGATTGTAGACAATTCTTGGTATTTATTAGATTTTATTTGATTTTTGGATGGATTAAAACCTCACTAAAGGAGTTAGTTTATTCTTATTGGGTAAAGGTTTTGGACGAGGGTTTCAAAGTATTTTGTTTTTGGACCCTAGCTATATTTGGGTTCAGGCGGTCAATTGGATAAAAAAAGGGTTGAAATTCGGATGGATTAGGTGGTATGGCACCACATACCATCAAATTTCATAAGCTTATTTGGGGTTTGCTGGAGACATTGAACATGCAGGAGTTGTCAAGTTGACCCACAGTTTTCCCTGTTTTCTCTTCCAATTTCACCCTCTTCTAATGCTTGTGCTGGAGGTGGGTTCTAATACTATTCCAGGTGAGGTGATGCTGTGAGAAGGGGTAATTCTATCATTTTTTCTGTTGGGTTTGATTCCTTGGTGTTGTAAGTCTCATCGGGTTGGTCTGGTCTGAGAAGATTTTATTGATTGCTCCTTGTCTTCACGGATGGAAGAGGTAAGCTATCATATTATTTTATTGGTAGTTTTAATCTATTGTATGTGTTAGATAACTAGTATTTTGGGTTGTTAATTTATAATAGTTGCAGTGAGTTATCATTAGATTTAGGGTTTTTAAGTTTGAATTATTTTCTGTTAAAGAATGTTTAATTAAAAGCTTGTGAACAGTAAATTTCAGTAGTCCCTATTTCATTCATTGTTTTCAATTTTACAAAATTTGGTATAGTAGATTTATTTGTTATCTTCAATTTGATAAAATCTGGTACTGTAAATTTCAGCAGTCCCTATTTCATTCATTATCTTCAATTTGACAAAATTTGGTACCGTAAATTTCAGCAATCCCTGTTTCATTTTGTTATCTTTAATTTGGCAAATTTTCATGTTTTATGTATCTTTGGGTTTTATTGTAGACTCAATGATACTCAGGTGTTATAGCCATGTCATTATGTTAGACAAGTTTTGCAAAGATCATTCTAAGACTTGTATATAGAATTGGGGTTCCTTATTTCTAAAACTCATGAACATGACATAGGCAATAAACAGTTATGAATGTCAGTCAAATGTCTAAATGTATGCAAGTCCATGCCATTTTATATGCCCATAGTGAATCTATGTGTTAGTAATTGCCATGTCAATGGCCTAAATAAAATGATTCTAATATGTAATATATTGTAACACAAGCACCTGATTTTCTATTTTAAGTTTTGTAAATAGTTGGTTTCATGATCTTTTGCTTTATTTTTTTGTTGATTTGTGCATTGTTAGGCTAATGTTTTGGACCCATGAGATTCTTGAAGCTAAGATCTATCTTTAGCTTCTAATTGGAGATTATTTGATGCAATATTAGGTGAGAAAATAGTTGTCAACATCAGCAACCTAACACTGACCGTAGGTAGCTTTTCAACAGAACAATGGCTTCCATTGTAATTTTAGTAGAATAGTGAAACCAAAACTTAATGTAGGATTGTTTTTACACCAGCTCTTAAAAGTATGGTACTAGACCACCTTTTACACTCTCTTTTTACTAAAGCATGTGATGTAGCTTATCACAACCAAAAGTAAACTTTACTGCAAGTAAAGATGCTCATGCCATACCATACCATTCCATTGACAAAGTAAGTCCATCAAGTCCATGTGTTGGGAATGGCATATTAAAACCTTAAACTCATAGATTAGACATGTTTGCCTGATTAGCAGGGAGTCCTATGCATGATAATTCAAGATCCCTATGCATGCATAATAAATAATATTTGTTCAAATGTTAGAAAAAGACTTTAAAAATTAATAAGGGCTTGTAAAAATATTATGGGTAGTTTAGGTGGCTTAGTAATTTAGAAATGGTTTTAGAGTTGGCTTTCTATTTGTTTAAGGAAATGGCTTAGTGGTTTTTAAAATTGATTTAAATATAATTACAAAATATATTGGAAATTTCATAAATTGGATTTTATCGATTATATATGTATAGTAAGTTTCAAACAATGATATTTTCCCTTGGTATTAAATATTTATTGTGAATTCCACTTGCATGGTTTAAAATTGCATAAATATTATTATATTATTATTTTGTGAAAAATATGCATAATTGATTAGGTTAACACACACTTGAGCATTTTAGTTTTGATTTGTGCATATTGCACACTTATTAAATTGGTTTTACCCTGCGATAAGTTTAACTTATCAATAGTGGGTTAGCAATTTACTGGTTAGTAAGGGCCAAATGAATTTCACTATTTGATCTCAAGAGAGATCCTTATTATGTTTTGGATATTGAGTAGTTTGTGTGGATTCTTAAAAAGATAATTAAAACTTGAGTGTGTGAGGGCTCATCAGTATGGGAGTAGAGGGAGTCGTACTGATTGGAGCTATGAAGCTGGTTGAGTTGAGGATTCCTCCCGGCATGTTTTTATTTATTTTGTGATGTGAGTCAGTCGAGATGTGATTCCTCCTGACAGAGCCAGTCGAGACGTTTGATTCCTCCTAGCAGTGTGAGCGATGTGATTGGTACTTTCCGGTAGAAGGGGATTTACCCGAAATGTGTTGTGTGTGGTGATCTCGTGATCCAAGGACTGTGCATCCCAGTCTAAATACTATAGTTGTAGTCCTGGCCGATGTCTATAGTTCTAGCTGGACATTATTTTGATTAGTCTTGTGATATAACATGATATGGTTTATCGGATTAATCGGTTTGATTCAGTTTTAAGTTATGAAATGATTTGCTATATTCCAGTTGATGATTATTGTAATTCTTCTAAAGTTTATTGTGAATTCTCATTATTTAGTGGGATAATTGTTTCTCTCACTTGCACATATTGATTTCTGATGTATCGCGATTTAGACTTTTTGATACATTGTTTATCTAAGTTATATAAATGATGACTTGCTGGGATCTTCGATCTCAATTAGTTTATATGTATAGATTGTGCAGATGTATCAGAGGAGGACCCTAATGATATGGTGATTTCTGAGAGTGTTCCTGAGTCGATCCATGCATCTGATGAGTGGTATGAGTCAGATTGGGAAGAAGTGGACATTTAGTCTACTTCCTACTGTTATCTTTTGGGTTTGTTTCTTTTCAGTCAGAGTCTGTATATTTTGAGATTCTCGAGTTGTGGGAATTCTCCTTTCTAGTTACCTTTCAGTTTGGTGTTGTATATATTTGTTTTCCACTGTATATATGTATTTTGGTAGTGTATCTTCATTGAGATGATACTTTATGTGTTAGTTTTTTTTACCAGTGGTTTATTGGTGGTTAAACTTTTCTATTGCGCACTCTGATATACGTTTTGGATATTGATTATCTGGATTATCCAGTAATAAGATATGTCTCAGATGAGTGATTTCGGACCTTATAAATCATGTTTCCTAATTAAGGTCTAGGTTTACTTGTCGCCCGGCATACCAATTCTAGTACTCTTATGGTCTAACCCTTAAGATGCTGGAATTGAACTGGTGTATGTCACATAGTTAATTGTTTTTCTTAACTGCAAGCACATTCAAACTCATGTTTATTGCTATTTGGATTGATTTTTATCTTTTCTTTTATTCCCCATTTTTCTTTCCTTCATTTAGTTTCAAATGGTTGTCTAGACTTTTGGTATTGGGAAAAAAGGACTAGAAAAAAAATGGCCCATTGAGTCATTAAAGAATAAATCTACCAATAAAACAACTAAGAGGCCTTCCTCCCCTATAAATTGCTAAATAATTTTTCTATCAAAAACCTAATCACACCCAAATTGAAAAGCTGGCTGGTCATTTGGTCATACCCCCTTACCATTAGCCATTTGGGAAGACAAAAGGATTGATGAGCTAAGAGCATTTTTTTAGTTTCAATTTCCAAGTTGGTGTGCCACCATTGAAAAGCCCCACTCAAGAGGGATCTTTTTGCATTCCTTTTTTGAGGTCAATATCCATATAATTTTTCTTAAGTACTAGGGCTGCGTTAGGTAACGCTTTTGCTTTTTTGCTTCTAAAAGCAAGAAAGCAAAAAAGCAATTTTCTGCTTTTCGAAAGATCTTTTCTTGAAGCAAATGCATTTGGTAAACTTTTGCTTTGCTTCTAAGAAGCAAAAAAGCATGTTTGGTAATTGCAGTAACATAGAAATTGCTTTTTGCTTCCATAAAAGTATTGTACACAATTTATCTATTGTACTTAGAAATATACCCAAAAATATAAGTCCAATATTATAAAAGATTCATAAAATAGTCATTTAATTACATTCAAATAACTAAACAAGTATCTAATATCACCATTGTGCTAATCCATATGCACTAGCTAGTCTACGTGCAATTGAGTCTCTTAATTCTGACATCTCTCGTCGAGATCTAGCCGTCACATCAATCTCTATGGGTTGTTCTGAACTTGAACCTGCTAGCTCATCTTCGACCACCATTTCCTCATCTTCAAATT
Organism: Buxus sempervirens; assembly: GCA_947561395.2. Taxonomy (NCBI): domain Eukaryota; kingdom Viridiplantae; phylum Streptophyta; class Magnoliopsida; order Buxales; family Buxaceae; genus Buxus; species Buxus sempervirens. The sequence continues at coordinate 28,216,720 of OX387188.1, forward strand.
CTGTGAATAAATTATCTTCATGTGCTTGCATTCTAATAAAATTATGTAATGCACAACAAGCAATAACAATACGTTGTTGCTTCTTAAGTGAGTATGGAGGGATCATCTTTAATATAGGAAAACGTTTTTTCAAAACTCCAAAACAACGTTCTATGACATTACGCAAAGATGAATGCCTTTGATTAAATAACTCTCTTGCTTTTGATGGTTGACGATTATTTCCTCTATACTCTTGAAGGTGATATCGCTCTCCAAGAAATGGTGTCAAATAACGTTGCATGTTACAATAACCGGAGTCGACCACATAATACTTACCTAATAAATGAATAAAAATTCATTAGAAATCATTTATTTGTTTTTTTAACAATAAAAGCTAAATTAAATCATTTATTTGTTTCTTTTTAACAATAAAAACTAAATTTAATAGCTTCAATTACCTTCTGGTGGATGAGGAAACGTATATTCAGGCTTAGTAACTGCATCAAGAAAAACCCATGCATCATGTGCTATTCCTTCCCACCCAGCTAAAACAAAAGTAAAGTGCATATCAAAAGAACAAACACAGAAAACATTTTGGGTTATCGTTGCCTTCCGTCCCCTATAAGGTATTTGTTTATCAAATGGTAAACTGGCACTAATATGAGTCCCATCAATTGCTCCAATACAATCCTATAAAAAAAATATAACTTTTATTTATAATTAATAAAAAATTACAATAAAAATAATGATGCAAAAAGATAATCGAACTTACCTTAAACCATGGGTAATATTCGGGATTGCATCGAATTTCAAGAGGAGTTTGTGTAAAAGAAGGCGGAACTATAATTTCTTTCCCAAACCGAACCATTGCCTTCAAGACCTTACCAAAAAAACGAGAAATAGTCTCTCCTGAATGTTGAAATCGATCTACAATCTTTCGATTTGAAGAATTATGTGCTAATGTCAACAAAAATATTGCAACTTGCTCTTCCACAGATGTATACCGTGTTTCACGAAGGAAGCCTCTCTCTTTTAGTGCAGTGCATAAATTAAGAAATACATGTGATTTCATCCTAAACATATCAGGACATCTTTCTGGATTCCCATAAACCACATTATGAACATATTCAGAACCAGTTAACACATCATCTCTGTATGGTATCTTACAAATGTATCTATCACGATATTCAACAACAGCTGCTGCTGCTGCTACCATCTCATTTCTCAAAAATTCTTCATCATCTGAATCTCTATCTATATCCATGTTCTAACAATAAATGTCGACCTAAATAACAAGACCAAAACAAATTTAAGATAGCAATAGAAGATTATAATAATTACTAATGACAAAGTAATTAATCATAACACTATCGAACATCATAAAAAACATTCAACATAAAAAAGTTAGCAATGGAAGCTTTCATCACAAAAACAAAATATTAATCCCATAACAAAGTTTGATCATCACAAAAATAAAAATACCAATCCTAAAGTCTAGCTAACCACGCTTTCTTATGCGCATCAGACATTTCAATGAATGCCTCCCGCCATATCTTGTTTTCCATTTTCTCAATTGCTTTCAAATAAGTTTCTATCTCCAATCCCTCCATGCTTTCAAGAATTGAAATGCACTTAGCCATGGAGTATGGCTCAGCACTAGAAGGCGAATTTGATGATGACCTTTAAGCACGTGATTCCATTCGCTCACTACTTTTATCGGCCATATAATGAATAGCATCAGACAGCTCCAATCCCATTGAACGACTCCTTGACCGATGTTGGCAACCTTGGGTTCAAGATCGTGAGCGTTGTCTTTCATGACTTGAAGGGCAATGCTCATTATGGGTATCAAACTGACTTGGCAATGGGATAGTAGAGAAAGGTGCATGTGCCAAGCTCTTTAGTTTGCAACTCCTGTCCATGATTAGAATCATCATTGCTGTCCGATACATCTTGATTATTTGCACCGGCCATTTCCCTAGAAGCAGATGTGTCGCCATATATGATAACAAATTGATCATACATGGGACAACCTGCCTTTCGAAATCTTCTTGCTTTTGGATGAACCTGTGCGCACCAGATTTCGGTCGCACGACGAGGCACACGCAATGCGATGCGTGCCTCGGGATTTGTTTGGAGTCGCCACTGCCTGATGGGGTGCAGGCAGACACCTGGGTGCCTAAGTTCTTCTACTAAGGCTTTTGGTCTGCAGCTTGAGATTCTAAGTAGGTTCTCGGTTGCGGTCTGGGGAAGTCCGTAGACACCCCAGTCCACCCCATCAAGTGACGGGTCCCATAGGTTTCCCTGGTTTGTGTCAGCTCAGTTGGTCTCTCACTCACCCGATTCCTATTCCGACATGTGATTTGATTAAGTCTGGCGGGACCGCCAAAGTGGTGTGGGTCCCTTTACTCGATTTTATCTTCTTAATTAAAGTGATGTGGGTCTGATTGGGCGGGCCCCGTTGGAAGGCCCGCGGATTCCTTGGTGGGCTGGGTTGAGCCCACGTGTCCCTTGTGGGCCCCAGTCTGGCTTGAGAGGCCCTTTGGGCTTTGGTTCAAGTGAATTGATTTTAATTTAGGGTTTAAGTTGGATTATTTAAATGGATTTCATGCCAAAAGTGGGCCGGGATTGCTTTGTGGGCCCTTGAGTGGGCCCCACAGTTGGTTTCCAAATGATTTAGTTTATCTTTGATTATCTGTGCCAAAATGGCCAAGTATTGGGCTTGGGGCCCTTTACCTGGGCTTGGGCTTGAAAGCCCAAGACTTCCTGGATTAGGGTTTTGAAACCCTAACCTTGCTTGGTTCAGTGGGCTTGGTGGGCCCGATAGGCCCTACCCGTGGTCTCGGCCAAACCACAATCTACTTTAAGCATGCATGGCCCAAATAGGGCTTGGGTGGGCCTCAAGTGGTCTGGCCCACTCAAATATTTTATTTACCTTATTTAAGCACATGTAAATTGGTCGGGCTTGGTGGGCCCCGTTGGAAGGCCCACCGGAAATCAATTTGGACCGGGTCGGTCCATGGCCCATCTTGGGTTTCCGGGTCACCCGGAAACCCTACTGGTTCATCCGGATTTGATCAAACAATTCAAAATATTGCACAAAATCACAAGAATGGCAAAAACAGCATTCTGGCGGTGTAGCCGGCCTGAGATGTCGGTTACACAGAGGCTTCTGTTGATCCGGCCTGAGTTGCCGGATCGACACACAGAAGCCTTTTTTGGGATTTTGGCACTGGGGTTGGATTTTTAAGCCTCTTGGGATGTTCCAGAGGTCGTGTGGGCTCCTGTGTGAGCCCACAGTGGTTCGGGAGATGAGGAATCACCTCTTCTCCCGGTCTTATTTGGGGGTTTTATAGTAGGGAATCATAGGGTAGGGGAGCATGCATGTTGAAACCCTCAAGTCATCAAACTAATAATAAAAACAGGAGGAGGGCTCATGGCCCTTCGAGCACGCGAAGACTTATCATACTATTTATGCATGTTTCATGGTAATGAACCAAAATAGCATGCATACTAAATAACCATCAAAACCACAAAAAAAGCAAAGAAAGGATGAGAAGGGGGATTAAAATGGGGATACATTAGAAGATCATAAGAGGGGAACATGCTCCCCCCCCCCCCCCCCCCCCAACACTTAACAAAATAACCAAAACAAGCCATGGAAAACATGCTTGGACAGGAAATATGGCAACATGCTCAAAAGATACTCATTTTTATATATGTGAAGCAAATGGAGATATGGAGCCTTACCTTGGGGTTTTTAGGAACCCTTGAGTGGTGTGGAGGTTCCCTTGGAAGCAAACTAGGTGCTGGAGCTCCTCCTTCAAGCCCAAACAGCAAGTGCTCTCCTTCTTGGTGGGGTGAAGATGATGAAGAAGAAGGGAGGAGGGGGTAGGAGAGCCTTGGGATGATGTTTGGAGGGTTTGGGGAGTCAAAGGAGGCCAAAGGGAAAGATTTTCGGAGCAGGTGGTCTGAGGGAGAAAGGGTGGAAACAGCAAAAATGAGGCCAACCCTTGGAAAGGGGGCTGCTGCCCCCTTTTATAACAATTTTAATGTATCCGGACTTGGAGTCCGGATACACTATATACCATGTGTATCCGGCCTCCAAGGCTGGATACACTAAGCCTCATGTGTATCCGGTCTTGAAGGCCGGATACAAAACATAATAATTGCCAAAATTTAATTTCGCCGCGAATTTATCGGAGAATCGACGCGAATCTCGCCGAGCAAATCTTCGTATCCGGCCTTGGAGTCCGGATATACATAAGGGTATGTGTATCCGGTATATTTGACCGGATAAAAATCAACAAATTACGGATTTGCCCTTCGACTTGACCGATTCGACAGATTCGACCGATTTGACACTTTTGGATATCTACGGATTGCCCCGCACGAATTTTTGTTTAGTCCTTGAGATTTTTGGATATTTAAGATTTAGCCCCCGAGATATGTTGCTGCGTTGGCTCCCACGTGTGCAGTTCCTGCGCCACGTGTGCAGTTTCCGGCTTTTACTGCCCGGAAACTTCGACAGCTCGTATCTCTTTTATCTGATCTCCGATTTGAGCAAACTCAATTGCGTTGAACTCGTATCAGAGCCCTCTATTCAATGACATAGGGCAAGGTACTTGGCATGGAAATCGAGGAAAAGTCAACTTTCGGCTCATCCTCAAGTTTGACCTCCCGCAGAACCCTCATCCGGACTCCGATTCTAGCAAACTCAGTTGTGTTGGAACCGTGTCGAGATTCTCTATCCATTGAGATGAGGCAAGGTGACAGATTTTCTCTTAATCAAAAAGTCAATTTTTTATCCCTCAGGGTTCGACTTTTCTGCTGTCTTTTAGCACATTTTTTCTCTTTTATTTGGTTTGATCAAAATTTGGGTGCTTACAGAACCTATATTAAAATAATAACCTATTAACAACATATTGTATAATTAATTATGAATATTCAAAAAACTATTAAATAACAATAAAATGTTTACCTTTAAATAAGATTCCCATACTGAATCAGGTGATGTTACAGTTTGAGCATTTGGATCCCAACCAAAGCTTGTAGGTATTTCCCTTAGTTGTGTGAACTCTCTATATCTTTCTCTCAAGTTATTATATTTGTTCTGGAATTGTTTCATCCTATATTTTTCCCAGTCTTTCTATAAAATTCCTCTCTAATATTTTTCCATCCACATTTCTTAAATGTTGTCATTAATCTATTTCCCTTCTTCACTTCATCCACCATCAATTCAATGAATATTGCCTCTTGATCCCCATTCCAATTTGCCACCGACTCTTCGGCATCTTCAAAAGATATATTTGTAGTAGGAATAGAAGACATCTAATTGACAACGTTCTAAGGGTTAGAACAATAATTTATATAGGAAAGCAAGTGTAATAGAATAGATAGACATTAATATAAACAAGCCATGAGCCAAGGTCAAACACAATGAATATCAGCTTCTATATCACATCTTACATACTATATGGTATATGTAGTTCTGTGTGAAATCATGATTCCATCAAAAAGACTAGACTAAGACCTGTTATCAACTTGCAAGAAAGTATTGCATAATAATATTTCCCTTGCTCCCAAAAAATCATGATGCCAGGCCATGTTAGGAGAAATCCATTGAATTCAAAATAAAAGAAGGAAACCAACATACACGTTGAATTTAGGGAGGAAATAGAAGATATTATTGCTGCACGCTTACTACAAATGGCACAAATTTACTTAACATGAAATAATATCTTATTTGCAGAAGTAGGAGCAACACATCTCATATCAAGTAGCAAAGTGCTTCACCTAAAAAACTAATCAATATTGGATCAAAATGTATATCATCCCTACATTGGCTATTTGTTTGCGTAAAAAACTAATAGCCAATCAATATTGATTAGTTTTTTAGGTATATTTCAAAATGTATATCATTCCTACATTGGTTATTTGATCCAATATAGCCAACCGGATCAGCTATCATTGACTTACTGCCACAAATTTGCTGTATATCATCCCTACATTCAAAATGTATCTCATATCAAGTCGTGAAGCCTGGCACAAAATTCATCTCATATCAACTACCTAACACTCAGTGACAGCAGTAAGTCGTGAAGCCTGGGACGAAAGTCATCTCATATCAGCTACCTAACACTTAGTGACAGCAGTAAGTCGTGAAGCCTGGGATGAAAGTCATCTCATATCAGCTACCTAACACTCAGTGACAGCAGTAAGTCGTAAGACCATCCAAAATTTAGTTAAAAATCAGTAAAAACAGAGCAAAAGAATTGGAGGAGAATAGGAGGAGACTAGACTGTCGAATTTTGAGTTCCTCATCATCGAACTACAACCAAGGCAAAACTATGAGGAGAATAGGAGGAGACTAGAACAAAAGAGGGGAACGCTATCTCATTCAGTTCTGGAACGAGAGAGAGGGAGGGAGGGAGGGAGGGGAACGCTAAGCTTCACGCTTTCAACAAGGACAGGAAGTTGTGAAGCCTGGGACTTGAGAAAGGACGAGCGGCCTTTGCTGAAATCCGATTCCAATGTCGGCTCCTCTAGGACACCTAGTTTTCCTAATGAGAGTCTGCCGGAGCTTGAGAAGAAATTTGCAGCGTTCGTCAGAAAAGATGTTTACGGGACGATGGGGAGAGGTGAATTGCCATTGAAGGAGAAGTTTCTACTTGGGCTTGCTCTCGTGACAATCGTACCGATCCGTTTGGCTTTCGGAATCTTCTTATTGCTTATTGCTCTTCTATTATTTGGTTTGCCAGTTATGCACGCTAAGTTTCAGTTCGATGATAATGGTGATAAAGACATATCGGAGAAGACATATCGGAGAGGGATTACAGCTTCACGATAAGTTTCAGTTCGATGATAATGGTGATCAAGGGATTACAACTTCACGCTAAGCTTCACGATTTTACAACCGCCAAAGGATTCAGGAAAAGACATATGGAGAAGAAGGGGCTTACCGTCACCGGAGAAGACAACACCTTGAGTCACCGAAGAAGAACGTCAGAGGCAGAAGAAGAAGATGAGCCGCACAGATGAGAGAAACCGCGGAGTCCGTTGGAGAAAAATATGAGAACGAGGAAAAATATGAGAACGAGGGTATCGAGGGGTTTTGAAAGCAATAAAGCAATTTTATAAAAAAATTGAGAAGCAACGTTTTGTTGCTTCCGGTGAAAAGCAATAAAATTGCTTCTTTGCTTTTAGTAAATTGCTTCTCGTGTGCGTTACCAAACGGTACTTTTGCTTTTAAAAGCAATTTTTTGCTTTCAAAAGCAAAAAAGTACTTCCGAAAAGTGTTACCAAACGCAGCCTAGATCTTTGATGCTTTTTGCTTCTACTTATTAAATGAGCTTACATAAACTAAAAGAATAGAGAAGAGAAAGATTGTCTTGGTATGTGCTCATATCTATATACATGAAGTTGCCATTAACCATAAGGTTCTAAAATGAAAAATAATTGAGAAGTAAAAGTAATGATTACAAGATTTTAAAGCCATTAAAAAACAGGAAAAGAAAATTAAATCCAATAAATCTTGAGGATAAATCTCATAAAAACAATGATATATATTCTTCAGATTTCTAAAAAGGAGTTTCAACTAAAGAGAACTTTAGCTAGCATTGTCAAAAAGCAAATTATTCTCATTTCAAATGACAAGTCCAACAGCATGATTAGATTGTCAATATCCCTTTTCCAATCAAAAAGCTCAAATCAATCATTTGATAATATTTCCTTATACCTACTAAATTTCTGTCTTTTGCATCTAAATATCAAAGTTATGGTGAAGGGTATCCCTCAACTTCTTCATTTCATTCATCTCTATCAATTCAACAATCATGGCCTTAGTTTAGTATATGTCTTTTCTATGACTTAAAACAAGCAGATCTAACCAATTGCTTATCTCATGATTCTCTTTCAATCAAAATAATTAACAACAACAATTTTATATTATTAAAATAAATAATTCTACACACATACACCAAAAGAGTGTGACTCCCACAAGTTTGACACTTTTGTTTCCTGTGGCCGGCATCGCTGACTAGGATCTGTTGGTTTTCCTAAGTGCGAATTCATGTAGTCGAATCCAATTCTTGTGAACTCCTGCTGATTGATTTTTAAGAATTCAAGTGGGAATTTGGGATTAGGTATCATGAGGGAGAAGTGGTCTAACCACTTGTGACGACTCTAGTAGTAAGGAGTTCAGCTTGGATCGATTTGGTCTTGGGTTTAAGGGTTGACATAAACCAAAGACCAAATCAAGGTTTGTGACTGCTAATGTAACGCCCCGGAACCGGGTTACGTAGTAAAAACTGTAACTCCTTCCCCAAAGGGTTACTTTTATACATAGGATTGCTATCTCACAGTGAAGGATAACATGAAATAAACAATAATATAATCAGAGTCAACTAAACATCCCCAACTCACCTGAATCAAGTATACCCACCTGTATCATCCTCTTTGAAATCTGAAAACAAAACAAAACAAAAAGAATGAGATACGACTATCTCAACAAGTAGCACATGCATGCTCAAATATATTTAATTTAAATTCTAAAACATGCACGATTAAAACATACTCAACGATTAACCACGATAAATCGATTAATCCGACTAATCTGGCAAAACAATATCAAACCACAAAGTAAAGTGGGACTCGCGAAATTTGACCACTTTGTAAAGTTAAGTTCTAGCCCAAATAATTCCATTCCGAGAACCTCTGCCAAATTTGATACCTCTGTAAAATGATTCTAATATATCATCTCTTGGTGGAAATCACAAGACCTAACCCTCTCCAAGGGTGGAAATGGATATCAATCCAATCTGAGAACCACTATCGAAACTACTGCCAATAATAGACCTCACCACCTCATGGGGCGGAAACGGAGCTGCTGCAGCACTTCCCTAATGGAAGGCCCCTTTATATGGAGGAAACGCGTAAAATAAATCCCTCTTAGTTCCCAGCACTTCCCTCATGGAAGGCCTCTCTACATAAAGGAAAGGCATGAAGGAAGCTAGACTTTAACCAAACAAATTAGACAGACTTCACTTATTAGCTAGATTATGGATCCATAACGTGCTATGCCCTAAATAGCCTAAATAAAGACCAACAAGTACAACAAAATCTTCGGTTCAAACCAAGAAGTATTTCGATGTGCAAAAACAACTTATAACCGAGTCCGATCAAACATGACATGGCCACTTAGGAACCAATCTACTCCCTCATGGGGTTTCCCAAAATATTTCTCAAGAAAATCCCAAGAATGAATCAAAATGAATTATACAATTTAAGCACGAAATCCCTTTTATTTAAAACTGTCTATATTACTAAAACTTAACTCAAATCAAATCAAGATAATACTCAAAGCCATTGAAGTCATTAACACTATCAAATTCAGCTCAACAAGCCACTAGAATTCTCAACAGTGAAAATCCCCATAATTTGACACAACCAGTAAGAGTACTTTATAAATTAACCAAAATTAAAAACCAGCGATCTTTCTAAGAAATCATAACCAATTCCTAATCAGGTCACAAATAGGGAACAACAAATTTAATAATATTATAATCAGGTCAAGAACTCTCCGATTAGCAAACTTTTCCTAAAGCTGGAAAACAGATTTTTCTAAACTTTTACCAATTGATCCCAATATCAATTTATTCTTATTCTTTATTGACAAACTAATTTCCATAGATTATACGGCTCTAGAATCTCAATATTTACTATGGTTAATTCAGGTCATACAAGAATCTTAGCCATTTCAATAGAATTAAATAAGTACAAGTATTTTCCCAAAAACCATTCATCTTAGTTCACAAATTCAGGTTTTTACAATTCTTTTACTAATTGAGTCTAAGAGCAAAAATACTATATTCCTTGTTGGCAAATTAGTTTCCATAGGTTACTAACAGTCCTGGAATTCTCCATTTGATTTTGAGTAACTTAGGTGGAGTGATACCATAGAACAGAACACAAAAATCTGCTCAAATAGGCTAAATTTCATGCTGAAAAAATTTATTTCATGCCTTGATATTATGTCTCCCAACAAAACTCTTAATCCATTTTGAAAAATCTGATCTCCATATGAATCTAATAACTCTAGAGGTTAATTAGGACTTAGATGAACATTTTTGAATAGGTTTTAGATGCTGAAAATATAATTGTTCTTAAAAACCCATACAGCCGCACTATATCAATACACTTGGGGTATGCGCTGAGTTGGTGCTGACCCGGGGAAGGTAGGCGCATCCAAAATTTAGTATGTGCTAACTTGGGGCTGACCTGGGGAAGGTAGGTGCATCCAAGAAAAGAGTATGCGTTGAGTTGGGGCTGACTTGGGGAGGTAGGAGCCAGATTATTTTCTACACCAAAATTTCTCCAACTTGCGGCAATTGCGTATCTTCAAAGACTAACTTATATTTCTCCAACCAAACCAGTTTTAATCACTGGAAATCATTCAAACAAGACAATAACACTGATTTGAATTTAATCTAATCCCAATTGACCACAAACAGAGAATTCATTCATAAAATTGCCCACAGTCGTTTAATCTCAGATGCAATAGAGAAATCCCATTTGCAAATCGAAGGAAAAAGGAGTACTACTTGCCTATTTGATGCTAGAACCCAGCTCCACAGAAATCACCACCGATCAGGAACTTGGCAGCACTCCGAAATTCTCCGACGATTGAAAATTTCTGATCTGGGACTTGGACGATTTCCTCTCCAACAGAATTGGTCGTCCACCCTTGAACAACACTGAAAATCTCTTCTTTTCTTCTAAAACAATGCAATACATTTTCTATAGTCCAACCTGTAAAACCCCGACCCGCATTATAATTTAATTATTAAGATTAATTATCTAAAGTGTGATTATTAGACTAATTAAGTATTTATGTTATGAAGATGAGGCAAATGTGGATTATTCTTGAGGATTTAGAGAAATCAATTGAACTTTATGAAGGCTATTGAGGTAAGTTTAATTAATGTTATTTCTAAATTCCAATTCTCTAAGATACTCTCCAATTAGCTTAAATGAATTGGAAATCAAATTCTGAAAAATTGGACTTATGTGTACCTAGAGTAATTCACAAGTATACCCATGGTACCCCAAAGTTTACCTCAGGTACCCTCTCGGATAACACTAGTGTATACCCATGTATACCCCAAAATACTCCCAAGAATACTTAAAGTAACTCTTAAGAGTACTCAAGGTACCTCCCAAGTGTACCCAAATTATCTCCTAAGAATACTCAAAGTAACTCTTAAGAATGCCCAAGGTACCTCTCAAGTGTACCTTAAGTATCTCCCAAGAATACCCAAATAACCCCTCAAGTATACCCCAGGTACCCTACTTCTATACCCAAGGTACACCCAAGTATTTCCTAAGGTACCCCCATTGAGTGCCCAAGGTATGCTCAAGTATTACCCAAGGTACCACCCAAGTGTTACTTAAAGTACCCCTCAATTATACCTAAGGTACCCCACTTGTATCCCTAAGGTACCCTACTTTAATTGCCTAAGGTACCCCTGTGTTTACCTAAGGTATCCTCTTGTGTTTGCCTAAGGTACCCCTGTGTTTACCTAAAGTATCCCCTTGTGTTTGCCTAAGGTACCCCTGTGTTTGCTTTAGGTATCTTCTTGTGTTTGCCTAAGGTACCCCACATGTATAGCTAAAGTACCCCCTTTTATTACCTAAGGCACCTCACTCATATTTGCTAAGGTATCCCACTGTTTTGCCCAAGGTACCCCATTCGAATACCTAAAGTACCCCCCCCTAATTGTACCTAAGGTACCTCACTTGTATTACCTAAGGTATCCCTTCATTTTAACTAAGGTACCCTACTGTTTTACTTGAAGTACCCCTTGTTTAGCTAAGGTACATTCCCTTATACAGCTAGAGGTACCCCCTTTATATAACTAAAGAACCTCCAACATACCTAAGGTACATCCCCTATATTACATAGGGTACACCCCTTGTATTTCCTAGAGGTACTCCTCTCATATAAGTAAGGTACCCCCACTGTATTACCTAGGGTACACCCCCTATATAGCCAAAGTACCCCCTTTGTCTAACTAAAGTAACCCCTGTATAAGTAAGGTAACCCCTACTGTTTTGCCTAAGGTATAACCCTTTATATTGCTAAGGTACCTCCCACTTAACACTAAGGTACACCCCTCCTATAGTTAAGTACCTTCCTCAATATAACTGAAGTACACACCCCCTAAGCTTATTCAAAGTTTACCCCCCTAGAATGACTAAGGTAAATCCCTTGAAACATCAAGGTACCTCCTCAAATAACTAAAGTATCCCTCATATAACTGAGGTACCCTTCTATGTTAACTGAGGTACATCTCCCAAGCATTTCTAAAGCATACCTTTTGAAGTGGCTAAGGCAAACACCCCATTTAACACTAAGGTACCCCACTTAATACCAAGGTACCTCACTCGAATAGCACTAAGGTACCCCTGGTATGCCTTAGGTACACCCTAGGGTTTTAGTTGAATAAAAGCCTTGTTTAGGGGCAGATTTGAAAGACCCAAAACTTGGGCATATAAAAGGATGCCCTAATTTCTAATTAAGGGTTTGAAAACCCATTTCTCTTGTCTTGGACGTATAGATCAAGAGAGGAAGATTGTGAGCTCACTTGGGGAGCTTGAGCAAGAAGAAAAAGAAGAAGAAGGAGAGAAGAACTTGAAGAGAAGTTGTGCTTCTCCATTAACAAGTAAGTAGCAAACCCTTCCAAACAAAATGAATTACCAACTTTCGCATTCTCTCTCTAGGGTTTGGTTTATTTGATGAAATGATCTTGCATGATGATTTTGATTGCTTAAAATTCGTAGGGTTTTGGTTGTGGGATAATCTTGTTTAGTTTTCTACTGATTTGCCATGGGTTTTCAGCTCTATTGATTATGTTTCAGATTAGGGTTTGAGATTTGGGATGAATCTTTGGTTTGAAAAGTGTTTTAAAGCATGTTGGGATGTTTTATGATAATCCTAATTGATGTTGGAAGTGTTGGAAATGGTTTACATGAGTTTTGTGTTGAAAATGGTCAAAATGTTTCAAAATCCCGACCCTGCGATTAATCTTGAAAGTTGGCGATTAATCCTGAGCCAAAACCCTAAAAACAAGTCTCTGTTATCATAAATCGCGAATCAGGATTAACCTGGGCGATTAATCCAGAACCTTAGCGCGCGAACGTCAACCTTCAACGTGCGCGCGCTACCTTTGTTTTAAACCTCAACGCCCGAACTTTAAAGCTCAACGTCCAAACACTAAAGGTAATCGCCCCTGGACGATTAATCCACAAACTAATCGTGGACCCTGTTTCTTGATTTGTTCAGCCTTTATCTCCTCAACCTTTTTCCAAACAACCCAAGCCTTCGGCAGAGCACCCTTATTACATGAAAGACATTTAAGTAAATGTCCTGTGTATTTATTGCTCCATTTACTTAAGTCTTTACATGTAAATAAGGTTTTACCCCCCATTTGGAACCAATAAAAATACTCTCAAGGCCCAATTCCCAACCAATAAAAAGTCAACTTTCCAGTTTGTGTCTAATTTTCCAGTTTTCCCCGATTTTCATAAAAGACCACTTTTTGAGTTTGATATCCAAACGAGTGATTCAGAAGCCCAGAAAATTCTAGATGATTTGTATACCCTCCAATAGACTACAACCAGAATTTGAGCCCCAAACTCCTTGTAGATCTGTCTAGAAAAATTCTACATCGAAAAGTCAACGTTTTTATCCAGACTTAGAATATTTTCGAGGTCCAAAACTTTTTGTCTCGGAATCCATTGATTTTTGGTAGGATGACTTATTTGAGAATTCTAAGACTACTCCACTCATCCAAAATGTGTTTTGAGGGTTTTAAGATGTTCGTTTTGATTGACTTTGGATTTCCTGAACCGAGGCAGTGTAGAAGTACTCCGCTTAGCCTTGATTCATCGGGCAGCGTAGAAGTACTCCACTAGGCCTTGATTCATCGGGTAGCGCAGAAGTATTCTTGGCTTTGATGCGTCGGCGGTGTAGAAGTACTCCACTTGGCCTTGATTCCGTCGGCAGTGTAGAAGTACTCCACTAGGCCTTGATTCGTCGGCAATGTTGAAATACTCTGCTTGGCCTTAATCCTGGACAACGATCATTAATCTGATTTGGACATTTGACTTGGAATGGTTGATTTGATTTCATGAATTACCTGATTGAGATATTTGACTTGGAATTTCACTTTATATCTGTTGAGATGTTTTGGTTTACATTTGGTATCTTATACTTGTGAATATTACCATGATGTTACGAAATTACATAAACTATTTCTCTGCATGCATGTTTGCTGCTTACTGGGACTTTAAGTCTCACGCGTGTTTTGTTTTACCGGATTTGTTTTCAGATCCGCTTGGTGAGCCGCGTATTGGGGCAGGCATTGAGGGTGAGCTTGAGTAAAGACTAGAGGGCTACCATTTCTACCCGTAGGAAGGTTCTTATTATGATGATGTATTTTGTCTTGGGGATTGTATATGGGATGTGAATAATATTTTTGGACCTATACTCTTGGGAGAATCTTTTGTACTTATCTGTATATTTTGGGAAGAACATTGTGAATGGTTAGTTGCCTTAGTTGTATTTTGTTCACATGTATATCATGTTTTGGAGATTATAGTACAAATGATCTTTTGATTATATGGAAAATTTTTATTCCATGCTTCTTTAGTCATGCACTCTGATAATTACATTGTAATTGCCCAGGAAATTGTGTTTATCAGGTTCTATTGGGTCCATAAGTAGGTCTCGGGTACGGGTTGGTGCTGTGATAGGGCAGACCCGGATCTGGGGCGCTACACAACCCCTTCTCAAACTCCCAGATCCAACATTTTGTTTCCTCCAGATATTGAACAGTTGTAACTGTTCTAAACGCTCGGAGAGCCATTTACACTTACACTCAAAAACCTCTCCAGCTTCTCTTCATGATCCAGTGTGGTGCTCCTCCACCGAACTCTCTAAACCAACGCCCTAATAACCCTCGATCTACTGATTTGCCACCCATACTATTACACATCACTTATTTAAATCTATTTAATTCATCTTACATTATCTACTTAAATATTACAATTATAATATAAGAATCATTCACCTTTAATTCACCTAAGCTGATTTTTTCTAAAATTCCTAACTTGTCCTTGCGACACTCCACCCTAAAACAATAATTTAAAAATATAATAAAATATAATTGATGCTTCTTATCTATATAATTAGATTTTCCACCCAGATTCACCCGAGAATTCAGGTTTGACCGCTTAATCTCCTTTTTCGAACTTTCCATCAATTAAAAAAATTACTAAACCCTAAAATCCAATTTTTAATATTATTAAAAATTCAGGGTTTTATAGCTAACCCAAAAAGCCATCATTCCAACCAGAAAACTGAACCGTACTTACTAACAGTTTTTTCCCACAAACAGTTTGAATCTGAATGCATACATTTAAGGTCATGCATTGGTCATGCCTCACCATCAGAAAAAGTGGATCTCCTTCAATTCAGTCTACAAACCTCGAAGCGAACTGTTCTGCCAAAAGTGGTCTATAATTGGAATTACACTGTAGAAAAATATTCCAAAATAATCTTCTTCGGTATATTGATATAACTGAATATTTTGTGTTTTATTCAATATGGGTTGTCAACAAAGAAAATTAGTTTCGCTCTCTTATTTAGACTACTACTTTTATCTACTCTTATATCAGTAGTACTACTCCTGTAGAAGTTTCTTCCCACTAGTTTAATTAAGTGAACACAGTCCTTTGCAAAAGAGACAATAAATGCTTCATTAGAAGGAATGATTCTGAATTGGAAGAACACATTCGTTTTAATAAAAAAAATGGAGGACCCTTTTCTTTCATTTGCCATCATCATATCGGCCATATAAATTGACTGGAGTCAGTTGTGCAAGAGGACATACTTTTGCTCCTTTTCTTTTAAGTTAATAACAAAGATCTCTATACAAGATGACATATATATATGCAACAGCCAATTGTTGCACTAATCATACGGAAATGAAAAATACTATCGATATTGATATTTGAAAGACTAATCCAACTTACACTATCATTTTCAACATTTAATTTGCTTTTATGGGAATAAATAACGCTGCTGAGGACCCCAACTATGGTTAGCCTATTCACAAGGTAGGTAGATGAGACTTGCATTTAGAGTATGAGATATTCAACGGTTAAGTCAGAAAATGAGTCAAACAAACCAAACAACTAAGCTTCCCCGAGAGCTACAAAGATGAGGTAATCCAAGGAAAAATTGTAGAAGAGTCTCCTCTAACGTCCAATGGAATATACCCATGAGATCTTGACCCTCTAAAACCTAATACTTCTGGATAAATTTTCAGCCTTGACATGTTGCCCTCTTCAAGAGGCCTCAAAAAAATATGGCCCCTATGATCCCTGAAAATCCCTCATGTATCAAAGTATCCATTTTATGCATAAAGTATCCACTGAAATTTAGATAGCAGTTCCCTTTGCAGGAACTATCCAAGCTAAAATGCCCCTTATCTCTAAAGGGGATGACAAGGCTATAGTAGATTTCTCTATGACAAACTTGGATATTAAGATGCCTCCAAACTCTTGTGACAGTGAAGCCCATCTACCCACCATCAACATACAAGAATTAATAATGTACTTAACCTTGGCACTAGTATCTGTAAACATCAGCAGCTCCTCTTCTCCCATAAGGCATAAAGTAGTAAGTGTCAATAGAATTAAAAAAAAAAAGCATGATAAATCAGGTTAGTCCTCCTGAGATCTGAAAATCTCCAATTTTCATACCAATCGCTTCCTCAAAGCTTCCCAAATAAGGTTATTCATGCACAAGAATGACGATGGGGGAGATTTGGGGTAGGATTTTACAAACCCTCCTACCCTACACCTATAGCATTTAGCCCATACAAAACCCGCTGCCAAACCTATTAGGTTGGTAAAACTATGGGTCAAGTACACTCAACTGTACTATACAATGTTAAAAATTTAGTGTTTTTACATAAAATGTATGGAACTATGAATTAATAAACTTATTTATTTACATAACATGTATTTTTATATGAATAATATGTGAAAAACATATATTTTAATGGATTGAGTTTGGATTAGGGGTGTGTTTGAATAAACCCTTTCCAAATTTACAAATTTTGAAAACCCTTACCATTAGGGGCTGACCAGGGCCTGGTTTACCAATTAATCTACCCAACGCTATCCCTAATTGTGTGATAAATCCAATAATTGCATATCAAATTTCCATCCATCTAACTTACAACATCAAAACTAATAGATGGCAAGAATTATAAATCCAATAATTGAAAGTTCATCCTCAGTACCAACTCAATTTTAACTAGTACAAATAAGTTAACGAATCTGAATCTTATGGTTGATAATCCAGTGATCCATTTTGCAAGATTATTGACACCTCATAACCAAAACCTATGGAATGAATTTGGCTATATAGAATAGTGACAGGTTCCCTACACAAGTCTAACCAATTCTCAGAAAAGTGAAGCTTTTAGACCTATTGTACCCCTATAATCGTAATTTCTTTTTTTTTTTTTCCAAACATTCTAAATTTTAAAAAAAATGTTTATTATAAATAGCTGCCCACAATCATTACTAATGCATCCAGCAACAACTTTGATGCTTGCAGAATCTATCATGCACTGCAAAGAGAAATGTAAAACTCTTATCAGCCTGAGTTGCAAGAGATGCAACCTCCTAAACAATAAATTTAGAGCATATACTTGGCTCCTAAAAATTTCTCCTTTTCAATTGATGACTATGAGTTTTAGTCACAGATTAGCTACCAAAAAGAGATCAAGCTAAACTAAAAATTTTTATCCAACTATCCAAAGTTTTTATAGACCACTCTTTCCAGGACTTTACTCAATATTACAATTGTTATATAATATGAAAGTCAAATAACCATCAGCAAATATATATTCAAGGAGTTGAATTCACAAGACCTGCACCACAGCGTTGTAGACACCCCAGATTGCATAGTGAGAAATGATGAATAATTGGCTAATATCATAAAAAACAGTTTTTCTTTTGTAGCCGAAATAAAAATTCGGATAAGAGCTTTTTTCCTTGTATCCGAAAATAATGGTCGGATACAAACCATTTTTATTGTATCCGACAGATAATGTCGGATACAAAGGTTATTTTTTGTATCCGACCTGAGTTGTCGAATACAAGTGTTTTGTTAGAAATTGTAAAATCCAGAGAGTTTTCACTTATTTACTGTTATACCTCTGTCTGAGAAGTGGAAATTCCCGAATTTAGCCTTAGGGTTAAGTTGGAGGGTTCTAGACACATTTTTTTGTCTACCATTAGGGCTCCCTTTGCCCTAGCTCTTGCCAATAAACAGGAGGCCTCTCCTCAAGCAAATGGCTAGAAGATTGGAGATTGAAGAGCTCCAAGTGAGAAAGGGAACCTCTGCCTCATTGCTGCCAGAAATCTAGGTAAGCCTTAAACCCTTTTTCTTTTTGTTCTTAAATTCTAGGGTTAGTTTCTTCTTCTTCCTTTCTTTAGAGTAAAGGCCTGATTGTGATTGGAACCCCATTCTTGTCTCAAAGTACCTCAAGACTCTCTCTAGACGTAAAACGTGAAGAGAAAGCAAGGGGAAACGAGAATGGGAATGGAACCCTAGTTATAGAACCCCCCTTTGAATGATGTATATTGAGATTCATATGTGTTGATTAATATTGTGAGTTTGATTTCATTTTCTTGAGAGAATACCAAGATCCATGCTCTTTATAGCATTGGATCTCCATTCCCTCCTAGAAATATGATTTTTTACGCATGCACACATCTCACTTATTTTGATGAAATATAGGCTTGTATTTTGGATCTATCGTGTTCATTATGATAGATCTGAGATAAACGACCTTAGATCAATCTTTTTATGCTCCTTGAATGGATTTCAAGTAATCCCATCTTCGAGAGGAGAATTTCATTGTCTAATCCCTCAAGTTGGGACTTTTGTCTCAATAAGGGTATATTCGGTTCATTATCTTCAATCAATGAGATTTATGATCCGGATCCTTACCCTAAATCTTTCTTGGGCACTTTCTAATGGTTTTCAAAAGATTACAAGCAAGTTCATCTTTGAGTAGAAAAGACCTCATGGTTTAATCTCTCTCTTTTGGGCACTTTTGCTCTATTTTGGGGGTTTTGGTACTTTTTCTCCAATCAATGAGAGTTTTGAGCCAAATTCATGCCCTAAATCCTTCTGGGGGTTTTCCAATTCCTTTCAAATGATTTTAGTTCAGATCGTATAGATCGCACACACATACCCACTGTTTTGGGTTGATTTCACCCAAAGTTTTCAAATCAGGACAACACCTATACCCTGTCTTAGAACACTTATAACTTCATCATCCGGATGAAATTTTGAAGGATTCAAGAGACATTTGATAGGTGAGATTGTCTAGTTTTTGTCTGTAAAATTTCACCAATTTTTATGTAGTTGATTTTTGATACCATCTGATCAAAGTCGACAGGTCAGTTCAAATTAAGTTACTGAAGTTGTCACTTTGACTGAGCACCATTTGCTCGTTTTAATTCCGATTTAAGCAGTTTTGATCTCTGTGTTTTCCTTTGTGAGTATACTCTCAAATCCAATTGGTTTCAAGACTTTTCACTTTCATTTGTGTCTTGTGTATCTGATTGACTTAGAGCTGCTCAATAGCAGAATTCCGGGTTAAGCTGTGATCCTCTAGGCATGTTCGGGAGGTCACACAAGTCACATTTGAATGAAATTTTGTGTGGGGCCAATTTCATTTGAAATATGGCACCTTGTACATCATTCATGCAAGTTTTCAAAGATTTATATGAAGCCAATCTCCACAAATAGGTTTTCAAAGTTGCCTACTTGTCACTTTTACCAACTTACAACAGTAGATTTCAAACAAACACATCTCCTATGATTTTAATCGAATTCAACTGGAAATTTTCCTAAGTCTTCTACTTAACATGATCTTTCAAATGGCTTTGGTTTCATTCAATTTGAATTTGATTTGAATGGTTTATAGTCGAATGAGTTTTTCAAGCTCAAATGGCTTTATCTTCTACCAAAATTTTTGGATTTGTCTTAACTTACTTTTATTCAAGTTTTACCTTGATTTTCACTTAATGGTAATGTCCTAGAAGTGATACATCCATAGAGAGGGTCCATAATTCATTGGATTACTCATGTGGAGGAATCATACATATGTTTCGTTCTTTTTAAGCCTTTTTGATTGTTGTGATTAGCAAGAATTTGTTTAAATATGAACAATACTTGGTAACCACCTTGTGTGGATGAATAGGGGTGCCTAACACCTTCCCCTACTCATAATCTAATCCCCTTACTGTAAAACCCTGATATTTTCTACATGATTTTTATTATTTATTTGGACGAATAAACTTAATGAGCTGTGTGTATGTAGGGAATCTCGGTGGAAGAGCATGTACGGAATCATAGGTTTTCAAAACTCGTTGAGCGGCAATGTAAGTATAGTAAGTATAAATGTTTAAGGAAATTAGATTCGTAGGTTTTCGGAATACTCACATACCTGGAATACTCGCATACCTTGTGTTGAAGGCGATTGCGGCTATTGATCTAGGTTTCTGGAGAGAAGAATACTGTGAGTTTACTGCCGATTAGAGTGTTTGAAATCAAGGTTTCCAAAAGAAAAACCTCTCGCAAACAGAGGAGCAACTGGGTGTCAATTTTGAACAGACGAGCGACTGGTTGGCGATCGACTGTGGGTTTTACTGTTCGAGTAGTTGCTGTTGCAAGGATTTAAGTGTGCAAGAGGTGAGTAGCATCGTTTTAATTTGGGTTTTTTGGCTTTGATCATTGAGTTTAGTCGTATTGCATAAGTTCTGGAAAATACAGTGTCGAACGTGAGGTTTTTGGAAGGATTTCTAGAGATAAATTTTAATGTGTTTAGAATAATTTCGAAACTTGTTAAACGTCTTTTGGGGATAGTAGAAGGTTAGGAAAATTGTTATAGAGAACAAAAATTCAGTCAGTCATGGAGTTTTCGCATTAACAGAGAGTTGAAAATCGGAGGTAATGTTCGCCGAGTTGGCGCCTACCCAGCGCCAACTAGTTTGGTCTGCGCGAGAATTAAATATACTTACCGTCGAGCTCGCGTTCATCTCGTGCCGAGCGGTTTAGATAAGCGCAAGACTAT
The DNA here is from genome assembly GCA_947561395.2 of Buxus sempervirens. Classification (NCBI taxonomy): domain Eukaryota; kingdom Viridiplantae; phylum Streptophyta; class Magnoliopsida; order Buxales; family Buxaceae; genus Buxus; species Buxus sempervirens. The sequence goes on from OX387188.1 coordinate 28,237,926, forward strand.
TTTCCTTATCCCCAAGCTCACGCCTAGCTATCGCCTAGTTATTTTTAGTTAAGCGCGACGTGTATTTTGTATCCTTGAGTTATCGCCGACCTCGCGCCTAGCGCCAGGGGTCAGCGCAAACCCCGATACTTTGCCGAAATAGGTTTTTGATCAAACAAAGCTAGAGTTTGATATTTGGAGGTTTCAACCACTTTGCCAATGACTTATTTAGGATCTTAGAAATACTTTTACCTGTTCAAATACTCTAAGATTATTAAGTGGAATTTCTGGTAATCCTTAGGAGTTTCCAAGGTGAATTTTAAGGGCTATCGGTAGATGATGTTATTGTTCCAAACACTAGGAGTACATGATTTAGTTTCCCTTTATTTATACACTGTACTTGATTGAGAATTTATTTAACCTGATTTTACTTGATTGAAAGTTCTGAAATGTATTTATAAAGATTCTCTTGGTGTGAGTAAATGGGTTATTACATCGTGTTATGAGTTTTGAGTAAATACGGAAGGTACATGAGCTACTGTTCTGGTACAGAGGGACATGTGCGCACCTCGGGCGTGCGGAAAAAGCGTGTTACATGTTTAATGGAGTCGCCACTACCTGAAATGGTGCAGGTAGACACCTTGTTGTCTTTTGGTCTGAACCAGTGTTTCCGGATAAGTGACCCGATTACAACCTAGGGAAGTCCTTGAACACCCTAGGTTGCCCCACCGAAATGGGTTTCCTTAAATTAGTTGGATAATATTTGGGTTGTTTTATTATTATTTAATTCTTCTTTTTTTTTCCTTTTATCTTTTATATATTTTTTATTTATTCTTTTTATGATCACATGTATACAAATATTGGAGGAATGAAGGTTGCTATACTACATCATGTATAATACATATATAAAAAATCCAAAATAAAGAAATCTAAATCAAACATTTTATCATGGAGCAATGTACTTGGTTACTTCAAAATATAATTTTTTTCTTTTTCTTTTTATTTTTTTATTTTTTTTATCTTATCTTTCTCATATATACAAGAGATTAGAGGTATTAACATGCTCCATTATCCCAATCATTTTTTATTGTTTTCTTATTTTTTTTATGATAATTTATTTGCACAAAGCATGTGTAAAAAAAAATTCAATCATATTTAATCATTGAAGATTACACTTTATTTTTCCATTTTTTAAGGATTTGGATAAGATGAGAAGTGTTATAAGAAATTAATAAAAGTTACAAATGTTTAAGCCTATGATTAAAATTAAATATGGTAGTTAAGCCTATTATCTAAGAATTAAGAAAAGAATAAAAAAAATCTGGTTAGTATAGTTAAATATGTTAATTAAGCATATTATATAAAAATAATTAAGAAATTAAGAAAAGAATTAAAGAAATAACATGAAAGAAATAAAGAAATAATAAATGAAACCTAGGAGTTCTTAAAAAAGGGTTTTAAAGAAGGACTAAACATAAAATACAATAAGTTCTTTTATAAATCCTTGAACTTTTTAGAATAGCAAATTAGGCATGATAGCTTATCAAATTCTCAAAATTCCACTCCCAAAAACAATCGTTCAACAGAAATTTTTTTTTTTTTTTGGTCATAACCGTGACATGCTTTATTTAACAACACTAACATGAAATAACACATTCGGCCATAACAATAACATGCTTTGTATTATTTTCACTTTGACAATTTAACAATACTAAAAAAATTACTTGATTAAAGAATCAACAAATAAAATAAAATAAAAACCTGGTATGGAGTCGATTTCCCGGAAACTGGTGAGCACAACTCCGGATGTTTCCCCCCTTTTTCTTGCACAAACTTCTTCCACCTTTTATTTTCTTCCTTCTTTGCTTTAAAGAACTCTCTCCTTTTTTTCTCCTCTTTTGCTCTCAAATTCAAGCCCTTTTATAGAGGATTCCCACCCCTTCAAATTCTTAACCCCAAACCTTTCCTCTTCCTCTCTTAAACCCTTAACTCTTCCTCTTCCTCTTCTTAAACAACTAACCCTTCTTCTTCCTCTCTTAAACAACTAACCCTTCATCTCTTCTTAAACAACTAACCCTTCCTCTTCCTCTCTTAAACAACTAACCCTTCTTCTTCCTCTCTTAAACACCCTCATTCAATTACGTTTGGTCAAAGTCTATTTTGTCCCACATTTTTATGAGGCTTATGTATTTTTTAAGCTTTGTTTCAATATCTCATGAGAATATGAGTTGGACCAATTCGTCCAACTCATTTCTCTTTGTTTATTTTTATTATTATTATTTTTTTAATCTTAAACTTTTATTAACTTTGTTATTTATTTGCATAAGAAACCCCATTATGAAACTTACTTATTTACTAAAACAACCCTACAAAATTTTAATTTGTCATTGGTTACATGGCAGCCACCATGGCATACACGTGGCTGTCATGTGGCATCCAATTTCGGTTTTGTAAAAATCCCCAAACTACCCTTTATTTATTTTATTCATAACTTAGCCGTTTGAGATCCAATTTGAGCACGGTTTGGTGCATCGGAATCGGCTCAGAATTCTCTTTATTATGGGCTTGTTATTTAAAAAAGACAGGTCCACTATAAAAACCTTGATTTACGTGCCCACATATATGCTGGTTTAAGATATGCTTTTTGGGCAATTTTATAGTGCAAAAATGGGGTGCTGACAGCTGCCACTTTTTGTCAGAGTCACCAAGGTGATGAATGACAAAGAATAAAAAGAACCTTATTTTTACATTTTGCATTTCTGTCTACATAACCGATGAGTCAAGTCCTTTAATGTTTTCAAAGATGCGGAAGTGCCAGTGCAAGCTCTGTGTTGCTTTAGCTCACTTCCAAGTTCTGGGGAATTTCCTTGCCATTAGGAGTTTGGAATTGTTCCCCTTTTTTAGTTTAAGTTGAAAATGATGGATTGGACTTAGACTCACCGACTTGTTTCGGCGTTGATGCAAAAGTGCTTCAACAATGCTCTTTTCTTCTTGTTTGTTCCATTGACTTTTGACTTCTTCTTTTATCTTTTTAGATTTATTCATTTTTTTATTTTTTATTATTTTTATTTTATTATTACTTTTTTTTTTTAAAGTTTGAAATTCTTTATCCCCCATGTAGGTGCACTACCCCCTAACTCTATTTGGCTAAGAGTCACTGCTGCCCAGTACACCGAGGAAATCCGAATCCTGGTTCAAATCTTATGATACAAAAGTGGGAAAATGAAAATTACATAAGGGCCTTCTCTGCCCTTTAAATCTTCAAAACATGTCTTCTCCTCTTGGTCTTGAGCTTGCCTGAGCTTTATTGTTTTTGATGATTCTCCACTGGGACTTGTAAGACTCCCTTTTAAAGGAAAATTCTTCTGGGAATTTTATGAGAGCCTTCTCATCTGTCATTCTGTTTCATCCAGTGTGTCTCTATGTAGAATGGCGCCGTTCTTTTGCCTATCTGAGGTTTTCATGTTCTGACAATGTCTCTCTCTTCAATTGGTATTCTTCTTCTGTTGGGTAATCACTTCTTCTTGACAAGGAAAATTCCACTAGGCATTTGTAGAGGAAGGTGTCACCTCTCTTGCTTTCTTTTCGGCATTCTCTGGTGGGGTCTTGGATGAGAAGCTTGTGTGTCCATTTGAGTGTACTCATTTTCTTTGTGGCGGATTCCCCTTGTTTTCTTCTCTTTCCCTTTGCCTATTTGCTATTTTTCTTTTTAGCTCCAGTATCAAAACCATTTGATTTCCCACCTCGCATGGGCCTGCAAATTTCTCCAGATAATAGTGAGGTATCTGAAATTCAAAATGTAAGCACTTGTGGCTTACTTGGTTATATTTGTGTGTGAATGCATAGGAATGAAATGAAAACAATTTTTTTTTTCTTCAAAAAAAACTTTTTCTTAGAAACTTTGTGCAAGTGCTTAAAAGGGAAAGGCAAGACCAATGACCATGGTAAATTACCTTATTAGCTTGAGGTGTTTTGAGACAGTGTGCCTGACACGCTTTCTCATGAATTTCTTGACTTGTGCCATCATTGACTCTTGGAGGTTCTACAAAGGCTTAAAATGAGGATCATCTCAAGGAATGCTTTCCTAGCCCCAGTTCTAATTTTTCTCACTTTGATCCAGTCTTAAGTGGTTTCAAGATTTTGCAATTGAAGGCTTTCCCTTTCTTTTTCTCCTTGAGGTTAGTGCCTGCCCCAGTTTAAGGGTTTAAACTGACTTTCATGCATCATGCCCTTTAGATCTAAGAGGTCTTTAAAATAGGACGAAACATTGGCCGAATTTTAAGTCTAAGAAATGATGGGATATAAATCTCAAGTTCTTGTGTTTCTTAGGTTAACGATTTGTGTCTTGCTAAAGCTGATTCTTCTTTTGAATTCCTTCATCACTGATCTACATAGATCCAAATGTCACATTTTCTACAATCAAAAAAGACTTTCTCATAGGATCAAACGAAGTCTGAGGTCTTGGTTTTTGAAAGAAAGGGAAGATGGCTCAAAGTTTTACAAATGGGTTGAGTCATGTTTTGAACCTTTTCTTGACTGCTTGGGCCTTGTCAATGCCTTTTCATTTTCTTTCATTTTCTTTTTGGGTCTTTTGCGACCTTCGCCTTTTCCTTGGCCTTTTCTTTCATTTGCTTTGGGTGTTCGCCTTGATTCGTATGCCCTAGTGTGCTTTCTGTTTTCTTTTTGCTTCATTTTTGCACATCCATGTTTTTTTTTTCTTTTTCTTCTTTCATACCAAGCACTATGTTTAGGGCTCATGACTCAATGGGTTAGAAAAAAACAAAAATTAGGCTCAACTGATTTGACTAGGGATTTTGTTTTGAAGACTTGATAGATTAAAGCAAGGATGGCCTTTCATCATTTTGCAGAAGTTGTGACAACTTGGTTTAGGTATTCGATGCAAATTTAGTTCAGGAATAGTTTGCTTCCTTTTGTTCTTATTCTTTTTGGCTCTGCCCCAGTGTGGGGTGGCTAGACACAATATGGGTATTTGAATAACACGAACAAGCCCAAAGTGTTTGACTAGCGATTATTGATTCAGGATGCAGAAGGATGGCCTCTCATCCTTTCTCAAAGACATGATGCAAAAGTCAGCCTTGACCCTTAGCTGGTTTAGGCACTTTTTCTTTCTTTTTCTTTTCCTCTCTTTGCTCTCAGGGATCGCTCTAGCCCAATGTAAAGATAGGTGTGGAAGGAAAATCAGGGTCTGGATCAGGAAAGGATGGCCACTGGCTCAGTAAAGGTTCTCATGGGAGCAATATCTTGCACCCAGTTGAAGACACCTTTGAGCAACTTGGCATCTTTCCATGATCATGGTCATGCCAAAAGGGTGGTGGTCTCAGAGCGATGTTATCATCGACCAAGCACTTGCCAAATGTTTTTTCTTTTCTTATTTATTTATTTTTTTCAAAAGTTTTTAAAGTTTGCATGAAAGTAAAGGAATGCAAAAACACTTACAAAATGACTGATCCCGCTCAGGATAGTCGGTGAAAAAAAAATAATAATTTTAACTTAGCCTCGAAATGGTGGACTTGGAGGAGAACCATGTCTGGGAGTTGGTTGCGCCTTGCAACCTTGTTTGATTTCTTCAACTTGTCCCACTTGAAGATGCCCCCTTGTGATCTGGAAGAGGGTTTTGAGTCACAGCAGTGGCTGGTGTGTTGGTTGGAGTAGGAGGGTCCACGGTGAGGCGTTTCTGATCAATCAAGTCTTGGATATCATGCCTCAAATCCCAACATCTGTTGGTGTCATGTCCCGGTGCCCTTGAGTGGTACTCACATCTCTCATTAGGATTGTAATTCTTGCCGATGAATGTTCTAGGATTTGGCGGCTTGATTTGCAAATACCCTCCTTTCAGTAATGTGGGTAGTAACTCAGCTGGTGTGTAGGGAAGTGGAGTGAATACTCTTTTCAGCCTTGCCTCCATTTCTTCTCTTGTCCTTCTTGGTGGACCCTGATATGGTACGGCCATTTGTCCCTGATTCCGTGGAGTTGTTGTCAGGGACCTCTAGGAGATGTGATAAGGTTGAGTAGGTTGAACATAGTTCACTGCCTGCCCTTCAGTTCTCCATGGTTGCTCTTGTCCCTGGCTTCTATTGCCCTGATTCGCCATTGGCCTCCTTTGAGTAGCATTCTACCCACTGCTATCTATCTTTCCTGACCTTATTGCATCTTCAATTCTGTCAAATGTTAGAATCAAGTCATTGAAACTTGCAGAACTTTGCCCCAGTAATAGAGTGAAGAAAGGTTGACCAAGTAATGCTATAAACAAAGACGCCATCTCTTGTTCTAGTAGTGGTGGTTGGACCAGTGTTGCCAACTCTTTCCATCTCTTAGCATAGTCTCGAACTGATTCATGACTCTTCTTTGCTAACCTTTGTAGCTCTGCCCTTGTTTGAACCATCTGGCTGTTCAAACGATATTGTTGAATGAACACTGCAGCGAGGTCATTCCAAGTCTTTATCTTGGCTTTGTCTAAGCTCAAAAACCAAGAATAAGCAGCCCCAATTAAAGACCGCTGAAAGAACTGTACCATGATTTTCTCATTTTTTGCGTATTGGCACATGTTGCCTGAATACGACCTTAAGTGGTTTAGCGGACAACCAGTTCCATTAAACTGGTGCAACTCAGGACATTTGAACTTGGCAGGGAGTTGTATATCTGAGAAAAAACAAAGGTTTTCCAGAGTAGCCTCATTCTGAACCATGTTTGGCTGTAGCTGCTTCAAAAGATATTCCTTCATGGCCGCCAGATGGGCCTCGAATTGAGCTTCTTGCGTTCTATACCAGTCTTCATCATCCTGCCCTAGTTGGACAGGCGCAAATTGTTCTTGCTGCTGTATCGGGTGGACAAGATCTACCACAAGAGGTGGGAATGGAACAGCTTGCTGTGGTGGATGTGGCGGTGCCATAGGTGGAGGTTGTGCTAGTTGTGGTGGAAGCGGTATTGCTGGCACTTCTGCTCATGGTGGAAGTGGTGGTTGGTGCTGTTGAGTGATTGGAACTATTGGTTGAACTTGTTTCAGATCCCTGATCTATGCCATGAGGGACTAAATAACCATAGCCATGTTTTCGACCTTTTGGGTTAGGTCATTAACCACTTGGGTTTCACTAGATCCCACTTGGTACTGAGCTGGCGGAGTCTGATTTCCTTGTGCATCCATATCCAGTCTTTTGCGAGATCGAAGATTGTATGGGCTTCTGGGAGCAATTTTGGATACCTGTTGACCATTTTGCAGAAGTTAGTGCATTTCTTTGACAATTAATCATATATACATATTTTTATGTTTTTTTGCTTTTAGAACCTATTTGCAGATTCTTTTTTTTTTTTTTCATGGTCAATCGAGATCAAAATTTGTGATTTGATTTAGCTGTATGGAAGCAACTTAGGGGGAGTATATGAAAATGTATCATTTTTAGTTACACAAAGGCAATTGGGAGAGAAAACCTAAAGGAATGATCTATTTTAGCTGCGCAAAGACAACTGGGAGAGAGAACCCTATGTCTACTGGTCTGTTTTAGTCATCTATGGACAACTGGGAAAAATAACCCAAGGTATTGATATATTTTAGTTGCATAAAGGCAACTGGGAGAGAGAACCCAAAGTCTAGAGGTCTATTTTAGTCGTTTTGTGGACGACTAGGAAAGAGAACCCAAGGGATTGATCTATTTTAGCTGCGTCAAGTCAGCAAGGAAAGAGAACCTAAAGAATTTGATCTATTTTAGTCGCTTACAACAAGGAAAGAGAACCTCTTGGCTCATGCCCTAATGAACCGGAGCTTGCTTATAATGAATTGAACTCAATATCACGGGATTGGACTTATGTCTCCTCAGGGGGTGAGCTAAAAACAACACCCGGGCTCACCCAGCTGGTCTCCGATTTAAGAATCGGTCGCCAGGCGCCACAATTTTTGGACTCAAGTCGAGTCTCCATAGGGGAAGGGCTAAAATAGCCGCCTCCGAGTTCACCCAGTTGATCTCCGATTTAAGAATCGGTCACAAGGCACCACAATTTTTGGACTTATGTCTTCACAGGGGGTAAGCTTGAAAGCAAAATACCCAGGTTCACCAAGTTGGTCTCCGATTTAAGAATCGGTCACCAGGCACCACAATTTTTGGACTTATGTCTCCATAGGGGAAGGGCTAAAAATAGCCGCCTCCGGGCTCATCTGAAGGGTTGGTCATGACGGGGCCATCTTCAAACGCCACCAATTTGGATCGTTGGATCCAAGGCAAAAACCGAGTGATCTTGTGAATAAGATGCATTCGGGTGTGATCTGAGTTCAATCCATGAGTGCTTTAAGAAACGCCTATAGGTATTAATATTAGAATAATTAAAGAGTAGGATTAGAAGGAAGAGGTCTAATGTGACCAGATATCGCGGTTTTGCATAACCGAAAATTGGGGTTTTTCCAACAAGCATCTGCAAATTGATTTACTGCTCTCTTTTTTATGCTTTTGTTCTGTCCATTCAAAATTAGAGTTAAAGCATTAAACTGGAATAAAAAGTGTGTGATCCTAAGGGTTGGTGCCTGTTAAGGCACGACTTCTAGACATACTTGTGTAAGGAAGCACACCCAAGTCCTGACCAGCCTTATTTTTTTATCTGCTCTTTCAAAAAACTGAAAGAGAATGCAGTCTTAGGGTTTTTGAGAACTCTAAGAAAGGATACATTTGATTCAAAAAGAGTAGGTTAAAAAGGCCTAAATCTAGGGTTCAAATTTCTCTGTTCTGATCTGGCCTTCTTTCATTTGCTTAAAGACTGATCCGTACTCAAGATACTTCCTACAGACTCAATGGGTCGAGGCCCATGGCTCTCAGGACTCAATGCATGGATCTGGGGTGGTTCCCCTGATCAAAGTTTAGGTAAGCTCCCTAATTTAAGGCTAAGGTAGCCCAGAATCTAGGGTCTACTCAATTTGATACAAAAGAAGGCAAGGGTTGTTGCCCCTGATGGACTCTTGGGTTTTAGACTTCATTCATCATTCACATTCACATTCACATTCACATTCACTTTCACATAGTAGGGTTTATCAGAACATTAGGTGGGAAAAGGGTACCCAGCCCGAGACAAATGCCTACAAGGGTCTGAGCCAAGTACTAGACCCTCGCATACCACGGAAAGAAACAAGTGGCGCTATAGGAATCCAGATACCTGGGGGGATGTTGTACCTCGCTTTTCCTGGCAAGCCAAGGGCGCGTGAGGCTAATACCATCCCAAATTTTGTTTATACGATAAAGAAGGGTGGCTGCTAGAGAGATCTAGGTTTTGGTAATCATTCAATCGGATCACCTATGCGGGCACCCTCGCGCGTGTCACCCCACACAATTTACATCAAAGCATGTAAAGAAACCACAGTGTGCGTGAGTGCACATGTGTGCATGGGAAGGAATTTTCACTATCTCATATAGTAAAGTGATGAATTGGTACACAAAACAATGTTCCGGGAGAGTCCCAGGTAATTGGAGGGGTCACAGTGGTCCCACTTAAAAACCAATTTCCTTAGGCAATTATTTCGTCCTTTATGACAGAACTCCACAAAATATGTTCTTGTGTATATTCAACACTTACTAAATAAGGCGGCAAATCTTCCTTGACTCATTTGTGCAAGTGTGTGCATATGTACAAAAAGAGTGTGCGTGCATGTGTAAGTGTGTGCGCATGTGCAAAGAATAAACCCATTATAATCCAACTAATCAAACCGGGTGAGGTCGGTCCCCAGCAGAGTCGCCAAGTTGTGCGCACCTCAGGCGTGCGGAAAAAGCGTGTTACATGTTTAATGGAGTCGCCACTACATGAAATGGTGCAGGTAGACACCTTGTTGTCTTTTGGTCTGAACCAGTGATTCTGGATAAGTGACCCGATTACAACCTAGGGAAGTCCATGAACACCCTAGGTTGCCCCACCGAAATGGGTTTCCTTAAATTAGTTGGATAATATTTGGGTTGTTTTACTATTATTTAATTCTTCTTTTTTTTTCTTTAATCTTTTATATATTTTTTATTTATTCTTTTTATGATCACATGTATACAAATATTGGAGGAATGAAGGTTGCTATACTACATCATGTATAATACATATATAAAAAATCCAAAATAAAGAAATCTAAATCAAACATTTTATCATTGAGCAATGTACTTGGTTACTTCAAAATATATTTTTTTTCTTTTTCTTTTTATTTTTTATTTATTTATTTTATCTTATCTTTCTCATATATACAAGAGGTTAGAGGAATTAACATGCTCCATTATCCCAATCATTTTTTATTGTTTTCTTATTTTTTTATGATAATTTATTTGCACAAAGCATGTGTAAAAAAAATTCAATCATATTTAATCATTGAAGATTACACTTTATTTTTCCATTTTTTAAGGATTTGGATAAGATGAGAAGTGTTATAAGAAATTAATAAAAGTTACGAATGTTTAAGCCTATGATTAAAATTAAATATGGTAGTTAAGCCTATTATCTAAGAATTAAGAAAAGAATAAAAAAAATCTGGTTAGTATAGTTAAATATGTTAATTAAGCATATTATCTAAAAATAATTAAGAAATTAAGAAAAGAATTAAAGAAATAACATGAAAGAAATAAAGAAATAATAAATGAAACCTAGGAGTTCTTAAAAAGGGTTTTAAAGAAGGACTAAACATAAAATACAATAAGTTCTTTTATAAATTCTTGAACTTTTTAGAATAGCAAATTAGGCATGATAGCTTATCAAATTCTCAAAATTCCACTCCCAAAAACAATCGTTCAACAGAAAATTTTTTTTTTTTGGTCATAACCGTGACATGCTTTATTTAACAACACTAACATGAAATAACACATTCGGCCATAACAATAACATGCTTTGTATTATTTTCACTTTGACAATTTAACAATACTAAAAAAATTACTTGATTAAAGAATCAACAAATAAAATAAAATAAAAACCTGGTATGGAGTCGATTTCCCGGAAACTGGTGAGCACAACTCCGGATGTTTCCCCCCTTTTTCTTGCACAAACTTCTTCCACCTTTTTTTTTCTTCCTTCTTTGCTTTAAAGAACTCTCTCCTTTTTTTCTCCTCTTTTGCTCTCAACTTCAAGCCCTTTTATAGAGGATTCTCACCCCTTCAAATTCTTAACCCCAAACCTTTCCTCTTCCTCTCTTAAACCCTTAACTCTTCCTCTTCCTCTTCTTAAACAACTAACCTGTAACGCCCCGAACCCGGGTTAGTGCAAACCGGCACCCGACCCGAACCCAGTTCATTACTGTAACAACCTGAATTTAGTTCAACAACCAAATCCGAGGTGTTACTGGCCCATATCACATACATCATCAATAATATACCAAACCAAAGAATTAAAATCCATTCACTTTATTATACTATCAGAGTTGCGGAAACAAGTATGTGCGGAAGTGTAGTTTAAAATCTTTAAATAAACATATAGTTTGATCATCAATCATTAATATCAAAGTCTGGTAAAATAAACTAATTACTATCTCTCTCTCATCTCTCTAATACATCAAATCCAAATGAATAATAATAAACTAATCAAAAGTGCTAAGTTTATGACATTCATCCAGCTCAAACAAGATCCGGATAATAGTAATCCTCTGGTGTATACTCAACTATCTCTCCCTAGAAATCACTAAGATTGTAAAACCCCAGTTTTGAGTAGAAAAAAATATATATATAAAATAAAATAAAATAAATAAATAAAATAAATTAACAATAACAGTAATAAAAATAAACAAATAATAATAGTAGATAAAAATAAAAATATATGCAAGAGTATGAACATATGGATTTATGGACAGGTTAAATCAAATTTGTTTTTGTTAGAAATTGGTGGTCATTAGTTGTCAAAGAGAATGAAGTGGAATATTAATATGTAAGTCATATTCGAACTTAAAATACGGCAGTAAGTAAAAATTAGTCAATACGTAAAACCCGGGAAAGCCCTACCTTAATGAGGGGTATAAAGGGGATTCCGAGGGTAAATGGTGAATTAGGTTAAACCCTCGCGGTGTATAAATAGGTAACTGATATAAAAATTTTCGGGGATTTGGGGGAAGGTTGCTGCTCTGAAATTAGGGCGGCTACTGTGGCGATTAGGGTTTCGTTGGGAAGAGATGAGAACCGCGAGAGCTACGACTGGATTAGTGGAGTCGGAGATCCAGATTTCAGTGAGTTTTTCCTCTCGCGAGCAGGGGATCAGTTCGGCGACCTTCGCATCCACGCGCGCAGCCGGAAGTCATGCTCGGCCGGTTGTGGAATAAGCTTCTGTTCTGGGATTAAGCGTATACTTGTGAGTAGCACTGTTTTAAAACCTCAGTTTCGGATTATTCGTAGTTCTAGTTTGAATGCATACGATTGTGGATTGAGATGTTCTGTTGTTTTTCTGGGCGGACTCTGTCCGAGGGTTGTTTCTTTATAACTGAATGGGGATAAATAAAAAGTGTGTTAGGTTAATTCCAAAACTAGTTTGAATGTGTTCTGGGGGTATTAGGAGACTAAAGGAATGGTTACAGACCGAAAAAAGTTAGGCCAGAGTGGGAGATCTGGATTTAACAGAGAACCTAAAAACACAGTGGGTATCCGACCACTTGGCGCCCACTGGCGCCCACTTCGGGAAGTAGGCGTATAGGAATAATGATCTGGCGCCAAGCTCGCGCCTACTTGAAATTGATGCGCTTTTCTCGTGCCTATCTCGCGCCGAGCTCGCGCCCACTTACCATCGAGTGAGCGCCAACCCTATTTTAATGATATAAGCTCCACTCACTCAGCGCTCACTTCGCGCCCACTTCAGGAGGTGAGCGCATAGTCCAATACACTTACCAAATTATAGAATTTGTTGAAAATAGCACCCTTATTACATGAAAGACATTTAAGTAAATGTCTAGTGTATTTATTGCTCCATTTACTTAAGTCTTTACATGTAAATAAGGTTTTACCCCCCATTTGGAACCAATAAAAATACTCCCAAGGTCTAATTCCCAGCCAATAAAAAGTCAACTTTCAAGTTCATGCCTAAATCCCGGTTTTTATCAAAAAGCCCGGTTTGGGTTTAATACCCAGATGAGTGATTCAGGAGCCCATAAAATTCTAGGAGATGTGTTTACCCTTCAATAGACTACAACCAAAATTTGAGCCCGAAACTCCTTGTAGATTTGTCTAGAAAAACTATATACCAAAAGTCAACGTTTTTAACCAGACTTAGAATATTTTGAGGTCCGAAACTTTTTGTCTCAGAATTGATTGCTTTTTGGTATGGTGACCTTATAGGGGATCCTAAGACTATTCCACTCATCCAAAATGTGTTTCCAGGGTTTTATGACATTCATTTGATTGATTTGGATTATGAAAGCGAAATTTAGAATCTAGGAGCTGTTTTGCTGGATTATGTTTAATCGAAGTTTGGAGGCTGAAATCACTTCTGTATAATGTGCTTTATTCTGAAAGTCAGTTTTGAAACCATATTTTTTTGCTGAAATACCTCTACACTATTATGCTAGTTCACCTTTGAATGCACGGTGCACTTCAGGAATGATTTACTTGAACATGTTGATCTATATATATCAGTTTTACATGATGGAAAATACATTGGGTTGATTTGCTAGTTTTATACTTACTACTGGTTTAACTTGTCCTGGATCCAGAGTCTAAGTTTAGTAATGTAATGTTATTTGTTGGTTGTTGGAATTGCATGGCCTTGTGTGTTGCCACGACCGGTGTAGAGCAGCCAGAAACCCTGAGTAGGCCTGCATTGGATGAAGAAACCCTGAGTAGGCCGTCATTTCAGAGTTTCCGAAACCCTGAGTAGGCCGGAACTGTGTACATGGAGGTGTGGAGTGTCTACTTGGCATGTTTAATTTATCAACTAAACAATAGTCATGACATTGACCAATGTTGGTATTTGATTTTGTTTGACGTGATATGTTTTATTCGCTGGTTTGTTGGTATTTATGGTTCATGGAATATTTTTACCGATTATTGAGTATTGTACCTCCCGCCGGTGTAGAGCAGCCAGAAACCCTGAGTAGGCCTGGTTGTCAATGCAGAAACCCGGGGAGTAGGCCTGCATTGGATGACGCAGTCATTTCAATATCCGAAACCCTGAGTAGGCCGGATATAAATTTGTTGGCGTGGGCATGGTTATGAGAAGACTTTGTGTTATATGATATTGGTATATCTGGAATTATATCTTGAGATACGAAATTATGGTTAATTGCTATGTTGTTGTCAGTTAATCATTATTTTATCGATGGTTTCGGGATTGAAAACGGATTGTTATTGCTTGATTTACCTGATGGTTTTCCGCACTGATATGAATTGGATTATTGAAGTTTAGTCGGATTATTCGGAATATGTGTGTTATCATCATTGTATATGGTTTATAACCGTGGCATGTTTTAGAACTGAAATAAATGTATTTGTGCATGCATGTGCTGCTCACTGGGATATTCGTATCTCATTCCGTATTGTTTTGTTTTGTTTTCAGCTGCTCCTAGAGAGGCTTGCGGGTAGTTACTTGGTCATGTGAGTTTTATTTTAGTTTGGGGAATATTTTAGCGCACTCTGTTATATAGCTACTGTTGTATTCATGTTTTTCCTTCACTCTGATATTGCGATCCTGTGTTTTATAATAACCTCTGGAGACGAGTTACGGGTTTTTCATGTGACTCAGATCCGGGGCGTTACAAAGATCCCCCTCTCGCGTATCAGCTGAAAAATGAAATAGAATTAGGGTGAGATACGAATATCCCAGTAGGTAACACATGCATGATTAAGCAGTTCATATAAGTAAAGTAACAGTTCATGCATGGTTAAACAATATCGACTAATCAGACTCATATAATCATCATTCATGAATACAAAACAGTTTGATAAACAGTTATAGAAATGAATTTCAGCAAGTTTTAATATAGGAAGCCAATATCAAGATCAAAAATATGATTCACACTTTGCTAGGATGCACTAAGCAGTCACATCCGATCAATATCTCAATCACATACCTCCAGCATGTATTCGATAATAATATCAAGTGTTGTGATTTCAGTATCATTGTAGGACTCACAAATATAGATAAATCTTTGGAGATGATTCTCAACGAATTGCTATACCACCGTGCGACTTAGGAGCAATGCTACTAATGATACTCAAGTCCCATGCAGCGCAACTTGGACAAGAGCCGTAGTCACTGACTTATTGCACACGTACCCATCAGAGTTGGCATGTACCACCAGCATGCAGTACCAAAATCAATACATGGAGATGGTTGCTTATCCACATGTACAGGGAATCACCAGCGGCTCACCGGGGTGTCCCTCCAGACATAGGACCTTCCCAGACAAACTAACTTGCAAAGGAAGCACGTCGCATATAGGAGTAACTCAACCCAAATGACATATCCCTCAGCTATCTAGCTACAACTATGGATCCATAACCAGCTATGCCCACTAGACTCCAAAATTCCCTAAAATATAATATTTCTATAAGGGTTGGTGCCTAGCGGCATATAAAGGTTAAATCTGTCAATCACTTCAATATTCGGTCATCTGAGTTTTGAATTCTCTATATACATTTTTCTAAGTTATAGTGTCATTTAGAAGATGTTTTAGTAGTTAAATACAAGTTAGGTTTTCCAAAAACTAGGTTTCTCCATTTCTTTCAAAGTTTGGCAACTAATGTCCTAAATAGCTTCCTAATTTATTTTTCTGTAAAACAGGGAATAAGATAATGTAGTTTGGTCTTAAAACATATTATTAAATCATTAAAATTGTCTAAAAATAATTTGGAATTGAGTTAATTTTCCATGTCTCACAAACGTAAGTTGGAGTGATGCCAATCCAAAACTGAGTTAATCTTAGCTTTCTTGAAAAGATCGACAGGATACCTTACAGACAATAGTGAACATGATTGAAGACTTGAAAGTAACTGGGATCCAGAACATAGTAACATAAGATAAAAATCTAAATCCTTTTGAATAAGCACTTCTATATTTTACAAAAGAGTTGTAGGCCAGCATACAAATGATCAGCAACTCTGGGAAATACACAAGCAAGGTAGCTCAGAATTGCGTGACTACAAAATATCCAATCGGGAATAAAGCATCCCCAGATATAGAATAAATAAGGAGAAATGTTTAAGAAATCACCAAGTGATCAAATAATCCCCAAAATATGGAAAAGAAAATAACAACATCTTATCATATAATGAACATATGTATATGGTATATGTAACCTGTTGACGAGCAAGGCAGCGAGCGCGACGACTACGAGCAAGGCAGTGACAACGACGGCAACGAGCGACTAGTGACGACGACAAGCGACGAGCAATGGCAAGGAGGGGAAATGCGACGGTGAGGAGGGGAAGTCCGATGACGGCAAAACCCTTAACAGAGAGAGTGAGTAAACGAAAGACAGTAAAGAATGAAAGGGGGTGCGTCGGGGGGGGGGGGGGGGGGGGAGGGGGGAATTAGGTTACATTTTCAGCAGTGATACAAATTACCACCGCTAATTAATATATTAGTGGTGGGAAGAATATGCTGATGCAAAACATTAACACTGGTAGAAATCTTACCGCCTGTGAAGACACCTCAAAGCTATTACCGGTGGTAATAATCTTACCGCTGGGTTTCATTTTCACTGGCGGTAAATTACTGCCGGTATATATCTTTTCGCGCCATACATTCTCGCGCCATCTCTCTTGCACTTTGGTTTTAACTTTTACAGGCGATAATTGTTATTACCGCCGCTATTTGAATTTTTAGAGGCGGGTTTTACCTACCACCGGTAAAGGTCTGTCATCTAAAATCCTTTGTTTTGTAGTGTTAAAAATAAGATGGTTTATTCTACTAGTATTGTGTTCCACGTACCATCCATAAAACGTGCAAGATTGCATGACCTAATTCGAACGTATTTCTTCTAGTTCTAGAATCTAATCATACTGTACAACCGGTAAGGATGGATTGCAAGTTGGGGGTGGCCCTTCTTGAAAGGGCATGCGTCCATTCATGTCATCTAGCAATACTGTGACACCATCGGTTGGGATGAAAGGGGGACCTCTTGAAGTGGGCATGCATCCATCGAGACGTTTCATATGATGCCACTCTGTGGTACCAGCATGAATCGTTCTGAATCCATTCACATCCATCGATTTCTCAATGATGTAGTAATAGAGAAAACAATCTCGCTCGTTTCTGTAGGATGCACGCCCAAACACACAAATGGGTGGTACTAGAGGTAATGGTTTGTTAGAAATAGATAAATGAGTAAAATTGATGCCACCTTATTGTGCGCACCTGATTTCGGTCGCACGACGAGGCGCATGCAAAATGATGCGTGCCTCGGGATTGTTTGGAGTCGCCACTGCCTGATGGGGTGCAGGCAGACACTTGGGTGCCTATTTTTGTCTATTAAGGCTAGGTCTGCGGCTTGAGAGTCTAAGCAAGTTCTCAGTTACGGTCCGGGGAAGTCCGTAGACACCCCGGTCCGCCCCGTCAAAAGACGGGTCCCATGGTTTCCTGGTTTTGAGTCAACTTAGTTCTCTCACTCACCCAATTCCTATTCTAGCATTCAATTTGGTTAAGTTTGGCAGGACCGCCAAAGTGGTGTGGGTCCCTTTGCTTGATTTTATCTTCTTATTATTGAACGAAGTGAGTCTGATTGGGTGGGCCCCGTTGGAAGGCCCATGCTATCCCTGGTGGGCTTGGTTAAGCCCACGTGTCCCCTAGTGGGCCTCAGTCTAGCCTGAGAGGCCCTTTGGGCTTTGGTTCAATGAATTGATTTTATTTAAATTCCAAGTTGGAGATTAAATTTAGTTCCATGCAAAAAGTGAGTCTGGATTGACTTGCGGGCCCTTGAGTGGGCCTCGTCCTGGTTGCCAAGTGTTTTGAGTTTATTTTGATTAATATTTGCCAAAATGGGCTAGGCTTTGGGCTTGGGACCCTTCACCTGGGCTTGAAAGCCCAAGGCTTCTTGAGTTAGGGTTCGGAAACCCTAAGTTGGTTCGATTTAATGGGCTTTAGCGGGCCCGATCGGCCCTACCCATAATCTCGGCCAAACCAAGCCTAGATCTAGACATGCATGCTACCCCAATTGGGCTTTGGTGGGCCTCCAATAGTGTGGCCCACTCATTCGGTTAAATTTATCTTGATTTAGCAAAGAATAAGTTTGTTGGGCTTGGTGGGCCCCGTTGGAAGGCCCACCGGAAATCAATTTGGACCGAGTCGGCCCGTGGTCCATCTTGGGTTTCCGGGTCACTCGGAAACCCTTCTGGTTCGCCCGGATTGATCAAACAAACCAAAAAAAAACAGCACAAGATTAGAAAATGGCTAGAAAAAGCAATCTGGTAGTTTAGCCGACCTAAGATGCCGGTTACACACAGTCTCAGTGTATCCGGCATCTTTTGCCGGCTACGAATATAGCTCTGTTGATCCAACCTGAGTTGTTGGATCAACCAAAAACTTGGTTTTTTCAGATCTTTGCATTGGGCTTGGATTCTGGGCCTCTTAGGGTGTTCTAAAATTGCATGGGCCCCTGGGAAGGCCCACACTGGTACTGGAGATGAGGAATCACCTCATCTCTTGGTCTTTCTTGAAGGTCTTTCCCTTTCCTTGTGACCAAGGAAGTTGCTTTCCTCTCTTGGGGCTGCAGATGGCAATTAACAGAGACCAAGAGGTTCCTGTTTTGGCTCTCCCATTCACAAAATAGTAGGTGATTAGGCTACACAAAAAGTAGACAAAAGCATACACCCAGAACATGCTTCCTAATCTCTACACATGCCAACACACATAAGCATACACTTTACCACTAATCATGCTCAAAACAGCCACTTACTTCAGCAAGAGAGCAAACCAACAAGAAGGGATGAGAAAGGGGGGTTACTTAGGGGGTACAAAAGATAGCATAAAATGGGAGGGAACATGCTCCCTCCTAAAATCATCGAGGTCTTACGAAATAGTGGCTTAAGAAGCCCTTAAAGTATGTGAGAACATCATCCATGCTCTCATGGGGTCGCACATGAGACCTCCCTCACCCTTGGAGACTTTCTAATGGTGAAACGGAGAGCAAGTGCATGAAGATCATGTGGGGGAATAGTTTAAAACGGAATGAAAACAACTCTTTTCTAGACTTTATGCAAAAGAACCCATTTTCATATATATGATACAAAATGTATGAGGGAACATTACCTTGAGGGATTTGAACCCTAGAAAGATGTATTCGAGCCTCCTTGAGACAAGTGAAGTGGCTGGAGCTCCTCCTTTGGCCACCAACCACAGCTCCTCTCCTCTTGCTTGGATGAAAAATGGAGAAGAAGAAGAGAAGAGAAAGTAGGAGAGCTCAAGGTGATGCTTGAAGGGCTCTTTGGGAGAGAGGTTAGAGAAGAGAGTGGAGAAGGAAATGGTAAGACGAAATGTGCCCAACCAAATTGTGCTCAACCCTCTCATGCATCCCACCCCCTCCCCTTTTATAGGAGAGTTTGCTTAAGGGTTAAGAAAGACCAATTTTTAAATATTTTATCAAAAGTGACTTTTTTATTGTTATTTCTTACTTGTGACTTATTACTTTTGCTTAATGGTTAAGAAAGACTCTTTTGTTAATATTTTTTACTTAAGGGTTAAGAAAGACTCTTTTTGTTAATATTTTTGTTTACTTAAGGGTTAAGCAAAAGGGGGACGTCCACGTGGCGTAGTTTGCCATGTGGACAGTTTATTTTTGACTGAGGATTGCCCATAACTCCCTCATTTGAGCTCTGATTCTGGCAAACTCAGTTGCGTTGGAACCGGGTCAACATCCTCTATCCACTGAGCTAAAGTTTAGTAGAAAATTCAGGGTTTAGCAGAAAGTCAACTTTCGGCTCCCCTTCAAGTTTGACCGCCCACAGAACCTTCATCCGAACTCCAATTCCAGCAAACTCAGTTGCGTTGGAACCGTGCCGGGATTCTCTATCTACTGAGATAAAGCAAGGTGGCCAACTATCACCTGATAAAAAAGTCAACTTTTTGTCCCCTCGGGATTTGACTTTCTGCCAGGGTTTTCATTTTCAGCACTTCCAGCAGTGCAAAAATAAGTTGCTTACACTTAAATATGTACAAAAATGGCCATGGTCAAACCACTCAGTTTGATCTTATACATTTTTCTATGAAATTGATGGGTTGGAGACTAATCGATACCGAAGATCCACAAGAATTTCTAAACTAGTTGGCTTATCATCAACTCCATTTGAAGCTGTAATTCCCATGAAACTACCAATAATGTATATTAACAACAACCATCCATAATTTGATACATGATACACACTCGGCCGATTTACATATATATATATATATATATATATCGATTTATTTGTTTATTTATTGTCATAATAATCCACTGTAGAGTTCTACTACATGGTACAACTAAAATATTGTTAATGAAGGCTTTCAAACTAAACTTGTGATAAAGGCTGCTCTCCAGTCTTCCCTCTTGCATGCAAGTCATCTTCATGGCGAATCTTAGTGTCCCAATCATTTTGTCCAATTTTCTTTGACAGACCATAACAGTAGCATTGGCAACCCTTAGACCCCAAAAAAGGCGATGAGGTGCTTTTAGGTTCCGCTATAAATGGTCACAGACCTTTAAGAACAATCACAAGAGAGGGACCTAGCATAATAATAACAAAAAGAAAGAACTTAGCACAATAAGAATTAGTGGTGGCACGTGTGTACTGTAGCATAGAAGTAAGGGTACGGTTTAAATTTGAAAGTGGAAATAGTAGTGAATATGGTGGTTATATATCGTTTGAGATTCTTTTAGTTGTGGAGGATAATCTTTGAAGGAAGAGAAAAAAAAAGGGGTGGCTAGAATCTGGGAAATATTATCCCCAGTTAACTTTACTGATAGTATAGATAACAATCACAAAAATAGGATCACAAGAGAGGGGTTTAGAATGTTAAAAAAAAACAATAAATAATAAACAATAACAACAACAACAACAAAAATAAAGAATAGCTCTGTAAAACCCCGATATTTTCTAAGGATTTTTTTTTATTTATTTATGTGGGCGAATAAGCTTAAGTAGATGTGGGTATATGTAGGGATTTCGGTGGGCGAACGTACACGGAATCAATGATTTTCAAAGGTTGTCGAGCGGCAAGACGTATGGAAGGTATATATACTAAAGGGGAAATTAGGTTTTTGGTTTCGAATGCTCGTATCGTATTTTTGTAACTGAAGACGTTTGGTGTTTTGCGGCTACTGGTGTGGCGATTAGGGTTTCGTTGGGAAGAGACGAGAACAGTGAGAGATGCGACTGGATTTGTAGTGTCGGTGATCAAAATTTCAAAAGGTTTTTCCTCTTGCAAACAGGGGATCATTTTGGCGACATTCGCAAGCACATAGCCGTACAGTTGGTGATCGGCCGTGGTTTGGAATATCCTTGTGCTGGGATATAAGCGTGCAAGAGGTGAGTAGCATTGTTTTACAACTGAGGTTTTTGAGTTTATTCGTGAATGTATTCTGATGCATGGTTGTCTTCTGAGTTTTCTGGAATAACTTAGTCCGAGCATGAGAGTGAATTATAACTTAATTAGAAATGTGCTTAGATTAAATTCAACACTAGTTGGGAAGTATTCTGGGGATATTAGGAGACTACTGGAACAATTACAGACCGAAAAGATCGGCCAGAGTTGGAGATCTGGAAATAACAGAGAGTCGGAAATCGCAATGAGTATCCGCCCACTTGGCGCTCACTTCAGGTAGTAGGCGCACATTAAAAATGCACCATCCGCCGAGCTGGCACCCACTTGGCGCTCAGCTCGCGCTCACTTAAAACTATACGCGATTCTCGCGCGAAGCTAGCACCCACTTCTCGCCCACTTCGCGTTCACTTGATATCGAGTAAGCGCATAGTCGAATTTTAACCTAGGATCTATCCGCCGACCTGGCGCTAACTTCTGGAGGTGAGCGCATAGTCAAATACACTTGCCGAAATGAAATTTTGACTAAACTAAGAGGTTTTTGATGACTTGAGGGTTAAACCACTTAACCAATCACTTGTTTTGGGACTTTGGAACCTACATTACCTATTCAATTACTAGAGGAAAATTTAGTGGAAATTCTTAAAGGCTTCCAAGGTTAAGTTTAGGTTATTTGTAAGTGTTGTGCTGGATACTAAAACACTAGGAGTTCCTAGTTAGTTTCCCCTTTGTTTTTATACACTGTTTTGATTGAGAAATTATTAAATTCTGGTTTCACTTGTTTGGAAATTTCTGAATGTATTGTAAAGATTTTCTTGGTATGAATAACTGAGTTTTATTTCCAAATGGCATGTGTTACGGAAATGAGAAAATACTGGAAGTACTTGTGGTACTGTTTGGTCCAGAGGGATAGGTGGTGAACTGTGATGAGTTATATATGATGTGGAATGAATGGTTTTATTTTGATGCTGGAATTGAGATTATACGATGATTTACTGTTTTGGTTTACCTTGTCCTGGATCCATGCTTAAGCTTAGTAATGTAATGTTATTGTTGGTTGTTGAAATTGCATGGCCTTGTGTCTTGCCACGACCAGTGTAGAGCAGCCAGAAACCCTGAGTAGCCCTGGTTGTCAATGCAGAAACCTGGGGAGTAGGCCTGCATTGGATGACGAAACCCTGAGTAGGCCGTCATTTCAGAGTTTCCGAAACCCTGAGTAAGCCGGAACTGTGTACATGGAGGTGTGGAGTGTCTACTTGGCATGTTTAATTTATCAATTTAACAATAGTCATGACATTGGCCAATGTTGGTATTTGATTTTGTTTGGCGTGATATGTTTTATTTGCTGGTTTGTTGGTATTTATGGTTCATGGAATATTGTTTACCGATTATTGGGTATTTGTACCTCCCGCCGGTGTAGAGCAGCCAGAAACCCTGAGTAGGCCTGGTTGTCAATGCAGAAACCCGGGGAGTAGGCCTGCATTGGATGACGCAATCATTTCAATATCCGAAACCCTGAGTAGGCCGGATATACATTTGGAGGCGTGGGCATGGTTATGAGAAGACTTTGTGTTATATGACATTGGTATATCTGGAATTATATCTTGAGATACGAAATTATGGTTATTCGCTATGTTATCGTCAGTTAATCATTATTTTATCGACATCTTCGGGATTGGAAACGGATTGTTATTGCTTGATTTACCTGATGGTTTTCCGCACTGATATGAATTGGATTATTGAAGTTTAGTCGGATTATTCGGAATATGTGTATTATCATCATTGTATATGGTTTATAACCATGGCATGTTTTAGAACTGAAATAAATGTATTTGTGCATGCATGTGCTGCTCACTGGGATATTCGTATCTCACCCCGTTGCTTTCGTTTTGTTTTCAGATACTCTTGGAGAGCTCGATACTTGCGGGGAGTTACTTGGACATGTGAGTTTTATTTTAGTTTGGGAATATTTTAGCGCACTCTGTTATATAGCTATTGTTGTATTCATGTTTTTCCTTCACTCTGATATTGCGATCCTGTGTTTTAAATTAACCTCCGGGGATGAGTTACGGTGTTATTTCGTGACTCAGATCCGGGGCGTTACAAGCTCTTGCATATTTACGTCATAATCATACTTAGAAATTAGAATATATATATATATATATAGAATTACAGGATATGAAATTGATGATACTCACTGCGTGTGGGAATTCTAACTCTAATTCTGATTACTTGAGATGGAATAGAGAGAATGGAAATTAAGAAGATGATACGAAGGAAAAGAGAAGCCTTGTGAGCCATGTTGCTGCACTGTTGCTGGTAAGAGCACTACTACCATCGGACAATAAGTCATTCATGGGGTCGGATAAAAAATTGCATTTACCGGGTTCGTTATGCCATTCAACTAGATTGAATTGATTATAACCAATTCAAACTATTCAAAACTAGGGTTGGCAATTGTGAGACATGAAAAATCACCTAAATGACTTCCAGATCATTACACGGGTTTCACAAAGTTATGGATTCGCCACCATTCAAGTTAAGGTGTGAATGGACACCAAGGTGATCATAAAAAGGACAAAAAGAGCTAAAGTAGCTCTAATTCATGGTCTATTCCAGAAATCAGGTAAGGGGATTAGGTTATGAGTAGGGGAAGGTGTTAGGCACCCCTACTCATCCACTCAAAGTGGTTGCATTTGTAAAATCCCAAATTTTTAATAACATTAAAAATTGGATTTTATTAAATTATAATTAATCATGTGATAAATTATTGCAGGAAATAAAGTATAGAGGTGGGTTAGTAAATGTTAACATATATATATATATATATATATATATATATATATATATATATATATATATATATATATATATATATATATATATATTATGATTAATTTAAAATGATTGAAGATGATATTGTAGGGTGGACTGTATAGAGGAGCAAACATGTGATGATCATGAAAAGAGGAGTTGTGCTAGGCAGCAGAACTTAAACTATAAATAGGGGTTCAAATTCATGTGGAGCGTTGGTCGAATGATTCTGGAGGTCTCTAGAGAAATGGAAGAAGGAGCTAAGGTTTCCGCAAGGATGTGTGCTTAGATCAGGAGGAGGAATTCATCATTAAAGGTCGATCAAAAATTGGAATTGAGGATTTTCGAAGAAGCACTTTCTGAAGAAGAGTCGTTGATGAAATTGTTTAGATTCAGAGCAGGATTCAGGTAAAGATAATTCAAAAAATTTCTATTTTATAGTTATCCTGGGGAAATTATGGAGTTTCATTTGGATCTCATTAGATCTGGTAATAACTCTTCAGGTTTTCTAAATTTAGAATTGATTCGGTGGAGATTGGT
The DNA here is from genome assembly GCA_947561395.2 of Buxus sempervirens. Classification (NCBI taxonomy): domain Eukaryota; kingdom Viridiplantae; phylum Streptophyta; class Magnoliopsida; order Buxales; family Buxaceae; genus Buxus; species Buxus sempervirens. The sequence goes on from OX387188.1 coordinate 28,262,706, forward strand.
AATGAAAAAAAGATCTGATCTGGAAAATCATGTGTGATGGAAACTCATAGTGGAACTTTACTCTAAGTAGCACCTCTTATTTCCATTTTGTTTGAGTTAAATTGAAGAAATTCATTGGATGTATGTTTGAGTTGCTGAAACTCTGTTAGAAATGATAATGGGCTACTAAATTGATGGAGCTTGTTTCCATGATTAGATTAAACTCAATTATGCATTAATTTACTGTTTGGGTAAGTAAGAAAAGTGGTTTGAATGAGTGAGATTAGATCAGTCTTGGTGAAAGCAAAATTGTCGTATGCATGAGGTGAGAATTCTGGCTGGGTTCCCAAGGCTGCCTAGGCACCCTGTGGTAGGTGCCCATGCCATATTGATTTGTATTTTAGCTAGGCGCCCAGGGCTGCCTAGGAACCCTTTGGTAGGCACCCAGAGTATAAATCAGCATGTTTTTTTGTACAAGTTGGTTATTTTAACTAGGGTTTTATGGAATAAGTAGAGATGATTAAGGGGATTTGGAGTGAGTGAATTATTTAATACAAGAATTTTAAAGGAAGTGGTTTGTTATAAAAAAGGTAGTGTTCAGGGTATTCAATAACACATAACACACTTAGCTGATTCAAGAAATTCAAAAACAATGTTTTAGATGCTCTATCATGTACCGTAACTATGTTTGAGACTAATTACAGATGTATTAGGTGTTAATTGCAGAAACTAAGTTAATTAAGAGGTGGAAATCCATTAATAATGGTTTCAAATAATATTGGGATTTGTGTCAATCAACTAAGATTAAGTGGAGTATGTGTTGGGTGTAGACACCCCAAATTGCACTACAAAATGAGAAAATAATAAAAACATTAATTGGAATTTAAAACAGGCCAAAATTGCATGAAAATCAAATAAATCAAGCCTTGACCGTATTGTCACTATGGGCTAAGCGCGCCCGAATTTTATATACGGGCACGTAGCGCCCGTAATACATATACGGACACCTTTGGACCGTAACTCATTTACGGGCACTTTAGATTCGTGCGAGTTTTATTCTTCTCTCAATTTCTGAGCATTATCTTTAGTCCAATATCCCTTTTAATGAGTGAATTGTATCATTATTTCGTTCGGAATATCCTTGTTGGCCATAGATGGGCATTACCTTGTGTTTAACTCAAACTGAAACTCTAACTTGCCAAACCATGGACCAATCATGCCCCTGGGTTTGCCTATAAATAGAGGGTCTTTCTTCAAGCAAAGGGCCACGAAATTTTGAAGTCCAAGCAACTCCAAGAGAAGAGAAGAACCCCTGCTGCCTGCCTGCTCAATCCAGGTAAGTCCCTTTTCCCTTTTATTTTCTGTTTTTTTGAATTCTAGAATTAAATCTATTCTTCTCCATTGCTGTATAATAAGGCCATCTTTTATTCTGTATTCCTAAACTTGTCTCTAAGTACCTCAAGAGTCTCTCTAGCCGTAAAATGTGAAGAGAGAGCTAGGGGAAAGGGGAACAGGTGGATCCCTAGAATAGAACCCCATATCTTTTTTACTTATTTTTTTTCGAATCAGGCCTTTGATTGTGTACCCAAACCTATCTCCAAGTACCTCAAGAGTCTCTCTAGCCGTAAAACATGAAGAGAGAGCTAGGGGAAAAGAGAACAGGTGGATCCGTAGGGTAGACCCCCATGTGCTATAATCTGTGAGATGTGACTATTTTGAATATCCTGATCATGTTTTAATGGTTTTATTTTATATCTGGATTAATCCCATGAGTTCATGATGATCATAGCATGAGATCCTCACTTTTTGCTAAAATTTGGATTTTCACCACTTTTGCACCTACATCACTGTTTTCGTGATTTTTGTGATATTAGGCTAGGATCTTGGATTTATCATGATCAATATGATAGATCTTGATCCAGGAGCCTGAAAGTAACTTCTAGGGTTTCATGATGTGATTTTTGAGTCCTTTTCTATTTTTGAGAGAAGACCCTACGGTCTCAGTTCTCCCCTTTTGATGTTCTTCATCAACGTGGGTATTTTTGGTTTTGATTTCTTGATTTAATGTGAAATTTGGGCTATATCTATGTCCTGGACTGTTCAAGTTCAATTTTGAAATATTTTATAAAAATCATATTTTTCTAGATTTCTAGAATTTGACTTGAAGCCAGATTTTTGGATTTTTCACTTTAGATTGGTTTTATTTGATTTTATCTCAATTTTATTTTGATCATGAAACCCTAGGAATGGTATGATCATATTTGAAAGTTTTGGATCAATCAGGCTATTCGTATGAAAAACCATACAGCTTTGTCTTTTTTGTGATTTTTATAGCAAGCTTTTTCCTTTATTTTAACATGAACAAATACTTGGCAACCACCTTGTGTGGATGAATAGGGGTGCCTAACACCTTCCGCTGTTCATAACCTAATCCCCTTACCCATCTCTGGTTGTTTTTTCAAGAGGGTTATTTTTACCCTAAATTTGCCTTTTGTGCTTATTTGATATTTTGGTGTCCATTCACACCTAAATTGAATGGTGGCGACTCTGTGTTTTGATCGATCCCGCGTGATGATTGGGGAAGATCATTAGATTTGATTTTTCCCATGTCTCACAACTGGCGACTCTGCTGGGGACTTGTGGATTTCAGCCTTTTGGTGTTTATTCATGTTTTTGATATTTTTGGATTTGCTTGCTATTTTTGTGTTTTTAGCATGTTTTTGTTTCGCTTGCTGTTTGTTGTTCGTAAGCATGTGGGATATGTTTTAAATCTGATTTTTTGCTTAAGAATTCATGGGGGTAGAAACATGCTTAATTTTGATGCATAGGGGAGGTTCGTTTTGTTGAACCATGGTTATTTCTTGCTATATTTTTATAATAGCATGTTTTAATTTTCAGCATGATCTCCATGATATGTTTTTGGGGTGTATAACATGATCATATGTTTGCATGATTGGATGATTTTTGTGAGCATGTTTAGGTGCTATAGGATTGCTTTATTTACTTGTTTACTTTAAATATGCTTTCCTATTAGGCCTTGGTTTGTTTATGCATGGCTGCGAAAAGAGTGGCAAGGGTTTGGGACGTTGTGAATGCACCCTATTTTTACAATGCACTGTGCACATTTTATTTTTTACACAGCCTACCCTTAACCTATAGGAAGTTGAACCCGAATGTGTGTAGCTTGGCGCAACGAGGTCGATACTTCGAAAAGTGAAAGTCAAAACATTCACCTTAGAACTTTGGGCCAATGATGTGATGATAACGTGGATCTGGGATTCTGGTCATCACTAGGCTTGAGTGCTAAGTTGCCATTAAGCCAAAACCCAAAACCCCTACGCTTGAAGGTGGAGTTACACGTTTTTGGCTAAAGTACACAATTACGTGGGAATATGGGTTTGTAATTGTTGGAAGGCCGTTTGCATGGCTACAAACCAAGGCATAATGCGGATGCCATATTGAAGGTAAACAAGGTAACAAGGTAACCTTAATTTTTGCATTATTTTCATGTCATAGGGATGTCATGGTGCCCATTGGTTCGGGATAAAATTGGTCCCGAAATATGCAGGTTTCCTAAAATTGGTGTAGCCCATAGGAGGAGTTTCTAACTCTGTTTAGAATCAATCCTACCCAATGTTCATACAAGAGGCAACAAAAGGGTACCAAATTCTTGAGTATGGTGTCAATTTGGAGGGTACATACGCCCTCCTAAGCATGTGTTTTGCAAATAGGTCAAAGTCCACTTGGGGACAGTTTAGAAGCCTTGCAATGGGTGAACCTTAGCTTTGGATGAGCAATTAAAGTGATCAAACCATGTAAAAACTGAAAAAATATAACAGAGTTCCGTAAAACCGCATTTAATATGCGGGCTGGGCTCACCTGTATTTGTTATACGGGCTAGGCTCGCCCGTGTTTTCCATACGGTCACGGCTTGCTCGTAATTTGAATACGGGCAGGGCTGGACCGTACTGTGTATGCGGTTTTCGCCGAATATTCAATTTTAAACAGTTTTTCCCATTAAATCCTGTTCCTTTAACCTTTAAATAATGATAAAGGGAAATGAGTTTGAATA